>JAWZYU010000022.1:35745853-37016853 GCA_038380435.1 Ryuthela nishihirai
GTTTGTTGTTGTCATTTTCATACTAAAACCGATTAAGAAAAGTCACCAGATTGATTTAAGTTTTGGAAACACTGTACTTAAGGGTTAAGAATTTGAGTGACGAAATAAAAATGTATATAACACAAAGTCAATTATCATTACTATTTCTGATCATTGCCATCTTAATGCCACTGTTCAGTGGCACATTCTACTCAGTGGTATCACATTGATTTGGAGGTGACACTGAAATGTTGGGTTCTGGGTTAGAGCCTTGGGATGGCATGGTCATTTATTCTGTCATAACCATCTTCTGGCAGATAATCTAGTAACTTTCTAGGGTCTGGTCACAAAAATAAAAAGTCTATTGGGTATTAGAGAGACAGTAGTTTCTAATACCTAGCAGCTAAAAACATATAATGCCGAAATGACTTATTATTTCTGTCAACTTATTTCACTACTATAAAACATTTTAAATCAAAATATTCTTAAAGTAATTTGTGTTTAAAGTATTTCATTAATACAAATATTAAATTAGTATGAAATTATATACAGGGGGTCCAAAATATAATGGTGGAGTTTTGAGAACCAATAGATAGGATAATAATATTTTAATTTAAAAGACACCACAGTTTTGAACATAATCAGGGAATTTCCACATGTGCACGCACTGTTTGTGACACTGCATATATCCAACCAGTTTTCCACTTTTTGCCATAAATAAATGCAGCATATCTCTCATTACTTACTCAGTTGCTTCTCGTATTCTATGTTTCAAATGATTCAGATCTCCAATTATGTCCATAAAAATATGTCTTTGCAAAGCCCCACAAGAAAAAAAAATATTTTTTTTTATTTTTTGCTTTTATAGCATCTTTTGAGAAATGTGGCAGTGGACTGTCTTGTTTGGTTGTCACCTGTTAAACATTTGAGGGGGAGAGTTTATAGGTATATCATTTATTGGGATGCCTTTTGTGTATTTGGGGACATTGTTTCCTGAAACCCCAACCATAATTTTGTGGACACCCTGTACATTATATTGGTTGAAATAAATTATAAACTTTATATTTGGAAACTTTAGCCAAACAATATGTTAATAGTATTAATAGGCCGAAATACGTGTTTCTAAAGCAATCTGTACTTCAATATTTCATGATTACCCTTGCAATATTCTTGAGTAAATCCCACGGACCTTCTTGATTGTCCATTGCTCTTTCATGAACAGCTGTAAATAAAACCTAAAATTATTCATATGCACACAAATTTTGCAGTATAAACAATAAAAAAAAAAAACTAAAAAAAAAAAGCTGGATTGTAATTTAAAATGTAACTATTAAAAAACTGCTTTCTGCAATTAAAACAATACCAAAAAGCAACAATCTATACAGAGCTAAAGAAGACAACTTCATCCTTGAGTCCTGAAAACCCAAGACTTTTCACTCTTGGAGAATTTTGGTGAGTTGAAAATGATATATCTGTTGCACTAACTTTTCAGCATTTAGCCAATATCTCCAAACTTCAATACCCAAAGAAAAAATTCAGAATGTTTGATAATAAAAGCAGCCAAGAAAGTGTTTTACCATTTAATAAACGAGACAAAAAATCCCATTAATATGAGTAATCAAAGTCATCTTGTATAACACTGGCACATGTTTTGAAATATATCATACTGTAAAGAATCATTAAAAGAAATAAAAGTCATACTTCAGGTAAATATTATAGTATTTGGGAAGAAATTTCCTTTCATTTAATATATAATTTGAGTTGAAAAAAAGGATAACCAATTTTTTTTAACTCGTTTTATCAAGTGTTCCTTGTCTACACTTTTCCTGTAATAATTTATTACTGAATAGTTTATATAATGCTGTGAGCATGAGTGACAAATATTACTACAATCAAATATGTGGTGGCTTCGCTGCCCAACTCCTGATAATATATAGTGCCACTGGTGAATTAAACAGGAAAGCTTATGTCACTTTAGTTGGAGAGTTGGTCAGCTCCTCGGTGGTCTAGCAGTTAAGATGCCTGGCCTGCTTCTGGGAGATCTAGGTTCAGATCCCAGTCAGGACAACCAATTTTTTACACCTCATTTTTTCAAGTGTTCATTGTCTACAGGACTTTTCCTGTGATAATTTATTACTGGATATAATTTAACTGTTTTTATCCATCAGGTTTTCCAAAATTAAGCCTTAATTGTATAGTCTAATTTACTTTTCCTGCTATATCACTGCAAAAAAAAAATAATAATCAAAATACATTGCTAAATTTTTTTTATATTTTTTACTTTAATAAAAAATAAGTAAATATCCCCTCAAGCAGTTGCTTTCCACAGAGGTCTGACAGGAGCCTGTCAATTTATACGCCATAGTAGAAGGTCTGAGAGGATGGTAGGACCTCAGCAGAAAAACACATACATCCATGCCTTACCTGGGGTTACAGAATTAAATTCTGCATAATTTGGTATATGGCCTATTTCAGATGATTGCTGTTTTTTTTTTTTTTTTTCAATTCTGAAGTTGACTTGTTGATATGACTCAGCACAGTTGGCAAAAAGCCTCAACATTTCTCAAAGTATGGTACCAAGAAAAAATTACGAAACAGGAGTAATTTCCTTGTTTCAAGTTTTTTTTTTGTTGTTATTTAGAAATAAATAGCCTTTCTGTTCATCAGCATTATAATCATTTCTACCAATTTTTTAAAATTTTTATTTGCATTAAATTACAAGCATTAACAAGTATTAATTACATTAATTACAATTATTTAGTGACAGATAAAGGTAAGATTCTTTACACTAATATTCAATTTCTCTTTTCAGGAAGAAAAGATCAAATGCATCTCCAAGGCATACACATGCTACTCAGCACACATGCCAGTGATGTTCTTCTAGGATATGAGTGCATTAATGAAAGGTTTCTTACAGCTAAATTTCAGACAAGCATTAAAGACTTGAATGCTATCTGTTGTTATACCCCCACTGAGTATGAGGATTAGAAGGATAGGTTTTACGGACAACTAAGAATATTTTGAATTCTGTCAAGAAAGGAGATATTACCCTTGTTCTAGGTGACTTCAATGCCAAAATTGGTATTAATTCTGATCTTTGGGGAGGTGTGATAGGCCATTTTGGTATTGGTGGCTACAATGGCAATGGGTAAAGTCTCCTACAGATAAGTAAACTTAATGGTTTGAGAGTAACTAATGCTTATTACAAACACTGCAACATACATAAGTACAAAATATTAACCACTCTGGAAGTCGATTTAATTTTTAGAGGAAAAATTGTCTTGAGATGGGTGGGATATGAACCCACAACCTCCTGATAACATATCTGGTGCTCTAAACCACTGAGCTACTGGCCGCCGATCAAGATTTCCTCTAACTGATGATATGAACATTCTCAACCTATAGTACATATTTCATTATGTCTCGTATAGGCACTGTTCAGGCGATCTTAGCCACAATACGGCAAATAAATGCCATGAAGATGGAAAGTATATCTTACGAGTATACAATCAATTAAATATTGAATAAACTCGACATTCTTGGTATATAAAAATATTAACCACTTAGAAGTCGATTTAATTTTTAGAGGAAAAATTGTCTTGAGCCAGGTGGGATATGAACCCATGACCTCCTGATAACATGTCAGGTGCTCTAAATCCCTGAGCTACTAGCCACTGATCATGATTTCCTCTAATTGATGTATATATACCAAGAATGTAGAGTTTATTCAATATTTAATACATAAATATACATTGGTTTCACCAGATGGGTGGCATTACAATATGATTCATTATACACCAATCAGCCTATACATTAAAACCATCTCTGCATTATGCAAAGAAGTGCGCATGCAGTCAATCATGTCATGTGCCAAGGTTGCGAATGATATATATAATACCTGGGTCAGAGCTCTCGCAAGCAATGTTTCACTTCTTCTCAACATGGGAAAAGCAAAGGATTTATCTGATTTCGACAAATACCAGATCATTATGACAAGACATCTTGGTAAGAGCATTTCCAAAACAGCGATGCTGGTAGGCTGCTCAGACTATGCAGTAGTTAGTACCTATCAAAGATGGTCCAAAACAGGTGACACTTCGAGCCGTTGACAAGGTGTGGGCCGGTCACACCTCACTGATGCCAGAGGTCAGCGCAGGTTATCTCATCTTGTCTGCAGCAACAGGAGGGTTACTGTGGCTGACATTACCCATATTTTCGATTGTGGTAAAGGGCCCAATGTGTCCAAACACACAGTTCATCGTAAGCTCTTGGAGATGGGTTTCTGCAGCTGCAGACTCATTCGTGTTTCTATGCTCATAGCCAAATCACAGACCATCGCCAATGCTTGCAGTGGTCATGTAATCATGGACATTAGACCATAGAAGACTGGAAGAGGATCGCATGGTCAGATGAATCCTGTTTTCTGTTACACCATGTGGATGGATGAGCTCTGTGTGACATTTACCCAAAGAAGCCTTCTCATCTGGATGCACTGTGGGATGGATCCAGGCAGCTGGAGGGAGTGTGATGGTCTGGGCAATATATTCCTGGGGAAAACTTGGACCAATTATCCCTGTAGAGAAAACTCTGACAGCTGTCATCTACCTGAACATCATGGCTGACCTCATTAAAGACACCCTTTTATAGCAATTGTATTCCCTAGCAGAGATGGTGTCTTTCAACAACCCAATGCCCCATGCCACACTGCAAAGGAGGTTCAGGAATGGTTACAGGAACATGATGAGGAATTCCATTTATTGCCATAGCCCCCAAATTCGCCGGACATGAATCCTATTGAGCATTTGTGGTTTGAGTTGGAGAAACGGGTATGAGCAGCATCATCCCAACCATGAAATTTACGGAAACTGCAGAATCTTCTGTTGCAGTCAGGGTACCAAATATCAAGTGACACCTACCAACATCTCATTGAATATATGTCTCATCGGGTGAGAGCTCTTTTGGCAGTGACAGGAGGACCTACATCATATTAGGTAGGTGGTTTTAATCTTTTGGCTGATCGGTGTATATTGATTAACAGCAAACGGGATAGTACTGTTAGGAATACCAGGCCATATAGGGAAGCTGAAATTGAATTTGACCATTACCTTGTTAAAAGGTCTACTTTCTGTTCCAGTTATAGCTAAACCTTACCATAACAGGTTACTTTAGTCATTATGACAGTCATTGTTTGCTTAGTACAGAAGTTGAGGAAGAATAGGACCATTTTAAACAAGCTTTTCTTGAAGCCAACAGTACTCTTTTACAAAAAAAGGAGCAGAGGAGACAAAATTATTTGAGTGATAAGGCGCTTGAGTTTATTTCAGAAAGAAAGAACTGGAGGAATGTCCTTAATCAATACCCTACTAGTCCTAATAAAAAGCATTATAGAGAGCTTAATAAACATGTAAAAGGATCAGTTAGCTGCTGATAAGAATCTTATGCTTCATGGCTTGGCTGACAAAGCCAAGGAAGCAGTTAGACAGCACAACAGCAAAGAGCTGTAACAGATAGTTAATGTTTTGAGTGGCAGAAAATGGACAGGTATAAAAAAATTGAAGGATAAATAAAGTAAGGTTACAGATGGTGAGGATTCTGTCATGGATAGATGGGCTGAGCATTTCAGTGATATTCTAAACAATACGGTTAGTTCTACTCCCATTGATTGTAATGATGACAGGTGGATTATTGGCTTTAATGTTGGGCCTAAAACACAGTCTGCAGTTAATTTGGCTATTTCTAAACTTAAACTACATAAATCCCCAGGGGTAGATGAAATTACTATGGAAATGTTTAGAGCTGGGAATGTTTCGGTTACCATTTGGATGACTGAAATTTTGAATATCTTTAATGATAAAGGCATGGTCCCCAAGGATTTTACAAGAGCTATAATTATCCCTATTTTCAAAAAAGGTGATCGCAGTTCTTGTGATAACTATAGGGGTAACAGTCTACTCTCTGTACCAGGGAAAGTTCTTTGCATGATTGTGCTTAATAGAATTAAGAATCTGGTTGACAGGCAATTGCATTATGAGCAAAGTGGATTCAGAAGTGGTAGAGGATGTGTTGATCAGATATTTTCACTGAGGCAGATTCTTGAGAAATGTTTAGAGTTTCAGAAACCTTTGGTTACTAGCTTTGTTGATTTCAAAAAGGCTTTCAACTTGGTTGATCGTCATAATTTATGGTTGATTTTGAGATCATATGTTATACCAGACAAGTTAGTTAACATAATGGAAGCTCTCTATAATAACATTGAGTCGTGTGTGAGATTTCGTAAGGCTTGTAGCAATTGGTTAAGCATTACTTCCGTTACATAGTGTTGGTGTTCATGTTACATATTGTTGATTTACATAGTGTTGGTGTTCGACAAGAGTGCATTTTGTCTCCTTTTCTCTTTAGTTTGGTTATTGATTATGTTAGGCGAAATTCCCTTCAAGGGAAAGATTTTGGCCTTAAATGGGCTGGAGATACGAAAATTTCTCATTTAGATTATGCTGATGATTTAGTTAGATTACTTGGTCTGTAAATGGTAGCAATGGATGACTGAAATTTTGAATATCTTTTATGATAATGGCATGGTTCCTAAGGATTTTATCAGAGCTACTACTATCCCTGTTTTTAAAAATGGAGATTGAAATTCTTGTGATAACTATAGGGATATCAGCCTACTCTCTGTACCAGGGAAAGTTCTTTGTATGATTGTGCTTAATAGAATTAAGAATCTGGTTGACAGGCAATTGCATAATGAGCAATATGGATTCAGAAATGGTAGGGAATTTGTAGATCAGATATTTTCACTCAGATTCTTGAGAAATGTTTAGAGTATCAGAAACCTTTGGTTACTAGCTTTGTTGATTTCAAAAAGCCTTTTTGACTCTGTGGATTGCCATTATATGTGGTTGATTGTGATATTGTATGACATACCAGAAAAGTTAGTGTTATTATAGAGAATTTTTATAATGTTAACTGAGTTCTGTGTGAGAAATGGTAAAGCTTGTCTATCCATCGTCATCCTCAAGCAGGGATGGGCTACAGAGGTCCAACCAGACCGTGCAGTTTAATTCTCCAAACATATATGTCCTGAGCTACATCTGGTCACTGCACACCAATTCTAACAAGGTGCTTTTCACACTGTTTGCCCCTGCATACTAGGTCTCCCCCTCTTTCTGCAGCCTTTAGGCACATTGTTCATAATCCTATTCACTAATCTAGAATTATGCATATGAGCAACATGATCAAACCAACAAAGTCTCTCTCTGCACGATCTGCAGCTCAAAGGAGGTTGATGATTCCTTTGCCTAACCTCATCATTATTTTCAAAGTTGAACCACCTAATGCCCAAGATACAGTATAACCATCTAGAATCAAAAGCATCAAGTTTCCTGTTATCTTATTTACAAATTGTCTATGTTTCACTACCATAACTAACCCTAGAAAGAACCAAACAATTATACAGTACAATTTTAATGTTTAGGGGTATACGCCTATTTCTCCACAGTCTCCATAGATTCTTAAAAGTCCCAGTGGCAATCCCTATTCTTCTGTTAATTTCATGCCACACATCACCAGTATCTGTTACATAGCTACCAAGATAATTAAACTGTGATACCTGCTCAAGACTGCAACCATTCAGATTACCTGAACCACAGCCTGCCTGACCAATTTTCATCACTTTAGTTGTCTCTCTGTTTATAACCAAACCTACTCTACTACCAGTCTCATCAACAGCTCGAATGAAAGAGTTCATTTCATCATCATTTGCTAAAAGCGCTAAACATCAGCATAATCTAAATCATAAATTTTCATATCTTCAGACCATTTAAGGCCAAAATCTTTCCGTTGCAGTGAATTTCGTAGAATGTAATCCATAACCAAACTAAAGAGAAAAGGAGACAAAAATGCACCCTTTGAACACCAGATGTAATGCTAAACTAATTGTTACAAGCCTTACCAACTTTCACACATCATTCAGTGTTATTATAGAGAGCTTCCATTATGTTAACTAACTTGTCTGGTATACCATATGATCTCACAATCAACCACAAATTATGACAATCAACAGAGTCGAAAGCCTTTTTGAAATCAACAAAGCTAGCAACCAAGGTTTCTGAAACTCTAAACATTTCTCAAGAATCTGCTTAAGTGAAAATATCTGATCCACACATCCCCTACCACTTCCGAATCCACATTGCTCATCATGCAATTAACTGTCAACCAGATTCTTAATTCTATTAAGCACAATCATGCAAAGAACTTTACCTAGAACAGAAAGTAGGCTGATACCCCTATAGTTATCACAAGACCTGCGATCATCTTTTTTGAAAACAGGGATAATAAAAGCTCTGGTAAAATCCTTAGGAACCATGCCTTTATCATTAAAGATATTCAAAATTTCAGTCATCCAAGTGGTAACCAAATCATTCCCAGTTCTAAGCATTTCCATAGTAATATCAAAAATAACATTTAAATCTATGATTTATAATTTTATCTGTTGATTCCACTTGGAAAAATTATGGTAAAGTTTAAAAATAAATCAATTTGAGTTAGATGTGGATGTTCAGTCACCTTAAACAGGATTAAGTAGCACCGGTTAAGTTTATACCTTTATTCTGCCATTATGTTCTTAGTTTATGATCAGCTGTTTCCCACTCTTTTATGCTATTTATAGCTCAACTTTTAACGTAAGGATATTGTTTTTTTTAGGACTGGAAATTGCCTCTTCCATCAATATTTTAGACTTTTTTATTTACTTTAATACTTCTAAAATTATTTTTTATTTTTTCATTCAAAAAGAATGGATACTGCGATTATAAACAATAATTGATTAGAAAGATCAAAAGTGAAACTGGTAGCAATCTTTAATGAGAGCAATCAAAATTTAACTTTTCCCTAGCAGTTATAATAAAGCAACTTATTCAGTGCAATCGATTAAATCAAATTCAGTGCATCGATTAAACTTTAAATGCTTTGAAACACTAAATTTTTTTACACTTTAAAAAAAAAACATCGTTACTTTCCTGATATAGTTTTCATTTCTTATTCAAATTGTCTAGTTTTTAAAGCAAAATTATTTTTTATGACACTGCTTTAATTAGGTATAGAGTTTTTGCCAATCATGAAAAGTCTAAGAATATGCATTATACATAAATGACTAAATAATTTAGAAAAAATGAAACAAATGGAATATTTAAGCAATAATCGATATATTATGAATTGTTTATATTAGAATAATAAAATCGTATGGGAAAAACGGGAAAAATATATATATTTGAAATTTTACTAAAGATAATGTGGGAGAAATACAGTAAAATTTTGGAATGTTTAAAATAAATGCTTAAAAAAATGAAACTTATGATTTTTTCTTCAAATCTTTGCCATTTTATTAAATATATATATATATACCCCGTTAAGCAGCTGCTTGCCACAGAGGTCTGACAGGAGCCTGTCAGTTTATATGCCATAGTAGAAGGTCTCAGAGGATGGCAGGACCTCAGCAGAAAAACGACACATACATCCATGCCTTACCTGAAGCTCGAACCCAGGTCCCTTAGATCAGTAGCCAAGCGCGCTAACCACTCGGCCATGGGACTGCAACAAAAGCACAATTAAATGCTTTTTCCTTTGGTATATAACATGACATATTTCTGTTCGTTAGTACTTCAGGTTGAGGTTCTAAAGTTGTTCATTTTCATTTCTGAAAACACTTTAAAATAAATCTGGCCACCACAGTGAGTTCAGTTTCAGAAACCGGATACTGTAAGAGTTAATTATCTTGGGAGCTATTCAACATATACTGGTGATGTGTGGTATGAAATTAACAGATGAATAGGGATTGCTGCTGGGACTTTTAAAAATCTATAGAGAGTGTAGAGAGATAGGTGTATACACCGAAAATTAGACTGTATAATAGTTTGGTTCTCTCTAGGGTTAGTTATGGTAGTGAAACCTGGATGCTTTGTAAACAAGAAAACAGGAAACTTGATGCTTTAGATTCTAGATGTTTATTCAGTATCTTGGGCATTAGGTGTTTCAACTTTGCAAATAATGATAAGGTAAGGCAAAGGAGTCAGCAACCTCCTTTAAGCAGCATATTGTGCAGAGAGAGACTCCGTTGGTTTGATCATGTTGTCCATATGGATAATTACAGATTAGTGAATGGAGTTATGAACAGTGTGCCTAATTGCTTTGCAGATAACTTTAGCTTTTGTGGGTCACCTGGAAGTATAGCTATGCACCAATCCTCTGTGATAACGCATAGGACCGGCCAGACCTAGCACCTAATGTCTGACCCCTCCTTCTTGTGGTGCAGGCAGTTAGTACCTTTCAAAAGAGATACTCTCTTGTGGAAGTGGACGGAAGGGGAGGGCTGCTAGATCAATGTGGCCTACTCATCTGGAAAACTCCGGCTACTTTTTTTCTACCCTGCTGAGGAGTGGTCAATCACAGTGTCTGGTCATGGACCATATAAACCTAACAGAATGGACTGGAATAAGGTTCTGAGCTTGATTATGGATCCTGAATTTGCTGCACTAGTGGGCTTCTGTAGATGGAAAATATTCCGCTGTGTTTTCTGTTTGTTTGTGGGTTGACAGCCCCAAGTGAAAAGATTCACAGGATATGTTTTATCAGCTGGTGGATAATACTGAGCATGGGTCATTGCAGGCACCTGAACTTTGCTTCTACGGGCATTGTCAAATTCTACATTGGAGGGAGTCTCCTAGTAGTTCAGCCTTTAGTAGTGGGGGAATGGGTCTTTGCCCCATGCCTGCGATTAGGGGGCTATTTGATATTGTTGACATTCCCTCTCTCAATAAACATAGTTTCTGTAAACATCCCACTAACTATTTTCTCTCCATAGGTAATTGGAATATGATGACTCAGCACAGAGCTTTTTCTCTTGATGTATTCACACAAGGATTCCTTCATTATAATTTAGATATTCTCAGCTTGCAAGAGACCAGATGGACAGATAAAGGTCAGATTCTTAAAAATAATCTTAAATTTCTCTTTTCAGGGAAGGAAGACAATAAACATCACCAAGGCGTGGGTCTGCTTCTCAGCAGACATGCTAGTGATATTCTTCTAGGATGTGAGTGCATTAATGAAAAGTTTCTTACAGCAAAATTTCAGACAAGCATTGAAGATTGAATGTTATCTGCTATTATGTCCCCACTGTTGATGCCAATGAGAAGGATAGGTTTTAGAGAAAACTTCAAGATATTTTGAATTATGTCAAGAAAAGAGATATTACATTTGTTCTAGATGACTTCAATGCCAAATTTGGTATTGACTCTGACCTTTGGGGAGGGGTGATAGGCCATTTTGGTATTGTTAGCTGCAATCGCAATGGGCAACGTCTCCTGCAGGTAAATAAACTTAATGGTTTCAGAGTAACTAATACAAACACCGTAACATATACACCATATACATGGGTTTCATGGGCTGCATACTTATGCAGTCCATGATATAATTTGGTGAAAATATATGAATGTATATATATATATGAAAATATATATATATGAAATATATTTGGTGTTAATATATAATCAATAGGATGATTAAATAATGATTGATTATATAAACACCAAATGGGATAGTTCTGTTAACAATACCAGGTCATATAGGGGAGCTGAAATTGGATCTGACCATTACCTTGTTAAAAGTGTCTTGCAACTTAAACTTACGAAGTGTTATGCTGAGGTTAAAAAATTTACCTTTAATTTTGAAAGACCAAGTTATAGTTAAAGCTTACTATGATAGGGTACTAAGTCATTATGACAGTAATCATTTGCTTACTACTGAAGTTGAGGAAGAATGGGACCATTTTTAACAGGATTGTTTGGAAACTAACAGTACTCTTTTTAGGAAAAAAAGAGCAGAGGAGGCAAAATTATTTGAGTGGTAAGGCACTTGAGCTTATTTCAGAAAGAGAGAACTGCCAGAATATCTTTAATCAATCCCGTACTACACTGGTTTCCATAAATTAAGGAAAATCCATATGTTAAGTCAATGGGAAGCTAACATCAAATCTCTATAACTTCTAAAATAAGTTTTTGTTTTGAAAAATGTGATTGCAGATAAAGATCACAATTAAATAAATCAATATACCGATTTTCAACAATATTTGTCAGTATTTAATGAGTTATGGAAGTCTAAAAATTTTACAACAGCAATGCCAGTCTTAAGAAACTATATAAAACTGAAGAATAGTGAAAGAATTTTTTACACAAAATTCTAAAATACAAACTTATTTTATTAAACATTTTGATACAATACTTATTAAATAAATAAAAAAATACCCCCTCAAGCAGCTGCTTGCACAGAGGTCTGACACGAGCCTGTCAGTTTATATGCCATAGTAGAAGGTTTGTGAGGATGGCAGGACCTCAGCAGAAAAACAACACGAACATCCATTCCTTACCCAGGGTTCGAATTATTAAATTTTAATTAACTTTGAAGTAAATTTTTGTGGCTGGAATTGCTAATCGCTAAATATTCAAATTTCCATAACTCATTAAATACTGAACAAATATTGTTGAAAACTGATATATTGATTTATCTGACTAAGATCTTTTTCTGCACTCACATTTTTCGATACAAAAAAACTTATTTTAGAAGTTATAGAGCTTTGATGTTAGCTTCCCACTGACTAAACATAGGAATTTTCCTTAATTTATGGAAACCAGTGTAGTTCTAATAGAAAGCATTACAAAAAGTATAATAAATATGCAAAGGATCAGATCAGTTAGCTGCTCATAAGAATCTTTGGCTTGATGGCTTGGCTGGCAATCAAACCAAAATGTGGTTAGTTCTACTCCCATTGTTTGTAATTATGATAGATGTATTACTGGATTTAATGTTGGCCCTATAACACAATCTGAAGTTATTTTAGCTGTTTCTTAATTTAAACTACATAAATTCCCAGGAGTAGATGAAATTACTACGGAAATGCTTAGAGCTGGGAATGTTTCGGTCACCACTTGGATGACTGAAATTCTGAATATCTTTTATGATAATGGCATGGTTCCTAAGGATTTTACCAGAGCTATTGTTATCCCTATTTTCAAAAAAGGTGATCGCAGTTCTTGTGATTATCACAAGAACTGCGATCACCTAGCTTTGTTGATTTTGAAAGGGCTTTTGACTCTGTTGATCATCATAATTTGTAGCTGATTGTGAGATTATATGGCATACCAGACAAGTTAGTTAACATAAGGAAAGCTCTCTATAACAACACTGAGTTGTGTGTGACAGTTGGCAAGGTTTGTAGTAATTGGTTTAGCATTGCTTCTGGTGTTCAAAGGTTTAACTCTCTGCACTCAAGATTTTTTTTTTAGTATGACATATCAGTAACTCCAAAGGATTTTAAGCAAATTTAAGAAAAAAATTAGGCTATTTATAAAATTTTTATAAAAAAGAAAAATGATAAGATGACAAATAAATGACATACAACTAATAGAAATGTGTTTTTTATTATCTTTTTATGACAATATGTCACCATAGCAGCACCTATGGAGTGCAAAGGGTTAAATAAGTTTTTCAAGATGGAACCTGGAAGGGTTAATGTTACACTTTGTAAGCTGTAAATAAATGAGTGAGTCACAAATTAAAAAAGACCTTTTTGCTCAGAAAATAAAAAATTTAAATTCTTTGTCATCAAGCAATAAAATTTTTAAGTTTATCCTTCAAACTATTTGAATGTTTAAACTTTAATTGCATGTTTAACACTTTTAACATTAACACTTTTATAATTTAGAGTAATTTGTTCATTACAAGATCAAAAAAAAAACACTGAAGAAAAATTATTTAAATTTGAAAATTAATAATTTGATTTTAAAATATTACTTTATAATGAATGTTATAAATTATATCCTCTGCATAATGCTAATTCATTACATAGTTATTTGGAAACATATCTATATTATTATATCACAAAAATTATTATTTGAAAAATTGTGCAGCAATCAATCTTTACTCCATAGTGAGATATTGGAGAACAGCACAATATACATTGTCTGGCCCAACAGTTGGCAAATGAGAAGAGTCAGAACAATGTATATAGCCCTTCTGCTCTGAATGGCCTAACTGTAGGGCTTAAGGCCATTCATGTGAAAGACAGCAGACAGCATTTGGCCTTGCTCTCCAGAGTTAGAAATTTGGGGAATAACAGAGATGACAGAAAAAATGTTTCCTCAGAGTATTGGTAATTGCTTGGGGATCAGCAATTGCCCATCTATTCTGCTCCATGACTGATAATGACTGAAACTGAGAGTTTCCACCCATCTTCATACTTTTCCCACACGGCCTTGGAATTGTTCGTGCAGGCAATAGATACATACTCAACTCAAGATTCCTTTCGACTCTGGTGCCGAATGAAATGAGCTTTTGCCCTGGGGCACTTAAAAGTTTCATAGTTGGAATATGCCAGATACCTCTAAAATATCCCTCAAGCCTTACAGCTGCGGTGCAATCAGATTCTACCAATGTTTGGAAACCATGGAAAATGTGTTGAAATCTGAGGGAATGGTAGAGGCAGCTGCTTGGATGATAGTCAGTCATCTCTATGATACTACAATGATTGGCTCCTGGGTAACTGAGCATTAGTCTAAATCACAGATGATTTCAAAACCATTCCGGTAAGCTTGATTAATCTTCCACCATGGAACATGCAAAGGTCTGCATAAGGTTTCAGGGAGTCCTTGTCACAGTATGCTAATGGGTTCCCCAGGTGGCCCAATATTATGATTTCCAAATGCAGTTGTTTCTCTTCATTCTGTGATATTACACAGTCATTCTAAGTAAAAGACAAAAACAGGTAGTAAAAGCAAATGATCAGATAAAATATGTCTGAGTGTAAGAGGCTCAGATGTAATCATGATAGTTAAAATATAAATATTGTTTCAGGTTAAAACAAGGACAATCAATTAAAATATGTTTAATGGTTGTTAGTCCTTGAGGTGTGAGCTCTGAGAGGATTTCCTCCTCAGTGACTTTGAGGAGGTCCCACTCAGTAATCACACCCCGAGAGGAATTCAAAGTTTCGTGGGGAGTGACCTCAACAGCCACCCCACCAATCTCTTTGACATTCAGGAGCAGTTCAGAGTGTTTTGAACAAGCGGTCTCAACCTGCAAGTCGCCTGATCTTAAGCGTTTGACAGATTTTGGCTCTCCCACTAGACCCTTCAAACCTTTGTTAACAAAAAATGGGGACATGATCCCAAGTACCTGATCACCCATGGAGTGGATGATCAGGAATCTCGGGAACAAATACACAGACAAAGAAGACGATGGTGTAGATGACAAAGACAACGAAGATGGGGACTCATGTCGAGCCCTCTTAGCAGCATTGATCAATTCAATTTTTTCATCAACTCTCATGGTTTTTCTTGTGTGGTTCAGTGCCCGCTGTCCCCACCCTCCATGGAGCCCATCAAGGGGACGCCCAGTCAGGTGCCAGGGCTATGCAGGCACTATACCCACACAGACAGTGAGCCAAGCCCTCACAAATAAACAAAAGGAAAATGAAAAGAGAAATGTGCAGAAGAAAAACGTTCTACACAAAAGAAACAAAGGGAAAAATATTAAAATTGTGAATGGCCAAACTGGCCTCACAAAGAAAGGATAACGACAAAAAGAAAATAAGTTGAGGAAACTTGCAAACCTGTACCCGGGCCATGGGTAAGGTTACTCACCATTCTGCACAGTTGACCCTAGCAGGACCTGTCCACCAGCCGATTGTTCCTGGGGGAGGCCACCCAGGAGCTCCCGTTTACCAGAAGCAGAGGCCAAAGCAGTGTATAGCAGAGACCCCGGAATCCGCTGCCCAGCCCCGCGACAACAGGCTCCCCAATGGCAAGGCGGCCAAAGGGGACCCCGCCAGTCATGAGCTGAGGAGAGAAGATGGGGACCCCCAAGAAATTACCAGGATCCTCCTTACCCGGGACACGGGTCTCTGCACATGGCAAACACGCAGGCAGGCATTTAGGACCTTGTGAAGGTAGCCGAGCCAGCGAAACCTTCACAGGGGACCACCCTGTGAAGCACAGCGTACAGGAGCTCGCACCAAAGGGACTGCATCGTGGTTAGTGTGTACTGGAGCCAAGTTAAAATCTTAATTTACTTGAATTAAATTATTTAACTCAATGGTACTTTCAGTTTCGTCTTATGGCTCAGCAATGTCAATTCATTATCTTGTTAAACTTGAGAAATGTTTCTGCATATTTGTACGAAAACTGCTGACAGTCTCGCATAGTGTTCCCAGTTATATGTTGAGACTAGAGTTGAGCTTTCCTAGAATATTTTTGGTTTTTATTAAACTAATCTTAAAATACTGGATAAAGCTTTCGGAGATGAACAATAGCAGATTTCCTAAATTATGCTACTCACAGCTTTATTTAAAGTCTTTCTTTTTCAAAGATTCTAGATTTAACTTTGTGGTTCCAGTTAGAGAATTAATGGAGAATACTGGTGCCATATTTCATAATCAGGTTATCCAGAATGATCTTTCTTCAGTGGAGAATAGTTATTTTTTTCTCTTCTTATAAATATGTTAAAAATTATGTTTTTACTGAAAATTATCTTGATTCAGCTACTGGAATGTAAGTAAAAAGGTCACTAATACAGCTCCATTTTAATTAAAATAGAATATTTGTAAATAGCAAAGTATTTATAATTTTCCCTGAATTTATCTGTAGCCTTTGTAACATTAACAAACTGGAAACCTGGGAGCTGTTATTGTTGACTGTCTGAATTACAATATTTATGGAACAAAATATATTCCTTTGTTGTTCATTAAAAGTTAAATTTTTTTTTGGATTTTTTGTTTACAGAAAAAGATCATCTTTCTCTTTATTGTTTCGTTACTTCTTGTTTAAAGTTAAGACAATTCATATTGAATGAAATGCTAGAATGACCTCATTTCAATGTCATTTCCTATATATTTTCATGTATTATTTGATTTTTCTTATCTGGGAGTTGAGTCCAAGTTGCTTTTTTGTGTTGCCATCACGTATTGGGGCCATGGACTGATATAAAAATTAATATTCTATTCTATTATTTGGTTGAAATGTAATTAAAAGTATTGCTAAATAAAGTCCTACCTTTTAAAATCGCAATTTGAGGGTAATCCTATGGTTTTCCCAATATCCACCATTAGAGATCACTAGCAGTTTCGTTTTCAATCATTTCAAATTAATTACTGTTTATAATTGCATTATGCATTTGAGAAACAATAAAAATCAATTTTAGAAGATTTAGAGTAAAAAAGTCTTTAAAATGTCTTTAAAATGTCAGTCTTTAAAAAGACTGAGTGTAGTTCTCAATGACACAATTTCCTGCAGTAATAAAATCCATATCTTTGCATTAAAACTTAGAAAGCATTACAACACTAGAAGAGTTATAAATAGCCCAAAGTATCTTAAATCAAAACCAATCTATAAGTTGCTTACATATGGCAGAATAAAGACAAACTAAATCAACGCTACTTGATGCTATTTACGATGACTGAACATGTACTGTGTTCACTGCAGACTCAAATACACACACACCAGCCACTGAATTAGAAACCTTTATGCAGATGTACATAAACATCACTTGCACAGTGCATATGCAAAATATGAGTCAATTGCATTACCACATGATCTAGGCAACTATTTAAAACTGCTACTCATCAGTAATCATCAGTAGTGTTGATCACAATGGAAAAAACAAAGGATCTTTCGAAATTCGATAAAGGGCTTACTGCTGGTGCTGATCTGACTGGAGCGATGATTTTAAAAACAGCAGAGCTAACTGGTTTCTCAAAATGTGAGATATCTCAGGTCTTTAATCAGTGGAAAAATAACCCACATTGCTTGTCTAAGTGGTGTAAGTTTGGCGTGACGACAATCTGTCAGGAACGAGATCACCGTTGTCTGAGAAGGCTTGTATGGAGAAATAGGACTTTCTATATGCAGCAATTGACCGAAGCAATCAATGAAGTCTGTTCCCAACCCATATCTCAGCGAACTATGTGGAGGGGAATGAAGAGGATCGGTATTAGCAGTTGCATGCCTATATGGAAACCACTGATTTCTGCGAATAACTGGAAAGTTCATCTACAGTGGTGTCAGGAACACTCTAAGACTGTAAAAAAGTCATTGTCCGATGAGTTGCAGTACACCTTGTTTCATACCAACAGTAGGCAGAGAGTTTGGGGAGAGTCCCATGAAGCAATGAACCCAGCTTGCCTTGAAAACACAACTTAAGGTTCTGGAGGTGGTGTCATGGTGTGGGGCATGTTCTGTTAGTACAGAACGGGTGGGTCCCTTGATATTGCTGGAAGGTCGGGTGTACTCTAAGGAATATCTGAACTTTGTTGCTGATCAAGTCCATCCTGCAATGTTAAGTTTTTATCCAGCAGGTGACAGCTGTTTCATGGATGACAATGCTACTGTCCATCGCGCAAGATATTCAGCATTGGTTCAGCAAGCACGACAGCAACTTCCACCATCTTCCCTGGCTACCACAAAGTTCGGATCTGAAGCCCATTAAGAATGTATGGGACATGTTAGAAAAACATCTGGAAGCAAAATCCCCTTCCATTAAATCTGAGCCGGTAAAAGGACTGTCTGGTTAATGCCTGATATGCTGAAGATGTAAAGGCACTCTGACACCTTTTGGAATCTATGTCAAATCGCATACGTAATGTAATTCAGGCTAAAGGAGGTCCAACTCAGTACTGAATAAAAGTTTCTAATTCAGTGGTCAGTGTGTGTGGGAATTATTTTTTAAATTTATCAATTTTTTTTCAAGTGGAATCAACAGGTAAAAAATATATATCATAGATTTAAATGTTATTTTCGATATTTGATTAGAAACAGTTGAGAAAATTTCTTTTACAACCTATACTGTGGGAACAATACTTCTCATGTCACTAGAATTTGAAAAATGTAAATGATTATTAGGGCTCCAACGTACAAAAGGTTAAGCAACTGGCTGTGATCATAGGCCAGTTTAATCAAAAATGATGTTTATGGAAGCTTCTAAGGAACGTTGGAATAGCCGAGCAAATACACAAGAAGTAAACCAAATAATGAGTGTTATAAAGAAATCAGAAATTTGTGTAACCCATCTACTGTGGTGGCAAAGATTGTACTCCTTAAAGGAGAAATATCAAACAGCATCCCATTTTTCACACACTTGCAATGAATCTGACGGAGAAGACACTTCAAAATTTTCAAGGCAAATTAATCAGGCAGATTAATGAGGCTGAAAAAACAGATGCACTTCAATTACTTTTGGCCACTAAATGCAGCTATCCCAAATTTGCTAAAATGGTCCTTCATTTGATATGGAATGGTGCTTTACTCTGTATAACATTGTCATGACTGATTGTCAAAAGTACATACAGAACCACTGAAATATGTACAAGCTTGCTTTCAATCAATAACATAAGTATGTCAGAGGTAATATTAAACTTCATTTTTATTTGCCAATGATTGTAATTTTCAAAAAAAAAAGCTTTTTTTTAAAGTAATTTCAAATTTACATTTGTACTAATAAATGGAAAATGTTACGATAAAAATGCTACACAAATGTGAAATTTCACAATCAAAATGCAAAAAATATTTTCATTTGAGAAAAAAAGTACCTCTAACCCAGTGGTGGGATTCAGCCAGTTTGCACCGGTTCGTTAGAACTGTTTCCTAAAAGTTTTGTAGTTTCGATGAACCAGTTTTTAAAATGATACTTGTAATCATATTTACTTTGTTATTTCATAAAATTTTCATTATAAGTTTGTTGTTTTCATTTCTGTAGTTGATGCTGAGGTTACAGTTGGCACTATCACGGGGCTTTGGCTCACTGTAACTATAACATGTTTACTGTTTTACACTTGCGTGTTTGGCCTTTGGCACCCTTCTGTTCATCTGTATGATTAGTATGCTATAGACTTTTGCGGAAATAGATCACGTTGTTTGTATTGTATACTGAATTTTCTTGTTCAGTAAGATTTGCATAAAAATTTAATTAAAATATTAGTGATTGTGTTCTGAGTTACTGAGCTGTATTATGCCTTTTTCATTTTAATTTGGAAATTTTACTGGTAAATAATAATTTCAACTTTTTTTTGTATTCTTCGCCAAAAAACAAAATGGAACCTGTTGTTTCCAACATGGCTTCAGATGATAGAAATCAGTCAGAATCACAACCTTCCCAACTTCAAGAAAGCAACATGTCAATAATTGAAACAAAAAACAATAACAGCTCTAACACTGAAAATAATGTTCCTGAATGCTGGTCTGTGTAACAATACAAAAACTTTAAAGAAAAATAAGACAGATTGGTGATTTCAAACAAAAAGTTGGGTTGCGAATATTGTGCACATATGACTTTATAAGAGAAAAAAGTGTTCATGTTTCAAAAGAGTAGAAAGACTTTGAAATTGAGCCATCAGGGAAAAATAAAGAAGTACAACAAGCTTCTCTAAGGAAGAAAATGAAAGATCATCAAAAGTCCACAACATTTGTGTAGAGAACTTTAAACAACTTAATCAGGATTCCATATCAAAAGTGATAGATACGATGAATGAAAAATATTTAACGACTACTTGGAGAGTATTTAATACAGTTTACAGCCTGGCAAAAAGATGCAAACCATTTTCAGATATAGAGGATCAGACTGAGTTACAAATTAAAAATGGATTGGATATGTGGATAGGATTACATTCTCATAAAAGTGATGAGAAAACAGTAAATTTCATTGCAAAGTATATTAAAAAAAAAGAAATTTTTAATAAAATTATTGAAAAAAATCTGAAAATATGCTTGATTATTGATGAAGCTTCAACAATATCTTGCAAACCAGTTATATTTTTTTTAACAGTTGAGGATTCAGTTAAACCACCAACAATTTTCATCTCACTAGTTGAATTGGAAAAAATAAGATGCAGAAACAATATGCTCTTCAGTACTGGAAAGTTTAAATAATGTTGGATTACTAATAACTACTTAGAAAAAAAAATTTAGTTGGATTTCGCTCAAATGGTGCGATCATTATGCTTGGGAGAAAATCTGGAGTGAGCACGAGAATTACAAAACAGTTTCCAAACATAATGATATGGCACTGTTTAAACCACCATCTCCAGCTTGTTTTAAACGATTCTATAAATGAAATAAAGCAAGTTAATGATTTTAAAATCTTTATTGATAAGATATACACTATTTTTCATCAGTCCAATAAGAACCAAATTGAACTTTCCAAAATATCCGAGCAACTTGCTATTGATATTATAAGTTTAATTTATTTAATTTAATTATTACCAAGCACAGTAGGATATAACTCCTTTAATTTTCACGAATATTAACTGTACATTAAATCAACCTGTTCTTTGCCACTATACACCAGTAGAGCACATTGAGTATAATAACATAGCTCGTAATCTGAAATAATTTATAAGACCTATTTCCCTATTTCTAAGGATATGACTTATTTTACACTATCACAGATACCCAGAGGTCATTATACATCAACCAGATATTATTTACTCGAAATACCAATAACTAAGTTCTCACCCTTAAACCTATTCAAAGGTTACTAGTCTAGTATTTAACCAGGTAAAGATTTTCATAGACTTACAATAGGCTAGTAAAACTGCAACTGATGTCCTTAGACAGTCGTTCTTAGGGTGACTGTCCAATTTTTATGCGACCAGTCCTTTTGCCATGATTTTCTTCAATAATGGTGGATTTGCATATAATGGAGATTTAGTTTTAACAGTAGACTATATGGACCTGTGATTGCACTTCTTGAATCTTACTTAGGTCTTCTCCCCGGTCATCTCCGGCCTTATATTTTTGGTTCGCCTTCTTAACAATCATCTTATTGGCTTTCGCAGTGTCCGCCAGTCTACAGTTGTTTAGATTCTATAATCCACTGAGATGTTACATTCAACTGCACTCTACACACTGTAGCACATACTGCTTTACCACTTTCCTTTACTCATTGCTCTATACCGGCTTTGTGGCTTTCCTTTACATGTTGAAATTCTTAACGTCCAAAATTCGGCCAACACAGCATTTAAAAGAACTATTAAAAAACTATTAAAATCTCTCAAAAACCTTTGGCCAAGTTTAAATCCTCCATTATGTTATACAACACTCCCTGATGTTAAAGAGCTATGCGTTTCACTCACCTTTCCATGTGGTGGCTTCCTCAGGCTCTGGCATTAACCATAAAGTTGTATCACCTTATATGCGTCTCCTCCTCCACGTCACTACATATGTCATTATGCGTCGTAGTCCCAGTGACATTCTTCTGTTGTAACAGAAGATTCCATTCAGATGGTATTGGGGGATGTCAGTATTGCATACTACGTTATTATGTCTATGTATGTAGAGTTTTTCTACATATGTTAATTGAAATTTAGTTTGCGGTGCTGCTAATGCTTTATATTTAATTTTAGGTATTTTAATGTTATTTTCTATCACAACTTGTGCTAAAGCTGTATTTGGTTGTTTTTTTGAAATATCTGTTTCATGCTCATTCATTCTCATGTGATATTGTCTATATGTTTTTCTGATATATTTGTTTTTAGCTTTTAATTTTACTGCTGGGTCAGGAATGTCTACTTGGTTTACTCCCCCCATAGAATATTTCCTATCTCTGTTGTTTACCACTAGGTTTTTAATTGTGTTTGATGTTTTAACAGGTAACGTTAGTTCATATTTACTTAAAATTATCTGCATCGTGTCCATTACATTTTTAATGCATGGGAAACTATGTGTATATTTTATTGCTTTTTGCGGTTGTCTGGAAATTATTTGCGTTTCCTTTAATACTATAAATTTTGCATTGCTTTGCCATCTATCCAGTGTTTTCTTTGAATATCCCGCCTCCTTTGCAGTTTGTGTAATAAACTCTATTTCTTTTTGGAAAGTGCTATGCTCTGAGCAGTACCTATGAGCCCTGATATAATGTGGTAGAATTGAAGCTTTTCTGCTCAATTCTTGCTTACTTTTCTGCTTTACTGCTTGGAGCATAGCAAAATCTGAGCATATTATGTTCAGAAATGAACATAATATGCTCAGATAAGAGAAGTCACTTAACTGTTTCTAATATAACAAATATAATGACTATTAGTCTAATCGGCCTACCTCTGAAGGAATGGAATCCCATTCCCATAGTAAAAAGGTGGTTAAGAATTAATCACACAGCCGATGATACTTGGGTAAAAGCGAAGCATATTGTAAAAGAGGAAACCAATCAAGAAGCAATATTGAAATATTTGAAATCATAGTTTTATTGTTTCTTTTATTATCTAGATTTATTTTATATTATTAATAAGTTTTATTTTTAGATTATATAGATATATCGTTTTTTATTAATACTTTCATAATTTTTTTGCAACATAATCCATTTTTGTAACTCTTTATGTATAACTACATATATGAAATAATAAACTATTTTTTCATCAGTAGCACACCCAACAGGTTGTTAAATTATTTGAATCCCACCACTGCTATAACCTATTATTTCTGATCAGAAAATTATCATGATCTTACACTGGCAGAAATTGAATAAAGAACACCATTAACAATTGAAGCGTAATCTATGAGATTTATTTAGTAGAAACAACTTGTTTAGAAAGGGCAGTGATCACATGTGTGAAGTGATTCAATGTTTATTTTACCTTTTAATGAGTATTACATTTTACAGAAGTCACATTTTAATAAAGTGTTGAACCTTCTCGAGCAGCAATACAAGTTTCCAATTCGGCATGCAATTGGTCACACAAATTCTGGATATGCTGGGGGATACCATCCCATGCATTTTCAAATTGGACGCAAAATTCAGCGATCATCGTTACCTACCACAGTCTACAGAAGAGTCTTTGTCTGATCCAGTCCCAGACATGCTCGATTGGAGACAAGTCCGGAGAGTGTGCCGGCCAAGGGAGTTTGGTGCACTGCCTGAAGAGCATGTTGAATTGCATTATCATGCTGGAATATCGCATTTGGGATTACACTCAAATATGGCAGGATGACTGGCTGTATGATGTCACTAACGAACATATTGCTATTCAGTGTACCCTGTACAAACACTAGACACGTATGAGAGTGATAGCTAATCGCACCCCACACCATGATGGCTGGCATGGGCCTTGTGTATTGCTGCCGGATACACGATGGAAGAAGTCATTCACTTGTCACCTTCTGGTGTGTAAACGACCATCAGATGCTCCTATTCAGAATCGGCTTTCATCACTGAAGACCACAGACTGCCATTTTTCCCACCAATGAACTCGTTCTTAACACCACTACAAATGTGCTCGACAGTGACAAGGTGACAGTGGTAACCATACCAGCAGCACATATGCCCATAGTCCTGCTTCCAAAAGACTATTGCGTATCATTCTTGTAGAGACCTTTGGTATGACAGAGGACTGAATTTGTGACGCCTTAGCCATCCTCTCTGCCACCACCACTCTCCTGATATGTTGATCCTTTCATGTGTTCATAACTCTGTGTTGCGCGGAACCACGTCTGCGAATGCTCTTCTGACCATTGACGCCACCATTATGCCACTGTCGATACCTATCGTTCAATGAGGTGTGCAATTTGATGAAAAAACCAACCTATGTCCTGAAGACCCACTATATGACCTCACTCAAACTCTGCTAACTGAACAAATGTTGCACGCCTGCATCATCAAGGCATGGTAATTTCGTCAAACAGCACTGAACAACTGACACAAGACGAATAACTTCTTTCTTCACTCCCTAGTCCTTAAATATATGCTATGTACATTTGCATGTTGTCGTCCTCAGTGACATCATTATTTCATCCAATGACTTTCAATCTTGGATCATGATTTCTGCTGCCCTTAACTATTAACATATTATATATCACATTCCTAAAGGAATTCCTTCTGGGTGTTCTTTTTTTAATTTATGCCAGTGTATTAGTTCTCTAAAACAAGTACTACTGTCTATTTCATACATTTGAACTAGATTGCAAGAAATGATGATGTAACATTAAACTGGCATGGATTTTTGTGCTGCATCCATAAAGTGATTACTAAGAAATTATAGAATTACCAATTTACTATGTTTTTTTTAATTACCTTTGAATGCTATAACATGTACTGCAAGCTTGGATATTCTAGGCATTTACTGTGCAATTGTAATAACAGTAGTAGAATATATGTTATTTTGTGCAAGTGTTTTAAATATCAGATAAGACAATATTTTATTTGTAACTTAAACTAAGCTTGTAACTTACTGATTATATAATCAGTTATGCTTACTTATATATAATTATTTTTCAAGGAAATGTGGCTTACATCCTTTATCCAAAGTAACTTCACTAAGTCTGTATTTATTAATATCTGAAGTATCAAGGCCAAATTTTGTCAGAGTTGCAGCCATCACTTCCTCCACACTGGTGTCACTAGTAACAGGAATAACTCTATGTGTATCTGCAGCCCTAAAATAAAAGTAGAAAATAATTCATTTATCACTAGAGAACATACATCTATTTCTTTTAATCTCTATACATATTACTTGAGATACACAGCAAATTGTTTAAAAAGTATTTACTAACATGATTATGCTGCAATTAACATTAAATACTCTTGAGCAATACTATTCAACATCTAGTTTACATCTATTTTCATAATTAAGCCAAGATTATTTCCCACCATGATGTAATTTTTACTTAAGGATACTTTTAATTCTTCAGTTCCGAAGTAAATAAATGGAAAATATAGTGTCCCCTTAAACTTCTTATGCTGGCTCAACCGGTCTTGCCATCTTCCTTACATTGTTCTTGGAAGGGCCCTCCATCAAAAGTCTTAAGTTGGTTGCCAATGCTGATGTAAAGCACTGTTGTTATCACTTGTTGTTTTAACACCAGATACCAGTCCTTTTTCATAGGTCTGGTTCATAGACAGTGTCCATAGTCATCTCTCACTAACCAATGTTGGTCACGTTGGTTGTATTCCTTATGATGTGATGGCCCACCCATTCACTTTTCCTTAACCAATTTTGCTCAATTTACGTAATATTTATCATTAAGCGGATTATTTCATTTTTTGGGGGGGACATCATGAATTCTCGTTTCTGAGCATTAAGAGTTGCGCATGCGCAACTCTGACCTTTTGATTGTCAGCTGCTAATGCACACGTGTAGGACATGACCCCTCTTGCATCGTAGCTAGCGCGATCATCAGATTATGCAAATGTTTTCCCGGCGTGCAACAGACACATGCCGGATTTGTACACAGCATGTTATAACTAAGTTACATTAGGTTACAGAAATAGTAGAGATGTAGGAGACAGTGGAGAGAGTGCTGTTAGTGCAAGTTGAGATGTAGAATTAGAGTTGTTAGTAGAGATTTAGATAGATGCGAGTTGTTAGTACTCCAACTTTAGTATTGAATTGGGTGAGTCTTTGAATTTTTTGGAAATAAACTTAGTTTGTTTTAGAAACTTTTGAATTTTTGCTATTTTTCTCTTGAGTAACGTAAATTGCTTTTTTGATTAGATTTACACTTTAATTAAACTTGACAATTTTTTTATTCTTATTTGATAAGCAATGCTAGAGAAACACCTAACGAACTCTATTTCAACTGAACTTTCTATTTACAGTAGCATGTCAACAATTCTTGTTTGTTCCACTTCGGTCAATGTACAGGTGTTTTGATCAGGGAAAGTTCTTTAGATGTCTTGACTTTTGCTGTACCAGGAACACACATAGAAGCTATATTTTGTGAACAAGATAAATGACATGAAAAATTTCCTAAAAGGCACCAAAATTTAAAAACTTTTAATAGCCTGACTCGAGTTTAACACCTTGGTCGTCGCTTTTTCAAGGGTATGTCACAGTGCGGCAGGCACACGGCAGAATTTATTGCATCCAATATGCACTATGGGATCATTCACTATGAGGGGTTCGTTCTGTGGGCAGTTGGGTTATCATCCTTTTCATGCTGTGTTATGTGGGGTTTTTTTTAACTGGAACTCGTGATGTATTTCCAGTTTCAATGACAGTGAGGAGAGAGAACAAGAGATACATCCTTTCAATTTGCTTCCTCCTTTCCAATAGAATTGCAGAAGATTTACATATATATTATTCTTTAGGTAGATACTATTTTACCTCATTATACCTTTAACATGCTAAAATTAGAGTAATTCATCATCATCTTCAAGAAGTCATGGGCTACAGCAATCCAACAAAATTGTGTAATTTAGTTCTCCAAACATATCTGTCCTGAGCTGTATCTGGCCAGTGTACACTAATTCTAACAAGGTCCTGCTTGACATTGTCTGCCCACTGCATCCTAGGTCTCCTCCTCTTTCTGAGGCCTTTAGTCACACTGTTCATAACCATATTCGCTGTTCTATAATTATGCATACAGGCAAACATGGCCAAACCAATGGAGTCTCTCTCTACACAAGATGCTGCTCAAAGGTGGTTGCAAACTCCTTTGCCTAACCTCATCATTACTTACAAAGTTGAATCACCTAATGTGAAAGATACTGTGTAAGCATCTAGAATCAAATGCATCAAGTTTCCTGTTATCTTGTTTACAAAGGGTCCAGGTTTTATTATCATAACTAACTCTAAAATGGGCCAAACTATTATACAGTCTAATTTTACTCTTTAGGTGTATACGCCTATTTCTCCACACTCTCCATAGATTCTGAAAAGTCCTGGCAGCAATCCCTATTCGTCTTTTAATCTCATGCTGCATATCACCACTACCTATTACATAGTTCCCAAGATAATTAAACTGAGATACTTGTTGAAAGGTGCAACCATTCAAAAAACTAAAGCAAAAGATGTGTGACCAATTTAATCATTTTAGTGTTCTATCTGTTTATCACCAAACTTACTCTATTATCAGTTTCATCAACAGTTCAAATTAAAGAGTTCATCTCAGTAACCATCGTTTGCCAAAAGGACTAAATCATCAGCAAAGTTTAAATAAGAATTTTTCAAAATCTCTAGATCAGTAATTCTCAAACTTTTTTTGCTCACTACACACTAAACATTTTAAATTAGCAACATCGTGAGAGACTCATGCATGCATGGTTTGCCTTCAATAATACCCATGTAACACTCCAAAGGAATGCAAAATACTTTTAAGTTTGGACCCTTTTTCTGATCCAATTAGTTTTATGCTCCGGATAGCTGAGACGGGCGCCAGGCAATAATTAACCAATTGCCAAAAAAATAAATAAAGTTAAATTTAGCGTTCAAAATACTAGTGAGTGTTAATGAGTAAGAATCCAAAAATGATTGTCAAGTTTAAACATCTAAATATAATCAAAACTTAATTCATGTTGCTCAAGGAAAAAATTAGTAAAGACTCAAAAGGTTTAAATAACAAACAAATTTATTTCCAAAAATCACTCACCAAAACTTCAATGAAGAAGATACATTAACTGTACGCTCAACTGAGCTACGTTCACTTACTACTCCATTGCTACTATCTCTCTCACTGTGCTTTTCTGTCCGTGACAACATGTCACTAGTATTTAACAAGAGGTACAAAGGCCCGCATGTGTCATGTTGCACGCCGGGAAAGAAATTTACATAAATTGACGAGCAACGCAAGCTTGACGCAAGAGGGGGCGTGTCCTTGTGCACGCGCTTTAGCAGGTGACAGTCGGAAGATCGGAGTTGTGCATGCGCAACTCCTAACTCTTGGAAACGAGCGCTGTGATGCCAAAAAGGAAATAAAAATCCTCAAAATGATAAATATAACGTAAATTAAGCAAAACTGGTTAAGGTAAAGTAAAAGTGAACAAAGGGGCATCACACCCATTTCTGAAAAGTTGTTTG
Organism: Ryuthela nishihirai; assembly: GCA_038380435.1. Classification (NCBI taxonomy): domain Eukaryota; kingdom Metazoa; phylum Arthropoda; class Arachnida; order Araneae; family Heptathelidae; genus Ryuthela; species Ryuthela nishihirai. Next base: position 35,774,658 of record JAWZYU010000022.1, read on the forward strand.
TAAATGCAGAGCTATTCTGTTCCAAGTTTGGACATGTATTGAGGTTAGTGAGTACATCATATGTATTATGGGTATGTTTTGTGTTATTGATTTTAATATTAAGATTTAATATGGCTAATTTTTGATTAAATGGAAAAAATTAAACGAAGAATCAGTGGCAGATAATAACAATAAAATGGTTTATAAATTTCCTTTAATCAGCAGTATCACGCAAATATTTTGCAGCACACCCAGCGAATCTTGTGGCACACCCAGCGAATCTTGTGGCACACCCTTTGAGAACCACTGCTCTAGACAATATAATGCCAAAATTTCCACTTAACATAAACAATGATAAAACTAAAGAGAAAAATGAGACAAAATGCACCTTTGTCTAACACCACTAGCAATGTTGAACTAATTGCTACAAGCCTTACTAACTCACACATCTCAAAGTTATTTAGGGAGCTTTCATTATGTTAACTAGCTTGTCTGGTATGCTGTATGATCTCATGATCAACCACAAATTATGTTGGTCAACAGTCAAAAGCCTTTTTGAATCAACAAAGATACAACCAAAGGCTTCTGAAACTCTAATAATTTTTGAAGAATCTGCCTAAGTGAAAAAAATCTGATCTGCACATCCCCTACCACTTCTGAACCCAGAGTTCATCATGCAGTTGTTCATCAACTAAATTCTTAATTCTATTTAATCAGAAATAATGGAAAGAGCATCACTGGCATTCTATTCAGGAGCAAACCTATGCCTTGGAGATGTTTTCCATCATCCCTCCCTCAAAAGAGAAATTTAAAATTAATTTAAAGTATAGTGGTTAGCATGCTTGGCTATTGATCTACGGGACCTGGGTTCGAGCCCCGGATAAGGCATGGATGTATGTGTCGTTTTTCTGCTGAGGTCCTGCCATCCTCTCAGATCTTCTACTATGGCATATAAACAAGCATGCTCCTGTCAGACCTCTGTGGCAAGCAGCTGCTTGAAGGGGGTATTTATATTTATTATTATCTGTCTGATCTTGTCCATCTTGTGTCTTGCAAGCCTAAAATATCAAGGTTACAACATGGAAATTCCTGTGTGAGGACATCAAGAGGATAATCTCTGTGCAGAGTCCTCATGTTTTATGAACCTGTGGAAAGAACATGGTTAGTGGGATTTTTAAACAAACTATTTTTATAGAAAGAGAGAGGTAGTGCTGACTATCAAACAGTCCCCTAATCACAGGATGGGGCAAAGACCTGTGTAGCCCACCACTAAAGGCTGAAGCCACCCAGACTGGTAGATCTAGTATAGGTTTGATGATGTAAAAAGATGCAAGGGTTCAGGTAGATGAAGGCCTCTGATCAGAATTATATAAAAATTGATATAAGATATCATATGCATCTATTCACTTGGGGCTGTCAACCTACAAACAGAAAACACAGCTGTAGTTTCCCTCAGCAAAAGCCCACCAGTGCAACAAGTTGATCTCTATAGCATGTTAATAATAGAATTACATTCACACATAATTCTTAAGCAGTTGGAGGCTACAGAGATTACTTCTCCACATAGGTCTGTCATATTTCCACTTTACATGACATCAAAACTGTGAGGAGTGCCCATTGTATGGGAATGTCAGCAAAATCTGGGTTGTTTAACTCTGAGTTGTACTTTTTTACACACAATAGGTTAAATGGTCTAGTCACAAATGACCCCCATGCATGAGCTCAGAGAAAGTGAGGAAATGGAACTACTGGATTGTTGTTAGGAGACAGATGGATACACCTGCCAGTGTGTATACCTGGATATTAAGTTATTATTAATTATATAATCTATTGCCGAGTAGTTAGCATGCTTGGCTACTGATCTAAGGGACCTGGATTTGAGTCCAGGGTAAGGCATGGATGTTCGTGTTGTTTTTCTGCTGAGTTTCTGCCATCCTCACAGACCTTCTATGGCATATAAACTTATAGGCTCTTGTCATATCTCTGTGGTAAGCAACTGCTTGAGGGGGTAATTATTTATAAAAAATTATTATTACTTTTAGAATCTACAGAGAGTGTGGAAAAATAGGTGTATACATCTAAAGACTAAAATTAGGCTCTATAATAGTTTAGTTCTTTCTAAGGTTAGTCATGGTATCAAAACATGGACTCTTTGTAAGCAGGGTAATAGGAAACTTGATGCCTTTGATTCTAGTACTTATGCAGTATCTTGGGCATTAAGGTGGTTTGACTTTGTAAGTAATGATGAAGTTAGGCAAAGGACTAGACAACCTTCTTTGAAAAACTTATTGTGCAAAGAGAGATTCTTGATTTGGCCATGTTGCCTGTATGCAATAAGATTGGCAAATAGGATTATGAACAATATACCTAAAGGCCTTAAGAAAAGGGTTGGGTTGCTTCAGCTCTGAGTGACACTTTTTTGCATACAGTGGGCTAATGGTCAGCAAATGTTGTGGGGAGGAGACCCACTAGACAGCTGTTAGGAGACAGATGGTAGCTTCCCATCAAAGCCATCCACTATGTTCTTTAACTTGCACAGAGTATGGCTCTAATGCACAAGGGACCACAGCTTAATGTCCCATCTGACAGAAAACAGCCTTTTTTTATTTTTGACATATAGGACAAAGAAGAATCCTAGAAGCTACTCCTAGCCTTTCCAAGCACATCAGCGTCCTTTATTGACTGAGGGCAGGGTGGGGAGTTCTGCAGAGATAAATCTTAATGCTGGATGAGACTGGACTTGAACCTGGGAATTGCAGATGACAAGCCCAGCATGCTACCAATTGAGCTCCCCCCCCCCCCACCTTAAAGAAAATGCCAACAGAATTAACCTACAGTGGATAAGTACATCAGCTTTGTAGCCAAGGTCATTTGTTTGTCTGTAAGGCTATTCTTCACATGGGGCCGTGAATTACACACTATCTGATAGGTGGTGACCTTTCCAAGCCTACCAGTATTATCTTTCTTACTGAGGGTAGAATGAGAGTTAGCAGAGAAAATTCTAAATGCAGCCACAGTTGGGGTTTGAATCTGGAAACATCAGATTAACATGCAAATGGTATGGCTCTCCTACACACAGAGCCATAAATTAGATACTCTATGATGGAAGATAGTCTTTCCAAGCCACTAGCAGACCCAGATTTACACTTCACACTCCCCATAGGCACTTAAAGTGGTAGTGCAGCCTTATATATATATATATATTTTTTTTAATTTTCACTACTATGTTGGTTGGTGTTTGGGGTTTTATGACACAAGAGAAAAAGAAAGTAAAAAGTTTATGACACAAGCAAGGATAAACAGAAAGGTGAAAGGCCCACAAACCAACAACCAAAGCTGAAATCAATGCACAAATGGGAAAGGATTTTTCATTGTTATACATTTTTCATAAAATGTATAACAATGAAATAGGATAACAATGAGTAGAAAAACCAGGGTTAAAAAGAACCAACAATGTAAAGGTCAAAAATCAACAATGGGTGTGAACTCATGTAAAAATAAAACAAGTGTCAAATTCAAAAATAAAAAAAAGCTTATAAAAGTTTAAAATATACAGAAAAACCTAAAAATGTCAAAAACAGGTGTTAAAACTGATTCATCAGATAAAAAGGTGTCTGCATGTAAAGGGGCTCGGATGGTAAATGATAAGAACTAAAATACATACAACAGCCATAATTAAATGCCAGACATTTGATTAAAATGTGTTTAACAGTTAAAATGGTGTCACAAAACTTGCACTTAGGTTCATTGTTTGCCCGTAAAAGAAATGAATGTGTAAGAAACAAATGACCTAAGTGGAGTCAAGGAAGTACCACTTCCTCCTTGCGATTCCTGTGAAAATATACCTGCCATGATTTGATAATAGGCTTGACTCGAAAAGCTTCGTAACAATCTGTTCTGCCCAAGATCGTTGCCACTGTGACGAGAACTTGATCGAAAAACTCTGATAGACAGGCAGACTTGGCAGCAGCATCTGCCAAGTCATTGTCCCTAATCCCAATGTGACCAGGCACCCAAGAGAAGAGAATGGTGGTGGTGACTGGTAGACAATAGAGCTGCTGAGTGATCTTGGAAAGAACAGGGTATGGTCCCACCTCACCAAGATCAAAGTCTTTAAACAGCTAAGTGAGTTGGTGTAAAGCACACATTGAGGAAGATGCTTAGCTGACACATGGGAAAAGGTGAGGCTGATAGCATGCAAGTCTGCAATGAACATGAACACTACTGTGGGATGTGGTCTGCAATGATAGTATTATAATAGACCATAGCTGATCCCACTTATATGCCACACTTTGAGTAATCTATGAAGACAGGCAATAAGTCTGGGTGTTTGGCTAGGTGGCTGACAAAGAGTTGCTGGTAAATCAGCAGTGAAGAGTCAGACAGAGGTGTGGATGAGCTGGCAGCAGTGTCTGCCAAGTCATTGCCCTTGATGCTGACTTGATGGGGCACCCAACAGAAGAGAATGGTGGTTATGGCTGCCAGATAATGGAGCTGATAGCAGATCTTGGACAGGGTGAGGATAATGCCTCACAAGATCAAAACCCATAGCAAGCTAAGCAAGGTGCAGAGGGCACGTCTACGACGATGCTTAGCCACTATGTGGTCGAAGGTGAAGCTGATATCGTGCCATTCTGCAGTGAAGATGGAACACTACTGTGGGATCTGGTCTGCAATGATAGTATCACAGTATACCTTGGCTGATCTCATTGATGTCCCAGACTTTGAGACATCTGTGAAGATGGGCAAGAAGTCCAGGAGCTCAGCATGGTGGCTGGCAAAGAGTTGCTGGTACATGCAGTTGGGTGTAGAGGCCTTCCCCATCTTTCAAAGAGAAAAGTGGCAGAAAGGAGAAACAGTAAGATGTGGTGGCAACTTGGCAACACTATTGAGGCTTGTGTCCATGTTGCACAGGTACATACAAATCAAATGGACAAATGGGGCTAAATCTCGAGCTGCAGATCAGGGTTCAGATGAAGACTATGCTTGTGGCAAAAGGATATGTAAGCAGTCTACTGTACTTGTATCAACCATTGCTCAAACTGAGAGATCGTTCACAGCAGTTTGTAGTTGTCATTCAATGACCCTCACACTGGACAAAGAGCAAAAGATGCTAAAATCATTAACATAGAGAGCATTGCCTACGGCCAGAGGATGCTGTTGTGTTATTAAATTTATATTAACAGTGAAAAGATAACAGTCAAGATGCAGCCTTTTGGTGTCCAATGGTCTTGGGAGAAAAACCACAACAGGGTTTCCAACACAGACACAAAAAGTATGGGAAAATAAAAAGTTGAAAATGAAGATTGGCATGTGACCTTTCATGTCAAAGGCAAGGAATTACTAAGAATGTTAATCTGCATGCCATTATAAGCTTTTCGATGTCAAAGAAAACTGACAACAGGTGTTCTCTGTGAAGAAAATAATTCCTGATTGCCAATTTGAGGTCGATCAGGTGGTCTAAGGTAGACTGTTGCCAGCAAAAGCTACACTGGCTGTTGGAAAGAAGGTTGTGGTGTTCCAAATACCAGATGAGTCTGGCATTTACCATTCTTTCCAACACCTTGCACACACAGCTCATCAATGCAATGGGATAAATAATTACAAGGAATCATGAGAACCTTTCCCGGCTTCAGGAAAGCCAAGATGATGACCTTCCACCAAGAGTTCAGAAATTGCTTCTCAAGAAAAATATGGTTTGAAGGTTGGAGCAGCCAATCCTTACTCAATTGTGAGAGATGTTGGAGCATGGCATAAGAGGCATTGTCTGGACCAATGGCAGATGCACAAGAACTGTGCAGAGCAAGCTGAAACTCTTCCACTGTGAATGGCCTGTTGCAAGGCCCCAGGTTATTCGAGTGGATGGACAGTGGGGAGCATTCTGCCTTGCTCTTCAGGGCCACAAACACTGGGGAATATGAAGGAGAGGAGATGGAGGAAAATGTTTCCCCCATAATGTCGCCAATTGCTTGGGGGTCAACAATTGCCTGTCCATTGTGCTCCAGGATTGATAATGAGTGGGAAATATAGTTCCAACCCATCTTCCAGACATTTTCCCATACAATCTTAGAACTGGTTGTGTGGGTGACAAAATGGGTTTTCTCCCTGGCATGCTTGTGGCCAGGCTTTTTTTCAACTGTGTTGAAATAAAAGAAAAGTTAAATTTAAAACTTTTTTTTACCAAATAACTACTGAAAGGAATTATGGTCTGTTGTATGCTAAATTAATCAGCATTTAATTCTGGATTTCCTGAAAATAAAATACTTAACAAAAAAGATGAATAGTTTTATTTTAATAGGGTTTTTATAGAGGCAATAAAAAATGCATCTGGTAATGCAAATAAAAATTTATTTGAAAAAAAAAAACAATAAACAAAAATGATTTTAATGCATGTGAATAGGAAGGCTATTTCTTTAGGACAATAAACGTTTTGTGGAAAAAATTTTGCTGACATATGGAATTTGAACTTGCATCCCTCCAGCAACATGCCAGAATATTCTCAATTAAACTAATGCCAGCTCTGTCTTTTTTCCATTATGAATGACTTTAAACTCTGCCTGAGATTTCGGCACCTACAGAGGCACCATCTATCATCTTGGGTGGCAATTATTTCTTTTTTATTGCACTGAGTAAGATAAAAATAAATAATGAAGTCACTTAATGCAATTTAGTGTTATTAATGATTTAAACATAAATGACAATCACAGTGTTACCTGTTGGCTTTTTAACCTATAAATCAATAAATGTTTTGTGGAAAAAAATTATTGATTTATAGATATTAAAAAGTCAACAGGTAATGATGTGATTGTTTTATGTTTTTCTTTAGGACAAGAATTTTTTTTCTTTAATGAAGAAAAAATCATTTCTTTTTTGAATTGTTTTTACAGTACTATACTTTAAGAAAAGTCCAGGCTTTTCAGCAGCTGCTATCAGCCAAATAAACAAATCAACTTTATGGAATTAAAAAAAACAATCAACAGAAATAGGTCATGTTATATATCAAAAGAAAACACATTTAATTGGGGTTAAGAAAATGATTAAAAATTTATAAAATTATGCTTATGCTCTTAAGATTTTTTCTTAAAGAATGTAAGTTTCACGGTATTTTTTACATTTTAAAGTAAAAATAAAAAAAAATCATTTTGCCATATTTGCTGAAGTACATATTTCACTACCTTAATATATATATAATTAATAATATTTCTATCACTACTTAAATCTTTAATTTTTACAAACTTATTTGGTCATTTATGTAACAACATACAGTGGCAATTTTGTCCCAATTGGCAAACTCCAAGATTAAGGCAGCAGTGTTACAAGTGATCACAGTGAATTTGTTTTGCTTTAATACAAGGTTATTTATATATAAACTGATAAATAAATAACTAAAAAGAAATAAAGGGCTGTGAAGAAATTAAAAAATATTTCAAAGCAAATATGGTGTATTTTAATGTCTGAAATTTGTGATTGAACCCTTCCAGATCAATTTGCATTATATACTATCATAAAAAAGTTTAACTTTATGAAAAGGGCAAAAACTTGGCTTAGAAATTACAAATTCTGAATGCTACTTATGAAATTACTTCAGTTAATTAAAAATACTACAAAAAATCCTATGATTAAAAAATTACTTTTTTTGTTTTGTTATAATGCCCTACTAATCATATCTCCTAAAGCAGTTACCATTTTAAGTCACTTATTCCTAATGGTTTAATTTTTGGTCAAGCTTCAAATAATTATTCTTTCTAATCATAGTATATATTTCAGAAGCAATATAAATAATTCTAGAAGTAGTTGAAATTGATGCCTGCCTGCAGCAAGCAGGTGTGTGGGGCACACCAGCGGCCGATTTTAGGGGTGGCCAGGAGATGCCAGTCAAATTTTAAAATTTTAGTGCAAAATATTAAAAAAAACTTTTTTTGGCCACCTGCAAAAAAAAAATAATCATTTTAACTATAATTGATTTAATGAGTAAGTGCATTCATATCAGTAATGTCATTCATATTCGAGACAATTTGTCCTCGAAAGCTAAGAGCAACACGATCATTTCTTGAACTCAAGCCACCCCCATCCCAGGTAGGCTAAGCCGCCTGAGAGGGAACAGTTAATCCTTGCTGACCTCTAAATGTAGACAACTTTCTCTAGGAGTGTATTTGCTGTTTTTGGGAAGAGGACAGGGGCTTAGCTATTGGGGGGAGGAATCTGCCCCCGAAAGTTAATCAGAGTTGACAAAATTCAAAACGACTTTGTAAAATCCAGGTGAATTTTGAAAATTCGGATTTTTTTTTTGGTAAAACTAAGAGTTAGCAAAATTCAGAGAGAGTTGTGAAAATCAAGGCAACTTGGCAAAATTTAGGGCAGTTGGAAAAATTCGAAGCCACTTGGTAAAATTTAGGTCAGTTGTGATAATTGGGATTGGTTTTATGAAATTAAGGAGTTGGCAAAATCGAGTCAACTTTGCAAAATATAGGGAAATTGGCAAAATTCAGGTGAGATGTAAAATTTTTTTTTTTTTCTATAAAATTATGACAAGCTGGCAAAGTTTGAAGTCACTTGGTAAAATACAGGCAAGTTGTGAGAATTGGTATTGTTTTCGTGCAATTAAGGAGAGTTGGCAAAATTGAAAGTTACTTGGCAAATTGTGTGGAGATGTAAAAATTGCTTTTCTGTAAAATTATGGCAAGTTGGCAAAATTCGAAGCCACTTGGTTAAATTACAGGCAAGTTGTGAGAATTGGGATTGTTTTTTATGCAATTAAGAAGAGTTGTAGAAATTGAGGCAAATTCGGCACCATTGGCAAAATTCAAAGTGACTTGGCAAATTCAGGGAGTAATTGGGGGGGTGGGGGTGGAGGGGGGTCTGTAAAATTATGGTGAGTTGGCATAATCGAGGTAACTTGGCAAAATCTAGGGCAGTTGGTAAAATTAGAAGCCACTTGGTAAAATGCAGGTAAGTTGTGAAAACTGGGATTAGTTTTGAAAAATTTAGGAGAGTTGGCAACTTGGTTTTGAATTTTAATTTTTTTTTGGATTTATTTTGATTACGATATAATTTTAAATATTTGACAATCTTTTGATTTCTTACTCAATAAGCAACACCCATATACTTAAAGAATCCTCATTTAACTTTATCTGGCAAGTTAATATTGCCTTGCGCCCAATATGCTATCCGGTGTTTTAATTTAATTTGGATCAGTCAACAGGTTCAAAGTAAAGAAGTTTAATAATCTTTTGGAGTGTTACACTAGGTGTCCCCCTCTTTCTGAGGCCTTTAGACAATGTTCATAACCCTATTTGCTAATCTATAATTATCAATATGGGCAACATGGCCAAAACCAACAGTTTCTCTCATCACAATATGCTGATTAAAGGAGGTTGCCAACTCCTTTGCCTAACCTCATCATTATGCTGGCCTAAGTGGTACTCGAACCTCAGAACGACAGAGTACGAGCTTGAATTGCTAATGACTGAGACATTTTTGCCCCCTATTTAATGGGATTCTAAATTTTGTTTCTGTTGAAAAACATTTAGAGGTGGAAAAAACAAATTGAATAATGAGAATGGATTTAGTGATTGACAGTACTTGTTGCATATACAAAGTAAACATGCAAATAAGGCTAGCTCATGTTAAAAATAAAAAAAGTGGTTAGAGTTTTTGTTTGCTTTGGAAATCAAAACAAATGATCCTGCACAGCGAAGAATATTTTATACTGAAAAAAAAAATTGATTTACAATTTTAACCCTATCTTCAGTAACATTTTTTTCCCATACAAAGGGTAAGTGTGGGTCTTTGAAGTTATTTCCCTATTGATATAATATGGAAATTATCTAAAAAAATTAGCAGGGCTCTGTAGTAAAGGTATTGATTTTGTGAATGAAAGGCTCATTCAAAACTCCTCAACTTCAAAATAAATTTTCCTCAGAAAGATCTCATTGTTAAGAAAGTGAAAATCTCACTGAAATGTCATTGATCTCGATTTATCGTTCATTTTAATAGTTAAAAAGTCACTGAATCTGAGACATTTAACAGCATATTGTTGTTAGGATCATCCTTGATAAGGGGATTAATTATAATCCATGTTGGTTAATTATAATATCATATTATAACCCATGTGGGCCCAATATTAACCCAATATTAATTATAACCCATGTAGATTTATTAGAGATCATCACAAACAATGAGGGTATAAGCAACCACACAATTTAGAACATTACTGAAATGCCACACCCATCTTGACATTACAGAAACCTCACCTTCTATAACTTGCCATCCTTATCCCTCAATTCCTGTATGCCATTCAGTTTTCTTCTTCACAGAGTATTTACTAATATAACTTTATTGCTATCAGTCTACAAAGCTTTCTCTGCTGTCGGTCTATAAAGCCAAAATTCTTATCAGATTTAATTGATCACTTACATTTATTAAACTCTCAGTAATGATATCTGTCAATGTCAGCAGAGTGTAATTCAGCTCTCTATTCCCTTCTTTCAGAACAAAGCTGCTTAGCCTTATAAGCTAAACGACTCTGTAATCTATATTCTGCTTTACGCAAAACAGTCCTGTTAGTGTGAGAAAACTACATTTCTTTCATTTTAAGAAATAAAACAATAATTTTTATGTTATATAAGTACTAATGAAATATTGCTATTTGAATTTTTCCATCATCATTAGTTCAGATTAAAAATTTCAAAGCATGCAAAAGTCAATAAATGAAACACTTTATTCTGCTCGAAAACAAGATTCCTGTATTTCCCAAATGTTATATACGGATAAGTTAGATAAAGCTTCTACACTATCAAAGTCCTTTGGGTGAAAGAGTATACTTCCCTAAAAGCTTTTAAAATGTTGGAAAAAAAGAAATTCAGTCACTAGATTTAGTTCATTTTTTGAAACTTAACACTTTTAAAGTCAACAGTTCATTTCAAACAAAAAAGGTAGTAATTCATACCTGAATTTCCCAGGATACACTTTAACACTTCCTAAATCTGGATTAGGAGGTCTGAACCTCAGTAAAATTGCTGGCCTCTTACCCTCTTTTCTCGTTAAACTTTGTACAGGCATGAATTCTTCAATTTCCTTGTCATTAGGATCCCCTAAACATATATATATTACTCAAATCATTGTGGAAAAACACTTTTCAAAAATTGCAATACAGCATAACACCAACCATACCAAAAAATTTAAAACACTAATTTCTACATTTAGGTCTATATCAGAACTACACTAGTCGCAAATGTTAAGTTACAAACATAAAAGTTGACATAGCAATAATGGGTTGGGTTGTTTTACTTCTGAACAGTACTGTTTTTTGCACACAATGGGCTAATGCGTAGATCATAAGGACCAAGAGGGCTCAGAGAAGTTTGGGCACAGGGAATCCACAGGACAGCTGCTGGGAGACAGATGATAGCCTTCTATCAAGGCCATCCAGCATGTTCTTTAATATGCACAGGGTATGGATCTCTCACACACAGCACCATGGCTTAACATCCATCCAATGGATGGCTTCTTTTCCAAGCCTGTTGATATCCCCTACTGACCAAGGGCAGGGAGTTTTGCCAAGATGAATCTCAATGCTTGCCCACGTGGGACTTGAACCTGGGAATTACAGATCATGAGCCTATATATGTAGATATATAGTCAGCAGCCCACATGCTGCTGACTGAGCCATTCCCACTGCTGACACAGCAACATAACAATTTGAGAGACTTATGAAATTCAGATGAGAGATACATCAGTTACAACAAAAAAAAATGCACACATGAGATGCATAGCAATGGATGGCCAAGAATAATGCTCAAGCATAAAAAAACTTTCACTAATGGTAGCAGAAATGCATTGTTCCAGTGATCAATAAGGAGTAGGATCGCCCTGACTGCCATGCATGTTGCACAACAATCATGCCTGTGTGATGCCCCCTCATTCACTTTACCTTACTTTATCTTAACCAGTTTTGCTTAATTTACATTATATTTATCATTTTGGGGATTTTTATTTCATTTTTGGCATCACAGCACTCGTTTCCAAGAGCATAGGAGTTGTGCATGCGCAACTCCGAACTTTCAATTGTCACCTGCTAAAGCGCGTGTACAAGGACACGCCCACTCTAGCATCATAGCTTGCGAGCTCGTCGTTTTATGCAAATGTCTTTACCGCTGTGACAGCCATGTGTTGCTAAGCCTGTTAAAACCGTGACATGTTAGTCACAAGAGTTAGTTGAGTTCTTTTGAGTAAAGAAGTAGTTGGTGAGGAGTTGGAGTAGTTAGCTTTTGAGAAGTCAGTTGACAAGTAGATAGAAATGATGTAGAATCTTCTTCATTGAAGTTTGGCGAGTGTTTGAAATAATTTTGGAAATAAATTTGTTTGTTACATAAACCATTTTTGAATCTTTACTATTTTTTCTCTTGAGCAACGTTAATTGTTTTGATTTTAGGTAAAAATAGAAGTTTAACAATCATTTAATTTTTGAATTCTTACTCGTTAAGTAACACTCGTTGGTATTCGAACCCTAATTGAACTTTATTTTTGGCAATTTGTTAATTATTCCTTGGCGCCCGACTTAGCTATCCGGAGCTTGAATAATTATTGGATCAGACAAAGGGTCCAAACTTTAATAGTATTTTCAATTCTTTGGAGCGTTACACCTGCTGATGATAGGTGAAGTTGGATGGCAATGAACACCACTGTTGCATTAGCACAGATTGCAGCTCTAGGTTTTTGTGAGAAAGCTAAAGAGCACCAATGTGTCTCCTTTGAGCACACCAGACATACTCAATAGGATTAAGATCTGGTGACCTGGACAGTCACTTCATCCTGTGGATATCCACACTCTCAAAGCAATTGTTGGCTAGCAGGTTGGGTTGGGTTGTTTTACCTCTGAGCGGCACTTTTTTGCACACCATGGGCTAAATGGCCAGGTCACATGGACCCTGAAGGCTCAGAGAAGGTTGGGGGAGGGGACCCACTGGAACAGCTGTTGGGAGACAGATGGTAGCCTCCCGTCAAGGCCATCCAGCGTGTTCTTTAACGTGCACAGGGTATGGCTCTCCCGCACACGGGGCCACGGCTTAACGTCCCATCCGATGGACGGCGGCATTTCCAAGCTCATCGGTGTCCCCTACTGACCGTGGGCAGGGTGGGGAATTTTTGCGGAGATAAATCTCAATGCTGACCCAGCTGGGACTCGAACCTGGGAACTATAGATTACGAGCCTGGCGTGCTACCGACTGAGCCACCCCCGCCCCGTTGGCTAGCAGAGTCCTATGAGAACAAGTGTTATCATCCATAAAAATTATCTAGCCATTTGGGCCAACAGTACCTCTGAAAAGTCTTACATGATGTAATGCTTTTCAGTGTCTTTGAGCCCTTCTATGTGCCTTTGAGCATGCACAGTGCCACCCCCCACACACAGAGTGGTGTACAGCCATTCAGCATTATGCCTCCCCACAACACACATCAGGAATACATAGTCAGATAAATGGAACTCTTCTGTGAAGAGAATGTGATGCCCCATCGTTACTCACATCGTGGTAAGGTTTGCTTTACCTTAACCAGTTTTGTTTAATTTACGTTATATTTATCATTTTGGGGATTTTTTATTTCCTTTTTGGCATCACAGCACTCATTTCCAATAGTTGTGAGTTGCGCATGTGCAACTCCGATCTTCCGACTTCAACCGCTAAAGCGCGTGCCAAGGACACGCCCCCTCTTGAGTTATAGCTTGCGTCGTTCGTCATTTTATGTTAATGTCTTTCCAGCGTGCAACATGACACGTGTCTGGTTCTTGTTTTATACCGGTGACTTGCTAGTCACAGAGTTAGTGAGGAGTTGGAGTTGTGTAGAGTGAGAGTGCCTAGTGCACGGAGTTGTAGAGTGAGAGGAGGAGAAGAGTGTTGTAGTCTTGGTGAGTTGAACTATTTTGGAAATAAATCTGTTTGCTATTTTAAACCTTTTGAGTCTTTACAGTTTTTTTCTCTTCAGCAACGCGAATTTAGATTAATGGTATTTAGACCTTTTGACAATCAATTTTGATTCTATTTACTCATTAATGCTCGCTAGCATTTTGAACCCTACTAAACTTAGTCTACTTTTTTGGCAATTTGTTAATTATTGCCTGGCGCCCATATCAGCTATCTGGAGCATAAAACTAATTGGATCAAAAGAAGGGTCCAACTTTAAAGCATTATTGCATTTATTTGGAGCGTTACAAGAACATGTGCCCACTGCTTTCCAGCTGAGGTGTGATGCTGTCTGCACCAAATCCTTCAAATTCTTCTCTGAGAGGGGTGAGGTACTCATTTAGCTCTTAGCATACAGACCTCTCTCATGAAGGGAACAGGGGTGGCTCAGTTAATAGTGTGCCACACTCACAATCTGCAGTTCCCACGTTCAAGTCCCACCTGGGCCAAAGTTGAGATGTATCTCCACAAAACTCCCCACCCTGCCCTCAGTCAGTAGGATGACCATGGGCTTGGAAAGGCCACCATCCTTAGGATGGGACTTTAAGCTGTAGCCCCCATGTTCAGGAGAGTCATGCACTGTGCATGTTTAAAAAACATACAGGATGGCCTCGATGGGAGGCTACCATATGTCTCCCAACAACTACCCATTGGGTTTCCAAATTTCTCTGAGTCCTCGGGGTCCTTGTGACCTGGCCATTTAGCTCACTGTGTCCAAAAAAAGTGCTGCTAAGAAGTAGAAACCGTGGGGTGGGTTGTTTTATGTCTTTATGTTTGTAAATAACTTTTGCCCACCAGTGTAATTCTGATACAAAGTCTGTCTTGACACAGTTCTTGACACCAATTATGCCTGAAGCATAAATGAGTTTGACAGTGAATTGAGACCAGCCTGGAACAGGTTGTCAAGACACATTCTCAGATTCCAAATATTGCCACCATAGTCTGGAGATTACAGACAGACATTACGTGTTCTGGCTACCACAGCTTAAGTTTGTTCTGACAACTTTCTACCAATGTTATCCACCTCTCCAAATCTTTGAAGTGGTTCTAGCTCTTCATCTGCATATTCTCCAATACCTCTTACAAAGCTGACAAGCTTTGGAGTGTGCAAGAACTATGATGAGTGCTGTATCTATGCTCTCTTTTATAGCATTCTTAGGTGTGTAGTGTTTTGCATTTGCCTGCACAAGCACTATTAATATGGCATTCCTTTTTGCATATGTTCTTTGCCATGGTCTGGTGTAGCTCTTTATCATATTTCATTAAATTCTAGCCAATTATCATCATGTTGATATATCGTTGCGTTGTGTTGTTTTACCCTCTGAGCGGCACTTTTTTGCACACCATGGGCTAAATGGCCAGGTCACATGGACCCCGAAGGCTCAGAGAAGGTTGGGGGAGGGGACCCACTGGAACAGCTGTTGGGAGACAGATGGTAGCCTCCCGTCAAGGCCGTCCAGCGTGTTCTTTAACGTGCACAGGGTATGGCTCTCCCGCACACGGGGCCACGGCTTAACGTCCCATCCGACGGACGGCGGCCTTTCCAAGCCCATCGGTATCCCCTACTGACCGTGGGCAGGGCGGGGAATTTTGCGGAGATAAATCTCAACACTGACCCAGCTGGGACTCGAACCTGGGAACTACAGATTACGAGCCTGGTGCGCTACCGACTGAGCCACCCCCACCCCTATGTTGATATATCAACTTAGTTTTTGTTCACCAGTGTATAATGCCTACATCACTTCAGGTGTATAAAATTATAAACCTAAAATAATTTGTTATGATACATATTAAACATACAATCTACCGAGTTTAAAATTCACAAAGAACACATTACAATTTCACTTATAGCATCACAGAATAAACCTAGAGTTATTTGGGTTCTATAAATTTTAAAAATTAAAATTGAAAATGGAAATGATATAAATATGCTCATAAGCACAAATTGAACAGAGAGAGTCTAAGCTGGTTTGGCCATGTCACCTGTATACATGACTATGGATTAGGGTTATGAACAGTGTGCTTAATGGACTGAGAAAGGGGGTGATTAGGGTATGGTGTGCAGACGAAGTCAACAGAACCTTGTTAGAAACCTACAGTTACCAAATGCAGCAACTGTAGCTCACGAAGACATGATTAGCCCAGTCAGTCTTAAGCCCTTGGCCTACAAATGCTTGTTTCTCATTCTCACTTTCACTCAATACTTTATTATGATATTATGTCTAAATGTGGCCGTCCCCAAAATGATATATCCAAGAGTATATATATATTTTGTGGGAGGGGTATGTGGATACATCTAAGTTTGTTTTTTCAATAAACTAAAAAAAAAAACTTGGCATTTTCATTATGGTCAAGTTCTTTGTGTTGGGAGAGGACTGACTGGTAAATTCATCATTTGTTTATTAGTGCCATATTTTTTATGTTTATTCTTCCATGGGTGCAGATTAAAAACAAGAGGCATGCCATTGCCCATTTCCTATACCCTGACCCACTGCAACTGCTTTAGTATCCTTTAACTTACTTTCAGTTAACAGGGTGTTTTTCTCAAAGCCTTGAACTGTAGCCATAAATAATTTCAGTATTTTTCAATTTAGAGCTCAAATATGGTTTTATCCTGAGTGGTATTTGAACCCATGTCTTCCAGAAGCATACCAGGTGCCATAATCACCAGACCATCAGCCACTGTTGTAACGCTCCAAATAATATGCAAAATACTTTAAAGTTGGACCTTTTTCCTGATCCAATTAGTTTTATGCTCCGGATAGCTGAGACGGGTGCCAGGCAATAATTAACAAATTGCCAAAAAAGTAGACTAAGTTTAAAGTAGGGTTCAAAATGGCAGCGAGCGTTAATGAGTAAATAGTTAGAATCAAAATTGATTGTCAAAAGGTATATATACTGTTAATCTAAATTCGCATTGCTCAAGAGAAAAAATTGTAAAGACTCAAAAGGTTTAAAATAACAAACAGATTATTTCCAAAATATCAATTCACCGTGCTACAATGTACTCTTCTCCTCCTCTCTCACTCTACAACTCCGTGCACTAGGTACTCTCTCTCTACACAACTCCAACTCCTCACTCTCTCTAACTGCTTATGCTACTGCTCACTACTAACTGCTGTGACTAGCAAGTCACCCGTTTAAAACAAGAACCAGACACGTGTCATGTTGCACGCCGGAAAAGACATTTACATAATATGACGAATGACGCAAGCTATGACGCAAGAGGGGGCATGTCCTTGTGCACGCGCTTTAGCGGTGACAGTCAGAAGATCGGAGTTGGGCATGCGCAACTCCTAACTCTTGGAAATGAGCGCTGTGATGCCAAAAAGGAAATAAAAATCCCCAAAATGATAAATATAACATAAATTAAACAAAACTGGTTAAGGTAAAGCAAAAGTGAACGATGGGGCATCACACTGTTTTCTTCAGTAATGTGACATATAAGTATTCCCACGTATTTTTGTTGATTTACTACTGGCACCATCTATATTGGGAATCGGGAAACCATTTGTCACTGATGGTCTAGCGGTTATGATGCCTGGCATTTGGGAGATGTGGATTCAAATCCCACTCAGGACAAAACCAATTTTTTTTCCAACAAATTACTTCAAGTAATCAAAAAAAAGTAATCTTCAAAAATTTCATGAAGAATTAGATGTTAACAAATTTGTGAAACTATTTTCAGATACTGGAGATGCAAGTCTAGAAGAGTTTTAATCAAGATTTTTGCAAATCAGCAAATTCAAAGGAATAGTGAAATCTATAAATCATTCTGATAATATATATTTTGGTCAGAATATTTGAATCTGACAATGTGGTTAACTCAATTCATTCAAGAGGCAAAGTCAGATAGAGATAACCAATTTTGAAATGCAATTGGCTGAGTTCCAATCGAGATCAATATAATCTTAGAAACAGAAGTTGCATTGACTTAAAAACTGAGTAGAACTATTAAGTGGAATTGGTTAACAGAATCAAACACTGAAGAATGCTGAAAACAAAATGATGAAACCATGAGAGGCAATTCCTGAATATTAATTTGTTTTAAAAATAATAACATCTCTGTTTTATTACTTTTGTCATCCACTTATTCTGGCTAGTCAGTGTTTTCTATTAACCTAATGTATTCTGATATAAGAAGGCAACTAGCTGGTGAGGTCAGTGCTGCTTGATGAACCATTGAAATGAATGAAATATATGCTTGATATAAAAAAAGTTATCATTCAGATTGCATCAACAAAGTTTCACTGAGAGTATTAAATAAAAAATAGATTTGGCATTTTGTGTTCCTTTCCGATTCATATAAAAAAAGTTACTAAATTAATAGAATGCAATTTTATTATCGAATGGTATACTTTATTCTCTATTACAGTGGTGCACAACCTTTGACTCTCAATGGGCTTCACATAAGATACTTTCTTTTTTTGGTGCAGTAGATGCAATATTACTTGCTAATGCTATTAATTTGATATATAGCAAATAATCATTTTTCAGTAATATATTTTATTTTTTTTCATGTCAGCACAAAAACCATTGATGAAGAAAGAGTGAATTATAGTGTCAAAGGTTAACATGAAAGTCAGGAGCCAGTGTAAAATTTCAATTTGGTTGGTTGGTGTTTTATGGTACAAGGGCAACTAAAGCTATCTTGGGCCAAACAAGTGTAAAGTACAAAAGTAAAGATATAAGTCATGTAAACCTACAACCAAAGTTAAAATCAAAAGTTAAAAAAAATGTATGGCATGAGTAAACAGTATAACAACAAAGGGTATGTGAAATTGCAAAACAAAATAAAGGTAAAAGCTCCTGTAAAAAGAGAAACAAATGCAAAATACAAAAATTAGCAGTGGGTGTATAGGACTCAAATACACTGAAAGCACAATTTATTATACACACTACATCCATCCACACACTTGCACTATGCCACCACAATAATGCAGCCAGCCAAAATCCCTCAAGGGCTATAAATAGGTAAAACCTACCTGCTGCGTAGTGTACCTGCGACTGTTGTGATGGGTAAACACTACAACCTGAGTGGAGGGCCATCAAACCCACTCAGGTTGTTGTGTAAGGCAGATAGTCAGTGTGAGGAAGATGGAGTGTTCCATATACATGGCTGCAGAATGTCTGGGATTTCTGCATGTGCCTATCACACATCTACTAGGACTGTATCAAAACCATTAACATTCAATAATGGGGCAGATATGAAGGTTTGTGAATAGACCATTTGACATATGATGGAATGACTGGTGGCAGCCAACACCCATACCAAATACCCTTGTTAAAAGAACATCACCTGAGGTGGCAGTGGGTGAAGGGAAATTGTCAATGGACTGTGGAAGACTGGAAATTGGTACTTTAGTCTGATGAATCTAGGTTGCAACTACAACATGACAACAGGAGGGTTACATCTGTAGAGTAGACCACACAAGGCCATGGACCTCAAATGTCAAGTTGGGGTTTTACAGGCTAGTGGAGGCAGTGTAATATTCAAGGGCATGTTTACTTAGGCCACCTTAGGACCCCTAATACCTATTGAGACCACCATCACAGCACAAGGCTATGTTGACATACTCACCGACCACCTATACCCGTTCATGGCCATCCATTTCCCATACCAGGATGCCTTCTTTCAACAAGACATTCCATCTCATCAATCTGTTTGGCAAAGAACTAGTTTTAGGAACATTCCAGTGAGTTCACAACCCTTGAATTCACTGGAATGGATTCATTTCCAGATCTGGAATTCATTCTCCAGATTTGAACCTTATTGAGCATCTGTGGAATGAAGTGGAGAGATGCATTTGAGCCCAAACCCACCATCACTGGCAACTCTTGGCGCTTTATGGACAGATGTCCTGGAATCCTGGGCTGCAATACCACCCAAAGGTTTCCAACACCTGGTAGAATGACATTGATGTTGAAGACAAAAGGTGATCCCACACCTTATTAGGTAGGTGTTTCTAACAAACTAGCATATTTAAACTTCTTTATTACATGTATCAGCTTATTTCATGGTTAGGAAGCTTTGAATATAGCTTTCCATTTACACAGCAATGGAAGTGTAGTAATACTTTGAGATAATTTAATGCAAGTTATTCATTTACTGAATATTACTTCTTCTTTACATTAATAAGTAATGAGTCTAAATATAAAAAAGGATAAAACATTAAATATGACTAAACTATCAGTAAAATGCAAAAATCAATGGTAAATACACAGAATTATCTGTTGACATAGAATCCATGAATTATGTTTGAGGAAAAAATGAATTTGGTCAATGAGTGGGAATCAAACTTAAATCTCCCAGTGTCATGCCAGGTATTCTAGACCACTAAACTATCACCAGCAAGTTCATTTCTCCAGAAATTGTGACTTTAAATCTCTCAACTTTCCCAATTTTGTCACCAGTGACACCATCTATGATTGCTTAGTATGTGTATATAATAGTATATTAATAGGGATGTCACACACACACACTAAAGCATCATTAATGCAAGAATCAATCCATAGTAAATGCACAGAATTACCCATTCATATAGAATCCAAGAAATACATTTGTGGAAAAAATTAGTTTTGCCAATGACATGCTGCTAACAGCTTAGTAGACCAAAGTAGGATTATTTATTTTCTTATTGTAGCTCACTGTTTCATGTATTAAACATTATAATAAAGAAGTTTAAATATGTGAGTTTGTGAGCAACTGATAATCTGATTTGTTCTATTATGTCATTAAAATCATTACTGGGCACTTCATAAGTACAAAACACCTGATGGTAGGGATAGAAATGCATAGAGATAGTGACATTCAAATTAGGTAAAAAGGAAATAATGTAATCGAAGTGGATGTGAAATTTTAGTGATAAATAACACAATTTTTTTGCCAAATTGTGTAAATATTAATGTAATAAATTAACGTTAAGGATAGCATATCATTTATAATATTCTATAGCAGTAATATTTAAAAATCTTAATATTCATTTTCATATTTCAATATTTATCTTCCTAAATTATTTTTTTGCTGTGAGGAATGAACAACTCACATTAAATTATCTCAAAGTATTACTACACTTCCATGCTGTGTAAATGGAAAACTATATCCAAAGCTTCCTAACTATGAAATAAGCTTTTTAAAGCAGGATAATCACCCGAAATTGATTTTTTTTAAGTTTCATCGAGTCTGAGCAATATTTGTTAACCATTTGAAGAATTCTGGAAGCTGAAAACATTAATTAACAATATTGAAATTTCTTACAAGAAATCATTCACTGAAATATAATTTTAGAGGTTTGTGCAATGGTGTTTCAGTTTTCATGATTTTTGAAAGCATTTAAGACAAATGTAACAGCAGGGTCTGCTGTCAAATATATCTGCTTTTAAAATCTAGATATGGATTTATTTCATTCAGATTTATAATTTATCTCTTGCCACATTTTTTGCTGTAATAATGCCTGATGACATGCTGAAGTGGATAGCACAAAACATGCAATGTCTAGTGAGAAGTATCTCATATAATCAACTGGCTCAATGCACTAATAGTGCAAAGTCAGACTCCTCTGACACCCCATTGTGACTCATGCCACAGTAATCACCAGAGTGCAGAGAGCAGAGTACTGACTAATAACACCACAGCACAAAAGAACTTTCAGTGCCCAATAAGTGAAAAGCAACAACACCTGACCTCTGAAAGCACCATCTTCTGTGAAGAACAGCACACAATCCACATTTTCCCTCTTCGTTGGTTGTTTTACCTCTGAGCGGCACTTTTTTTTTTGCATGCCATGGGCTAAATGGCCAGGTCACAAGGACCCCAAAGGCTCAGAGAAGGTTGAAGGAGAGGACCCAGTCAAAGCTATTTGAAGAGAAAGCCTGGTGTCACAAGATGGACATGGCTAATGACCTCAGAAGCGGGGGGCCATGCATCGCATCATAGTTTTAAGTCAGCGGATCTGATTCATTTCTCATTCAATGTACGCATTACTTAAATGATTTCATTTCCTGTACTGAATTGAAACAAATATCAATTATATAGCAAATTATCAAAAATGCAGAGAATTTCATTCTCACAGACATAAAAAAAACCTTATTTCTCGATGTCAAAAATATTCAATAAACATATTACCTAAACATAGTTACACATATTTTTATTAATTATATTTAATTGTAAACGGTATTATAAGAAAATAGAGATAAAATATAAATTTTAAAACATAATTTTATTGTTTAAAAAATTTTGAAACAAAATATATGAGTTACATTTGCAAACATATTGGAAGAGATAAACATCTATTCTCAGGTTAGCAAAATATATGCATACTAACTTCAGATCATCATCATCATCATCCTCAAGCAGCCATGGGCTACGGAGGTCCAACCAGACCGTGCAATTTAGTTCTCCAAGCAAGTCTATCCTGAGCTACATCTACTGCATCTGGCCACTGCACACCAATTCTAACAAGGTCCTGTTTGACATTGTCTGCCCACCGCATCCTAGGTCTCCCCTTCTTTCTGAGGCCTTTAGGCACACTGTTCATAACCCTATTCGCCAATCTATAATTATTCATACGGG
Organism: Ryuthela nishihirai; assembly: GCA_038380435.1. Classification (NCBI taxonomy): domain Eukaryota; kingdom Metazoa; phylum Arthropoda; class Arachnida; order Araneae; family Heptathelidae; genus Ryuthela; species Ryuthela nishihirai. Next base: position 35,797,167 of record JAWZYU010000022.1, read on the forward strand.
CAACATGGCCAAACCAATGGAGTCTCTCTCTGCACAATATGCTGCTTAAAGGAGGTTGCAAACTCCTTTTCCTAATCTCATCATTAGTTACAAAGTTGAACCACCTAATGCCCAAGATACTGCGTAAGCATCTGGAATCAAAAGCATCTAGTTTCCTGTTATCTTGTTTACAAAGTGTCCAAGTTTCACTACCATAACTAACCCTAGAAAGAACCAAACTATTATACAGTATAATTTTAGTCTTTAGGTGTATACGCCTATTTCTCCACACTCTCCATAGATTCTTAAAAGTCCCAGCAGCAATCCCTATTCGTCTGTTAATCTCATGCCGCACATCACCATTATCTGTTACATAGCTCCCAAGATAATTAAACTGTGACACCTGCTCAAGACTGCAACCATTCAGATTAACTGAATCACAGCCTGCCTGACCAATTTTCATCACTTTAGTTTTCTCTCTGTTTATAACCAAACCTACTCTACTACCAGTCTCATCAACGGCTCGAATGAAAGAGTTCATCTCATCAACATCATTTGCCAGAAGGGCTAAATCATCAGCATAATCTAAATCAGAAATTTTCCTATCTCCAGCCCATTTAAGGCCAAAATCTTTCCCTTGAAGTGAATTTCGCATAACATAATCAATAACCAAGCTAAAGAGAAAAGGAGACAAAATGCACCCTTGTCGAACACCAGAAGTAATGCTAAACCAATTGCTACAAGCCTTACCAACTCTCACACACGACTCAGTGTTATTATAGAGAGCTTTCATAATGTTAACTAACTTGTCTGGTATACCATATGATCTCACAATCAACCACAAATTATGACGATCAACAGAGTCGAAAGCCTTTCTGAAATCAACAAAGCTAGCAACCAAAGGTTTCTGAAACTCTAAACATTTCTCAAGAATCTGCCTAAGTGAAAATATCTGATCTACACATCCCCTACCACTTCTGAATCCACATTGCTCATCACGCAATTGCCTGTCAACCAGATTCTTAATTCTATTAAGCACAATCATGGAAAGAACTTTACCTGGAACAGAGAGTAGGCTGATACCCCTATAGTTATCACAAGAACTGCGATCACCTTTTTTGAAAATAGGGATAACAATAGCTCTGGTAAAATCCTTAGGAACCATGCCTTTATCATAAAAGATATTCAGAATTTCAGTCATCCAAGTGGTAACCGAAACATTCCCAGCTCTAAGCATTTCCGTAGTAATTTCATCTACCCCTGGGGATTTATGAAGTTTAAGTTTAGAAACAGCCAAACTAACTTCAGATTGTGTTATAGGGCCAACATTAAAGCCACCAATGCATCTATCATCATTGCAAACAATGGGAGTAGAACTAACTACATTGTTTAGAACATCACTGAAATGCTCAGCCCACCTAGCCATGACAGAATCCTCCCCTTCTATAACCTCACCTTGTTTATCCTTCAATCCTTGTATGCCTGTCCGTTTTCTACCACACAAAACATTAACTATCTGGTACAGCTCTCTGCTGTTGTGCTGTCTAATTGCTTCCTCGGCTTTGTCAGCCAAACCATCAAGCCAAAAATTTTTATCAGCCGCTAACTGATCCTTTACAAGTTTATTAAGGTCTCTGTAATGCTTTCTATTAGGACTAGTAGGGTATTGATTAAGGGCATTCCTGCAGTTCTTTCTTTCCGAAATAAGCTCAAGTGCCTTATCACTCAGATAATTTTGCCTCTTCTGCTCCTTTTTTCCTAAAAGAGTACTGTTAGTGTCCAAAAAAGCCTGTTTAAAATGATCCCATTCTTCCTCAACTTCAGTAGTAAGCAAACCATGACTGTCATAATGACTAAGTAACCTATCATGGTAAGCTTTGGCTATAACTGGATCTTTCAGAGCTTCAGTATTAAAAGTAAATTTTTTAACCCTAGCACAACACTTTTTAAGTTTAAGTTGCAACACACTTTTAACAAGGTAATGGTCAGATCCAATTTCAGCTCCCCTATATGCCCTGGTATTCCTAACAGAACTAGTCCATTTGCTGTTAATTAATATGTAATCAATCATATTCTTATGCAGCCCATCAGGTGAAACCCATGTGTACTTATGTATGTCGCGGTGTTTGTAATAAGTGTTAGTTATTCTGAATCCATTGAGTTTACTTACCTGTAGGAGACGTTGCCCATTGCTATTGCAGCTACCAATACCAAAAGGGCCTATTACTCCTCCCCAAAGGTCAGAGTCAGTACCAACTTTGGCATTGAAGTCACCAAGAACAAGGGTAATATCTCCTTTCTTGACAGAATTCAAAATATCCTGAAGTTGTTCATAAAACCTATCCTTCTCATCCTCATCGGCATCCTCAGTGGGGGCATAACAGCAGATAACATTCAAGTCTTTAACGCTTGTCTGAAATTTTGCTGTAAGAAACCTTTCATTAATGCACTCATATCCTAGAAGAGCATCACTAGCGTGTCTGCTGAGAAGCAGACCCACGCCTTGGTGATGCTTTTTGTCGTCCCTCCCTGAAAAGAGAAATTTAAGATTATTTTTAAGAATCTGACCTTTATCTGTCCATCTGGTCTCTTGCAAGCCGAGAATATCTAAATTATAACGGTGGAATTCTTGTGTGAGGACATCAAGAGAAAAAGCTCTGTGCAGAGTCCTCACATTCCAACTACCTATGGAGAGAAAATGGTTAGTGGGATGTTTAAAGAAACTATGTTTATTGAGAGAGGGAATGCCGACAATATCAAACAGCCCCCTAATCGCAGACATGGGGCAAAGACCCGTTCCCCCACTACTAAAGGCTGAAGCCATCTACACTGGAAGACTTCCTCCAATGTAGAATTTGACGATGCCAATAGAAGCAAAGAGTTCAGGTGCCTGCGATGACTTCTGCTCAGGATTATCCACCAGCTGATAAACATATCCTGTGGATCTATTCACTTGGAGGGTTTAACAATATTGATAAATATCATATACAGTCTGTCACTAAAACTTTTGATGGTTATATTTCATATAAAACTTTTGATGGTTATATATCATATAAAACTTCACAGCTGACCAAATCATCAGTGCAATTCTACTATTTTATTAATAATACTAGAATTATTTTTTACTAAGATTTAAATCATCAGTATCACATAATTGAAATAAACCCCAATACAAACACCAAAATGAAAGATTTGTTTAACAAACACAATGACATAAAATTTAATACAAATATTACTTTGAATTATTTACAGCTAAATATACTGACTGCACATACATCCAACAAAAAAAAGTAAATACACTTATCCCTCGATTTACACGGTACTCAGTTCACACAATTTTGGCTTTGCACGGTCAAAAAATGAAACCAGTTTCGATTTACATGGTACTGACTGAGATTTCCTTTCTATGTACGTCTCAGTCAGTACCGTGTAAATCGAAACTGGTTGCATTTTTTGACCGTGCAAAGCCAAAATTGTGTGAACTGAGTACCGTGTAAATCGAGGGATAGGTGTATTCAAATTCCATGTCATGTCCCTCTAATTTGTTTATCTTTATTTATTGTTGCATTTTTATTGTATTTTTGTTGTAAATATTTTTATGTATTAAGTGTGTTTATGGAAGTCCTATTATGGGGATGTGACTCATAGATGTTGTTTTCGGGTCTGAGCTGGCTGCCTGCACATGCTGATGAGTCCAAAAATCCTTTTATGGCCATTTACAACTAGCCTTGAGCACTGGAGACTATGGCAGGGAGAGTCACTGTCAAACAGGAAGGACATTTTGAACATGCATCAAGGGATGCTGCTCTTACTCAAAACCCTTAAGGAGAGGGTCCAATTCTATGTGAGAATCAAGGTTCGGTTCTTAGTGAACCACGTTGTACACAAAGGTTGGATATTCTTTCGCCGAGTTTGAGGTCGGTAAAGAGAGAATCTGCAAAGTGCAGTTCTCCACCTCACTGCATAATTGTTTGCAGCAGCAAAGGCCTACAGAGTCAAGCGCATCCCCAGCACATGATTGTATATAAATGTGAATAAACTATATCATCCCTATACAACTCTTGTGCATGAATTGTTGGACATATTCTATACATTACTTGGTGCAGAAAGTCTGAGGCATACTTCAGTATGGATGTAACAACCTGCAAATCTGTTATTTCATCTAAGAAATGGTGAATCTAATCAAGGGACTAACTGATCATCCTCTACTATATAGTGGTTAATCGTTCACCATTGATGCCCACCACATTGGCGCAATTCAAGCAGAATATCTAATTTCACGTGACAAAATAAAAACTGCGCGATTCCCTTACCACCACATGACATTTGGTGCAGTCGACAGAATTATTGTTCTATACAAATATTAACCACTACAGAAGTCAATTTAATTTTTAGAGGAAAAATTGTCTTGAGCCGGGTGGGACATGAACCCACGACCCCCCGATAACATGTTAGAGCACCTGACGTGTTATCGGGGGGTCGTGGGTTCATGTCCCACCCAGCTCAAGACAATTTTTCCTCTAAAAATTCAATCAACTTCCAGAGTGGTTAATATTTGTATATACCAAGAATGTAGAGTTTATTCATTATTTAAAAGAATTATTGTTCATATGCTGAAGAAGATGTCCATTGTTCTAAAAGAAAAAGAGATGGAATTGGATTGGTGGATGGAACTGGAGGTGGAATCAGTGAAAATTCACTGAGAGAAGGAAGAAAAAGTGCAAGAAATTTAGAAGAATTTGTGATTCTGTGTCAGTGATTTCGTGAAAGTAAGGAAGCTGCAAGCAATTCAGTGGGCTAAGCCGCATCCAGTTCAGTGTTCTACATAATGCACTTTCCCCCGAGTGCTAAGTCAACGAGATCTTCACTGAGGTTCCATGTGCCAAGGTCCATCTGTGGAAGAGATTCCTAATTCTGAAAGGAGACTCCAGGTCAGCAGGCAAGTGAGCAGAGCTGATCTACGAGGAAAGGAAAAGTCTGTGGTTTTCCTGTTTTTTTTTTTGTACTGTTTGAGTTGCCAATGATGCTGAGGAGTTGTGATGAAACAAAAGGTGGAACTGAGCAGGACAGGAGCATTGATTTAACCAGACACACTGGGTTGGGTTGTTTTACCTCTGAGCGGCACTTTTTTGCACACCATGGGCTAAATGGCCAGGTCACATGGACCCTGAAGGCTCAGAGAAGGTTGGGGGAGGGGACCCACTGGAACAGCAGTTAGGAGACAGATGGTAGCCTCCTGTCAAGGTCATCCAGTGTCTTCTTTAACATGCACGGGGTATGGCTCTCCCGCACACGGGACCACGGCTTAACGTCCCATTCGACGGACAGCGGCCTTTCCAAGCCCATCGGTGTCCCCTACTGACCGTGGCAGAGCGGGGAATTTTGCGGAGATAAATAAGCCATCCCGTGGCCGAGTGGTTAGCGCGCTTGGTTTCTGAGTTGTGTTGTTTCACCTCTGAGCGGCACTTTTTTGCACACCATGGGCTAAATGGCCAGGTCACATGGACGCCGAAGGCTCAGAGAAGGTTGGGGGAGGGGACCCACTGAAACAGCTGTTGGGGACAGATGGTAGCCTCCCGTCAAGGCCATCCAGCGTGTTCTTTAACGTGCACAGGGTATGGCTCTCCCGCACACGGGGCCACAGCTTAACGTCCCATCCGACGGACAGCGGCCTTTCCAAGCCCATCGGTGTCCCCTACTGACCATGGGCAGGGCGGGGAATTTTGCAGAGATAAATCTCAATGCTGACCCAGCTGGGACTCGAACCTGGGAACTACAGATTACGAGCCTGGCGCGCTACCGACTGAGCCACCCCCGCCCCTTTGGTTTCTGATCTACAGGACCTGGGTTCGAGCCCCGGGTAAGGCATGGATGCTTGTGTTGTTTTTCTGCTGAGGTCCTGCCATCCTCTCAGACCTTCTACTATGGCATATAAACTGACAGGCTCCTGTCAGACCTCTGTGGCAAGCAGCTGCTTGAGGGGGTATTTATTTTTTTTTTTATTTAAATCTCAACACTGACCCAGCTGGGACTTGAACCTGGGAACTACAGATTATGAGCCTGGTGTGCTGCCGACTGAGCCACCCCTGCCCCACCAGACACATTGAGGCTGGGGAAAGTGAGGAAGTTATGGAAATTGATGGCAATTTTGGAGTAGAACAGGGTGCTAGCGGATGTTGTTCGAATCCGGTCGAAATGAGTGATTCAGATCCAAAAGCAGTCTTGGATAGGGAGATGGAATACCGAAGAGAGAGAAAAGAAAGAGATAGGGAAGAAAGAAGATTGGAAATGGAGTATAGAAGAGAGAAAGAAGAAAGAGATAGGGAAGGAGATAGGGAAGAAAGAATGGAGGAAAGAAGATTAGATTGGGAAATAGAACTTATATGATTAGATATAGAAAGAGCAAATAACTGCAGCCGAGGAAGTCAAAGTTCAGTGGATTTGGGAGATCTAAAATTAAAAAGGTTTCAGAGAATTCTATACCCTAATAACTATCCCTTACTGAAAAAAGTGGAATAATTACTGGCTTATTTCGAGACAATAGAGAAGTTGTTTAAACAGTATGAAATAACGGATGACTTGCAAGGAATGCTGGTGCATCCTTTGCTAGGGGAGACAGCATGAAACATTTTTACTCTGCTGAGTGATGAGGGTAATTCAAAGCTATGAAAAAATTAAATCTGCTGTGTTAAAAGACAGCCAATTGACTCTGCTGTAGTATAAAAGGAAATTCGATTCAATGTTCAAGTTTTCTACAGAAACCTGAACTCAATTTTCATCTCAAATGAGGAGTCACTTGAACTATTATCTAAAGAGTCAGTAAGTGTATGATTTCCAAAAATTAAAAGAATTGATATTAGCTGACAAAATTAAAGATCTATTACCACCGGATGTGAAGAATCATATTATTTTGCAGGAGAATGGGTAGTGGAAAAAATGCCATGAAATTGCCAAAGTTGCAGAGAACTTTCTGCAGGCACAAAGAACCTGCAAGATTTATTCGCATGAAAATTTTAAATCAGAAAATAGAGAGAACAGATTTGGCCAATCAGCTACAAAATTAAATTTTAATCAAAGGAATTTAAGACAAAATTCGAACCTGCAAAAGAAATTGGCAAAAACAAAATGCCGATTTTAAAAGAAAACAGAATTAGAGCTTTTCTTCCAGATCATGCTTCATCTGTAACCAGAAAGGATATTTGGCTAAGGAGTGTAAGAAGAATATGAAAGTGGCCAGAGCATTTAATGTGAACACTCATGAGTCAGAGCCCACGGAGGGGAGCAGCGTCATTATGGCAAGAGTTGGTTGCCAGTTTATGATGTTAGAATCAGAAGCAAGATTGGCAGACTGTGATGCAGAAAATAGGAAATGCAAAGGTCAGTGTCAAGGCATGGAGACTTTAATGATGGCTTGCATTCAGTGTGAAGATAAAATGTTTAATGCTATTGTGGATTCAGGGGCTCAGATTTCAGTCATAAAAAGTTCTTCAGTCCCAGAGAAATATAAGAAGCCTGAGGCAAAGATTGTACTAGTTAATGCTTTTGGAGGCCAATTGGAGGCTCCATTAATCACTGTCCCACTCGAACGGGCTACAGATGGAAGTCAGGTAGGAGTATATGGAGAAAAGTGTGCAATTTTGTGTGCGATGGTGGATGAATTGAGTGATGACTCCGAATTCTTTCACCACCTTAGAGAGGTTGGCTGAAAAGGCCGAGGATAAGGCTAAATTTGAGATACAGAATGAGAAGTGTAGCAGTGATGCACTTAATGCAATTAAATTTAAGATGGAGAAGAATGTGACTAAATTGAGTAAAAAAAAATTTCTATAGGTGATAAAGGTGAAATATTGTGTAATGTACCTAATAAGGAGAAAGATGATAGTAAGGATATTAATATCAGAGAAAGAGGTTTAGAGCCTAGTGATTTAATTGAGAACAAAGTGAATAATAATGTAGAGAGTGATAAAATTAAATGTGAGAAGGATGAGGATAAGTATATTTAAATAAGGATTTATCTACTAGAGCAGTTGATTATTGTACCATAATTGACAAGTATAATAAAATTAATTGTGAAGAGAGCACAGTTGATGTAATAGCAGGCAGAGTCATAGGAAATAAAGTTGATATTTGTGGAGAAAACAGTAGTCATAATGAAGCCGAAATGACAGCTAAAATTCAGGATATGACGTTCGTAGAGAATAAAAATAGTTTGCAACTGTGGTTGACTATCTAGTAGTAGAAAATTTGATTGAGTCCGAATCTCACAATGATTTTAAGATAAAGGCATTGTATCGATCGGAGATGAAGGATAGAATGCAGCTTGATAAGATGACTAATTCTGTGGGAAATAAGCATGGTCAAATTATTAGAATAAATAATTCTGGGGGAAAATGTGATTTTCAGATAGAAAGGAAATGTGATTTGTAAAGTAGGAGTGGCTTGTAAATGGTAGCTAGGCGTAAACTGGAAGGAGAGCTGTGTACCAATCCCCAGTGATGATGCACAGAACCGGCCAGGTCTAGCACCTAATGTCCGACTCCGCCTTCTCGTGGTGCAGGCCGTTAGTACCTTTCAAAAGAGATATTCTCTTTTGGAAGGGAACGGAAGGGGAGGGCTGCCAGTTCAGTATGGCCTACTGATCTGGTCATCTATGGCCACATTTTCCTTTTTTTTCAACCCTGCTGAGGAGTGGTCAACTTCACAGGGTCCTGGTGCTGACCATTTATACCTACTAGACTGGACTTGTTTATGGATTTGAGCTTGATTATGGATCCTGGACTTGCTGCACTGGTGGGCCTCTGTTGAGGGAGAGTCTGCCACTGTGTTTTCTGTTTGCTTCTGGGTTGCCAGCTCTAAGTGAACAGAGGCATGGGATACCTTATATCAGCTGGTGGATAATCCTAATCAGAGGCCATCGCAGGTACCTGAACCTTACTTTGCTAGTTGGGCATCGTCAAGCCTAAACTGGAGTAATGTGTCTCAGGCAGGCCATATGGTTCTTGAAAAAGTCCACTTGAAAAGGTGGTGCCTGAAGTTCCTACCAGCATTGGTGACTTCAGCCTTTAGCGGAGGAGGAACAGGTCTTTGCCCCATGCCTGCGATCAGGGGGCTGTTTGATATTGTTGGCCCTACCAATCTCAATAAACATAATTTCTTTAAAAATCATACTAATCATTTTCTCTCTGCAGGAACGTGGAACGTGAGGACATTACATAGAGATTATTCTCTTGATGTCATCATGCAGGAATTCCAGCACTATAACCTAGATATTCTAGGCTTGAAAGAGACCAGATGGACAGGTAAAGGTGAGATACTTAAAAATAACTTTAAATTTCTCTTTACAGGGAGGGAGGATGGAAAGCATCACCAAGGCGTGGGTCTGCTGCTCAGCAGACATGCTAGTGATGCTCTTCTAGGATATGAGTGCATTAATGAAAGGTTTCTTACAGCAAAATTTCAGACAAGCATTAAAGACTTGAATGTTATCTGCTGTTATGCCCCCACTGAGGATTCTGATGAGGATGAGAAGGATAGGTTTTACAGACAACTTCAGGATATTTTGAATTCTGTCAAGAAAGGAGATATTACCCTTGTTCTTGGTGACTTCAATGCCAAAGTTGGTACCGACTCTGACCTTGGGGAGGAGTAATAGGCCCTTTTGGTATTGGTAGCTGCAATGGCAATGGGCAACGTCTCCTACAGGTAAGTAAACTCAATGGTTTCAGAATAACTAACACATATTACAAACACCGCGACATACATAAATACACATGGGTTTCACCTGATGGGCTGCATAAGAATATGATTGATTATTATTAATTAACAGCAAATGGGCTAGTTCTGTTAGAAATACCAGGGCATATAGGGGAGCGGAAATTGGATCTGACCATTACCTTGTTAACAGTGTCTTGCAACTTAAACTTAAAAAGTGTTGTGCTAGGGTTAAAAAATTTACCTTTAATACTGAAGCTCTGAAAGACCCAGTTATAGCTAAAGCTTACCATGATAGGTTACTTAGTCATTATGACAGTCATGGTTTGCTTAATACTGAAGTTGAGGAAGAATGGGGCCATTTTAAACAGGCTTTTTTGGAAACTAACAGTACTCTTTTAGGGAAAAAGGAGCGGAGGAGGCAGAATTATTTAAGTGATAAGGCACTTGAGCTTATTTCAGAAAGAAAGAACTGCAGGAATGTCCTTAATCAGTACCCTACTAGTCCTAATAGAAAGCATTACAAAGAACTTAATAAACGTGTAAAGGATCAGTTAGCTGCTGATAAGAATCTTTGGCTTGATGGCCTTGCTGACAAAGCTGAGGAAGCAGTTAGACAGCACAACAGCAGAGAGCTGTACCAGATAGTTAATGTTTTGTGTGGTAGAAAACGAACAGGTATACAGGGATTGAAGGATAAACAAGGCAAGGTTATAGAAGGTGAGGATTCTGTCATGGCTAGGTGGGCTGAGCATTTCAGTGATGTTCTAAACAATGTGGTTAGTTCTACTCCCATTGTTTGCAATGATGATAGATGCATTGTTGGCCCTATAACACAATCTGAAGTTAGTTTGGCTATTTCTAAACTTAAACTTCATAAATCCCCAGGGGTGGATGAAATTACTACGGAAATGCTTAGAGCTGGGAATGTTTCAGTTACCATTTGGATGACTGAAATTTTGAATAACTTTTATGATAAAGGCATGGTTCCTAAAGATTTTACCAGAGCTATTATTATCCCTATTTTCAAAAAGGGTGATCGCAGTTCTTGTGATAACTATAGGGGTATCAGCCTACTCTCCGTTCCAGGTAAAGTTCTTTCCATGATTGTGCTTAATAGAATTAAGAATCTGGTTGACAGGCAATTGCGTGATGAGCAATGTGGATTCAGAAGTGGTAGGGGATGTGTAGATCAGATATTTTCACTTAGGCAGATTCTTGAGAAATGTTTAGAGTTTCAGAAACCTTTGGTTGCTAGCTTCGTTGATTTCAAAAAGGCTTTCGACTCTGTTGATCGTCATAATTTGTGGTTGATTGTGAGATCATATGGTATACCAGACAAGTTAGTTAACATAATGAAAGCTCTCTATAATAACACTGAGTCATGTGTGAGAGTTGGTAAGTCTTGTAGCAATTGGTTTAGCATTACTTCTGGTGTTCGACAAGGGTGTATTTTGTCTCCTTTTCTCTTTAGTTTGGTTGTTGATTATGTTATGCGAAATTCACTTCAAGGGAAAGATTTTGGCCTTAATTGGGCTGGAGATACGAAAATTTCTGATTTAGATTATGCTGATGATTTAGCCCTTTTGGCAAATGATGTTGATGAGATGAACTCTTTCATTCGAACTGTTGATGAGACTGGTAGTACAGTAGGTTTGGTTATAAACAGAGAGAAAACTAAAGTGATGAAAATTGGTCAGGCAGGTTGTGATTCAGGTAATCTGAATGGTTGCAGTCTTGAGCAGGTGTCACAGTTTAATTACCTTGGGAGCTGCGTAACTGATACTGGTGATGTGCGGCATGAGATTAACAGACGAATAGGTATTGCTGCCGGGACTTTTAAGAATCTATGGAGATTGTGGAGAAATAGGCGTATACACCTAAAGACTAAAATTAGACTGTATAATAGTTTGGTTCTTTCTAGGGTTAGTTATGGTAGTGGAACTTGGACGCTGTGTAAGCAAGATAACAGGAAACTAGATGCTTTTGATTCTAGATGCTTACGCAGTATCTTGGGTATTAGGTGGTTTAACTTTGTAACTAATGATGAGGTTAGGCAAAGGAGTCTGCAACCTCCTTTAAGCAGCATATTGTGCAGAGAGAGACTCCGCTGGTTTGGCCATGTTGCCCGTATGGATAATTATAGATTGGCGAATAGGGTTATGAACTGTGTGCCTAGAGGCCTCAGAAGGAGGGGGAGACCTAGGATGCGGTGGGCAGACAATGTCAAACAGGACCATGTTAAAATTGGTGTGCAGTGGCTGGATGCAGCAGATGTATCTCAGGACAGATATGCTTGGAGAATTAAACTGCGTGGTCTGGTTGGACCTCCGTAGCCCATGGCTGCTTGAGGATGATGATGATGATGATGATGAAAGTAGGAGTGAATTTCTGTTGCATAAAATGTCTGAATTGGATGTTAAAAATAAATAAATATTCAGCGGAAAACATTTTTTTTTTCCGCGCCAAAATTTTTTTTGTCAACGCCAAATGAGAAACAGGTAATACTGTGATTATTCATCTATGTTTAAATGTTAAAAATAATTATCAGTCAGACGAGGACCCTAATTCTAGAATAAAGATTGATGTCTGTGTTAAAAAGGCAGAAGAAATTAGCCACATAAGGCCAGATAAGAACCAAATAGGTGATATACGTAATTCTGTGGTAACAATAATTGGATAAGAATATCTCAGAGGAAGTTCGGCAACTAATTAAAAGAGAGAATCTGAGAAATTATGTAAGATCGGAAATGTAAATATCCAGGAATTAGGTTGTAAATATAAAGACAGTAATATTGAGGTTTATGTAAATAATAGTAATATAGAGAAAATGTTAAAGGAGATAGGTAAGAGATTTTTAAACAGAAATTATCTTAAAGATTGGATTATTTTTACTTCTGAGCGACACTTTTTTGCACACCATGGGCTAAATGGCCAGATTACAAGGACCCCGAAGGCTCAGAGAAGGTTGGGTGAGGGCACCCACTGGAACAGGTGTTGGGAGAGAGATGGTAGCCTCCCATCAAGGCCATCCAGCGTGTTCTTTAATGTGCACAGGGTATGGGCTCTCCCACACACGGGACATGGCTTAACATCCCATCCGATGGATGGCTGCCTTTTCAAGCCCATCGGTGTCCCCTACTGACCATGGGCAGGGCAGAGATTTTTTGGAGATAAATCTCAATGCTGACCCAGCTGGGAGATCTTAAAGAAGTAGATTCTATAATCAATGAGAGAGGAAGTGTTAAAAGGTCAGTTAATTGTGGCTGAAGATGTGAAAAGAGAGACAGTTTTGTCTAAATGACCCAAGTAGTGATGCTAAGGTTGGAAGAAGAATTAGCGAGGGACAGATCTAACAGAAAAAGGTTCTGATGTTCATACAGTCATTGGACAAAAATTAGATAAATATAGAAGAAAGTACGGAAGTAGAACTAAGCAGTCAGTAACTATTGATAAAGAGTAGGTGTAAATTCACTGCTAACAAGGATGAGGCAAAAGGATTTGTATCTGAAGTAAGGCATGGTATCTCACTCAAGAATAATATTTCATTTAAGCACGAAAGTTTGATAAAAATTAATGAAAGAAGAAATAGAAGATTTATGAGGAAAATGTCGAAAGACAAAGGAAACAAGGAAACAAGTCTGTAGGATAACAAACGCTAATGAAGTTTGAAAAGAATATTATGTTTGGATTCATAATAAGGAGGAAGAATTTCAAAAGATAAAGCGCGAGCATCATCATCATCATCATCCTCGAGCAGCCATGGGCTACAGAGGTCCAACCAGACAGTGCAATTTAGTTCTCCAAGCAAGTCTGTCCTGAGCTACATCACCTGCATCTGGCCACAGCACACCAATTCTAATAAAGTCCTGTTTGACATTGTCTGCCCACTGCATCCTGGTCTCCCCCTCTTTCTGAGACCTTTAGGCACACTGTTCATAATCCTATTCGCCAATCTATAATAATCCATACAGGCAACATGGCCAAACCAATGGAGTCTCTCTCTCTGCACAATATGATGCTTAAAAGAGGTTGCCAACTCCTTTGTCTAACCTCATCATTAGTTACAAAGTTGAACCACCTAATGCCCAAGACACTGCATAAGCATCTAGAATCAAAAGCATCCAGTTTCCCATTATCTTGTTTACAAAGTGTCACTACCATAACTAACCCTAGAAAGAACCAAACTATTATACAGTCTAATTCTAGTCTTTAGGTGAATAAGCCTATTTCTCCACATTCTCCATAGATCCTTAAAAGTCCCACCAGCAATCCCTATCCACTGTTAATCTCATACCACACATCACCAGTATTTGTTACATAGCTCCCAAGGTAATTAAACTGTGACACTTGCTTAAGACTGCAACCATTCACATGAACTGAATCACAGCCTGTCTGACCAATTTTCATCACTTTAGTTTTCTCTCTGTTTATAACCAAACCTACTCTACTACCAGTTTCATCAACAGCTCGAATAAAAGAGTTCATCTCATCAACATCATTTGCCAGAAGGGTTAAACCATCAGCATAATCTAAACCAGAAATCTCCAAACCATTTAAGGCCAAAATCTTTCCCTTGCAGGGAATTTCACATAACATAATAACCAAACTAAAGAGAAAAGGAGACAAAATGCATCCTTGTCGAACACAAGTAATAATGCTAAACCAATTGCTACAAGCCTCACCAACTCCCACATACGACTCAGTGTTATTATAAAGAGCTTTCATTACGTTAACTAACTTGTGTGGTATACCATATGATCTCACAATCAACCACAAATTATGATGACCAACAGAGTTGTTTGAAATGAACAAAAGGTTATAGCAGTTCTTGTGATGCAACCTTGTGATGCAAAGCTAGCAACCAAAGGTTTCTGAAACTCTAAACATTTCTCAAGAATCTGCCTGAGTGAAAATATCTGATCCACACATCCCCTACCACTTCTGAATCCACATTGCTCATCACGCAATTGCCTGTCAACCAGATTCTTAATTCTATTATGAACAATCATGCAAAGAACTTTACCTGGAACAGAGAGTAGACTGATACTCCTTTAGTTATCACAAGAACTGCTATAACCTTTTTTCAAAATAGGGATAATAATAGCTCTGGTAAAAACCTTAGGAACCATGCTTTTATCATAAAAGATATTCAAAATTTCAGTCACCCAACTGGTAACAAACATTCCCAGCTCTAAGCATTTCCGTAGTAATTTTATCTACCATGGGGGATTTATAAAGTTTAAGTTTAGAAATAGCCAAAATAACTTCACATTGTGTTATAGGGTCCACATTAAAGCAACCAATGCATCTATCATCATTGCAAACAATGGGAGTAGAACTAACCACATTGTTTAGAACATCACTGAAATGCTCAGCCCACCTAGCCACGACAGAATCACCTTCTATAACCTTACCTTGTTTATCCTTCAATCCCTGCATACCTGTTCGTTTTCTACCACACAAAACATTAACTATCTGGTACAGCTCTCTGCTGTTGTGCTGTCTAACTGCTTCCTCAGCTCTATCAAGCCAAGCCATCAAGCCAAAGATTCTTATCAGCAGCTAACTGATCCTTTACATGTTTATTATGCTCTCTGTAATGCTTTCTTTAGGACTAGTAGGGTATTGATTAAGGATATTCCTGCAGTTGTTTCTTTCTGAAATAAGCTCAAGTGCCTTATCACTCAGATAATTCTGCCTCCTCTGCTCTTTTTTTCGTAAAAGAGTACTGTTAGTGTCCAAAAAAGCCTGTTTAAAATGATCCCATTCTTCCTCAACTTCAGTAGTAAGCATACCATGACTGTCATAATTACTAAGTAACCTATCATGGTAAGCTTTGGCTATAACTGGGTCATTCAGAGCTTCAGTATTAAAAGTAAATTTTTTAACACTAGCATAACACTTTTTAAGTTTAAGTTGCAACACACTTTTAACAAGGTAATGGTCAGATCCAATTTCAGCTCCCCTATATGACCTGGTATTCCTAACAGAACTAGCCCATTTGCTGTTAATTAATATATAATCAATCATATTCTTATGCAGCTCATCAGGTGAAACCCATGTGTACTTATGTATATCACGGTGTTTGTAATATGTGTTAGTTATTCTGAAACCATTTAGTTTACTTACCTGTAGGAAACGTTGCCCATTGCCATTGCAGCTACCAATATCAAAAGGGCTTATCACTCCTTCCCAAAGGTCAGAGTCAGTGCCAACTTTGGCATTGAAGTCACCTAGAACAAGGGTAATATCTCCTTTCTTAATAGAATTCAAAATATCCTGAAGTTGTCCGTAAAACCTATCCTTCTCATCCTCAATGGTATCCTCAGTGTGGGCATAACAGTGGATAACATTCAAGTCTTTAATGCACGTCTGAAATTTTACTGTAATAAACCTTTCATTAATGCACTTATATCCTAGAAGAACATTACTGGCATATCTGCTGAGAAGCAGACCTAATGCCTTGGTGATGATCTTCTCTCCCAGAAAAGAGAAATTTAAGATTATATTTAAGAATCTGACCTTTATCTGCCCATCTGGTCTCTTGCAAGCCGAAAATATCTAAATTATTACCGTTGAATTCTTGTGTGAGGACATCAAGAGAATTAGCTTTGTGCAGAATCCTCACATTCCAAATACCTAGGGAGAAAAAATGGTTAATGGGATGTTTAAAGAAACTATGTTTATTGAGAGAAGGAATGCCGACAATATCAAACAGCCCCCTAATCGCAAGCATGGGGTAAAGACCTGTTCCCCCACCCTAAAGGCTGAAGTCATCTACACTGGAAGACTTCCTCCAATGTAGAATTTGATGAAGCCAGTAGAAGCAGAGGAGTTCAGGTGCCTGTGATGACCTCTGCTCAGGATTATCCACTGTGATGCCCCACCATTCACTTTTGCTTTACCTTAACCAGTTTTGTTTAATTTACGTTATATTTATCATTTTGGGGATTTTTATTTCCTTTTTAGCATCGCAGCACTCGTTTCCAAGTTTCTAGGAGTTGCGCATGCGCTGCAACTCCGATCTTCCGACTGTACCGTTAAAGCACGTGCAAAGGACACGCCCCCTCTTGCGTCATAGCTTGCGTCGTTTGTCATATTATGCAAATGTCTTTCCCGGCATGTGCCGGCTCATTGTCAAAAACCGTGACCTGTGAGTCACAGAGGGGAGTTAGTGCAGTAGCACTAGGATAAGCACATGTGAGTGCACGAGCACAAGGTGCGTAGCACCAAGCACAGTGCGTGTAGCACAGGAGTTATGTTTTCTTCATTGATGTCTTGGTGAGTTGAATTATTTTGGAAATAAATTTGTTTTGTTATATTTAAAACATTTTGAGTCTGTACAGTTTTTTTCTCTTGAGCAACGCGAATTAAGGATTTTTTTTATATTTCATATTACTTGACAATCATTTTGATTCTTACTCATTCATGAACGCTCGCTGGTATTTGAACCCTAAATCAACTTATTATCAACTTATTCTACTTTTGGCAATTTGTTAATTATTGCCTGGCGCCCGTCTAAGCTATCCGGAGCATAAAAACTTCAAGTATTTTGCATTTGTTTGGAGCGTTACACCACCAGCTGATAAACACATCCTGTGAATCTATTCACTTGGGGCTGTCAACCCACAAACAGAAAACACAGCAGAAGATTTTCCCTTAACAGACGCCCACCAGTACAGCAAATTCAGGATCTATAATCAAGCTCAGAGCCATATTTCAGTCCAATAGGTTTATATGGTCAGCACCAGGACCCTTTGTGTTTGACCACTCCTCAGCAGGATAGAAAAAAAAGAAAAGTAGCCATAGTTGTCCAAATCAGTAGGTCACACTAATCTGGCAGTCCTTCCCTTCCATTCCTTTCCACAAGAGAGTATCTCTTTTGAAAGATACTAATAGCCTGCACCACGAGAAGGTGGTATTGGACATTAGGTGCTAGTTCTGGCCGGTTCTATGCATCATCGCAGGAGACTGGTGCATAGCTCTCTTCCGGTGACTACCTTAGCTAGCTAGCTGGCGAGCAATAGCCTTTAATTATGCAGGAAGTAAGAGATTTACAGATGTCCAGAAAACCAAAAGAGGAGTATTTTTGATGCTTCATTGTCCTTGAAGCAGGACATCAGTTGAAGGTCAAATGTGCAAAATTAGCATCTCTAACTGGTCGGAGTTGAGTCTATCCAACAGCACTCTGTTGTTAAGGAAGTTCCTGGGGGTGTTGGTAATTAGGCTAGCGGTTGCAATGGAAAGGAGCAAGCTGGAAACTCAAAGGGGTGTAAAAATGAGAAGGGACAGAATTCACCTGACTCGCTTGTGGAGAAATGTTCTGTTCGGACAGTGAAGGTCACTAGGTCTACAAGCACAGAGAGAAGTGAACTAAGTTAATTACTTTTTAGTGGAAGAGATGTTTGGTGCACTACAAGTAAATTAACTGGACAGTCTTCGGGTGAGGACATTGTTCACCAGCCAAGGCGGGTGTCATGGACATTAAGAGTGACAAAAGGCACGAGTTTTATAAGTATGGTAAAAACTGATAGAACTCTTTGGGGAAGAGACATGTCATGTCCCTCTAATTCATTTATCTTCATTTATTGTTTCATTTTTATTGTATTTTTGTAGTTGTAAATATTTTTATCTGTTAAATGTCTTTTTTGGAAGTGCTATTGTGGAGATGTGGCTCATAGATGCTGTTTTTGGATCTGAGCTGGGTGCCTGCACATGCCGACAAGTCCAAAAAGCCTTTTACAGCCATTTACAACTAGCCTCAGGCGAAAGTGTAAATGTGTGAGATTATGGCAGTGAGAGTAAACAACATTCTTGAGCGTAGCTGTCAAACAGGAAGGACGTTTGAACACGCATCAAGGAACACTGCTCTTACTCAAACAGAACTCTTAAGGAGAGGGTTCAATTCTATATGAGAATCAAGGTTCGGTTCTTAGTGAACTTTGTTGTAGGTAAAGGTTGGATATCTTTTTGTTGAGTTTGAGGTTGGTAAAGAGAGAATCTGCAAAATGTGGTTCTCCACCTCATTGCATAATTGTTTGCAGCAGCAAAGGCCTACAGAGTCGAGCTCATCCCCAGAACTTGATTGTATATAAATGTGAATAAACTGTGTCATCCCAAACTCTTGTGCATGAATTGATGGACATATTTCTATACATCACTTGGTGCAGCAAGTCTGAGGCATACTTCGGTATAGGTGTAGCAACCCGCAAACCTGTTATTTCATCTTACCAATGGGGAATCTAATCAAGGGACTAATTGATCACCCTCTACTACCAAGTGGTTAATCATTCACCATCAATGCCCACCACATTTGGTGCAGTTCAAGCAGAATATCTAAATTCATGTGAGAAAATAAAAATCTGCGTCATTTCCTTACCACGGCACATGACAATCCACATCAAATAAACCAATGATAACTCAAACATATTGCATGCTTCAAAAAGCATTTTGCAATAACCAATGTCTATCATTGAGACATACCAGTAGACAAGTGAAAATTAATAAGCACAACATGTGACCACTATTATTAATGCCTTACATAATTTGTAAGACATAAGAATATAAAAAAATTGCAGATTTCATTCAGTGCAACATTGAAGAGTGTTGCATAATAACTACAATAATAACTATAATAGAAATATAACTCATGCAGTTTGTTACGGAAAATGATAACTTTGAATATCATATACTAATGATACTAATGACAAGACAAATAAATATTTAAAATCTACATCAAATATAAAATAAAAAATAAATACCCCCTGAAGCAGCTCCTTGCCAGAGAGGTCTTACAGGAGCCTGTCAGTTTATATGCCAGAGTAGAAGGTCTGAGAGGATGGCAGGACCTCAGCAGAAAAACGACACATACATCCATGCCTTACATTGGGCTCGAACCCAGGTCTCTTAGATCAGTAGCCAAGTGCACTAACCACTCAGCCATGGAATGGTTACATCAAATATACCAATGATAAATCAATCCTACTGTACGCTTCAAAAAAATAGTTTCTGATAAATAATGTCTATCATTGAAACGTATCAGTAGACAAGTGAAAATTAATAAGTATACCAATGGGAACCCTATATTATTGCTTTACTGAAGTTTCTAACAGAATACATAGTAATATAGCAAAAATCCCACATTTCAGTGCAACAGTGAAGAAAGCTCCATAATTAACAATATAACCCTTGTAGCTTGTTAAGGAACATGATAACATTGAATACCATAAACCCATACACTGATGATAACAACAAAGACAAATAATTATTTCGAACCCACATCAAATATATATCAATGTCTATCATTTTAGACATGACTAGTAGACCAGTTTTGGTTGGAGATGACCAGTTCAGAATGATTAACACTAATTACAAACACCGCAACATATATAAGTAAACATGGGTTTCACCTGATGGGCTGGATAAGAATATCATTGATTATACATTAATTAAGAGCAAATGGGCTAGTTCTGTTAGAAATACAGGGTATATACCTGAAATTAGTTTTCAGCTCTCCTACATGCCCTGGTATTTCTAATACCAGGGCATATGTTGACATGGCTTTATAAGAAACTAACAGTACTCTTTTAGGAAAAAAGGAATAGAGGAGGCAGAATTATCTGAGTGATAAGGCACTTGAGCTTATTTCAGAGAGAAAGAATTGCAGGAATGTCCTTAATCAAGACCCTACTAGTCCTAATAGAAAGCATTACAGAGAGCTTAATAAACATGTAAAGGATCAGTTAGCTGCTGATAAGAATCTTTGGCTTGATGGCTTGGCTTGATAGAGCTGAGGAAGCAGTTAGGCAGCACAACAGCAGAGAGCTGTACCAGATAGTTAATGTTTTTTTGTGGTAGAAAACGGACAGGTATACAGGGATTGAAGGATAAACAAGGTAAGGTTATAGAAGGTGAGGATTCTGTCATGGATAGATGGGCTGAGCATTTCAGTGATGTTCGAAACAATGTGGTTAGTTCTACTCCCATTGTTTGCAATGATGATAGATGTATTGGTGGCTTTAATGTTGGCCCTATAACACAATCTGAAGTTATTTTGGCTATTTCTAAAGTTAAACTTCATAAATCCCCAGGGGTAGATGAAATTACTACAGAAATGCTTAGAGCTGGGAATGTTTCGGTTACCACTTGGATGACTGAAATTTTGAATATCTTTTATGATAAAGGCATGGTCCCCAAGGATTTTACCAGAGCTATTATTATCCCTATTTTCAAAAAAGGTGATCGCAGTTCATGTGACAACTAAAAGGGTATCAGCCTACTCTCTGTTCCAGGGAAAGTTCTTTGCATGATTGTGCTTAATAGAATTAAGAATCTGGTTGACAGGCAATTGCATTATGAGCAATGTGGATTCAGAAGTGGTAGAGGATGTGTGGATGAGATATTTTCACTGAGGCAGATTCTTGAGAAATGTTTATAGAGTTTCAGAAACCTTTGGTTGTTAGCTTTTTTGACTTCAAAAGGTTTTAGACTCTGTTGATCGTCATAATTTGTGGTTGATTGTGATATCATATGGTATACCAGACAAGTTAGTTAACATAATGAAAGCTCTCTATAATAACACTGAGTCATGTGTGAGAGTTGGTAAGGCTTGTAGCAATTGGTTTAGCATTACTTCTGGTGTTCGACAAGGGTGCATTTTGTCTCCATTTCTCATTAGTTTGGTTATTGATTATGTTATGTGAAATTCACTGCAAGGGAAAGATTTTGGCCTTAAATAGTCTGGAGATAGGAAAATTTCTGATTTAGATTATGCTGGCGATTAGCCCTTTTGGCAAATGATGTTGATGAGATGAACTCTTTCATTCGAGCTGTTGATGAGACTGGTAGTAGAGTAGGTTTGGTTATAAACAGAGAGAAAACTAAAGTGATGAAAATTGGTCAGGCAGGCTGTGATTCAGTTAATCTGAATGGTTGCAGTCTTGAGCAGGTGTCACAGTTTAATTATCTTGGGAGCTATGTAACTGATAATGGTGATGTCCGGCATGAGATTAACAGACGAATAGGGATTGCTGCTGGGACTTTTAAGAATCTATGGAGAGTGTAGAGAAATAGGCTTATACACCTAAAGACTAAAATTAGATTGTATAAGAGTGGTATATGGTAGTGAAATTTGGACACTTTGTAAACAAGAAAACAGAAAACTAGATGCTTTTGATTCCAGACGCTTATGCAGTATCTTGGGCATTAGGTGGTTCAACTTTGTAACTAATGATGAGGTTAGGTAAAGGAGTCAGCAACCTCCTTTAAACAGCATATTGTGCAGAGAGAGACTCTGTTGGTTTGGCCATGTTGCCCGTATGAATAATTATAGATTGGCGAATAGGGTTATGAACAGTGTGCCTAAAGGCCTCAGAAAGAGGGAGAGACCTAGGATGCAGTGGGCAGAGAATGTCAAACAGGACTTTATTAAAATTGGTGTGCAGTGGCCAGATGCAGCAGATGTAGCTCAGGACAGACTTGCTTGGAGAACTAAATTGCACGGTCTGGTTGGACCTCCGTAGCCTATAGCTGCTTGAGGATGATGATGATGATGATGATGATGATGATGGTGGTGATGATGGTGATGATGATGATGATGATGATTTAGGCCTTTTGGCAAATGATGTTGATGAGATGAATTCTTTCATTCGAGTTGTTGATGAGACTGGTAGTAGAGTAGGTTTGGTTATACACAGAGAGAAAACAAGTCATGAAAATTGGTCAGGCAGGCTGTTATGCAGTTAATCTGAATGGTTGCAGTCTTGAGAAGGTGTCACAATTTAATTATCTTGGGAGCTATGTAACAGATACTGGTGATGTGCAGCATGAGATTAACAGACGAATAGGGATTACTGGCGGGACTTTAAGAATCTATGGAGAGTTTGGAGAAATAGGCATATACGCCTAAACACTAAAATTAGACTGTATAATAGTTTGGTTCTTTCTAGGGTTAGTTATGGTAGTGAAACTTGTACGCTTTGTAAACATGATAACAGGAAACTAGATGCTTTTGATTCTAGATGTTTACACAGTATCTTGGGTATTAGGTGGTTCAACTTTATAACTAATGATGAGGTTAAGTAAAGGAGTCAGCAACCTCCTTTAAGCAGCATATTGTGCAGAGAGAGACTCCATTGGTTTGGCCATGTTGCCCATATGGATAATTGTAGATTGGTAAATAGGGTTATGAACTCTGTGCCTAAAGGTCTCAGAAAGAGGGGGAGACCTAGGATGCAGTGGGCAGACAATGGCAAACAGGACCTTGTTAGAATTGGTGTGCAGTGGCTGGATGCAGCAGATGTGGCTCAGGACAGACATGCTTGGAGAACTAAATTGCATGGTCTGGTTGGACCTCAGCAGCCTGTGGCTGTTTAAGGATGATGATGAGTAGACCAGTAAAATTTAATAAATAGACATAAATGGCATATGATTAATCATTTTACCATTTCACTATTCACCATTTCTCTGGTGCCTATTTGGATTGGGTGTAATTATGTATATACACATTTCCATATGTTAATATAATTTTATGTCACAAATCAGCTATTTTATTCCCACATGGACACTGAAAACTATTGGTACTAAACACTGTTTCTCGTGCTTTACAATATTAGCATATGTCGATTGATTTTTGCAGTTCAGAAATTGCTGCTCTACATTACTAGATATCAGTGTTTGAAAAAACAGCATAGCATAATATTCACACATTTATTGAAACTTCAGTAGGATAGGTTAGCCCTCCATGATCACACATATTAATTAGCTGCTGAAGTACATCCAATACTAAATCCGTTTTCGTTGTTAAATGAATATACGAAATACTTGTAAATGAAATACGGTTACAAATCATGATCTACTATAATTACTATGGCAGCCAAGAACACAACATTTACGGGGCATGGAAACAATAATAATTACTATACACTTAAATATAAACAATATATATATATAACATTAATATTTATCTATATAACAGAATAAAGAAATTGCACCTACCTTTAACACAAAGGAATAGTTGCAAACAGCATGGCATAATACAAAGTGTACTTTGCATATATTTGCATACAAAGCCACTTTTCTGTGGTGAAAGCCACAAGACGGCTTTGACCCAGTGCACAGCTATTGTGAGCCAGATGGTAGTCTCCCCTCAAAGTCATCCTGGTATGGCTCTCCCACATACGGGGCACAGCTTTATGCCCCATCTGACAGAGAGTGGCCTTTCCAAGCCCATCAGTTTCCCCAGTGACTGTGGGCAGGGTGGGAAATTTTATGGAGACAGATCTAAATGCTGGCACAGCTGGGATTTGAACCTGGGACTGCAGATTACAAGCCTAGAGTGCTACTGACTGAGCCACCCATTTCCTCTTTGTACAATTGAAGAGGTTGTCTCAGGTCGAATGCTCTAACCAAGCCAATACAGGTATGACTAATCAATCTGAATTTCACCGCACCAATATATACCATCAGTTACTCCATTAGTTGTCAATGAGCTGATTGTTTTTCCCAATATCCCGAGACTAATACAGTACGTACAATGTTTATAGTTACTTTAATCTTTATTTAATTCTACACACTGTGTTTATACCATCGAATTTTGTCAATCTATTTTAATGGGATACCATCTGTACCTGAAATATAGACAAATATATCTTATAGGACACTTTGACATCCATCTTGTAAATTCTTGTTACCATATATCCTGATATATATGCCATTGTTGCCATTACTGTTGGATTATACTGCTGTACTCCTGCTATATTTTATTTATATATTATTGAGTGTTATTAAATTTATGATGGTGGGATTAAATTTATTAAATACTGTGATTTTATTACATTGTATATCTGACTTGTAATAATAAAAAGATTCCAAAAACTATAGATCTAATCACTTTAAGGGTTGATGAATAATGGAATGATATAGTGTGGCTATACGTACCATAGACATCAGTGAGGTAATAATGCTTAGGGTCATCAGAAATATGGAAACCTCTCAAGGCAGCACACTGGAAATAAAAATACTTCCTGAATATAATATATTCAGATATAAACACGACAAAACAAGAACTGAAATTTACCATTCAAAATACATAAGCCATACCAGTAGAACAAATGCACTTTAGATTAACTTTCGTTTTTGTAGGCATTTAAGAGCTCCTAAATAATGTGAATGTTTTCAGTTTATTCCTCAATTTGTTGCTTCAGAAAGCACACTGCTCAAAATTGAAACACTGTGCCTATGGAATGTAGTATTCCTGAAACTGACAGTATGGAAGTATAAGGGTAGATGTGCAAATGATCAAAAGAATGAAGCATGAGAACGCAAGGTGCGTGCGTTTATTGCAGATTCATCAGTACATAACAGGCCTACCTTGGGCAGTTATACAAACCTGTAGACATCTCAGCATTCCATCAATCAGTTTAATTGTGTCCTGAGGTATGGCATTCCAAACAGCATCCAATTGGGCACACAACTGTACCAGATCTGCCGCCGGAAGGAGCTGGCAAAAGGTAACAACCCATAAGTTCCCAAACATGTTCAATGAGTGACAAGTCCAGGGGAGTATGACGGCCATGGGAGAATGTCCATCATTTCACGTGCAGTGTGTGGGATGGTGTTGTCCTGCTGCGGAATCAGGCAAGGTATGGTACAAAAAAAGGGTCATGCAACAGAATTAATGATGTCATTGATTAACATCTCACCATTAGAATGCCAGAAACATGGAGCAGAGGCATCTGGCAGCCATTTGTGATACCATTGTACCATGGTGGGAAGCTGTATGGTGTATTATGGAATAGGCTTCTTCATGCCATTGACAATGATGACACAGTGAGGACAAATGGCCATCTGGCATACCGAAACAGAATTGTGACTAGTCTGCGAACAATACTCTCCTTGTTTGACACCAGTGGAGATGCATAACAGCAGAGAGTTCAAAATTTCAGTCATCCATGTGGTAACCGAAACATTCCCAGCTCTAAGCATTTCTATAGTAATTTCATCTAACCCTGGGGATTAATGTAGATTATCAATATAGCATAACTGGTGATGTTTCTGCAATGGCAGATGCCAGACTGTATGTCTCACCCACATTTCTGTATCATGCAAACATTCTCTACTGGTTTCAGTGGAGACAATGGTACCCGAAGTGATCCACAAATCACTCTGCAGCAAGTTGCTGTGGTGAAAGGGTTATGAACAACTCTCCTATGGGGCATGCAATCTTTATGTTCTGTGGTGCAGCATGCTGTAACTGTCCTTCATGTCAGTTGGTGCTTGTCTGTGAACAACACTCACCACCATTCCATAGCCCAATGTTGCATTTCTAGACACCAGTGGAGATAGCGTAACCAGTGATGTTGCTGCAACTGCAGATATTGGACTGGATGTTTCACCCTCATTCCTGCATAATGCAAACATTGGTTTGCGTGGAGACCACGGTACCCATAGCCATCAACAAACCACTTCAGCAGAGTTGCTGTGGTGAAAGGGTAACTCAAAGGCACAATCTTAGCTTTCACATATCAACAATTTGCTCTCTCTCTCTCTTGCATATCAACAATTTGCTCTCTCTCAGAAGCATCAATTGTGCATAAGAGTTCCACAAGCATCTCCAAGGCATGTTCTGAAAGTTTTTGCAGCATGACTTCCAACCAGACTATGGTTATGCTATGATACAAGCTAGTGGGCACAGCTAGATAACTCCTTTTCAGTTGATGCAGTTAGCAGCGGATAAGAATCATTGGCTTGACAGTTTGCCTCACAAAAAACAGGAAGCAGTTAGACAGCATAACAGCAGAGAGCTGTACCACATAGTTAATGTTTTGTGTAGGAAGAAGCAGGCAGGTATACTGAGATTAAAGGATAAACATGATAAGGTTATTGAAGATGAGGATTCTGTCATGGCTAGATGGGCTGAACATTTCAATGGGTAAAAAGGAGTGTGTTTAATTCTACTCCCATTGTTTGCAATGATGAAAGTGAATTACTGACTTTAATGTTGGCCCTATAACACAGTCTGAAGTTATTTTGGCAATTTCTAAATTTAAACTACATAAATACTCTGGGCTAGATGAAATTACTATGGAAATGCTTAGAGCTGGGAATGTTTTGGTTACAACATGGATGACTGAAATTTTGAATATCTTTTATGATAAAGGCATGATTCCTAAGGATTTTACCAGAGCTATTATTATCCCTA
Source organism: Ryuthela nishihirai (assembly GCA_038380435.1). Lineage (NCBI taxonomy): Eukaryota > Metazoa > Arthropoda > Arachnida > Araneae > Heptathelidae > Ryuthela > Ryuthela nishihirai. The sequence goes on from JAWZYU010000022.1 coordinate 35,824,060, forward strand.
TTTTTAAAAAAGGTGATCCCATTTCTTGTGATAACTATAGGGGTATCAGCATGCTTTCTGTTCAAGGTAAAGTTCTTTGCATGATTGTGCTTAATAGAATTAAAAACTGGTTGACAGACAACTGCATGATGAGCAGTGTGGATTCAGAACTAGTAGGGGATGTTTAGACCAGATTATTTCACTCAGGCAGATTCTTGAGAAATGTAGAGTTCAGAAACCTGTGGTTACTAGCTTTGTAGATTTCAAAAAGACTTTTGACTCTATTGATCATCATAATTTGTGGCTGATTGTGAGATTGTATTGTTTGGATTGTTTTAGCTCTGAGCAGCAATTTTTTTTGCACACCATGGGCTAAATAGCCACGCCACAAGGACCCCGAAGGCTCAGAGAAGGTACGGGGAAGGGGGCCCACTGGACAGCTGTTAGGTGATTGGGTAGCCTCCCATTAAGGCCATCCAGCATCAGAGATCGTATGGCAAACAAGGCAAGCTAGTTAACGCAATGAAAGCTCTCTATAGTAACACTGAGTTGTGTGTGAGAGAATTGCTTTAGCATTGCTTCTGGTATTCAACAAGGGTGCATTTTGTGTCCTTTTCTCTTTGGTTATTAATAACGTTATGTGAAATTCACTGCAAGGGAAATATTTTGGACTTCAATGGTCCAGAGATCAGAAAATTTCTGATTTATATTATGCTGATAATTTGGGACTTTTGACAAATGATGTTTATAGCATGAACTCTTTTATTAGAGCTGCTAATGAGACTGGTAGTAGAGTAAGTTTGGGGGATAAACAGAGAGAAAAACTAAAGTGATCAAAATTGGTCAGGCAGATTGTAGTTCAGTTAATCTGAATGGATACACCCTTGAGCAGGTGTCTCAGTTTAATCATCTTGAGAGCTATTTAACAGGTAGTGGTGACATGCAGCATGAGATTAACAGACGAATAGGGATTGCTGCAGGGACTTTTCAGAATCTATGGAGAGTGTGGAGAAATAGGCGTATACACCTAAAGACTAAAATTAGACTGTATAATAGTTTGGTTCTTTCTAGAGTTAGTTACTGCAATGAAACTTGGACCCTTTGTAAACAACATAACAGAGAACTTGATGCATTTGATTCTAGATGCTTACACAGTATCTTTCACTTTAGGTGATCAACTTTGTAAGTAATGATGAGACTAGGCAAAGGAGTCGGCAACCTCCTTTGAGCAGCGTATTGTGCAGAGAGAGACTTCATTGGTTTGGCCATGTTGCCTGTATGCATAATTATAGAATAGCGAATATGGTTATAAACAGTGCGACTAAAGGCCTCAGAAAGAGGGGGAGACCTAGGATGCAGTGGGCAGACAATGTAAAGCAGGACCTTGTTATAATTGGTGTACAGTGGCCAGATGCAGTTCAGGACAGATATGCTTGGAGAACTAAATTGCATAATCTGGTTGGATCTCCATAGCCCATGACTTAATAATATTATTAATTACTCCATAATTTTTGTATGTCAAAGGAATAATGAGGTAAAATAATATCTACCTAAAGAATAATATATATCTAATTCTATTGGAAAGGAGGAAGCAAATTTAAAGGATGTATCTCTTGTATCTCTCTACATTGTCATTGAAACTGGAATTACATCACATGAGTGCCACTGCAATTTACACAGCTTGCCATCTCTTCCGTGTAGTCAGAATCAAGTTAATCCCAACTGCTACAGTTAGGCATACTCCAGCAAGCTGTGTGGGCATAACTGTCTCTGGCAATTGAAACAGTGCAAACAATTTGCTATGTATTGTGGCACCAAAGAAGTTGGTTGCCAATGTGAAAAATAATTCAGCCACCTTTCTTATGAGCCCATTATAGTCATGGGCATCAATAGGGGAGGGGAGGTAAGAGGGCAATCTCCTGTCTCTGGAAAAATTGACCGAAAAAATAATTTATGTTGGCCGAGTTGTTAGCGCGCTTGGCTACTGATCTATGGGACCTGGGTTCGAGCCCTGGGTAAGGCATGGATGTTCATGTTATTTTCTGCTGAGGTCCTGCCATCCTCTCAGATCTTCTACTGTGGCAAGCAGCTGCTTGAGGGGGTATTTATTTTTTATTTTATAACATCAGGTGTACCAAAAAAATTTATTTCTTTACAGAAATGCACCTTTTCAGACTCTCTTAACTTTAAACAATTGAATCTAAAAACATTAAAATTTCACTGTTAAACCTCACACTTAGAGCAAATAATTCTTTTCTTCCTGATGGTTCATTGGCTAGTGCTTTTTACTATTGGTCGAAGGAACCCAGGTAATCTGTCTTTTTTTGGAATACAAAAATTAAAAAAGAAATACCTAAAATGTTCCAATGGAAAAATCTAGAAAATGTTTTTAGACTCATTTTCAGCAAAAATCTGTTAAATTAATAAAAGAAATACATCATCATCATCATCATCCTCAAGCAGCCATGGGCTACGGAGGTCCAACCAGACCACGCAGTTTAATTCTCCAAGCATATCTGTCCTGAGCTACATCTGCTGCATCTGGCCACTGCACACCAATTCTAACTAGGTCCTGTTTGACATTGTCTGCCCACCGCATCCTAGGTCTCCCCCTCCTTCTGAGGCCTCTAGGCACACTGTTCATAACCCTATTCGCCAATCTATAATTATCCATACGGGCAACATGGCCAAACCAGCGGAGTCTCTTTCTGCACAATATGCTGCTTAAAGGAGGTTGCAGATTCCTTTGCCTAACCTCATCATTAGTTACAAAGTTAAACCACCTAATACCCAAGATACTGCGTAAGCATCTAGGATCAAAAGCATCTAGTTTCCTGTTATCTTGTTTACACAGCGTCCAAGTTTCACTACCATAACTAACCCTAGAAAGAACCAAACTATTATACAGTCTAATTTTAGTCTTTAGGTGTATATGCCTATTTCTCCACACTCTCCATAGATTCTTAAAAGTCCCGCCAGTAATCCCTATTCGTCTGTTAATCTCATGCTACACATCACCAGTATCTGTTACATAGCTCCCAAGGTAATTAAACTGTGAGACCTGCTCAAGACTGCAACCATTCAGATTAACTGAATCACAACCTGCCTGACCAATTTTCATCACTTTAGTTTTCTCTCTGTTTATAACAAAACCTACTCTACTACCAGTCTCATCAACAGCTCGAATGAAAGAGTTCATCTCATCAACATCATTTGCCAAAAGGGCTAAATCATCAGCATAATCTAAATCAGAAATTTTCGTATCTCCAGCCCAATTAAGGCCAAAATCTTTCCCTTGAAGTGAATTTCGCATAACATAATCAACAACCAAACTAAAGAGAAAAGGAGACAAAATACACCCTTGTCGAACACCAGAAGTAATGCTAAACCAATTGCTACAAGACTTACCAACTCTCACACGACTCAGTGTTATTATAGAGAGCTTTCATTATGTTAACTAACTTGTCTGGTATACCATATGATCTCACAATCAACCACAAATTATGACGATCAACAGAGTCGAAAGCCTTTTTGAAATCAACAAAGCTAGCAACCAAAGGTTTCTGAAACTCTAAACATTTCTCAAGAATCTGCCTAAGTGAAACTATCTGATCCACACATCCCCTACCACTTCTGAATCCACATTGCTCATCACGCAATTGCCTGTCAACCAAATTCTTAATTCTATTAAGCACAATCATGGAAAGAACTTTACCTGGAACAGAGAGTAGGCTGATACCCCGATAGTTATCACAAGAACTGCGATCACCTCTTTTGAAGATAGGGATAATAATAGCTCTGGTAAAATCTTTAGGAACCATGCCTTTATCATAAAAGTTATTCAAAATTTCAGTCATCCAAGTGGTAACCAAAACATTCCCAGCTCTGAGCATTTCTGTAGTAATTTCATCTACCCCTGGGGATTTATGAAGTTTAAGTTTAGAGATAGCCAAACTAACTTCAGATTGTGTTATAGGGCCAACATTAAAGCTGCCAATGCATCTATCATCATTACAAACAATGGGAGTAGAACTAACCACATTGTTTCGAACATCACTGAAATGCTCAGCCCATCTATCCATGACAGAATCCTCACCTTCTATAACCTTACCTTGTTTATCCTTCAATCCCTGTATGCCAGTCCGTTTTCTACCACATAAAACATTAACTATCTGGTACAGCTCTCTGCTGTTGTGCTGCCTAACTGCTTCCTCAGCTTTGTCAGCCAAGCTATCAAGCCAAAGATTTTTATCAGTAGCTAACTGATCCTTTACACGTTTATTAAGCTCTCTGTAATCTTTTCTATTAGGACTAGTAGGGTACTGATTAAGGACATTCCTGCAGTTCCTTCTTTCTGAAATAAGCTCAATTGCCTTATCACTTAAATAATTCTGTCTCCTCTGCTCCTTTTTTCCTAAAAGAGTACTGTTAGTTTCCAAAAAAGCCTGTTTAAAATGGCCCCATTCTTCCTCAACTTCAGTATTAAGCAAACCATGACTGTCATAATGACTAAGTAACCTATCATGGTAAGCTTTAGCTATAACTGGGTCTTTCAGAGCTTCAGTATTAAATGTAAATTTTTTAACCCTAGCACAACACTTTTTAAGTTTAAGTTGCAAGACACTTTTAACAAGGTAATGGTCAGATCCAATTTCCGCTCCCCTATATGCCCTGGTATTTCTAACAGAACTAGCCCATTTGCTGTTAATTAATATATAATCAATCATATTCCTATGCAGCCCATCAGGTGAAATCCATGTGTATTTATGTATGTCGCGGTGTTTGTAATATGTGTTAGTTATTCTGAAACCATTGAGTTTACTTACCTGTAGGAGACATTGCCCATTGCCATTGCAGCTACCAATACCAAAAGGGCCTATCACCCCTCCCCAAAGATCAGAGTCAGTACCAACTTTGGCATTGAAGTCACCAAGAACAAGGGTAGTACCTCCTTTCTTGACAGAATTCAAAATATCCTGAAGTTGTTCGTAAAACCTATCCTTCTCATCCTCATCGGCATCCTCAGTGGGGGCATAACAGCAGATAACATTCAAGTCTTTAATGCTTGTCTGAAATTTTGCTGTAAGAAACCTTTCATTAATGCACTCATATCCTAGAAGAGCAGCAGACCCACGCCTTGGTGATGCTTTCCATCCTCCCTCCCTGTAAAGAGAAATTTAAAGTTATTTTTAAGTATCTCACCTTTACCTGTCCATCTGGTCTCTTGCAAGCCTAGAATATCTAGGTTATAGCGCTGGAATTCCTGCATGATGACATCAAGAGAATAATCTCTATGTAATGTCTTCACATTCCACGTTCCTGCAGAGAGAAAATGATTAGTAGGATTTTTAAAGAAATTAGGTTTATTGAGATTGGTAGGGCCAACAATATCAAACAGCCCCCTGATTGCAGGCATGGGGCAAAGACCCGTTCCTCCTCCGCTAAAGGCTGAAGTCACCGATGCTGGTAGGAACTTCAGGCACCACCTTTTCAAGTGGACTTTTTCAAGAGCCACATGGCCTGCCTGAGACGCATTACTCCAGTTTAGGCTTGACGATGCCCAACTAGCTAAGTAAGGTTCAGGTACCTGCGATGGCCTCTGATTAAGATTATCCACCAGCTGATATAAGGTATCCCATGCCTCTGTTCACTTAGAGCTGGCAACCCAGAAGCAAACAGAAAACACAGCGGCAGACTCTCCCTCAACAGAGGCCCACCAGTGCAGCAAGTCCAGGATCAATAATCAAGCTCAAATCCATAAACAAGTCCAGTCTAGTAGGTATAAATGGTCAGCACCAGGACCCTGTGAAGTTGACCACTCCTCAGCAGGGTTGAAAAAAAAGAAAAAAAAGAAAAAAGAAAAAAGTGGCCATAGATGACCAGATCAGCAGGCCATACTGAACTGGCAGCCCTCCCCTTCCGTTCCCTTCCAAAAGAGAATATCTCTTTTGAAAGTTACTAACGGCCTGCACCACGAGAAGGCGGGGTCGGACATTAGGTGCTAGACCTGGCCGGTTCTGTGCATCATCACTAGGGATTGGTACACAGCTCTCCTTCCAGTTTACGCCTAGCTACCATTTACAGACAAACTTTCTTTTTTCTTTTCTTTGCTATACTTGTTGCAAATATAGTTTTATGTTTTAGCTTGTTTCAGACATAAGCAAGTTAAAGTTGTACAATTTGTCGCTACATTTTCAAGTAAACCATGCGAAGCAAACTTAAAAAAAAATCTCCTCAAGAAGCTGCTTCCCACAGAGGTCTGACAGGAGCCTATCAGTTTATATGCCAAAAGATTAGATCTGTGAGGATGACAGGACCTCAGTAGAAAGACAGCACAAACATCCATGCCTCTTACTAGTGGCTCGAACCCAGGTCCCTCTATCAGTAGCTAAGCATGCTAACCATTTGGCCATGAGATGGCTAAAGTAAACGTATCAGATGAAATAGAATGATGGAAGGTTATGCAAAGAAATCATGTGAATTTAATCCTTTTTAGGTAATTTTGAATTTATATTTGCATACTTTGAATTTTTTCTGCAATTCAAAATTCATATTTACTTTATCTAATTCACGATTACGCTGCTTAATCTAAAGTACTTTTGAGCAACTAGTTCACATTACACTTAGCACTATTTTTTACATAGTTAAGGGACAAGTTGTATCAGATATGGTAATTTATAAACATAGGTGACAATCACAGCATTACCTGGGTGACATTTTAATGTCAATATATCAATAAATATCTCATATGTTGGCAAAAAAATTTCCACAAAATATTTAATGGTAATTTATAACTTAAGGGACTTTTTTCTTATCAATAAAAGGTTCCCCAATAAAGCTGAAAATCATTACCATTTCATTGATGTCTGTCAACAGTTCTGCTGGCTTTAGCCGGGTGCTTGTGATGCCCCCTCATTCACTTTTACTTACCAGTTTTGCTTAATTTACGTTATATTTATCATTTTGGGGATTTTTATTTCATATCTGGCATCACAGCACTCATTTCCAAGAGTTAGAAGTTGCGCATGCGCAACTCAGAACTTTCGATTGTCATCCGCTAAAGCGCATGTACAAGGCTATGCCCCCCCCCCCCCTCTTGCGCCATTCGTCAATTTATGCAAATGTCTTTCCCGGCATGCAACATGACACGAGCGGGCACTGTAGCCTTTGTTATAACCTGGTGACATGTTAGTCACAGTTAACAGAGTAGTTAGCACGGAGTAGCACAGTTAGTGCAATGTGTGTGTAGTCAGAGTTTTTGGACAGAGTTTCAAATTGATGTAGTATCTTCTTCATTGAAGTTTTGGTGAGTGTTTTTTGGAAATAAATTGTTTTGTTATTGAAACCTTTTTGAATCTTTACTAATTTTTTTCTCTTGAGCAACGTTAATTGTTTTGATTAGAATTAACCTTTACATTTTGACAATCATTGAATATTTTTGAATTCTTACTGATGAACGCTCGCTGTTATTTCGAACCCTAATTAAACTTTTTTTTGGGGGCAATTTGTTAATTATTGCCTGGCGTCCGACTCAGCTATCAGGAGCATGAAAATAATTGGATCAGACAAAGGGTCCAAACTTTAAAAGTATTTCATTTCTTTGGAGCGTTACATGCTATCCTTCAAACAGTATTTTTTCAGAGTCCATTTTTCAGGATTATATCTCAAGTACTGCTATTTTCACACAGATGGTCGTTGAATTGTAGCACTGATGTTTAATTTTTAAAGTCGGGATACCAGTCCTGGGTTAATTATTGAAGGCATTCATTTGAGTATGTTTTCAGCACTATCACAGAGGCTGAATTACTGATGCTCTGACACTCATTTCGTGACACACAGTATGCTCAAAAGGAATCGCCTTATTCAACATTTAAATGTTACGAAAGAACATCAACGGATTCCACCTTCAACTGAGTAAAACATGCTTAAAACATTGTTTTAAAAGAACTTGTTCAACCCTTCAAGTTAAGCAAACGCTAAAATCAGGAACATACAACACTAAAAATTTGGAGAACCCTTTCATTTCATAGGGTTAGGGTGGCATGTTTCACCCCAATGCGTGCAGGGCTTCATCTGGCCTATTACTTTATCTAGAGTACAGCAAATAATTTTGGCACAAAATTTTTTATTTGATTCTTCTTACTGAGATTGTAGTATGAAAATAGCTATTTTCAGAATTTTTTCCCAACTTTAGAATGATGTTTTACCCAGACAGAATAAGATCATAATATTTAAATAAAACAAGATCAATCTCAGTAGCTGAATAAAGTTTATAAAAAATTAAAAAAAAAAACTGGTGCTTCGGGTTTGTTTCCTATCTGGTACATCAAAGGGCAAAAATCAGAACAGGTATACAAGTAAGAAACGTTTTAGGATAGAAGAGGATAAAAAAATTGGCAACAGAAGTGAAATTTATTGGTGTAACTTTTAATTCTAGTAAAACGTGCAACATAATAACAAAGAAAATAAATCATTACATACAAAAAAATCATCAAATTTTAATCTTAGTTTTCAGCCCTTCTACAATTTTGAAGGTGGGAGACTTGCTCTATCTCCTAACTATCCAGGAGTTAGAAAAATGAACTCATTAAGAAAAATTCTTAAAATATACTAATATTTCAAGATTTATGGTCAATGGATATTTTGCATATCCTGGATTACTTTCGAAAATCTGAATGCAAGTTCTTCATAAAAAATGTATATGTTTCTAAACATTGATTTACATAAGACTGATAGGAGGGAAATAATTGAAACAGTATAAAATGGCATAGGGCTTATCAAACATCTAATGAAATCTCAGTAAAAATGATCCAATATAAAAAAAACTCCAATCTCCAATAAATGTGGTTCTTCAATGGATAACAACAAATAAGGAGCAAAAATATATTTTACAATAGCTATGCTGACGATTTTTTCAGGAAAAAATAATGACACTTATTAAAAGCATATTTACTGGCAATTTATTTCATTAAAACTATTTCTTGATCAATTTTTGTCATGATACTCTTAATTTTATCCTACATCTTCAAAAAGTGCTAAATAGCTCTAAAATAAAGCAATATGCATACAGTAGACTTCTTCTTATCTGGCCCTTAAGGGACTGGACCCCTGGCTGGATGAACAAAAGGCTGGTTAATCTGAAAATTGTGTCAGAAAATAAATAAAAATGGCAAATGACAAAAATACTAACTGTACTGTATTTTAATTAATATTTTGTTGCACAATATTAACAATTTACTCACATTCACTTGAAAAAAATCCATATTTTCTTTTGTTTCTTTGAACTTAACACTTTTTTACCTGCAAAGTCTTGCCATTTTTTAATAAACATCACATCAATCACAAATGAGGCCTGTTGTTGTTCAATGTATCTTACTGCAACATCAAAAGCTTCTTTTCCTTCAATATGGCTATTTTCCCTTCTTCCTCTTCTTCATTCTCTGCTTCTTCTCCGTTCCCTTCTTGGTAGATTGCGTTGATAATTTCGTCATCATTCAGTGTTTCATTTTCCAACTGTTCGTCATCTTTTAACCATTTTTCAATGTCATCTTCAAGTGTGTCACATCCAGGCAGCAGTTTAAAGTCATTAAGCAGCAAAATATTGTCATTATCCATCATATCTTTGGCAGGCTCATTCGATACTTTTGTGTTGTCGTCTTTGGTACTTTCTACACAGTTTTCAACTTCGAGCCAAAGTTTTCTCCATGACTTCACAAACATTGTACGAGGCATTTCTTCAAAAGCTCTTGCCAACAAGTAGATCACATTCTTGATATTTATTGTTTTCAAAGCATTTAAATGTCCTATTACATCATTTTTGGTTCGCTGTAGAATTTCTTAAAGAAGCTTTCCCCTGTATCGCCTTTTTAAACTTACAAGCACGCCTTAATCCATTGGTTGCACTAAAGATGTTACATTACGTGGTAAAACAATGGCTTTTATGTTGTCAGAAATGAGTTTTGCTTGGGGCATTGTCGAGAATGAGTAGGGCCTTTACAGCATTTTAAGACTTGTCAAGTGGTTTTTTACTTTTGTAACAAATTCTGTAAAGAACACTCTTTAAACAAATATGAGTCTATCCAAGCAGACTTTTGAGCTTTGTAGTAAACTGGCACAGCAGCTAAATTTAAATGCTTGGGGTTTTGCTGATTTTCCAGTTACAAAAAGAGGAAGTTTGTGCATACCTGCAGCATTTGTACACGCAGCCACAGTGATTAATTCTTTGTTCTAAATCCTGATGCTGAGGTTTCTTGCACTGTCACAAACGTTTCCATTAGAAGAAGTTTAAAATTTAATCCAGTCTAATCGACATTGTAGATTTGTTTTACGCATAAGCCTTCTTCTTCAATACGCACTAAAAGTTTTTCTGAAAATTCCTTTGCTGTTAAATGGTCAGCTGATAATTTCTCACTACAAACACCAAGGTAATGAACACCATGACATTTTTTCCAGAGAGAAAGCATTCCCTTGATTGCTGAAAAAATTCCCCCGTTACAGATTTTAGAATGAAGGATTAATGCTTTTTCTTTCGAGACTGACCCACTGATTGATGTTCCTTTTCGACGCTTAGATAATTTCATTTTTCGGCTTTTTAAGAGTGCACCGAGAAAAAAGCATTTTTTCAGACTCAACTTGAGTGCAAAAATCTTGTAAAGATTTTCTTTTTCTTCTCCGGTCATTTACCATGCTTTCACCAACACCTAGTTCATCACAAATGTCCTTTACTGGATCACCATTGTCAATATGTTCTAACAACGCTTTTATTTTCATCTCCATTGTAACAACATTACGCTTACATTTGCACCTACTCATTTTGTATTACACAACAATTAAAAGATCACAACACATCATCATCATCATCCTCAAGCAGCCATGGGCTACGGAGGTCCAACCAGACCGTGCAATTTAGTTCTCCAAGCAAGTCTATCCTGAGCTACATCTACTGCATCTGGCCACTGCACACCAATTCTAACAAGGTCCTGTTTGACATTGTCCACCCACCACATCCTAGGTCTCCCCTTCTTTCTGAAACCTTTAGGCACACTGTTCATAACCCTATTCGCCAATCTATAATTATTCATATGGGCAACATGGCCAAACCAACGGAGTCTCGCTCTGCACAACATGCTGCTTAAACGAGGTTGCAAACTCCTTTGCCTAACCTCATCATTAGTTACAAAGTTGAACCACCTAATGCCCAAGATACTGCGTAAGCATCTGGAATCAAAAGCATCTAGTTTCCTGTTATCTTGTTTACAAAGTGTCCAAGTTTCACTACCATAACTAACCCTAGAAAGAACCAAACTATTATACAGCCTAATTTTAGTCTTTAGGTGTATACGCCTATTTCTCCACACTCTCCATAGATTCTTAAAAGTCCCAGCAGCAATCCCTATTCGTCTGTTAATCTCATGCCGCACATCACCATTATCTGTTACATAGCTCCCAAGATAATTAAACTGTGACACCTGCTCAAGACTGCAACCATTCGGATTAACTGAATCACAGCCTGCCTGACCAATTTTCATCACTTTAGTTTTCTTTCTGTTTATAACCAAACCTACTCTACTACCAGTCTCATCAACAGCTCGAATGAAAGAGTTCATCTCATCAACATCATTTGCCAAAAGGGCTAAATCATCAGCATAATCTAAATCAGAAATTTTTGTATCTCCAGTCCATTTAAGGCCAAAATATTTCCCTTTAAGTGAATTTCGCATAACATAAGCAATAACTGAGCTAAAGAGAAAAGGAGACAAAATGCACTCTTGTCGAACACCAGAAGTAATGCTAAACCAATTGCTACAAGCCTTACCAACTCTCACACATGACTCAGTGTTATTATAGAGAGCTTTCATTAAGTTAACTAACTTGTCAGGTATACCATATGATCTCACAATCAACCTCAAATTATGATGATCAGCAGAATCAAAAGCCTTTTTGAAATCCACAAAGCTAGAAATCAAAGGTTTCTGAAACTATGAACATTTCTCAAGAATCTGCCTAAGTGAAAATATCTGATCTACACATCCCCTACTACTTCTGAATCCACATTGCTCATCACGCAATTGCCTGTCAACCAGATTCTTAATTCTATTAAGCACAATCATGGAAAGAACTTTACCTGGAACAGAGAGTAGGCTGATACCCCTATAGTTATCACAAGAACTGCGATCACCTTTTTTGAAAATAGGGATAACAATAGCTCTGGTAAAATCCTTAGGAACCATGCCTTTATCATAAAAGATATTCAGAATTTCAGTCATCCAAGTGGTAACCGAAACATTCCCAGCTCTAGGCATTTCCGTAGTAATTTCATCTACCCCTGGGGATTTATGAAGTTTAATTTTAGAAACAGCCAAAATAACTTCAGATTGTGTTATAGGGCCAACATTAAAGCCACCAATGCATCTATCATCATTGCAAACAATGGGAGTAGAACTAACTACATTGTTTAGAACATCACTGAAATGCTCAGCCCACCTAGCCATGACAGAATCCTCCCCTTCTATAACCTTACCTTTTTTATCCTTCAATCCCTGTATGCCTGTCTGTTTTCTACCACACAAAACATTAATTATCTGGTACAGCTCTCTGCTGTTGTGCTGTCTAACTGCTTCCTCTGCTTTGTCAGCCAAAAAATCAAGCCAAAGATTTTATCAGCAGCTAACTGATCCTTTTACAAGTTTATTAAGGTCTCTGTAATGCTTTCTATTAGGACTAGTAGGGTATTGATTAAGGGCATTCCTGCAGTTCTTTCTTTCCGAAATAAGCTCAAGTGCCTTATCACTCAGATAATTTTGCCTCTTCTGCTCCTTTTTTCCTAAAAGAGTACTGTTAGTATCCAAAAAAGCCTGTTTAAAATGATCCCATTCTTCCTCAACTTCAGTAGTAAGCAAACCATGACTGTCATAATGACTAAGTAACCTATCATGGTAAGCTTTGGCTATAACTGGGTCTTTCAGAGCTTCAGGATTAAAAGTAAATTTTTTAACATTAGCACAACACTTTTTAAGTTTAAGTTGCAAAATACTTTTAACAAGGTAATGGTCAGATCCAATTTCAGCTCCCCTATACAAAAAACATCTGTGAGGATGGCAGGACCCCAGCAAAAAAACAACACATACACATCCATGCCTTCCCGGGGCTCAAACCAAGGTCCCTTAGATCAATAGCCAAGTGTGCTAACCACTGGGCTATGGGACGGCATCTCCCCTGTATGACCTGGTATTCCTAACAGAACTAGCCCATTTGCTGTTAATTAATATATAATCAATCATATTCTTATGCAGTCCATCAGGTGAAACCCATGTGTACTTATGTATGTCGTGTTGTTTGTAATAAGTGTTGGTTATTTTGAAACCATTGAGTTTATTTACCTGTGGGAGACGTTGCCCATTGTCATTGCAGCTACCAATACCAAAGGGCCTATCACTCCTCCTCAAAGGTCAGAGTCAGTACCAACTTTGGCACTGAAGTCACCTAGAACAAGGGTATTATCTCCTTTCTTGACAGAATTAAAAATATCCTGAAGTTGTCCGTAAATCCTATCCTTCTCATCCTCATTGGCATCCTTTGTGAGGGCATAATAGCAGATAACATTCAAGTTTTTTAATGCTTGTCTGAAATTTTTCTGTAAGAAACCTTTCATTAATGCACTCATATCCTAGAAGAGTATCAGTGGTGTGTCAACTGAGAAGCAGACCTACACCTTGGCGATGCTTACTATCTTTCGTCCCTGAAAAGAAATTTAAGATTATTTTTAAGAATCTGACCTTTATATGTCCATCTGGTGTTCATCTTGATGTCCATCAGGACATCAAGAGAAAATGCTCTGTGCAGAGTCTTCACATTCCAACTACCTATGGAGAGAAAATGGTTAGTGGAATGTTTAAAGAAACTATGTTTAATGAGAGGAGGAATGTCGATAATATCAAACAGCCCCCTAATTACAGACATGGGGCAAAGACCCATTCCCCCACCACTAAAGGCTGAAGCCATCTACACTGGAAGACTTCCCCCAATGTAGAATTTGACGATGCCAGTAGAAGCAAAAAGTTCAGGTGCCTGCGATGACCTCTGCTCAGGATTATCCAACCAGCTGATGATAAACATATCCCGTGAATCAATTCACTTGGTGCTGTCAATCCACAAATAAACAGAAAACACAGCGGAAGATTTTCCCTCCACAGAAGCCAACCATTGCAGCAAATTCAGGATCCATAATCAAACTCAGAGCCATAATTCCATTCAGGTTGGTATATATGGTCAGCACCACTCCTCAGCAGGGTAGGAAAAAAAAGTAAAGTAGCCATAGTTGTCCAAATCAGTAGGCACATATCAATAAAATAATTTTTAATTTGTCAAAGGTTCACTCTTTCAAAAATTATTTAATAATTTAGCACAATTAATTTCTTAATTATAAATATTACAGTTGTTAATGCCCCAACCATATTAACAATAAGATTAATTTAATACAATGTTTAATTCATATTGAAAATGTAGGACTTTTAAAGAACAAAAAATATAGGACAAAAACGTTTTCCACAATTTTTATAAATATATAAGGCATGCCCTAAAATATAGGATTGTCCTTTAAAATATAAGATGAACAGTCACCATAACGATAGTATAAATTCTGCTAACACTTGTCTGAAAACTTTCATTCTGTTTTTGTAAATGGAAAAGAGCACAAAAATAAGTATTGAAAAGAATTGGAAAAATCTGAGTATTTCCTTTTGTACCACTTTTATAATTCTCATTGTCAGGTGCAGGATGATTTCTTCTCTGCAGCAATGACTGTTTAACTTCAAGTAGGGGAAATTATCCCTATTTCACATGACTTAAGGGTTAATGACTTCAGTCCCACACAGCATTCCTAACTCAACCCACAACCTCTCCCATGAGTCATGAAATCATCGAAAGTCTCTTAAATTTCCAAATGTTGATTTACTCTCTCTATATATAAAACTCATCATTATATTCATCATAGCTGTTGAGAAAGCACCCCCATCTAGGAAACTTATTTCTGGAAAACTAAAGTCTAGCATTTTGTGAAATCACCTTGTCATTCAAGATTAAAGAGAACTGCTATTGACAGGAAAGTGAGAAAAATTGGTTGTGGATGCCTTCACGCAATAAAGACATCCACAAGTGATTCCAGTCATCATCAATTTCCTGAATTGAACTGCTGGTTCCGATCAATTTTATGATGGGGATCAGCTTGGTCCTCATCATAAAATAATCTAAATCACTTTTCTACATAGCTAACCTTTTCTGCATTTTCAATGATTCCAGAGGAATAATTTTAACATCTGGGATTTAAAATCCATGAAAGCTGACTGCTCAGTTTCCACATTTACAACCTATAGAGACTGCCATATTTGTTCTTTTGGAAGGCTTATTGTGCATGTGTGTTTGTAGTTGAAGAAAATTTTAAAATGTGTGTGTATGTTTTACGAGGATGAAAATAAAAAATAAAATAGATATTAACGAACAAAAACCTTACAGGAAGTTTTTATAAACTGGAAAATGATACATTTTAATACAAAAATAAAATTGTTAAGTTTTTACATAAAAATGCATTTTTTTATTTTAAAAGGTTTCTTATTCGATCACTCTGGCCACCCCATTTTTGGTTGCCTGTGTGCAGTGTCACCTATGGACTGCAATCATTCTTTGGGTGTAGTTCTCTGAGAGGATCTTCTCCAATAAGTTTCAGATATGTTGAGGTGGCCCTACTTGAAGATCACACTAAGTGAGGAATTCAGTAATTTGGGGGAAGACATGGTAATGGCCACTCACCAATATCTGCTACTTTCAGGAGGAGCTCTGAGTGTTTAGAAAACAGTTTCCACAAACAAGTCACCAGATCTTAGGTACTTGTCAAATTTTGGTCTTCCGATGAGACTTCCCAAATTTTACTGATTAAAAAATGGAACATGTCTCCCATGACCTGATCACCTAAGGAATGGGTGATTAAATCTTACAATGCCATAACCATGAAAATATGGTTTGGGAAGCTTGCACTTTTGACCATGAATGTTAAACTGGGTGATTAGTACAATATTATTTTTAAAAATATAAAATTTTGATCAACTTTTACATTTATGCATATATATTATAAAGAAATATTTCAAAGCTAATAATTAATGCTAATTTTTTCAATTTATTCCTCAGATTGATGATTCAGAAAATAAAAAACCTTTTCTCTTGCTCAAACATCACTGTGGGCTTCTATTTTTATCTCATTCCTCCTCTGCCTGATATCTCTCCAGCGAGTTGAGTTGTTTGCTAAAAATATGACAACCCATGTTTTCAATCAAACAAAGTTGGAAGCTGAGGGACATATTTTTTATTGGAGGATTTTAGTGATTTGCACGAAAATACAGCTATATGTGTTTTTGTTTCATTTTCTTAGTTTATTGTATAAATCAGTTATTTATACAATAAACTCTTGGTTATCTGGTATTCAAGTACCCAGAATTCTCATGCAACTGGCATAAATGTTAAACTGAATACTTCAACTTGGTACAGCAAATTTCAATGCATGTGATAATTCTCTCGCATGCAACTTGCATCACATTCATCTTTCAAGCATTGTTACATTCACACTATGCATGCTAGTTCCATTACAGACATTAAAGTAGCAGCTAATTGAATTAGTGTGATCATGTTGTTCTGCTTATCAGAAATCTTTCACACCTCAATTATCAGAAATCTTTAACCATGCTCTTGGATAGTATTTTTTGTCTTGTGTATGCTTTTCTACAGACTTTACCTTTCAAAATTTTTCTTTCACATTTCACTATTAGCCATTCGAACCTATCACCATTGAACATAGATGTTGACAGAATTCATAATGAGGTTTTGTACAACACATGAAACTTCAATTTAAAAAACAAAATTGCTGTTTGTAAAATTTCTTTCTATTCTATTTTCTTCTTGAAAATTTTCTTTTAGAAACATGCAATTCAAATTTGAAAAATATATTTTTTTTGCATTTGATGCATATTTTATTAAACTATAATGTAAATAATTTATTAAAGCCATCTGATTGCCATTTCTTAGAAGCACTCAATGTTATTGCTGATTTGCTTATTAAACTTCCTCTTTGCTGAAGCAACCTTCTGATTTAAGCTCGCAAGTTTGATTGAACTATTACCAACGAATTTTTCCATAAATTTTCGAAAATCTCCTAAAAATTTACAAAAAACTTTTTAAAAATGGTAGATTTTGGAATTACAAAGTACATACCGCTATTTTTTCCCCCTTTTCACACTCTTTTCTGCCTTTTCAGCCTATTTCAGTATTCCCAGAATTATTTTTATCATTTACATCATTTATCCCAGCAATCTGTGTCTTTCCCACTCTTAAAATCGAAACTGTAAGTAACATGAGCCTTCTTGGAAACGTAGCCAGCAAGCAAAGTTGGAATTTTTACAAAGTACTTCAGGGCAGAAGGTGCAGTTGAGTGCAGTGACCTTTTTATTGTTTACATGTGCAGTAAAGTGGGCTCTATAGTGGATACTTACAGAGAGAGTTTTTCTGGAATATATGATAATGGAACCATGTTTCTAGTGAGTATTAACCATCATTTTCATTTCGCATATTTATTTTATTTCCGCAATTCATCGATTTTCCCCGTTGGCTGAGCTATTGATCTTTTAGAGTTGTGTTGCATTGGATGGCCGGCTTTACAAGTTATTGGGAATATTATTTAACATCACATTAGGTTATGCGTTAATATTTCTTTCTATTTTAGTAAAAAAACTTTGATCTTGTATTGTTTTCTGAAAATGAATGAGGAATTGGATATGGAAGCAAAAAAGAAATTTCTTAACACAGCAAGTTGTTTACATGGATGATTTGTCAAATACTTCCTCCCAGCAAATTGGATTATAAACTCTCTGCATAAATTTAGCTATTTCTTTTTTTTAATTACACTTGTTTTTATTTCTGCAGATTTACTTTATTTCCGTAAATTATCGATCTCTCTACCCACTGATAATTATCGATTTTTCAGAGTTATGCTACATTGGATGGCTGGCTTACTAGTTTGTGTGAATAATTTGTTTGGCATTGCATTAGGTTATATATTTCTTTTATTATTTCTTCATTTTTCAGCAAAAAAAAACTTTGATCTTGTATTGTTTCTTGAAATTCCTGAAAATGATTGTCTTGAATACAGAAGCAAAAAGTACTTCCTTAGCACGGATATCAATCTTCATGTGGAAGGGCAATTTTGGGAAGGGTCTCCCCCCCCCCTCCCTCACTAAACTCACTGAGATGCTCTGCTCTTCCTCTCTTTAGTAAAATTTCATTTTTTTTTCTTTAAATTATGAGTTTTTATATTCATACTGAATAATTTTCAAAGCACCCCCCCCCCCCTTTCACTATCTTGGCTGTGCCATCTCTGACAATACAGGTGATTTTTTTTGCCTTGATGGATTGACTTTTTTTTTTATTATATACTTTTTCAGTTTAATTATCTTGGGAGCTATGTAACAGATAATGGTGATGTGTGGCATGAGATTAACAGACAAATAGGTATTGCTGCCAGGACTTTTAAGAATCTATGGAGAGTGTGGAGAAATAGGCGTATACACCTAAACACTAAAATTAGACTGTATAATAGTTTGGCTCTTTCTAGGGTTAGTTATGGTAGTGAAACTTGGACACTTTGTAAACAAGATAACAGGAAACTAGATGCTTTTGATTCCAGATGCTTACGCAGTATCTTGGGCATTAGGGGGTTCAACTTTGTAACTAATGATGAGGTTAGGCAAAGGAGTTTGCAACCTCCTTTAAGTAGCATATTGTGCAGAGAGAGACTCCGTCCGTTGGTTTGGCCATGTTGCCTGTATGAATAATTATAGATTGGCGAATAGGGTTATGAACAGTGTGCCTAAAGGCCTCAGAAAGAAGGGGAGACCTAGGATGCGGTGGGCAGACAATGTCAAACAGACCTTGTTAGAATTGGTGTGCAGTGGCCAGATGCAGTAGATGTAGCTCAGGATAGACTTGCTTGGAGAACTAAATTGCACGGTCTGGTTGGACCTCCGTAGCACATGGCTGCTTGAGGATGATGATGGATTGACTTTTCAGCACTTAGCAAAGATCAAAATTTAACAACCAGAGAAAGAATTCATAATGCTTGTAAAAAAAAAGCAGTTAAGAAACTGTTCCTCCTTTTTCTAAATCGAACAAAAAATCTAATTAATGAAAGCAATCCAAGTAACCTTGTATAACACTGGCTGATGTTTCAAAATATACAAGACTGAAAAAAAATCATCAAAAGAAATAAAAAATCATGTTTCATGTAAATATATTATTCAGGAAAAATTTGCTTTCTATGAATATATAATTTAACTCTTTATATTCATCCAGTTTTCCAATTAAGCCTTAATTGTATAGTCCAATTTTTTTTCACATTAATACTGTAAAAAAGTCTTACTAATATTGCAACTTTTAATTTTGCTTAAATTACTTAATTAATTAATTAACTTTAAAATTTGCTTAAATTTTTTATTTACATAAAATTCGCAATTAACTTCTGTTTAATTTGGTATATAACATGATATATATTGGTTAATTAGTTATTTTTTAAAAATAATTCAAAATTTGACTTGTTGATATGACATCACACTTGGCAAAAAGCCTGGACCTTTCTCAAACTATGGTACTAAGAAAAAAAATTTATAAAACAGTAGTAATTTTTTTTTGTTCAGAAATAAATAGCCTTCTATTCATGTGCAATATAATTATTTCATTTAAATAAATTTTCATTTGCATTGCCAGATGAATTTTTTACATGACTCTAAAAAAGCCATATTAAAATAAAACTAATCTTTTTTCAAAAATATTTTACTTTTAGAAAATCCAGAATTAAATGCTGATTAATATGCTATATAACATACTATAATTCCTTTAATTAGTTATTTGGCAGAAAAGTTCTAAAATTAATTTTTTTTTGGCTGATCATAGTGGAAAAATTGCTGGACCTCTGGATGTAAATCAGACTTTTTTCAGGCTAGACCCTGGAAGGGGTAGGGAAATACAGTACTGCAAGTAATCAGTGCCATCTGATGGCCAAAATTACAATACCTTCCATGTGGCTTTCAGTGAAGCAGTTCCCAAAGCTTTTGTTAAATGCACAGATTTACATATTCATCAACTGTGAAAATATGCATAAAAACAATTATATTTTAGATATTTATATTTGTATTAAGTAAGGGCATTATACCTCATTTTTATTATCATTGTTTTTAACTGCATTTTTATTTCAACTAACACCTGAATATAATATTATAACTACTGCATTTGGTTTCTATAAAATGTTCAATGACAAATGAATGCTGATAGAAAAAACAACGAATACAAAAATATTTAATACAAAAATGTCACCTGTGCAATATGAAGTCAATAAAAACATTAACTTTACATAATGCCGCTAATAAAATGCCGTAGAGATGCTGCCAGCAAAAACACAATAGAACAAAATTTGCTGCCTATGCTAAATGCCAAGAATAAAAAAAAGCCACTTGTACAAAATGCTGCAAACAAAAATATCACCTACAAAATCGGCACCTGTATGTAATACCGAAAGGAAAAATGCCAACCAGATATAAAGCCAACTACAAAAACTCCGAAAAATTTGGTTCAAAACAGATTTCTACCAATCTTCTTATTGCTTTCCATCTGGTTTGTATAACATGATATATATTGGTTGATTAATTATGCATTTGGTAAAAAAATTTTAGAGAAAAATATTCTTTTTGGGTAAGTGTTTTGATGAAATATTACTATTTGCACTTATCAAATCAAATTGCCCAATGGTTTAAACGCACCCTCTAATGGTGAAACACTGCAAAACTTTAAATGGATATTACAATGAATATTTGCCCTCACATCAATGATTTGTCCCTTTATTCCAAGGTGGTGAGAAAATGCAACTTGTTTTAAAGAGCTAATTGCTTTTTTTATAGAGATTTTTAGAGATAAAACATACTAGAATGATCTGTACTCTTAAAATCACCCAAAAATTTAAATTGTGTCCTCTAACCATGGAACACTGCAAAATTTTTAATGGATATTGTATAGGATTATTAATGCCAGAAAACTGAAACTGCAATGGTGGGTTGTGAAAGTCAAGATGTTTGTACTGAGGGTAATGATTTGCCCCCTTATTCCATGTGCTTCATTAACGAAAATAAAACTATAATGTATAATTTTAAAATAGGTATACTCAAGTGCATACAATAAAACTATTGAAAAGAATTATTCAGTTGAATGTTGAACCAAAAAGCATCAAGAACCATTTTTTTTTAGAGTGCTCAGAGTCACATGCAGCTCCAGAGCTGCTGGTTCCCAACCCCTGCCTGCTCTAGCGTAATTGAAATTAACCAAAAGAAATAGATGAATAATTAGCTGCAAAAAAAATGGTTGCCACGAGTGGGATTTGGATCCATGTTCCCCAGAAGTATGCTGGGCATCATAGCCGCTAGACTACCATAGACCATCTGGTGGTCTAGTGGCTATGATGACTGGCATGCTTCTGGGAGAAGTGGCTCCAAGTCCCATTCAAGGCAACCAATTTCTTTCAGCTAATATCTCAAGTGTTTCTTGTCTACAGGGCATTTTCCTGTGGTACCTGATTACTGAAAGAGAAATATCTTTATTCTTGTGACAAATTATTTGGGCAATATTGGTAACTTTTTAAGTAGGATAAAAGGATATTCAAAAACTATTACAAAGTTCAAAATATTCTTTATTATGTGATTTTTTTTTTTTTAACTTTTTAAGAAAATTATTCGAAATATTTGGGGTCAACCTTTATTTTGTGTAACAGGTTTTTATTTTTCCAATTTTATTTCTTAATTTCTCAGGAAAGAAATAAAATTAAATCACTAAATATTTTAACACAAACTCTATGCTTCTACATGAAAATTCTGGTATTATTTAATTTTGGTGGATTAATTTCTTCTGGGTGCCCAACCCATCTAGACCTTGGAAAATTTTATAAAAAGTCATTTTTACACAAAAAATTTCTGCAAAAGAGTACTTTAAATGGTTGAATTTAAAAATATCAAAATTTCACTGCTAAACATAACATTGTATTACTTCATATGGAACAAATGCTTTCTTCCCAATGGCTGAACGACCAGCATGCTACATGACTAATCAAAGGAATAAAATGGAAAATCTGGCTTGTTTGGAAATTGTAAAAATTAAGGAATTACATTAAATATTCCAATGGAAAATGTAGAAAAATTAAATACTTTAGGCAATTTAAAATATTCAAGAAATTCAGATATTATGTTCTGTTTTAATGCAGAGTAAAACTACATTTTGAACGTGCATAAACACCTCACATAAAATAGAAATGGAAGGTCAACATAAAAAACTGTGAGACTTCACTCTCTTTTGGGGTGTTATAAGCCTACTTCGACTTTTTCTGCAGTTTAAAATTATTTAATTCTAAAACAAGCTAAAACACATAAATGATACTTATTTTAGATAAAGCACAAAATTTTGAAGAGTATTTTTAAATTTTTTACATCAAATTATTTTTTACTGAGATTGGGTGTGAAAATAGCTGTTTTCAGACTCTTTTTCCCACTTTGAGACTGATTTACTCAAAAAGAATGGAATCACTGGATGTAAATAAAAAAAAAAAATCAGTGGATGAATATGGTTAGTCGGGTTTATTCTTTAACTGGTACATCAAAGGATGCCAGTATGATATTTACTGTATATTGGATAGCTGTCTCAATAAATAAATACCCCTCAGGAAACTGCTTGTCAGAGGTCTTGCAGGAGCCTCCTAGCTTAATAGCAATGGTTCACAATATAGGAATACAGCTAACTGCAAAACACTTTCAGTTGTGATTATTCCATTTCACATGTACTTACCTACCATATATATCAAGGGATGGGTGTATAAAAAAAACTTACAAGAAGTTTTCATAAGCCAGAAAATGTGTTGTGTCAAGCCACTGTAATGATGTACCCAATGTTTCGGAGGCCCAATCCGCCCCTGAACTTGACTGTCTTGGCAGGGCAGTGGTTAAAGCTTGTGTTCATGCCTATGTGCTTTATGTAGATATCAGTTTATTGTACTGTTAGATACTCTATTTAATTCAAAAGATTCAAATTCTGTGATATGATTAAGGAACACACTAGCTGTATCATAAAAAATGTCACTTTAGTGACATTCTGAAGATTGAGTCTGTTAATAAGAAAAATCATTACCCCCCCCCCCCCCCCCCCAAATGTTATTTTGGAAGTAGGTGGTGACATTGGACAGAAACAAATTCAACTTGCTTGATCTAACATAATCTGCAGTTCATCCAGCCCTCAGTTAGTATTATTACCATTTCCATTTTTTTACCTGACAAGATTTGACTCGACACTCTTCTTGCACACACTATAATCAAACTGATTTGATTCAAGTCCATTTGATTGACAGATGATGAAACTTCTCTACCCAGTTCAGAGTGTACTCAGAGGTATACTATTGAGTATTAAGCTTTGATAAGCAGCTGAAATAGTATTTAACCAAATTTAAACCATTACCTGTCAAAGAGCAGGTCCCAACTTTGTCTTCCAGAAATGACACTCTTTGTGATGATTCACCTATTCACTTTTATTTAACCAGTTTTACTTTATTTACATTGTATTATTTTGGACCATTATATCTCGAATGAATTATTTCTCCTTGCCCATTCTGCAAGAGGAAATTTTTGATTCCATTTTTTTTAACTCTAATTTTTGATTGACAGTCGCTAATACATACAGAAAGACATGACCCCCCCCCCTCTTGCCTCATAGCTAGCACAAGCATGCATTCATCAAATTATGCAAATGTGCTTTCCCAGTATACAATACACTCATGGACAATGGTTCCGTAGTAAATGAATGCACGTGGAAGTTGTTTTTTTTTTGGCTGACATCTATCTGATGCTCTGTGAACCTCTCACAGAGAAAATATAGTTTTTCCAATATAACAAACAGAATTATCCAATAAATATAGGGGGGAATCTGTATATGCCCGATTTTTGAAGGAAGTTAAATTTGCTTATGTTGTCAGCTCTGCTCCAATCACAGACTCCAAGAGGGAAACCTTTGTCAGATCCATATCTTACATTCCTGCCATGTGAATCAGTATGGAAATTACTCAGAGCCCAAAAAATACATATTGTTTTCAGCACAGCTCCAAATCTGAAGAAATTTCAAAAGAATATAAGAGACAAATTTAGCTTTCTTAAAAAAATTGGACATATACAGATTTCCCTTATATTTGTCAGATAATTCCATTGTTTATTATATCAGAAAATCCATGTTCTCTACAGGAGGTTCACAGACGATTAGAGATATGTCACCTAAAACAAACCAATGATTGCTGAGCTTGGCAATACAACACACAGCTACTGTAGACTGGGAGCACAGCACATGTGCATCCACTTACTATGGAATCATCATCCACAAAGCTATTGAAATAATGACCTTATCTGTCTCCACTTGACAACCAAGATACTGGAATCACCCTTCATAATATGTGAAAAGTTCTTAACAGTCCAACTGTCACCACATAATGTCACTTCACTGAAGGTGAAGTGCTGTACTTTCTCTGAGAAGCTTCTGAATTTGTTCCTAAAAACTTTTAATATGCATAATGGTTTGAAGGATGAATTTCTA
The DNA here is from genome assembly GCA_038380435.1 of Ryuthela nishihirai. Taxonomy (NCBI): domain Eukaryota; kingdom Metazoa; phylum Arthropoda; class Arachnida; order Araneae; family Heptathelidae; genus Ryuthela; species Ryuthela nishihirai. Next base: position 35,848,738 of record JAWZYU010000022.1, read on the forward strand.
AATTTCACTGCAACAACAGAAGACTTTGTTATTTTAATTATTTTCTGAGAAATCATATCATACCATTAAATTATACCATTAAAATTTCAAATTTCAGAATCCTTTGCAATATTTGCAAAATTTCAACATCCTTTGCAATATTCGTTAATTTGCAAATTTCAACTTTTTCCAACATTTGGGGAGTATAGTTTAAACTTTTTGGGAATTGATAAAAGTATGAATCATAATATTTCATCAATACCTATCCTACTCTTAAAAAACATCTCTCTAAAAACAAAACTGTTGAATGTGTACAGACAGAAACGTGACAAAGAGAAAATATTATCTCAATTTTTTTTTTAAAACAGAAAAATATTTTAGTTCTAATAATATTTAAGTTTATTAATGTTTTTTCTTCAACATGTATTATTGGCAGCATTTTGCGATGTTAGCATTTTAGCTCATGGTATAATGTTGCAATGTACATCTTTCATGCATTTTGCAGTGTCACTGATTTTGTTTATAACGATATGTTGCGATGGCATTTTTGTTTTTGGCATTATATCGCATTACCGTTATTTCCTACTGTTGGTGAATGGTACTCAGCGTTTTTATCATTTGCATTTTTGCATCAGCATTTTTGAAATGTTTTTCCAGTGGCATTTCATCGTGATACCTTATAAAAATCTCTCTCGTACAACTAGCAGATTCATTCATCTGGCAACCTCATTCCCTATAAATGCCAGATAACTGGGGGTTTACTGTATTTTGCAATTTTAAACTACTTTAATGCTTCTAAATTATCTTTTTCCATCATTGGATATATTTTATCATAGGGATACAAAGAGAAAATTTTATATTTCTTTGATCACGCAGTTGGCAACATGATAGGAGCATGAACTGAATAGCAAATATATGGTATTGGTTTCATACTTTTAGTACTCAAGTTATGCTGTGCTTAGTGGTTAAAGTACCTGGAATGTAACTTGGAGGGGTGAGTTTGAATCTCACTCATTTGAATTTGATTGTGAAATTTTTTCCACAAAATTATTTCTTGAATTATATGCCAACAGGTAATCTGTGTATTTATTGATTTTGCATCAATAACACTTTAGTATGAGTAACTTCCTTATTTAACATCTATGTATCAAGCAATATTTGATAAGTTGCTTTTCCTGATCACTAGGGTTTCTGTACTCGATTCGACTCGTCGAGTATTTGGGTAGTTACTTGGATTCAAGACTCGACTCTAATACTTGACGAGTCCACGAGTTCACAAAACAGTCAAGTCGCGTCCATATACAAATAAACTACTGTATACCAAGCAAGAGAGACATCCGACACCTGCAAATTCTATCTCCTTTTATTGCATGACCGGTAGAGTTGCGCAGTCAGTCCATGCTTGATATATCTATCCATATATGTGGTCTCGCCGTTATCTCGGCTGTCTACAAGCACTTAGTATTGTTGCGGTCTTGGTTGAACTGTGTTAAATTTTAATTTACTCAAAATTTGAATAGAAAATTATTATAATTGACGAAGCTGTTTTATGTATGAAAAGGTAATTAGTGATTAATGTGATCAATTTATTATTAATTTTTATTTATTTTTCTTTTCTGCTCAGCTCAGAAACGATGTCACAAAAAAAATCATCAAAAGTTTGGGAATATTTCACTTAATTGAAGAACAAAAAAGCTGAGTGTAATATATGTAAAATGAATATAGCTATTGTTGATTCAAGCACAACATCGTTATTCAAGCACCTTAAAATTCATAATATTCATCCAAATTCGGACAAACGTGAACTGGAAGCTGATTCTGAAGTTGGATGTTCAATTAAGAAACCAAAGACAATGATGGATTTTGTAAAACGTTCAAATTTAGAAGAAATTGTTTCGAAATTGGCAGCAGTAGATGGAATTTCAATAAGAGCCATTACTAGATCGGAATTTCTACGAGAATCTATTGCTAAACGTGGATTTAAGTTGCCTAAAAATGAAACCGATGTAATGAAATTAATATATGACCATTTTAAAGCAATGAAAAATAAAATGATTGGCGAATTGTCAGAGAAAATTAAAAATAACCAAAGATTTAGCTTGACACTTGAGAATGGACCAGCTCACGAACGAAGAAATATGTCAATGTAATTCTCCATGGCACCCCAAATGAAGAACCATACAATCTTGGACTAGTTCGTATATTCGGATCGTGTACAGCAACACAATTACTTGAAGTGGTTATTCACCATTTGGCTTCGTTTGAAGTAAATTATGTGCAACACATTGTTGGCACAACAGGAGATGGCGCTTCTTTGATGGTGAAATTTGGAAAGGAGTGTCCAACATTTTATCAATTGTGCCTCAATCATGGAGTACATCTTGGAGTGTGTGATACTTTATATAAGAAAAAATCAAACCGCGAAAAAGAAGAGGAATTAATTGATACTGAAGATGAGAATGAAGATGTTTTTGCTGATGGTTAAGTTTTTTAGATTGTCTTCCATTAAAAATGGAATATTACAAGAAAAAATCAGAGCTAAACTGGGCCACAATCTTGAGTTAGTTTTAGATTGTCAAACTCATTGGAGTTCTCTTGCTTATATGATAATCATGTTTGTGAAACTACAAAAATTCATCAAGGAAGCTTTAGTAGATCTCAACTGTTCACACATGCTTGATGACATCGATTTTAACGAGCTCAAAGATCTCCAGAATTCGCTTGAACCTGCCAAATTGGCAATTGAAGTTTTAAGCCGAAACGATACGACTCTGCATTCAGCTGGCATTACATTGGAGTACATGAAAAGAAAAATTTCGAACTGTAAAAGTAAACTAGCGTGTGAATTATTAGAAAATATGGAGAAGAGAATTGATGAGCGAGTAAATACAGATTTAATTAATTTGTTCAAAGCACTTAAAGATCCAAAATTTGTACCTACTAAACAGGCTTTAGACTTAGCCACACAATTATTAAAAAGACTTTACCAAAAAGAAGATAATAATGAATCAACGGAAGCTTCGCAAGCCCAAGAATTAATAATAGTTGAAAATCAAAAAAATTTGACAATGGAGGAAGAACTTGATTTAATTTTAAAAAATGCAGCTGAACATCCAACTCCAAAAGAATCCGAGATTTATAGCAAACTTAAACAAGAATTTTTGCTTTTCAGAAATACTGGAAAATGAACAAGTAATCTTGATGACCTGTACAATGCACTTTCCTCAATAAAACCAACTTCAACTTCTGAATGAAAGAACATTTTCAATAAGTGGCAGCTTCTGTACTACAATCAGATCGAGACTTGCTGACAAGTCTCTTAATTCGTTAGTATTTCTCAAATATTTCTACCTGAGGACCAAAAGAAGCAATTAAATTGAAATAAATAAATGTTCAAATAGTTATATCTAGTTTTAAAGTTTAATTTTTGAAAATAAATGAATTGATTAATAAATAAATTTGAGTACATTTTCTTTATAATTTCTTGGCACGACCACAAATCTCAGTTGAAAAACTTGCAATATAATAAATAATTCTAATTTTAACAATTTTTAGTAATTTTATTTTGTTACAAAGACTTCAGCTATGAGAATTGTTATTGAACTCCAAAATATTAAACGTTTTCGCTTATTGATTTGAGTTTAGATTTAGATCCAGATTCGACGAGTTTTCAACATTTGGGACTTGTACTCGCAGAGTCCTAAAAACCCGAGTTTTCAGAAACCCTACTGATCACAGATGGTGTCAAAACTGACATGGTCAATGAGTTAAAAGTCACTGTAATGAGTTAAAGTACACAACTAGGTGGATAAATGACAGAGTTGGTGAAAGCTTAGTGGTTAGAACACCTGGAATGTAACTGGGAGGTGTGGGTTCAAATCCCACTCATCAATCATCAGCAACACTCATATTTTCCAGAAAATAATTTTTTGAATTCTAAGTCTCTTCTGTGTTTACTTTTTGCTGATAGCTCGTGAAATATAGTGTTTAAAAGATAAAAAAAGTTTTTGTTAAATACTGCAATGGATATCATACATCAAATTAAACCAGAAAAATCATAAGTTTTTGCAATTTTTGTAATAAAAAATATTCCATTGACTCTGATAATGATTCTGATAAATTTAAACATAGATGAATAATCACAGCATTACCTGTTGCTCATTTGGTGTTGATAAATCAATAAATACTCAGCGGAAAAAATTTTCGCCAACATACGGGATTTGAACCCGCATCTCTCCAGATACATGCCAGAGTATTCTTGGCATGTTTCTGGAGAGATGCAGGTTCAAATCCCATATGTCAGCAAAAACTTTTTTCCGCTGAATATTTATTGATTCTCATAAATTGTTATGTTTCTCTTATTCAGAAGAGAAATATCAATTCTACTACTTCTAGAATTATATTGCTTTGCAAATATCTACTGCAGTTAAACTGAATGGACAAATTATTATATACACCCAGATAACAATATGCAAAGCAGAAGTATAGCATCCAGTCATGAATGCTCTATGAATTGATGCATAGAAACATGCTGTATTTATTAGCAATACCTATAAATACAGCATGTCTCTATGCATTGGAAACCAGTCACAGAAAAGTAATCATGGGTAAAGGCAGCAACGTGAGTTTGACCATGGCCAAATAGTAGGTGTGAGGAAGGACGGTTGTTCAATCACCCCAACTGAACTTTGGGATTTCCACGTCAGATCATCACATGTGTATACCAAGACTACATGAAATAAATCAAAACTTCCAACTAGAGGGAGAAATGTGGACATAAATGTGCAATTGACTATTAAGATGAGCACAGACTGTCTCGCATAATTACAAGGAATTTCACAGCTACCACGGAGCAGATCATGTCGGAAATGAAGGCATGTCCACAAGCTTATGCACAAAAACTATCCGTCGTACCATGGAAAAAAATAGACTATGGCAGTCGATGTCCATCATCGTGTCCCATGTTGACTGCAAAGCACCAGTTTGGTGCTGTGGTTTGCAGAGACCTATCACACCTGGTGGTGGAATGCAAATGACCGGAAATATGTTATCTGGTCTGATGAATCAAGGTTTCAACTCTATCACACCAATGGAAGGGTGTGTGCGTGTGTGCGGTGTAAACCACAAGAAATGGATCCAGTTTGCCAAGTTGGGGTCACAGAGGCAGGTGGAGGCAGTATAACAGTTTGGAGTGTGTTTGCATGGGCTTCCTTGGGGCCCCTAATACCCATTGAGACCTCTGCCACCAGCACAAGGTATGTGAACATCCTCGCTGACCAGCTACAATCATTCATAATGATTTTCTTTCTGCACCATGACGCCATCTATAAACAGGACAATGCCACACGGCATACTTTGCGAGTGGCGACCAATTGGCTCCAGGAGCATTTAAGTGAGTTTACCACATTCAAATGGCCCTCTCGATTGTCAGACCTCAGTCCCATTGAGAATTTGAGGGAAGAATTGAAAAGATCTAATAGAGCCCACCAGCAACTGTGGATGCTCTACAACAGGTGATCCTCGCTTCATGGACGGCAATACCACTGTGTTTTCAGCACCTCATTTAGTCATTACTAAGATGTCTGGCTGCTGTCGTATGGACAAAAGGTGGAGCAACAGGTTATTAGGTAGGTGCATATAATAATTTGTTCAGTCAGTATAGAAAAAATATGCATTTGAAACTTGATTGAAAATGAAATCGTTAGGTATATGCGACCTCAAATGGTAGCTACCTTAGGAGACATCTGATTAGGGCATTATAACAAAATATGAAATTTTTAAATGATGACTTATTTTAGTCTTTTTTTTAATTTAAATAGTTTCATAACTGGAATTCAGAATTTGCAATTTTTCAGTAGTATTTTTACCATTGTTGTAAATTTTTCCACAGTAATCAGAATCTAATGCAAATTTATCTAGAAGGGTTTGATCTCAATTTCAGTGGTTAAAATAAGCTATATTTATTTTGAAATATTTTTAGTTTTTATTTTGTTCTTAAAGCAAAATAAATAATTGAAACTCTACTAACTTAGTTGATCTGCAAAACTCTGGCATTATATGTTGTTTGCAAAAATTACCAAAAAATTAAATAAAGATTTAAATAATGATAGAAATATTATGAACTATTTATATTAACCCTTCCAAGGTACCATATACACATAGACATAGAAAGAATCCGAAATGAGAGACCGAAGATGAACATAAAAGTCTCCAAAAAATATATTTTTGTCATACAACAAAAAATATTATTTTTTTAAAATAAAAATTGCTGTTTGAAGATTTTCTTATGTATATCTTTTAAAAATACATATTTCAAGCTTGAAAAAAATAGTACTTTCTCTTTTCAATTGCTGCATATTTTATTAAACTATAATATAAATAATTTGATAAAGCCATCTGATTGCCATATTAGAATTTCTATACAATATTGCTGATTTGTTTGTTAACGTCACTTTCTATTGAAGCAAACGCCTGATTTAAGTTCACTAGTTTGATTTGAGTTATTATCAACAAATTTTTCCTTAAAGTTTCAAAAATCTCTTGAAAATTAACAAAAAAATTGCTATTTTTAAACACTGAAGATTTTGGAAGTAACTGCAGAGTATATGTCTCTGTTCCCTTTTTTTTACACAGTTTTCTGCCTTAAACCAATTTTAGTATTCCTAAATTATTTTTATCTTTTAAATCATTTAATATTATACCTAAAAGTATTCTTAGAATTATTTTTATTATTTTTCCCAGCATTATACGCATTATTTATCCTGCTCTTCAAATCAAAACTATAAGTAAAAGTAAAAGAAATGCATTACCTAGAAGATTGGTTGGTTGTTTTGGGTTTAATGGCACATTAGCATCTAAGCTATAATGTACCAAACTTATGTCCAAATAAAAGTCATAGGACCCACATACAAGTATTAAAAATAAACTGTTAACTCATACACAAATTGTAATACAATAAAAGGAAACACAGTCGACAACAAAAAACAAACGTATAACTATGTTCAATAAAAAATAAACCCAGGTGTAAACGACCTGGGTTAAATATATAGAATAATAAATAGGGAGGTAAAACTTGAATCGAGTAAAATAACCAGTATATCGTAAATATTTAAATATAGAGGCAAAATGACAATGGTCTGATAAGAGATGTATGAGAGTAAGGGCCTTGGACATAAAATCGTGAAAGCTAAAAAATATATGTCATTTCAAGTTAAAATAAGGGCATTCGATTAAAATATGTTTAATACTTAAAACAGTCACAAATTTCGCACTATGGTTTATCATCTGCCTGTAGAAGAAACGAATGAGTAATAAACAAATGACCTAAGCAGAGCCAAGCAAGTACAACTTCCTCCTTGCAATTCCTGCAGTAACAAGACTGCCATGGTTTGATGATAGGTTTGATCTCAAAGAGCTTGTTGGTAAGCTGTTCTGACCAAGATTTCTGCCACTGTGCCCAAAGCTGATTGGTAAAATGCTGCCAGAAATCCAGATATGGGACTGGCAACAGAGAGTCAGACAGGGACATGGCTGACTTGGCAGCAGCATCTGCCAAATCATTGCCCCTGATTCCGACGTGACCGGGCACCCAACAGAAGAGAACATTGGTGGTGGCTGCCAGACGATGGAGCTGCTGGTGGATCTTAGAAAGAACTGGGTGAGGCCGATAACTCACCGAGATCAAAGCCTGTAGCAAACTAAGCGAGTCAGTGTAAAGCACACACCGACAATGATGCTTAACTGCCATGTGGTCCAAGGTGAGACTGATAGCATGCAACTCTGCAGTGAAGATGGAACACTGCAGTGGGATCTGGTCTGCTGTGATGTAGATCTGCTGATATGCTGTGATGTAGATCTGATGATAGATGATGATCTGCTGTGATGTAATCACAGCAGACCATGCCGATCCCACTGATGTGCTGGACTTCAAGCCATCTGTAAAGGCAGGCAAGAAGTCCGGGTGCTCAGCATGATGGCTGGCAAAGAGTTGCCGGTACACACAGTCAGGTGTAAAGGACTCCCCCTTCCTGCACAGGAAGGGGGTGGTGATGGTGGAAGCAAGCCACGGTGGTGGTGGCTCAGCTGTCGCCTGTGCAATGCTATCGAGATTGGTGTTGATGTCTCTGAGGTAGCCTCAGATTCGCAAACCAAAAGGATGAATGGCAGCATTGAATGGCCGATTTGTGTAAAGCATTTTCCACTTCAAACTCAAAATGCAGTGATTTTGCCAGGGTGGGATCGCAATTTAAATGCATATTGTAGAGATAACTGCTAACAGTGAAGAGATAATGATGGTTTGTCAGTCAACATAAAGACACTGGATCAGTGAGGTGCAGAAGGCTCCCTTCCAAACATGGAGGGCCTGGTGATGGAGGGGGTTCAGCACCTTCACCACCGAATCCCAGGTGGAGTCGTACACCTGGGATCAATAGTCCAGTTTTAATCAGACAAGTGCATGATAGAGGTGGAGCAGAGAACATCGGTCAGTTCCCCAGGAGAGAGAGAACCTTAATCATGTTCAATGCCCATGTGCACTTGGACCTAAGATGACGTATATGTGGTAAAAAGATCGATTTCCAATCGAAATGAGACCGAGAAACTTGGTCTCCGCCACAACTGGAATAATGCTACCCCCAAGCCATAACTCGGGATCCAGGTGAAGATTACACTTGTGGCAAAAGTGCACACAAGCGGTCATCTGGGGGGGAGAACCAAAACCCATTTGGTGTCACCCAAAACAAAAGATTGTTCAGGGAAATTTGCAGTTGTCTTTCAATGACTCTCATGCTGGACGAAGAGCAAAAGATGCTAAAATTGGCAACATAGAGGGCATTGCCTACAATGGACTACAGATGAAGGAAGTTGTCTAGTAATAGAATTAATCTTCACAACAAAAAGCATAACACTCAGAACACAGCCTTGTGGCACCCCCTGTTCTTGGGGATACAGCAGCAACAGTGTTGCTGACATGGACACAAAAAGAATGTGCCGATAAGAAGTTGGAGATGAAGATCGGCATGTGACCTCTCAAGCCGAGGCTATGGAGGTCACGTAGATTGCCGAATCTCCAAGCCATGTCATACACTTTTTCGACATCGAAGAAAATTGACACCAGGTGCTCTCTATGTAAAAAAGAATTTCTGATAGCCGTTTCGAGGGGTATCAGATTGTCAAAAGTTGACTGTTGCCTGTGAAACCCACACTGGGTATTGGAAAAAAAGTTGTGGTGTTCTAAATACCAGAGGAGTCTGGCATTTACCATTTTTTCCAACACCTTGCACATGCAGCTCATCAACGCAATGGGATGATAATTAAAAGGAATCCTTTCCTGGCTTTGGGAAGGCCAAGATGATAGCCTCCCACCAGGAGTCCGGAAACTGCTACTCGATGAAAATGGGGTTGAAGAGTCAGAGCAACTGATCCTTACTCGATGGTAGAGATGTTGGAGCATTGCATAATGGACACTGTCTGGCCTGACAGCGGATGCATGAGAAGTGTGCAGAGCAAGGCAAATCTCCTACGGTGTGAATGGCCTGTTGTAAGGCTCCAAGCCATTCAAATGGAAAGACAGTAGAGAGCATTCCGCCCTTCTCTTCTGGGCCAGAAACTCGGATTAAGAAGGCCAAGAAGAGATAGAGGAGAATGACTCCCCCAGAGTGTCAGCAATTGCTTTGGGATCAGCAATTGCCTGTCCATTGTGCTCCACGATCGATAACGAGTGGGACATGTAGTTTCCACCCATCTTCCAGACTTTATCCCACACGACCTTATTACTGGTCGTGCGAGTGATAGACGTATATTTGATCCAAGATACCTTCTGTCTCTGGCGCTGGACGAAATGAGCTTTTGCCCTGGTGTGTTTGAAATTTTCAAGGTTGGGGGATGTAGGATATCTCCTAAACACCCCCAAGCCTTGTTCTGAGCTTTACGAGATGTGGTACAATCTGAATTCCACCACGGTTTCGGAAAACGAGGAAACCATGTAGAAGTTTGAGGAATTGTTGATGCAGCTGCATCTTTGATATAGTCCGTGATCTCCGCGCTACTGCCACATTGATGGGCTCCTGGCTGACAGAGTGGTCATCGAACTCAGAGAGTAGCTCAAAACCACTCCAATCAGCCCAATCAAGCCTCCATCATGAGACGCGTGAAGGGCTGCAAGGAGAGCCCCATGTGAGATGGTGCACATCACGGGGAGTTATCGCTTTCGTAAGGATTGTCCTCGATCTCCCATGTAAAGAGTGGAAGTATTGAGGAGGAGCAGACAGTGAGGTCAATGGCAGTGAATGTGTGGGTTGGGGAGTGAAAGTAAGTACTGACACCAGTGTTCAACAGGGAGAGAGAAGGATTCAGGAGCCACTGTTCCAGGACCCAACCCCTCCCATTAGAGTCAGCACTGCCCCAAAGTGGACTGTGTACATTGAAGTCTCCCATGGTGAGGAAGAGGGACGGCAGCTTCGAGATGAGGTCATCAAGATCTTCCTGGAAGACGATGCTCCCAGGTGGAAGATATACAAAGCAGGCAGTCAGCGAGAACCCCACAAAGAGGCAGATGGCTACTGCCTCCAAGTTGGTGGTGAGTTGTAAGACCTGGAATGGAAAATGGTTGCTCACGAGGATGGCGACACCCTGTGAGCTGGACCGTCTCCATCCTTGTCCTGGTGAACTAGTGAAAAGTGCTGGATCATGGGATCTGTGACTGGCTGCAAGTATGTCTCCTGTAGGCACACACAGAAGGACTGGTGTACCTGAAGGAGAGAGCCTTGATGTCCAGATTCCTCTGGAATCCATGACAATTCCATTGTACGTGTATGGCCATCTCAGGAGCAATCTATGGCCATCTCTTGGGCGGACAACAAATTCCTATTCAACTTAACCACTACAGAAGACGGTTTAGTGTATAGGGGGTGGTCTGTATTCATGTACTTGGAATCGTCCAAGGGGTGTGGATCAGTGACTGCCCTTTCAGAGGAGTGATAATTTTCTTTTTTGGCTGCAGTGGGAGCCCCTTCAGTTTGGAAGGTCTAGCCTTCAGTTTGGAAGGTCTAGCTGTCTGAGGACGGGAAGGAGGAGGCCTTCCGGTGGAGGTGGAAGGCTGAGTTGCAGGAATGGAAACTGGTCTAAGTCGACACCACCCTTGGTTTCACCTGTGTCAGGAGATACTTAGCTGTGGGCAAGAAAGACTCAGTAGGTGTTACACTGATATCAGTCAGTACCATCACCAAAGTCATTGAAACAATGGGCTTTTCAATGACTGCACTGGCATAGGATACCTTGCCAAGTGGGGCAGGCAGTACAGCGAGCTTTCTTGCCTCAGGGTATGAAATGTTATTCATGATCTTTAGGCATTGTACCTCCTTTTCCTCCTTCCACTTGGGACAGTCATGGGAATATGCCGGATGTTTGCCACTACAGTTGACACAGCTTGCCTTTTCTGCTGTGCAGTCAGGATTGAGATGATCCTTACTGCCATAGCAAGCACAGGTGGGTTTGCCCCAGCAAGTTGTGCGGGCATGACCGTATATCTGGCAACTGAAAACAGCGCCTTTATATACCTTTGGTATATATGGCCGTACCTCACAATGTAAATAATCTGCCTTGATGGAAGATGGCAGGCGTGGCGTGTTGAAGGTTATAATCAGTACCCAGGTGGGTACCAATTTACCATCGCGTCACATCTTAACCCAGTGGACTGCTATTACTCTTGGAGGTGTGAGCTCTGAGAGGATTTCCTCCTTGGTGACTTTGAGTAGGCCCCATTCAGTTATCACACCCTGAGAGGAATTCAAAATTTTGTGGGGAGTGACCTTGACAGTCACTCCACCAATCTCTCTGACTTTCGGGAGCAGTTCCGAGTGTTTGGACCAAGCAGTCTCAACCTGCACTTCACCATATCGTAAGTGCTTGACGGATTTTGACTCTCCTGCAAGACCTTTCAAACCTTTATTGACAAAAAATGGAGACATGTCCTCAATAACTTGATCACCTGTGGAGTGGATGATCAGGAATCTTGGAAACAAAGACACAGGCAAAGATGATGACGGCAGAGACAAAGATGATGGGGGCTCATGTCGGCATTAATCATAACAATTTCTTCACCAACTCTCATGGTTTGTTTTGTGTGGTTCAGTGCCCGCTGTCCCCTCCCTCCACGGAGCCCCAACAAGGGGATGCCCAGTCAGGTGCCACAGCTATGCAAGCTCTATACCCATACAGACAGTGAGCCAAGCCCTCACAAATAAATAAAAGGAAAATGAAAAGAGAAATGTGTAGAAATAAACTTTCTGCACAAAAGGAACTAAGCAAAAAATAATCAAATTGTGATCGACCAAACTGGCCTCACAAAGAAAGAATAACTTCAAATGGAAAATAAATTGTGAGGAAACTCGCAAATGTGTACCCGGACGTGGGCAAGGTTACTCACCGCTCTGCATGGTTGACCCTAGCAGGACCTGCCAACCAGTCGATTGCTCCTGCGGAGGGGGCCACCCCAGGAGCTCCCGTTTACCAGAAGCAGAGGCCAAAGCAGTGTATAGCAGAGGCCCAAGAATCCACTGCCCAGCCCCACGACAACAGGCTCCCTAATGGCAAGGCAACCAAAGGGACCGTCAGCCATGAGCTAAGGAGAGAAGACGGGGACCCCCAAACAACTACCAAGATCCTACTTTCCTGGGACACGGGTCTCCATGCATGGCAAACACGCGAGAGAACATTCAGGACTCTGTAAAGGTACCCGAGCCAGCAGAACCTTCACAGGATGGTCCCCTCACCATGCACAGGAGCTTGTAAATTTGTTTAAATTTATTTTCATAAAATTTGTAATTAAATTCTGTTTAATTTGGTATATAAAATAACCTATTTCAGTTGATTGTAATTTCTTTTTTAAAAATAACCAAAGTTGACATTACTCAGCACAGTTAACAAAAAAGCCTGGACTTTTCTGAAACCGAGAAAAAATTACAAAACAGGACTAATTTTCTTGCTTGAGGCAAATATATTTTTTTTATTCAGAAATAGCCTTTCTATTTATGTGCATTAGGATTTCTATTAGTTTTTTTTTATTTTTAATTTTTATTTGCATTGCCAGATGCATATTTTTACTACAGCCCCTGTTAAAATTAGTCATCTTTTTTGCTAAATATTTTATTATCAGAAAATCAGAATTAAATGCTGATTAATTTTGTATATAACATGTCATAATTCCTTTCATTAGTTATTTAGCAAAAAGCTTCTAAAGTTAATTTTTTTTTTTGGCTGATCGTAGTGTAAAAATAGCTGTGCCTCTGGATATAAATCAGTTTTTCAGGTAGAACCATAGAAGGGGTTAAAAGCAATGAAATACTTTACAAAATATGGTAAAAAATTGTTTTACTTACCTATCTTTTCCTTTGAATTTGCATTATTTTCTTAACCATATTTAAATGCTTTTTCATTTAGTAAACCCAATTTTGTTCTTACACGGTAGATGGTTTCCCGAAAAAAAAGTGTAAAAAAAAATACAGTGCATATAAAAAAAATAGAAGATTGGTTCCAGACGTGAAACCCCAGTACAAATAATAAGTTGTTTTCAAACAAATCATATCAAAATCTTTAATTAAACATTTATTTGATTTTTATTCATTAAAACACATTTTTTATTTTATAAACTTATAAAGATAATTATATGCACATATATAAAGTAATTTATCCTTCATAAAGAAAATAATGTCACTAATTCAAGAATAAAAAAGTGCAAAAAATATGACTTACATATGCTTATTAACTAGAATTTATTTGTTGTCACTTTCTGACTATAGATGCATTCGTTTGCGTAAGACTGGAATTAAATCACTTTCACCGCTTGAAACATTTTGGCCATCGTGTTCATACTCCAATGGTGAAATGCTCTCTGTGGCATGGGAAACCAAATTATCATTTGTTTCCAGTGATTCTGAAGTTTGATTAGTTTTGACAATAAATTCTGTAATCATTCGTTGAGATCCTGCTTTGACTAGATCTTTGTATAATTCTTGATAATGTGCCATATGACTTCAGTTCACATTTAAACTTCTCAGCTCATTCAACAATGGGATCATGTGTAAGAAAATGACTTTCCAATTTACTAGCCATTTGAAGTCATTCTTTAATTAAACCTGCAGTGAGTGGAACCTCTTCATCACCATCACTTTTTTTCTTTTTCATCAGGAGTCTCAAGGAAAAACTTCTATTACTTCATCTTCACTAAGAGCTTTGTCAACCAGCAATTCATCAATATCTTCAAACGAAAAATTATCGAATCCTTCTCCACCAACTGTATGTGCTAAAGTGATTATATTAGGATATTCAGTCTTATTTAGGAGTACAGGATCTTTGCTTTTTACATTTTCTGATCAAATAGCTTTCCAGTATGCATTTAAAGTTTGGTGGTTTTAATTCTTATAACATTAATCTGGCATGTCTGATACAATCTAAAATAGAAAATTTCTTCCAAATATACTGTTAGTGTTTTATCCTTATCTAGTTTATCCAAAATGTATTGGAATATTCATCTTATGTAGTAAGTTTTAAGTGTGACAATTATACCCTGGTCTAGTGGTTGTATTAAGGATGTCGTATTAGGCGGCAGAAAACAAAATTGCACATTTGTTTGTTACAAAACAGGATGGCCAGGCGCATTGTCTATAATCAATAGAACTTTAAATTCGAGATTTTTTTCCTTCAAATAGCGTTTAACTTCTGGAACAAAACATTTATGGAACCATTCATTAAAAATTTTTTTTGCAGCCCAGGCTTTTTTGTTTGCCATCCAATACAATGGCAATTTATTCAAATCTACACCTTTCATTGACCATGGGTCTTAGGGATCGATTGATGAGCAGCAGTTTTAACATATGATCTCCTGAAGGGATTGCTGCAAAATGGAAAGGTCACACGATCCTTAACTGCTTTATAGCCACCAACAGTTTTTTATGATTTTGCTACGTAGGTTCTACTCTGCATTTTTTTCCAAAAAAAGGTCAGTTTCATTTGCATTCCAAACTTGATCAGGAGTATCCATCATCTTCAATGATTTGGGCCAATTTTGAACAAAATTCTTTAGCAGCCGGCTCATCTGCAGATGCAACTTCACCTTTTATTTTTACATTACGAAACATGTGTCTTTGAAGAAATCCTGCAAGCCAACCTGTACTTGCAGAAAATTCATAATTTTGTTTAACTGAGCTGATGTGGTTGGTTCCATTTCTTGTATCTGCTTATTCATTCATAATGCATATGTTTGATGGTATTTTCATCGAGCAGTATTCTTTTTTGCAAGTTACCTTCTATACACATTACTAGAGTCTTGTCCATCTTCACTTTTACATATCTCTCGTGTACAATGACAACTTAGCGCTCAGTTTTGTTCCAGAAAGCACAGATTTTCTAATAGCATCTTAATTTTTCTTTATGGTTCTTACAGTAGCTTCATTCAAACTAAAATATTTACCTATGGATGTTGAATGTTCTCCAGTTGCAAGACGATCTAAAATTTGGATCTTAGTATCCAAAGAGATAGCTTTCCTTTTCTGCTTTTGTACAGTTGAATTATCAGACATCCTGGTTAGGCTTACGAAAAATATTTGAATTGTAATTAATAAATCAGATGATGAAAAATTGTAAATTATCTATCAGCAAAATTTAATAAATTTGCATTACGCACACAAAACTTCAAAAAACAATTTTTTTTCGATTTCTTCTATTAAACATATAAACACTTCTAACTTTAAACACGAAATGAGAAACCAAGACTAATGTATGTATTGAAGATAAAATTGAGGAGAATTTCGAAACTCAATGTTGCCACTTTTTCTGAATTAAGTAGGTTTTGTACAATTTTTTCATAAAATAGAGAATAAAATAGAAAAAACTTGTTGTGTAGTTATATGTTAGTGTAGTTTTTATTTTGGGGATTTTAGTGCACAAAATGTTAATCTATAGTACATTTTCAAAGTTAAAACTACTTCGAAAAATGTGACCATAAAAGCGGCATCTTTGTTATAAATGTAAATTCTAGGAATTTTTTCTTGAATAGGAGTATTTTTTCAGAATTAAATTCAAATGGAGATTTTAAAAGGTACTGTTTGAACCATGTTAGATCAAAATAAATCGTGTAAAAGGAGAATTGGAATTTTTTTCTAAAAAGTGTTAAATCAAAATCATGTAAAAAAAAAAAATCTGTAAAAACAGAATTGGGTGTATATAACATAACCTATAATCATTTAATACACGATATATAAGCTGTAATATATATATATAAAAGTATATCCATATACTCTAACAAAGATGAGTTAAGCAATCCAGTACAGGCTACTAAGCCACAAAATACAGCCCTATGGCTAATATATGACATAGAATCTATCCTAAGTAGCTAACATACAATCCATAAAACTCAAATTATAATACCTTTGTAACTATTCAAAGGAAATTGAATTAAAGCAAAAAGTATTTACCCATCTTATTCAGATGGTACAACGGCAAATAGGAATCATTCTACAAATTGTTAAAGTCCATTATGTAACAATCATGTCATATATTATTATATGGCTAATAATACTGTCATATATTAGCCCTAGGGCTGATTTTGTGGCTTAGTAGCCTGTCCTGGATTGCTTACCTCATCTTTGCTAGAGTATATGGATATACTTTTTTTATATATTACAACTTATATTGTGTATTAAATGATAATCATTTAGCTGTGTAGTAACTTATTAACATAACCTATTTTTGTTGATTGATCATTTGGCAAAAATAATTCAAAAATTGAATTTTTGCCTGAGCAGAATTAACAAAATTATTGACATTTCTCAAAGTATATCAATGAGAAAAATAATTACAAAACAAACTAAATTTCTTGCTTGAAGTAAAAAATTTTTTTTCTGTTCTTCAAAAATAATTAGCCTTTCTATTCATATATAGTATTGGTATATCATCTGTCTATTGGTTTTTTTTTTTTTAATAAATTATTTAATGCATTGCCAGATGCATTTTTTACTATATGATTCTAAATAAGCCCAATTCAAATAAAGAGGGACGTTCAAATATAAACAAGAATTTGATTCTAAAAAAATTATTCACAATGAAATAGAAAAATCATCCATACCACTTTTCAACATAATCTCCATTAACTGCAACACACTTGTTCCAATGTTCTGAAAGCTTTTTAACTCCAGTTTCAAAGAAAGTTTTTGGTTGCTTTGTCAATCCAACTTTGCATAACTGCAATGACCTCATCATCGTCTAAGAATATCTTGCCCCCCCCCCCCTAAAAAAAACTTCTTCAGCTGTCCAAACAAATGGAAATTACATGGAGCCAAGTTAGGACTATATGGTGGATGAGGCAATACATCCCACTTCAGTTTCCTTGTGCTCTGGTGACTGAAGTAATGGGACTCATCTTGTGCTCACTTTATTGAATTTCAGCTTGTTGTGACAATTTCTTCAACACTCCGTATGCTAATTCCAGCCTCTTGTGAGAGTTCATGAAGTTATCTGACAATTGTCTAGGATAAGTTCCTCAATTCTGACATTATTGAAAGTGGCAGAAGTTTTTGGTCTTTAAGGGTGAGGTTCATATTCAACATGGTCTTGTCCTTCTTTAAACATAATTTGGCCTAACTGTACACCCTTGCCTGTGACAAACTTTCCCAAACTGGGCTCAAAGCTTGATCAAGATTTCAGAAGAATTTACCTAATTTCTTTAAAAATTTGATAGTTATGCACTGAGAAACACTGCTGTGTACTTCTTGGTCCAACATCTTGATTACGATTGACTGGTGATGTGGAGGGGCATGACAAGTGCTGTTTGCAAATTTGAATATGTTATACTTGCCAATTGTTTGAACTTGTCATTATTTGCCTGTTCACACAAGTTGATTTGTGCTTAAATCATAACTTAATTCTTGCTTATATTTGAATGCCCTACATGCCTTTTTCATCAAATATTTTATTTACAGAAAATCCAGAATTACTTGTTGATTAATTTGGCATATAACATGACAAAATTACTTGCATTAGCTAATTGTCAACAAAAGTTCTAAAATTCACCTTTCTTTTGACTCAGAATAGTTGGAAAAAACTGGCTACCACGTACAAATTCTGTTTTTCAGGCTTGGAACAGTAAGGATTAAGAAAAACAGAAGAAAACAGACGAAGATAAAATGGTCAAGAAGTAGATGAATTCTATAAATAGTATGAAGGATCATGGCATATTTGCTTAGCACACAAGAGAGATGAATTTGGTTGAGAATTCATTGATTTAAGAATTCAGTGTTCATAGTCTTGTGATGCCCCCTCATTCACTTTTACTTTACCTTAACCAGTTTTGCTTAATTTACATTATATTTATCATTTTGGTGATTTTTATTTAATTTTTGGCATCACAGCGCTCGTTTCCAAGAGCATAGGAGTTGTGCATGAGCAAATCCGAACTTTCGATTGTCACCCGCTAAAGTGCGTGTACAAGGACACGCCCCTCTTGTGTCATAGCTTGTACGCTCGTCATTTTATGCAAATGTCTTTACCGGTGCAACAGCCACGTGTTGCCAAGCCTGTATGCTTGTTAAAACCGTGACATGTTAGTCACAGGAGTTAGTTTTTGAGAAGTGAGTTGTCAGGAGTAGTAGTTGAAAGTTTTTTTTTTAGTAGTCAGTTAGTAGAGTTGTGAGACAGTAGTTGTCAGTTTGTAGTAAGATAAAAAAAGATGTAGTATCTTCTTCACTGAAGTTGGTGAGTGTTTAAAATAATTTTGGAAAAAAACTTGTTTGTTATAGAAACTTTTTTGAATCTTTGATATTTTATCTCTTGAGCAACGTTAGTTGTTTTCATTATAAGTCAATTTAGAATTGACAATCATTTAATTTTTGAATTCTTACTCGCTAAGTAACGCTCGCTGGTATTCGAACCCTAAATGAACTTTATTTTTGGCAATTTGTTAATTATTGCCTGGTGCCTGACCTAGCTATCTGGAGCTTGAATAATTATTGGATCAAAGGGTCCAAACTTTAATAGTATTTTCAATTCTTTGGAGCGTTACAGAGGTAGAGAAAAGAAGTGGCGCCCGAACAGGGACCTGCAAGTAGTAAAAGAAGTGGTACCGAGAACAGGGATTTTCCAGTAAAAGATAGTGGTTCAAGAATAGGGACTGTATATTTATGTATAAATTGTATTTGTTATTTAACGTGATTGTCAAAGATAGCATTTTTTGAGCTCATTAGTTGTATGTACTATTTATAGATTTAATGGCCGCTTAAGCCAAAAATCTTTGTTGAGCAAGAAGCTTAACTTTTTTGTGTATTAGTCAAAGGTACTGAAGTTTCAGCACAGTTATTGCTGATAGTTAAGATATTTATTGTATGTAAAGATTAGAAGTGTCCGGACACAAGTACACAGGCATGATGGATAAATTTTTTGATAAGCAAATTTATATTTTTGCAAGCTTAGTTGTAACTTTAGTATTGAATTGTTGTATAGCAGTACCTTTGTGCACTGCTCAAGATTAAAAAAGTTTCAAAATTTTGGCAGACCGCTAAACATGTCTGCTAGTAATATGGCCAATTCTGCCATATTGACTCCCGACTTAGAAAGAGTAAAGAATAGGTTGTAGGATGTAATAAAGGAAGCAGAAGTGCTAATAAATCTGTTTAATGATCCTCGGGAGAAAAGGGGAACGACAACAACTCCTAAATTTGTTGACAATGCTACGTCAGTTCACCAACATAGAAACTTTGAACGTAAGGTTCCATTTTTTGTTCTGTCAGAAGCAAGTGATAGGGCAGAGTATTATCAACCGCTACAACGAAGAGTTGCCAATCCATCTATTAACTATAGTTCTTATGTTAATTGGCCTTTACCTGAGATAAGGTTCGACGGTTCGAAACAGTCATTGTGGACATTTGTCTAGTCCATGGAAGAACATTTCCGTTTACATGAAGTGCCCGGCAACAAAAAGGTGGTTTTAGCAGTATCTTGTCTAATTGGATGTGCTAAGCAATGGTGGAATAACATAGGATGCCGTCATGGAATTGAATAGTGGGAAGATTTTAAAAGCGAAATCATGGACATATATCCAGCTTATAATGATTTTACAGAACTAGCTACAGAGTTGGTTGTGATGCCCCATCGTTCACTTTTGCTTTACCTTAACCAGTTTTGTTCAATTTACGTTATATTTATCATTTTGGGGATTTTTATTTCCTTTTTGGCATCACAGCGCTCGTTTCCAAGAGTTACGAGTTGCGCATGCGCAACTCCTATCTTCCGACTGTCACCCGCTAAAGCACGTGCACAAGGACATGCCCCCTCTTGCATCATAGCTTGCGTCGCTCATCATTTTATGTAAATGTCTTTCACGGAGTGCAACATGACACGTTCGGTTCTTGTTAAAAGTCTGATGACACACCAGCACTTAGAGGAGCATAGTGAGATAGCACATAGCACAGTGAGTTGTCAGAGCATAAGCATGTAGCACGGAAGAGTGCTCAGTTGATGTATCTTCTTCATTGAAGTTTTGGTGAGTGATTTTTGTAAATAAATTAGTTTGTTATTTAAACCTTTTGAGTCTTTACTAATTTTTTCTCTTGAGCAACGTGAATTAAATTTTGATTATATTTAGATATTTAACTTGACAATCATTTTTGGATTCTTACTCATTAATGCTTGCTGGTATTTTGAACCCTAATTTAACTTATTCTATTTGGTTGGCAATTTGTTAATTATTGCCTGGCGCCCATCTCAGCTATCCGGAGTATAAAACTAATTGGATCAGAAAAAGGGTCCAAACTTAAAAGTATTTTGCATTTCTTTGGAACGTTACATGTTTTCACAAAGACAAAGGGAAAGAGATGATATTAAAAAAATTTATCTTGGGTACAGTAGATTTATAGCAGCTGTACGATGCTGATGCCGCTGAAATTGATATTATAAATTGCATATTGTCCCAATTGCTTTTGACCATTAGGGAATACTTAGAAGTACGAAACATAAACTCAATTTCAGATTTAGTCAAATTGGCTCGGCAATATACTGCAACAAGAGAATCTGCAGCAACTGCATTAAACCAACAATGGATGCAATCCCTGTCAAAGCAGTGCTATCAGGTTGAGTCTGGTAAAATGACTCCCGCACGACCGGAAGTTACACGATCCTCACAATTTTCGCCGAATACACCTAGAACAATGCAGAACGAACGAAGCAGAGAATTTAATCCATGTCAAGCTTCGAACAATGACACTAGACCCAAAACTTTTTTTAAGAACAATTGAGAAAGTTTCATATGTGATTTTTGTGGCCGACTAGGACACACGGAACAATATTGTTATCGAAGGAATGACAATTTGGGAAACTTTAATTAGGATCTTTGAAGCGAGAGGCCAAAGTTCCTCATGAAAAGCCCTCTCATAAGTCTTGCTACTGTGGGTATTCATAATGTACTATATTTACCTTTTGTGAAGCTTTATCATGATAAGACCGAATTCATAGCTCGCATTGATACAGGAGCTGATATTACATGTCTACATAAGAAAGTATGGGATAAAATTCAGAAAATTGTAAACTGAAATTGCAGCCATGGTCCAGTGGACCTTTGAACTTAGCTTGTGCTTCCAAGCAGTGTTTTCCGCAAGGAACTGTTGAGTTACCTATCACTTTAAATAATGTGGAGATAAGACTTGAATTCTTAGTAATAAGTGAATTATTATATGACTCTTTAACAAGAATAGATGCGATACGAAAACACTTGATTGAATTTGATTTTGCTAATAATACTATTTCACTGAAAGCAAAAATGAAAGAAAAATTTTAAGTCGATGAGATAAAATCGGATATTAGAAAACATGCTGACAGTGCTCATTTAGATAATAGGGAGAGAGCTAAGTTAGAAGCTCTGCTCAATACTAATTACGAACGTTTTAACAACAAGCCTGGCAGGTCAGATTTTGGAGCATACCGTATAATTATCCTCCCAGTAAAGAAGAAATAGTTTCAACACAAATTAAAGAAATGTTAAAGGATGGGATAATAGAACTAAGTTTTAGCCCTTGGGCTTCACCAGTCATCCTCGTTAAAAAGAAAAGTGGCGATTTGAGATTTTGCGTGACTATCGAAAACTAACTGCTGTTACAGTCCCCGATAGATATCCACTACCTATTATTCAGAATCTACTAACACAACTGGCTGGCAAGAAATTTATTAGCACACTAGATTTGTCTTCAGGATATTTGCAGGTGTCTGTATATCCACCAGATTGGCCCAAAACAGCTTTCCTCACAAAAGATGGATTATTCCAATTTCGTTGCTTACCATTTGGCTTATCCGGAGCACCCACCATGTTTCAACGTCTTATGTCCGTGCTAATTTGGCCGAACCTTTATGTGAATTATGCCGAAAGCAAAATCGGTTCCACTGGACACCTGTTTGCGACACAGCATTTCAGACCTTAAAAGATGCACTGTGTCATGCTCCCGTGTTGGCCTTGCCACAGTTAGGCAAACCTTTTAACATCTACACTGATGCTTCCAATGTCGGTCTTGGTGCTGTGCTGAGCCAAGTACAGAATGACAATTGTGAACACGTTATCATGTATACCAGTCGCAGTTTGAGTCACATTGAAAGAAACTATGCAATGACTGAAAAAGAATGTCTAAGCGTAATATGGGCTCTAGAAAATTTTAAAGTACAATTAGACAGTCTGACATCACTATTTTTACCGACCATGTTGCTTTACATTGGTTGCAGACATCCATCAATCTAACTGGTCGTCTAATGTGCTGGGCATTACGCCTACAAGAATTCAGTTTCAAGGTCGAGCACCAAAAGGGTGGTGCACATTAGCTACAAGATGCATTATCCTGTGCTCCCGTGTGACCAACAGAAGTTACGCCAGAGCTCGAAGACAAGCCTTTCGCTCCCTCACTAGCCACAATAGTTCCCATCGAATACAAGGAACACTTAATTAAGGAACAACAAAAAGATTCGAATATGGAAACGTATACTAGTTTCAAGTATTTTTGGAAGAGCCAGACATTTCAGATTAATTAATGATATTTTGTACTACTGCAGACGACTGAGTCAAACAGGCAGTTATCACCCATTTATTCCCAAGAATTTAAGAGAGTATATATACGAGAATTACATGATGTACCTTCAGCCAGGCATTTAGGTACACGGAAAACATATCAGAAAGTGGCCAAAAGATCATATTGGCCAACTTTGAAAAAAGACATAAAAACCTATGTCGAAACATACTTAATTTGTCAAACCACAAAATTCGATCAGAACTGTCCTTGTGGTCTTATGAAAAGCACAATCTCCAATGAACGCATGGAATTAGTTGGCATGGATTTAATGGGCCCGTATCCACAAATGCAAGTGGGATCCCAATATATTCTAGTGTTAGTAGATTATTTTTCAAAATGGGTTGAAATATTTCCCATTAGAAATGCAACAGCAACAATCGTAGCAAAGAAATTTATAAATTAATTTATATGCAGATACAGGGTACCCAAGAGTATAGTTTTGGACAATGGGCCCCAATTCATTTCAAATGTGCTTGCTGAAGTATGTGAAACGTTTCAAATAAAACACACATATACAACTCCATATCATCCACAGTCAAATTTGACCGAAAGAATAAATCGAAATATTGGTAGGATGATAGCTGCTTACGTTGAAAATAGACATAGTACCAGGGATAAATATTTGCAACAGTTTTCCTTTGCTTTACGCACTTAATTACATGAAACCACCAAATTCACGCTTTCAAGGATATTTCTTGGGAGAGAGCTGACATTACCCTGGGACAGACTCATTGGCCAACCTGCATCTCCACAATCCATTGAGTTTAGAACGGAACAGCATATTCGAGCCATTTCAAAGGCACAAGACAATTCCCTACGAGCACAACAAAAGCAATGAGAGGATTATAATAAAAGACGACGATATATGGAATTTAAAGTAGGTGATGAGGTCTTGATTAAAACACATCATAAGAGTGATAAAGAAAGAGGATTCATAAAGAAATTTGCACCATTATATGCTGGACCATATATTATAAGGAAGAAACTTTCTCATCTTCTGTATGAATTGGCCAATATGACCACTAATGCCTCAGTAGGATACTTTAATATCGTAAATATCAAAAAATATAACAGTTCTATAAAATTTTCCAGATCAAAAGTAGATGTTCCACAACAAACCCAGGAGAGTGATGGCTCTAATGATGATGTTGAGCCATTACCAAGCAGAAGAGAAAAGAATAGGTTAGATTATCACCTATTACATTCGACAGGACAAAGACTGATAAAGCCAGATTCAGCTATTCCATCGACGTCAAGAGCGTGATGAGATATCGACGAAACAACCAGAGCCTGCAGAGGAACAACCGGCAGCGAAGCAGTCAACATAGTAGAGATGATGTCACAAGCGAGATCTTCAGCAATGCTTTCACCTAAGGGTAGTGAACGATGAAGGAAAGATGTCATTGGAAACCAAATGGATGATTTATCGCAACGGAGTGCCAACAATGAAAATTTAAGTATATTATTATTCTTCCACTTGGCACTTAATGATTTATAATTGTTATCTTTTCTCTGGAATAAATGAAGAGGAAGAAGAAGCTTTATTGCGATTTATATAGTTAGCAATGTTTAATTTCTTGTTGAAAACTTTGGAGTTTCAATATTTTCGGAAAATGAGTTTACTATAGTTTGAGTTTAAACTGTGTGAATAGAATTTTTTTTATGTATTCTTGTTCATCGAAGTTCTAGTTGTTATATTGCATTAACGTGATTTAAAATGTATTCAACTCATAATAAATAGGCACTTTAGCGTCGATTTAAATTTTAGAGGAAAAATTGTCTTGAGCCGGATGGGATACGAACCCACGACCTCCACGACCTCAAGCTTTATGTTTCATATAGGTGCTATTCTGGCAATATTTTTTTAGCCACAAGTGGCATTTATATTAGCCAATAGATGGAAGCATGTATGACAAGTATGCAGACAATAAATAATTAATGAAATAGGCTTGACATATTTCAAATCAACTCATAATAAATAGGCACTTTAACGTCGATTTAAATTTTAGAGGAAAAATTGTCTTGAGCCAGGTGGGATATGAACCCACGACCTCCTGATAACATGTCAGGTGCTCTGGACCACTGAGCTACTAGCTGCTGATCAAGATCTCCTCTAACAGCGCTATGAACATTCCTTTGTTTCATATAGGCGCTATTCTGGCAATATTTTTTTTATCGACGCTAAAGTGCCTATTTATTATGAGTTGATTTGAAATATGTCGAGCCTATTTCATTATTTATTAAAATGTATTTTTGTAGATTTTTTCATTTCAGCTGACTGAAAGCTGAAAATTGTAAGTCGACATTAGGAAGTTTAGAAATTGTAAAATGTTTATGGATATGAATGAGGAGAGTGAAAGAGAATTAGTGATTTAATATTTTTTCACTTTTAAGAAATATTTTGTATTGTAAAATAACGTGCATTCCAAAGTGAATTTATGTATGCAAAAATGAGATTCGTGTAAAAAGTGATTGGCTGAAATGTTATCATCATATATTATAAATTATTTACAAATTTTTTTTCTTTATTCTTAGATACGATGTATGTATATGTATTTAAATCTGTTCAGTGTCATCAGTGATATTTATGTGTCAATGATGCGTAATTTTTGGGATGACATTGGCAGCATTTGTATATATATATAAGCTGACCATGATGATGACTGCAGAATTTTTTTTTTTTGGTACCTATTTGGAGCTGTCTCCAATGGCCAAGTCTGGTGACCTAGTTGTTACCAGCATAATTCCTTTGAGAGGGGGGATGTTTAGCTCTGAAAGGGGAGGTAAGTAATGATTGTTTTATTTCAGCTAGCTCATGATTGCTGTGTATAGGTGAAGAATTAGTGGATGATTACAATCCCGCTTGTTTGTAAAATTTGAATTTTCTTAGCTTCACGTGTTTGATGTAATTAGGAGGATATAACGGTGTTCGAATAACCATTTTTTTTTATGTGAATTAGACACAGAAGACTTTAGCTTTCACATATTTTTGATTGTGATTAGGGGATAAGTGGAAGTTATCACCCCACTTGCAACGTATGTAATTGAATTTTTTCTTTAACCTTTCTAGAAGTTAAGCAGACAGGAGTGAATTAACCCGTTTTTTATTGTGCAGTTGAAGTTATGCCAATTTCGAGTTTATATCAGAATGTGATACTAAGTAGGCCGATAACACTAGTATACAGTTAACTGCCACAGCCATTGGTATATATTTACACTAGGTTAGCTGTCACACACTTTTGTTAGGAGATTTGGGAGGAGGTACCTTTGGTTGTGTTGGAAAATTGTGTCAAAGTGAGAATAGTCTTATCAAAATTTGCGTAAGCATACTTTTACTTATTTATGTTCAACCATGTATAAATGACGTGAGATGTATCCTTTTATTCAAAATTTGCTCGCCAAAATCTGTTAGGTCAAATTTTTGACTCCCTTTGGAAGGGGGAGTTGTGATGCCCCCTCATTCACTTTTACTTTACCTTAACCAGTTTTGCTTAATCTACGTTATATTTATCATTTTGGTGATTTTTATTTAATTTTTGTCATCACAGCACTCGTTTTCAAGAGCATAGGAGTTGCGCATGCACAACTCTGAACTTTCGATTGTCACCCGCTAAAGTGCGTGTGTATAAGGACACGCCCCTCTTGCATCATAGCTTGCGTGCTCGTCATTTTATACAAATGTCTTTACCGGTGCAACAGCCACGTGTTGCCAAGCCTGTACGCTTGTTAAAACCATGACATGTTAGTCACAGGAGTTAGTTTTTGAGAAGTGAGTTGTCAGGAGTGGTAGTTGAAAGTCTGTTTTTTTTTTGAGTAGTGAGTTAGTAGTAGAGTTGTGAGACAGTAGTTGTCAGTTTGTAGTAAGATAGAAAAGATGTAGTATCTTCTTCATTGAAGTTGGTGAGTGTTCAAAATAATTTTGGAAATAAACTTGTTTGAATCTTTGATATTTTTTCTCTTGAGCAACGTTAGTTGTTTTGATTATAAGTAAATTAGAATTGATAATCATTTAATTTTTGAATTCTTACTCGCTAAGTAACACTCGCTGGTATTTCAACCCTAATTGAACTTTATTTTGGCAATTTGTTAATTATTGCCTGGCGCCTAACTTTAGCTATCCGGAGCTTGAATAAATATTGGATCAGACAAAGGGTCCAAAACTTTAAAAGTATTTAAATTCTTAGGGCTGTTACAGTCTGCATCTACCATGGAGTTCAAGGGGATCCCCAATTGAAAGCCAGGCCTGCAGAGGCACCTACCTGAACACACAGGGAGAGTCCTGTACCATAAAGATGGAAAAGAAACTGGCAAAACTGTGCTTGGACATGGATGAGGAACTGACTGAACCCAGCAAGTCCAGCCCACCAAACAAATGCCCTTGGGAAACTATCCTAGGAGCTCCTGTTTAACTGAAGGAATGGCCAAAGAAGGGTTCAGCAGCAGCCCTCTAAAGCATTGCCCAGCTCTGTATAACAAACATTGCCCAGCTCAGCAGCAAAAAAGCCAGCTCAGCAGGCTAAAGCAATTACCAGGATTCATATTTCCAGAGTCACAATGTATGCCAAAAACATGCAGGTGAGCTGAGTGTTTAGGATCCTGTGAAAGTACCTGAACCAGTGGAACATTCATAGTGTGGTCCCCTCAACCACACACAGGAACTTGCTCTGAGGGTAAGAGTATAAAAGAGATCTACTACACTATTAAAATTAAAAAAAAAGAGCATAATGGAAGAACATTTGTTTACAATATTAAAAGACAAATATTTACAATTTTATTAATTTTCACTTTGTTTTTGTTCAGAATTAAATGATTCCTCTTCCTATATTAACATGACCTGATTTTGTTGATTAATAATCTTGTAAAATAGTGCTAAAATATTTTTCTGTGTGAAAATGCTTAAAAAATGTTCTAGCTCGTAAGGTCTTGTGATATTTTAGATTTCTAAAAGTTGAATTTTTTAACACCCAAGAAATCTCAATAAAAGGTAGAGAGTAGCAAAAGCAAAGTAAGAGTACTATGTGGACTAGTCCATTTCAAATTTCAGCTGTTTTGGGCTATTATGGGTGTTATAAAAGGTTAAGTGTCAGTTATCAGCATGAATAATGTTGGCATAGCATATAAAGTTATGGGTCTGTGTATTACATATTTATGAAAAGGAAAAATCTCTAAATATTTATTCCTTTCCTCTTGAAAATTATAATGTAAAATTATTATTCCATGAAAAACATTTTATCCATTTAACACATTCAAAACTGCTGAGAACTCTTTTTTTCCCCCCCAATATATGTTAATTAGAAACACTAAACTGGTTGCACTATTTCAGTTTTAAAAATAATATTCTCACAGTTTTTAGAACAGAAAGTTAGAGACAAAAAATTACCACATATAATTTTAGTGTCTTTTCATTTCTGTCAAATTGGCAGATAAAATGTTAACAAAATATTTACAATCAGTATGTAATACAATTTTCCTCACTTACTATCATTTGTTCCCTGGTAGCACTTCGAGATATTGTGATTGTCCTGAACATTCTCCTTTTAATTGATGCATTTCCATCATATACTTTAATTATTTCTGTAAAATAAATTCATACAACACAGCTAAGCAGAAAAAATAATGCACAACACATGGATTAAAAATTTAATTCTATAATTCTTTATAATTATTTGAAAAAAGAATATATTAATACATGCACTAAATTATCACTTCCATGTTATTTTCCTACAAATTTTAAAAGTAAGCATTTTACAGGGAAATGTCACTGGAGATAAATTAAAGGTCTAATCAATAATATTAAATCATTAATAATGTTAACAGCATGAAGTTACTTATTTATTTACGTCTTACTCAATGCAGCATTAAAACAAGTAGTCCAGGTGCAGCAATCACAGGAGATTAATAAACATATTAGTGGGAAAAAAGACGCAGTCAACATGAGCTGGTCTTCAAACACTCTGGTATGTATCTGGAGAGATGTGGGTTGGAATCCTGCATGTCAGAGAATCCTGCATGTCTGTTCATAACCCTATTCGACAATCTATAATTATCCATACGGGAAACATGGCCAAACCAACACAGTCTCTCTCTGCACAATATGCTGCTTAAAGGAGGTTGCAGACTCCTTTACCTAATATCATTAGTTACAAAGTTGAACCACCTAATGCCCAAGATACTGCGTAAGCATCTGGAATCAAAAGCATCTAGTTTCCTGTTATCTTGTTTACAAAGTGTCCAAGTTTCACTACCATAACTAACCCTAGAAAGAACCAAACTATTATACAGTCTAATTTTAGTCTTTAGATGTATACGCCTATTTCTCCACACTCTCCATAGATTCTAAAAAGTCCCAGCAGCAATCCCTATTCATCTGTTAATCTCATGCCGCACATCACCAATATCGGTTACATAGCTCCCAAGATAATTAAATTGTGACACCTTCTCAAGACTGCAACCAATCAGATTAACTGAATCACAGCCTGCCTGACCAATTTTCATCACTTTAGTTTTCTCTCTGTTAATAACCAAACCTACTCTACTACCAGTCTCATCAACAGCTCGAATGAAAGAGTTCATCTCATCAACATCATTTGCCAAAAGGGCTAAATCATCAGCATAATCTAAATCAGAAATTTTCGTATCTCCAGCCCATTTAAGGCCAAAATCTTTCCCTTGTAGTGAATTTCGCATAACATAATCAACAACCAAACTAAACAGAAAAGGAGACAAAATACACCCTTGTCGAACACCAGACGTAATGCTAAACCAATTGCTACAAGACTTACCAACTCTCACACATGACTCAGTGTTATTATAGAGAGCTTTCATTATGTTAACTAACTTGTCTGGTATACCATATGATCTCACAATCAACCACAAATTATGATGATCAACAGAGTCAAAAGCCTTTTTGAAATCAACAAAGCTAGCAACCAAAGGTTTCCGAAACTCTAAACATTTCTCAAGAATCTGCCTAAGTGAAAATATCTGATCTACACATCCCCTACCACTTCTGAATCCACATTGCTCATCACGCAATTGCCTGTCAATCAGATTCTTAAATCTATTACGCACAATCATGGAAAGAACTTTCCCTGGAACAGAGAGTAGGCTGATACCCTTTTAGTTGTCACATGAACTGCGATCACCTGTTTTGAAAATAGGGATAATAATAGCTCTGGTAAAATCCTTCGGGACCATGCCTTTATCATAAAAGATATTCAAATTTTCAGTCATCCAAGTGGTAACCAAAACATTCCCAGCTCTAAGCATTTCCGTAGTAATTTCATCTATCCCTGGGGATTTACGAAGTTTAACTTCAGAAATAGCCAAAATAACTTCAGATTGTGTTATAGGGTCAACATTAAAGCCAGTAATGCATCTATTATCACTGCAAACAATGGGAATAGAACTGACCACATTGTTTAGAACATCACTGAAATGCTCAGCCCATCTAGCCATGACAGAATCCTCACTTTCTATAACCTTACCTTGTTTATTCTTCAATCCATGTATACCTGTTCATTTTCTACTACATAAAACATTAACTATCTGGTATAGTTCTCTGCTGTTGTGCTGTCTAACTGCTTCCTCAGCTCTATCAAGCCAAGCCATCAAGCCAAAGATTCTTATCAGCAGCTAACTGATCCTTTTATTAAAGCTATTTTACATTTATTAAGCTTATTTTACATTTATTAAGCTATCTGTAATGAAAGGAAGAATCTCTGAAAGGAAGAACTGCATTCCTGCAGTTTTTCTTTTCTGAAATAAGCTCAAGTGCCTTATCACTCAAATATTTCTGCCTCCTCTGCTCCTTTTTTCCTAAAAAAGTACTGTTAGTTTCCAAAAAAGTTGAAAATTGCCCCATTCTTCTTCAACTTCAGTAGTAAGCAAACCATGAATGTCATAAATACTAAGTAACCTATCATGGTAAGCTTTAGCTATAACTGGGTCTTTCAGAGCTTCAGTATAAAAGGTAAATTTTTTAACACTAGCACAACACTTTTTAAGTTTAAGTTGCAAGACACTTTTAACAAGGTAATGGTCAGATCCAATTTCAGCTCCCCTATATGCCCTGGTATTCCTAACAGAACTAGCCCATTTGCTGTTAATTAATATGTAATCAATCATATTCTTATGCAGCCCATCGGGTGAAACCCATTTGTACTTATGTATGTCGCGGTGTTTGTAATAAGTGTTAGTTATTCTGAATCCATTGAGTTTACTTACCCGTAGGAGACGTTGCCCATTGCCATTGCAGCTACCAATACCAAAAGGGCCTATTACTCCTCCCCAAAGGTCAGAGTCAGTACCAACTTTGGCATTGAAGTCACCAAGAACAAGGGTAATATCTCCTTTCTTGACAGAATTCAAAATATCCTGAAGTTGTCCATAAAACATATCCTTCTCATCTTCATTGGCATCCTCAGTGGGGGTATAATAGCAGATAACATTCAAGTCTTTAACACCTCTGAAATTTTGCTGTAAGAAACCTTTCATTAATGCACTCATATCCTAGTAGAGCATCACTAGTGTGTCTGCTGAGAAGCATACCCACGCCTTGGTGATGTTTATTGTCGTCCCTCCCTGAAAAGATAAATTTATGATTATTTTTAAGAATCTGACCTTTATCTGTCCATCTGGTCTCTTCCAGGCCGAAAATATCTAAATTATAACGGTGGAATTCTTGTGTGAGGACATCAAGAGAAAATGCTCTGTGCAGAGTCCTCACATTCCATCTACCTATGGAGAGGAAATGGTTAATGGGATGTTTAAAAAACTATGCTTATTGAGAGAGGGAATGTTGACAATATCAAACAGCTCCCTAATCACAGACATGGGGCAAAGACCCGAGAAGGCGTGGTCAGACATCAGTGCTAGGTCTGGCTGGTTCTATGCATCATCACAGGGGATTGGTGCATAGCTCTCCTTCCAGTGACTACCTATCTACCATTTACAGACTTACATACATCTTTAACAAATACTTATTCAAGCTTGAAAAATAATATTTTTTTCATTTGAAGCATATTTTTATAAGATATAAATATTTTGATAAAGCCTTCTGATCACCATTTCTGAGAAGTGATATACAGTATTGCCGATCTGTCTGTCAAAGCTACTCTATGTTGAGGCAAACCCCTGATTTAAGAGGAGTGGAGGTGGCTCAGTCGGTAGGCACCAGGCTCGTAATCTGCAGTTCCCAGCTTCGAGTCCTAGCTGGGTCAGCGTTGAGAGATCTCCGCAAAACTCCCTTCCCACAGTCAGTAGGGGACACCGACGGGCTTGGAAAGGCCGCCATCCGTTGTATAGGACGTTAGGCTGTGGGCCTGTGTTTGAGAGAGCAATACCCTGTGTACATTAAAGAACACTTTGGATGGCTTTCGTGTGAAGCTACTATCTGTCTCCCAACAGCTGTTTCAGTTTGTCCCCTCCCCCAACCTTCTCTGAGCCTTTGGGGTCCATGTGACCTGGCCATTTAGCCCATGGTGTGCAAAAAAGTACTGCTCAGGGATAAAACAACCCACAACCTGATTTAAGCTAACAAGTTTGATTTGAACTCAGGGGTCAACTCTCTTTAATTTCATAAAACCAATACCAATTTTCAGAACTTGTTTGTATTTTACCAAGTGGCTTCGAATTTTTCCAACTGCCCTAAATTTTACCAAGCTACCTCGATTTTCCCAACTTCCCTAGTTTCTGCTGAGTTGCCTTGATTTTGACAACTATCATATATTTTGTCAAGTTGTCTAAATTATCCAAACTCCATTAATTTTACCAAAAAAAATTCCAGTTTTTCCAACTCACCTGGTATTTACAAAGTCGCTTCCAATTTTGTCTACTCCAATTTACTCTGGGGCAGGAGACCCTCCTTTAGCTATGCCCCTGCTTAATGGTTTGAGAATAACACTTATTACAAACACCACAACATACATAAGTACATGTGGTTTCACCAGAAGGTCTGCATAAGAATATGATTATATATTAATTAGCAGTAAATGGGCTAGTTCTGTTAGGAATACCAGGTCATATATGAAAGCTGAAATTGGATCTTATATCCACAAAGGACCATTACCTTATTAAAAGTGTATTGCAACTTAAACTTAAGAAGTGTTGTGCTAAGGTTAAAAAAAAGTTACCTTTTAGTTATCATGACAGTCATGGTTTCCTTACTACTGAAGTTGAGAAAGAATGGGTCCATCATGAAACTAACAGTAAGACTATTAGGTAAAAAGAAGCAGAGGAGACAAAATTATTTGAGTGATAAGGCACTTGGTTATTTTGGAAAGAAAGAACTGCAGATTGCCCTTAATCACTACCCTGCTAGTCCTAATAACATTACAAAGAGCTTAATAAATGTCTAAAGGATCAGTTAGCAGCTGATAAGAATCTTTGGCTTGATGGATTGGCTGACAAAGCCAAGAAAGCTGTTAGAAAGCACAACAGCAGAGAGCTGTAAAAAAAAAATATATACTCTCAAGCAGCTGCTTGCCACAGAGGTCTGACAGGAAATATCAGTTTATATGCCACAGTAGAAGGTCTGAGTTGAAGGACCTGGAAGGTATTAACAGCACGAAGAAGCAGGACATCTACTCCTCTCAGCTACGATCCTCTCTTGCAACAACCACTGGGAGGGTTGTATCAGCTTCTACTGGAGAGCTTCTACTTCATGAGGAGGTCTGTAGGCTAGAAGACCAGTAATTTGTACACCCCTCATGACATGTCATAGGAGAGAGCAGTTGAATTGGGCATGCAGACATGCTAACTGGACACAGAAGAGCAATGGAGGTCTGTACTCTTCAGATATGAGTCTAGATATTGCTTGCAGTGATTCCAGACATTGTTTGATATTGAGAGAAAAAGGTATCCACTATCATCCCAGTAACATCCGTCAAAGAGAAAGTTATAGTGGAGGTAGCGTGTGTGTTTGGAGTCGCATTTCTTTGTTGACACACAGACCTCTATACATTGACAAGTGGGACATTGACAAGTGGACATTGACACCCGCAACAAAGGGGGAGCTTATTACTGCTTTAAAGCAACAATGGTCATTACTCCCTACTGAGCTGAATCACAACATCATAAACAATATGGAACATCTCTGTCATGCATTGCTGTAAGGGGTGACCACACTCCTTATTAAAGAACTTTGCCCATTGCATTCTGACATCTCATTTTTGGAGAAGTTCCTGTGTTATTGTTTCATGAAAAATGTTTCTAGTGTAAAATATTTTATGTTATTCTGAAACCTAGCATTGTAATTCACGTTTCCATCAAATTTTGTTAAAATGATTCATAAAAGATTTTGTTTATCATAATTTTTCTGAGTTTTCCTTAATTTATAGAAACCAATGTAGATTCAACTGTGCTCAGTCAAAAAAAAAACAGTGAACATTAGAACTTTAATGACAAATAAATACTGAAAGGAATTATAGCATGAAGAATCCCAAATTAATCATCATTTAATTCTGGATTTTCTGAAAATATTTCAAAAGAAGATGACTAATTTTTCTTTAATTGGGTTTTTATAGAGGCATGTAGTAAAAAAATGCATCTGCCAATGTTAATAAAAATTTATTTAAAAAAACTAATACACAAAAATAATTATAGAGCATATCAATAGAAAGGCTATTTCTTCCTGAATAACAAAAAAATAACATTCTATTTTAATTAAGAAAACTGCTGTTGTTTTAAATTTTTTTTCTTTGTACTGTACTTTGAAAAAGTTCCAAGCTATACAATACCTGTGACCAGTCATATAAACAAGTGAAATTTACATTAAAAAAAAAAACAATAGAAATAGATCATGTCATATACCAAAGGAGAGAACATTTAATTGGGGTTAAACAAATGGCAAAAATAAAAAAAAAGACTTCTCATTATCCTCAAGCAGCCAAGGACTATGGAGGTCCAACCAGATTGTGCAATTTAATTCTCCAAACGTATCTATCCTGAGCTACATCTGATGCATCTGGCTACCATATACCAATTCTAACAAGGTCCTATTTGGCATTGTCTGCCCACTACATCCTAGATCTCCACCTCTTTCTGAGGCCTTTTGGCCCACTGTTCATAACCCTATTTGCTAATCTATAATTATGCATACAGGCAACAAGGTAAAACCAGTGGACTTTTTCTCTACACAATATGCTGCTTAAAGGAGATTGCTGACTCCTTTGCCTAACCTGATCATTACTTACAAAGTTGAACCGCCTAATGGCCAAGATACTATCTTAAATTAAAAGCATCAAGTTTCCTGTTATCTTGTTTACAAAGGGTCCAAGTTTCACTACCATAACTAACTAACCATAATACAGTCTATTTTTAGGCTTTAGGTATGTATGCCATTGCTCCACACTCTCAATAGATTCTTAAAAGTCCAGGCAGAAATTCCTATTTATCTGTTAATCTCATGCTGCACATCAGCAGTTTCTGTTACATAGCTCCCAAGATAATGAAGCTGAGACACCTCCTCAAGATTGCAACCATTCAGATTAACTGAAACACAGCCTACTTGATCAATTTTCATCACTTTAATTTTCTCTGTTTATTACCAAACCTACTCTACTACCAGTCACATCAACAGCTTGAATGAAACAATTAATCTCATCAACATCATTTGCCAAAAGGGCTAAATCATCAGCATAATCAAAATCCAAAATTTCCAGAACGCGTGACATAATAAATAACCAAACTACAGGGGAAAGGAAATAAAATGCACCCTTATCAAATACCAGAAGCAGTGTTAAACCAATTATTATAAGCCTTAATAATTCTCACACACGACTCTCTGTTACTATAAACAGCTTTTATTATGTTAACTAACTTGTCTGGTATGCTATACGATCTCACAATCAACTACAAATTATGGTGATCGAGTCAAAGCCATTTTGAAATTAACAAAGCTGGTAATCAAAGGTTTCTGAAATTCTAAATATTTCTCGAGAATCTGCCCAAATAAAAATATCTGATCTAGATAACCCCTACCACTTCTGAATCCACCATTGCTCATCACACAATTGTCCATCAACCAGATTCTTAATTCTGTTAAGAACAATCATGCAAAGAACTTTACCTGAAACAGAAAGTAAGTTGGTACCTCTATAGTTATCACAAAAACTACAATCATCTTTTTTAAAAATAGGAATAATGAGAGCTCTGGTGAAATCCTTGGGAACAATACCTTTATTAGAAACAATGGGAATAGAACTAACTACACTGTTTTGAACATCACTGAAATGCTCAGCCCACCTAGCCATGACAGAATTCCCACCTTCAACAACCTTACTTTGTTTATCCTTCAATCCCTATATACCTGTCCATTTTCTACCACACAAAACATTAACTATCTGGTATAGCTCTCTGCTGTCTGTTTCCTCGACTTTGTCAGCCAAGCCATCAAGCCAAAGATTCTTATCAGCTGCTAACTGAGCCTTTAGATGTTTATTAAGCTCTTTCTAATGTTATTAGGATTAGTAGGGTAATGATTAAGGACAATCTGAAGGTCTTTCTTTCTTTCTGAAATAAGCTCAAGTGCCTTATCACTCAAATAATTTTGCCTCCTCTGCTCCCTTTTACCTAAAAGCATGCTATTAGTTTCAAGAAAAGCCTGTTTAAAACAGTCCCATTTTCCCTCAACTTCAGTAAGCAAACCATGACTTTCATAATGACTAAGTAACCAATCATGGTAAGCTTTAGCTATAACTAAGTCTTTCAGTGCTTCAGTGTTAAAGGTAACTTTCTTCTAACCTTAAAAAAATACTTTTAACAAGTTAATGGTCAGATCTAATTTCAGCTCCCCTATATGACCTGGTATTCCTAACAGAAGTAGCGCATTTCCTGTTAATAAATATATAATCAATCATATTCTTATGCAGCCCATCTGGCAAAAGCCATGTGCACTTATGCATGTTGCAGTGTTTGCAATTAGTGTTAGTTATTCTCAAACCATAAAGACCTATAGGAGATGTTGCCCATTGCCATTGCAGCTACCAATATGAAATAGACTATCACCCCTCCTCAAAGGTCAGAGTCCAGTACCAATTTTGACAATGAAGTCATCTAGAACAAGGTCCTTTCTTGACAGAATTCGAAATATCCTGAAGTTATCTATAAAACCTATCCTTCTCATTTGCATCCTCAATGGGACATAACAGCAGATGACATTAAAGACTTTAATTGCTTGTCTGAAATTTTGCTGTAAGAAACTTTTCATTAATGCACTCACATCCTAGAAGAATATCACTAGCATGTCTGCTGAGAAGCAGACCCACGCCTTGGTGATGTTTATTGTCTTCCTTCCCTGAAAAGAGAAATTTAAGATTATTTTTAAGAATCTGACCTTTATCTGTTGATCTGGTCTCTTGCAAGCTGAGAATATCTAAATAATAATGATGGAATCCTTGTGTGAATACATCAAGAGAATAAGCTCTGTGCAATGTCCTCACATTCCAACTACCTATAGAGAGAAAATAGTTAGTGGGATGTTTAAAGAAACTATGATAGGGGTACATAGATATTTTTATTTATTTTTTATTTATTTATTGGGTCTATATTACAGTGCATGCAGAAAACACATCATGAAAGTCAATGTCCATGTCTGATGCAATATGATGCATCTGACATGGACATTGACTTTCATGATGAGTTTTTCTTGAAGAAGTCATTTCCTTATCAACATTTATAAGAGCTTCTGTATTATTACTGGTAAATATATATATATTAATCACTGAGTTAAGTTATTAATATATACTTCAAACCACAGGATGTTTTAACATTTTTTTTCCTCTGGTGGTAACCATTTGTTAGGAAATAGAACCAACTATAAAGTGATAGCTTCTTACCAAATATCAATTGTGACTAAGTATAAAAAACTACCAGTCCACCTTTTTACCTATCTTCCTATAGCTTTTCACTCATCATGTGTTGGTTTGTCAAAGCAATTGTTCCATCATATCCTTTGAATGTGACTGGTGGTGTAGGGGAGCCCCTTATTAGAGGTTAATTTCACCAAAACTTCAACACCTTGAACCTTGACTGCAAATTTAATGATTTATGTATCAAATGAAAGTTTGTTACATGGGGAGTGTCATAGGTTATAAAAAAAATCATCCCCCATGCTTTCCTCCTCCCTAAAAAAGAGGAAATATGAAAACTGCTATTCTGCTATTTCTTTGGAATATGAGGACCGAAAGAGGACACTATGTGTCAAATGAAAGCTTGTGACATGTGATAGTCATTCTTCTACTATATAATCATGTGATACTCATTCATCTACTATATAATCAGAACACAAGGGCCAACAGTTATGAGTTAGGTGTCAAATGGAAGTTCACATGAGGACCATTGTACACTATTTCATATTATGCCATTACTATTCTCCCTCCTCCCAAAAAAGGGTTGGATATTTTATAGAGGTCAACCTTAAAGAGTTATATCTCAAATTAAAGCTGGTCCAATGTCGTGGGCTACCTCAAACTCTGTCCAAACAGCAACTTATTGCATTTTGAATGGCTCCCTGCTCCCTTTTAAACTCCTCAGTATCACCTTTCTTGCTATGGTGCAAAACTCCCCCATCCTGCCCACGGTCAGTAGGGGACACTGATGGGCTTGGAAAGGCCGCTATCCATTGGATGAGGTGTTAAGCTGTAGCCCCATGTGTGGGAGAGCCATACCCTATGGATGTTAAAGAACATGCTGGATGACCTTGATGGGAGGCTATCGTCTCCTAACAGCTGTTCCAGTCCCAACCTTCTCTGAGCCTTCAGGGTACTTGTAATCTGGCCATTTAGCCCATTATGTGCAAAAAAGTCCCACTCACGAGGTAAAACAATCCAACCCAACTCTTACTAAGTACAGAACAGTGACACAAATGCTTTAGCTCATTACATATAAGATAATGTCTAATAAGGATGAATTTTGTGGTAATTTGAAGGTTGATAGAGGATAGGGCATGGCTGGTTAATAATTTTCTAGAAAACAATATCTCCCCCCCACACACACACACACCACCACCATCTCCACCAAAGGATGGTGCTGTGTGAAGTTTATGTATGCCAGTTAACAAAGCAAAATGTAATTCAAGAAAATTAATATATAAAATAATTTCACTTGGGTGGAAATGGTGTAACAGTATTATAACTAAATTTTATTACTGTAATAAGATTAGTTGAAATGGAAAATTTCTGGGTAAATGAAATATGTTTTTTGCATTAGCCAAATTGAAAGATATTTTTTTTAAACGTAGAAATGACCATCTGGTTGGCTGAGTGGTTACTGTGCATGGCTGCAAAGGCATTTAGGTTATTAATATAATACTCAAACATTATTTACATTTCGTGTATACAACACAGCTTCAAAAATGGTTCTGATATGTATTATATTTTGTTCCACCAAATTTTAGGCCTAACAAAAACAAATGTATGACTTAACCCTTCTAGTGTCCACGTCGTCTGTATACATCCAGAGAATCTGAATTCAGGTGCCAAGGACATATGTATATGTTTTTAGTACAACAAAAAAAAACGATTTTTAAAAAATAAAAATTGCCATTGTAATTTTATATATATATAATTCAGGCTTCAATAATATTGTTTTTTAATTTGATGCATATTTTATTAAACTACAATATAAATAATTTTTATAAAGCCATCAGATTGCCATTT
Source organism: Ryuthela nishihirai (assembly GCA_038380435.1). Classification (NCBI taxonomy): domain Eukaryota; kingdom Metazoa; phylum Arthropoda; class Arachnida; order Araneae; family Heptathelidae; genus Ryuthela; species Ryuthela nishihirai. The sequence continues at coordinate 35,888,465 of JAWZYU010000022.1, forward strand.
CTTAGAAACACTAAATGGTATTGCCAATTTGCTTGTCAACTTGCTATTTGCTGAAGCAACCTTCTGATTTAAGCTCACAAGTTTAATTTGAACTATTATCAACAAATATTTCCTTAAATTTTCGAAAATCTCTTAAAAATTAACAAAAAAATGCTATTTTTAAAAACAATAGATTTTTGGAAGTAATTACAAAATATATACTGCCATATTTTCTTTCCGTTTCACACACTTTTCTGTCATAAACCTATTTCAGTATTCCCAAGTTATTTTTATCATTTTTTCCACCTTCAAAATCGAAACTGGAAGTAAACACATTCTTCTTAGAATTTCTGGTTGCAGCTACATTTAATTAGTTATGCTTCACTGAGGCAAAACAAGACGCAGATGGCTGACACATGCTATCTCCGTTCTGTGTGCTATAAGTGTTTTTTACAATTTTGGTTCAGCATATTGGATACTCTTTGTAAAGTTAGTATTTTTTTATATTTAAACCTTAGTTAGTTTTCATTTTAGTAGATTTATTTTCAGAAATTAGCAATCTTTCGGACGATTGATAAGTATTGATTTTTTTCATAGTTATATCGTATGGCCGGCCTACAACTTGTTGCTGTGAATATTTTAACATCACGTTAAGCAATATGTTAATTTTTTATTTTATTATTTATTACTTTTCCAGTAAAACTATGATATAGTATCATTTTCTGAAAATCAATGAGGTCTTGGATATGAAAGCAAATTAATTTCTATATATATTTACTTCTGTTAGTTAACGATCTTCAACTGGCAGATTTATTGATATTTCCTAGTTATGCTAGATCAGAGGCCGGCTTAAAAGTTGTTGCAGATATTTTATATAACATCCCATTAGGTTATATAAAATTTTTCTTTTATTATTTCTTGTTTTTTTAATAAAAAAAACTTTGAGCTTGTACAGTTTTCTGAAATTGAATGTCTTGGATACAGAAGCAAAATAGATTTCCTTGTTACGGAAATCGGCCATCATCTGGGAGGGCAATTTCGGGAAGGGTGCACAAACTTTTGTCGTGCACAAACCTTTCCTTGGTGCACAAACCTTTCTGCACTTAACCAAGATTGCCAAACTTCAACACCCAAAGAAAAAGTTCATAATATTTAGTAAGAAAAGGCAGCCATGAAAGTTTTTTTTTTATTTCAAAACCAGTTCAGAAAATCCCGTGAATGTGAGAAGTCCAAATCACTTTGTATAACACTGGTCATGTTTAAAATATATGATACTGCAAAGAATCTTTAAAAGAAATAAAAATCATATTTCAGGTTGAATATTATACTGTTTGGGAGGAAATTTCCTTTCAATAAATATATAATTTAACTATCTTTATTCATTAGGTTTTCCAAAATGAAGCCTTATTTGCATAGTGCAATCTTTTTTTTTTTACCATATCACAGTGAAAAAGGCTTATTAAAATCAATATGCTTCTAAATTTGTTTATATTATTTAATTTAGTAAAATTCGTAATTAAATTCTGTTTAATTTGATATATAACATGACCTATTTAAGTTGATAGGTTTTTTTTTTAATTCTAAAGTTGACTTGTTTATCTGATTCAGCAAAATTGGCTAAAAGCCTGGAATTTTTCTCATAGTATGGTACCGAGAAAAATATTACAAAACAAGAGAAATATTTACTTGAAACCAAAAAAATAATTTTTTTCGTTATTCAGAAATAAATACCTTTCTATTCATGTGCATTGTAATCATTTCTGTCTATTAGTTTTTTTTTTAATAAATTTTTATTTGTGTTGCCAGATGCATTTTTTACTACAAGACTAAAAAAGTACTATTAAAATAAAACAGTCTTTTTTGTTAAATACTTTATTTTCAGAAAATCCAGAATTAAATGCTGATTAATTTGGTATACAACATGCCATAATTCCTTTCATTAGTTATTTGGCAAAAAAGTTCTAAAGTTAAAGTTTTTTTGGCTGAGCAAAGGGAGAAAATAGCTTGGCCTCTGGATGGAAACCTGTTTTTCAGCCTGGACACTGGAAGGGTTAAGGAAGCTTTTCCTAGTATCAATGTGCACAGAAGTAACTGCTATTGGATACAGTTTGAGGCCTCGTTTTCAAACACGTTACACATGTTAATATAAAACACAGTAGCAAAAGTTGATATAAAACATAGTAGAATATATAAATAATAAATATATTTCATATTTTTTTTATATTTATACTTTATATTTATATTTTATTATACACTGCATGACATTGAAAGTGCCCCACCCAGAAGGAGTGAGGGGATATTGGCATAACATGATTTAATTTGCAGCCACTTACAGCAGTTAGAAGATGAGATAATGCAGTACAATGTGACTGCCTTAGTAGGTGGTTGCACTGCCGTGAACAGCAATACAGGCAGCAATACAGAATAGCATGGAGTCATGGATTCAATGGATTTGGTCCAGAGGAATTGCACACCAGTGTTGACTTGCTCTCATAATTCATTTAGATTCCACACCAGCCAGTGAGAGGATTACACGTCATCCAATGTGGTCCCATAGATTTTCTATTGGGGATAAATCTGGAGATCATGCTGGCCATGGCAATACTTGAACATATTGCAAACATTGTCTGGAGTCCCTAGCAGTGTGTACACAAACATTGTCATGCTGAAAAATGGGTTGCTGCATGCCTCCCAGGAACGGTAACAAAATGGGCTGCAGAACCGCGCTAACATATCCTGTAGCTGTCAGTGTTCCTGTGATGTGGACAAGAGGTGATCTGAACCAGGCATAATGATATCCAATAGCACCTCATACCATTATGCCTGGCTGATGGGTGGTGTGCCAGTCACTAATAAAAGCAGGATTCGTCCTCTCGCCAGGTTGTCGCCATACACAGACAGAAATGGGATTCATCACTAAACACAAAAGTGTTTCATTCACGACACCAGTCTACACGACTTCAGCACCAAGCCAGACGAGAGCTGCAACAGTTTGCAGTCAATGGCAGTCGGCGTAACAGTTGCCTAGAGCACGGTTGTGCTTCATGCAACCTTCGGTTTACTGTTCAGGTCATTATGGGGATGTCCATGGTTGCTGACACAGCCCGTTGAATATCACCTGCAGTGCTCTGAGGTGGTGAACAAGCATGTCAAACAATGCACCTATTAAGATGTGCTGATGTACGTCAGCACAGCTTAATAAGTGCATTGTTTGACATGCTTGTTGACATGACAGCCTCACTCCCTCTGCGACACACACTAGAACCTTTGTTTCACCACTGTTGCCAACAGTGTCCAACAGTTTGTGCATCCCAAGGAACATGGGAAGTGACATGACGTGTAGTCCATCCAGCTTCACATAGGCCTATAACTCTTCCTCTCTCAAAAGCATCCAAATGGCGATAAACTTGCCGAAGGCATGTACCAGGCATTTTCGGCCTTCACTGAACAATTTCCAAGCAGAACCACCTAATCTCAACTGTTCACACGACTTCCACCTGCATAAACACAATACCATTCCTGTTCCACCTTGCACCTTTTATCTCTTGAGCCACACACATCATTGGCTCCAGATTATCATCATTTTCATATCTCTACTGCGCACTCCCCCCCTTCTATTTACATGTTTGTACGACATGCACTTCTTGGTAAGGCACTTTCAATGTCGAGCAGTGTATATTATTTGACAGAAATGCTTGAATGATGTTAACCTTAAAATACTATTTCGGTCCATAATTGGCTGGAAATTACCATTCTTTAATATTGCCTATTGTATTATCACTACTGCTGCTTTGTAAGTCAAGTAGTATTTTTAAAAAAAAAACAGTTCACTTATTACATTGACTGCCCCACTTTAGAAACTGTCTAGCCTGAATTTGCCCAAGTTTCATCTAAATGGTAAATGTGTTTTACTTCCACAATATGCTTTAATTTGTCACAAATAAGTTTGTCTCCATGTTATATTATATCATATTGTTGAGCTAAAGCAGCTTTGATTTTGCAAGTGGATAATCTAAAACAGTATCTGTATAAAGTTAAACTTAAATTAGGAAAATTAGGATGCAAGTTTATTAACAATTGTCAGTAGTTTGTTTTTGATGAAGAATTTTTCAACCTTTTTCTTCATAGCTTCTAAGGTAAATTGATCACATTTTCATAACTGTTAATTACTTGCCATTATTTACCTGGAATATCTGACTTGAATCAAACGCTTTTAAAGACAAGTATTTTCAAAACTTTTTTTTTCCACTTGCAGTTCCTTTTATTACATTTTTATACATCTTGTCATTCAACTTTGAACTTTACATGCAATTGTGAGCAGCTTCCATTGTCTACACCATTTTGACTATACACAAATACATCACTGATGCTATCTTGTCTTCAAGAGTTGGTAGTTTTAATTTTGTATTCAATGTTAAAATTTGCAAACCTTCTGATTATTGGTTTTAAGTGCAATAATGTTTAAGTGCATCTGGCAACCAAAGAGTGTAGATTAATTTATTCTGGTTAATACCAATATATAGGAAAAATCTATACTTTTTTTAATGCGAACAAATACATACATATAGTGACAAAGTTTTTAGTCAATAGAAAAAGTGGCGTTTATTTACATCAGGTTTCAACTTAGGTAAAAAGAGTATAGAATAGTTATATACATTGGCAAAGAAAACTTATTTAATGTGGAACAACTGTTTTCCATCAATGTTTGTAAAATGTATAAATGAACGTTTTTTTCTTGGTGAGTTTAATCAAGTTTTCAATCATTTAAAATAAAAATTTTTTTAATTAATTATTCAGTAGATGCAACATATATGGATATATGGCTCTGAGCTTGATTATGGATCCTGATTTTGCTGCACTGGTGGGCTTCTGTGGAGGGAAAATCTTCCGCTGTGTTTTCTGTTTGTTTGTGGGTTGACAGCCCCAAGTGAATAGATTCACAGGATATGTTTATCAGCTGGTGGATAATCCTGAGCAGAAGTCATCGCAGGCACCTGAACTCTTTGCTTCTATTGGTATCGTCAAATTCTACATTGGAGGAAGTCTTCCAGTGTAGATGGCTTCAGCCTTTAGTAGAGGGGGAACGGGTCTTTGCCCCATGTCAGCGATTAGGGGGTTGTTTGATATTGTCGGCATTCCCTCTCTCAATAAACATAGTTTCTTTAAACATCCTACTAACCATTTTCACTTCATAGGTAGTTGGAATGTGAAGACTCTGCACAGAGCTTTTTCTCTTGATGTCCTCATACAAGAATTCCACCGTTATAATTTAGATATTCTTGGCTTGCAAGAGACCAGATGGACAGATAAAGGTCAGATTCTTAAAAATAATCTTAAATTTCTCTTTTCAGGAAGGGATGACAATAAGCATCACCAAGGCGTGGGTCTGCTTCTCAGCAGACACGCTAGCGATGCTCTTCTAGGATATGAGCGCATTAATGAAAGGTTTCTTACAGCAAAATTTCAGACAGGCGTTAAAGACTTGAATGTTATCTGCTGTTATGCCCCCACTGAGGATGCCAATGAGAATGAGAAGGATAGGTTTTATGAACAACTTCAGGATATTTTGAATTCTGTCAAGAAAGGAGATATTACCCTTGTTCTTGGTGACTTCAATGCCAAAGTTGGTACTGACTCTGACCTTTGGGGAGGAGTAATAGGCCCTTTTGGTATTGGTAGCTGCAATGGCAATGGGCAACGTCTCCTACAGGTAAGTAAACTCAATGGATTCAGAATAACTAACACTTATTACAAACACCGCGACATACGTAAGTATACATGGGTTTCACCTGATGGGCTGCATAAGAATATGATTGATTACATATTAATTAACAGCAAATGGACTAGTTCTGTTAGGAATACCAGGGCATATAGGGGAGCTGAAATTGGATCTGACCATTACCTTGTTAAAAGTGTGTTGCAACTTAAACTTAAAAAGTGTTGTGCTAGGGTTAAAAAATTTACTTTTAATACTGAAGCTCTGAAAGATCCAGTTATAGCCAAAGCTTACCATGATAGGTTACTTAGTCATTATGACAGTCATGGTTTGCTTACTACTGAAGTTGAGGAAGAATGGGATCATTTTAAACAGGCTTTTTTGGATACTAACAGTACTCTTTTAGGAAAAAAGGAGCAGAAGAGGCAAAATTATCTGAGTGATAAGGCACTTGAGCTTATTTCGGAAAGAAAGAACTGCAGGAATGCCCTTAATCAATACCCTACTAGTCCTAATAGAAAGCATTACAGAGACCTTAATAAACTTGTAAAAGGATCAGTTAGCTGCTGATAAAATCTTTGGCTTGATTTTTTGGCTGACAAAGCAGAGGAAGCAGTTAGACAGCACAACAGCAGAGAGCTGTACCAGATAATTAATGTTTTGTGTGGTAGAAAACAGACAGGCATACAGGGATTGAAGGATAAAAAAGGTAAGGTTATAGAAGGGGAGGATTCTGTCATGGCTAGGTGGGCTGAGCATTTCAGTGATGTTCTAAACAATGTAGTTAGTTCTACTCCCATTGTTTGCAATGATGATAGATGCATTGGTGGCTTTAATGTTGGCCCTATAACACAATCTGAAGTTATTTTGGCTGTTTCTAAAATTAAACTTCATAAATCCCCAGGGGTAGATGAAATTACTACGGAAATGCCTAGAGCTGGGAATGTTTCGGTTACCACTTGGATGACTGAAATTCTGAATATCTTTTATGATAAAGGCATGGTTCCTAAGGATTTTACCAGAGCTATTGTTATCCCTATTTTCAAAAAAGGTGATCGCAGTTCTTGTGATAACTATAGGGGTATCAGCCTACTCTCTGTTCCAGGTAAAGTTCTTTCCACGATTGTGCTTAATATAATTAAGAATCTGGTTAACAGTCATTTGCGTGATGAGCAATGTGGATTCAGAAGTGGTAGGGGATGTGTGGATCTGATATTTTCACTTAGGCAGATTCTTGAGAAATGTTTAGAGTTTCAGAAACCTTTGGTTGCTAGCTTTGTTGATTTCAAAAAGGCTTTCGACTCTGTTGATCGTCATAATTTGTGGTTGATTGTGAGATCATATGGTATACCTGACAAGTTAGTTAACTTAATGAAAGCTCTCTATAATAACACTGAGTCGGGTGTGAGAGTTGGTAAGGCTTGTAGCAATTGGTTTAGCATTACTTCTGGTGTTCGACAAGGGTGCATTTTGTCTCCTTTTCTCTTTAGCTTGGTTATTGATTATGTTATGTGAAATTCACTTCAAGTGAAAGATTTTGGCCTTAAATGGGCTGGAGATACGAAAGTTTCTGATTTAGATTATGCTGATGATTTAGCCCTTTTGGCAAATGATGTTGATGAGATGAACTCTTTCATTCGAGCTGTTGATGAGACTGGTAGTAGAGTAGGTTTGGTTATAAACAGAGAGAAAACTAAAGTGAAGAAAACTGGTCAGGCAGGCTGTGATTCAGTTAATCTGAATGGTTGCAGTCTTGAGCAGGTGTCACAGTTTAATTATCTTGGGAGCTATGTAACAGATAATGGTGATGTGCGGCATGAGATTAACAGACGAATAGGGATTGCTGCCGGGACTTTTAAGAACCTATGGAGAGTGTGGAGAAATAGGCGTATACACCTAAAGACTAAAATTAGACTGTATAATAGTTTGGTTCTTTCTAGGGTTAGTTATGGTAGTGAAACTTGGACACTTTGTAAACAAGATAACAGGAAACTAGATGCTTTTGATTCCAGATGCTTACGCAGTATCTTGGGCATTAGGTGGTTCAACTTTGTAACTAATGATGAGATTAGGCAAAGGAGTTTGCAGCCTCCTTTAAGCAGCATATTGTGCAGAGAGAGACTCCGTTGGTTTGGCCATGTTGCCCGTATGAATAATTATAGATTGGCGAATAGGGTTATGAACAGTGTGCCTAAAGGCCTCAGAAAGACGGGGAGACCTAGGATGCGGTGGGCAGACAATGTCAAACAGGACCTTGTTAGAACTGGTGTGCAGTGGCCAGATGCAGTAGATGTAGCTCAGGATAGACTTGCTTGGAGAACTAAATTGCACGGTCTGGTTGGACCTCCGTAGCCCATGGTTGCTTGAGGAGGAGGAGGAGGAGGAGGAGGAGGAGGAGGAGGAGGAGGAGGAGGAGGAGGAGGAGGAGGAGGAGGAGGAGGAGGAGGAGGAGGAGGAGGAGGAGGATGATGATGATGATGATGATGATGATGATGATGATGATGATGATGATGATGATGATGATGATGATGATGATGATGATGATGATGATGATGATGATGATGATGATGATGATGATGATGATGATGTAGAATACTCAAGAAAGAAATTTTGCATATGCTGGCATGTTTCATGGTACTTCAAGCAAGATGCAGTGTTCTTAACCCATACCATATCACAACCCAAAGAATCACTTTCATCTTTCCCATTCTAGTGGTCAGACACCAATCTTCGCTCCAATAGTACAAGGTTATGATAAAAAAATTCCCGAAGAGAAATCTGAATTTTTTGCAACTGTTTCTAATCAAATATCAAAATAACATTTAAATCTATGATATAAATTTTTTACCTGTTGATTCTGCTTGAAAAAATTACAATAATGTTTAAAAATAAATCTGAGTTAGATGCACATATTCAGTTACCATAAACAGCATCAAGTAGTACTGATTCAGTTCGTGCCTTTATTCTGCTGTATCATGCCTAGATTATCAATCAGTTGCATTTCCTGCTTTTTTCCTATTTATAGGTCTACTAGAGTTGTAATGCTTTCTAAACTTTTAACGTAAGGATATTAATACTTTACTACAGGAAATTGCGTCATCCAGGAATACGCACATCGGCTTTCGATCAATATTTTAGCAGACTTTCGATTTTAAAGACATTTTTCATTTACTTTAATGCATCTAAAATTATTTTTTACAGCTTTTCAAATGGATACTGCTATTTATAAACAATAATTGATTAGAAACGATCAAAAGTGAAACTGTGAGCGATCTAAAATGGCGACAATCAGAACAAGAATTAGGATTACTAAGAATGCAATTTTTAAATGGTAGGAATTTATTTATCAGCATTTTTAATTACATTTAAAGCATATAAACAATTAAGGTCGGAAAATTGGAATTTTTTACCAAAATTTCTGCTGGAATTTTAGAATTAAATTTTTCCATATCAGTTATGAAGCTTCATAATAAGGTAACTTGTTCTCAAATTCAGTGCATCGAGTAAACTTTAAATGCTTTGAAACATTTTTTTTTATTTTTTTTTCGTAGTTCTTTATCCCTTTTCTGATCTATTTTTCACTTCTTATTTAAATTATCTAGTTTTTAAAGCAAAAGTACTTTTTATGACACTGCTTTACTTACGCTTAGAGTTTGCTGATCATCAAAAGTCTAAGCAATATATGCATAAATGAGTAAATAATTTAGAAAAAACTAAATAAATGAAAGATTAAGCAATAATCGAAATAATATGAACTGTTTATATCAGAGTAGTAAAATAATATAGAAAAAACGGGAAAAATATACACCGATCAGCCAAAACATTAAAACCACCTACCTAATATGATGTAGATCCTCCTCTTGCTGCCAAAAGAGCTCTCACCTGATGAGGCATAGATTCAACAAGATCTTGGTAGGTGTTGCTTGATATTTCGTTCGATTGTGACTGCAACAGAAGATTCCGCAGTTCCCATAAATTATGTCATTGGAGTGATGCTGCTCGTACCCATTTCTCCAACTTAAACCACAAATGCTGGATAGGATTCATGTCTGGCAAATTTGGGGGACCATGGCAATAGATGGAATTCCTCATCATGCTCTAGGAACCTTTCATGAACCTTCTTCACAGTATGACATGGGACATTGTTTTGTTGAAAGACACCATCTCTGCCAGGGAATACAGTCGCCATAAAGGGGTGTCTTTAAGAAGGTCAGCCACGATGTTCAGGTAGATGAGAGCTGTCAGAGTTTTCTCTACAGGAATAATTGGTCCAAGTTTTCCCCAGGAAAATATTGCCCAGACCATCACACTCCCTCCAGCTGCCTGGATCTGTCCCACAGTGCATCCAGGTGAGAAGGCTCCTGTGGGTAAGTCTCACAGAGCTCATCCATCCACATGATGAACAGAAAATGGGATTTGTCTGACCATGTGACCCTCTTCCAGTGTTCTATGGTCTAATGTCCATGATTACATGACCACTGCAAGCATTGCCGATGGTCTGTGATACAGCTGTGAGCATAGGCACACAAATGGGTCTGTGACTGCAGCAACCCATATCCAAGAGCTTACGATGAACTGTGTGTTTGGACACATTGGGCCCTTTACCACAATCGAAAATATGGGCAATGTCAGCCACAGTAGCCCTCCTGTTGCTGCAGACAAGATGAGATAGCCTGCGCTGACCTCTGGCATCAATGACGCATGGCCAGCCCATGATAGGTACTAATTACTGCATAGCGTGAGCAGCCTACCGGCATCACCATTTTGGAGATGCTCTTACCAAGGCGTCTTGCCATTACGATCTGGCCTTTATTGAAATCAGATAAATCCTTTGCTTTTCCCGTGTTGAGATGAAATGAAATACTGCCTGCAAGAGCTCTGACCGAGGTATTATATATATCATTCATGACCTTGGCATGTGACACTGATTGGTTGCATGTGCACTTCTTTGCATAACCCAGAGGTTGTTTTAATATATTGGCTGATCGATGTATATATATATTATTTTTTGAAATTTTAGTAAAGATAAAGTGGAAAAAATACAGTAAAATTTTGCAATGTTTCAAAAAAAATGTTTAAAAAATTTCCCCTACCATTTCTTTCTACGAATTTTTGCCATTTTATTAAGCACAATTAAATGCTCATTCTTTTGGTTATAACATGCCATATTTCCATTCATTGGTTACTTCAGGATGAAGTTCTAAAGTTGTTTATTTCATTTTCTGAAAACACTTTAAAATAAATCCGGCCACCACAGTGAGTTCACTTTCTGAAAACCGACACTGTAAGGGTTAATAATTTGGCCAGGTTGTGTGTATGTGTCAGCTAGCCCATCTCTTGCACTATTAAATGGTTTCTATTCTGCTCTACAACAGTTTTCAATGTTAATGTAAATTAAATTTTTAATAAAAAATTTAATTCTTACCATCATCTTTGTCTTTTTCCTTTGGGGATGGGTAGTCATCAAATTCTTTATTTTTACACTCTCCAGGAGAAAACTCTTCAGATATGCTTCTTGCTGAAAAAGATCCGAATTAATTTAAATAACTAATAATATATATACAAAGTATAAAAATAAATGAAAAAATGTGGTTCTGCTCTATATAATTAAGCACAAAATGCATATTTTATAATAATTTTTGAATTCTTTAAGAATCATTGTTTATTTTGAAAATTGGAGATTTAAAAATTGCAGTAGGCGCACAATGATAGGTTGTTACATTAAAGATATATCGCATAATCATTGTAAATGCCTAATACCTCTAGGCCTTAACCAACATAATAACTCTCAACCTACTTACTCATTAACATGAGTGAGGTGACAGTTTATTACCATTTGGTTGCTTACACTTTACATTAGAAAATGAGAAGAGATATTTTACCTTCCAGGAGGCTGTCAGAATTCTTGGGCAGATGTTTTATCTTTTCTATCTTCCAAGTTTGATGTTTAATGACTTGGGAATTATTATTGGCTGACACACTTGAAGATTGTTTATCAGACACACTTGATGGTCGATATCAGTATTTCAATCTGAGACTGTCAGTCCATATTACATTGAAGACGTGATATTGAAGACATTCATCAGCTTTCACTCTATATGTCCTCTTCTACCAGACAACCATCTGATTATTACTTCTCATTCCTTTGACACTCCCAAACATAAGAAAATCAAAATTTATTTTCCGTGGTTTTTGCCCCCCTTTTCTTAAAAAACTTATTTACATCTCTGTTTAAAATAACAATATCACTAACTTCCAGAATACAATAAAAACATTACCACTGCAATGCGAGTTTCGCTTAAGCTATTTCATGCAGTGTCATCACCACATCATGTTGTTAGCTTCTTTATAAAGTGGTCTCCCTAGCAGAAACCCAAAGTGTAACCAATAAGATGATTTGTCAGTAATTTCCACATAGCTGGTAACGATTTTATCTCTGTATTACACAATTTATCTTGATTTAAATTTACAATTAGGTTTTCTGTATAATTCAGTTGTGTTTTTTGTTTGTGGGGAAGCTATTATTTTACACGTTAATGTGTAATTACTTTAAAAATAATTTTAAACACAGATACTAGTATAACAATTTAATTCCATGATAATGCTGTAATACAGTAAAAAACCTCTGATGTTAGGTACTTTCCAAGTATAGAGGTGTGTTTACAGTAACAAGGACTTTAATGGACCCTTTGCCCCTAAGGCATACTTAAATACCCATATACCATAAAATTTACATCATAGTATACAAATTAATTCTATAAATAATCTTCACAAGTAAAGATAACTAGAGTCACTAATAATTGAAGTGAACATAGGCTGGTACAGTTGCATTTACAGCTGTTGTTATTTTGCTGTTGTTGGTATTTTTAATGCTACCAGTCCTTATCTTTTCTCTCGATATCTTAGCAGGCTCTGTACATATGAAGTGAACACAAGATAACTCAATCCCTTTCATATAATAGCTTAACCTTTGTTGACACTTGTGGAGCAAAGAAACACAATCGCAACCACAACAAATCCAAAATAAAAACCAATATGCCACCAGTTTTCCATATATAAAAAATATAACAAAACCCATGGAAAATATGTTAGGTAAATATAATATAATTTTACCTAATACCATCACTCACTCTATAAAAAATCTTGTGATAAATGACAGATCAAAAATTCTCCTACGGTGGTATTTATGAAATTAATATTCCTGACCCTACCAATTGATTGAGAGGTAAAAATAAATACAGAGGCAAAACTTATCAGCAATATGAGACCCGTATGCACGAGCACTACACATATATAATTAGAAAAAAATCCAACTACAGCATTAGCTAAAAGAGTATTAGAAAATAACATACAAATAGATAAAATTAATTGTAAACCCTGTAAGGCCCCAAAAAAACGAGGCTTCAGCTGCAATACGCTGAGACGTTGTTGATTCATAAACACCTCGATAATGTACGCAACACGGAGATCCCACCCCTTCCGTGTAAAATCTCCTATTGCATCAACCATCAAGAATGCGCACGCACAACCAATAGCTGCAGTTGGCTGGCAGTGGGATGGGAGACGACTATTTAAACCAAACAACGTATTCACAGTCACCATCACACGCCTGAAGATGCCACTGTTTGAAAGTGGAGAAACGCGTTGCGTCAGTCTGGATTCCACCATGTTTTCGGAAAACGAGGAAACCATGTCGAAGTTTGAGGAATTGTTGATGCAGCTGCATCTATGATACAATCCATTATCTCCACTACTGCCACATTGATGGGCTCCTGGCTGACAGAGTGATCATCGAGATCGGACAGCAGCTTGAAACCACCCCAGTCAGTTCAATCGAGCCTCCACCATGAGACACTTAAAGGGCTGCAAGGCCCCCCACGGGAGATGGTGCACACCACGGGGAAGTGATCGCTTCCATATGGATTGTCCTCGACCTCCCATGTAAAGAGTAGAAGGATTGAGGAGGAGCAGATAGTGAGATCAATGGCAGTGAAGGTGTGGGCTGGGGAGTGAAAATACATACTGACAATGGTGTTCAACATGGAGAGCAATGGATCCAGGATCCATTGCTCTCCCTGTCCCGGCACCTCCCATTGGTGTCAGCACTGCCCCAGAGTGGACTGTGTCCGTTGAAATCCCCCATGATGAGGAAGGGGGACGGCAACTACAAGACGAGATCATCAAGGTCTTCCTGGAAGACTATGCTCCCAGGTGAAAGATATACAGAGCAGACAGTCGGCGAGAACTCCACAAAGAGGCGGATGGTTACCGCCTCTAAGTTGGCAGTGAGGGGCACGACCTGGTATGGAGAATGGTTGCTCACAAGGATGGCAACACCCCCACGATCTGAACCATCTCCATCCCAGTCCCGGCGAACTAGTGAAAAGTGCCGGATCATGGGATCTGTGACTGGCTGCAGGTATATCTCCTGCAGGCACACACAGATGGGCTGGTGTGCCTGAAGAAGGGCCTTGATGTCATCAATATTCCTCTGGAATCCACAACAATTCCATTATAGGAGTGTGGGAGTGTGGCCATCTCAGGACTTAGAAGAGTGGGCGGATGACGAATTCCTATTCAACTTAACTGCCACAGAGAACGGTTTAGTGAATAAGGGGCGGTCGGTATCCATGTCTTCGGAATCATCCGAAGGACATGGATCGGTAACCGCCCTTTGTGGAGGAGTTACTTTCTCTTTGGGCCCTGGTGGGGGGGCCCCCTTAGGTTTGGAAGGTCTTGCTGTCTGAGGACGGGGAGGAAGAGGCCTTCTGGTGGAGGTGGAAGGCTGAGTTGCAGGAATGGAAACCGGGGTTGATGTCGAAGTCGACACCACCCTCGGTTTCACCTGCATCAGGAGGTACTTCGCTGCTGGCGAGAAAGACTCAGTTGGTGGTACACTGATATCAGTCTGCATCACCACTGAAGCCATTAGAACAATGGGCTTTCCAATGACTGCACTGGCATAGGAAACCTTGCCAGGTGGGGCGAGTGGTGCAGCAAGCTTTCTTGTCTCAGCATAAAAGTTGTTGTTAATAATCCTGAGGCATTGTACCTCCTTTCCCTCCTTCCACTTCAGACAGTCATGGGAATACACCAGATGTTCACCACTGCAGTTAACACAGCTTGCCTTTTCTGCTGTGCAGTCATGATCCAGATGATCCTTATTGCCACAGCGAGCACAGGTGGGCTTGCCGTGGCAAGCTGTGCGGCATTACCGTATATCTGACACTGAAAACAGCATAGAGGGTTTGGTATATATGGTCATACCTCACAATGAAAGTAACTTGTCTTCACGGAAGAAGGCAGGCGTGGCATGTTGAAGGTAACAATCAGTACCTGAGAGGGTACCAATTTACCATCACAGCGTGTCGAAACCCGGTGGACCACTGTTACTCCTTGAGGTGTGAGCTCCGAGAGGATTTCCTCCTCAGTGACTTTGAGGAGGCCCCACTCAGTGATCACACCCCAAGAGGAATTCAAAGTTTTATGGGGAATGACCTCGACAGCCACCCCACCAAACTCTTTGACATTCAGGAGCAGTTCAGAGTGTTTTGAACAAGCGGTCTTAACCTGCAAGTCGCCTGATCTTAAGTGCTTGTCAGATTTTGGCTTTCCCGCAAGACCTTTCAAACCTTTATTTATGAAAAATGGGGACATGTCACCAAGTACCTGATCGCCAGTGGAGTGGACGATCAGGAATATTGGGAAAGAAGACACAGACACAATCTGACACAGACGAATCTTGGGAACAAAGATGATGGCAGAGATAACGGAGACGAGGAAGATGGGGGCTCATGTTGAGCCCTCTTGTTGACGTTGATCGCATTATTTTCATCATTCTCTCTCATAATTGTTTTTGTGTGGTTCAGTACCTGCTGTCCCCACCCTCCACAGAGCCCAACAAGGGGACTCTCAGTTGGGCACCAGGGCTATGCAGGCACTATACCCACAAAGACAGTGAGCCAAGCCCTCACAAATAAATAAAAGGAAAATAAAAAGAGAAATGTGCAGAACAAAAACAGTCTACACAAAAGGAACAAAGCATAAAATAATAAAATTGTGAAAGACCAAACTGGCATCACAAAGAAATTATAACAGCAAAATTAAAATAATCTGTGAGGAAACTTGCGAACCTGTACCCAGACTGTGGGCAAGGTTATTCACTGCTCTGCACAGTTGACCCTAGCAGGACCTTCCCACCAGCCGATTGTTCCTTGGGCAGCCACCCCAGGAGCTCTCGTTTACTGGAAGCAGAGGCCAAAGCAGTGTATAGCAGAGGCCTTGGAATCCGCTGCCCAACCCCATGACAGACAGGATCCTCAATAGCAAGGCGGCCAAAGGGGACCCAGCCAGTCATGAGCTGAGGAGAGAAGATGGGGATCCCTGAGCAACTACCAGGATCCTCCTTTCCCGGGACACAGGTCTCCACGCACCTGCAAACATGTGGGCGAGCGTTTAGGACCCTGTGAAGGTAACCAAGCCAGCAGAACCTTCACAGGGTGGTCCCCTCACCATGTACAGGAGCTTGCATCGAGGGGAGTCATCTGGTCTGACAAAGCACAGTGGCATAAATCACATGAAGCAATGAACCCAACTTGCCAAGTGGGATCACACAGACAGATGGAGGCAGTGTAACAGTTTGGGGTTCATTTACATGGTTTTCCCAGCTCTCCTTAGTTTTACAAAAACAATCTCAATTTTTACATCTCTCCTGAATTTGCCAAGTCACTGCAAATTTTTCAAACTCTCAAAAAATTTGCCAAGTTTTCTCAATTTTTATTCTTAATTTCACAAACCTAATCCCAATTATCACAACTCGCCCATATTTTACCAAGTGGATTCGAATTTTGCCAACTGCTCTAGATTTTGCTAAGTTGCCTCATTTTACCAACTCGCCATAATTTTACAGAAAGAATCGCAATTTTTACATCTTCCCTGAATTTGCATTTTACCACCTATCCTTAATTTCGCAAAAACAGTCCCAATTTTTACAACTCTCCTAAATTTTCCAAGTCACTTCAAATTTTTCAAATTCCCCAAAATTTTGCCAAGTTTTCTCAATTTGTCCAACTATCCTTAATTTCACAAAACTAATCCCAATTTTCACAACTTGCCTATATTTTACCAAGTGGATTCAAATTTTGCCAACTACCCTAGATTTTGCTAACTCGCTGTAATTTTACCGAAAACATCGCAATTTTTACATCTTCCCTGAATTTGCCAAGTCATTTCGAATTTTATCAACTCTCCTTAATTGCACAAGAAAGGTACAATTTTCACAACTCACCTGCACTTTACCAAGTGGTTTCCAATTTTGGCAACTCCCCCAGATTTTTCCACCGCTCCTTAATTTCACAAAAACAATCACAATTTTTACATCTCTCCTGAATTTGCTAAGTCACTGCAAATTTTTCAAACTCCCCAAAATTTTGCCAAGTTTTCTCGATTTTGTCAACTCTCCTTAATTTTACAAACCCAATCCCAATTATCACAACTCGCCCGTATTTTACCAAGTGGATTCGAATGTTGGCAAATGCCCTAGATTTTGCCAACTTGCACAATTTTAGAGAAAAAAATTCAAATTTTTACATCTCACCTGATTTTTGCAAAGTCACTCTGAATTTTGCCAACTCTCCTAGATTTTGCGAAGTTGCCTCGATTTTGCCAACACGCCATAATTTTACAGAAAAAAAAAATTCCAATTTTTACATCTCGCCTGAATTCTGCCTATTCTCATCTATATCATCTGCTAATTCTCCACGATTTTCCCAAGTCACTCCGAATTTTACCAACTTTCCACGATTTTGCCAACTGCTCCTAGATTTTGCCAAATTTTCTCAATTTTGCCAACTCACCATAATTTTACAGAAAAAGAAAACCACTTTTTACATCTCACCTGAATTTTGAAATAGATACTGCAAATATTGCCAACAAAAAAAAAATTTGTCAACTCTCCTAGATTTTGCCAACTCGCCATAATTTTACAGAAAAAAATCCCAAATTTTACATCTCATCTGAATTTTGTCAACTCCCCACAATATTGCCAAGTCACTCTAGAATTTTGCCAACTCCCTCAAGCAGATTTTGCCAAATCACTCCGAATTTTGCCAACTCCAAGATTTTACCAAGTCACTCTGAATTTTGCCAACTCCAAGATTTTACCAAGTTGTCCCGATTTTGCCAACTCACCTGTATTTTACTAAGTGGCTTCGAATTTTACCTTTACCAACTGCTGCAGATTTTGCCATCTTGATTTTCCCAACAGCCCTAGATTTGCTAAGTTGCCTCGATTTTGACAACTACCCTAGATTTTGCCAAGTTGTTTAGATTTTGTTAACTCCATTTAATTTTACAAAAAAAAGATTACAAATTTTCACAACTCACCTAGATTTTACGAAGTCGCTTCGAATTTTCCCAACTCCGAGTTACTTTGGGGAGGAGCCTCTCCCCCCATAGCTATGCCCCTTCCCATGGTTGATGGATAAGAAGAGTGATAAATACCACAAAATAATCGAGTGCACATGTAACAACAGTGCCAACTTAGTCAAGAGTGTGTAAACAAATCTGGCATCTCACCAAGTGATAGACCAAAAATATCATCAGCAGTCTCTCTCTAAATGAGTGCGTCATCCTCTAAACTCCAAGGATTTCACCACCAACTTGTATAAAGTGGTTAAAACCATCTTTCCTCTCTTACTACTTTAAGAATAATTTAAAGTGTATTCAACTATGATATAATTGACTGTCACCTATCTCATGTCATGAGATTCAGGTTGATAGTGATTTGAAAGGTTCACTTCACTAGACTGAAGTAAGATTATACTGATTAAGTGTAAAAATTAAATTTAATGGGATATCCAGCGCTTTGATAAAATTAATATGTAGTATTAATCTCTTTCTTTAGATAATAATACTGTTGCAGTATCTATATGCTCTGTACAATAATGTTCTTATAGAATATATATATTTTCTTGGTATAAAAAATTAAATGGTATTAAATTGCTGATAAAGGTATGTTTTCCAATATACTTCAGTTAAAAAAAATCTCATCATATACGTAAAATCTCATTCATTACTTTTGATACCAGGCAGGATAGATATTGTGTTGAATGCTTTAAAACATTTAACAGTGTCATAGAGTATTAAAGATATAATTTAATTACTGCACTGTATAGCTCCACTGTAATTTTTGATACTTCAAATATTAATGTCTTGTTTCTTTGTATCAGGGTATCAAAAAAAATGCTAATTTTTTATTATTTTCGAATTCATCTGTAAATTCTATTTTTGTATATATATTGAATTTAAATTGCTAATAAAATTGTAGAAGGCAGAATCAAAATATGGCCAGTTATGAAAATATCATTAATATATCTTCCAATTTATGGGTTTTAAGTTCTGTTTTGATATATTTCATACTCAATATCTCTCATTACATAAGAAAAAATGGGATTTCAAAGGTCTGTAGAAATATTTATTGTTAATTACAAAGTGACTGATATCTTTAATTGTGTGTAAAGCATCAACAATTCATAGATGTTACATTGATTATAATCATGTAATGCATTTATTATTAACATGATGGTTTCAAACATAAGTGTATTTGGATATAAATTTATTACATCTAATGAAAATAAATAGTTTTAAAAATTTTTATTTCATTTATTTTATTTAGAATTTTTGGAAAACATTCAAGACTACTTTCAAGCTTCTACTGCTACAGCCAGGATATCAACATAAACTAAAAAACCTTAATGGGAAATTTTCCTCCCACATAAGGTTTGATTTCTATTCTTATAAAATTGAATTTTTTTTCCTGCACTAAGACTACTTGGGCATCTCATTTCCTATTCTGTCAACATTTATATTTGTCTTGGATCCCAGAAGGATTAAATGTACTAATAATCTTGGTGTATTATCTGTTAAATTTATTTGCATTGGCATTTGAAGCTATGGAAAACAATTTATTATCATCAATGATTTCTATGAGTAATTTTAAATTTGAACTGGATATACAGTGTTCAAAGGAAAGCTCTAAAAAACCAAATAATGTTTTAATGAAGGATCCTAGAAGTGCAAATGTTAGTTGGAAAGTGACTAAAAATATAGATATCTCTGGACTCACATTTCGGATTCTGTCAATGTGTATAATCAACAGGGACCCTTGAAAGGTTAAATGTAGTACTAGTAGTATCCTTTATTTCCATTTATATTAAATTATGACAAAAGACTATCGAACCATCTAGTAGTTGGTTCCCTCTGAAGTTTCCCTCAGGATAGCTGGCGCTCGAGGGAATCAGTCTCATCCGGTAAAGAGAATGATTAGAGGCCTTGGGGCCGAAACGACCTCAACCTATTCTCAAACTTTAAATGGGTGAGAAGTCCGGCTTGCATGACTGAAGCCCGGATGTCAGGATGAGATGCCCAGTGGGCCACTTTTGGTAAGCAGAACTGGCGCTGTCGGATGAACCAAACGCCACTGCATATTGAATATTATAAACTATATGCTATGCATAATATTAATTTATTGCAATAATTTTTACAGTACCACAAAGCTATTACTTATCATTAAAAATCTTACACCCATTTTGATTGCTTTTTTTTTTACCTTCTCCACCAGTGCAAAACCAAAAATTTGGTAAATCAACCATAACTAATGGTGCACTACTGCTTCTTGTTACTAGGGGTGTGTGAGGTGTAAATCTGGCCCTAGCAATAACGAACAAATATAAAATTAAAAATTTTATATTAACACAATCAGTTTTTACATTTTTACCTTAATGGGGAATTTAAAGTTGTTTATTTGCAGAAAAATTATTATTTTATTAAAAAAATTATTATTTTATTAAATAATAATTTAATAAAATTATTATTTTTTAAAATTTACAAATTAAGCCACTTGTGAAACAAGCATAATTTCCTTCATAATGCAAAAAAAGAAGTGCAATAAGTTATTTTGAATTGTTCCAAAAGCTATGAACTTTGTTGGTTTTAATAAATTTAATATTTTATTTTTCAAGTTTTCTTTATGTGAGACCTTAAGCCCATGAAAATGTCTTAATATTTCCCTGGATACTTCATAAGTCATAGGATGGACACCACTTATACATATCACAAACATATGTAAAATTTCAAATGAATCCATGAACACTTTCAAGATAGGGAAATTCCTTTGCTGGCTATTGTACAAATGCTTCTTGAAGGGCTCAACTGAAAAAGATATCAATTTCCAATGCAATTTTCTGAGACACGTCAAAAATCTGTCATCAGTGACTGAAGGATAATCAGAATTTGTAGCTGTAATACTTTTTTGGCTGTTCACAATTATGTGTTAGTATACATGAGAAGCTTACCCAAACATATCCGTGATAGTGCTTCTCTCCTCTTAATTTCAACTCCAATGATGGTCTCAAGAGGAACGTCTGTCCTTGGAATACTAACTGAACTTGGGGGCAACATAATGCTTTCCAAACAACCAAAATTGCATTCTAATTGTACATTCTTATAACATACTGCATGTGCCTGCAAAAAAAATTAAACATCAATCATTAATACATGTACTTCAAATTCACTATTATTTTATTCTGATAGAAGTAGTTTACTACAGAGTATTTTCACTAATCTTGGATTTATATTGTATGCAACACATGAAAAACACTTGAGAGAATAAAACTAATTTTATAAATTGAAGAAATCTGTTGACATTTTTGCTTAACTATCAGGTAAATATCCACTCTTAGTTTATTACTGATGTTAATTTTAGAGGAAAAATTATTTAAAGTTTGAAAAAATTATCTTTAGCCAGGTGTGATACAACTTCCTTATTTTCCTCTAAAACTGATAAACAATAAGAGTGAATATTTCCCAGATATTTAAAAATAATTTTTATACTTTTTCATTATGCCACTTACAGTATTTTCATTAATAAACACATAAATGCTTCACATTTGTGATTTTGTCTACAATGGTTGTCATAGCTGCCAACCTTAAAATTTCAAAAATCAGGAGTTTGTTTTAAAATTTTACAGTGAAAACCACACTACCAAATATTTCCTATTCCTTAAATTCAAATATATTGCTCTACCAAAATATTAGAGAATTTCCATGTAATGTCAATGGGAATCTAACTTCAAAGCTCATCATCATCTTCCTCAAGCAGCCATTCTTGACAGAATTCAAAATATCCTGAAGTCTGTAAAACCTATCCTTCTCATCCTCATTGGCATCTTCAGTGGGGGCATAACAGCAAATAACATTCAAGTCTTTAACGCTTGTCTCAAATTTTGTTGCAAGAAACCTTTCATTAATGCACTGAGCTTATAACATGTCATAATTCCTTTCATTAGTTATTTGGCAAAAAGTTCTAATGTTAATTTGTTTTTTGGTTGATCAGAGTGAAAAATAAGTTGGACCCCTAGATGTAAACCGGTTTTTCAGATGGTACTCTAGAAGGATTAACGTGCTGGGTTTGTAGAGCAGAATACACTCTGGTGGCTGGGTAAATTTTGAAGTGCTTCCAGCAGAAAAAAACAGCTATGAAATCTGATACTGAAAAAATAAACAGAAATATGTCATGCCATAAACCAAAATAAAGAGCATTTAATTTCAAGATTGAAGAGGTTTTTTTCCCAACGGAATATTAAAGAAGATATCACTGTGAATTTAACATCAATCAATTTTAGAGGACAAATTGTTTTGAGCAGGGTGGGATACGAACCCACAACCTTCTGATAACATGTCAGGTTTTGATTCTTCAAGCTGAGAGCAGCTGGGACAATACCTTCACGAGACATGGATGATTGTGTACTATTGGTAGAAAGTTCATAGCATCAATTAGAGGTGATCTTGATTGGTGGCTGGTAGCTCAGTGGTCCAGGGTCCCTGACGTGTTATCAGGAGGTCGTGGTTCGTATCCCACTCGGCTCAAGACAATTTTACCTCTAAAATTGATTGACATTAAACTCAGAGAGATATCTTCCTTAATCTATATAATAAAAGGTGTTTATCTGTCTGTGAGTCTGTCATAACTCACGGGAAATCAACACACACTCCAAATTTTAAGAGAACATTTCTGGTTGTGATCTGCATTGCAGTGACAAATTTAAGGTCAAAAGTCCAAAAGGGGGGCTTGCTAGAACTAAAAATATTTACCATGCTATTCCTACAGGAAACGAGAATCGCTGTCAAATTTACTGTTGCCATTTATTGCTCCCTAACTGTGAAAGTAAAGTGTTAAAATAGCATTTAAATCTTCTGCTGCAAATCTGATGCCATTGCCAGATTCCCCACATTTCCAAAAGCATTATTTAGGCATTCCATCGCAGCAAGGGACGTGATATTCTAACCAAAAATGGGGTCGGGCACGGGGAACCTGCCTGCGAATTTTGGGACCTTTCGGTGAAGTACATCGGGAATTACAGAATGCCAAAATCTGACAAAATAAAAATATCTCGATAGTTTGCCATGGGCTCTGAGAGCATGTACTGAGTCAGCAATGACCTTTGCAACACCGGGAAATTCTTTGTGTTCAAATTGTCATAAAATTTTTTTTGGGGGGGATACTCACAAAACAACAAAATATGCAGATTAAAAATGATACACAAGCTGTCACAATTTGTGTAGAAACAAAGCCAAGGGCTAAGTGAGAACCTGATTTTTAAACCAATCACTGGGGCACACAGGTGACGTTGTGCATGAAATTTCGACCATGTGGATGAATATCACGGGAGCCATAGGGTGGCAAAATCTGTAGTAACAGAAATAAAAATCTTGATAGCTTATGCAGAAACTAAGCCACGGGATATGAGAGAGCTTACTGACGTCGAAAATGATCCAGTCAAACATTGGGCAAATTTCTTCCCGTTGAAAATCGGTGCTAAAATGTTGGGGGGGGGGGGGAATACAAAATTTACCTTTGGTGCAGTGAAAAGAAGAATATACAGGTTAAAAGTTACACCCGGCAGCACCGGGTATGTTCAGCTAGAATACGTCAGAAAAATCGTCAGAATAAATACGTCAGAAAAAAAATCTCTTTAATCTAAACCACTGATTCTTGAGGCTGAGAGCAACTGGGATAACACCTTCATGAGACACAGAAAATTGTGTACTGTTGTTAGAAAGTTCATAACATCAGTTAGAGGAGATCTTGATCGGTGGCCAGTAGCTCAGTGGTCTGGAGCACCTGACATGTTATCAGGAGGTCGTGAGTTTGTATACCACCCAGATGAAGACAATTTTTTCCTCTAAAAATGATCAATGTTAAATAAAGAGTGATACCTTCCATTTTAAATGTTAATTTTTTTTTAAAATACTTATAAAAACATCATTAATTTTAATAAGTACTTATTTTAAACAATATAGTATGAGAAAAAAAGAATATTTTCATCGGATTTGAGCAAGTTCTGAAATACGTAATGAACAGAATATGGCACATCTTAAAAGAAAGAGCATTTAATTCTACCTAATAAATAAACAGATTTACCTAAAACAGGATAATTATATAGTACTTTTTTTTTTCTTTTGTACAGTACTGCTGAAAATTTCAGAGTCACTAATGTGTGCTTTCACTGTCAGTAATTGACATTTACTAACACATTATATACGCTATTTTTGAGGGAATTTCAAAAAACAATTAAGAAAAAGTTCAACAACAATAGTTCAAAGAATGTTACCACGAAACTTTAATTTGGGAATTAAGAGGAAGTCTGAAAAAATCAAATGCTGAGGTGCAAAAACAGTCTCAGTAATGACTGTGAGACATTACTGTCTGTGTGCAGTGCTTTCTTACATCATTTTGTGCAACTTTATTAGATATTAACCCTTCCAGTTTCCATGTCGTCTGTATATGTTCGGAGAATCCGAAATGAGAGGCCAAGGACATATATATATACGTTTTTAGTAAAAAAAAAATCGATTTTTTAGAAATAAAAAATGCCATTGAAATCTTTTATACATATATATATTATAAAAATATATAATTCAGGCTTTGAAAATAATATTTTGTTTTTTATTTGATGCATGTTTTATTAAACTACAATATAAATAATTTGATAAAGCCATCCAATTGCCATTTCTTAGAAGCACTAAACGGTATTGCTGATTTGGTTGTTAACCTTCCTCTTTGCTGAAGCAACCTTATGATTTAAGCTCACAAGTTTGATCTGAACTACACCCACCAACCAATGAATTAGAAACCTTTATTCAATACAGAGTTGTACCTCCTTTAGCCCAAATTACAGCATGTATGCAGTTTTGGCATAGATTCCACAAAATATTTATTGATATATTGACATTAAAATGTCACCCAGGTAATGCTGTGATTGTCACCTATGTTTAAATCATTAATAATGCTAAATAGTGTGAAGAGACTTTATTATTTCCATCTTACTCAGCGCAGTATAAAAATAAATAGTCGCCACCATTGATCATAATGGAGCTAATGGTTTGCCCGAAAATCATCTGTGAAAAGTTAAAGTCTTAAATTAGTGGGGGAAAGAAGATGAGCCAGCATTAGTTCAATCGGTAAGAATACTCTGGCATGTTTCTGGAGAGATGCAAGGTTCAAGTCCCATATGTTGGCGAAATTTTTTCCACAAAATATTTATTTCCACAAGGTGTTGGAGTGCCTTTACATTTCCAGCATACCAAGAGTTCACCAGACAGTCCTTTAACTGGCTCATATTTGATGAAAGATTTATTTGCTCCTAGATCTGTTTTATTAACATGTCCCATACATTCTCAATGGGATTCAGATCTGGGATTTGTGGTGGCCAAGAAAGATGGTGGAAATCGCTGTTATGCTCACTGAACACATCTTGCATGATGGACAGTAGTATTATCATCCATGAAACAACTGTCACCTGCTGGATAAAAAGTCAACACTGCAGGATGGACTTGATCGGCAACAATGTTCAGATAATCCTTGGAGGACCAGACCTTCCAGCAATATCAGGGGACCCATATGAACAGAATGTGCCCCACACCATGACACTGCCTCCATTGCTTGATGGAGCTCCACAAAACTCTCTGCCTACCATCGGTACTGAACTAGGTGTACCGCAACTCGTAGGACCATGTGACTTTTTTCCAGTCTTCCAGTGTCCAATCGCAGTGTTCCTGACACCACTGTAGATGAAGTTTCCAGTTCTTCGCAGAAAGCAGTGGTTTCTGTACAGGCATGTGACTGCTAATACAGATCCTCTTCAGTTCCCTGAGCACAGTTCACTGAGATATGGGTCGAGAACAGCCTTTATGAATGCTTTAGTCAATTGCTGCACACAGGAAGTCCTGTTTCTCAGTACAAGCCTTCTCAGACGATGGTGATCTTGTTCCTGACAGATTGTCGTCACCCCACACTTATGCCTCTTAGACAAGCAATATGGGTTATATTTCCACTGATTAAAAACCTGAGATATCTCACCTTTTCGGAAACCAGTCAGCTCTGCTTTTTTTTAAAATCGCTCCAGCCAGATGGGCACCCAAAATAAGCCCTTTATTGAACCCAAAAAATCCTTTGTTTTTCTCCCATTGTGATCAACAAAATTTTCCTCAAATTTTTGAAAATCTAAAAAATTAATAAAAACTGCTATTTTTAAAAACAGTGGATTTTGGAAGTAATTAAAAAGTACATACTGCCATTTTTTTTCCATTTCACAGGCTTTTCTGTCATAAACCTATTTCACTATTCCCAAAATTATTTTTATCAATTTTTCCAGCATTCTACTCTTCTTTCCCACTCTTAATATCGAAACTGGAAGCAAAAGCATCCTTCTCAGAAATTCTGGGTGCAGCTGCACTTAATTACATTATGGCTCACTGAGGCAAACAAGAGGCAGATGACTGACATATGCTATCTCTGTTCTGTGTACTATAGTTTGCTTCCATAGTGTTTGGGTACAGCATATTGGATACCCTTTGTAAAATTAGCATATACTTTTTTTTATATTTAAACCTTAGTTTTCATTTCAGTAGATTTATTTTTGTAAATTTGTGATCTGTTGGCCAAGCAACCTTTTTATAAATTCTGCATTGTTTTTGTATATATATTTTTTTTCTTTATGTATAAGTTAAGTGTCAATGTTGCCAAAATTATGTATTTAAATAATTTGTAAGTTAACCTACATGAGCTTAGATGCTCTTGGGTTAATAAGAGTATTACAAATATATGCTGTTTGTAACATTATTATAATAAAACTGAACTGAACTGAATAAGTATTGATTTTTCATAGTTATGCTACATCGTATGGCCAGTATACAAGTTGTTGCTGTGGATATTTTAACATCGCATTAGACTACATGCTAATTTTATTATTTATTACTTTTCCAGTAAAACTTTAATCTGGTATCATTTTCTGAAAATAAATTAAATCTTGGATACATACAAAATCCTCCTGCAGCCATGGGCTACGTAGGTCCAACCAGACTCTGTAATTTTGCTCTCCAAATGTGTCTTCTTTTGAGCTACAGCTGCTTCATTTGGCCACTCTACACCAATTCTAGCAAGGTCCTATTTGACATTGTCAGCCCATCGCATCCTAAAATGACCCTTTTTCTGATACCCTTAGGCACACTGTTCATAATCCTCTTTGCCAATCTGCAATTATGCATATGGGCAACATGGCCAAACCAACACAGTATCTCTCTGCATAATACGCTGCTCAAAATAGGTTGATGACTCCTTCTTCTAACCTCATCATTACTTACAAAGTCAAACCACCTAATGCCCAAGATACTGCATAAGCATCTAGAATCAAAGGCATCAAGTTTCTTGTTATCCTGCTTACAAAGGGTCCATGTTTCGCTACCATAACTAACCTTAGAAAGAACCAAACTATTATAGAGCCTAATTTTAGTCTTTATGTGTATACACCTATTTTTCCATACTCTCCATAGATTCTTAACAGTCCCAGCAGTAATACCTATTCTATATTTATCTCACGCAGTACATTGCCAGTATCTGTTACATAGCTCCCAAGATAATTAAACTGAGACACTTGCTCAATAGTACAGCCATTCAAAGCAACTGAATCACAGCCTGCCTGACGAATTTTCATCACTTTAGTTTTTTCTCTGTTTATCACCAAACCTACTCTATTACCAGTCTCATCAACAGCCCTAATGAATTAATTTATCTCATCAACATCAGTAGACAACAGGGCCAAATCATCTGCATAATCTAAATCAGAAATTTTGAAATCTCTAGACCATTTAAGGCCAAAATCTTTCCCTTGCAAAGAATTTCGTATTACATAATCAATAACCGAACTAAAGAGAAAAGGAGACAGAATGCAACCTTGTCTAACTCCACTAGCAATGCTAAACCAATCGCTGCAAGATGTACCAGCTCTCAGACATGACTCAGTTATTATAGAGAGATCTCATTACACTAACTTACCATGTATTCAATATGTCGATCAATAGAGTCAAAAGCCTTTTTGAAATCTATAAAGCTAGCAACCACAGGTTTCTAAAACTCTTAAACGTTTCTCAAGAATCTGCCTTAGTGAAAATATTTGATCAATACATCCCTACTATTTCTGAATCCACCCTGCTAATCATGCAGTTGTCCATCAAGCAAATTCTTAATACTATTAAGTATAATCGTGCAAAGAACTTTACCTGGAACAGAAAGTAAACTAATTCCCCTATAATTATTACATGAACTGTGATCACCTTTTTTAAAAAATTGTGACAATGAGAGCTCTAGTAAAATTCTTAGGAACACCTTTATCATAAAAAATATTCAAAATTTCAGTCAGCCATGTGACAACACAAATGTTCCCAGCTCTAAGCATTTCAGTGGTGATTTTGTCCACCTCTGGGGATTTCTGCAGTTTTAATTTAGAGAAAGCCAATGCGACTTCGGAATGTGATATAGGACCATCATAAAAGAAAGTAATGCATCTATCCTCATTACAAACAATGGGAGTAGAAATAATCACATTATTTAGAACATCTCTGAAACACTCAGCCCACATAGGCATCACAGAATCTTCCCCGTCAATCACCTTGCCATATTTATCCCTCATGCCTGTGTACCTGTCTGTTTCTTCCCACATAAAACATTAACAATCTGGTATAACCCCCTGCTGTTGTGCTGTCTAACTGCTTCCTCTCCTTTGTCAGCCAAGTTATCAAGCCAAAGATTCTTTATCAGCTGTTAATTGATTCTTTACATGTTTATTAAGCTCGTTGTAATGCCTTCTGTTAGGACTAGTAGAGTGTTGATTCATATTAATCCTGCACTTCTTTCTTTCAGAAATATGTTCCATATCCTTATCAGTCAAATAATTTTGTTTCCTCTGTTCCCTTTTACCCAAAAGAGTACTGCTAATTTCAAGAAAATTCTTGTTAAAATGATCACATTCTTTCTCAACTTCAGCAGTAAGCAAACCAGAATTGTCATAATTACTTAAGTATCCTATCATGGTATGCTTTGGCTATATCTGGTTATTGAATTTCCTTCAGTGTTGAAGGTAATTTTCTGAACCTTAACACATTTCTTAAGCTTCAGCTGCAAGACTACTTTGACCCAGTAATGATCTGACCCAATTTCAGCTCCCCTGTATGATCTGGTATTCCTAACTGAACTAGTCTATTTGCTGTTAATTAAAATATAATCTATCATATTCCTGTGCAACCCATCAGGTGTAACCCATGTATATTTATAAATGTCCCTGTGTTTGTAGTATGTGTTAGTTATTCATAAATCATTAAGTTTACTTACATGTAGGAGACATTCCCCATTTCCAATGGAACTACCAATATCAAAGGGACCTAAAACTCCTGCCCAAAGGTCAGAGTCAGTACCAACTTTAGCACTGAAGTCACCTAGCACAAGAGAAATATCTCCTTTCTTCACAGAATTCAAAATATCCTGAAGCTGGCTGTAAAACATATCCTTCTTGTTCTCATCAGTCCTCTGTGGGGGCATAACAACAGGTGACATTCAAGTCTTTAATTTTTGTTTTAAAATTTGCTCTAAGAAATCTTTCATTAATGCAGTCATATTCTAGAAGAGCATCATTGGTGTGTCTTCTGAGAAGCAAACCTACACCTTGGAGATGCTTTCCATCCTCCCTGCTTGAAAAGAGAAATTTAAAGTTACTTTTAAGTATCTCACCTTTATCTGTCCATCTGGTCTCTTGCAAGCCTAGAATATTTTGGATATGGAAGCAAATTAATTTCTGTAGTTTTATTTCCGTTAGTTAGCAATCTTTCGATCGGTTGATTTATCGACCTTTCTGAGTTATGATAGATCGAGGCCAGCTTAAAAGTTGTTGTGGATATTTTATTTAACATCCCACTAGGTTATATGTAATTTTTCCTTTATTATTTCTAGTTTTTTTTAGTTAAAAACTTTGAACTTGTACTGTTTTCTGAAAAGGAATGTCTTGGATACAGAAGAAAAATAGACTTCCTTGCTATGGAAATCAGCCGTTGTGTAGGAGGGAAAATTTGGGAAGAGGTCCACCCTGCTAAACTCACAACGAAAGTTTCACCCACCCACATTCCTCTAGAAAAATATAATTTTTGCAAAATTATGAGTTTTTATGTTTATGTTGAATGATTATAAAGGCAACTCTCCCCCCCCCCCCCCTCAAATACCTTGGCTGTGCCACACAGATGACATAATGCTGTTTTTTTTTTCTTTGCTTTGGTCCACAAACCTTTCTGCACTTAGCCAAGATCACCAAATATCCACATCCAAAGAAAAAGTTCATAATGTTTAGCAAAAAAACAGCCAAGTTTTTCTATTTCATAACCAGTTCATAAAATCCCTTGAATGTGGGAAGTCCAAGTCATGTTGTAACACTGGCAGTGTCTAAAATATAACGTACTGAAAAGAATCATTAAAAGAAATAAAAATCATATTTCAGGTTGAATATTATACTATTAGGGAGGAAATTTTCTTTTAATAAATGTATAATTTAACCATTTTTATTCATCAGGTTTTCCAAAATGGAGCCTTAATTGCATAGCGCGATCTTTTTTTTTACCACATCACAGTGAAAAAGGCTTATTAAAATCAATATGCTTCTAAATTTCTTTATATTATTTAATGTAATGAAATTCGTAATTAAATTCTGTTTAATTTGATATATAACAAGACCTATTTAAGTTGATGGGTTTTTTTTTTTTTAAATTCTAAAGTTGACTTGTTTATCTGACTCAGCAAAATTGGCTAAAAGCCTGGAATTTTTCTCATAGTATGGTACCGAGAAAAATATTACAAAACGAGAGAAATATTTACTTGAAACCATTTTTTTCATTATTCAGAAATAAATACCTTTCTATTCCATGTGCACTGTAATCATTTCTGTCTATTAGCTTTTTTATTTTTATTTATGTTGCCAGATGCATTTTTTACTACAAGACTTAAAAAGTCCTATTAAAATAAGTCTTTTTTGTAATTGCTAAAATATTACAAAACGAGAGAAATATTTACTTGAAACCATTTTTTTCATTATTCAGAAATAAATACCTTTCTATTCCATGTGCACTGTAATCATTTCTGTCTATTAGCTTTTTTTTATTTTTATTTATGTTGCCAGATGCATTTTTTACTACAAGACTTAAAAAGTCCTATTAAAATAAAAGTCTTTTTT
Organism: Ryuthela nishihirai; assembly: GCA_038380435.1. Lineage (NCBI taxonomy): Eukaryota > Metazoa > Arthropoda > Arachnida > Araneae > Heptathelidae > Ryuthela > Ryuthela nishihirai. The sequence goes on from JAWZYU010000022.1 coordinate 35,919,767, forward strand.
GTTAAATACTTTATTTTTAGAAAATCCAGAATTAAATGCTGATTAATTTGGTATACAACATGCCATAATTCCTTTCATTAGTTATTTGGCAAAAAAAAATTCTAAAGTTAAAGCTTTTTTGGCTGAGCATATGGTGAAAATAACTTGGCCTCTGGATGGAAACCAGTTTTTCAGGCTGGACACTGGAAGGGTTAATGGTCATTTAGTTTATAAACTTTCATTAACCGATTTCTATTGGGGGGGGGGGGGGAATTAACTTTCAGAGCATATTATTGTGAGAACTGTGGTTCCCATTGGATAAGAGACTGCATTTTGCTCTGGGTACTACAATGTCTTCTGGTAATTTGTGTTAATAGAACTTTAAAAAATCATCGTTTCTTACATTTATCTGTAAGACTTTATGTACGATATATTATCATATATGAGACTTTATCGTCTCATATTTTTAAATAATTGATTTCTGTTTTAATTTCCATCAAAACATCTGCTTACTTGAAGATCAGGTTTTCCATTAATAAAATATATTTTGTGTTTTTGTGTGTTTTTATAGTTTTACCTATACTGGTAAATTTAACACACTTTTTAGAATTGCAATCAACAGAGGTACATTCTTCACTTGTTACACTTTATGCAGTTTTAAATGGCAAAAGTTTTTCTCTTTAAGCACTGTATGGCAGAATAAAGGCATGAACTGAATTGATGCTACTTGATGCTGTTTACAGTGACTGAAATGTGCATTGTACTCAAATATATTTTTAAACTTTATCATATTTTTTTCGAAGCAGAATCAACAGGTAAAAAATTTATATCATAGATTTAAATGTTACTTTTGATATTTAATTAGAAACAATTGAAAAAAATTAAGATTTCTATTCAATTTTTTTTTTTTTCAGAACTTTGTACTAAGTGAGCAAAATTTCACTCTCCAATCACTAGAATGGGAAAGATGACAGACATTCTTCGGGCTGCGACACAGTAAAGATTAAGTAAATTGTTAATAAATATATTTCAATTTTTCAATGATGTCTGAAGTGATTGATACTGTGGTGATGGCTGCAGAGACAAATAGGACAAAAATAAGGAAACAATGGGTACACCCATTTCTGAGATAAAATATTTCATCTTATCAAACTTATTTATATTTCATGTATTTTTCATGAAATTTTTTAAAGACCTGAAAAACGGAGAGAGAAATGTTATAATGCATTGGAAATCCAGTCTCTTGTTTCTCCCCCCCCCCCAATCCCCGTTTACATTTTTTGGACTTAATTGTGTGTCTTTGTCCCCTCCTCAATATTTTTTTTTTTTAGACCCAGGCCTGGTTCAGAATTACAAGGATTTTTAATCTTGAGTTTTTAAAACAAGGTCAAAACTGTGAAGATCACAAAAATATTCAAAATTTGTTAAAATTGAAAATGCCGTACTCTGATTAAAATATGCTTATATGTTCCACTGCAATTTAATACAATTTAAACTACTTGTGTTTTAATATGCTTGTATCAACATTTCAGATTAATTTAACTGACATTACCGATAGTAAATTTTTAGTTCCATATCTATGAACATTGAATGGATATCGTTGATATTCGAGACAGACTATAGAGATTGAGATATTTAATTTCCTCTAGACTCATTTTTCGTTAAAAAATACCTGATTTAGGAAGGGCCTCAAATACTTAATTGAAATGAAGAATTTCTATTAAAATAAAGTGGGTCTGTTCCAACAAAATGATCACTGAATACTTGTCAAGCTTGTTCAGAAGCAGTTAGGTAATCACATTTTTGGAAAGGGTTAACCTTCCCTTTCCAAAAACATATTAATGTAAATTTACGAAACCATTATTATATCCAAAATCTTTCTAGTTACCCAACTAGACGCTGCGTAACTTGTGGTGCATACATCTTTAATTTTAAGAGCCTTCCTTATAAAATTCATTATTCAAACCCTCAAGTTAGGGGGTATAACTCATGCACCTTCCCCCCTTCGGATATGCCACCATCATCATCATCCTCAACACCCATGAGCTACAGTGGTCCAACCAGAACATGCAGATTAATTCTCCAAGCATATCTGTCCTGAGCTACATCTGCTGCATCCAGACACTGGACACCAATTCTAACAAGGTCCTGTTTAACACTGTCTGCCCACTGCATCCTAGGTTTCCCCCTCTTTCTGAGGCCTTTAGACACACTGTTCATAACCCTATTCACCAATATATAATTATGCATACAGGCTGTAACACTCCAAAGAAATGCAAAATATACTTTAAGTTTGGACCCTTTTCCTGATCCAATTAGTTTATGCTCCGGATAGTTCAGTCGGGCGCCAGGCAATAATTAACAAATTACCAAATAAATAAAGTTAATTAGGGTTCAAAATACCAGTGAGCGTTAATGAGTAAGAATTCAAAAAATGATTGTCAAGCTAAATATCTAAATATAATCAAAACTTAATTCACGTTGCTCAAGAGAAAAAATTAGTAAAGACTCAAAAGGTTTAAATAACAAATTTATTTCAAAAAATCACTCACCAAAACTTCAATGAAGAAGGTACACACTGCACTAACTGTGTGCTCAACTGAGCTCACTCACGCACATAGTTGCGTTCAGTAAGAAGCACAACTATGTGCTTCTTACTATGTGCTACTGTGACAACATGTCACCAGACTTTAACAAGAGGCTTACAGAGGCCCGCACGTGTCATGTTGCACGCTGGGAAAGACATTTACATAAACTGACCAGCGACGCAATATATGACGCAAGAGGGCACGTGTCCTTGTGCACGCGCTTTAGTGGGTGACAGCCGGAAGATCGGAGTTGCGCATGCGCAACTCCTAACTCTCGGAAACGAGCGTTGTGATGCCAAAAAGGAAATAAAAATCCCCAAAATGATAAATATAACGTAAATTAAACAAAACTGGTTAAGGTAAAGTAAAAGTGAACGATGGGGCATCACAGGGCAACATGGCCAAACCAATGGAGTCTCTCTCTGCACAATATGCTGCTTAAAGGAGGCTGCAGACTCTTTTGCAATATCATTAGTTACAAAGTTGAACCACCTAATGCCCAAGATACTGTGTAAGCATCTAGAATCAAAACCATCTACACTGCTCACAAAAATTAGGGGATATTTCAAGATGGATATGAAGCGATAAAATATCCCCTAATTTTTGTGAGCAGTATACTTTCCTGTTATCTTGTTTACAAAGTGTCCAAGTTTCACTACCATAACTAACCCTAGAAAGAACCAAACTATTATACAGTCTAATTTTAGTCTTTAGATGTATATGCCTATTTCTCCACACTCTCCATAGATTCTTAAAAGCCCTGGCAGCAATCCCTATTCATCTGTTAATCTCATACCGCACATCACCAGTATCTGTTACATAGCTCCTAAGAAAATTAAACTGCGATACCTGTTCAAGACTGCAACCATTCAGAATAAACGAAAAACAGCCTGCCTGACCAATTTTCATCACTTTAGTTTTCTCTCTGTTTATAACCAAACCTACTCTACTACCAGTCTCATTAACAGCTTGAATAAAAGAATTCATCTCATCAACATCATTTGCCAAAAGGGGTAAATCATCAGCATAATCAAAGTCAGAAATTTTCATATCACCAGCCCATTTAAGGCCAAAATCTTTCCCTTGAAGTGAATTTCGCATAACATAATCAATAACCAAACTAAAGAGAAAAGGAGACAAAATGCACCCTTGTTTAATACCAGAAGTAATGCTAAACCAATTGCTACAAGACTTACCAACTCTCACACATGACTCAGAGCTTTCATTATGGTAACTAACTTGTCTGGTATACAATGTGATCTCACAATCAACCACAAATTATGGCAATCAACAGAGTCAAAAGCCTTTTTGAAATCAACAAAGCTAGCAACCAAAGGTTTCTGAATCTTTAAACATTTCTCAAGAATCTGCCTAAGTGAAAATATCTGATCCACACATCCCCTACCACTTCTGAATCCATATTGCTCATCATGCAATTGCCCGTCAACCAGATTCTTAATTCTATTAAATACAATTATGTAAAGAACTTTACCTGGAACAGAAAATAGGCTTTAGAATTATCACAAAACCTAAGATCACCTTTTTTTGAAAATAGGGATAATAATTGCTTTGGTAAAATCCTTATGAACCATGCCTTTATTATAAAAGATATTCAGAATTTCAGTCATCCAAGTGGTAACCGAAACATTCCCAGTTCTAAGCATTTCAGTAGTAATTTCATCTACCCCTGGGGATTTATGAAGTTTAAGTTTAGAAACAGCCAAAATAACTTCAGATTGTGTTATAGGGCCAACATTAAAGCCAACAATGCATCTATCATCATTGCAAACAATGGGAGTAGAACTAACTACATTGTTTAGAACATCACTGAAATGCTCAGCCCACTTAGCCACGACAGAATCCTCACCTTCTATAACCTTACCTTGTTTATCCTTCAATCCCTGTAAGCCTGTCCGTTTTCTACCACATAAAATATTAACTATCTGGTACAGCTCTCTGCTGTTGTGCTGTCTAACTGCTTCCTCAGCGTTGTCAGTCGAGCCATCAAGCCCAAGATTCTTATCAGCAGCTAAATGATCCTTTAAACGTTTATTAAGCTCTCTGTAATGCTTTCTATTAGGAAGTAGGGTATTGATTAAGGACATTCCTGCAGTTCTTTCTTTCTGAAATAAGCTCAAGTGCCTTATCACTCAAAAAATTCTGCCTCTTCTGCTCCATTTTTCCTAAAAATGGCATGTTTCCAAAAAAGCTAAAAAATGGTCCCATTCTTCCTCAACTTCAGTAGTAAGCAAACCATGAATTTCATAATGACTAAGTAACCTATCATGGTAAGTTTTAACTGTAACTGGGTCTTTCAGAGCTTCAATATAAAAGGAAAAATTTTTAACCTCGGCACAACACTTTTTGAGATTAAGTTGCAATACACTTTTAACAAGATAAAGGTCAGATCCAATTTCAGCTCCCCTATATACCCTGATATTCCTAACAGAACTAGTCCATTTGCTGTTAATTAATATATAATCAATCATATTCTTATGCAGCCTATCAGGTGAAACTCATGTGTACTTACGTATGTCACGGTGTTTGTAATACGTTAGTTATTCTGAAACTATTTACTTACCTGTAGGAATATACCAAAATAGGAGAGTGAGACATGACCATTTCATTCCACAACATATCGTTCAAATCATTTGCAACTACACTTTGATGTACTGCTGTTTATGATAAACTGCTGGTGCAAATTGCAGGAAAATTGCAATTTTCACATCACTAGTCTGTTGCATCACAGCAGAATTGGATCTGGTGTGTGATACCTAAGCTTTGTATTGTACATGCATTTTTAAAAAACACTGCAGTTATCATCGAATTGCAGTTGCAAATTACTTCGGTATGCACTCTCCTTTATAATCAATATATAGATCCATATTTCAGGTATCTTTACACATCTTTAGGGCTGGCATTTACTGAAGTATGTTGCAGTCAGAGACACCATATAATTAATTTATTAATTAGGATAATGTCATCAATACAAATTAGCTTATGAGCTACCCTTCATAACTCCTAGGAGTTTAATATATGCCAAAGAGCCAAAACATTATGACCAGTGTGTCTTTATGCAAATTAAAGCAATTGCAGGTAAATGACAGCACATAAATAAAACCTGATACTGAGCTCTGTTAATCAGTGTTATTCTTGTTCTTCAGATGGGAAAGGTAGCAGACTTAACGAGTTTGACAAAGGCCAAATTGTAATGGCCAGACGACTGGGTCAGAGTATTTCCGAGACGGTAAGGCTTTGTAGGGTGCTCATGATCAGCCATGGTTAGTACCTTCAAAAAGTGATCTGAGGAGGGGAAAAACCAAGAAAAGCTGGCAAAGTATGGGCCGACCATGGCTCATCAATGCTAGAGGTGAGTGAAGGTTATCCTGTATGGTACAAGCCAACAGAATGGATACTGTTGTGCAACTCGCCCATAATTTGAATGCTGGTGATGGGAGTAATGTGTCACAACACACAGTACATTTAACCATGCTGAAAATGGGGATGCATAGCCACAGGTTGTTCCAAGTGTCCATGCTAACCTCGGTTCACGGTCGAAAGCAATGACTACAAGCAGTTCAATTACAATGGGCATGCAAGCATCAAAACTGGACCTTGAGTAATGATTGGAAGAAGGCTGTCTGGTCCGATGAACCTCGTTTCCTGTTACACCATGTGGATGGCCAGATATATGTGTGTCATTTACCTGGGGAAGTGTTGGCACCAGGATACACCATGGAATGAAAACAAGACAGTGGAGGAAGTGTAACGCTTTGAGAAATGTTCTGCTGGGAAGCCCTGGGTCCAGTCATTCACGTGTAGGAAACTATGATGTCTACCACCTACATAAGCATCATTGCAGACCAGGTACTTCCTTTCACGGCAACAGTATTCTCCTCTAGTAGTGCCTTCTTTCAACAGGATAATGTACCATGCCACACTGCCTGGATTGTTCGAGAATGGTTCACAGAACATGAGGAAAACTTCCAGGTATTTGTCCTGGCCTCCAAATTCCCCAGACACCAATATAGCATCTGTTGTTTGTGTTGGAATAGCATATCCGATCTGTGGCAGCTCAACCATGCAACTTACAAGAGTGAAAGGATGTGCTGGTAATGTGTTGGTACCAGATAACAAGACAACTTTAGAAATCTTGTAGCATTTATGCCTTGCCGGATAGGAGCTGTTTCGACGGCATGTGGAGGACCAACATCATATTAGGCAGGTGGTCATAATGTTTTGGCTCTTTGGTGTATATTGCAATTTTGGTAACCACAGTAACTCATGTCTGAGTTTAATATTACTAAAAGATGCTTTTACCATATAAAAATTTCTAAGAGTTTTCAAATAAAATTCACATTTAGAGATTAAATACTACATGATCTCCAACTGTGATCTAATTCATCAGACAACAGCCATGAAGATGTGTAAAAGTACACAAAATATGGATCTACATAAGGCCATCGTATTGAGCAAAGTGGACAGGAACATTGGAGAGGGAAGGAAATACTGGAAGCAGGCAGCAACTGGTGTAGAGTTGGGTTGTTTTACCTCTGAGTAGCATTTTTTTGCACACAATGGTAAATGCCCAGGTCACAAGGATCCCAAAGGCTCAGAGAAGATTGGGGGAGGGGACCCACTGGACACAGATGGTTGACATACTGGATGACAGCCTTCTGTCAATGCCATCCAGTGTGTTCTTTTAACGGCACAGGATATGGCTCACCCATACATGAGGCCACAGCTTAATGTCCTATCTCATGGATGGTGGCCCTTTCAAGCCCACTGGTCCCTTAGTGACCGAGGGCAGGGAGTTTTTCAGAGATAAAATCTCAACACTGGGACTGAGATTATGAGCCTGACATGCTACCAACTGAGCCACCTCTGCCCCCTACTGGTATAGATGACCTATATAAATATAGAGGGAGCTAATATAACAACGGTGGTGAAGTTAACATAAGTATCCTTCTGAATTTACTGAGTATCTATCCACTATCAAGCTGTTTTAAGTAACAGAATGATAAGTATAGAGAAAAAAAATTGTCTTGGGCTGGGTGGGATCTGAACCCAAAACCTTCTGATAACATGTCAGGTGCTCTGACCACTGAGCTACAGGCCGCTGATTAGTCTCTCCTCCACTGTTGATGTTATGCTATACACTATCTGGTCAATCTGTCTTTTAAGTGCATTTGGGGCTCTAATTCTTCAGAGCCATACCAGATATGTACACATGAGCAGCCATACTACAAGAGCTCACTGGCTATTTTTTTTTTGTGAGCAAATTGGAATCTGCCTCACCTATGGTATAATTAGTAGTAGCTTATATTTAGACAAATGAATTCACAGCTCATCATTGATTTACTGAGTATCTATCTACTATCAAGCTATTTTATGTAACAAGATGAAGATGAGTGTTGAGGAAAAACTGTCTTGAGCAGTGTGGGATCTGAATACACAACCACCTGATAGCACATCCTTCTGAATGTTTACCCCCACTATCTTTTCACGTTTTTAATGTTTAAGACACAAGAACATCATGAGCTTAAACCTTCTGTTTATGAAAACTGTTCTGTTCATTGTGTGTGTTGAAAATTTAATAAATATTAAAATCAACAGTTTACATTGTATTTTATACCATAGGAGATGTAACCCTGAATGCTTACATCTATTCCCAAAGCAACCAGCAGACTTTGCAATAATTATACCACCTTACTAACAATTATGGTTAATTTATATCTACTAACTATACATTTAGTATTGCAAGCATCCTAACTACCAGCTAAACTTCTGTACAAAATCGATAGCAACTATTTGACATTATCACTTTATGTTGATTCATCATACAGATCTGTCTAGCACATTGCTAGCATTCAAGATTTACTGTTTACCTTATTAGAAGAATAAAGCAGAAACTCCACTGACCAGTTCTTCTTAGTTCTGATCACTTGGAATCAGCTAGTACAAGGGTTTACAGTTGACAGATGTATGATTGTCAGCAATTGGTAGTCTGTTACATAGACATATCTTGTAACTGCCAAGTTGATTTGCTGTGGGCACATCTGGATGTTTTGCTGTTATTCACTTATGGGTGCATAATCTGTAGCTACTAACAAGGATCCTAACTGATCCTTGCAATACTAAATGTACAGTTAATAGATCTAAACTAATCATAATTGTTGCAAAGTCTGCTGATTGCTTGGGGAACAGATGTATCATTCAGGGTTACATCTCATACGATATAAAATACAATATAAAGTGTTGATTTTAATATTTATTAAATATATATGCATTGTGAATATGACTTGTATTTTATATGTTGAAAATATCGCCTAACTGAAGCACTAATATCTTCAGCGCCTAACATCTTCAGCACAAGAAGTGCAGAATCTATACAGGATGGAATTGTAATAGTGTTACAGGCATCAATTACAGTATGTATTCATTTTATGTTTGGAAGTGCCCTTGGCACCTGAAGATAACTATACAGCAATCATCAAGTTAATTTAAATAGAAAATATTAATATTGTAAAATATTCTTACAGTCATGCCACACCATTCACATCTCATGCCTGCCAGGCACTCAGCTGACCAACATGTCTTTTTACACAGTTGACATTTAGAGTTTCCAGGAAGATTTCCTTCTCGCCAATGATGAAACTGAGTTACAATGGGCTGTAAGAAAGCAAAAATGAGTTTAAAGTTTCTTTATATACACAAAAGATAAACATAGAAAGTTTCTTCCATATAATTAATACAATTCAGAATTAAAAGACAGATGATAACAATATTTAGATATCATTTCATCAGGCACTAAGCAATGACATTGAAGATGACTAAAAAAATACTGTTGTATAACAGCAAGCTACTTATCAATCAACTCTCAATTGGAATATAACAATGACTGCAGTAGTAAAAAACTGTGCAGCACACAAAAAAATAGATTATGGAATAAACTCATAAAAGGAAAGAAGACTGTTAATAAATAATGAAATAAGCTTGACGTATTCCATATCCACTAATAAATCAGCACTTTAGCATCGATTTAAATTTTAGAGGAAAAATTGTCTTGAGCCGGGTGGGATACGAACCCATGATCTCCTGATAGCATGTCAGGTGCTCTGGACCACTGAGCTACCGGCCAACTATCAAGATCTCCGCTAATTAGCGATATGAACATTCCTTTTATGTTTCATATAGGTGCTATTCAGGCAATTTAGCCACAAGCGGCTTTCTATTTGCCAATACATGTTATCAGGAGATCGTGGGTTCGTATCCCAACCAGCTCAAGGTAATTTTTCCTCTAAAATTTAAATCAACGCTAAAGTGCCGATTTATTAGTGGATATGGAATACATCAAGCTCATTTCATTATTTATTATCTGCATACTTGTAATCACATGCTTCCATCTATTGGCAAATAGAAAGCCGCTTGTGGCTACATCGCCTGAATAGCGCTATATGAAACATAAAAGGAATGTTCATAGTGCTAGAGGAGATCTTGATCGGTGGCCGGTAGCTCAGTAGTCCAGAGTACCTGACATGTTATCCGGAGGTCGTGGGTTCGTATTCCACCCGGCTCAAGACAATTTTTCCTCTAAAATTTAAATCGACGCTAAAGTGCTGATTTATTAGTGGATATGGAATATGTCGAGCATATTTCATTATTTATTATCTGCATACTTGTAATTACATACTTCCATCTATTGGCAAGTAGAAAGCCGCTTGTGGCTAAATTGCCTGAATAGCACCTATATGAAACATAAAAGGAATGTTCATAGCGCTAATTAGAGATCTTGATCGGCGGCTGGTAGTTCAGTGGTCCAGAGCACCTGATATGTTATCAGGAGATCGTGGGTTCGTATCAATTTTTCAATTCAAGACAATTTTTCCTCTAAAATTTAAATCGAAGCTAAAGTGCTGATTTATTAGTGAAGACTATTAAACTTTTTCTTTCTATGACAGTGGCTAGTACATACAAAATCTTCAATAATCCACATCATACAGAGGTTAAAATCAGTTGGGTTGTTTTACCTCTGAGCACCACTTTTTTGCACACCAGGTCAAATGGACCCCGAAGGCTCAGAGAAGGTTAGTGGAGGAGACCCAGTGGAACAGCTGTTGGGAGACAGATAATAGCCTCCCATCAACGCCATCCAGCATATTCTTTAATGTGCACAGGGTATGGCTCTCCCACACACGGGGCCACTACTTAACATCCTATCCGATGGATCCACTGTCAGTAAGGGACACCGATGGCCTTTCCAAAGCCATCGGTGTCCCCTACTGACCGTGGGCAGGGGGCGGGGGGGGGCGGGGGGGATTTTGTGAAGATAGGTTAAAATCAATCTTTGTAATTTAGTTTCCAAACATGTCAATGCTGAGCTGCAATTGTCCATCACATCCAACATCCCCCTTTGTCTGAAGCCATTATGCATACTATTCATAACTCTATTCACTAAGCTGCAGTTATGCTTAACCCTTTCAGTGGCAAGAGCTGATTAAATGGTTTTCAAAAATCACTACAAATGACCTTGCAATTTTTTTTATGCTTATCTATATTTTTTTACTTTTAATTTTTATATGTTTCATTCAGAATTAAAGGCTCTTTCTCTTAGTATGCAATGTGAACTATTTCATTCATTAGGTGTTTCATAATATGGCTTAGAAGTTGAATTTCATTTTTAGAGAAAAAAAAACTGGCACTGTAAGGGTTAAGGATAACATAGCCAAACCAACAGTCTCTCTCTAAATAAGATACAGGCATATGATATCTTAGGTACTAGACCACCATCATATAGCAATCATTGCTTTTTTTTCACTTCTAGATGACATTTTTAAGCAGTCGTATATGTGCATAACTGACATAAATAAAGCGAGTTGGGTTGTTTTACCTCTGAGCGGCACTTTTTTGCACACCATGGGCTAAATGGCCAGGTCACATGGACCCCAAAGGCTCAGAGAAGGTTGGGGGAGGGGACCCACTGGAACACCTGTTGGGAGACAGATGGTAGCCTCCCGTCAAGGCCATCCAGCGTGTTCTTTAACGTGCACACGGGAAAGTGAAAAAAAAAAAAAGAAAATTAAAAACACACTTTTCACACGGGGCCACGGCTTAACGTCCCATCCAACAGACGGCGGGCCTTTCCAAGTCCATCGGTGTCCCCTACTGACCGTGGGCAGGGCAGGGAATTTTGCGGACATAAATAAAGCATTTACAATTAAAATAAATACTCTACTTACCCTCAATCTATTATTCTTTTGTTTATAGAGACTGACAAATGTAAAATTAAGAAATTAAAAGTTATTGAAGAAAGGATGAAGGGTATATCACAACTTCTCAATCATCTGGGTCTTCATCAAATGCTAAATGCTTTCTTGCTGGAAATTTGTAGACTCCTTGTAGTAGTTGATGATCGAGTAGGGCTTTGAGTGAATGTTGAAGGTTGAAATAGCATTTGAGAGGATGCTGGTCTTTTATGGAAGTTTGAATCTGACAAAGTTTGAATGATAGAGTTTTCTTTTCTCTGTATATTTCTCTATAACAGGAATATTGGTCTAAAATGCCAGGATTTACCTTGGAGCTTCTTTCAAAATTGGGATCCACCTTTTCAACAAATGGACCTGGCAATTTCCACATGACTGAAAGCTTGTGAAAGTTCTTTGTAAGTTACTTCTTTAGGCACAGGACTCAATATATCTTCAGGATGGGACTCCTCTTCATCCTTCCTGTGCTCTTCAAGTTCAAAATGATCTTTGTTAGGGGCTAGGAATGAGATTCAAGCAGGTAAGTAACATACTCAGATTACACTTCTAGTTCTAACTGCCTTGCCATGTCTATAATATTTGCCTTAACTACTTCAATAGCATTTTCAAATCCTTCAAAATCATCAATAAATTAGGGACACAAATGTTTCCAGACACCTTTAAGTGTAGACTCTTTTACTTCAATCCATGCATCTGTGATAGGATTGATGCCATCCAAGATTGTCAAGCCTTTTCAGCATTCTTTAATTCTATTTGGCCCACTTCTAGAAGCTTTGGTTTATTTACAGCAACATATCAATATCACTAAAATGATATGTTGCAATAAATGTTGCAATCACTAAAATGATATGTTGCAATGAAGCAATATCACTAAAACTGTCATACAAGCAAATATGGCAGTATATAAATGGACACGATCATAATTGAAAATCATCGTATGAGTGAATAGTCATAAAGCGGGGTATTACCGTATTGTTTAAAGGTGGTTAATGACTCATTCATCTAATCTCATCATCTACTTACAGAATCAAACTATCTGATAGCCAAGATACAGCTTAAGCATCAAGAAACACAGCATATTTTCTGTTAGCTTATGAATAGATAGCTGAAACAGTACTCCAGTTTTGCTGTTATGCCATCACTGAGGATGCTGATGAGGATAAGAAGGATAGGTTTTATGAACAACTTCAGGATATTGTGAATTCTGTCAAGAAAGGAGATATTACCCTTGTTCTTGGTGACTTCAATGCCAAAGTTGGTACTGACTCTGACCTTTGGGGAGGGGTGATTGGCCCTTTTGGTATTGGTAGCTGCAATAGCAATGGGCAACGTCTCCTACAGGTAAGTAAACTCAATGGATTCAGAATAACTAACACTTATTACAAACACCGCGACATACATAAGTATACATGGGTTTCACCTGATGGGCTGCATAAGAATATGATTGATTACATATTAATTAACAGCAAATGGGCTAGTTCTGTTAGGAATACCAGGGCATATAGGGGAGCTGAAATTGGATCTGACCATTACCTTGTTAAAAGTGTGTTGCAACTTAAACTTAAAAAGTGTTGTGCTAGGGTTAAAAAATTTACTTTTAATACTGAAACTCTGAAAGATCCAGTTATAGCCAAAGCTTACCATGATAGGTTACTTAGTCATTATGACAGTCATGGTTTGCTTACTACTGAAGTTGAGGAAGAATGGGATCATTTTAAACAGGCTTTTTTGGACACTAACAGTACTCTTTTAGGAAAAAAGGAGCAGAAGAGGCAAAATTATCTGAGTGATAAGGCACTTGAGCTTATTTTGGAAAGAAAGAACTGCAGGAATGCCCTTAATCAATACCCTACTAGTCCTAATAGAAAGCATTACAGAGACCTTAATAAACTTGTAAAGGATCAGTTAGCTGCTGATAAGAATCTTTGGCTTGATGGTTTGGCTGACAAAGCCGAGGAAGCAGTTAGACAGCACAACAGCAGAGAGCTGTACCAGATAGTTAATGTTTTGTGTGGTAGAAAACGGATAGGTATACAAGGATTGAAGGATAAAAAAGGTAAGGTTGTAGAAGGGGAGGATTCTGTCATGACTAGGTGGGCTGAGCATTTCAGTGATGTTCTAAACAATGTGGTTAGTTCTACTCCCATTGTATGTAATGATGATAGATGCATTAGCAGCTTTAATGTTGGCCCTATAACACAATCTGAAGTTATTTTGGCTATCTCTAAACTTAAACTTCATAAATCCCCAGGGGTAGATGAAATTATTACAGAAATGCTTAGAGCTGGGAATGTTTCGGTTACCACTTGGATGACTGAAATTTTGAATAACTTTTATGATAAAGGCATGGTTCCTAAAGATTTTACTAGAGCTATTATTATCCCTATTTTCAAAAAAGGTGATCGCAGTTCTTGTGATAACTATATGGGTATCTGCCTACTCTCTGTTCCAGGTAAAGTTCTTTCCATGATTGTGCTTAATAGAATTAAGAATCTGGTTGACAGGCAATTGCGTGATGAGCAATGTGGATTCAGAAGTGGTAGGGGATGTGTGGATCAGATATTTTCACTTAGGCAGATTCTTGAGAAATGTTTAGAGTTTCGGAAACCTTTGGTTGCTAGCTTTGTTGATTTCAAAAATGCTTTTGACTCTGTTGATCGTCATAATTTGTGGTTGATTGTGAAATCATATGGTATACCAGACAAGTTAGTTAACATAATGAAAGCTCTCTATAATAACACTGAGTCATGTGTGAGAGTTGGTAAGTCTTGTAGCAATTGGTTTAGCATTAAGTCTGGTGTTCGACAAGGGTGCATTTTGTCTCCTTTTCTCTTTAGTTTGGTAGTTGATTATGTTATGCGAAATTCACTTCAAGGGAAAGATTTTGGCCTTAATTGGGCTGGAGATACGAAAATTTCTGATTTAGATTATGCTGATGATTTAGCCCTTTTGGCAAATGATGTTGATGAGATGAACTCTTTCATTCGAGCTGTTGATGAGACTGGTAGTAGAGTAGGTTTGGTTATAAACAGAGAGAAAACTAAAGTGATGAAAATTGGTCAGGCAGGTTGTGATTCAGTTAATCTGAATGGTTGCAGTCTTGAGCAGGTGTCACAGTTTAATTACCTTGGGAGCTATGTAACTGATACTGGTGATGTGCGGCATGAGATTAACAGACAAATAGGTATTGCTGCCAGGACTTTTAAGAATCTATTGAGAGTGTGGAGAAATAGGCGTATACACCTAAAGACTAAAATTAGACTGTATAATAGTTTGGTTCTTTCTAGGGTTAGTTATGGTAGTGAAACTTGGACGCTATGTAAACAACATAACAGGAAACTAGATGCTTTTGATTCTAGATGCTTACGCAGTATCTTGGGTATTAGGTGGTTTAACTTTGTAACTAATGATGAGGTTAGGCAAAGGAGTCTGCAACCTCCTTTAAGCAGCATATTGTGCAGAGAGAGACTCCGCTGGTTTGGCCATGTTGCCCGTATGGGTAATTATAGATTGGCGAATAAGGTTATGAACAGTGTGCCTAGAGGCCTCAGAAGGAGGGGGAGACCTAGGATGCGGTGGGCAGACAATGTCAAACAGGACCTTGTTAGAATTGGTGTGCAGTGGCCAGATGCAGCAGATGTAGCTCAGGACAGATATGCTTGGAGAATTAAACTGCACGGTCTGGTTGGACCTTTGTAGCCCATGGCTGCTTGAGGATGATGATGATGATGAGAATGTATTCAGGAGACATTGGTTCATGTCCCATTCACAGTGAAACTCAACATGATATTTATTAAATGCTAGCTGAAATTACCCGGCGCTGCCCACGTGTCACTTTTAACCTGTATAAAGTCCAGGCTTTTTACCAGCTGAAAAAGCCAAATAAACAAATCAACACATTTTTAATCCACAGCACTGTTCAATTACAAGGTATTTAACTACTATTATGCTGTTGAATTATGATGATGTCAATTGGGTACAGAGGAAAAATTGTCTTAACCCATGTCATCAGGAGATCATGGGTTGAGAACCGACCCAGCAAAAGACAATTTTTCCTCTGTACCCAATTGACATCATCATACTTCAACAGTGTAATAGTGATTAAATACCTTGTAACAAGCCAACTTTAGAATGATAAATAATGAGATAAACTCGATGGTTCAATTTCCACTAATAAACAAGCACTTTGACATCGATTCTAATTTTAGAGGAAAAATTGTCTTGAGCCGGGTGGGATATGAACCCACGACCTCCTGATAATATGTCAGGTGCTCTGGACCACTGAGTTAATTAGAGGAAATCTTGATTGGCGGCCGGTAGCTCAGTGGTCCAGAGCAACTAACATGTTATCAGGAGGTCATGGGTTCGTATCCCATCCAGCTCAAGACAATTTTTCCTCTAAAATTAGAATCGACATCAAAGTGCTCATTTATTAGTGCAACTTTAGAATTAAAAAAAAATAACAAATGAATAGAAATCAGTTATGTTACCAACCAAAAGAAAAAACATTTAATTAGGGTTAAGAAAATAACAAAAATTAAAAAAAAAGACAAGTAAAATTTCTTAAACATTTTTTAGAGAAAATTACAAGGTTTTCTATATATCAAAAAAAAAATTTTAATTCATTTTGTTGTATTTCCTGAAATATTTTTCTACCTTATAGATATATTAATTCGTAATATTTCTATCATTACTGAAATCTTTAATTTATTTAAATTTGACTAAATTATTTGGTTATTTATGCAAACAATGTGCAATGACTATTTTTTTTCTCGATTGGCAAACTCTAAGACTAAGGAAGTAGTGTTACAAAAATTTATTTTGCATTAAAACAAGATAAATAAAAACTGAAAAATAAATGACTAAAAAGGGATAAAGAGCTGTGATGATACTAAATAAAAAAATTTCAAAGCAAATATAGTTTTAACCTCTGAAATTTGAGATTGAACCCTTCCAGATCAATTTGCATTAAATACTGATTAGTATACAGAAAAGTTTATAACTTTATGAAAAGACAAAAACTTGACCTGGAAATAATGAATTCTGAATGCTAGTTATGAAATTACTTCAATTTAATTAAAAATAATCTAAAAGCCCTATCATTAAAAAAATGCAGTTTTTTTTTTTTGTTATAGTGTCCTAAAGCAGCTACCTTTTTAAGTCATGTATGCTTAGTGATTTAAATTTTGGTCAAGCTTCAAATAATTATTCTTTCTAATTGCAATATATATATATTTCAGAAGCAATATAACTCTAGAAGTAGTTGAAGTTGATATCCGCATTCAGAATCTGAGAAAAGTCAGAATTGACCTGAATCACTCGCAGTCAATAAAATATTGTAGTTTAGAAAAAAAACACGATTTTTCTGTTTAATTAATATCCATTATCATTAATCCATTTGTGATCAAGTCCACCCTATTTCATACTTTAAAAACTACATTTCATCAGCAAAAGAAAATGCAAAAATATTTCGATACTTTCTGAAATATCAGATCTGTACAGCCTAACATGTGCACCAAGTTTGAAATTAAAACCAGATGTTTGCCAATTGATATCACACTCCTATGACATTGCTGATAACAAGATCAAAGAAATATCGATTTTTTTTTCTTCGTATTACATTAATCGAATATATTTGATAATAGATAAAAATAATTTAGAAATGTTAATCTAGTTTTTAATCACAAAACATACTAAAATGATGCAAAAATGTATATGGTTGTCAGTACCGTCGACAGGGTATAGCATAGAGACAGCCTGCTTCACAGCGCCTGTGATGGTTCACCCATTCACTTTTACTTTTCCTTAACCAGTTTTGCTTAATTTACATTATATTTATCATTTTGGGGATTATTATTTCATTTTGTGGACATTGCAATCCTTGTTTCGAGCGTAGGAGTTGCGCATGCGTAACTCCGACCTTTTGAGGTTTATTTAATTGTTTGCCTCAGGGCGCAATCTAATCTGGTGATGACCCTGATGGTTGTATTCAAATCACTAAAAGCTTCTAATAAAAAAAACTCCCTTGGCATCCGACTTCATTTTATTCATGACACATATAGTCAGATCTTCAGTAAAAAAAATCATTTAACTCACTGGAGCTCTCAGCCAGCTAATGGGGAAATGTTCTAAATATAGAATAGCAGCTACGGTGATAGCACAATCTGGACTGTGCTAATAGTTTGAGCAAGAGAAAGGGCTTTTTTATTTTCTTACACATCAAGTTCAGGAATAAATTGACAAAATTAGAATTTTTTAGGAACTCTGAAATGTATTTTTTTTAACACATATATAAATAAAAAAGTTAGTCACAAACTTTAATATTTAAAAAAAAATTAAAATTTTTTTATGGTACTAAAAACTGAGTTAGCGTCATCCCATGGCCGAGTGGTTAGCGTGCTTGGCTACTGATCTATGGGACCTGGGTTCGAGCCCCGGGTAAGGTATGGATGTATGTATCGTTTTTCTGCTGAGGTCCTGCCATCCTCACAGACCTTCTACTATGGTATATAAACTGCCAGACTCCTGTCAGACCTCTGTGGCAAGCAGCTGCTTGAGGGGGTATTTATTTTATTTATTTAAAAACTGAGTTTATGGTTTGGTGGTCATATATGCAGGCTTTATGAGCCTGATTTTATTTATGTCATGGCAGAGAAAATGCTAAAGGACATGCTGAATGATCTTACCAGGAGATTTTAATCTGTGTCCTTACAGCTCTCCAGTGGATTCTTTTCCTCAACTCTGAGTTGGTGTCCTTGTAACCTGAATCTGCAGCCCAACTGTGTACACAGCATAAATCAGGTAAAGCAATGATGGACCCTGTCTGTTTTCATGTGTCAATGACAATAGGGAAAATATTTTGCATCTTCCACATATCTGTTTATGGAATTCAGTATGGAGAAATTGTGCTATATTTTTTTACTCATTATAATGCCTTTATTCATGAACACATACAATGACAATACATGGAAAAATAACAAAAAATTAAATTTAGTAATTATACATAATTCTTTCACATACAATCAGTGGTGTAGTCAAGATTAGGCAAAATATTTAGAAGTATGGGGTTTTTCAAATATTTCATTAACATTTTTATTGTCAGTAAATGAACAAATAAATTACCCCCCCCCCCCCAGCTGTTTGCCACAGAGATCTGACAGGGGCCTATCACTATAATGCGCCAAAGAAGTCTATGAGGAAGACAAGACCTCAGCAGAAATACAAGAGGGAAAACATCTAAGTCTTTTGTCTGTGGTTCTAATCCATAATCCAGGTCTCTAAGATCAGTAGCCAAACAGGATAACTACTCAGCCACTCATGAACAAATAGTTTCTTTTTTTTAAATTCTCAATGAGAGAGCAGAGGTACCCTAAATCCCTCCTCCTATATCACAAGCCTATATATTTCAATAATATTTTAAGAGAATAGAATTGCCTGCTCTCGAAGATTTGGAAACATCAAATACTCAAACGGTATTCTAGTTCAATGATTCGCAACCGGTTTCAAATACCGGTTTTTAAATAAATCTAACAGTTAATTGCATAATAATCAGGGAATATAATCCCTCGGTATGAGGGACTGAGTTTTCAGACAGAAGTCAGGTGCATTAACAATCAAATATTTTGATATCATTCTACCACAGCTCTGTATAATTCAACCATCTATGCATTAACAAAGCAGACATCTATTATACATAAATAGAAACTTAGTAACAATTTATTACTAACATAAATCAGAAATTATCAAATTATACCTGCTTTGCAATTTTAGCATACAGATTTACAGGTACTAGAGAGAAAAATGGAAACAGTTCCATATTATCTCAATAGAAAAATCACATTCACAGCTCAATAACTTCTTCAATATAATTTTCAGTGCAAAATACGTCTGAAATAAATTAAAGATATCAATTTTGAACAATATTTGTTCAGTATTCAAAGAGTTATGAATGCTGGAATATTTAACAGGCTACAAAAAATTTACTCTAAAATTTAATTAAAACATTAAAACAAGCTGAGAGATGAGAAATCATAGTTGACCCTTCCAGTACTTTATTAGAGTCAAATATGATCTCTAAACTCTTAACATGTTTTAATATTTTAATTAAATTTTGGGTTCAATTTTTTGTAGCCTGTTAAATATTTCAGCCATCATAACCCTTTGAGTACTGAACAAATATTGTTTAAAATTGAGAGTTAATATTTGAAATCCAAAATGAATGCACAGTATTCCCTGTTAAGAAACAATAATTAATAGATTCTGAAAAAAATTCATCGCCGCCACGGCGGGAATCGAACCCGCATCTCTCCAGATTCATGCCAGAGCACACTAACCATTGCACCACGCGTTGGACAACGAATATTTTCAGAATATGACCTTTTAAGTTTTTCTTCTTGAGATGTGACTGAGACAGCACCATCTATACTCAAGGAGATGCAACGTTTACAGTCGTTGCATT
This sequence comes from Ryuthela nishihirai, assembly GCA_038380435.1. Taxonomy (NCBI): domain Eukaryota; kingdom Metazoa; phylum Arthropoda; class Arachnida; order Araneae; family Heptathelidae; genus Ryuthela; species Ryuthela nishihirai. Next base: position 35,940,055 of record JAWZYU010000022.1, read on the forward strand.
TGATCAAATATATCGACGTTTACAGTCGTTGCATTTGATCAAATATATCGACTGTAAACGTTGCATCTCCTTGAGTATAGATGGCGCTGTCTCAGTCATGTCTCAAGAAGAAAAACTTAAAAGGTCATATTCTGAAAATATTCGTTGTCCGACGCGTGGTGCAATGGTTAGCGCGCTCTGGCATGAATCTGGAGAGATGCGGGTTCGATTCCCGCCGTGGCGGCGATGAATTTTTTTCAGAATCTATTAATTATTGTTTCTTAACAGGGAATACTGTGCATTCACTTTGGATTTCAATTATATATTTAACGCGGTAGCGTTAGCGACCTTCTCATTAACATCTGATAATCAAATGCAACGACTGTAAACGTTGCATCTCCTTGAGTATAGATGGCGCTGTCTCAGTCATGTCTCAAGAAGAAAAACTTAAAAGGTCATATTCTGAAAATATTCATTGTCCGACGCGTGGTACAATGGTTAGCGCGCTCTGGCATGAATCTGGAGAGATGCGGGTTCGATTCCCACCGTGGCGGCGATGAATTTTTTTCAGAATCTATTAATTATTGTTTCTTAACAGGGAATACTGTGCATTCACTTTGGATTTCAATTATATATTTAACGCGGTAGCATTAGCGACCTTCTCATTAACATCTGATAATCAAATGCAACGACTGTAAACGTTGCATCTCCTTGAGTATAGATGGCGCTGTCTCAGTCACGTCTCAAGAAGAAAAACTTAAAAGGTCATATTCTGGAAATATTCGTTGTCCAACGCGTGGTGCAATGGTTAGCGCGCTCTGGCATGAATCTGGAGAGATGCGGGTTCGATTCCCGCCGTGGCGGCGATGAATTTTTTTCAGAATCTATTAAAGAGAGTTAATATATATTTGATTGAGAACTCAATTTATCTTTAGACATGTTTTTCATTAAAACTAATATTGAAGCAACTTATTAAAATCTGAAGGTGATTTTCTATTGAGATAACATGGAACTATTTCCATTTTTCCATCCAGTACCTGTATCAAATAACATAATTAGTATAGGTAAACTGTTAACCATTATAGTTACATAAAAGCAGGTACCCAATTGGCAGTACAGCAGATATTTATTGACTTGATATTAAGGATTGCATGATGTTGAAATTAGCTTACTTGTTACTGTTGACAGATAGTACTTAAATCAAAGTTCTACACCGATTATCAGTATCCTTACAACCAGTTTGTGGTGTTTTTGAAAGAATGCCCACTATTATTAGATGAAGCACCAGCTGTTGTCATCTACTGTAAGATGGTTGATAAGAAGACTACAGATACTCCTGGCTGCAAATAAATACATACATCTGGCATCATCAGGAGGATACACTTCAGTCCCACTATAATTTGGTCACTTTAAGACAATCCATATGTGAACTCTGCATAAACTCCCAATGTATTATACTTGCTGGTTTCTACTATCATCAGTATTTATTGCCTACAATGCTAGATGACTCTTTGAGAAGTTCATAGTCAGATAGTAGGGGCAGTTTTCCTAAACTGAGAGTTATAATTGACATTTAAAATATACTCTAACTCAAACACTTAAAATTTAAAACAAAGTGTCACATTTTGCCAAACTACTGTCAGCATTGTCAAGCATGTTTGTGCAAAATTATCAAGAGTACTTGTCAAAGCAGACAAGAGTTTGGCAAAATGTATCGCTTTACTATGCTTCAAATTTTTAGCATTTGAGTTGGAGTACGTTTATTTTAAATGTCAACTTAAAATGCTCGGTTGAGTCAGCAGGTCTTGCAGAGTCAGCTAGCATCATAGGCAGTAGATACTGACAATAGTACAATCGATATCTGTAATACATGGAGTTTATATAAAGTTCATATATGAACTGTCTTAAAGTGACCAAATTATAGTAGGACTAAAATGCACCCTCCTGATGATACCAGATGCATATGCCCAATTGTAGATGGGGATATCAAAAGACAGCAGACTTGTTATCAACCATCTTACAGCAATGACAACTGGTGCTTCATCAAATAATAATGGACATTCCTTCACAAAAGTTATAAACTGGTTGTAAGGATACTGATAACCAACACAGAACTTTGATCTAAATACTAGCTACCAACATAACAAGTAAGCTACTTTCAACATTATACAACCCTTAACATTAAGCCAACAAATATCTAATTGCCAATTGGGTACCTGCTTCTATGTACCATAAAGGGAAGCAGTTTACCTATACTAGTAATGGGATATTAGATAGATGTGTATGCTGAGACGTAGTCAGTATAATTCTATACTTTCTAATTTATGCTAGTGACAAATATAATCTGAGGGGGAAAGGCCGGTACATCTTTCCTACATATCTGGTTTGTAGAGATTTTGAGTTGAGGGTCTTGTATTTTAATATATGCTTCCTGAAAGTGGGATAAGATACCGATCATTGCAGATGATATTATATATGGTGTGTCGCACAGTAGTAGGGATAATATATATGTATGAGAACATTATGTTATTTAGGGTGGGTGTTAAGGTATCGATAAATGAAAATGCAATAGTGTACTTCTGTTCTAGTTTGGCTATTTGTAGTTTGTTTGGGGGGGAGGGTTGAAGAAGGCTTTTGAAATTTAACATTCAAGTGTTTTTTTTATTAAGTGAAGGAGGTATCTAAAGCTAAACCAATTTGGCATATGTAATTTAGTTCTTTTATTAAGCATCTCTGCAAAAATATGAATTAAATGTGAATACTTTACATTTGTGGGGTGAGCTGATATAAAAGGTATTAAAGTAGGCAAGTGGATTTACAATAGATTAATGTAGTTAGGGTGATGATATAAATAGGACAAATATGGCAAACTATTATTATTTTCTGTTTCATCAGTGAAGTTAATGAAAGGTACTACATTAATCAATAGTTTCTAAGAAATATGTGGGGGCATGTCATTTACAGAATAATGGTCTGAAAGGTTGATCTGGTTTATGCAATTTTATTTTTGTGAAGAGTTGGGGGGGTTATTTAAGGATAAATTGGGTTTTACAAACTTTAGCAATATGATTATGGAGGAATGAATTTGTTTTAAGTGCATTTAATATATTTATTACAGTAATTAGGGGGTTGCATAGCATAGGCTCACACTAAGTTCCTGTAGTGTGTCATCTAACTTTTCATTATATTAAGTGTTATTTAGCAGGACTAATTGATTGGTGTTATTAGTTTATATTACTTTAAGATTAGGGTTCTCTATAATTTTATTGGAGGTTTTTATATGTTTTGATTCTGTAAGACTATAGGGCTGATTACTTATTGATTGTATGATATAATTTAAATCTTACTTTATCTGTTTTGATATGGGACAATAATCTAACAGTAATGGTAACAAGTTATATTGTTACCATTACTGTTATGCTGCTGATTATGCTGCTGTACTTCTGTTGTTTTATTTATGCATACACAGTGTAATAGTTTCATTAAATTTAGAATACCAAGGCTTTTAAGGAGATCAATGTTTTGCCTGTGCATTATAAGACTAATAAAAAGATCCTGAATAACATCTTTATTATTATTCATTGGTTGGTTAGAAAATCTTGTGTTGGAAGCTTGTGTTATTGAACTGGGCTTCCTGACAATGGAAAAATTTGTTTCTGTTGGACAACCATGCTGCACACTTTGCTGCAGAACTTCTTGTAAAAGGATAAATTATTTCTTCTTGTAAATTATTTGCATCTAACTTGTACATTATTAATACAGCCCATGGATCAAGGCATTCTGCATTTATTTAAGTGTAGGTACAAGAGCCCTACCTCTTACAATAAATCAAGTTTAAAAATTAGTTTGGTTGAACTTCATAGTCTGTAGCTGCTTGAGGATTATGCATACTTATGTATAACATAGAATAATCAATAAGTACTGTCAGCATGTTACAGGTTATATATGTCAAGCTACTGCATTAGATTATCCAATCTATAAATATTTAATATATGTAAAAGTCAAAAAGCCAATAAATTATAAAATATGGTAATAATAATAAAAACATACTTGATCTCTACTTGGAGCATAAGTGGCACATTCTTTGCAATCAGCTACACTGAAATCTTGGCATTCAGCATGTACACAATATTCACATACTAGAATTTAGAAAAATGGTAAAATCAGAACAATAAAAGAGACCTGCATTACAATAAAAAAAAATAAAAATCATTATATTTTAATATATAAACATTTATTATTTTAGATTTTCACAAATTGTGATGGTCCACCCATTCACTTTTACTTTTCCTCAATCAGTTTTACTTTATTTACATTATACTTATCATTTTGGGGATTATTATTTCATTTTTGGACATCACAATTCTCATTTCCGAGCTGTAGGAGTTGCACATGCGCAACTCCGACTTTTGATTGTCAGCCATTAATGTGTGCATGTAGGACACGACCCCTCTTGCATCATAGTTAGCGCAATTGTCAGATTATTCAAATGTTTTCCAGGTGTGCAACAGACACGTGCCAGATTTGTATGCCACATGTTATAACTAAGTGACGTTAAGTTACAGAGGCAGTAAGAGAGAAGTAGAGACAGTAGAAGTGTAGTAAGAGTAGAAATAGTAGAGATGTAAGAGTCAGAATGAGTTAGTGGAGAGAGTGATGTTAGTGGAAGTTGAGATGTAGATAAGAGTTGTTAGTAGAGATTTAGAAGATGAGAGTTGTTAGCACTCTAACTTTTGCATTGAATTTGGCGAGTCTGAATTTTTTGGAAATAAATTTTTGAATTTTTGCTATTTTTCTCTTGAGCAATGTAAATTGACTTTTTCATTAGATTTAAACTTTAATTAAACTTGACAATCCTTTTTGAATTCTTACTCAATAAGTAACACTAGACAAATACCTAACGAACCCTATTTCAACTTTATTTGGCAAGTTAAAATTGCCTGGCGTCTGACAAAGCTATCCGGAATTTTGAATAAATTTGGATCAGACAAAAGGTCCAACTTGAAAAGTTAATAATCTAGTTAACAAAATGAAACAGTGGAATCTTAATATCAAACAAGTTTTAATAACTATACTTTTAAAAGACAGTGATCAAACAAGGCATAAAGGTATATTGTAACTAAAAATTACTTTTGTAATTTACACCTTGTTTGGCACAGTGTGGTTTTAATTGCATTTCAGCAAATAAAACTCCAGACAAACAATCAAAAATATAACATTTTGCTTATATATTGTTTGCCTAAACACCTACTATCTGGTCATGTAAAACTTCCTCTAAAAATATAGGATTTTAAAATTTCTTTTTATTTCACCATACTAAAATCTCCACTCTAGTAAGTTTTTCTCGAGATCTGTGATGCTCAAATGACATTTTTTAAATTTCTAGTGAATTTATTTCACAGTTAGATGAAATACCTTTGTATGACCTACATAGAATTATTTCCCTAATGAGTTACAATTTCAGAATATGGATTATCCAAAATAAAACAATTTTCAGATTTTTCCATATTTTCAACATTGCTAAATTGAAATATGACCACTATTTGACCTTGTAAATGAAGAATAAAAAGATTACAGTTACCTTTAAACACTGGTATGAAAACCTTATGCAATTTAAATCAATATCTTGTTAATAAAATAGAAACATTGAGTCAAGATAAAGGTCAATCAGCAAAAGTCCAATTTAATTTCGTTGGAGTACACTTACTGTTCAAGTAGTAGGAACAATGGTAAATCCTAGATGAACAGCCTTGTTCCTACTATTCTGAAGCACTGAAGAACAATTTTGTGGCAACATCGCACATAATGCTTACAAAAGAAGAATGATGATTAAATCATATTATAAAAACAAGGTACGAGTGGTTAGCACGCTTGGCTACTGATCTAAGGGACCTGGGTTCGAGCCCCGGAATTAGGCATGGATGTGTGTGTCGTTTTTCTGCTGAGGTCCTGCCATCCTCTCAGATCTCCTACTGTGGCATATAAACTGACAGGCTCCTGTCAGACCTCTGTGGCAAGCAGCTGCTTGAGGGGGTATTTATTTATTTATTTATTATAAACATACTGTTTACAAACAAAGTATCTAGATTTTGAAGTATACATTATACTCTTCATCAGTAAAAATGGTGGTTAGTTCCATATCAAATTCTATTATGAGAAAATTTATTTGAAAAGCACTGATGCTACATAGGCATCATTTTAAGATGTTGCATATGAATTGTCATTATAGTTGGAGATGAATAGTCATTGCATCTATTATTGTAGCAGGTTGTGAAGAAATTGGTGGTATGTTGTGATGGTCCACCCATTCACTTTTACTTTTAATTAACCAGTTTTACTTTATTTACATTATATTTATCATTTTGGGGATTATCTTGAGTTGGATTTATCACATTTCTCTCTTCCAATCTGCAAAAGGAGTTGTGCATGTGCAACTCCAACTTTTGATTGATAGCCACTAATGCACGTATTAAGACTTGCATCATAACTAGTGAGCGATCGAAAGATTATGCAAATGTTTTTCTCAGTGTGCAATACATGCTGCATGTATACTAACTGACGTTAGGTCACAGAGTTAGTAGGCTAAGAGAATTAGAAAATGTTAGTGAGGAAAACAATGTTAACTGAGAAGTTTCAGTTTTTTGATATGTTTAAATGAACTTTTAGTTGCTCTATTTTGTATTCCTCAGTTTATATGGTGAGTCCTGAATTTTTTGGAAATAAACTCTCTTATATGAATATTTTGACTTTATTTTTTCTCTTCAGGAACAATAATTGATTTTGATTAAGATTTAACTTTAAAAATTTGACAATCTTTTGAACTCTTTGTGACTAGTAATGCTAATATACCTAATGAACCCTCATTTAACTTTATTTGGCAAGTTAATATTGCCTGGTGCCTGATACGTTATCTGGAGGTTTAATTTAATTTGGATCAGTCAAAGGTCCAAAGTAAAGAAATTTAACATACTTTTGGAGGTTACAATATGTTGTTGTTGATTATATTTGAATTAGGGTAGTCTTTTAGTACAAGTTTCCAGGCTGTAAGTAAAATTGGTAATTCATCATTACAGCAGAATTCTTTGTTGATATTATTAATTTTTCACTGCCAATGATTTTGGCTTATTCAAAAATGGGAGTTGCATTATGGTTGATAACAATATTGGATATACTTTTCCATATTACTAGTCATTATATAATGCAAATTGATCTGGAAGGGTTCAATCTCAAATTTCCAAGGTTAAAATAAACTATACTTGTCTTAAAACATTTTAATTTAATTTCTTCACAGCTCTTTATCCCCTTTTAGTTATTAATTTTTCAGTTTTCATGTAAACTTGTTTTAAAGCAAAATAAATTTTTGTAACACTGCTATCTTAGTCTCAGCATTTGCCAATTGGAATTATAATATATATATTAAGATAGTGAAATACTTTAAAAAAAATGGCAAAATTAATTTTAAAAAATTTTTTACTGAATTTAAAATGCAAAAAATTGAGCAAAATCTTGGAATTTCCTTTTAAAAAATGCTAAATTTTATTTACCTGCCTTTTTTTAAATTTTTGTTATTTTTACCTCGTTTTCAAAGAAAACAAGATAATAGTTTTGCTTTTGTCATCTGTCTGTCTGTCTGTCCATCTGTATATATCGAACTCTTTTGTTTACAGAGATAAATTAAAAATTATTTTTGTGTTGAATAAGGTATTGATGAAATATTACAATATGCACTTTACGAATCTCTCTAACGCTATAATTATGCCCTCTAGCAGTGGAAAAGTTGGAAAATTTCAAATTTTCTAATGATGCATTTATGCTAGAAATTTGAAATTTTGGTGGTGAAATGTGAAGGTCAGGAAGTTTCCACTGCCAACAATGAGTTTTTGACTTTTTAATTTTAGCAGATAACTGTTTGTTCTTAGAGATAAATGAAAAAATTCTTTTTGGGATAAGAATTGATAAAGTATTATGATTCACATTTTTTAAATCTTCCAAAAACTATAATTGCACCCTCTAATGGTGGAAAAATTTGCAAATTCCAAAATTTCACTTAAATATTGCAAATGATATATTTAAGCTGGAAATTTCAAATTTTTATGGTGGAATATGAATGCCATGATGTTTCCATTGGCAACAATGAATTGACCTCTTAGACCCAGAGTGGGTGAGAAAACTATTTTTTGTGTTAGTAGATAATTGTATTTAGAGACAAAAAAAAATTTGTAGGGAATAAGAATTGATAAAATATTATGATTTTCACTTTTGGAATCTTTCAAACACTATAATTGCACCCTCCAACAGTGGAAAAAGATTAAAAAATTCCAAAATTTCAAATAAATATTGCACAGATGTATTAATGATAGAAATATGAAATTTTGGTGGTGGAACGTGAACATCGTGAAGTTTCGATTAGAAGTAATGAAAATGATAATTAGGAAATACCTTTATAGTTAAAAATAACTTAAAATTCTCTGTCATTGAGCAATTAAATTTTAAAGTTTATCCTTTAAACTATTTGCATGTTAAAAGTTTTTAAGAGAAAACTAGAAAGCTTTTTGGAGCATGGACAGCACTTTGTCTTCAGTGAAGTGATATTACAGTACTGTGCAAATTAGTTCAGACAATAGGAAAATGCAGTAAAAAAGGCAACTAAAACATTTATTTGCTTAATAGTGTAGTTAATAGTGAATGTGACCCCCTTAGCTTTAATTACTTCTTTCACTCTCTCAACCATTGATGCCATTAGCTTTCCACACATCTCCTTCGGGGCGGGGGTGGCTCAGTCAGTATCACGCCAGGCTCGTAATCTGTAGTTCCCAGGTTCGAGTCCCAGCTGGGTCAGCGTCGAGATTTATCTCCGCAAAATTCCCCGCCCTGCCCACGGTCAGTAGGGGACACCGATGGGCTTAGAAAGGCCGCCGTCCGTCGGATGGGATGTTAAGCCGTGGCCCCGTGTGCGGAAGAGCCATACCCTGTGCACGTTAAAGAACACGCTGGATGGCCTTGACGGGAGGCTACTATCTGTCTCCCAACAGCTGTTCCAGTGGGCCCCCTCCCCCAACCTTCTCTGAGCCTTCGGGGTCCATGTGACCTGGCCATTTAGCCCATGGTGTGCAAAAAAGTGCCACTCAGAGGTAAAACAACCCAACCCACATCTTCACTTCAGGGTAGTGGTCCCACACTTTCATGACACTTTCTATCATTTTGGTTTTTGTCATGCAATCTATCTTAGATATGCACGCTTTAATAATGGCCCACAAATTTTCAATGGGGTTTAGATCGGGTGAATTTCCTGGCCACTCCAATACCTTCAAATGTTGCTGGGTAAAGAAGCTCTTAGCAAGCTTAGAATTGTGGCATGGAGCCAGATCCTGTTGAAATACCCCATCACCATTAGGAAACAGCTTCTGCAGTGTTGGGACCATTTTCGCCTCCGGAAAGCCATAATACTTTTTGCTGTTCATCATTTCTTCAATGGAGTGAAGCATCTGTGGCCCGGAAGCTGTGAAACATCTCCAAAACATGACCTTGGGTGGGTGTTTGGGAAATTGCTGTATGTGGCTGGATCGAAAAGGTTCTCCAGGCTTTGCTTCTCCCAACTAATTCGCACAGTACCTGTATATGATGTTAGGGCTGTTTAGAGTTTCTTTCCACATCGTGAAGGGTGATTCCAGTGTCTCAGTTGCAGGTGGGGATGGGTGAGGTCATTATTTCAATAACCTCGTGGACTATGGTTCCATAGAAAGTGAATACATATGCAAGCAGTGTGGCGTGCTCCCAGTCTATTATTACTGTGTGTTGTACAGCTAGCTCAGCAGCAGTAATTGTTAGCTTGTTTTGGCTGACATCTGTTTGATGCTCTGCAAACCTCTCTTATAGAGAACATATGTTTTTTCAATGTAGTAGACAATAGAATTATCTGGATTTTGTTTCTAGATTTTGAAGGACAATCTAGGACAGGATGCCAAAAAGGGGTGACCCCATGGGGGCCCCCGAGTCCTGCCTGTAGATTTGGTTGCCGAACTGGAAATAGTTGTTTTTGGTGACAAGTTGAATGGCATTGATTTCAGGAAGGAAATTTTTTGCACTTCAATAATATTTGTCCAAAATAACATGACAGCATCAAAAACTAGCTGGATGGGAATAAGGAGATTATGTCATGTGACTAATTTGCTGTCAGGAGGAATGGACAGATCCTTGAGTCTGTTGAGAAATTCTGCAGTCGACTTTATAGAAATTGGGTGATCACAAATGAAGCTGGACAAATGTTTTGGCAAATTCTTTTCAAGAAAGAAAATTGGGAATAATCTTTTGCACAGTAGCAGCTGGACAGGGTAATTATCTTTGTGCACTTTGCACTGGGTGAACATTTGCAGTGCCTGACAGTTGGATGGCACTGAACTCGTCTTAAGGTCTTTGGGAAGCCACCCGTTGTTTTTTAGCCTGCAAACCTTGTTTTTTATGCTAGTGGTGGATCAGCATTTAAACTGGTACAATGGGAGATTTTTTTTAAGTCCAAAACTTTGGATTCTTTTTCAGTTTAATTGATAGATATGAAATATAATTCACATTTTTCACATACTTAGTAGTTTTAATATATATATAAATAAATCATTAATTATGAAATGGCAGAACTGTTATAAAGTTTTACAATATGTGTAGAATAGAAATTTGAAAATTCAGTGGTAGTTTTTTTTTAAGAGATATTCCACTGACAGCAATACTTTACCTACTTTTCTGAGAGAGGTGTGGGAAATGCAACTTTTTAGATTTAAGAATTAAAAGACAAATACTTTTATGTTGCATATTTACTAATGAAATATTATTTGCATTTTTCTCATCATCCGTCAGCTCATATTAAAACTTTTAAGGATTGAAACAGTAGGTAAAGAAAATACTTCATTCTGTTTGAAAACAAGATTCTCATATGTGCTAGTGGTGATATGTGTTCTTCTAGTCTTAATCTCAATTTAATGTTATTTCTTTTATACATAACAAATGAACAGAAATAGATCATATTATATTTTTCAATTCTAAAGACAGTGTGATGGTCCACCCATTCACTTTTACTTTTCCTTAACCAATTTTACTTTATTTACGTTATATTTATCATTTTCGGGATTATCATTTCATTTTGAACTGGATCACAATTCTCCTTCCTGAGCCATAGAAGGAGTTGAGCACGTGCCACCGACCTTTTGATTATATCAGCTGCTAATGTGCATGTGTAGGACACGACCCCTCTTACATCATAGCCAGCGTGATCATTAGATTATGCAAATGTTTTTCCCAGAATGCAACAGTCACGTGCCGAATTGTACGCGGCATTTTATAACTAAGTGACGTTAGGTTACAGAGAGAGTGGAAGTTGAGTAGGGAATGATGTTAATAGATGTTGATATTGAGTATGTGGAGTTGAAATAAGAGTTGAGTTAGTAGGAGGAGAAGTCAGTAAAGAATGTGTTGTGTAGATAAGAAGGAGTTGTTAGTAGAGATTTAGGTAGATGTGAGTTGTTAGTTACTCTGCAGGCTGTTTTTTGAAAATAAACTTTGTTTTAGAAATATGAATTTTTCCTATTTTTCTCTTGAGGAACGTTAATTGATTTTGGATTAGATTTAAACTTTACTTAAACTTGACAATCCTTTTTGAATTCTTACTCAATAAGTAACACTATATATATATAAAAAGAACCCTATTTCAACTTCATTTGGAAAGTTAATATTGCTTAACACCCAACAAGCTATCCAGAATTTTGAATAAATTTGGATCAGACGAAAGGTCCAACTTGAAAAGTTAATAACTGCATTACAGAGCAGTAAAGAAAGTGGTGCCCGAACATGGACTGTATATATACATATATGTATAAATTGTACATGTTATTTAACGTGATTGTCAAAGATAATAAATTTTTGAGCTCTTTAGTTATAGGTACTATTCATAGATTTAATGGCAACTTTAGTCGAAATTTTTTTTAACAAAAAGCTTAACTTTTGAGTATTAGTCAAAGGTACTGAAGTTTCAGTGCAGTTATTGCTGATACTTAAGATCTTTACTGTATATATGTAAAGATTAGAAGTGTATGAACATACACAATAGATAAACGTTTTGATAACCAAGTTTATTTGCAAGCTTAGTATAGCTTTAGTATTGTATTGTTGTATATCAGTAACTTTGAGTGCTGCTCAAGATAAAAAGTTTCAAAATTTTGGCAGACCGTAAAACATCTCTGCTAGTAATATGGCTGATTCCGTCATACTGACTTCCGACTTAGAAAAAGTAAAAGATAGGTTACAGGATAAGAAGAAAGAAGAAGTGTTAATGAATCTGCTTAATGAGCCTCGGGAGAAAAGGGGAATGGCAACCCCTAATTTTGCTGGCAATGCTGCGTCAGTTCACAAATCAATAAACTTCGAACATAAGGTTCCATTTTTTGCTGTCAGAATAACCAAGTTTATTTGCAAGCTTAGTATAGCTTTAGTATTGTATTGTTGTATATCAGTAACTTTGAGTGCGCTCAAGATAAAAAGTTTCAAAATTAAAATTTTAATTTGAGTGCTGCTCAAGATAAAAAGTTTCAATAACAGAACAGAGTATTATCAACCCCCTTTACCTGAGATAAGGTTCGATGGTTCGAAACATCAGTCATCATGGACATTTTTCAAGTCCATAGAAGAGCATTTCCGTTTACATGAAGTGCCCGGTAACAAAAAGGTAGTTTTAGAAGTATCTTGCTTAATTGGATGTGATAAGCAATGGTAAAATAATGTAGGATGTCATCATGGAACAGAGTTTTGGGAAGATTTTAAAAGCAAACTTTTGGAAATTTATCCTCCTTATATTGATTTTACACAGTTAGCTACATAATTGTTTTCACGAAGACAAAGGGAAGGAGATGACAGCAAAAAATTAATCTGGGGTACAGTAGAGTTAAACCAACTGTATGATGCTGATGCCGTCAAAATTGACATTATAAACTGCATATTGTCACAATTACTTTTGTCCATGCGAGAATTTTTAGAAGTACGAAATGTAAATTCAATTTCACCTTTAGTCAAATTGGCTCAGTAGTACACCTCAAGAAGAGAATCTGCAAAAACGGCATTAAATTAACAATGGATGCAGTCCTCACCAAAGCAGCACTATCAGGTTGTGTCTCGCAAAATGACTGCCACACAACAGAAGTTACACAATCCAGTAAATTTTTGCCGGATGCACCTACAATGATGTAGAACAAACGAAGCAGAGATTATGCTCCATGTCAAACTTCCAACACTAAATCTAGACCAAAAACTTTTGCTACAAATAAGACAAACTTTCAGATGTAAATTTTGTGGCTGACTAGGGCACATGGAGCAATATTGCTACAGAAGGAATGACAATTTGGGAAACTAATGTTAGGATCTTTGATGTGAGAGGCCAAAGTTCCTCAAGAAAAGCCCTCACATGAGTTAAGTCTTGCCATTGTTGGTACATGCTATAGATTTACATTTTGTTAAGCCTTGTCACAAAAAATCTGAATTAATAGATCACAATGATACAGCAGAAGCCAATCTTTAACGTTCAAATGAACTAGTTTTAGATGATATTTATGACAATTGTCACTTAAAATTTCACCCACAGTTCAGTGGACTTTACGAGTTATCTTGTAGTCCAAAGCATAATGTTCAAGAAGAACGTATAAAATGTCCTATTAGTGCAATTAATGTAAATTTAGAGAAACAAGTTGATGATGCAAAGCAAATTGATAAGGAGAAATGTGTTGATACAGTGAAAATAATACAAAATTAGTTGATAAAAAATTTTGAAGTAGAATTTTTAAAAGAAATGGTGCTGAAATTGTTGATAAGAAAAGTTTTGAATTAAAGATTTTAAAGGAAAATAATGTTAATGAAGAACTATTAACTAATGAGAAAAGCATCCCAGAAACTGTTTTACGTGCAAATAATCCTGATGAATCTAACAAGTTGAGAAGTTTTCAACTGTTGAAGCATCATTTGGAGGCGGGCAGCAATAAATCTGGAAAGCAGAAAGCCAGGCTCTTCAGAGGCAAGCACATAGCAAAGAGATAAACAAAACGACCACAGCCTGCAGAGCAACAACCGGCAATGAAGTAGTCAACATAGAATAGATGACATCACCAACAAGATCTTCAGAAGTGCTTACACCTAGCTTATCAATCAATGAGGGAAGGATGTCACCGGGAAACGATTGGATGATGATTTATCGTAATGGAGTGCCAACAATGAAAATTTAAGTATATTATTATTCTTCCACTGTGGCAGTTATGCTTTATAATGTTTTATTTCTTTTCTCGGGAATAGATGAAGACTGCGAAGCTTGAAGTCGAATTATTATGATTTGTACTTAGAGATTTTGAAATGTTTAATTTCTTGTTGAAACTTTGGAGTTTTGATATTGATTTTTTGAAAAGCGAATTTACTATTGAAGGTTTATAGTTTGAGTTTATACTGTGATGTGAATAGAATTTTTTTATGTATTCTTGTTCATCTGAAGTTCTAGTTGTTAAATTGTAATTAATTTAATTTAAAGTGTATTTTTGTAGATTTTTCTCATTTTAGCTGACTGAAAGATGAACTAAATTAACATTAAATTAGAATTTACAAATTGTAAAACGTTTATGGATACGAATGATGAGAATGAAACAGAATTTAGTGTACAGTGATTAAATATTTTGAGGAGTATTTTGTATTTCGAAATGAATTTTTTTGTATGCAAAGTGTGTTTTCATGTAAAAAGTGAATGGAATTGTATTAGATGAAATGTTAGCGTCATATATTATAAATTATTGATACAACTTTTTCTTTACTCTTAGATACGATGTATGTATATGTGTGTTTAAATTTGTTCAGTATCATCAGTGATACTGATGCATAATTATCGGGATGACATTAACAGAATTTGTTTACATATACAGGGTGATTCAAAACTCTTGGGCCAAACTTTAAGGGGTGATAGAACACACCTAAACAAGCACTTTTCGTCATGATTGGAACTCAAGTGGTGAAGTGCTAGAGGGCGCTTTCCGGTCAACACTTACTAGCGCTGGTTTTCGCACTCATCATTTCTACCATGGATTGCACAACGGATGAATTGTTTCACAAATCAGGAGAAGGCGGACATGCATTTCACATATGGAGCTGCAGACGGGAATGCGAGGGAAGCCCAAAGACTGTACCAGGAGCTGTTTACAACCAGACGCATGCCTGATCGTAAAACCTTTCAGTGATTGCACTGGTATCTGTGTGAAACAGGCTCCTTTGTCAGTGGCTTGCAGGATACAGAGCGTGCAAGGAGTGTGAGGACACCACGTGTTACAGAGGAAATTCTACGTAGGGTTGGAGATCATCCCGAATGTAGCACACGAGCAATTTCCCATGCCCTAAGTGTGCCCCAATCGACGGTGTGGTGAGTTCTACAAGACGAACGATTACACCCCTACCATGTACAGAGGGTGCACACACCTTGACACCTGCAGATTATCGGCTTCGTGTGGATTTTGCACAGTGGTTCCTGCAGCAGACTGCAGCACAACCGAACTTTGATGCACGTCTTATTCACTGACGAATGCATCTTTACACATGAGGGCATTTTTAATACCCACAATTCACATGTGTGGGCCACCAGTAATCCTGTTGTTACTGACTCAGTAAAGAAGGTTGTGTAGACAGAAGGAATTGTTAGTAGAGATTTAGGTAGATGCGAGTTGTTAGTTACTCCAACATTTTGTATTCATCAACTGAATTGGCGAGTGTTTGAATTTTTTGGAAATAAACGTTGGTTTAGAAATATGAATTTTTGCCATTTTTCTCTTGAGCAACATTAATTGAAAGAAAGTGGCACACCGACACAAGTACTGTATATATATATGTAGTAAGGTCCAAAAGTTTCCAGCCAAAAGGTATTAAAGAGGTAATAGAATCAAACAATAATTTTTATTGTTGAATATAATCACCCTTTATTTCAATACATTTTTAGAGTGACTAACTTTTCTATCCCACTGAAAAAATAATCTGAATTTTTGTCTTTAAAATGGTCTAAAACTGTAGAAATGACTTCATCACTTGCACATTTTTTTTCCCAAGCAGATCCGACTTCAATTTTGAAAACAAAAAATAATTACAATTAAGGGCTAGGTCAGGGCTACAGTGGGTGATTTAATTCCTGGAAACCACATTGCTGAATAGCAGCCTTCGCAGCAACTGAAGTGTGTATTGGCACATTGTCGTGCAATAACGGGACAGCTTTCCTCAGCATTTCTCTTTGGTGTTATCCTTCAATTTGTACATTAATGATGCATAATATTCACCAGTAACTGTAGTATTTTGTTCCTTAAAGTCGAATAGCAGAATCTCCCGAGAATCCCAAAAGATGGTGGCCATGATCTTTTTTGGGGGATTGTGTCACTTTTGCCTTTTTCGGCCGTGCGGATCCAGGATGCTGCCACTCCAGATTCCCGTTTAGACAGGGGATCATGATACAGAACCAGAGTTTCATCTTCCATGACAATTGAATCAATCACTTCTTTTTCTTGCCCCTAACAGAGTGCTAAAAATTTAGTACAGTATTCCACACGTCGTTGCTTTTGGACAACACTCAAAAGTTTTGGAACCCATCTTGCACTCACTTTGTTCATACCAAGATGGTCATTGTAAAATTCGAAGCACTGTGGTTTTTGTAAGTCCATACCATGCTGATAATTCTTTAGTTTTCAGTCGCCTATCCTTTAGCACCTATTCTTGCACCAGTGCAATTGTTTCCGAAACGAGTGTTTCTGCAGGTTTGCCTTGACAAGGTTCATCTTCAATTGAATCTCTCCCTAAGCGAAACTGCTTAGCCCATTCTTTAACCATTGAATATAACGGGGAAGATTCACCATATACAGCATCTAAACGTTGTTTAATTTCTGGCTGGCTTTTGTCTTTTTTCGTCAAAAATTTAATGATTGTGCGATACTCAAATTTAAACATTTTAAAATATTGGGCAACAGCACTTCTATCTGTGATGCTAGCTGGAGTGCTACTGATACTATAGGTGCAAAATTTTAACTACAGTGCAACAAAACATAAGGTGGGTTGTAATACAAGTTAGGCCTGTCAATTCTTGTTCTAACATGTTCAGACCAGAAACTTTTGGACCTTACTATACAGGTATAAATGGTATATTATTTAATGTGATTTTGTCTCCTTTCCTCTTTAGTTTGATTATTGTTATGTTATGCAAAATTCACAGAATGGAAAGATTTTGGCCTTAAATGGTCTAGAGATCTGAAAATTTCTGATTTAGATTATCATTTGCCAAAGGGGGCAATCATCAGCATAATGTTGAGACTCTTTCATTAGATCTGTTAATGAGTTGGTAGTAGAGTAGGTTTGGTGATAAACAAAGAGAAAACTGAAGTAATCAAAATTGGTCAGGCAGGCTCATTGGTCAGGTATGGTTCAGTTAATCTGAATGGTTGTAATCTTGAGCAGGTGTCTCCATTTAATTATCTGGGGAACTACATAACCGATACTCGTGATGTGCGGCATGAGATAAATAAATGAATATGGATTGCTTTCGAGACTTTTAAGAATCTATGGAAATAGTTGTATACACCTAAAGACTAAAATTAGGTTGTTTAATAGTTTGGTTCTTTCTAAGATTTGCAATGGTAGCGAAACATGGACCTTTGTAAGCAGGATAACGAGAAACCTATTCTTTGATTCTAGATGACTATGCAGTATCTTGGGCATTATAGGTAGTTTGACATTGTAAGTAATGATGAGGTTAGAAGGAGTCATCAACCTCTTTTGAGCAACATATTATGCAGAGAGAGACTGCAATGGTTTGGCCATGTTGCTCATATGTATAGCTACAGATTGGCAAACAGGATTATGAACAGTCTGCCTAAGAGTTTCAGAAAATGGTGGAGACCTACGATGCGTTGGGCAGACAATGTCAAATAGGGCCTTGCTAGAATTGGCCTAGAGTGGCCAAATGCAGCAGCTGTAGCTCAGAAGAGACATGTCTGGAGAGGAAAATTACAGTCTGGTTGGACCTCCATAGTCCATGGCTGCATGAGCATTTTGTTTGTTTATTTGTGTGTGTGTGTGTACACAGTTGTATCAGAATAATATGATTCCTCAATCCCTCGGTATGTCTTTCCTATATTTCTAATTTTACCTTCTACACTGGGTTCCATAAATTAAGGAAAACTCAGATAAATTATGATAAGTAAAAAAACTATTGAATGATTTTATTGAAATTTGATGAAAACATGAATTACAATGCTAGTTTCAGAATGGCATAAAATATTTTACACTAGAAACATTTTACATAAAAAAATAACACTTACAGGAACTTGTCCCAAAATGAGGTGTCAGAATGCAATGATCTTTAATAAGATATCTTTAATAAGGAGTTCTTTAATACAGAGTTCTTTAATAATGGTGTTCTGTAATAACAAAAGTTCTTTATTAAGGAGTGTGGTCACCCCTTACAGCAATGCAGACACGACAGCGATGCTCCATGCTATTTATGATGATGTGAAGCAGCTCAGTATGGAGTATTGACCATTGTTCTTTTAAAGTAGTAATAAGCTCCCTTTGTTTCAGGTGGTGGGTTGAGGGCAGCAACACATCTCCCTAGAACATCCCACATGTGCTCAATCAGATTTAGGTTGGGAGATCAAGCTGGCCACTCCATGTGCATAATGGTCTCCTCTTGAAGGTATTGTTCCTATAGTCGAGCTCTGTGTGGACAAGAGTTATCATCTTGTAAGATAAATGTTTCACCTATTTCATCAGCATAAGGATGTACATAAGGGTCCAGGATGTCATCTCTATACCTTTGAGCATTGAGGTTCCCACTCGTCAACACAGAGGATGCATCCATCTCAGGAAATGCCACCCCGAACATACATGCTATCTCCGCCTAACTGTCTCTTTGACGGATGATACTGGGATGATAGTGGGTACCTCATTCTCTTGATATCAAACAATGTCCAAAATCACTCTGCAACAATATCTGTACTCATCTGTGAAGAGTGCAGACCTCTATTCCTCTTATGTCCAATTAACATGCATGCATGCTGAATCCAACTACTCTCTCCTATGATGTGTTATGAGGGGTATACAAATTACTGGCCTAGCATACAGACCTCCTCAAGAAGCCTTCTACTCACAGTAGAAGCTGATACAACCCTCCCAGTGTCTCCTGCAAGAGAGGATTGTAGCTGAGAGAGAGTAGATGTCCTGCTCCTTTGTGCTATTAATCGTAGATTAAGAAATTGATTCCACAGTCTATGGAATACAGGACTCGCATTCAGCCATCGTGCCATGTCTGACTGACTTTGGCCTGCTTCGAGCCAGCCAATAGCTCTGCACCGCAGTTGATTTGGCAAATGATGTCTTGAGGTCATTCCTACAAAATGGCTATTTCGAATTTCTTTACTCACATTTACAACACAAAATAAAAATCCTGTTTTAGAGTGGAAATTAATGCAACCTGGACTAATTTGCATACAATATGCTCACTCTGCATTACTTTACTGGTTTACATGAACAACTTTGGTGAGGATTTTTGACAATTTTTTGGCAAATTATTACGATTTTTCTCATTTTTTCCTTAATTTATGGAAATCAGTGTATATAGGATTTTACATATAGGAAGGACTAAGTATTGAACATTTAAAAGAACATCAACCTGATATACAAAACTTAAAACCTTCAACATTAGCACAGGCTGGACAAAATAATAATTTATCAATAAACACATTACCATTTCAAATTTTGGATTCACCCATTATGAAGTTTCAGCTGAATTATATTGAAATTGTACTCATTAATTTACATAGGGAAATTATCTGCAATACTGATGTCATACTGTTACCATGTGCATGGAACTTGCTCTTGCATGTGACACCACTAACACTGCCAGATGGATGCCAATACTTAAGGTGGTTGAAGCACCTGCTTCACTGCTGGTTGAAGTCCCACATGTGTAGGGGTGAAATGCACCACTACCACCAAGATGAATTAATCGTTTTAATCAATGATTTCATTCATTTTTATGTGTTTGAGTGCTTCAATAGTTATGATAGTATTATAACTTAAATTTCTTAAAAGAAAAGTATGACAATGATTTGGTTAGAATCTTACCCTATATCTTAAGTGAATTGTAATTTCACGAAGAAAAATAATAGCTCTCTTTAATTGGTGCAACATTAACTCAGTGCATCAAGTTAAAAAAGGACTGGTTATCTGTTTAATTGCATCGACAAGTGAGCCAGCCTCAAATGAAGTACATCTGACAGCATCTCTTCAAAGATAAAATGTAGGGAACTACCAACAGCGATGACAGCTTATTGTTTTCTAACGAAATCAGACTACAACCCATGGCTCCAAATCAGAACTTCACATCAACATTGAAACCGACAGAAGTTTACAACAACTGCCAATGGGACTTTTCATTAATATTTTCTATCATCAAGATTATAATACACCTATCCCTTGATTTACACGGTACTCAGTTCACACAATTTTGGCTTTGCACGGTCAAAAAATGCAACCAGTTTTGATTTACACGGTACTGACTGAGATTTCCTTTCTATGTACGCCTCAGTCAGTACCGTGTAAATCGAAACTGGTTGCATTTTTTGACCGTGCAAAGCCAAAATTGTGTGAACTGAGTACCATGTAAATCGAGGGATAGGTGTACTCTTATTGAATTAACTCTAATGAAGTTAACATCAAAAGGGTAAAATACTATGCACTTTTCTTTATGTTACGTAATAGTAGGTTAAGACTACACTACTTTTTACTTGATAAAGATGTCATGTTATGTCTAAATGACAAAAGAGCAAAGTTAATATATTAGGGTCGAAATGGTGTTAAGGTACTTATTCAGTTAAGAATTACATTAATGAGGTACTCATTTTTTAACAGTAAAATAATGTATATAAATACTTAATTGCTATAGTTTTATTAATCCCTGTAACAGAATACCAATGAATACAGAACTTTGATTCATCACTTATCATACCGAACAAGTCAACTTTCGAAACAGAGTATATCCAAAACAATAGACATCAATTCACATGACTTTGACTGCAATTTATTAAACTACTAAGACTAGATATACATATAAAAGTATAGCTGCAACCAAATAAGGGAATTATTTTTCTTTGCAAACAGAAAAATTATTTGCGTAATGAGAGTCATTCCATTGTTGGTTAAGAGTGTGAAGGTTAAAGATATTTTGTATCACATTAGAATACAGAAATGAAATTAGACAGTAGTTAAATTTGTAAATATTTACCTTCACATCGAATAGCACAGCTATCTTCAATTCTCTTCCGACAAACATTACAAAATTTTCGTTTCAGATGACCTGGCTCTGACCAACAATGGGGAACAGGTTTCTAATAGGGAAAAAACTGTTATCACAAATCTCTTAAATCTCAATCTTTGAGCATCTGTTATTGGTCTATATGCCACTACAAAAGCTCTATTTATATACACTAGCATATTACATAAAAAAAAATATATTAATAAACAATAAAATATCCTCTTAAACTTTAAGTTGCAACGACCTTGAAAATCTGGTTCACAAAGCATGCATATATGGCCCTGAACAATAAACTTTTCATTTATACCATAAAAATTTTAAAGCATTTTTGAATAGTAACCCTTTGCATTCGGAGATTTTTTCACTTTAGGGAATTAGCAACTCGAAGTTTTTTTGCTATAGAGTTGACGAAATTTTTACAACTAACATAAAAATAAATTGTACATAAACAACGTAAAATCAAACTCATCTTCGCTGCTACTAATTTCATCATTTGGCTCCATTTTTATAAGCACTAAAAACAGACTAAACCTAGAAACTATTTTAAACTAAAAAACAGACCAAGTCTTTTCCCTTGTTTAAAATAATAATTTTCATTAAACTCAATGCTGTACTATGAAGTGCACATAGACAGTAGATTTACACATCTAAAATGTAAAGAGGAAAGATATCTGTTTATAAAGCAGTTATTGTCACCTCTCAGTCGCCATTCGAGCTGCTGCGTCAAACCAAGTGGCGACTGAGGGTCGCCTCTCAAGTACAAAGAACTGAACTTTTTATTTATATATATATTAGAAATAGGCATTTCAGAGCTCCTAAATGCTTTTTTCAATTTATTCATCAACTTATTGTATCAGAAAATAAAAAAAAATCTTTTTATCCGAACTTCCATTAAACACTCCTGTATTCTAATGTGATACAAAACAAATGCAGGAGATGGGATTGCAGCTGGCTAAGTTTACTTTCCTACCACTGCCCCACTAGCTGAATGAAGTCAAATGCCAAGAGAACTTTTTTTTTATTTTTTGGAAAATTTCAGGGATTTCACAAAGTACAGCCCTAATGATTTTGTTCCACTTTCGGGTATTTTGATATTAAAAAAACTATTTTAGAGTTTCTAACTTATTTTTAACTATTATAGGATATATTAAGGAAGATATCGCTCTGAATTTAATGTCAATACATTTTAGGGGAAAAATTGTCTTAAGCCAGGTGGGATACAAACCCATGATCTCCTGATAATATGTCAGGTGCTCTGGACCACTGAGCTACTGGTCACCGATCAAGATCTCTGTTGATGCTATGAACTTTTTACCAACAATACACAATTCTATGTGTCTCATGAAGGTATTGTCCAGCTGCTCTCAGCCTCAAGAAACAATGATAAGCACGTCATGAAGATGACATGTATATTCTGAGTATACAATTGATTAAATTAAAGAGATTTGTTTTCAATTAATTCATTCATATATTAAAGAAGATATCACTCTGAAATTAACATCAATCAATTTTAGAGGAAAAATTGTCTTGAGCCAGGTGGGATACGAACCCATGACCTCCTGATAAAATGTCAGATGCTCTGGACCACTGAGCTACTGGCCACTGATCAAGATCTCTAGTTGATACTATGAACTTTTTACCAACAATACACAATTCTATGTGTCTCATGAAGGTATTGTCTCAGATGCTTTCAGCCCCAAGAAACAATGATAAGAATGTCATGAAATTGGCAAGTATGAAGATGTCATGAAGATGGTGGCACATAGCTCAGTGTCCAGAGCACCTGACATGTTATCAGGAGATTATGGGTTTGTATCCCACCTAGCTCAAGACAATTTTTCCTCTAAAACTGGTTGATGTTACAATCAGAATTATTCTTTCTTAATATATAAATAAATACATTGAAAAAATAAAACTCTTCAATTTAATAAATTGTATACTCAAAATATACTTGCCATCTTCATGACATGCTTATCATTGTTTCTTGAGGCTGAGAATAGCTGGGACAATACTTTCATGAGACACACAGAATTGTGTACTGTTGGTAAAAAGTACATAGCATCAATTAGAGATCTTGATCAGTGGCCAGTAGCTCAGTGTCCAGAGCACCTGACATTTTATCAGGAGGTCGTGGGTTCACATCCCACTTGGCTCAACACAATTTTTCCTCTAAAATTGATCAATGTTAAATTCAGAGTGATATCTTCCTTAGTATTGTTACGACAGAAGGAATCTGGCAACCGAAAGCAAAAAGTTTCAGCCAACGAATAAGAACGTTGGGAGAATTTGGAGAAGAAGAGTGGAGCGTTAACGGTCGTTTTGTATTGTAACGGTCGTTGTGTTGGAACGGTCGAAGAGTTCGAAAATGGACGGTGAGCTGTTCTGAGACAGTGCGCGTAAGTATCAAGAAGTAACTTGATGTGTTGTGTATACGCGGAAGGATAAAAGTGGGATCTTTTATCGTTAAGTATCAAGAAGTAACTTGATGTGTTGTGTATACGCGGAAGTATAAAAGTGGGAACTTTTATGGCTAACTTCGAATGTCTACACGGACTGTCTTTTTGTTCGGCTAGTGTGTGAAAAGTTATTAGCACAGGACGAGAATTGGTTTACGAGTGAAGATCTTCGGGTGACCTGGTAAATCAAGTAAAAGGTAGTATTTAGTAAAATACACAGAGCTGATATTGTGTGCTCTACGCAGGAAGATTGATGACTTGTGCATGTTAATAGTTGATTTGTTAATAAGATACTTCATCCATATTTCCTTTGTAACAATTTACCTTGTATTGAATTTGGTTTTGAAATATAGCTTTTAATACTCACGCTCAGTGGCTATCCATTTTTTTGTGATCCGCAACATTTGGTGTCAGAAGTGGGGTAATTAATCGAATGCCGTTAACTAGAAGTATGGATGAATTAGTAAAGTTGATGACTGATATTAAAGGTGAAATTGGTGACCTTGCTAGACAAAGTGATAACTTGAAAGCCGATATGACTGATATTAAAGGTGATCTAGCTGCCCAAAGCAACAAAATTGGTGACCTTGCTAGACAAAGTGATAGCTTGAAAGTTGATATAGCTGCCCAAAGCAATAAAATAGGTGACCTGGCCACACAAAATAATGAGTTGAGAACGGAGATAGTTTCTCAAAAAGATGATTTGAAAGCCGAAATGGCCGCACAAAATAATGAGTTGAGAACGGAGATAGTTTCTCAAAAAGATGATTTGAAAGCCGAAATAGCCGCACAAAATACTGAGATGAGAGCTGAAGTGGCTTCTCAAATTGATAAGATTATTGATCAGTTCAAGGATAGTAAAACCGAACTCAATAGACAATGCAATAGTTTAAATGTTGAATTTGTCAGTGAAAAAGATGATCTTGATAGTGTTAAGTTAGATTGTAAACATGGAAAAGAAAAAGAGAAAGGCAACGCATATAAAAATGTGGATCTGCTACTGGAAATCAAGAATCGTAGAGATAGCGCAGATAATGCCTTTGACCACGCAACTACTGGTGATGCATGGCAGAATGTCTATGTCGCTGGTGACATGTCTAGGAACTGTGAAGAACAATCACACAGATCAGAGAGCTGTGAGACTATACAGTACGCTTTGCACTTCAAAATACCTAGGTATACAAGTCTGGCACGATCTGAAGAGAGATCCACACGAAAGGTATTCTATTCCTCGCCATCAGCAAAATGCGTCATGGACAATTATCGCAAAGGCAGAGTAACGAGTGGTAATGAGGGGGAACGAAACAGAGTTTACGTTTCGCAGAGTGGTCCGAGTAAAGAAGAGGCGTCCATTCATCATAGAAACAAAGTGCCATTCGACGTTACCCGGGAAGTCGGAGAGATTTTTCCGAAGCATATAGCCACACTTGAATCGTTTATAGAAAGTGGGGATTTAAGGAAGAGGAATTCCGAAGAATGGCTTAGAAGCGTAACAGGTGATGCTAGTAAAGGAGCTTCAGGCAGAGACAGCACTTCAAAGACTAACTTTCTGGATGAAACTAAGCCTCAGAGTTACGATCAGAGAGAAGTGAATCCCTCAGATAATTTCAACGTAGCCACGCTGAATTTCTTTTCTGAACAGTCAATGTGCAGATTTGGACATTATAACCATTTAGATTATAAGGATATAGAAAAGTTTTATCACGACTACAAGAGCTCTAAAGTGGACAATATCATGTTACAAAACTCGTCGCTGATCTCCAGAATGAACAATTTGGCAATCATGACTGATGTTTCCCTGGCTAATTACAATGAGAGCTCCAAGAAAGTGAATTCCGAAGAAACAGCAACTATGACCTCCTCGGGTCATGTGTTTTGCTGGAGACCCGAGTGGCGCCATCGGATGGTAGATGAAAACAGCACAGGAGGTGTCGGCAACAAAGTGAGTCTTGTCTTGGCTCCTGCACTTGCTGCTTTAGGTCTCAAGGTCCCTATGATCTCCGGTCGTGCTCTCCAATTGACGGGAGATACTCTGTACAAATTGGAATCCATCCCTGGCTTCACAGTCGACTGCACTAAAGATAAAATCGAGCAGATGATGGAAGACGTCGGATGCTGCATCGTAGGACAGACAGAGGAGCTGGTGCCAACAGATAAGGAGATTTACCGCTGCAAGGATCTGATGGCTACCATAGATAGCGTTCCTCTAATGATATGCTCAATTGTGTCCAAAAAGCTAGCTGAAGGAGTGTGTGCTTTGGTTTATGATGTAGAATTCGGAAAAGGAGCTATTGATCTCATCAGTACAGAAGATGTTGCTGTTGATTTAGTTAAGAAAGTGGTTGCAGCATCACAAGCTCGTGGAATGAAGAGTTTGAGTTGTTCAGCTGTTATCAGCAACATGGATTCACCTCTTGAAAACTCTGTTGACAACTCTCTGGAAGTGATGGAAGCTGTTCAGTGTTTCCTTGGTAACGGATCCTTAGAACTGCAAGAGCTCGTCGAAGAGTTAGGAGAACTTCTGCGTTTTGTGAACATTGTGGATAATAGGGTAGATGAAGCATCACGTGTCCGTAAGGTTCTACATAACGGCAATGCTTTGAACAAGTTTCGTAACATGTTAATAGAACAAGGAGTATCTGAAGATGTTGCAAGCTGGCTATGTGAAGGTAAAACAGAAAAAATATTGCTAGCAGCCCGACACATCACTGATTTCACTTATACAGGAGAAACAGGTAAGGTTGTCGGATTAGAAGCTGCAATTCTAGCAAGAGTATGGAAGGA
The DNA here is from genome assembly GCA_038380435.1 of Ryuthela nishihirai. Taxonomy (NCBI): domain Eukaryota; kingdom Metazoa; phylum Arthropoda; class Arachnida; order Araneae; family Heptathelidae; genus Ryuthela; species Ryuthela nishihirai. Next base: position 35,966,620 of record JAWZYU010000022.1, read on the forward strand.
GGAGATGGACCGAAGAGCTAAAAAGAATTATGGAGCTGATATTATAGTTGTGAAGCACCTTGGGGATCAAATTGAATCAGGTGAAATATGGCTGAAGGTTCATCACGACAGTTCTGAATTAAGTGAAAGTCAACTGACAAAAGGGTCAGACTGGAGGATGAAACTCCTCCCTAGATTTTATGTCACTAATGACTTTCATTCCTTGTTACTGTTGATAGAAGTAAAAATCCAAAGAAGAAAACTTTCGACAAAGAAGAAAACTTTTTACAGGTTTTGCACGAAAACTCTTAGTCGATTCTTCTCCCTGCGGAGACATAAACGTGTTCACAAGGGCTATAGGCCTTACACGTATTATATTTGTGGACGAGGCTTCAGTCAGAAAAGAAATCTAAGTCATAATGAGATTCGCTTTCATTTTGACACAGACGTGGAATATCGCATTCGTCGACGTCCAGCTACAAAGAGCAAGGTGGTTCACGTGGATCGTTTGACCCCGTTTCATCGAAGAACTGAAGAAACTTTGGAATCCAGAATTGTTCGGGACGAACAAGACCTAGGAAGGGGGCAGTGTTACGACAAAAGGAATCTGGCAACCGAAAGCAAAAAGTTTCAGCCAACGAATAAGAACGTTGGGAGAATTTGGAGAAGAAGAGTGGAGCGTTAACGGTCGTTTTGTATTGTAACGGTCGTTGTGTTGGAACGGTCGAAGAGTTCGAAAATGGACGGTGAGCTGTTCTGAGACAGTGCGCGTAAGTATCAAGAAGTAACTTGATGTGTTGTGTATACGCGGAAGGATAAAAGTGGGATCTTTTATCGTTAAGTATCAAGAAGTAACTTGATGTGTTGTGTATACGCGGAAGTATAAAAGTGGGAACTTTTATGGCTAACTTCGAATGTCTACACGGACTGTCTTTTTGTTCGGCTAGTGTGTGAAAAGTTATTAGCACAGGACGAGAATTGGTTTACGAGTGAAGATCTTCGGGTGACCTGGTAAATCAAGTAAAAGGTAGTATTTAGTAAAATACACAGAGCTGATATTGTGTGCTCTACGCAGGAAGATTGATGACTTGTGCATGTTAATAGTTGATTTGTTAATAAGATACTTCATCCATATTTCCTTTGTAACAATTTACCTTGTATTGAATTTGGTTTTGAAATATAGCTTTTAATACTCACGCTCAGTGGCTATCCATTTTTTTGTAATCCGCAACAGTATATAAATAAATACATCTGAAAAAAAAAAAACTCTTCACTTTAATTATAGGATATATTTTACGAAAGAAGTATGAAGGGGAAAAAAATCAATATTTCTTTGATCGTGTGATCAACAATATCATAGAAGCGTGATAACAATTGGCAAGCATCTGGTTTCATTTTGAAACTTTTACTGTCTGCACTTCTTAGGCTATACAGATAGATATTTATACTGCATTTAGAAAGTACAGAAATGTTTTTTGCATTTTGTTTCGCTGATGAAATATAGTTTTTAAAGGGTTGGGTTGTTTTACCTCTGAACAGCACTTTTTTGCACACCATGGGCTAAATGGCCAGGTCACATGGACCCCGAAGGATCAGAGAAGGTTGGGGGAGGGGATCCACTGGAACAGCTGTTGGGAGACAGATGGTAGCCTCCCGTCAAGGTCATCCAGCGTGTTCTTTAACGTGCACAGGGTATGGCTCTCCCGCACACGGGGCCACTGCTTAACGTCCCATCCGACGGACGGCGGTCTTTCCAAGCCCATCAGTGTCCCCTACTGACCGTGGGCAGGGCGGGGAATTTTGCGGAGATAAATCTCAATGCTGATCCAGCTGGGACTCGAACCTGGGAACTACAGATTACGAGCCTGGCGCGCTACTGACTGAGCCACCCCCGCCCCAGTTTTTAAAGGATAAATAAACAAACACAAATGCAGCAATGGATATTTTAGCTAAAGTTGAACTGGAAAATTGTGAGTTTTTTCTACATTATATCATTGATTCTGATAATGATTCAGATCAGTTGCGACTTTTCTCAGATTCTAAAGGGGGATATCAATTCTATTACTTCTAGAATGATTTATACCTTTTCTCAAATGTTTACTGCACTTAGAAAGAATATTTATTTTAAGCTTGACTGAAAACTAAATTAAACAAACTTAAAATAGTAGCTACTTTAGGAGGAATCTGATTAGGACATAAGGAAAAATTTTATTTTCAAATGATAGGATTTAAAAATAGTACTAATTGAAGTAATGTGACAATTAGCATTCAGATTTTGAAATTTAACTATTCTGTAATAGTAAATGGATAATGCAAAATGATATGCAAGGTTCATTCTCAATTTCAGTGATTATACATTATGCTGCCATAACCTTGAAAATGTTGTTCATGAAGTCTGCATATAGAGCCACAAAAGATAAACTTTGTCATTAGTTGCAAATAAAAAATAAAAATAAATACCCCTTAAAGCAGCTGTTAACCACAGAGGTCTAACACAAGCCTGTCAGTTTGGACAGGTATTTATACACCATAGTAAAAACAACAAACATCCATGCCTTATCCAAGGCTCAAAACCAGGTCCCTGCCAGCCAAGTGTACTAACCACTTAATCACATCATCATCCTCAAGCAGCCATTCTATCATCAAGAAGATTATAACCAGACTGTGATAGGAGATACAACCAGACTGTGCAATTTAGTTCTCCAAACATATCTGTCCTGAGCTACATCTGGTCACTAACACTACACATCAATTCTAACAAGGTCAGAAATGTTCATATCTCCACACCATTTAAGGCCAAAATCTTTCCCTTGCAGTGAATTTCACAGAACATAATCAATACAGAGAAAGGGAGACAAAATGAACCCTGGTTGAACACCAGTAACAATGCTAAACCAATTTCTACAAGCCTTACCAACTCTCACACATGACTTAGTTAACACAATGAAAGCTCTTTATAATAACACTAACTTGACTGGTATGCCATACCATCTCACAAGTAACCACAAATTATGGCAATCAGAGTCAAAGGCCGTTTTGAAATCAACAAAGCTAGTAACCAAAGGTCTCTGAAATTCTAAATATTTCTTAAGAATATGCCTGAGTGAAAATATCTGATCTACACATCCCCTAAAACTTCTGAATCCATATTGCTCATCACACAATTGCCCATCAACCAGATTCTTAATTCTATTAAGCACAATATTGCACAGAACTTTACCTGGAACAGAAAGTAGGCTAAATATATATTATCACAAGACCTGAGATTACCATTTATAAAAATAGGGAAAATAATAACTCTGGTAAAATCCATAGGAACAATGCCTTTATTATAAAAGATACTCAAAATTTCAGTCATCCATCTGGTAACTGAAACATACCAAGCTCTAAGCATTTCCGTAGTAATTTCATCTACCATGAGGGATTTATAAAGTTTAAGTTTAGAAATAGCCAAAATAACTTCACATTATGTTATAGGGTCCACATTAAAGCAACCAATGCATCTATCATCATTGCAAACAATGGGAGTAGAACTAACCACATTGTTTAGAACATCACTGAAATGCTCAGCCCACCTAGCCATGACAGAATCATCACCTTCTACAACCTTACCTTGTTTATCCTTCAATCCCGGTATACCTGTCCGTTTTCTACCACACAAAACATTAACTATCTGGTACAGCTCTCTGCTGTTGTGCTAACTGCTTCCTCATCTTTGTCAGCCAAGCCATCACACCAAAGATTCTATCAGCAGCTAACTAATCTTTTACATGTTTATTAAGCTCTCTGTAATGTTTTCTATTAGGACTAGTTGGGTATTTATTAAGGACATTCCTGCAGTTCTTTCTTTCTGAAATAAGCTCATGAGTCTTATCACTCAAATAATTCTGTCTCCTCTGCTCCTTTTTTTCCTAATAGTGTTAGTTTCCAAAAAAAGTCTGTTTAAAACAGTCCAGTTCTTCCTCAACTTCAGTAGTAAGCAAACCATAACTGTCATAACCGAGTAACCTATCATAGTGAGTTTCAGCTGTAACTGGGTCTTTCAGAGCTTGTGTTAAATGTAACTTTTTAAACTTAGCACAACATTTTTTAAGTTGCAAGACACTTTTAACAAGGATCTCTTAAATAGTGCATTTTTTCAATTTATTCCTCAATTTCATGTATCAGAAAATAAAAAGCCTTTTTCTCTTGCCCCAACTATAATTAGGACAGTGTAGAATACATTATTGCCGCTGGCTAAATTTACCCTTCCAGTGTAACACTCCATATTATGTAAATTTAATGGATAGATTAAATCTCAGTGGCAAGGTAATTAATCTTTCCAAGAAATTAAACAAAGGTTCTTTTGTTAATGTGTTGTAAGGAAAAATAACTTAAATTATTATCTCGGAATAAAAGTTTGGTAAAATTAATCTTCTAAACCAAAACTCTGCTCAAGAAAAAAAGAAATAACTTCAAAATACAAATTTCATAAAATAAATGTTTATTCAAAATCTAGACTCACCAAAACTACCTTGCACCAGAAAGCAACACTTCACAAAACTAACACCAACCTCCTTTTCTCAAATAACTTTGTACTACTGCTCGCACTAACAGCTAAGCCATCATGTGAGAAAACCACATTTGCATACAATGAGCACACGGTAGATGATATAAGTGGGTGTGTCCTCTTGCACACATAAATCAAAATGAGGAGTTATGCAATTGCAACTCTTCCTAGTGGATGGGAGGGGAGAATGATAATTCAACGTAAAATCCCAAAATAATAATTATAATGTAGAGTTAAGGAAAAGTACAAGTGAAATATCATACTACCACTCCTGCACTACTGACAGAGCAAACTGAGTTGTTTACTAAAAATATAGTCAAATGTGTTCTTAATAAAATGAAATCCAATACCAAGGGAACTTATTTTTATTAGAGGATTTCAGTGATTTGCACAAAAATATAGCCATATAAGTTTTTGCTTCATTTTAATATATTTTGCAACTAAAAACGATTTTAGCATTTCTATTTTTTTTTCTATTATTGGGCATTTCTAACCCAAATATTTCATTTAATATTTTTCTTATTATTTTGTACATATCATAAGGGTAGTAAACAGGATAACAGGAGTAATGGAAAATTAACAGCCTGGATTAACTACTTGAAATATTCACTTTGAAAAATAAAAAACAACAAAAGAAAAAAACACAAGTTTAAATAGTCTTGAAAATAGTCTTTGAAGGTCATCTGATCTTCAAATATTATGAGAGTTTGGAAGTCATCAAAGTTGAAAGGTTAAAATGGAGCTGAGAAGACTGGTGTCTTTCAGGAACTGCAGCAAATTTTTAGAAATCCTGTACACAATATGAGAGATTTGTCTTCTGTCCAGGATGGAGCTAATAGTTACATCATGATGTTGATCTGCCAGAGATTTGAGAGCATATTGTTTCTTTGGAGATCATAAAGTGGACAGGGAATTAGAACATGTTCAGCACAATTTTAGGTGGTTACAAGTTTGACAGGGGTTCTTTTCAATTTTGTGAAGTTTTTCATTTAATGCACAGTGACCAATGGTAAGTCTATTTAAAGCCATTTCTTCTCTTCTGTTCAGTTCAAACTTCCTTTGTGGATGGGGTGGGATGGCAAATATTTTTCTGTAAAATCTACTGATGTTCAGATCAGTTGTCTTGAAGTGAATCCAGTCCTCTAAAGTTCTCCTACTAACTTCCATGCAGAAATCTCTTAACACAGAGGGTTAAGTTAGATGGCAAGGTCAAATCTGCTTTGGTGACAAGATCCTCTCATTACCAGGGATATCAGAATGGCTGGGTATCCACTGGAGACAGACAACTCTATGAGAGTTGACAACACAAAGTATGTCACATACCCATAGGATGTCAGATATGATGGAAGTATACGGTGAAGCAAGTGAGTCTGAAAGCAAAGACTGAAGATCGGACTTGCTGTCTGACAAGATCAAAATTTTTTATTGTGAACTGAGGAGGCACACTGTAGTGCTCGATAAATAGCTAAAAGTTCTGCAGCCATAGTGTTAGCTGAATTTTTCAAGGAGTAACAGGTTGTAATATTCAGAGAAGGAATGAAGAAAGCACAAGATGTGTTGTTAGTAGAAGGACACTTAAATCCATCTGTGTAGATTTGCAGAAAGCCTTGATAGCAATCTGCAATGCAGTTCAAAACAACAGACTTCAATTCCTGTGGAGGATACAACTTTTTTTTTTTTGAGAAATAGGAAGATTTACCTGGATGAAAGGATGAAGAATTTCCCAGATTGGCAATTTGGGAAATTGATCTCCTGTTTAGTGTGGGGTTGACTGGGAACTTTGAATTCATTCTTGCAATCACTTTTATTAGTCTTGATTTTCTTCTAATTTTGAGAGGGTGGATAGATGCTTCAGCTAGTGAAGCAATAGTGGGTATCCCTGGAAGCAGCACCAGGAAAATTCTGACAGCTTTATCCTGGCAAATAACTAGTTTTTTTAGATAAGTTTCTAAATCATTGGGAAGAAGAATGCTACCATACTCTAAGATGGGACAGATCAAAACTTTGTAAATTGAGAGAAGGCAAGAAGAAGTGGCTCCCCATGATGTTTCTATGACATATCTTAGAATGTTAAGTCTAGCATTGGCCTTGAACACATGTGATTTATGTGAATTTCCCAAGTGAGAGTTTGGTGCAAATAAATATCCAGAAACTTAAGTTCAGTGACTGAATTGATGTTTTGATACTTAAGTTTAAGGTTAAAATGTTTTCTCTTAAAACTGTTTTTACTAATAACAAGAGGTTTGTTTCCTGTGGGGCAACATTGAGACCTCCAAGAATCAAGAAAATTGTTGATGGCAATTTGTCTCTTTCTACACTAGTGCTCAAAATTAAAAGATATTCGACTAAAACATATATAGCTGCCGATGTATGTAAAAGAATGCACTGAAAATGGGCAAACATGGAAAATATGCTACACGAAAAACTATCCAACATTTACAGTTGCTGCATGTAAGCTGGAAAATGCAAATTAAGAATGGTTAAAAAGACACGTGAGTCTATTTGCAGCTTGTATCTGTTCTAGGCAACTCTTGCTTTCACCTCAGTGGCATGTCGAGCTGATATGTCCTGAAGACATTGTATGGATAGTTTTCAGCATGGATGATTTTCAGGGGTAGAGAACGATTGGAAAGATCGAAGCAGATCAGTCCCAGATGGAAGTTCCCAGAGCACTGAATATTCCACAAAATGTCCAGTCAAGACTCTGGAGATAGTTTCAACATATAGAAGATGTTTGTCATCACCAAGACAAGGCTATCCCAGAGCCACAACTGCTGCAGACAATCACTATATGAATCTTACTGCCAGACAGTACAGAGTGATGACTGCTAAGCAACTGCCTTTAGAGCTTGCAGCAGCTACAGGAATGAGGGTTTCAAGGCATACTGTTTACAAGAGACTTCGTGAGCAATGCCTTTATGCCAAGAGACTTGTTATTTGTGTCCCTCTAACTCCCACGTCCCAGCAAACTCATTTAACGTGGATATCACATTTGGAGTCCAAACTAGTGTGCATGTTATGTTCACAGATGAATTGTTATTCAGCTTGATTCACAATGCAATTGCATCTGGAGAGAACCAGAGACCCACAACAGTCCCTCAAACGTCAAAGAAAGAGACTACTCTGGTGGCTGTGGCATGATGGTTGGAGCAGAAATCATAATGAACAGGCATACAGACCTGCACATCTTTACGGGTGGCTCTGTTACTGCCCTGTGGTAGAGAGACAAGTTCCTGAACTTGTCAGGAACGATAATGAAGTATTGAAGTAATAAAAGGACGATAATGCCACCCTCATCGAGCTCATGTGGTCGGCGATTTTTCTCAAAGAGAAAGATATTTGCCGAATGGATTGGCCACCTAGATCTTTTGACCTCAGTCCCGTGGATCATGTATGGAAAGAGAAATACACTGGAGCTCACCAGCCCCTCCCAGAACACTCCACGAACTCAGGACAGCAATTATTGAGGAGTGGTCATTAATCCCTAAGACCTCATCAATAACTTCATAAACAGTATGAGGAGTAATTGCTTGAGCTGCATGGCTGTCAGGGGTGACTTAATCCCAGTTTTAGCTTTGTTGCTCTGAACTTCTCAAACACTTCACAAAGCTTCTACAAATGTCCTCAAAAATCTTTCGAAGGACAATGACTTTCCCAAATACATCAGGCAGATGTCCCAAGAAAAACCCTAGATCACTGACTCCATTAGTCATTCAAATGTTGCAAATGCATTACCAAATGGAATTACCTTAAACTGTCAAAGTACATTTCATGTAGTAAAAGCTGTCATTTCTTGATCTTCGTAAAAGCTGTCATTTCTCGATCTTCAGGATGTATGATAACTTGACAATAACGCTATTCAAGTAGCATGTCTAGTGTATCATCAATTATGGGTAAGGGAAAACAGTCCTTCATTATATTTTTATAGCTACAGCTTACCATGATAGGTTACTTAGTCATTATGATAGTCATAGTTTGCTTACTACTGAAGTTGAGGAAGAATGGGGCCGTTTTAAAAGAGGCTTTTCTTGAAACTAACAGTACTCTTTTAGGAAAAAAGGGACAGAGGAGGCAGAATTATTTGAGTGATAAGCACTTGAGCTTATTTCAGAAAGAAAGAACTGCAGGAATGTCCTTAATCAATATCCTACTAGTCCTAATAGAAAGCATTACAGAGAGCTTAATAAACCTGTAAAGCATCAGATAGCTGCTGATAAGAATCTTTGGCTTGATGGCTTAGCTGACAAAGCCAAAGCCAGTTAGACAGCACAACAGCAGAGAGCTGTATATATATACATACATACAAAATCCTTATGCAGTCATAGGCTACGGAAGTACAACCATACTGTGTAATTTTCCTCTCCAGATGCCTCTGTTCTGAGCTACACCTGCTGCATTTGGCCATTCTAGCAAGATGCTGTTTAACATTGTCTACCCATCGCATCCTAGGTCTCTCCCTTTTTCCGAAAACCTTAGGCAGACATCATAATCCTATTTGCCAATCTGCAGCTATGCATATGGGCAAATTGGTCAAACCAACGCAGTCTCTCTCTGCACAATATGCTGCTCAAAAGAGGTTGATGACTCCTTCTTCTAACCTCATCATTACTTACAAAGTCAAACCACCAAATGCCCAAGATACTGCGTAAGAATCTAGAATCAAAGGCATCAAATCTCTTGTTATCCTGCTTACAAAGGGTCCAAACTATTATACAGCCTAATTTTAGTCTTTAGGTGTATACGCCTAATTTTAGTCTTTAGGTGTATACGCCTATTTTTCCGTACTCTCCATAGATTCTTAAAAGTCCCAGCGGCAATACCTATTCTATATTTATCTCATGCAGTACATCGCCAGTATTTGTTAAATAGCTCCCTAGATAATTAAACTGAGTCACTTGCTCAAGACTGCAACAATTCAAATTAACTGAATCACAGCCTGCCTGCCCAATTTTCATTACTTTAATAGATTCTGAAAAAAATTCATCACCGTCACGGCGGGAATCGAACCCGCATCTCTCCAGATTCATGCCAGAGCGCGCTAACCATTGCACCACGCGTCGGACAACGAATATTTTCAGAATATGACCTTTTAAATCTACTTCTTGAGACGTGATTGAGACAGCGCCATCTATACTTAAGGAGCTGCAATGGCGAGCATGTTAAATATATAATTAAAATCAATCCAAAGTGAATGCACAGTATTCCCTGTTAAGAAACATTAATTTGAAACATTAATAGATTCTGAAAAAAATTCACCACTGTCACGGAGATGAATTTTTTTCAGAATCTATTAAGGTTCGATTCCCGCCGTGACGGCGATGAATTTTTTTCAGAATCTATTAATTAATGTTTCTTAACAGGGAATACTGTGCATTCACTTTGGATTGATTTTAATTATATATTTAATGCGGTAGCGTTAGCGACCTTCTCATTAACATCTGATAATCAAATGAAACGACTGAAAACATTGCATCTCCTTGAGTATAGATGATGCTGTCTCAGTCACGTCTCAAGAAGAAGATTTAAAAGGTCATATTCAGAAAATATTCGTTGTCCGACTCGTGGTGAAATGGTTAGCGCGCTCTGGCATGAATCTGGAGAGATGCGGGTTCGATTCCCGCCGTGACGATGATTTATTTTTTTCAGAATCTATTAATTAATGTTTCTTAACAGGGAATACTGTGCATTCACTTTGGATTGATTTTAATTTCATTATGTTAGTTTTTTTTTTCTGTTTATCACCAAACTTATTCTATTACCAGTCTCATCAACAGCCCTAATGAACGAATTCATCTCATCAACATCACTAGCCAGCAGGCCTAAATTATCTGCATAATTTAAATCAGAAATTTTGAAATCTTCACATTTTTAGGCAAAAATCGTTCCCTTGCAAAGAATTTCGAATAACATAATCAATAACCAAACAAAAACAAAAAAGGAGACAAAATGCACCCTTGTTTAAACTCCACTAGCAATGCTAAACCAATCACTGCAAGACCTACCATCTCTCACACATGACTCAGTGTTATTACAGAGAGCTTTCATTACATTAACTTATCAGGTATTCCATATGATCTAACAATCAACCACAAATTACGTTATCAACAGAGTCAAAAGCCTTTTTAAAATCTATAAAGCTAGTAAACATAGGTTTCTGAAACCCTAAACATTTCTCAAGAATCTGCCTAAGTGAAAATATTTGATCAATACATCCCCTACCACACAAATGTTCCCAGCCCTAAGCATTTCAGTAGTGATTTCATCTACCCCTGGGAATTTATGCAGTTTTAATTTAGAGATAGCCAATGCGACTTCGGAATGATAATAGAGCCATTATAAAAGCCAGTAATGCATCTATCCTCATTACAAACAATGGGAGTAGAAATAATCACATTATTTAGAATATCTCTGAAATGCTCAGCCCATGTAGCCATCACAGAATCCTCACTTTCAACCACCTTGCCATGTTTATCCCTCAATTTCTGTGTACCTGTCTGTTTCTTCCCACATAAAACATTAACAATTTCATACATCTCCCTGCTGTTGTACTAACTGCTTCCTCTGCTTTGTCAGTCAAGGTATCAAGGCTAAGATTCTTATCAGATATTAACTGATCCTTTACATGTTTATCAAGCTCGTTGCAATGCCTTCTGTTAGGAAGTAGGGTGTTGATTTATATTAATCCTGCACTTACTTCTTTCAAAAATAAGTTTTATAGTCTTATCACTTATTTGGTATCCTTCGTTCCCTTAATCACTTTGTATCCTCTATTTCCTTTTACCCAAAAGAGTATGGTTGGTTTCAAGGAAAGCCTGTTTAAATTGATCCCACTCTTTCTAAACTTCAACAGTAAACAAACCACGATTGTCATTATGACTAAGTAGCCTATCATGATATGCTTTGGTTATATCTGGATTTTCAGACCTTCAGTGTTGAAGGTAATTTTCTTAACTTTAACAAATTTCTTAAGCTTCAGCTGCAAGACTACTTTGACCCAATAATGGTCAGACCCAACTTCAGCTCCCTTGTATGATCTGATATTCCTAACTGAACTAGCCCATTTGCTGTGAATTAAAATATAATCTATCATATTCCTATGCAACCCATCAGGTGAAACCCATGTATATTTATAAATGTCCCGGTGTTTGTAGTATGTTAGTTATTCGTAAACTATTAAGTTTACTTACCTGTAAGAGACATTCTCTATTGCCATTGGAACTATCAATACCAAAGGGACCTAAAAACTCCTGACCAAAGGTCAGAGTCAGTACCAGATTTAGCATTGAAGTCATCTAGCACAAGAGAAATATCTCCTTTCTTCACAGAATTCAAAATATCCTGAAGCTGGCAGTAAATTGCATCCTTCTTGTTCTCATCACAGTATTCTGTGTGGTAGGAACTTCAGGCACTACCTTTTCAAGTGGACCTTTTCAAGAGCCATAGACCTGCCTGAGACACATTATTGCAGTTCAGGATTAATGATGCACAACTAGCTAAGTAAGGTTCAGGTACCTGCGATAGCTTCTGATCAGGATTATGCACCAGTTGATATAAAGTATCCCATGCCTCTGTTCACTTATGACTGGCAACCCAGAAGTAAACAGAAAACACAGCAGCAGATTCTCCCTCAACAGAGGCCCACCAATGCAGCAAGTTCAGGATCCATAATCAAGTTCCATAAACCAGTCCAGTCTAGTAGGTATAAATGGTCAGCACCAGACCATGTGAAGTTGACCACTCCTCAGTAGGGTTGAAAAAAAGAAAAAAGTGGCCACAGATGACCAGACCAGTAGACTACACTGGACTGGCAGCCGATGCCTCACCAAGATCAAAGCCTATAGCGAGCTAAGCGAGTTGGTGTAAAGCACACACCGATGATGATTAGCTGCCATGTGGTCCAAAGCGTGGCTGAGCCCATCGATTTGCCAGACTTCAAGCCATCTGTGAAGACAGGCAAGAAGTCCGGGTGCTCAGCATGATGGCTGGCAAAGAGTTGCCGATACACACAGTGCAAACATGGGGGGCCTGATGATGGAGGGGATCCAGCACTTTTCACCACCGAATCCCAGGCGGAGTCATACAGCTGGAATCTGTAGTCCAGTTTCAACTGGACAAGTGCATGGTACAGGCAGAGAAGAGAACATTGATCAGCTCCCAAGGAGAAAGGACCTTGATTATGTTCACACCCACATGCACTTGAGGTGGCATTATATGTGGTAAAACAGTCAATTTCCAATCAAAGATGAGACTGAGAAACTTGGTCTCTGCCACAAATGAAATGATGTTATCGCCAAGCCATAGCTCGGGATCCAGATGAAGATTACGCTTGTGGCAAAAGTGGACACAAGGGGTCTGCTATGGTGAGAACCAAAACCTGTTGGCCATCACCCAAACTGAAAGACTGTTCAGGGCAATTTGCTGTTGTCTTTCAATGACTCTCATGCTGGACAAAGGGCAAAAGATGCTAAAATCGTCAACTTAGAGAGCATTGCCTACAGTTGGAAGTTGTCTAGTAATAGAATTAATCTTCACAGAGAAAAGCATAATACTCAGAATGCAGCCTTGTGGCACTCCCTGTTCTTGGGGTATAACCACGACAGAGTGTTGCTGACAACACGAAAAGAACGTGACGATAAGAAGCTGGACATGAAGATCAGCACATGACCTCTCAATCCGAAACTATGGAGGTCATGAAGAATACCGAATCTCCAAGCCATGTCGTATGCTTTTTCGATGTCGAAGAAAATTGATACCAGGTGCTCTCTACATAAAAATAAACTTCTGATAGCCGATTTGAGGCATATCAGATGGTCAAGAGTTAACCGTTGTCTGCGAAAGCCACACTGGGTGTTGGAAAGAAGGTTGTGATGTTCTAAATACCAGAAGAGTCTGGCATTTACAATTCTTACCAACACCTTGTACATGCAGCTCGTCAATGTAATAGGACAATAATTAGGAATCTTGGAATCCTTTCCTGGTTTAGGGAAGGCCAAGGTGATGGCCTCCCATCAGGAATCTGGAAATTGCTCCTCTAGAAAAATGTGATTGAAAAGATGGAGCAGCCGATCCTTACTCAAGAGTGAGGGATGTTGGAGTATGGTATAATGAACATTGTCTGGTCCGACAGCAGATGCATGAGAAGTGTGCAGAGCAAGGCAAAGCTCCTTTGCTGTGAATGGCCTGTTGTAAGGCTCCAGGCCATTCAAGGGGAAGGACAGCGGAGAGCATTCGGTTTTGCTCTTCTGAGCCAGAAATTCAGGAGAGTAAGAAAATGAAGAAGAGATGGAGGAGAATGACTCCCCCATAGTGTCGGCATTTTGCTTTGGGATCAGCAATTGCCTATCCATTGTGCTCCAGGATTGATAACGAGTGGAACGTCTAATGCTTCCAGACTTCATTCTCTCTAAGATCTTCCGGACTTTATTCCACACGACCTTAGAACTGGTTCTGTGGGTGATAGAAGACACATATTTGATCCAAGATTCCTTCTGGCTCTGGCGCCAGAGAAAACGAGCATTTGCACTGGCGCATTTGAATGCTTCAAGGTTAGGGGACATCGGATATCTCCGAAACACCCACCAAGTCTTGCTCTAAGACTTACGAGCTACTATACAATCTGGATTACACCATGGTTTCAAAAAATGAGGAAACCATGTTGAAATTTGATGAATTGTGGATGCAGCTGCATCTATGATACAGTCTATGATCTCCACTACTGCCACATTGATTGCCTCCTGATTGACAGAGTGGTGATCAAACTCGGAGAGAAGTTTGAAGCCACTCCAGTCAGCTCGATCAAGCCTCCACCGTGATACATGTGAAGGATCACAAGGCTCCCCACAGTAGATGGTACATACCACGGGGAGGTGATTGCTCCCGTAAGGGTCATCCTCGACCTCCGATGTAAAGAGTGGAAGGATCGAGGAGGAACAGTTGGTGAGGTCAATGGCAGTGAATGTGTGGGTTGGGGAGCACAAGTACGTACTGACACTGATATTCATCAGGAGAGGGAAGGATTATCCATTGCTCCAAGACCCCACCCCTCCCATTGGTCATTGGTCTCAGCACTGCCCCAAAGTGGACTGTGTCTGTTGGAAGTCCCCCCATGATGAAGAAGGGGGATGGCAGCTGTGAGGCAAAATCATCAAGGTCTTCCTGGAAGACCGAATCCCAGTAAATTGATTGAAAAATCCAGAAATGCATCCAGGTGGAAGATATACTAAGCAGACAATCAGGGAGAACTCCATGAAGAGGCGAATAGTTACCGCCTCTAAGTTGGTGCTGAGGGGTATCACCTGGAATGGAGAATGGTTACTCACAAGGATGGCAACACTTCCATGAGTTGTACCATCTCCATCCCGGTCTCAGCAAACTAATGAAAAGTGCTGAATCGTAGGATCTGCGACTGGCTGTAAGTATGTCTCCTACAGGTAGGCACACACAAATGGGCAGATGTGCCTGAAGGAGGGCCTCGATGCTGTCAAGATTCCTCTGGAATCCACGACAATTCCATTGTAGGAGTGTGGACATCTCAGGACTTAGAAGAGTGGGCTAATGAGGAATTTCTATTCAACTTAGCTGCCACAGAGGAAGCCTTAGTGAATAGGGGACAGTCTGTATCCATGTCCTTGGAATCATCCAAAGGACATGGATCTGTTACTGCCTTTCATGGAGGCGGTAAGATTTTCTTCCTTGGCCCTGGCAAGGGTCCCTTCAGTTTGGAAGGTCTAGCTGTCTGAGGAAGGGAAAGATGAGGCCTTCCAGTGGAAGTGGAAGACCAAGTTGCAGGAATGGAAACTGGGGTTGCTGTCAAAGTCGATACCAACTTCAGTTTCACCTGTGTCAGGAGGTATCTAGCTGCAAGTGAGAAAGATTCAGTAGGTAGTACACTGATGTCAGTCAGTACTGCCACCAAAATCAATGGAACGATGGGCTTTCCAATGACTGCACTGCCATAGTAAACCTTGCCAGGTGGGGTGGGCGGTGTAGCGAACTTTCTCACCTCAGCATATGAAATGTTATTGATGGTCTTGAGGCGTTGCACCTCCTTTTCCTCCTTCCACTTGGGATAGTCATAGGAATATGCTGGATGCTCACCACTACAATTCACACAGCTTGCTTTTTCTGCTGTGCAGTCAGGATTGAGATGATCCTTGCTGCCACAGCGACCACAGGTGAGTTTGCCCCAGCAAGTTGTGTAGGCATGACTGTGTATCTGGCACTGAAAGCAGTGCATAAGATTCGGTATATGTAGCCATACCTTACAATGTAAATAACCTGCTTTGATGGAAGAAGGCAGGCGTGACGTGTTAAATGTCAGAATCAGAATCCGAGCTTCTTGATGCAGCGAATGTCATAGAATTATAAAACATTGACACCCCCAGGCATTCTTCCCTGTGAAAATGGGAAATATGAAAGTTATTCTATCTTCTGAATGTGAGGGACTACAGTTACGAGTTAGATGTTAAATGAAAGCTCCTATAATGACCATCATAAACTATTATGAATTTCCCCCCCACTGTTCCTTCCCCGATAAAAAAGGGGCAGGGGGGGAATTTCAAGGGGTTACACTTTAACAACTCGCATCTCAAATTAAAGCTTGTGATGTCTCCAAAGTCATGGGCTAGCTCAAACACGACTCCAAAAGCGAGAAAAATGGTTGATGTTTATGAGTCATATATCAAATGAAAGCTTAGGTATTTCTAGTGAAAAAACATAAATTTAAATTTTTTAGAAATACTTGTCCTTTTATATAGAAAATAAACTTGAGCATTTTGAAGGTGCAATCAGTCACTGAGTTTGTATTCACTTCAAAGGAAGATAGGGCACTGGCAATCTTGTTGTGTAGGTAAATCAGTACCCTATCTTCTTTTGAAACAAATAAGAACTCAGTGCCTGATTGCACCTTCAATATGCTTTAGGTTAATTTTCTACTTCTTAGGGCTCATATAGGAAGATAGGTATTTTAAAAACTTTATATTTTTTTCATCATTAAAAACATCTACTTTCAGAAACTTTCATATGCTATATGGCTCATAAACACCAATCAGAATTTTCCTCCCCCTTCTTTGGAGTCATGGTTGATGTAGCCCATGACATTGGAGATATCACAAGCTTTAATTTGAAATTAACTAGTTAAGGTCAATCACTCTAAATTTACACTCCTTTTAAGGGAAGGGGAGAATGGTGGGGAGCATAATTCAAAGTATTTCACGAAGGCCCTCATAAGAACTTTCATTCATCAACTAACTCGCAAATCTAGGCCCTCAAATTCAGAAGATGTAGTAGAAGGAATTTCACATTTCCCCTTTTTAGGGGGGAAGAAATCAGGGTGGTATATTTTAATTGCCTACAACATTTCCCATGTCATAAGCTTTCATTTGACATACAGCTTGTTATATTTTCCCCTGGCATTCCAAAGATAAAGCTGAACAAATGTTTTCATATTTTCCCCTTTCTAAGAGAGTAAAAGGAAGGGGAAATTTTTAATAACCTATGACACTCCCCAGGTCACAAGCTTTCATTTGATGCACACAGCTTGTTACCTTCTACCTTGTAGCTCCAAAGATAAAGTGGAACAACTGTTTTACTATTTCCCCTTTTAAGAGAGTGGGTGGAGGAAAGAAAGCATGTTTATATATATAGCCTATGATACTCCCAGCATCAGAAGCTTTCATTTGATGCATAGTGTGTTATTTACTGACTTTGCATTCCGAAGATATAGCAGAACAAATGTTTTCAAATTTTACCTTTCTTAGGGGGGAAGAAAGCATGGAAGATCAATATTTTTATAGCTTCTGACACTCCTCCCATCACACACTCTCATTTTACACATTGCTCATAACTTTCAGTTCTCACATTCTGAAGATATAGTAGAACACTTGTTTTCATATTTCTTTTTTAGAGGAAACAATTTGAGGGGTCACTTTTTTATAGCCTATGACATTCCCCAAGTCACAAGCTTTCATTCGACATATAAATCACTAAGTTTCTCCACGTACAAAAGATATATGGTGGAATAACTATTTTGACAAACCCACAAATCGACAAAGGACAAAAGAAAGCAATAAAAAAATAGGTAATAAATGAAAAAATTGCCTATCTTCCTATATGAGCCTTAAAAGTATAAAGTAAACCTAAAGCATATCGATGGTGTAATCAGCCACTGAGTTCGTATCCGCTTCAAAGGAGGATAGGGCACCGATTTGCGAGATATTTCTTGTGAGAAATTTCTTCAAGCTCTCTAAACCTTTGATATGATACTGATTATATTACTACCAGAAATTGCATGATCAAGGAGCTACACACATTACTTTTGGTCAATATTTTAGTGAACTCCATAGCATTATCCATTCTTATGTATTTATATTTTAAAGACTTTTTCTTACTCTAATACTTCTATAATTTTCTTTTTTCTCTCTCAAATATATACTGATTATAGAATATAATTAATTTTAAACAATCGAAAACAAAACCGGCAGTGGTCTCTAATGGCTACAGTGATCATGGTTTTCTGAAGAAAATATAGGATATACATGAAAATTATATTTTTGGGGCAATTTTTGCCATTAATACTATTTATTCATCAATTTTGGTCACAATACTATTAATTTTATGCAATGTCTAACAAAGTCATGCTCAAAATGTGGTCATCCTAAAAATCTCTAAAAATAAAACATTAATTTTATTTAAAAAGCAAAAGAAAATTCAAAAACTTAAGGAACAAACATATCAGTAAAATGACTTTTAATTTGTCAACAGTTCAGATTATAACAATAACTGTTCAATAATTTAGTACAATTAAATAATTCTGAACTATAAATATTATAGTCATGCGTTATTTATTCCTCAATCACAGCAAAAATAGTAAGAAAATTTTATTAGTATTTGTGACATATGACAGATCAATTTTCATTTGGTATCAAAAATATAGGACTTTTAAAGGATAGATACATAATATATATCATAAGGATGAATATATATATATTCAAAAACACATACAAAATGTGTTTTTGAATTATTTATAAATATATAGGACAATGCCCCAAAATATAAGATGAATAGCCATACTAATGTTGGATATCAGGATTGTAGAATTAAGCAATTAACCTAAAGTTGTATTAATTGTAATTGTTGATTTTTGATAGGTAGGACTTATTTTAGTGAGAGTTTTAAATTACATTTTAATTAAATACAATTATTACTATTAGGAAATTGCAATTTGTAACCAATAATTTTGCTGCAATTTTAAAATTAAGCATTTGCTGTAGAAGTTTTGAAACTTTATACTAAAATGATTCATTCTCAATTTCTCAATTTCCTAAAAGTTTAAATGATATGAAATAGTTTTATTCAATATTTATCCACAGTTCTGTCTACCTTTAGATGTATTTTTTTAGCTGTTGTGTAAATTATCTTTCTTTTAAGGGAAAATGAATTTTTGACACTACTTTCCTTAGACTTAGAGTTTGCAGATCACCAAAAATCTAAGCATATCACTATTTGCATAATGACAAAAAACTAAATGAATGAAAAACTTAAGCAATACTAGAAATATTATGAACTTATAAAAATAATTTTACTGAGTTAAAATAAAAAATACAGTAAATGTTTGCAATATTTTAGGATGCTTAAAAATTGATTTTTTTTAATTTTTGCCATTTTATTAATTACAATTAAATGCTCTTTCTTTTTTATATAACATGACATATCCCTTCATTAGTTACTTCAAGATGAGGTAAAAGTTGTTTTTTTTTTAAACATTTCAAAATTAACTTGGCCACCAGAGTGAGACCAAATTTCAGAAACCTGACAGTTCAAAGCATGATAATTCCCCCACTATATGGATGCTTTCACAGATGCAGTGAGGAAACTTGAAGGGAACAAAAATGATATTTCTGAAATGCACAGTTCAATACTTGTTCAATAAATGAACATAGAAAAGAAATTGTTGATTTGTGGGAATCTGTGCAATTTTTCCCCACAAAGTATGACAATTTGTTTGGAAAACTTGAGCTTGTTAAATCAGTTGAGGAGCTGCAGAAGAAATGTGGCAATCAAGTTCTGCTTTTGTTAAAGTCCTGAGTAAATGCCATTGAGTAAATGGGGCTTAATGAAATGATTGAAATACAAGAGGTAAAGAAATCATCAATGAAATCAGAGGAGCAGCTACAAATTTTAAAGAAACTTGCAAACAAATTGAATATTCCTAACTTCAGAGAAAAAGATATTAAACCAGCTGTCCTTCATTCTTCAAATAATAGATCCTAGATATCTCCATTTATTGTGAAATTTAAATCAAAAACTGTTCGAGACTCTTTCATAAGCAAATGGAAAGAACAATCGCAGAATAATGACTTATTCAACAACCAAGATACTTCCCCTGTCTGTATTAACAAAAACCTAACTTCCACGAACAAAAAACTTCTATGGAAAGCAAAAAAAAATAGCTACACCACAGGACCACTAGCAGAAAGAGCACCCAGAACAGAACAACAAATATTAGTTTACATTGAATTTTAGAATAAGAAATGAAAACTGTAGAAAATAAGAATGACTGATTTGTCAATTTACACTAATAAAATACTTCATCCTCCCCAATTCAAAAATCCTGGCTGTGCCACTGGATAGTTTCAACCAACAAAAAATTTAATAAATTTTTGTAGGTATTAGGATGAAATAACTTACTTGCAGCAGTAGTACATACTTACTTTAATTACATGAGTTGCTATAGTTGAACATGGAGATACCACAGTTTTCAAGCATCGGTCATGAACCACAAAATTACATACTGAAAAGAGAATCATTAAAAATTAAGAAATGGAATGCTACATAATCAATGGCAACTGGCAAAGCTCAGTTAATTATTGTACCTGGAAACCATTATCTAAAAATATTCTATAAGGTACATGATACAACTTCAGTATGCTCATTGCTCTTGAACAAAGCATTAACCCTTAGCTATGATGAATACTATTTGCACGAATATATTGGTTGGGTAGAATGCACCAAAACTGTTCTTTTTCTTTCATTATAAATTATCAGAAGTGAATAGAAATTATATCATCATCTGTTTTCTTGATACACCACCTGCCTTATATGGTTACACCATGTTTTGTGATAGTTGCCCTGCTAAGTGTTTCTGAAATTATTTTTTTTTTCTATTATTTCCCTATTTACAGATTTAATAAAGAGTTTCACTGTTTACAGATTTACTAAAATTTTTCAGATTCATGAGTCTCATGTCTACAGGGCATCTCTTGCAATATAATTACTGTAGTATTAACACATTTTTGGTACTCTCAAAGATGCATATTATTACACACTGATAATATAGAATAATACTTTAGGTACATAATAAAAATTAAATTTGTTTGAAAATATAGATAAATTTGAAAATTTTGATGAAAACTCCAGAACATTATGTGCAAATCAGAATAGTATACTCACAAAAAATATACCATTTACAACACGTTAAACTATTCCATACGTGTCTTATTTAAATACAATATCTTAATGTTCGGATACTCTAGCAATAAAGAAATATAAAGTGCAAAACAATTTAGAGTAAACTGCATTATCTGGAACTCAAGCACCTGGAATTCTTATGCAATTAGCATAAATTTCAAATTGAACATTTAAACTCAGATGCCATTGGTACTATATACCATAAGAAATTTATTCAAAGAAAACTACTAGACCTAATTTTGTCTTCTTAACCCTTGACATCAGCTGCTGTTCAAGAATCAAAGTTTATTCAGTGAATACCCTTGATGAAATGCCATCCAAGCTTCTAGGAACTAGCCAGTAAACTACACTGCAGACACACATATGCATAGGTAATTGTTGTTTTCTGAAAAGGTTTAATTTAGTTTCACCATTCTTGTGATTAAATGGTAATTTTGTTTTGCATATGCTTAAATACGTATAATTACAAACATAGTGCTAATATTAAAATTACAATTTAATTTCACAAAATCACTGTTAAAATTGAGAGTATTCTCAGACTATGACAGTTATACACAAGTAAATAGCATCAGGTTATCTCCTTTGTCAACTGAAAAAAAAAATGAGCCTTCCTTATATAAACTTGTTTTAAATGTATGCTTACTGCTAGTCACTTACTAGTAGTTTCTCACCATGACTCTGGATCTTGTTTATATGACTGGTGCACTCCATCTTCAAGTTGCTGCTTGGCATCAGGTTGTAACACTCCAAAGAAATGAATTACTTTTAAAGTTTGGACCCTTTGTCTGATCCAATTATTTTCATGCTCCGGATAGCTGAGTCGGGCACCAGGCAATAATTGACAAATTGCCAAAAATAAAGTTTAATTAGAGTTTGAAATACCAGCGAGTGTTAATGAGTAAGAATTCAAAAATATTAAATGACTGCCAAAATTTTATATTAATGCTAATCAAAGCAAACTAATGTTGCTCAAGAGAAAAAAAATTGTAAAGATTCAAAAGGTTTAAATAACAAACAATTTATTTCCAAAAAGCACTCACCAAAACTTCAATAAAGAAGATACTACATCATTTCTTACTACAAACATCTTCAACAAACTCCAAACTAAAATTGATCTCTAAACTGTGCTGTGATCTTCTACTCTACTATCTTTTGTGCTACTGTGACAACATATCACCAGGTTATAACAAGAGGTACAAAGCCCGCACGTGTCATGTTGCATGCCGGGAAAGATATTTGCATAAATTGACAAGTGGCGCAAACTATGACGCAAGACTGGGCGTGTCCTTGTACACGCGCTTTAATGGGTGACAATAGAAAGTTCGGAGTTGCACATGCGCAACTCCTAACTCTTGGAAATGAGTGCTGTGATGCCAAAAAGGAAATAAAAATCCCCAAAATGATAAATATAACATAAATTAAGCAAAACTGGTTAAGGTGAAGTAAAAGTGAATGAGGGGCATCACAAGGTCTTGCTCTATTAGCAGTTGCTGTGGTTGACTTGTGGTGCTTTCATTCTTTCAAAATCTTTTGGAGATACCAGTCCTTATTGTTCTGAGTTATTAGACTGTTTGGTGATTCTGCTGACTTTCTCTCACAGTATCTTGTATTAGCTGATCTTGCATTAGCAGATCACACTTTAGATGGCACTTTTGCCATTTGAGAACATTCATTTTTAAAAAGCTATTTTTTAAATATAATATTTTATAAGAATACAAAATTGAAAATAAAAAATTTTAAAAGACTGACGCTACAAATAACCTGATGTTATTTACTTGTCTGGAACTATCATAGTCTAAGAACAATACTCTCGATTTTAACAGTTATTTTGTGAAATTAAATTGTAATTGTGTATGCTTTTCTACAGATTTTAAATTTCAAAAATTCTCTTTCACATTTTATATTATTAGGAAAATATGCTACTGTGGTACTGTGAAAATTACAGTACCACAGTAGTGGTACTGTAATTTTCACTGCGATAATTCTAATTATAAACTAATTTTCAATAATTCATCAGTGCACTGCGAAAATTACAGCTGTTTCCATGATGGCTTTCAGTGAATCAGTTCCCAAAGTTTTTGTTAAATGCATGGATTTATACATTTATTACTCGAAGTAAGGACATTATACTTAATTTTTATTATCATTCTTGTTAACATCATTTCTATTTCAACTAAGACTTGAATAAAAGATTGTACCTACTGTATTTGGTTTCTATAAAAATATTTCTCATGCAAATCAGTAGATTCGTCTAACCAGAAACCCCCATTCTTCATAAATGCCAGATAACCAGGAGTTTACTGTATATGTAAAGTTAATATACACTAGTTTTCATACATTAAGGAAAAATGAGAAAAATTGCTATAATTCGTCAAAAAATTGTGCGATCCTCACCAAACTTGTTCATGCAACCAGTAATGCCAAGTGAGCATATCATATGCAAATTAGTCCGGTTGCATTAACTTGTCTAATCAGATAGCAGCATAAAAACAGGTGTTTTAGAGTGGATCGTTATTTTTTGTTGTAAATGTGAGTAAAGAAATTCGAAATAGTCATTTTGTAGGAATGACCTGGAGACATCATTTGCCAAATGAACTGTGGTAGAAAGCTAATGGCTTGGCTCAAAGCAGACCAAAGTCAGTCAGATGTCGTACGATGGCTGAATGTGAGTCCTTCTGTGGCCCACAGACTGTAGAATCAATTTCTTAGCACGGATTCCACGTCTCTGAGGTTTAGCCGAGGAAGAGCTAGAGTTAAAACTGCTGTACTGATCAATATCTGCAATTAACAACACGAAGGAGCTGGACATCTACTCCCTCTCAGCTACAATCCTCTCTTGCAGCAGCCACTGGGAGGGTTGTATCAACTTCTACTCTGTGAAGGCTTCATGAGGGAGGTCTGCATGCTAGAAGACCAGTAATTTGTATACCACTCATGACACGTAATAGGAGAGAGCAGTTGAATTGGGCATGCACACATTAACTAGACAGAATAGCAATGGAGGTCTGTACTCTTAACAGATGAGTCCAGGGCAGTACTACAGTTCACGGTCCTCAGCCGCCATTGTTTTTGACGCAACGTAAAAAAAAGGCCCGGCCAGTGTAGTGTTTACGGTCCTCAGCTGATAGATGGCATTGCTCAAGTGGCGTGTGACGTCGAAGTGTAAAGCATGACGTAGAAACGTAACTGTTGGTTGTTGGTGGCCTATGGCTCTTTGATTTGTTTCTTTTGGGTGGGTAATGTAGAGTCACGTGTTATGTGTGTGATTTGACGAGAGTGTGAAGTTACGTTTGGTTTTTTTCGCCATTTTTGCTTGATGACTTCTTTGGATAACATACCTATATGGTTAGAGGTAAGTTCGTGTGCATTATATATTTAATATGGGGGGGGGGGTTCAGTGATAGGTAGGATATATGAATAATTAATATGTTCTAGCTTTTTTTTTTTGAAAATTGGTTAGGATATGGTTTATAATTAGTTATTAAAGATATTTTGGGGCCCGTGTAGTGGGAGAAATCCTGTGTAGTCAGGAAAGAATGAAAAATTTAGAGGTGGGGTGAGAGTGGCGGAGTCGGTAGCGCGCCAGGCTTGTAATCTGTAGTTCCAAGGTTCGAGTCCGAGCTATGTCAGCGTTTATCTCGGTAAATTTTCAAACTTGGCTCATAGTAGGGGACACCGATGGGCTTGGAAAGGCCGCTGTCCGTCGTTTAGGATGTTAAGCCGTGGCCCTGTGTGTGGGAGAGTTAATCACAGTATTCACTCTTCTCGTTGTAATGAAAATTTCCTGCCATTAAATTTGCAGTTTAGGTTATGGTTTGAATTGTTGCCAATCACATTTTCCTTAAAAGTTGAAAAAAAACTTCCAAAAATAAACCAAATATTTTGCGGATACTTTCTTACTTTAAATTTATTTTTAAATTTCTATACTGTTAGTGCAGAGTAGAGGTCCTGTATAGTTAGACTATCATTCTTCATCTTTTACTGGACCGCTTTGTAAAAGGGGCCTTGGCCCCTTTAGCATCTGGTCCACGAGAAAATTTGGCTGTGGGTGCTATAGCTTCAGAAAGTGGGTACCAGCACCATGAAGTACAAGTAGCCCTACATTTTGGAGATAGTCATTTGGCCACAGGCCGCCTCGTAGAGTATGAAATAACAGAATTATAGTGCCGAAAAATTGCTCAGTCAAAGTAATTAGTGGCATGGGGATGGAAGGGAGAGAGTTTGGATGTGAAAGTTCTTCTAGGAGTGAAAAAAATAAAATGTGTGATCACTGTGTGGCCCTTGTTGGCAGGGAGTTGGCTGGTGCAATGCAAGGTCAAATGCAAAAATCAGAAATCACCCCATTTCTAGTTGGGGGTAGGGGGCAGAAAAATTTGGTGGGGGGATGGGTGGATGGAATAGGCAAAAAATTAGGGTGCTAGTGCAATTTCCCTTAAGTGGGGGGGGGGGGTGAGAGAAAGTTTTTTTTTCTTCTCTAAATCCTCCCTCTCTTGGTAGGAAAAATTCGGCGGCTTAGTAATTTGGTGGGGGGGGGGGGGAGATGGGATGGAGAGGTATCATCATAGAAAATTTGGAGATAATTGGTTAAAAATTGAGGCATAGGGAGGGGAAAAGGTGTGTAGATAGGTTAACATTATAGCTTGGTCGATAATGCAGGGAAACCTCGTGCAGGGGCTGTGGTCTCAAAAGGCATCTCTTTTGTTATGGTTTATGCCCAAAAATGCAATTTCAAAATGTTAAAAAGAGTAACATATGTTATGTTATATTTAGTATAACCATTATTAGGCACTTTTGAGATGAGGGGGAGGGTTTAAGTGGTTTTGGGTGATCAGATAGGTGGGTGGGTGGGTGGGTGAATCAACAGAGAAGTGATTTCAGTAGAAAGCTTATGTCAATTATAGTGTTTCTTCTCGAGAATTTCTTGAGAAAAATCTATAATTTTTTTTCCTCATTTCTCAAGAATTATAATGTTTTTTCTCGAAAAAAAAGTAAAATTTGTTTTTCTCATTTCTCCAAAAATTTATTTCTTGGAATCGATATCAAAATTATTGTTGTTTTTATCAACAATTTGCAACGGTCATGTTTACTGTTTTTATTGCAATACCTGGAAAATTTATAAATATAATTGTATTTATAACTTCTTAAGTAATAAATACTTAAAAACTTGTTCAACTCCGTTATTCAGTTGCAGTTCGTTGTTTTTAAATATTTAAATTCAATTCATTTTGTTTTGTGCTTTAACCCATAAAGATGAGCAAATTTTATAAGAACTGTTGGTCCCATTTCAAGAAGAATAGTAATGATAAGGATTTGGCAACTTCTAATCTTTGCAATAAGACTTTATCTTGTAAAGGTTCAGCAACAATTGGTCTTCGCAGGCACCTTGAAGGTGTGCACGGCTATAAGCGGGAACAATCAAATATCGAGCCAAATAGTTCCTGTTCCCAACAAGTCAAACGGCGATTTGAAGGCCCCAGTAGCAATGATCAAACAATTTTAATACTTATAAAACATCCAACTGTGGCGGAATTAATATCTAAATTGGCAGCAGTCGATGTATTCTCATTTAATAAAATTACTAAAAGTGAAATTATAAGACAGAGCATGACCGCAAGGGGATTGCCATGTAATCCTGCAGAAGTGAGGCAACTGACGATGGAATTTTATTATTGTGCCGTCCCCATGGCCGAGTGGTTAGCGCGCTTGGCTACTGATATAAGGGATCTGGGTTCGAGTCCCGGGTAAAGCATGGATGTATGTGTTTTTCTGCTGAGGTCCTGCCATCCTCACAGACCTTCCACTATGGCATATAAACTGACAGGCTCCTGTCAGACCTCTGTGGCAAGCAGCTGCTTCAGGTGGTATTTATTTATTTATTTATTTATTTATTTATATAAAGGAGTAGTTCAGACCATAAGGAAACTAAAAGATGAAGAAAAAAAATTAGTGTTTTTATTGACGAATGGACTAGTACTAAAATAAAAGATACATGGATATTCACATATATAGAAATTCTAAAAATTTGTTCAATCTTGGGTTGGTTTCGATTAATGGTAGTTGTTCTGTCGAAAAAACTTTAGAGTTGCTACCACAAAAATTAGATGGTTTTGGTATTTCTCTTGAAAAAGATCCAATCAATGGAAATGAAGGATTGTCTCTTCAAGAACAATTAAATTTATCTATAAGAGAAAGTGTGAGAGAAGTGAACCCTGGTGTTACTGACAAATATCAGACTATTGAACAAGAATTTCATATATTTCAAACAACGGATACAAGAACAACAAATTTGGAACTACTTAGAGATGCTTTGTCCACAATAAAGCCTACGTCTACTCAAAATAAACGTAATTTTTCTACTGCTAAAGATTTTTTTACGAAGAGAAATCGATTGTCCGATAGTACTTTCAATGCGCTATGTTTTTTGAAAAATTTTTTCAAAGTTGAACAATAAACGCATTTTGCATTGGAATTTTTTTTTATCTACATATTGTATTTTGTGTTAAAATAATAAATTATATGAATTCAGTATTAAAGAGTGATATTTCATTGTTATTATAACCTTTTAAACTGAATTTAAGCGGGCAAATGTTATTTATATATTATATGAGAATTCTCGAGAAATAAGAGGTTTTTTTTCTTTTCTCGAGAAATCTTAAACACTAGTCAATTATATTAATAGAGGGAACTGCTATATGGCTATGGGTGTGTGTGAGTGGTGTCTGTTATGTTGGGTATAGTGTGTATGAAGTAGATTTTATATCACAATTAATATTCTTTAAGTAAGGAAATGGGCAGTTTGGATGGTGGTGTCTAATTAACTGTGAAGCCTTGGTTATCAGGATATGACTGCACTGAACAGTCTAGGTAGTGCAATAGTGTGCCCAAAATGCATCTTTTTTGTCCCTGTAATGGATTTTTTTCCAAGGCAGTGGAAGAGTGGAGGCTGCAGGGTGGCAGGCAATTTATAGAATTTTGCCTGTGCTGTGTATGTATTGGGCAAGTGCCCTGAAGTGGGATTTGGCTTTTGGGTGAGTGGGATTTAGAATAGTTTGTATAGTGTATGTGGTGACTCCAAGGGTAGCAAGTGTGTGATAGAGGGTATGTCTTTGGGTATTATATAATTGATAGTGTAGTATGTAGTGGGGGATGTCGTCTATCATGTGGCAGGTGGGGCAGAGGGCAGAATGTGCTTTCCTTATCATAAATAGGTCTTTGTTGATGTTCCCTCTGTCTGTTTGGAGTCTGTGTATTGCTGTTTGGGCCCTTCTGGGGAGGTAATCAAGATGTAGTGTGTTTGTAGAGGGGGCAATTGTGGCTCTGAAAGTATTTTTTTCAGTGGTGTGTTGGATCCAATTTTTGGTCCATTATGAAAAACTTTTATGTATTCTCTAATGTGGTGCTTGCATGTGGTTATGGTGTGATAATTAAGGGCAGGGAGTACGAGGCCTTGCTTGACTAGTGTGTCAGCAGTCTCATTGTGTGTGATGTTGCGATGGGAGGGGATTCAGTAGAATGTTAAGGTTTTGCCCTTGTCTACGGTGTTGTGTGCAATGATTTGAATGTGCTGAAGGGAATGATTCTGTGATATATCCTGTGTTTGTATGTTAATAAGATGGAGAGATGGTTTTGAGTCTGTTATATTAATATATTGTTTGTTGAGGTGGGAGGCCCAACCTAATGCCATGTGAATTGCTGCAAGCTCTGATGAGGCGCTGTTTTCAGCATGGTTTAATTTAATTGTGTATGAGAAATTTGGGAGGGGGAGTGGAAAGCAGCAGAGCCTGTGGTGGTGTTGGGTATGTGGGAGCTATCTGTGTAGATTGTAAGGTCAGTGTCTTAGAGTTATGTTATTAGGTGGTCAGCTGCAGTTTCGAGCTCAATGGGATGGTGGGCCTTTTTTGTGGTGATGTGTGGAAGGGTAAGGTGGATGTTTGGTTTATTAAGTTCCCAGTAGGGAAGTGTGTGGGTTGGTATGTAAGGTTTAATCAGTTTCAGGTAGGATAAAGTGGGTGTTTTTTGATAATTTGTGCGGTGCTGGTAGAGTTAGTGGTGGACTCAATTCTGAGTATGGCTGGGTGAGTGGGATTATAGTGTTTTAGTTTGATGTAATGTTTACATGTGAGAACGTATCTTTTGATTGTGAGTGGTGGCATGTTAGCTTCTGCCCAAGTGGCTAGGTTTGGGCAGCCTGCTTTAAGACCCAGGGCAAGTATAATGGCTTGTGTTTGCATAGTTTCAAGTGTTTTGAATTGTGTATTGGAAGCTGTATTAAGTGCTGGGAGGCCATATTCTACTCTGGAGTTGAGAAATGCTTTGATAAAGATAAGCATTACTTTATCACTGGCCCCCATGATGTTTTGGTGATAGAGTTTAATAGGTTGTATGCATGTGTATTTTATATTATTGATATGTTTTTTTTTTTCAATTTAGCTCGTGGTCTATAGTTAGCCCTAAGTATTTGCAGTGGGTGACAATTGGGATAGTGCAGTTGTTGATTGTTATGTTAGGGGAGTTGTTTGGTAAGTGTTTCCGTGTTATGGGTAAGACCGCTGATTTAGGTGCTGAGATGGCTAGTCCCCATTTTGTGATGAAGTCAAGGACCCGATTGACTGCATTTTGTAGTGTTTTGTATATTAAGAATGTTGAGTCCAGTGGTCCAAAGCAAAATATCATCAGCTAATATGGAGCATTTGCCTTTGTCATTGAAAATTGTTGGGAGGTCGTGTAATAGGATGTCAAATAATGTAGGGGAAATGACATTGCCCTGTGGTAATCCTCTGTTTAGTTTATGTGGGTTAGATAGGGTTGTCCCCATCTTGACTTTGATATTCCTGTGTGCGGGAATTTTTTTTTTTTTAAATTCAGATATTTCCTGTGATGCCTTAATTGGTGTAGTTTGTAGAGTATGCTGGTGTGTGAGACAGTATCAAAGGCAGAGGTGAGATCTAGAAAGACACAGCAAAGAATTCCTTTTTTATTTAAAGCTAGTTCAGCTGAGGTGATAATGTCAAAGAAATTATCTGTGGTTGACCTGTGCTCTCTAAAGCCAGTCTGGCAAGTGGGGAGTGTATTGGTTTGGTGGAAGAAAATTTTAAATCTGGAGAGTACCATTCTTTCTAGAATTTTGAGTATACATGATGTTAATGAAATTGGTCTGTAAGAGATTTCAGATGCTGGTTTAGGTGGTTTCAAAATGGGGATAATGTGTATATCTTTCCATTGTTTAGGGAAGGTATGTGAATTCCACAATTCACTGTATATGTGCAGCAGTGTGCTAAGTGTTTTTGTGCCAAAGTTTGTAATAGAGATGTAGGTAGTGTTATCTGGGCCAGGTGTGCTTGTTTTATTGGCCTGCTGTAGTCAGTTCATTGTGTGTGAAGGGTGAGTTGAGAGCAGGAAGTTCGCATTGTTTAATTTGTTTCATTGTGTCAATCATATGGTTGCAGTGTAGCTCGTATGTAAGTGAGTTGGCTTGGGGGGGAGTGGTGGTTAACTGCATTGCAATGTTATTTGCCCCTTGTTGTGTAGAGAGATTATATTTCCATAGATATGTGTGCCAAGGAACTAGAAGTTGTGCCTGGGTGTTCTAATTGTTGGCCAAATAAGGGGAGAGGCTGTTTGGGGGCTGATGTTACAGAAGTTTCTCCACTCCTTTGATGTTGAACCTAATTCTTCTGAGTTTGGCATTGGCTTTATTAAATGTGTTGATGGCAGGTACAGTGGAGTGTTTCCTGGCTGTGTCCTCTGTTTTTCTCCTTATTTGCAGTTGGTAGGTGATTTCTGGATGTTTTTTGGTATATCCAGTCATGTGTTTAGTTGTAAATGTGTTTGTGTGTAGGCTTTCATTAATACAGGTGTAGAGGGAGTTAATATTATCTGGCGTTTGTGTGATGATGGTGGTTTCACAGGTAGTGGAGAAGTTGTGCCAGTTTATGTGAGTTTTTGTTGTGTATGCTGTGGGTTTGTGTCCTTGTAGTGTGATAAATATGGGGAAATGGTCACTATTCCATGTTGAGTGATGTACCTGCCATGTGATTGATAATAGGTGTTATGTCAGGAGTGGAAAGTGTGAGGTCAAGAACAGACTCATATGGGATTCTGGTGAAGGTGGGTGAACCATCATTGTGTGTAGCCAAGTTGAAGTGTTGTATGAAGGTTTCAATTATTGTGCCTCTGAGGTTTGTGTGTGTTATGGGTATTAAAAGTCTCCCAGGACAATATTTGGTCCTGGTGAAAGGGAAAAAATGTCTGTGAAGTCAGTTATTATGGTGTTGGAGTTTATGTGTTCATGTGGATAAACGTATGTATTGTATATGTTAAAGGCGATGTTTTGTATTTTAATATTTACTCCAACTATTTCCATGTAAGTGTATTTTTTGGTGATTGGTATAGTGCAATGGGGGAATTTTTTGTGTACAAGGGTAGTAGAGTTGGAAAAGGTTTTGTTAGTGATGGCTTTGTGTATAATGTAGGGCCTGCAGTGAAAGTTGTCTGGCACTTTAACTTCATTAAGAGCCAGAATGGGGATAATATGTTTATCAGTAAGGGATTTGATGTCTGTGACGGATCTACAGTTCCATTGGATGGAAGTGTAGTTAGGTGTAGTGTCAGGAGGGAAAGGAAAGAAACTGTAGCTAGTGTGTGTGTGTGGGGGGGGGGGAGGTTAGTTAATTTGCTGGAGCAGAGTCAAGATGGCCTGCAAGGTTATTTTAGTTGTGGTTGTTGGAGATCTGGTTTTGGGTGGCAGAAGGGCATCAATGAGAGGTACAATCAGTTGTATGAGGTATGGGACCAGGGTATTTTGTGAGGTTGAGTGGGCTTAGATTTGGAAGATGTAGTTTTTTGTACCTGGTCCTTCTCAGATAGTTGGATTTAGCCCTTCTGGTAGAAAGTTTGGGTGAAGTGGGGGGGGGGGGAAGACTGTTGTATAATGGGAAGCTTGTGATGTCCTCATCTGAGGAGCTATAGATGTGTGAAGGTTTGGTGGGGAGGGGTGGGAAGTTTGAAAGTGTGGTGGTGGTGGAGGAATCACAGTAGGTGTAGGTGTTGGTTTGTTTGATGAATAATTTTTCTTTTATGCTGGGATAGGTTTGATGGTAGGTAGTGGCAGAAGGGCCTTAGGTGCTGTGATGATAGATGTTGCTGTTGGTGCTTTGGT
Source organism: Ryuthela nishihirai (assembly GCA_038380435.1). Lineage (NCBI taxonomy): Eukaryota > Metazoa > Arthropoda > Arachnida > Araneae > Heptathelidae > Ryuthela > Ryuthela nishihirai. The sequence continues at coordinate 35,998,773 of JAWZYU010000022.1, forward strand.
TAGTTGTACTGTTTTGTTTTAAGGTGGGTGTGGTGGCAGCTGTTTTTATTTGGATAGCTCTAAGCCAAGCTGGGCATTTACCATATGATGCAACATTTGCCCCCCCCTCCCCCCACAGTTGCAGTAGAGCAGAGGCTGGTCTCTCTTGCAGTCTTGTGAGAGGTGATTGGGCACAGTACTTGCAGCGAGCTGCACTTCTACATATGTTGATAATATGCCTATGTCTCTGGCATTTAAAACACTGTGGAGGGGGATTTGTGTAAGGGGTGACCTAGTATGTGTGTAGTCCTAAATCTACTGAATGTGGTAGGGTGAGAGAATTGAAATAAAGTATTACTTTGTCAGTGTTTCATCTGACAACATTGCCATCCATTGTGTGGTGTGCATATGTGATTATCTTGTGGAAGCCATATTCATTTAGTGCATCAAGGATGCTTTCATCATTAAGATATTTGTTCATACCTCCTATTGAACCATATGGCTTATTATATGATTCAGAGAATTTAGTACAAATGGGAATGTTATTTGTTTTACTGACAGAGTTTTTGCTTGTGCTAGATTTCTGGTATGTACCAGGTATTCCTCTCGATGGGTGAATCTAGCAACTGGGGAATTAGGGGGTTTTCAATGTAGGAATTAACAGCTTTGGCTAACGCATTTATGTTCATTATTTTTAGGGTCAAGGTGGGGTTTGAGTAGAGGAGAACTGGTACATAGTCTTGTTCTGGTGTGTAGTCACAAATAGTTTCGTTGCCAGATGAATTAGAGGGTCTTCTAAAAGGTTTTCTGTTCTTGACAACTATCCAGTTATCTTCTGATTCCTGTGTTTGCATATTTTCATGTGTGGGAGCTTGTGTTGTTGATGATAAGTTTTTGTGAGGATGGGCATGGCTAATGGTTTTTTGTAGATGAAATGAATTAGTAATTTTAACTAGATTAGGCACCGATAGGCTTCTGTCAGATTTTGATAGGGTGTGAGATGTTAGATTCGCCTGGTCACTAATACTGACACTAGTGCTGCCCCACTTACAGTCAGCATACAGACCTGCATGGGCTGGGACTTGGAGGACAGCTGACAGGTCATCTTGTCGGCAGCAGAAGAAATGGTACTAGGATGCCCTCTGGAAGCCAGTCTTGGGTCCCCAGATGATTGATGATTCATGGCTAAGATGACTCAGGATCAGTGGTCTTTAAAAAGACTCAAAAATCTGAATAAAAAAAGGCACTTCCAGAAGCAATCTTAAAAAAACTTCAAAATCCGTGAGCGCGTGATTTAGTGGTTACACAAATAGGAAGTTCACGGACATGCAGTGGGACGACTGTGTAGGTCAAGGTCACTTAGTTTCTAAAAATAGACTTCCCATAAGCAGGATGATTGAAGACACAACTGGACGTTAAAATCAAAAACAAGGTCTGCGATTTAAAAACTTAAATATACTGATCATTCATTTACGAAAGAAGTTCACTGCTGAAATAGATGGCTTTCAATAAGTAGATCATGTAATAATATAACAATCACTAAATGTCTTAAGTAATTGAAAGTAAACATAAAATCGGGGGCAACAATCTGAGAGCATGTGCTCATTCCTTGAATACCTGTATAGTTAGAGGTTGGCAATCTCAGTGATTTACTGCCATTGGTTGATTAAGTCACGTGGTTTATGGGCACCATGTTTTGTCGGACCGTGAGACGAAAGCCTATGAGTTAGTGTGTGTACCAAGTTAAAACTTCTAAGTTGTTATAGTTTTATATATTTCTTCCACTTTTTTTGTCTATAAAAGCTGCCATATATTATGAATGCCTCACTGCACTGCATTTGGGTGTAAAAAATTCAAAGAAATAAATTAATGAATATTTTTTTCCAAGAAACTCTGTCAGACGATGGCAATCGGTTGCAAAAGTGAAATGAGCTAACTGAAAACCAACAAATAATTTCTTTTAAGGTTCTTTCGAAAAACGAGCTAATGTTTTCACTTTATCATCTGTCTATGCCAATATTGTTCATCTGTCTGCCCATTTCTCTGTTAACTGTTGTCTGTCCATCTATAGACAATCAATTTTTTTACTTTTAGAGCTAAATGAAAAATTTATTTTAGGTTGGATAGGTTTGGAACAAATATTGCGTTCGCAATTTTGAAAAATTTCAATAGCTTCAATAGCGCCCTCTAGCGATGAGAAAAGATGGAAAATGCTAAAATTTCAAGCGAATATTGCAAACAAACTATTTACACTGGAAAACTGAAATTTTGGTACTAGAGTGTTATGGTCCGAAGGTTTACAATGGCAACAAGGCTTTGCTGTCTTTCCAAAAGGAAAAACAAGACTTTGCTGTCTTAGCCAAAAGGGAGTGCGAAAATGAAATTTTTTTCTTAGAGATAAATGAAACACATATATATATTTGTTTCACAGGCACTAACAAAATATTAATGATTTAAACAATATTTGATAATCTCAGCATTACCTGTAGACGTTTAAACATCTATAAATCAATAACTGTTTTTTGTGAAAAAAGCCGGCATTAGTTCAACAGGTTAGAATACTCTGGCATGTCGACGAAATTTTTTTTCACAAAAGTATTAATATTTACGTTTTTTGAATCCCCATTAGTGGAATTACCAGTGTTGGAGAGTGCTAAAGGTGGTAAATAAAAATTCGAAAGACGACCTCTAGCGGCGGAAAAAAGCTGGAAAATACCAAATCTTTAAATAAATATTGCAAACGATCTGTTTTTCCTAGAAGCTTAAATTTTTGGTCATAGAATGTAATGATCAAGTGATTTACCCTAATGATAATGATTTCTCCTGTTGGTAAAATCCAACTTTTCTGCTTTAAAAGATAAATGAAAATTTTCTTTGTCTTTTACAGATACTAATAAAATATTAATAGTTTATTTTCTCAATTTTACAGTAGTTCAAATTTCCACTGTCAGAGGGTACTGAAAATGTAAAACAACTAGAAGCATGCATATCACCTCTGGCGCATATGGGAATCTCATTTTCAAAGAGAATGGAGTTCTTCCTTTGCCTACTTTTTCACTCCTTAAAAGTATTAATTATGGATGTTCATGTTTTTCTGCTGAGGTCCCGCTATCCTCATGGACCTTCTAGTATGGCGTATAAACTGACAGGCTCCTGTCAGACCTCTGTACAAGTTGTTGCTTGAGGGTTTATTTATTTTTAATGTATGATGGGGGAAATGCACATAGTAGTATTTTATTACTAATTATAAAAGGTATGTCTCTTAGTTCTTAAATTTAAAAAGTTGCTTTTCTCTCGCTCCTCTGAAAATAGTGGGCAGATAATTGCTGTCAGTGGAATTTCTTCCATAACAGAACTCTACACGTCAAAATTTCTACCATAAACAGATCACTTGAAACATTCGTTTAAAGTTTTGCAGTTTCGAAATTTAGTGATCTCTAATGATATAAATTAAAAATTCCTTTGAAACTGCGAATTACATTTCATTAGTAACCAACTAAAAAAGAAATTTCCATTTACTCTTAAAACATAACCGTGCCTTACCTACCTTGGGCTTAGGATCCACTGATTGTTGTCAATGGAATTTTCAAGACTGTCACATTCTACGACCAATATTTCAAATTTCCAGCATAACTACATCGTTTGCAATATTCGTTTTGAATTTTTGGTATTTTTCGATTTTTTTTCACCATTAGAGGGCGCAGTTATAGCTTTTGGGAAATTCAAAAAAGGCATATTGTAATATTTCATCAATTCCTGTCCAACCCAAAAAGAATTTTTATCTCTAAAAACATACACTTTTCTGTTAAAACAAAAAAAAGTTCCATTCACCTCCCTGGGTCTAAAGAGTCAAGTGATTGTTGCCAATGGTAACTTCGTAACCTTCACATTTCAACACCAAAATTTTAAACTTCTAACATAACTACATCGTTTGGAAAATTCCTTTATATTTTGGAATTTTCAACTTTTTCCACCATTAGAGGGAACAGTTATAACTTTTGGGAGATTCGAAAAATTCAAATCGTAATATATCATTAATTCCTATCTAATACAAAAAGAATTTTTTATTTATCTGTGTAAACAAAACAGTTCGGTATCTACAGACGGAGAAGACAATAAAGCGAAATTATATCCTTTTTCAAAAAAAAAGCCCTAAAAAATTTTTTTCATTTTTTTTTGTCGTTTTCTAAAGTGCTTCCAATCATGAGCACTGAAATCTGTATAAAATATTACCCTATCTTTTCATGAATCCATAAGTATTCGTGCAATAGCATTAAGCTGTGCACGCTAAATTATCCGAGCGACGACAAAACATGGTGTCCAATTTTGAGATGGCCAACCTCTACCTATATAGGGCCTCTAAGCCCACCTAGACATGACAGAATCCTCACCTTCTGTAACCTTTGCTTGTTTATCCTTCAATCCCTGTATACCTGTCCATTTTCTACCATACAAAACATTAACTATCTGGTTCTACTGTCTAACTGCCTCCTCGGCATTGTCAGCCAAGCCATCAAGCTAAAGATTCTTATCAGCAGCTAACTGATCCTTTACACATTTATTAAGCTCTCTGTAATGCTTTCTATTAGGATTAGTAGGGTATTGATTAAGGACATTTCTGCAGTTCTTTCCCTGAAATAAGCTCAAGTGCCTTATCACTCAAATAATTCTGTCTCCTCTGCTCCTTTTTTCCTAAAAGAGTACTGTTAGTTTCGAAAGAAGCCTGTTTAAAATGGTCCCATTCTTCCTCAATTTCAGTAGTAAGCAAGCCATGACTATCATAATGACTAGGAATCTGTCATAGTAAGCTTTAGCTATAACTGGATCTTTCAGAGTGTAGTAAAAAAATGCATCTGGCAACGTACCTAAAAATTTATTTAAAAGAACTAATGAAATAATTATAATGCAGATGAATAGAAAGGCAATATATTTCTGAATAGCAAAAAAAAAATAAATATTTACCTCTGTTTCGTAATTTTTTTTCTCTATACCATAGTTTGCAGAAGGTCCAGGCTTTTTGCCAACTGTGATGAGTCATATCAACAAGTCAACTTTAGGTTTAAAAAAAAAATAACTAATAAACTGAAATACATCATGTTATATAATAATTCAAACAGAATTTAATTTCGAATTTTATTAAAATAAAAAAACTTTTTAAAATGAATATGCTTTAAAATTTGCTTAGACTTTTTTTGCAGTGGTAAAATAAAAATAATAGATCGGACTACGCAATTAAAGCTTCATTTTGGGAAAAACGACAAATAAAAGCAGTTAAAAAAAAAAACACCCCCTCAAGCAGCTGCTTGCCACAGAGGTCTGACAGGAGCCTGTCAGTTTATATGCCACAGTAGAAGATCTGAGAGGATGGCAGGACCTCAGCAGAAAACAACACGAATATCCATGCTTTACCCGGGGCTCGAACCCAGGTCCCATAGATCAGTAGCCAAGCGCGCTAACCACTCGGCCACGGGACGGCACAAAAGCAGTTAAATTACATATTAATCAAAAGGAAATTTTTTCCAAATTTTATATATAAGTAATTACCACTTTTTAAGTCAATTTTCATTTTAGAGGAAAAATTGTCTTGAGCCGGGTGGGATACAAACTCGCGATCAATTTTTCCTCTAAAATGAAAATCGACTTACAAAGTGGTAATTATTTATATAGACCAAGAAAGTCGAGTTTATTCAATAATCAATTCTTTCCAAATACAGTAAATATTTGTCTTATTATAAGTATATGCTATTGTAACATGATTTTTATTTCTTTTAATGATTCCTTTCAGTGTTGTATAATTTAAAATACAGATCAGCATTATTATACAAGGGGACTTTGATTGCTTACACATTAATGGAGTTTCTTATGTTTTGAAATGGAGCAATACTTCTTGACTGCTTTTTTTTACTAATCATTATGAATTTTTTCGTTGCATGCCGAATTCAGCATTGGGTAAGCCTTCCAGCTCGTTAGAGTCCAATTCCCCAAAATATTGCAAAAAAAATTGTGATTATTAGGATGTACTTTTCTCAGTTCTTTTTTTGATGATAATGAAACATTCCATTTTGAAAATATATGTAATGGATATAAAATTTAATAATTAATATTTACATATCACAAAATTATCAAAGACTGTCAAAATATAAAACACTCAACGATTATCCAATGCACAGCTAGCATGAATGATTCCATAACTAAAACCACTTTGAACTGCCTGTCCAAGAAACTTTGACGATTGTACAAAACAATATCGATTTTTCTACATTGTAATATATTCAGTAAGTGATAAGGAAAGTGTAGAAATTTAAATCTGTAAAACACAGTGTCCTATTATTTGTTAGATCTTTAAAGCCATTCTGCACTAGAGGCCCTATATAGGTAGAGGTTGGCCATCTCAAAATTGGACCCATATTTTGTCTCTCGGATTATTTAGCGTGCACAGCTGATGGATTCCGGAAAAGAGTAGGGTAATATTTGATACAGATTTCAATGTTCATGATTGGAAGCTTGGGTTGTTTTACCTCTGAGCGGCACTTTTTTGCACACCATGGGCTAAATGGCCAGGTCACATGGACCCCAAAGGCTTAGAGAAGGTTGGGGGTTGGGTTGTTTTACCTCTGAACAGCACTTTTTTGCACACCATGGGCTAAATGGCCAGGTCACATGGACCCCGAAGGATCAGAGAAGGTTGGGGGAGGGGATCCACTGGAACAGCTGTTGGGAGACATGGTAGCCTCCCGTCAAGGCCATCCAGCGTGTTCTTTAAGGTGCACAGGGTATGGCTCTCCCACACACGGGGCCACGGCTTAACGTCCCATCCGACGGACGGCGGCCTTTCCAAGCCCATCGGTGTCCCCTACTGACCGTGGGCAGGGCAGGGAATTTTGCGGAGATAAATCTCAACGCTGACCCAGCTGGGACTCGAACCTGGGAACTACAGATTATGAGCCTGGCGCGCTACCGACTGAGCCACCCCCGCCCCAAGAGAAGGTTGGGGGAGGGGACCCACTGGAAGTTGTTGGGAGATGGTAGCCTCCCGTCAAGGCCATCCAGCGTGTTCTTTAACGTGCACAGGGTATGGCTCTCCCATACATGGGGCCACGGCTTAACGTCCCATCCGACGGACAGCGGCCTTTCCAAGCCCATCGGTGTCCCCTACTGACCGTGGGCAGGGCGGGGAATTTTTGCGGAGATAAATCTCAACGCTGACCCAGCTGGGACTCGAACCTGGGCACTACAGATTACAAGCCTCGCACGCTACCGACTGAGCCACCCCCGCCCCTGATTGGAAGCACTTTAGAAAACGGCTAAAACAAGAAAAGTAAATTTTAGGGCTTTTTTTTTTATATAAAAAGATGCAATTTCGCTTTGTTGTCTGTCCGTCTCAGACATCGAACTTTTTTGTTTATACAGATAAATAAAAAAAAATCTTTTTGTGTTAGATAGGTATTAATGATACATTACGATTTGCATTTTTCGAATCTCCCAAAAGTTATAACTGCGCCCTCTAACGGTGGAAAAAGTTGAAAATTCCAAAATATGTAACGAATATTCTAAACAATGTAGTTATACTAGAAGTTTGAAATTTTGGTGTTGAAATGTGAAGGTTACGAAGTTGCCATTGGCAACAATCACTTGACCCTTTAGACCCAAGGGGAAGGTGAATGCAACTTTTTTTGTTTAAAAGCATACACTTTTCTGTTAAGAGATACAGTAAATTAAAAAAAAAATTGGATAGGTATTGATGAAATATTACAATTTGCATTTTGCGAATTTCCCAAAAGCTATAATTGCGCACTCTAACGGTGAAAAAAAAAGTGGAATAATCCCAAAATTTAAAAGGAATATTGCAAACGATGTAGTTATGTTAGAAAACCGAAATTTTGGTCGTGGAATGCGACTGTCTTAAAAATTCCATTGACAACAATGAGCGGAGTCAACAATGAGTTGATTTCTCCGCCCAAAGTATGAAACGGAACGGGTTTCTTTCAAGAGATAATTGGAAATCTCTTTTTTAGTCAGTTACTAATGAAAGGTAATACGCATTTTCAAAGGTAGTGTGCCTCAAGCAGCTGCTTGAAGCACACTACTTTTGAAAACCCTTATTTAGTAACCCCTCAAGCAGCTGCTTGAGGGTCTGGCAGGAACCTGTTAATTTATACGCCATAGTAGAAGGTCCATGAGGATGGCGGGACCTCAGCAGAAAAACATGAACATCCATAATTAAAACTTTTAAGGAGTGAAAAAGTAGCCAAAGGAAGAACTTTGAAAATGAAATTCCTATATGCGCCAGAGGTGATATGCGTTCTTCAAATTGTTTTACATTTTCAGTACCCTCTGACAGTGAAAATTCGAACTACTGTAAAATTGAGAAAATAAATTATTAATATTTTATTAGTACCTGTAAAACACAAAACAAATTTCATTAATCTTTTAAAGCAGAAAAGTTGGATTTTACCAACAGGAGAAATCATTATTATTAGGGTAAATCACTTGATCATTACATTCTATGACCAAAAATTTAAGCTTCTAGCAAAAATAGATCGTTTGCAATATTTATTTAAAGATTTGGTATTTTCCAGCTTTTTTCCGCCGCTAGAGGTCGTCTTTCGAATTTTTATTTGCCACCTTTAGCACTCTCCAACACTGGTAATTCCACTAATGGGGATTCAAAAAACGTAAATATTAATATTTTTGTGAAAAAAATTTCGTCGACATGCGGGATTCGAACCTGCATATGTCCATTAACATGCCAGAGTATTCTAACCTGTTGAACTAATGCCGGTTTTTTCACAAAAAACATTTTTTGATTTATAGACGTTTAAACGTCTACAGGTAATGCTGAGATTATCAAATATTGTTTAAATCATTAATATTTTGTTAGTGCCTGTGAAACAAATATATATATGTGTTTCGCTTATCTCTAAGAAAAAAATTTCATTTTCGCACTTCCTTTTGGCTAAGACAAGCAAAGCCTTGTTTTTCCTTTTGGAAAGACAGCAAAGCCTTGTTGCCATTGTAAACCTTCGGACCATAACACTCTAGTACCAAAATTTCAGTTTTCCAGTGTAAATAGTTTGCTTGTAATATTCGTTTGAAATTTTAGCATTTTCCATATTTTCCCACCGCTAGAGGGCGTTATTAAAGTTATTGAAAATTTTCAAAATTGCTAATCACAATATTTCTACACCTATCCAACCCAAAAAGAAATTTTCATTTAGCTCCAAAAGTAAAAAAATTTATTGTCTATGGACGGACAGTTGGGTTGTTTTACCTCTGAGCGGCACTTTTTTGCACACCATGGGCTAAATGGCCAGGTCACATGGACCCCCGAAGGCTCAGAGAAGGTTGGGGGAGGTGACCCACTGGAACAGCTGTTGGGAGACAGATGGTAACCTCCCGTCAAGGCCATCCAGCGTGTTCTTTAACGTGCACAGGGTGCTCTCCCGCACACGGGGCCACGGCTTAACGTCCCGTCCGACGGACGGCGGCCTTTCCAAGCTCATCGGTGTCCCCTACTGACCGTGGGCAGGGAATTTTGCAGAGATAAATCTCAACGCTGACCCAGCTGGGACTCGAACCTGGAAACTACAGATTACGAGCCTGGCGCGCTACCGAATGAGCCACCCCCGCCCCTCTATGGACGGACAGACAGGTGGAAAGACAGATGACAGACAACAGTTAACAGAGAGACGGGACAGACAGACGAACAAATGCTGGCATAGGCAGATGATAAAGTGAAACCATTGGCTCGTTTTTCAAACGAACCTTAAAAGAAATGATTTGATGGTTTTCAGTTAGCTCGTTTCACTTTTGCAGCCGATTGCCGTCTTCTGTTGGAGTTTCTCGCGAAAAAATATTCAGTAATTTACTTCTTCGAGTGAAATTTTTACACCCAAATACAACGCAGTGAGGCATTCATAAAATATGGCAACTTTTACAAACAAAAAAGATGGTAGGAATACATAAAACTATAAAAACTGAGAAGTTTTAACTTGGTAGTAACACTACCTCATAGGCTTTCGTCTCACGGTACGACAAAACATGGCGTCCATAAACCACGTGACTCAATCAACCAAAGGCAGTGAATCACCGAAATGGCCAGCCTCTAACTATACATGACCTCTAGGTGGGCTGAGCATTTCAATGATGTTCTACATAATAAGGTTAGTTTTACTCCCATTGTAATGATGATAAATACATTATTGGCTTTAATGTTGGCTCTATATCACAGTCTGAAGTTATTTTGGTTCTTTCTAAACTTAAACTACATAAAGCTCCAGGAGTAGACGAAATTACTACTGAAATGCTCAGAGGTCGGTGCGAATGTTTGTTACTACATGGAAGACTGAAATTTTGGATATCTTTTATGATAAAGGCATTGTTCCTATGGATTTTAACAGAGCTATTATCATCCCTATTTTTAAAAAGGGTGATCTCAGGTCTTGTGATAATTATAGGGGTATCAGTCTATTTTATGTTCCAGGTAAAGTCCTTTGCATGATTGTGTTTAATAGAATTAAGAATCTGGTTGACAGGCAATTGCGTGATGAGCAATGTGGATTCAGAAGTGGTAGAGGATGTGTAGATCAGATATCTTCACTTAGGCAGATTCTTGAGAAATGTTTATAATAGGGTTAGAACTAATAGAATGTAATATTCCTAGGGTTAGAACTTGGACACTGTATAAACAAGATAATAGGAAAGTAGATGCTTTTGATTCTAGATGCTTCTGGGCATTAGGTGGTTTAGCTTTGTAACTAATGGTGAGGTTAGTTCGGCCATGTTGGTCGTATGGATAATTATAGATTGGTGAATAGGGTTATGAACAGTGTGCCTAAGGCCTCAGAAAGAGGAGGAGACCTAGGATGTGGTAGACAGACAATGTAAAACAGGACCTTATTAGAATTGGTGTGTAGTGGCCAGATGCAGATGTTGCTGAGGACAGATATGTTTGGAGAACTAAACTGCACAGTCTGGTTGGACCTCCGTAGCCCAAGGCTGCTTGAGGTGATGTCATGACCTTAAAAAAGTCATATTAAAATGAAACTAATAATCTTTTTTTCTAAAATATTTTATTTTCAGGAAATCCAAAATTAAATACTGATTAATTTGGCATATAACACGCCATAATTACGTTCATTAGTTATTTGGCAAAAAAGTTCTAAAGTTAATTTTTTCTTAGGCTGATCATAATGAAAAAATAACTGGGCCTCTGGATGTAAATGATTTACAGGCAAGACCCTGGAAAGGTTAAAATTGGAATATAAAAAGCACTGTGTAATTCTAACAGGAGAGAAAACACCCAAATGATATTTTAATTAAAATAGGACAAAGGGAAATTAAGCAGGCAAGTCATCATAATACTGCTTTACCCAAGAAAAGGAATTACAATTCAAAATATTTTAAGTTAATGCCTAATGAAAAATCAGAAACAACAGCAGTAAGACATTACAAAATTTAGACTTCAAGTCAACAGGTAATATTAACTTAAGAAAATGTTATACTTACTGCAGAGATAATGGTAACACAATTTTTGACAGATGTCTTCAACATAACTTCAAATGAACTTAAAATGCGTACGATGTCTAGTACATATGCTGCATAATGCTGTCAGCATCTAATGAGCTCTTATTAAATGTTGAAGTAATTGTTGTCAAACTCTTTCTACTTCACTACTTGCATTGTTTGAACTTTCAGTTAGAAGCAGCACACTTCTATTGCGCGTTATAATTATCTAATGAATTAAATATCCCTCTCAAACCTTTTCACAATTTTGCATGGATGTTGCTTGTCACAGTTCCACCTCAAAAAGAAATTTAAATAAATTATAATGATCTGTTGTTATTGGTGTGTCCTAAAGAATATAAAACAAGAGCTTCAATCTAATTTAGAAGACTGGAATAGGAAGCATTATCACAAGAAGTAATCATATATTCTTTGGTAAACTGAATTCAAGGGACAATATTCCAAATTTTTTAAATATCTAGCAGTTTATGCTCAGCATCCTGAAGTATAATATTTTTCCTTTAATCAGTGTTTAGTGAAATAAGTAAACTGGCTGAACAAAACAGTGGAATCTATATTACAATGTTTGGTGAAAAAATATCTTATAAAGAATTTTATGTGTTGCAAGATAAACCACTGAAAAATGCTATGACAATAATTATAAATAAAAAGAAATTCTGTATTTAATAATTTTGTAACTGTTAACATACAATGCAATTTGTGTTCATTTTGTGCCCCGGGTAAGGCATGAATGTTTATGCTGCTTCTCTGCTGAGGTCCTGCTGTCCTCACACACCCTCTACTACTTTGGAGTATAAACTGACAGGGTCCTGTCAGATTTATGTGGCAAGCAGATGCTTGAGGGAGGGGGGTGGTAGTACTGAAGTTCCCAGCTAGTGTGCTGCCATCTTATTTTTTACGCAATGTAATGATACTCTGCATTTTGCCATACCACCCATCCCTAGTGGTCAGTAGCAAAAACAAAGAAAAAAATTTTTTCACGATACACAAAAAAAACTCCTAAATTACCATAAAAAATTAATATTAAATATGAAATAGAATGTAACAAAACCTAGCAATAGCACATTACAAACAATATTTAATAACGTTGAACCTATAATGGCATAAACTCGCATTATACGCTAGTGAAGGCACTGTAAAGCGAGAATACACTAAAAATATGAGAAACACAAAATTTTTCTTTTGCGTATAAAATACCAACAAAAGTAATTTCATCTCACACAGTTTTTTTTAACTGAGTATATTGCTAAACAACAAACATAGTCATTTTAAGTACTTTAACAATGCCAAATGAAGCTACTGCTTTCAGTAATACATGGAACTAACCAATGAACAAACGTTTTTTCAGTGCCTAACATAATGTTCCAAAAGAGAGAAATTCTCATTGGATACAACTATTTTAACTCGAACATATTATTAAGCATCAAATTTTCCTTTCGCACATTAAAAATGCCTCCCAAAATCAATAATCTCATCAAATGCAACTATTTTAACCAGAACATATCACTAGGCTGTTTTTCGTGAAGCAAATTACAGTGATTTTGAAAGGTTTCTGTGAATTTTGATATTTTTCATGATTCTGCGTATTTCGATGTTTTTTCTTCTAAAATTCTGTGACTTATCATAATTTGTACAATTTGAAAATTAAGAAATTCTGATATCTCACAAGGAAATAGTTTTTGTAAATTTCTGATTTTTCATGTATTTCTTATGCTATTTTTTCTGAAATATATGAAAATGTCATCATCATCCTCAAGCAACCATAGGCTATGGAGGTTCAACCAGATTGTGCAATTTAGTTCTCCAATCACATCTATCCTGAGCTACATCTGGCCACCATACACCAACATAACCCTATTCACTCATCTATAATTACGTATATGGGCAACATGGCCAAACCAATGGAGTCTCTCTCTGCACAAAATGCTGCTCAAAGGAACTTGTCACCCCTAATGCCCAAGATACTGCCTAGGCATCCAGTATCTAAAGCATCAAGTTTCCTGCTATCTTGTTTACAAAGGGTCCAAGTTTCACTACTATAACTAACTCCAGAAAGAACCAAACTATTATAGAATCTAATTTTACTCTTTAGGTATATATGCCAATTTCTCCATGGATTCTTAAAAGTTCCAGCAATCAACTCTATTCGTCTATAATTTCATGATGCACATCACCAGTGTCTGTCACATAACAAAGATAATTAAACTGAGATACTTGCTCACTAGTGCGAACGTTCATATTAACTGAACCTACCTGATGAATTTTAATCACTTTAGTTTTCTCTATTACCAAACCTATTCTACCAGTCTCATCAACAGCTCTAATAAAAAAAGGATCTCATCAATATCATTTGCAAAAGGGGCTAAATCATCATCATAATTTAAATCAGAAATTTTCAGTTCTCTAGACCATTTAATAAACCCAAAATCTTTCTCTTGCAGCGTATTTTGCACAACAAAAATGCTTCCTTGTTGAACACCGGAAGCGATGCTAACCAATTTCTACAAGCTTTACCAACTCTCACGTGATTTAGTGTTATTATACAGATTTAAAACGTGTTAAAAAACTGATGTGGACGTGCGGCTCTTACTTTAATGATCTTTTCCTCAATACCTGGTTTCAACAAAATTAAACTGTAAACTTCTCCCTACATTCACTTCTCAGATGGGGGGATATAATCCACTTCAAATCCCCTCTACACGATTTTCATTAATCAGAAGAATCCAAGAATGTGATCAAATACTCGCAAGAAACACACTCTGCTTGTGTTTGAAAAAAAAACCGGGCAGCATTTCAGTGACACAAAAAACAAGATTTTTATCAAGCTATTTTTTTTCAAAGCATGTCAAATTTTCGATCTTAGTTAACTAAAGTGCTTAAATATTTCTGCGAATGATGTTGATATAATTTTGCTCATGCTCAAATATGACAGCTTAAAATAAAGTGACCAGATTTTAACATTGGTAAAGCGGGACACCATATTTTATTCTTAGTTTATAAATTAAATTAATTTGATTGTTATTAAGTAACTATATTTAAAAAATTATTTTAATTTTAATCCTATGTTTCTTTCTAAATAATAACAATACTAACTTGTATTATTTTTCCTCTGAATTTGCCGTAAGTCGTAAGTGTCACTTACAAGGCCGCCCTGCTAAATTCAAGAAAATTTATGTATTTATGAAATAAATAAGTAAATTACTTACCTAAATTACCTGAATAGCTGATTTGTTGACATCACTTGTTTAACTAGCACGCAGTACGGTCATTGTTCATTAAGTCTAAACAATGGTGGTCGAATTCTAACAACTGATCAACAATGCGAACTTTGATAAGCAGTTCTCGATAATCAGTTCTCAACAATTATTTCTTATTATTAAAGTTTAACATTATAAAATTAACAAAAATAATATAAAACTCATATCCTGGTGAAATAGCCACATGGCCGCCGAAAACCGTATATTCCCTTCCCGTTCTCCCGCCGTTCCCTAGCTTGTCGTGCATTCTTTCCAAAAATCGGGACTTTTTTAAAACGCCGCGGGACGCGGGACAAATTGTTAAAAATCGGGACTGTCCCGCCAAAAGCGGGACGTCTGGTCACCTTAGCTTAAAACGCACATAACGATGCTGTCAAAAAAAAACTGAATGTATTAAATAGTACTGGGTATTTCTTTTAAAATTTTTAAAAAAAATAATGATTTCCTAGTCACTCTTATATTTATCAGAGTGAACGAACATTAATTCAGCGCGCTCTTCCTAAACAGAGTTGTGTGAGATGATCGTCAGTGTGTAAAAGAGGGCAATTTTAACTACGTATACCTAGAAGTGCCTTTAGTTGAATCTAAATAAAGCCAATCATTTAATATTTATTTTTCTTTACTTTTTACGCATCTGTATCTATCAAAATGTGCAATTTTTGAATCAAAATAATGAACGAACTTTGCAATATTGCCCCATGAAATTTCCGCAAATTTTGGCGTTTTTGCTCCACAAATTTCACCTTTTTTTTTCCTGCAAAATATTAACAGCCCTACGATCACTAAACAAATTATCGTTCCACGTTTAAAAAAAAAAAGGCCTCCAAAAATAAACAGTTTCAACAGAGACAACCGTAGTTTATTGATAAACAAGTTTCCATTCGAATGAAAGAAAAAAACCTCCCCAAAATAATCTTATCACGGGAAACTATTTTAACCAGAGCTTATCGCTAATATTTATTAATTTTTTTTTAATATTATTTATTGGAAATAGTTGGAAGCATTTGGTGCTTTTATATATATAGATATCTTGGATGTTGTAGAATTATTGAATGGAAAAATTGTGGTTCCTAATGGGTATATGGAGGGGGAAGTTGAGAAATATGAAGTATTTTTTAATGGATGGTGTTCAATGGTTTTTTCGATAGCTTATTTGATGTGCTCATGTGTTTTTATTAATATTTGTGGTTAAGAAGTTTAATACGGATATTTAACTACTAAAAATGATGGGTACTAACTATATTAATTATAATTAGAATTGTGATAGATATGTAATTAGAATAATGTAATTAGAATTGTGATAGATATTGCAGGTAGGAAAGATGTTGGGTATATGTCTTATTGTTGTCTTTGATGGTATTTAGTTTCCGGAGCTTTTTTTTATCATTCGGATCGGCGGTGCACTGTTTCTGATTTTCTTATTTTAGTGAGATGTGTTGTCTCTGATGAGATTTTTTAGTTCAAGGGGCTTTTATAATTCGGATTGGTGGTGCTTTGTTTCCAATTTTGTTTTATTTGTTGTCTGTGATGATATTTAATTTCGAGCTTTTTTATAATTCGGATTGGCAGTGTTTGGTTTCAGATTTTCTTGTTTTTAAGATTTGTGTTCGATTAGATTAATTCTGGTGGTTTATTTAGGCTAATATTTGTATGTGTGAGTTAAGGGGCTTATTTTTTGGAAATATATTTATTGAGTATTTCAAATATAGGGAAAGAGTGGGGAGGAGATTGGAGGATTTTGCAGTATGTGGGAAGGCAATTGTTGTGTTGGCTTAATTTGTTTTTTTTTTTATAATTTTACTTTTTAGTAATCTGCTGTTGTGAAGGATTTTTTTAGAGGGGTGGGGGTTAGTTTCAAAATGCAGGTTTCAAAGGCCACCAGAAATCTCAGTAGTAGACGTTTGTTCAATTCTGCAAAACCTCCAACAGTTGTAGTGTACATTATATACTTGTATTAACAGATTTTAGTGATTATATTGAATATTTACATATTGCATTATTCTCAACTTACATTACTTCCTTTACAAGCCGCCATGCTGTCACCATGAACTGCAGGATAACCATAAATAAGTGCCAACAACTATTGAAAATTAAATTTTTGGTCAATGTTGTATATCACAAAAACTGAAATCTGGTAAACCCTACTCATGTATATGATCCAATCACACAATTTTATTAACACATTCAGTACCAAAGTCAACTTAGGCCAATCAACCTAAATATTTTATAAAACTTTTACACGTCTTGTATATGTACCGTGAAATAGGAAAATTAAGTATTTTTGGTCACATCTTGGCAATGAATTAATTATGAACCAATAAAATTAGGTTCGATTTGTTTTACCTCTGGGTTGCACTTTTTTTTTTTGCACAAAATGGGCTAAATACACAGGTCACATGGACTCAGAGAATATTGAGAGGGGGCTTACTGGACAGCTGTTAGGAGATAGACTCCCTTCGACATTCCCCCCCCCCCACATTGCATCAAAAACAAAAGGCTTCTGTGGCAAGCAGCTGCTTGAGGGGGTATTCATTCATTCAAATAGAGTAAAACTGAGGAAAGGTGAATGGGTGGACTATCACATTGTGTCGAAAAAAATTGCCACTCACAGATAAAACTTGTTTGTATGCCATAGTAGAAGCTCTGTGAGGATGGCAGGACCTCAGCAGAAAAACAACACAAACATCTGTACCTTATTTGGAGTTTGAACCCAGTCCCTTAGATCAGTAGCCAAGTTATATTATTTTGGGTCTTTAAGTTGGCATCATCAGTTCTCCTCGCCCAAAACCGCTAAAGGAGTTGCATCTGACTTTTGATTTAATGTGCATGTAAAAACATGCCCCCCTCTTATGTCACAGCTAGCGCAAGCGAGCAATGGTAAAGATTATGGAAATGTAGTTCCCAGCATGCAACACGTCAGTTGTACGCCACGTCTAGTACATGTTAGGTCACGAAGCTAGTTTGGAGATGCTAATAGAGAATGCTGAACAAGATTCCACACAAGGCTCTGGTGATGACCACATAAACTTACTGGACATGATTATTGATCCTAATTTGCTGCACTGGTGGACTTCTGTGGAGTGAAAAATCTTCTGCTGTATTTTCTGTTTGTGGGTTCACAGCCCCAAGGGAATAGATTCACAGGATACATTTTATCAGCTGGTGGATAATCCTGAGCAGAGGTAATTGGAGGAAGTCTTCCAATGTAGATGGCTTGTCTTTAGTTGTGGGGGAACGGGTTTTTGCCCTATGCTGCAAATAGGGGTCTGTTTGATATTGTCGGCATTCCCTCTCTCAATAAACAGTTTCTTTAAACATCCCACTAACCATTTTCTCTCCATAGATAATTGGAATGTTAGGACTCTGCACAGATATTACTCTCTTGGTGTCCTCACACAAGATATTCAGATCACACGACTTATTATAACCTTAATATTCTGATGTGGCATATAAACTGACAGGCTCCTGTCAGACCTCTGTCGCAAGCAGCTGCTTGAGAGGGTATTTTTATTTTTTTTATTCTCAGCTTGCAAGAGACAAGAAGGACAGACAGAAGTCAGATTCTTAAAAATAATATTAAATTTCTCTTTTCAGGGAAGATAATAAGCATCACCAAGGTATGGGTCTGCTTCTCAGCAGACATGCTAGTAATGCTCTTCTAGGATATGAGTGCATTAACAAAAAGTTTCTTACAGCAAAATTTCAGACAAGCGTTAAAGACTTGAATGTTATCTGCTATTATACCCCCACTGAGGATGCCAATGAAGATGAGAAGGATGTGTTTTATGGACTTCAGGATATTTTGAATTCTGTCAAGAAAGGAGATATTACCCTTGTTCTAGCTGACTTCAATGCGAAAGTTGATACTGACTCTGACCATTGGGAAGAGGTGATAGGCCCTTTTGCCTTCATTATCGCCCTAGTCCATAAGTTTACTAACTTAATGGTTTGAGAATAACTATCACTTATTACAAAATAGGTGACAATCACAGTATTACCTCTTGACTTTTTAATGTCAATATATCAATAAATATTTTGTGGAAAAACCTTATGTCATCACAAAAATTTTGCACAATATTAAATGATATATATACCAGATTGTTATTGTTTTATGTGGGAAGAAACACACAGGTATACAGAGATTGAAGGATAAACATGGCAAGGTGGTTGAAGGTGAGGATTATGTGATGGCTAGGTGGTCTGAGCTATTCAGAGATGTTCTAAATAATGTGATTATTTCAACTCCCATTGTTTTTAATGAGGATAGATACATTGCTGGCTTTTATGATGGCCCTATATCACATTCTGAAGTTGCATTAGCTATCTCTAAATTAAAACTGCATAAATCCCCAGGGGTGGACGAAATCACCACTGAAATGCTTAGAGCTAGGAACATTTGTGTTGTCACATGACTGACTGAAATTTTGAATATTTTTTTACTATAAAAGGTATTGTTCCTAAGGATTTTACTAGCTATTATTGTCCAAATTTTTAAAAAAAAGGTGATTGCAGTTTTTGTGATAATTATAGGGGAATTAGTTTACTTTCTGTATAGGGGAATTAGTTTACTTTCTGTTCCAGGTAAAGTTCTTTGTACAATTATACTTAATAGAATTAAGAATTTGTTTGATGGACAACTGCGTAATGAACAGTGTGGATTCAGAAGTGGTAGCAGATGTATTGATCAAATATTTTCACTTAGGCAGATTCTTGAGAAATGTTTAGTTTCAGAAACCTGTGGTTGCTAGCTTTATAGATTTCAAAAAGGCTTTTGACTCTGATGATCGACTTAATTTGTTGTTGATGGTTAGATCATATGGAATACCTGATAACTTAGTTAGTGTAATGAGAGCTCTCTAAAATAACACCGATTCATTTGTGAGAGTTGGTAAGGCTTGTAGCAAATGGTTTACCATTACTTCTGGTGTTCAACAAGGGTGCATTTTGTCTCCTTTTCTCTTTAGTTTGATTATTGATTATGTTATGCGAAATTTACTTCAAGGGAAAGATTTTGGCCTAAAATCGACCGGAGATAAGAAAATTTCTGATTTAGATTATGCTGATGATTTAGCCCTTTTGGCAAATGATGTTGATGAGATGAACTCTTTCATTGGAGCTGTTGATGAAACTTGTAGTAGAGTAGGTTTGCTTATAAACAGAGAGAAAACTAAAGTGATGAAAATTGGTCAGGCAGGCTGTGATTCAGTTAATCTGAATGGTTGCAGTCTTGAGCAGGTGTCACAGTTTAATTATCTTGGGAGCTATGTAACAGATAATGGTGATGTGCGGCATGAGATTAACAGACGAATAGGGTTTGCTGCCGGGACTTTTAACAATCTATGGAGAGTGTGGAGAAATAGGCGTATACACCTAAAGACTAAAATTAGACTGTATAATAGTTTGGTTCTTTCTAGGGTTAGTTATGGTAGTGAAACTTGGACACTTTGTAAACAAGATAACAGGAAACTATATGCTTTTGATTCCAGATGCTTATGCAGTATCTTGGGCATTAGGTGGTTCAACTTTGTAACTAATGATGAGGTTAGGCAAAGGAGTTTGCAACCTCCTTTAAGCAGCATAATGTGCAGAGAGAGACTCTGCTGGTTTGGCCATGTTGCCCATATGGATAATTATAGATTGGTGAATAGGGTTATGAACAGTGTGCCTAGAAGCCTCAGAAGGAGGGGGAGACCTAGGATGTGGTGGGCAGACAATATCAAACAGGACCTTGTTAGAATTGGTGTGCAGTGGCTAGATGCAGTAGATGTAGCTCAAGATAGACTTGCTTGGAGAACTAAATTGCACGGTCTGGTTGGACCTCAGTAGCCCATGGCTGCTTGAGGATGATGATGTATGATCTTATATTCCTAATTGAACTAGCCCATTTGCTGTTAATTAAAAGATAATCTATCATATTCCTGTGCAACTCATCAGGTGAAACCCATGTATATTTATATATACTGCTCACAAAAATTAGAGGATATATTATTGCTTCATATTCATTTTGAAATATCCCCTAATATTTGTGAGCAGTGTATGTATGTCCTGGTGTTTGTGGTATGTGTTATTTATTTGCAAACCATTAAGTTTACTTACCTGTAGAAGACATCTCCATTGCCACTGGAAGTACCAATGCCAAAGGGACCTAACATTGTCCAAAAGTTAGTCATTACCAACTTTAGAATTGAAGTCACCTAGCATAAGAGAAATATCCCTTTTTCTTGACAGAATTCAAAATAACCCAAAGTTGTCTGCAAAAACCATCTTTCTCATTCTCCTCAGTGGGGGTGTAACAACAAAGTCTCTAATTTTTGTTTAAATTTAGCTGTAAGAAATCTTTCATTAATGCAGTGATGCTAGAAGAGCATCACTGGCATGTCTGCTGAGAAGCAAACCTAACCTTGGAGATGCTTTCCATCCTCCCTTCCTGAAAAAGAGAAATCTAAAATTATTTTTAAATATCTCATCTTAACTTGTCCATCTGGTTTCTTGCAAACCTAGAATATCAAAGTTATAATGCTGGAATTCCTCCACGAGGACATCAATAGAATAATCTCTATGTAACGTCCTCACATTCCATATACCTGCAGAGAGAAAATTCATAATATGATTTTTTTTAAAGAAATGTGGCTTATTGAGAGGGGTAGGGCCAACAATATCAAATAGCTCCTGATTACAGACCTGCTCCCTCACTGCTATAGACTGAAGCCATCTATGCTGGTAGGAACTTCAAACAGCAGCTTTTCAAAAGTCATATGACCTGCCTGAGACACATTACTGCAGTTTAGGATTGGCTATTCTGCTTGAGGGGGTATTTATTTTTTTTTTATTTTATTCCCAACTAGTTATGTGAGGGTTCAGGTACCTGTGATGGCCTCTGATCAGGATTATCCACCAGCTGATAAAAGGTATCCCATGCTTCTGTTCACTTAGGGTGTCTGAAGCATCATCATTCTGTGTATCATCAATGGGATGTTACACAGCTCTCCTTCCAGTTTATGCCTGGCTACAATTTACAGACCAAATTTATTATTTACTATTTTTTGCACAAATAATATTTAACTAGATTTTGTTCAATTGTAATGTTTATATAGCTGAACTATTGTAAAAAATATTTGTGGAAAACTCCAAAGGAAAAAAAAAAGATATTTCTAAATTTTTTGGTTTAAAAATCACAGATTAGAAAACTGTTATAAACATTGTTATAAAAGTAACATTTAGTCAACTGTATCATGAGAAGGGTTGACTCAATAGCTGTCTGTCCAAATTGCTATTGTAGAGGTGATGCAAGTCCCTTTGTCTTTCAGGCACAAATATAGAGTTGCCACTTTCAAATCTTGTATAAGATGAAAATATATCACCCTTTCATCCAATAAATAAATACTAGCACCTGTGATGAGTTTTCACTTTATCTTGAAAGTGTTGTTAGTCATGTAATTTTTTTGGTCTGTAGTGGTGAGCATATGATGAATAAGTTTCTGATTTTGGCAAGGGTACATTTGTGATAACAGATATCTGTAGTGCTGTGTATATATATATATGAGGGGTGATCCAAAATTTAGCAGACCATGGAGATAAAAAGGAACTGGATGAGCTCATCTCCTAATATTTACTGTCATCTTTGAAGAAGTCTACTTGAACATTCATTATTACCATACCACAATGAAACTCAAATTTTGTTCAAAAAAATAATAGTTCACAAGATTATACATATAATTTAGGAATACATTTATATGAAACTCGAAAAAAGAAGACTATCACAACTTACAAAGGTGGAATCTTAAGCAATCTCTGGGCTGAAGCTAGGCCTACAATATTTTCATACAACAAAACTGGAATATTTTAGAGAAAAGGTTGAAAATAAAGTTCATGCTCATTTGCAGCAGTATAAAAAATATGGGTGTATTAGCAAACAAATCATTTAAATATATTTAGAACCAAAAAATTATTCATTTCTTTTTTTTTTAATTCACATTCTCCCACAAAAATTTTTTTTAATCGTTCTTAATTGTTTCATTAAATTCCTTACACATTAAATCAGTATTAACTTCGAAAAAAAAAGAATGCTTGAACAGTACTTATTGACATGAGGCTCTGGTCCTGTGACCAAACAAAATGATTCAGAAGTCATTCAACAGGAACTGATATTCCAGGTAAACAAATTCAATAATGTTAGATTAGCAACTGAAATATCTTCACGAAAACCATTAAAAAGCTCTATCCAATTTTTTATACATGGTCCCTTTTTTCTCCATGTTTCCATCACAATCAGAGATAAATCATTTTGCAAACTGTTTCCTAAACTACAAAGCTTGTGAATATGCAATTCATCATTTTTTGCATATAGTTTAACTAGATTTCACTCAGTTGTAATGTTTATAAAGTTGACGAGTGGCTAGCATGCAAGGCTAACCAAAGGGACCTGGGTTTGAACCAAGGGTAAGATATGGATGTGTGCAGGCAGTTGTTTTTCTGCTGAGGTCCTTCACTGAGTAAATTGTATTGCTCAGTGAAGTAACTGCAAACTGGAATAGGATTACAAATCAGCCTAAACAAGTGCTCAAAACATGGACACATAAGCCAAAGCATGAAATCTCCAAATTATATCCTTTATAAATAGGCATGAACTGGCAAGGGCACTGGCTGCTGTGTCATACCAGGACCCCATTAAAAAATGTTTAATTGCAATATTTTAGCAGTTGATACAAACTTTCAACAGAGTAAATATTGAAATCTTGCAAAAAAATCAAAATTGAGTTTTTGGTTATTTTGCAGTTTGGGTTACTGTGGAAATTGTAGGTTCTAGTTTATGCTACATCCTTTCCCATTAACCCAAACTGCAAAATAACCAATTTTTTTTCCTTAAATTCAGTAAAGTTTATATTCTGGAGATTAAATTATTTTAATAAATATTTAGCGGAAATATTTTTTGCCGACATATGGGAATCGCACCCACATCTCTCCAGAAACATGCCAGAGTGTTCTTACCAATTGAACTAATGCCAGCTCATCTTTTTTCCGCTTATTTTAACACTATGCTCTATCACCGAGAAATGCGGCCCAACCATTGGAGCCATCTGTGGTCTTGAGTTGTAACTATTACCTTTATATTGCACAGAGTGAGATGGAAATAAATAAGTCTCATCACACTATTCGGCATTATTAGACGTATAGCATTATAACATGATGAGACTTATTTATTTCCATCTCACTCTGTGCAATATAAAGGTAATAGTTGCCACCCAAGACCACAGATGGTGCCAATGGTTGGCCCGCATTTCTCGGTGATAGGGCATAGTCTTAAAATAAGCAGAAAAAAGACGAGCTGGCATTAGTTCAACTGGTAAGAACACTCTGGCATGTTTCTGGAGAGATGCGGGTTCGATTCCTGTATGTCAGTGAAATTTTTTTCGCTAAATATTTATTGATTTATCAATGCCAAAAGAGCATGAGGTCATGCTGCAATTATCATCTATGTTTAAATCTTTTTTTTTCTATTTGTGTTTTTGTCTAAGCTTTAATCCTTCCAGCATCCAGCCTGAAAAACTGGTTTCAATCCAGAGATCAAGCTATATTCTCCCTATGCTGAGCCAAAAAAAATATGTTAACTTTAGAACTTTTTTTGCCAAATAACAACTGAAAGGAATTATGGCTTGTTATATGCTAAATTAATCAGCATTTTATTCTGGAAATAAAATATTTAAAAAGAAGATGACATTTTATTTTATTAGGGCTTTTTTCAGTCATGTAGCAAAAAAAAATGCATCTAACACAAATAAAAATTTATTTAAAAAATACTAATACAGAGAAATGATTATAATGCACATGATTAGTAGGGCTATTTATTTCTGAAGAAAAATTTTTCTTGTTTAAATATTTCTTCTGTTTTGTAATTTTTTTCTCCATACCATACTTGGAGGAAAGTAGTTGTTGCAGAGTCCTATAAATAAGTCAACTTTAGAATATTTTTAATAACTAATCAACAGAAATAGGTTATGTTATATACCAAATTAATGAGAATTTAATTCTGAATTTTATTTAAAAAATTTTAACATTCTAGAAACTGATTAATTTTAATAAAACCTTTTACATTGGTATACCAAAAAATAGGTACATATTTCATAATTACTTCCAAAATCTTCCATTTTTAAAAATGGCAGTATTTTGTTAATTATTGGAGATTTTTGAAACTTTAAGGAAAAATTGGTTGATAATAGTTCAAATCAAACTTCTGAGCTTAAACTAGGGGATTGCTTCAGCATAGAGTAATGTTAACAAATTGGCAATACCTTATATTGCTTCCAAGAAATGTCAATTAGATGACTTTAACAAATTTATCAGTTTAATAAAATATGCATCAAATGAAAAAAGAAAATATTATTTATGAAGCCTAAATTATATATTTTATAAGGTGTATAAAAAAATTTCAAAATGGTAATAAAGAAAAAACCAAAAATAAACGATTTATTTTTTGATAAATTTTTTTTTAACGTGGCAGTCAGATAATTGTTGAAATCAATGCGAGCCTTGAATACATAAATTGGCGATAGCAAAAATATTCAACAACCCACCATCAGCATGTAGCATCTAAAGCATTTTTTTTTATATATTCCTACCGTTTTTTGCATTTCTATGATACAGCCCCACAACATTATATAAAAAAAAGTATTCTATACTTTATTTCCTTATGGCGTTACTTTTATAATATGGACAGCAAATCAGTTACAGTAGAGGAGTATTGCGGCAAAGTCCATTAACTAGGAAAGGACCATAGCCTAAACTGGAACCTATAATTTCAACAGTAACCCAAACTGCAAAATCAGTCTTTTATCATAGCCTGCAGCTTCAACAGCTGCATCCCTAAGAAATGAAAGTGACTATCTGCACCACTAATAATTTTTTTTGTTCTCAAGAACATTTGCACTTGTATATGAAGATAACTCAACCTGTTTTTACACCGATTCTAATGTCTACTTGTTGATCATTGGAAAAATATGTTTTGTATGAATTTTGAATGTGATGGTTAACAATCATTTCAATATATTTTACTATCTGAACCTGTAATATAAGGCAAAAATTAATTTTGTTGGGTAAATTCTTTAATTATTAAGTTTAATGCCTTTACCAAAAAAAATTTTTTTTTCTGCACTGTTATTTTAATAGTATTACATACAGGAGCATAGCTATAGAGGGAGGTCCCCCCCCCAAAAAAAAAAAAGTAACCCAGAATTGGCAAAATTCGAAGGGACTTTGTAAAATCTAGGTGAGTTGTGAAAATTTGCATTTTTTTTTTTTGGTAAAATTAAGGGGTTAGCAAAATCTACACAACTTGGCATAATCTAGGATAATTGTCAAAATTGAGGCAATCTGACAAATCTAGAATAGTTGAGAAATTCGAAGCCACCTAGTAAAATACAGGCGAGTTGATAAAATCGGGACAACTTGGCAAAATTCGGAGCGACTTGGTAAATTCTTGGGGAATTGGAAAAATTCAGAGTAACTTGGCAAAATCATGGGGAGTTAGCAAAATTCAGGTGCAATGTAAAAATTGGGATTTTTCTTTCTGTAAAATTATAATGAGTTGGCAAAATTGAGGAAACTTGGCAAAATTTGGAGTGACTGGGCAAAATAGTGAGGAGTTCGCAAAATTCGAATCCACTTGGTAAAATACAGGCAAGTTGTGATAATTGGGATTGGGTGTCTGAAATCAGAGTTGACGAAATCGAGAAAACGGCAAAATTTTGGAGTTTGAAAAATTTGAGGTGACTTGGCAAATTCGGGAGAGATGTAAAAATTGGGATTGTTTTTGTGAAATTAAGGAGAGGTAGTAAAATCAGGGCAACTTGGCAAAATTGGAAGCCACTTAGTAAAGTACAGGTGAGTTGTGAAAATTGTGATTTTTTTTTAAAAATTACGGAGAGTTGTAAAAATCAAGAACTCTTGGCAAAATTCGAATCCACTTGGTAAAATACGGGCGAGTTGTGCTAATTGGGTTGGGTGTCTGAAAGAGATTAGAATTGGTTTTGAGAAAATAAAGAGTTGACCAAATCAGGAAAGTTGGGAAAATTCATACTGACTTCTTACAATTCAGGCGAGACATAAATATTGGGATTATTTCTGTGAAATTATGGCTAGTTGGCCAAATTGGGAGTTACATGGCAAAATGCAGGAGAGTTTGAAAATGCCCCCCCCCCCCCCAGACAAAAATTTAGATTCGAAAAATTGTCTCTGCCACAGAGACATTATTTACTCAGTTGGCAAAATTTGATTTTCCAAGATTTAATATCACACAATAATGCTGTTTTACATTAATAATTGACAACACTTTAAAATTCTTAAAACGTCAAGTAGAGAGGAATGTTTAACATTCATTAAAAATGAAATACAGAGGCCTGCTTGATAGGCCTAACCATTCTGAAATTTCAATTTTTAAATTGAAAAAAAAAAAAATAAGAATAGTTAGGCCTATTGGGCAATCCTCTATTTCATTTTTAATGAATGTTAAGCATTCCTCTCTACTTGATGTTACTGATGATATTATCTCTACTGATGATATTAAATCTTACCAAATTAGCTGTATTTATAATTATTTTTAAAAAAATTATTTTCCAGTTGAAAAATTTTCAATTTCTCTCCCCCCCAACCATAAGTCCTTTGCTATGCCCCTGATTACATTCCTTTATTATTAGTAACTATTGTGTTGCTCTTTGCTTTGAAAATGTGGAATTTGTTTCAATAGTTATATGTGAAAAATGGCAAAGTTGTTGACATGTCAAAATTCATGTTCTTCAACACAAACACTTTGAATTACACTAGGGTGACAAGATTGACAAGAAAAGATCTAGTAACTTTTGAAACTTCAGTTTAAAACATAGTGCTTGTAAGGAAGGATTGACCAAATGTTTAAAAACTCAATTAAAAAGGCCTTCTTGCTCAGGGAATACTAAAAGTTCTCTGTTGTTGAGCAAAAAAATTTTGAAGTTATCCAGAAAACTTTTCAGTGTGCAAATACTTGAGGAAAATTTTAAAAATTTTATTGCTCAATGGCAAAGAACTTTCAGTTATTTTAATGATCATATGTTTATGGAAAATGAGAATATCTGGATCAACCAAGTTTGATAGTTCACAATTGAAGACTTTCATTGTAATATTCTAGCCTGTTTTTCCAGTCACTTGCTTTATTGATGAAATTCTTTTATGACTCTTTGGGTATTTTCACCTCACAGCTGCACTATTTTTTCACAGAAGGGATATATGGGCAAATCACAATGGCCCCCAAGAGCTCAGAGAAGGTTGGAGGAAGAATCACTGGATGTCTGTTAGAACATAGATAATAACCTCCCATTAAGGCCATCCAGCATGTTCTTTAAAATGCACAGGGTACAACTCCCACATACACAACAGGATTTCCAAGTCCTCGCGTTCCCTACTGACAGAGGGCAGGGTGGGTTTTGTAGTGTTGTCTTATTATTCTATTAGTAATAGAATCTGCTTATGTTGTACAGGTGTTATATAAAAAATATTTAAAAACAAAAATCCAGGGGCACTTCCATGGATGTTTAATTGCCAGGTAATAAATATTAAGATAAACTCAGATAAACTCGACAGTTCAACATCCAGCAATAAATAGGCACTTTCTGACATCGATTTCAATTTTAGAGGAAAAATTGTCTTGAGCTGGGTGGGATATGAACCCACAACCTCCTCCTCCTCGGCTTTCAATCTGGGGCCTCTCCTCAAAAAAGGGGTGTCTGGTCACCCTAGTCAGACACAATCTTAAGGGTGATTTTGACAGATTTTTCCATCTTGAATTTGATATTTTTCCAAGGAAATATTTTCTAGTCAAAATAATTTTAATGGGAAACCCTGCAAAGATTAACTCAAAAATCTTTTTAAAAAAATCCGTTTAAGGTGTAATAAATTATTCTTGGGATTGTTTTTCACATTCTTTTTACAGTCTATTACAATTACTTATTTTAGTGAGACCTAATATTGAAGTGTTGCAACTCAGACTTCTCCAAGTCAATGGTTCCAGTAATCACCAGACATCCCAATTTTCCAGGAGCAGTCCTTGGCTAAAAAGCTCTTTCCCGAAAATTTTTGATATTTTTTTAAACATTAGCTGTACAGCGTGATCAGATCGGTTACTAATAGTGCTGGCAAGACTTTTAAAAAAATTGCTATTGGTAATGAAAGTGATAAAATCAACGATGAATGATTTTATGATTAAAGTTGTCAACTGCAAACTACGATGACCAGACATCAATTTTTCCGAGCCTCTGATCAATCCCTCAAATTGAATTTTCAAAATTTCTCTCTTTTTTTTTTCTCTAAATTTGTTCACCCTACTCAAGAGAAAGCAATCTGGAATACTGCACATTCGACTGCATAGAAATATTATGGTAACAACGCTAGTAACATTGATAATGAAGCTTTAAGAATGCATTATTTCTTAAAATCATACCTTCACAAACATATCCTTGTCCTATAAGTCCCCAAAGCATATCTGTGCAGTGATGGCAGTACGTGGGCTTATGAAAAGTTTTCTTTGTAAAGTAGTGACCATGTCCATGTTCAAAATCCGGTAATATTTCCGTAGTTGGGCTCGGATCGTCGCTAGGCCTATCACCTACATTAGGCCTAGCGATTGCAGCCATATTGTTCCAGCGGCGGAATAAACCAGTAAATGCTTGGAAAGCCAGTGGTTCGACTGCAAAAATCGAAATATTCTCCTACAGACCAAGTAATAATTGCGTGATTAAAGACAGTTGTTTAAATAAATTCTTTGAACACCAACATCGCTACCGATGCCACTCGAATCATTTCCCGCACCTCCATACCTTCTCTGGACATAGCCATCCTGCGCCATGACAGCAGGCAATCCGCGAAGCGGTAAGTCCTGCAGTGCATTTTTTTTACGCCACACGATAACAATGCTTGACTACAACACTAAAATATATTAATATTTCCTTCATTTAAACTTCATGTTTCTCTTATTATTGGGTTTTAATTATTCTTCATTTCATTTTAATAAATGGATCAGCTGTATACCAACTATTAATTTTGAGTACAGTTGCATGTACAAGGGAGATATTAGAGGGTCCTTCTTGAATTCCGAATGTTTACTAACGCTTTGAAGAAAATCGCAGAAAATCAGACTCCACTTCACAACTGAAAGTTTATGTACCCATAAACTTCCAGTTGTGAAGTGGGAGTAAGGTTTTCTGGATGAATGTATGATAAAGGGCAGCACAGAATAGGGTAACTACACTGGTGCTCAAAATTAAAGGATAATCGACAAAAACATATGTAGCTGCCGATGTATGTAAAAGAATGCAGGGGCATAGCTATGTGCGGAGACTCCCCCAGAGTAAATCGGAGTTGTCAAAATTCGAAGCGACTTTGTAAAATTCAGCTGAGACGTAAAAATTGGGATATTCTGTACAATTATAGCGAGTTTACGAAATCGAGTAAAGTTGCCAAAATTCGAATCCACTTAGTAAAATACAGGCGAGTTGTGAAAATTCGGATTGTTTTTGTGAAATTGTGAATTAACAAAATCTTGGGGAATTTGAAGTGTCCATGGCAAATTCAGTAAATAAATAAATAAATAAATAAATAAATAAATACCCCCTCAAGCAGCTGCTTGCCACAGAGGTCTGACAGGAGCCTGTCAGTTTATATGCCACAGTAGAAGATCTGAGAGGATGGCAGGACCTCAGCAGAGATGTAAAAATTGGGATTTTGTGAAATTAAGGAGTTGGCAAAATAGGGGCAATTTGACAAAATTCGACAGCACTAGGTAAAATGCAAGTGAGTTGTGAAAATTGGTATTGGTTTTGTGACATTGGACATCAGGTTTTTAACATCAGGAGTTGGCAGAATTCGAAGTGACTTGGTAAAAATTCAGGTGAGATGTAAAAAATTGTTTTTTTTTGGTGAAATTAAGGCAATTTGGCAAAATTGGACACCACTTGGTAAAATACAGGCGAGTTGGGAATTAAAAAATTTTAAAAATAGTTACCTTCCTTTATGCTCTAAAATATTGAAAATAAACCTAAAGCATATCGATTGCATGGATGTAGGAAGAGGGGAGCGCCCTATCACTTGAACACTGTAACCGAGCGTCGCCATATTGCTCCTACTCGTTAGCGTGTGGCTATCACTGTGCTAATGAACGACAGAATGTGTTTAAGAAATGGGTACGTGCAAGACTTGCTTTGCAAATTGAAAACTTTTTCTGTTATTTCAACTATTTATGACAGTGGCGTAGTTAGGACTTGCGGAAGGGGGTTGGGAAAATTTCCCAGTATTTTAAACGTAAACTGATTAAATCATCATCATCATCATCATCATCATCATCATCATCATCAAGCAGCCATGGGCTATGGAGGTCCAAACCAGATCGTGAAATTTAGTTCTCCAAGCAAGTCTATCCTGAGCTACATCTACTGCATCTTGCCACTGCACACCAATTCTAACAAGGTCCTGTTTGACATTGTCTGCCCACCGCATAATAGGTCTCCCCTCTTTCTGAGGCCTGTAGGCACACTGTTCATAACGCTATTCGCCAATCTATAATTATTCATACGGGCAACATGGCCAAACCAACGGAGTCTCTCTCTGCACAATATGCTGCTTAAAGGAGGTTGCAAACTCCTTTGCCTAACCTCATCATTAGTTACAAAGTTGAACCACCTAATGCCCAAGATACTGCGTAAGCATCTGGAATCAAAAGCATCTAGTTTCCTGTTATCTTGTTTACAAAGTGTCTAGGTTTCACTACCATAACTAACCCTAGAAAGAACCAAACTATTATACAGTCTAATTTTAGTCTTTAGGTGCATACGCCTATTTCCCCACACTCTCCATAGATTCTTAAAAATCCCGGCAGCAATCCCTATTCGTCTGTTATTCTCATGCCGCACATCACCATTATCTGTTACATAGCTCCCAAGATTATTAAACTGTGATACCTGCTCAAGACTGCAACCATTCAGATTAACTGAATCACAGCCTGCCTGACCAATTTTCATCACTTTAGTTTTCTCTCTGTTTATAACCAAACCTACTCTACTACCAGTCTCATCAACAGCTCGAATGAAAGAGTTCATCTCATCAACATCATTTGCCAAAAGAGCTAAATCATCAGCATAATCTAAATCAGAAATTTTCGTATCTCCAGCCCATTTAAGGCCAAAATCTTTCCCTTGAAGTGAATTTCGCATAACATAATCAATAACCAAACTAAAGAGAAAAGGAGACAAAATGCACCCTTGTCGAACACCAGAAGTAATGCTAAATCAATTGCTGCAAGCCTTACCAACTCTCACACACGACTCAGTGTTATTATAGAGAACTTTCATTATGTTAACTAACTTGTCTCGTATACCATATGATTTCACAATCAACCACAAATTATGACGATCAACAGGGTCGAAAGCCTTTTTGAAATCAACAAAGCTAGCAACCAAAGGTTTCTGAAACTCTAAACGTTTCTCAAGAATCTGCCTAAGTGAAAATATCTGATCCACACATCCCCTACCACTTCTGAATCCACATTGCTCATCACGCAATTAACTGTCAACCAGATTCTTAATTCTAGTAAGCACAATCATGGAAAGAACTTTACCTGGAACAGAGAGTAGGCTAATACCCCTGTAGTTATCACAAGAACTGCGATCACCTTTTTTGAAAATAGAGATAACAATAGCTTTGGTAAAATCCTTAGGAACCATGCCTTTTATCATAAAAGATATTCAGAATTTCAGTCATCCAAGTGATAACCGAAACATTTCCAGCTCTAAGAATTTCTGTAATAATTTCATCTACCCCTGGGGATTTATGAAATTTAAGTTTAGAAACAGCCAAAATAACTTCAGATTGTGTTATAGGGACAACATTAAAGCCACCATTGCATCTATCATCATTGCAAACAATGGGAATAGAACTAACCGCATTGTTTAGAATATCACTGAAATGCTCAGCCCACCTAGCCATGACAGAATCCTCACCTTCTATAACCTTGCCTTGTTTATCCTTCAATCCCTGTATACCTGTCCGTTTTCTACCACACAAAACATTAACTATCTGGTACAGCTCTCTGCTGTTGTGCTGTCTAACTGCTTCCTCGGCTTTGTCAGCCAAACCATCAAGCCAAACATTCTTATCAGCAGCTAACTGATCTTTTACACGTTTATTAAGTTCTCTCTAATGCTTTCTATTAGGACTAGTAAGGAATTGATTAAGGACATTCCTGCAGTTCTTTCTTTCCGAAATAAGCTCAAGTGCCTTATCACTTAAATAATTCTGTCTCTTCTGCTTCTTTTTTCCTAAAAGAGTACTGTTAATGTTCAAAAAAGCCTGTTTAAAATGATCCCATTCTTCCTCAACTTCAGTAGTAAGCATACCATGACTGTCATAATGACTAAGTAACCTATCATGGTAAGCTTTGGCCATAATTGGGTCTTTCAGAGCTTCAGTATTAAAAGCAAATTTTTTAACCCTAGCACAACACTTTTTAAGTTTAAGTTGCAAGACACTTTTAACAAGGTAATGGTCAGATCCAATTTCAGCTCCCCTATAAGCCCTGGTATTTCTAACAGAACTAGCCCATTTGCTGTTAATTAATATATAATCAATCATATTCCTATGCAGCCCATCAGGTGAAACCCATGTGTACTTATGTATGTCGCTGTGTTTGTAATACGTGTTAGTTATTCTGAAACCATTGAGTTTACTTACCTGTAGGAGACGTTGCCAATTGTCATTGCAGCTACCAATACCAAAAGGGCCAATCACCCCTCCCCAAAGGTCAGAGTCAGTACCAACTTTGGCATTCACGTCACCAAGAACAAGGGTAATATCTCCTTTCTTGACAGAATTCAAAATATCCTGAAGTTGTTCATAAAACCTATCCTTCTTATCCTCATCGGCATCCTCAGTGGGGGCATAACAGCAGAAAACATTCAAATCTTTAACGCTTGTCTGAAATTTTGCTGTAAGAAACCTTTCACTAATGCACTCATATCCTAGAAGAGCATCACTAGCGTGTCTGCTGAGAAGCAGACCCACGCCTTGGTGATGCTTATTGTCGTCCCTCCCTGAAAAGAGAAATTTAAGATTATTTTTAAGAATCTGACCTTTATCTGTCCATCTGGTCTCTTGCAAGCCGAGAATATCTAAATTATAATGGTGGAATTCTTGTGTGAGGACATCAAGAGAAAAAGCTCTGTGCAGAGTCTTCACATTCCAACTTCCTATGGAGAGAAAATGGTTAGTGGGAAGTTTAAAGAAACTATGTTTATTGAGAGAGGGAATGAAGACAATATCAAACAGCCCCCTAATCGCAGACATGGGGCAAAGACCCGTTCCCCCACCATTAAAGGCTGAAGCCATCTACACTGGAAGACTTCCTCCAATGTAGAATTTGACGATACCAATAGAAGCAAAGAGTTCAGGTGCCTGCGATGACCTCTGCTCAGGATTATCCACCAGCTGATAAACATATCCTGTGAATCTATTCACTTGCGGCTGTCAACCCAAAAACAAACAGAAAACACAGCGGAAGATTTTTCCTCCACAGAAGCCCACCAGCGCAGCAAAATCAGGATCCATAATCAAGCTCAGAGCCTTATATCTGTCCAGTCCAGTGGGTTTATATGTTCAGCACCAGGACCCTGTGTGGTTGACCACTCCTCAGCATGGGAGAAAAAAAAAAGAAAAGTAGCTATAGTTGTCCAGATCAATAGTCCACACTAATCTGGCAGCCCTCCCCTTCCGTTCACTTCCACAAGAGAGTATCTCTTTTGAAAGGTACTAACGGTCTGCGAGAAGGCGGGGTCGGTAATTAGGTGCTAGGCCTGGCCGGTTCTATGCATCATCACAGGGGATAAAGTTTTGTTATAAATTCAGAGAAAAAATTAATAAATCAAAAAATGGGAGAGAACGTAATACGCACATTATTCATTTCCTATGCTTTCCATGTACCCTGACGAAAGGCTACAGAATTTCCGTTATGCCAGTGAGTTGGAAACTCTATAACTTCTATAATATGCATTTAATGGGAAAATGTGACTGAAGATGAATTAAAGATCATAATCAAATCTATTTAAATATCGATTTTCAACAATATTCGTTTAGTATTTAAATAGTTGCGGAAACTGCAAAATTTAACAAACTTCCATGTTATGCCAGTGAGAACCTAATTTGGAAGCTCTATAACTTCTAATGCTGTCCCGTGGCCGAGTGGTTAGCACGATTGGCTACTGATCTACTGGACCTGGGTTTGAGCCTCTGGTAAGGGATGGATGTTCGTGTTGTTTTCTGCTGAGGTCCTGCCATCCTCTCAGATCTACTACTGTGGCATATAAACTGACAGGCTGCTGTCGGACCTCTGTGGCAAGCAGCTGCTTGAGGGGGTATTTATTTTTTTTTATTTATAACTTCTAAATTAAGCATTTAATGGAAAAATATGATATGATAAATTAAAGATCGTAACTAAATCTATTTAAACATCCACTTTAAACATTAGAAACTTTTGATTTAAACACTCATACAACTTTGAAATATTATGTGAGGGTTGGCCATTATGTGGATTTAGCATGCAAGCAGCTGCTTGAGGGGGTATTTATTATTTTATTTATATCAGGCACCACGTTTTTTCACTGGTGTATTTGTTGCAAATTTTAAATTAGATTTAAATAATTAAGCTTATATAAAATAAAAAGAATCATTTGATATATTCCAAGAATTGGTGTTTTGAACTTTCTCCTGGGGAGAATTTCCTTCCCAAATTTCGGCAGAATTAGGCCCGGAAATGAATCTAGATCAAATGGGTGGGGGCCAAAAAAAAAAAAATCCCAATCGACGAGAAAAATATAAGGGGGTTTCAAGACATGATTTTAAATGCAATATAACATTCTTCCCACGTTTTATAGTTCTTTAAAAAAATGAAACCTAAGTTTATTCTTGTCTGTAAATGGTAGCTAGATAGTCACTGGAAGGAGAGCTATGCACCAATCCCCTGTGATGATGCATAGAACCGGCCAGGCCTAGCACCTAATGTCCGACACCGCCTTCTCGTGGTGCAGACCGTTAGTATCTTTCAAAAGAGATACTCTCTTTTGAAAGTGAACGGAAGGGGAGGGCTGCCAGATTAGTGTGGCCTACTGATCTGGACAACTATGGCTACTTTTCTTTTTTTTTTTCTACCCTGCTGAGGAGTGGTCAATCACACAGGGTCCTGTTGCTGACCATATAAACCCACTGGACAGGACAGATATATGGCTCTGAGCTTGATTATGGATCCTGAATTTGCTATACTACTGGACTTCTGTGGAGGGAAAATCTTCCGCCGTGTTTTCTGTTTGTTTGTGGGTTGACAGCCTCAAGTGAATAGATTCACAGGATATGTTTATCAGCTGGTCGATAATCCTGAGCAGAGGTCATCGCAGGCACCTGAACTCTTTGCTTCTATTGGCATCGTCAAATTCTACATTGGAGGAAGTCTTCCAGAGTAGATGGCTTCAGCCTTTAGTGGTGGGGGAACGGGTCTTTGCTCCATGTCTGCGATTAGAGGGCTGCGTTTTCTGTTTGTTTGTGGGTTGACAGCCCCTAAGTGAATAGATTCACATAGATTCACATATATTGGAGGAAGTCTTCGAGAGGAGATGGCTTCAGCCTTTAGTGGTGGGGGAACGGGTCTTTGCTCCATGTCTGCGATTAGAGGGCTGTTTGATATTGTCGGCATTCCCTCTCTCAATAAACATAGTTTCTTTAAACAGCCCACTAACCATTTTCTCTCCATAGGTAGTTGGAATTTGAGGATTCTGCACAGAGCGTTTTCTCTTGATGTCCTTGATGTACATAGTTATAATTTAGATATTTTCGGCCTGCAAGAGAGACACATGGACAGATAAAGAGTCAGATTCCTAAAAATAATTTTAAATTTCTCTTTTCAGGGAAGGAAGATAATAAGTATCACCAAGGCACGGGTCTGCTTCTCAGCAGACACACTTGTGATGCTCTTCTAGGATATGAGTGCATTAATGAAACGTTTCTTACAGCAAAATTTCAGACAAGCGCTAAAGACTTGAATATTATCTGCTGTTATGCCCCCACTGAGGATGTCGATGAGGATGAGAAGGATATGTTTTACGGACAACTTCAGGATATTTTGAATTCTGTCAAGAAATGAGATATTACCCTTGTTCTAGGTGACTTCAATGCCAAAGATCTGAGCTTTGGGGAGGGCTGATAGGCCCTTTTGGTATTGGCAGTTGCAATGGCAATGGGCAACGTCTCCTACAGGTAAGTAAACTCAATGGATTCAGAATAACTAACACTTGTTACAAACACCGCGACATACATAAGTACACATGGGTTTCACCCGATGGGCTGCATAAGAATGATTGATTATATATTAATTAACAGCAAATGGGCTAGTTCTGTTAGGAATACCAGGTCATATAGGGGAGCTGAAATTGGATCTGACCATTATCTTGTTAAGTGTCTTGCAACATAAAGTTAAAAAGTGTTGTGCTAGGGTTAAAAAATTTGTTTTTAATACTGAAGCTCTGAAAGACCCAGTTATAGCCAAAGCTTACCATGATAGGTTACTTAGTCATTATGACAGTCATGGTATGCTTACTACTGAAGTTGAGGAAGAATGGGCTCATTTTAAATAGGCTTTTTTGGACACTAACAGTATTCTTTTAGGAAAAAGGAGCAGAAGAGACAGAATTATCTGAGTGATAAGGCACTTGAGCTTATTTCGGAAAGAAAGAACTGCAGGAATGTTCTTAATCAATACCCTACTAGTCCTAATAGAAAGCATTAGAGAGAACTTAATAAACGTGTAAAAGATCAGTTAGCTGCTGATAAGAATGTTTGGCTTGATGGTTTGGCTGACAAAGCCGAGGAAGCAGTTAGACAGCACAACAGCAGAGAGCTGTACCAGATAGTTAATGTTTTGTGTGGTAGAAAACGGACAGGTATACCGGGATTGAAGGATAAACAAGGTAAGGTTATAGAAGGTGATGATTCTGTCATGGCTAGGTGGGCTGAGCATTTCAGTGATGTTCTAAACAATGTGGTTAGTTCTATTCCCATTGTTTGCAATGATGATAGATGCAATGGTGGCTTTAATGTTGTCCCTATAACACAATCTGAAGTTATTTTGGCTGTTTCTAAACTTAAACTTCATAAATTCCCAGGGGTAGATGAAATTACTACCGAAATGCTTAGAGCTGGGAATGTTTCGGTTACTACTTGGATGTTTGAAATTCTGAATATCTTTTATGATAAAGGCATGGTTCCTAAGGATTTTACCAGAGCTATTGTTATCCCTATTTTCAAAAAAGGTGATCGCAGTTCTTGTGATAACTATAGGGGTATCAGCCTAATCTGTGTTCCAGGTAAAGTTCTTTCCATGATTGTGCTTAATAGAATTAAGAATCTGGTTGACAGTCAATTGCGTGATATACAATGTGGATTCAGAAGTGGTAGGGGATGTGTGGATCAGATATTTTCATTTAGGCAAATTCTTGAGAAATGTTTAGAGTTTCAGAAACCTTTGTTTGCTAGCTTTGTTGATTTCAAAAAGGCTTTCGACTCTATTGATCGTCATAATTTGTGGTTGATTGTGAAATCATATGGTATACCAGACAAGTTAGTTAACATAATGAAAGCTCTCTATAATAACACGGAGTCGTGTGTGAGAGTTGGTAAGGCTTGTAGCAAATGGTTTAGCATTACTGCTGGTGTTCGACAAGGATGCATTTTGTCTCCTTTTCACTTTTGCTTGGTTATTGATTATGTTATACGAAATTTACTTCGAGGGAAAGATTTTGGCCTAAAATGGACCGGAGATAAGAAAATTTCTGATTTAGATTATGCTGATAATTTAGCGCTTTTGGCAAATGATGTTGATGAGATGAACTCTTTTATTGGAGCTGTTGATGAAACTTGTAGTAGAGTAGGTTTGTTATAAACAGAGAGAAAACTAAAGTGACGAAAATTGGTCAGGCAGGTTGTGATTCAGTTAATCTGAATGGTTGCAGTCTTGAGCAGGTGTCACAGTTTAATTAGCTTGGGAGCTATGTAACAGATAATGGTGATGTGCGGCATGAGATTAACAGACGAATAGCGATTGCTGCCGGGACTTTTAAGAATCTATGGGGAGTGTGGAGAAATAGGCATATACACCTAAAGACTAAAATTAGACTGTATAATATTTTGGTTTTTTCTAGGGTTAGTTATGGTAGTGAAACTTGGACACTTTGTAAACAAGATAACAGGAAACTAGATGCTTTTGATTCCAGATGCTTACGCAGTATCTTGGGCATTAGGTAGTTCAACTTTGTAACTAATGATGAGGTTAGACAAAGGAGTTTGCAACCTCCTTTAAGCAGCATATTGTGCAGAGAGAGACTCCGTTGGTTTGGCCATGTTGCCTGTATGGATAATTATAGATTGGCGAATAGGGTTATGA
Organism: Ryuthela nishihirai; assembly: GCA_038380435.1. Taxonomy (NCBI): domain Eukaryota; kingdom Metazoa; phylum Arthropoda; class Arachnida; order Araneae; family Heptathelidae; genus Ryuthela; species Ryuthela nishihirai. The sequence continues at coordinate 36,038,028 of JAWZYU010000022.1, forward strand.
ACAGTGTGCCTAAAGGCCTCAGAAGGAGGGGGAGACCTAGGATGCTGTGGGCACACAATGTCAAACAGGACCTTGTTAGAATTGGTGTTCAGTGGCCTGATGCAGTAAATGTAGCTCAGGATAGACTTGCTTGGAGAACTAAATTGCACGGTCTGGTTGGAACTCCGTAGCCCATGGCTGCTTGAGGATGATGATGATAAAGTTTATTCTTCAATAGCATGAAATATAAATAAATTTAATAATTTTTTGTCCCTATTACCCTTACTGCATTGGATATAATTCTACCATCAATCCCTATTTTGTGAGAAAGATGTTGCGTAGCTTTTATTTAATATGTAATTTTTTGACTTGTCTTAAGTGTGATTAAATAAATGTTTAAAATCAAAAGTGAATGCGAAACCGAAGCCGGAAAAAATAGTTTTTTGATAACTGTAAATTGACCTTCCCCAAAAACTCGATTCTATTTAATAATAATTGTAGAAATAGTATATTAATTAAATCAAAGGGGTTCAATCACCTTTAACCCTTTCGCTACCGTTCCGGCCGTACCGGCCCGTCGGCCGGGAGAAGGTAGGTTGAACGGGTGAACTCTTCCTCCCCTCTTTGTGCATCTCCCGCTCAGAGGGTTCAAACGACCATCAATTAACGTTTAAATGACAAACTGCCTGCATCACTCCAGGCAACAGGGGGACTCTAAAGGCAACCAGGGACAGGACAACTCTCCAGGCAACAGGAGTCGACTGCAGAATGTGCTGTGTTTATTTCCTTTTTGAAACTTGTATTTCAGCAAAAAGCAAAGGAAGCATGGAATAATTCTTTTGGATTTGAAGGGGAGATCAAAAAGTCTTAGGACTGAATAATAAATTCATGCATTAATAGTTTCTCAACAGAAAGTAGAAACAGTTGAAATATTAAATGTTTGATCAAGAGGGAATCAAATTCACAACTCTACAATTTCTTAAAAGCGCTTTTTATAGAAAAATGTGATTATTGGCAATCATATTTGAAGATCTGACTGCGGTCTGCCTAAATACCTGCTTTTGATATTTTTAATATTTAATGAGTTATAAAATCTGGAATATTTAACATTTACCTACCTTGTTAACCAAAAATCATTCAAAATTCATATACTGTTCAATCATTAGATCTACTGTGGCATATAAACTGACAGGCTCCTGTCAGACCTCTGTGGCAAGCAGCTACTTGAGGGGGTATTATTTTTTACAGAATGTTTCTTTTTCATTTTAATATGTTGCAATAATTTTTCAGGTTTTAATTGAGTACATTTTCCAGCTTACAAAATTATTTGGATACTGAACAATTATTTGTGAATAATTCTACATTTAAAGAGGAGAGACCTCAAGTATAACTATAGTCATATTTTGTCCATATTAATATTACTTAAGATGTTACTGATATCTGAATATGACTCCATATTCAAATAACATGAAACGTTTTTTCTGTTCAGTACTTACGTATAGATATAATGTTTAGGCAACAATATAAAAGAATTTCCACATTTTATTAACAGAATGCTAACTTTTGAAGCTTTCTAACTTGAAATATTAAACTTTATGGTAAAATGCTACAACAAAACAAAAAAGAAGATCTACATTTAGTGGAGTTAATTCTTAAAATTCAATAATATTCTCTTATTATTTAAAGAGTTTCGTATGCTGGAATATTTAACAGAAACAATGCGTAAGGAACTTATACATATATACACTGCCGATATTGAAATTGCCCTAACCAGAAGGAGTGAGGGAATAGGGGTGAAATGTAGCACACACATAGCAATATATATTGGCATACCATGATCTAATTTGCAACCACTTACAGTGGTTAGAAGATGAGATCATGTAACACAATGTGACTGCCTCAGTAGGTGGTTGCACGCCGTGAACGGCAATACAGGCAGCAATACGGCGTGGCATGGAGTCATACTGTCGACGGATATGGTCATGAGGAATTGCACACCAAGCAGCGTTGACTTGCTCCCATAATTCATCGAGATTTTGCGCCAGCCGCTGAGAGGTTTGCAAACGTCGTCCAATATGGTCCCACAGATTTTCACTTGGGGATATATCTGGAGATCATGTTGGCCACGGTAATACTTGAACATGTTGTAAACATTGTCTGGAGATCGTAGCAGTGTACACAGGCTTTGTCATGCTGGAAAATGGGCTGCTGCCTGCCTCCCAAGAACGGTAACAAAACGGGCTGCTGCATGCTCCCAGGAACGATAACAAAACGGCCTGCAGAACCGTGATAACATATCGTGCAGCTGTCAGTGTTCCCGTGATGCGGATAAGAGGTGACCTGCTGTCATATCCTACAGCATCCCATGCCATTATGTCTGGCTGACGGGTGGTGTGCCAGTCACGAACAATAGCTGGATCCATCCTTTTGCCATACATGGACCCATCGATAGTCAGCTCCCAGACAAAAATGGGATTCTTCACTAAACACAATAGTGTTCAATTCATGGCCCAGTTCGCATGACTTCGACACCAAGCCAGACGAGCGCTGCGATGGTTTACAGTCAATGGCAGTGGACGTAATGGTTGCCCAGAGCACAGGTGTGCCTCATGTAACCTTCGGTTTACCATTCAGGTGGTTGTGGGGACATCCATGGTGGCTGACACAGTCCGTCGAATATCGCCTGCAGTGCTCTGGGGTGACGAACGAGCATGTCGAACAATGTGCCTATCAAACAGGGCTGATGTCTGTCGGATGGTACCACTCCCTCTGTGACACATGCTAGAACCTTCATTTCGCCACTGTTGCCAACGGCATTCAACAGTTCGTGCATCCCGATGAACATGGACAGCGACACAACCTGTAGTCCATCCAGCTTCACATAGGCTTATAATTCATCTCTCTCAAACGCATCTAAATGTTAATAAACATGATGATGGCGTGTACCAGGCATTTTCGGCCTTCGCTGAACAATTTCTAAGCAGAATTCTAATCTCAACCATTCCAGCACCGAATCTCAACCTTTCGCACAACTTCCACCTGCATAAACACAATACCATCCCTGTTTCTTCTTGCACCTTTTCTCTTGAGCCACACACGTCATTGGCTCTGAATTATCACCATTTGCACATCTCAACTGCTCACACCCACCCTTCTATTTGCATGTTTGTACATGTTCTTCTGGGTGGGGCACTTTCAATGTCGAGCAGTGTATATGCATACGCATATCTAGAAATTAAAATAAATCCCAATCGATATATGCGATATTACAAAACGTTTTCCGACATTTGCATGTTATGCGAATGGAGAGTCATATTCAGAGATACCTAAATGTAAAAATAATATTTTTTCTGGAAAATGTCACTGAGTATAAATTAAGGATCTCATTCAAATCTCTCTAAAGCTCAATTTTCAGCAATATTCTTTTGATATTTAAAGAGTTTTGGAGCCCAAAGCATTTAAAATCAGCGTCACCGAACATAACAATTTACTTCCAAAAGCCCATTAAAACACAAATTATATTTGTTACAACAAGCCGCTTACTGAAATAAATGCAAATTTAGATGTTGGTGTAATGATTCTTGCAGTTAATTAATTATCAGTCCAGTAATTAATATTCAGCGGATCCCCTTCCCTTGCCCCGAGAAGGTTAGAGGAGGGGACCCACTGGATAGTTCGGAGATAGGACGTAGTCTCCTGTCAAGGCTATCCAGCGTGTTCTTTAACGTGCAGAAGGTATGATTACCTTCATACGAAAATTTTTAGAACGAATTTAAGAGCAGAGTTTGCTGTTAAACGTATCCAACTTAATAACTGTAAAAATTTGAGAAAAATTGTTGAAAATCGAGAATTAGAAAGATTTGAGGGAATCTTCAATTTATCTCGAGTGACGTTTTCCCGTAAAAAAAAATCATTTTCAAATTTAAGGAGCTCTGAATGTTACTTTCTATTCACATAATAATATGGAAGTGTCAGGAAAACGTTTTGGAGCATAGAATACTTTTATTTTAGTTACGAGGGCCGGGGGGGGGGGGGGGGTGCTGAGTCGGTAGCGCACCAAGCTCCTAATCGTCAGTTCCCGGTTTGAGCTCTACCTTGGTCAAGCGTTGAGATTTACAGCCTCGAATCTCTCCTCCCTTTCCTGGTCAGTAGCGTACACCGATAGTCAAAGAAAGGCAGCCGTCCGTCGGATGGGACGTTAAGCCATGGCATCGCATGCGGGAGATCCATACCTTGTGCAAGTGAAACAACACACTGGATGGTCATGACGGGAGGCTTCCAGCTGCCTCCTAACAGCTGTTTAGTGCACGCCCTTCCCCCAACCTTCCCTGAGCCTTTAGGGTCCTTGTGACCTGGCTGTTTAGCTCATTGTGTGCAAAAAAGTGTCGATCAGAAATGGGTGCTCCATAATATGAGTTGAGTCCCGTGATTCCAGCGACAGGCATTGCCCTTCTGATATTAGTTAGTAAAACCCAGAGGTTAAAAGCTCTCACTAGTTGGAAGAAACGGTTGGTTTGATCTTATTACAACTGAGCGCCACTTTTTTTTTGCACGCGATGGGCTAAATGGGGGGACCCATTGGAACAGCTGTTTTGGGAAACAGATGGTAGCCCCCGTCATGGCCAGCCACAGATGGGGTAGACCCCGTGATGGTCACAGATGGTAGATGCCGTGAATGCCGTTAAGCCGTGATGGCCACAGATGGCCCCGTAGACCCAGCCACAGATGGTAGCCCCCGTCATGGCCAGCCACAGATCTCCCGCAGATGGGGCCACGGCTTAACGTCCTACCCGACGGATAGCTGAATTCCTTTCCAAGGCCATCGGTGTTCCCTACTGACCTTGGGCAGGGCGGGGGAATTTTGCGGAGATAAATATCAAAGCTGACCCAGGTGGGAGTCGAACCTGCGAACTGCCAATTACGGCTCTCTACCCACTGAGCCAATCCCTCCCTCACATTAGTTGGAATGTCCATTCGCTTTTGAAGAAAACTAAAATCGAACAATTACGAACTGCTTTCTCTTTGAAAACTATAGAAGGATAACATATCGCCTGTGGATATTTTTTTCCAGCTGCTACTTTTCCAATCCTCACATCCATTTTTTTCCTTGTGCATTCTTATTTGCGCTCCTATTGTAACATTACATTAAACCATTTCTACTGCTTTTTTGCAGCCGCAAGTCATTGGAACACTAAAAAATCCCGGTAAGAATTGACTTAAAAATAGACCCTGCCAGAAGCGGAAATAACGTAGGTCTCTATTACGAGAAAGGAAATGAGATTGCCCTGCCCGAACTTGGCCAGCTATGAGAAGACGGCCAGACGCAATACGACTGAAAGTGAACCAGAGGACCAACTTATTATTGGGTGTCATCTACTTCTGAAAGGATAGTGGGTTGGAAGATACGGTTGCGGTTTTTTGGTTTATTATATATAAACCAAAAAAGCATTTGCAGCACAAGTGCTGCATTTTTGAAAGCGAACATGTGTAAGGGTAAAACGGGAACTAGGTCTTAGGATAAGAAGGGGTTTGTTTTTATTTGGGAAGTCCAGAGAAAATGAAGCAACCAATTCGGTGCAGTTTAATAAGGATATTATACTGCCCTATAAAAGAATTAAATATTAATTAAATCATTACGCAAACTTTTAAAAATGAAGATTTATTTTATTCCTTGGTTTGGAACAATATTTATTAGTTTAGTTTTTATTTATTACTGTTTTGAAATATTACATCTTCTATTTAAGTAATGAACGAATAGTGTTGAAAATCGAGATTTAAATATGCAGATTTGATCATGTTCTTTATTTTATTCTCAGTCACATTTTTTCCATTATATACACATTTTAGAAGTTACAGAACTTCGCAGTTAGATTCCCATTGACATAACCTGAAAATTCTTTGATATACACTGCCCTGCCAAAATAATATTTTATACATTTTTATATAATATTATTTTACTATTTTAATATATCTATAATAGAAATAAGGAGAAAATCGGGACTAGATTATTACAATAAGAATGGGAACTTATTTTTGTTGGGGGAGGGTGGGTTAATAAAAACTGAGATAATGAAATAGAAAATTCTACAATTCAGTAAAAATATCATTTAAAAAAATATTTCACAATTTTTTTTGTAGTTCTTTTAAACAATTTTTTTTTGTAGTTCTTTTACAGACGGAGAAAACAAACAACAAAACGATGACATGAGCTCGTGTCATCGTTTTGTTGTTTGTTTTCTCCGTCTGTAGACATTCAACTTTTTTGTTTTAAGAGATAAATTTAAAATTCTTTTTGAATTGGATAGGTAAATCATACGATTCGCCTTTCAGAATCTTCCAAAGGTGTTAATAGTGCCCGCGAACTGTGAAAAGTTTTTGAATTTTCGTAGTTTGAATTTCTATCGTTAGAGGCCTTTAAATAGGCCGCGCGAAAGTTCCGATCATAGGTAAAACAACCCAATCGACCCTTATGTGACCTTGAACACAAAACCGTAACGGAAATTTCTTAACCGTCCTGAGTTGTACGACCATAAATAACTCGACACACCAATTCACTTACTAGCAGATAGATACATAGACAAACTCGAGGTATTCGAAGGATCAGAAATACAGTGCCGTTTCCAAGATGTAGAAACCAGCAGATATCATTTGGAATGTCAAACTCCCACGTGGATCGAAATTCGACCTCTGGTCGACTTCAACGGATTGGTGTATCCAGAATTTCGCTACCCTTCAGAGATGCAGGACTCGAATACCCCTGTACATGATGTTCCACGTTTCTGTTAGGTGTAGTTATTATTATTATTACAGTTTGACTGAAATATGACCTCTAAATGGAGACGTCGGATCCAAGTTTTCATAAGCTTTCTAAGATCTACGACAAGAAATATCCTCGTAGGCAGGGGAGGTACAGTCGCTCAAAAAAATATCCGAACACTCTGTTTGATTACAAAATTCAGAAAAAATATCTGGCAACGATTTTTTTGAGATTAAAAGTCCTTTTGGCAACCTTCGTGTACGTAAACGAAGGTCGCCAGACCACTAATTTCTAAAAAAATTGTTGCCAGATATATTTTCTGAATTCTGTAATCAATCATAGCGTTCGGATACTTTTTTGAGCGACTGTACGTCCCTGCCTACGGGTGTCATCAATACCCATCCAATTCAACAGGAATTTTAAATTAATCTGTTAAAACAAAAAAGATGAAAGTGTACAGATAGATAAAACAAACAAAATGATGACATTAGTTCGTTTACAAAACGAACTACAAAAAAAAAAAATTGCAAAAATATTTGTGAAATAATATTATTAATGAATTGTGTAGAATTTCCTTTTTCATTATCTCTGGGTTTTCATTAACCCACCCTCCCTCAATAAAAACAAGCCCGCTGAGAACCCTGTCGTCTTCTACTAAATATCGAACTCGTCTATCTGCTTTGAACTCCAAAACAATTGTCTTTGTGTCGTTCAGTTTAAAAAAATTAAAAAGAAATTGAACAATAACAGTTGGAAGTTTTATACAACTTTATCTTAGCCCCATATGTTATTCTGACACTAAAAATATATTAAAACAACAATTATAAAATCTCATATAGAATATCATTTTAATCTTTCCTGTTCGGTGGAATGTTTTCGTAACTGGGAAACCCTACTCAAGGCTTATTCTCAGACCGTCCCGAACTAAATTCTAGGTACGTGCTTGCCCGTAGGCATCAAATTTAGCTCTCTAAAAGTGGTAAATTAAAATTAAATTTTTGATCTCGAAGCCCCAACACACAAAGAATCCGAGATTTTTAAAGCTTCTGGGATCTGTGATCCGAAGTACTCCTATATACCAATATTCACATTTCTAGCACTTTTACGTCAAGCTTTGATCTCTGCTTCACCTCTCTCTGACCTTGAAGGACAGGTCGAAGATCGAATTTCGAATTTTTTCTCCCGAGAACTACGATCCGAATTACCCCTAAGTGCAGATTTTCAGAGCTTTACAACTTCTGCATGATGGTCGTAATTAGCGTCATCTTTTGTCACGCACTAACTCACAATCAGCTAATTTTTAATTGTCAACTGAAATTCACGAAAATTTCTATAAGAAAATATATATATCCTATTAAAGTATTCCGATCGAGAATGATCGCTGAAAATAAGGCAAAATCTAGTGAATTTCTGCGATCCTTTTCTTATTTGGAAAGAAATTCCTGTGATCCTAATTAAACCAGAAAGAAAAATCCGTTTTAATGTCCCCTAAACAGCGTCATGGGCCTACTTTTCCACTGTTCAATTCTAAAAAATTGGTTTTTTGGGACGTAGAATTTCAGTTGTGAGCCAAAAAAAAAATAGTGCCACTCGGAGGTGGTGTTGATGGTGGATATCGCGCCTGGATCGTAATCTGCAGTTCCCAAATTGGAGTCCCAGATGGGAGAATGTTGAGACTTATGTCCGCAAAACTCCCCGCACTTCCCTCGGTCAGGAGGGGACACTGATGGACTTCGAAAGGCAACTGTCCGTCGGATGGGACGTTAAGCCGTAGCCAAATGAACCTGAGAGCCATAACCTGTGCACGTTAAAGAGCACGTTAGGTGAACTTTACGAGAAATGACCATCTGTCTCGTAACAACTGTCCAATGATTCTCCTCCCTCCAAACCTGCTCTGAACCCTCGGAGACATTGCGGCCTGACCATTTGGACCATTGTGTACAAAAACAAGTGCCGCTCAGAGATAAAACAATTCAACCCTTTTCGTATATCTACATCTGAGCCATTAAGTCCTAGTGACTTCATTTGGCCAGTGAAGGTAAAAAAAAATCATGCTGTCAATTAAAACAACCCAACCAAAAAATAATAATTAAGACCTTTCGTTTTGAAATCAATAGGATATGAATGATATAATAATGCTTTAACGATTTGTTTCCATTTTGAAAGTTTTCAAAAAAATTTGGAAAAAATGTTTTTTTTTATTTATTATTTTTATTCCAACGTTAATCTAAATATTTCAATTGATTTCTTCAAATCATACGGAAGCCCGAATAATTCAAAAACACGAATATTCTAATTCACGCAATTGACCAACAATATCAGTGTAGAACAATGTCACGTAACAGCCAACAGACCCATTATTAGAATGCGATCACACTGTGTCGTAACGCAAGAATTACAATCACACAATATCCGTTTTCAGAGCAGCCGCAATCATTCAGCCTAAGATGAGACTGCGCAGTTGACGCTTTCGAAAATTCTCGTAGATCATTGGTTCACTAGTAGGAAAAGCGATCGTGTCGATCTATATGACCTATGAGAATTTTCAAGATGTTAACTGTGCACTCTTCGCCCCCCCCCCCCCCCCACCCTAACGTGACCCGAACCGTTGGTCTACTTTGGTTGTTTCACTTGTCAACGGCACTTTAGTTCGCGTAATGAGCTAAATGATCAGGTCAGAAGACCCAGGGCTGGATCTGGGGGGACCGTGCCTTGACGTGTCCTCTGACGTGGGACCGTGACTTGACGTGTCCTCTGACGTGCGACCGTGCCTTGAAGTGTCCTCTGACGTGCGACCGTGCCTTGACGTGTCCTCTGACTTGCGACCGTGTCTTGACGTGTCCTCTGATGTGCGACCGTGGCTTGACGTGTCCTCTGACGTGCGACCGTGGCTTGACGTGTCCTCTGACGTGCGACCGTGGCTGCACACGGACCATGACCTGAAGTTCCTTCCGATGCTTATTACAGGTATGTAAATAAGTACAAACTGTTTTACCTAGGAGCTGCAACTTTTTTACATACAATGTACTTAGTGATCAGATCATAACGACCGCAAACGTTCAGAGAAGGTTGTATGAAGGGAAACCACTGGGTAGCTGTTAGGATACAGATGGTAGCTCCCGTCAAGGCCATCCAACATGGTCTATAACATTTGTTATGTCATTTGACGGACGGTGGCCTTTCCAAGCCGATCGGTGTCCCCCTGTTGACAGAGGGCAGGGCGGGGAGTTTTGCGGAGAAAAATTTCAATGCTGACCCAGGTACGACTCGAACCTGCGACCTTCAGATTATGAGCCTGACACTTCACCGACTGAGCCACCACCAACCCAATACCTTTAACAACAAAACTCAGGTTGGTGCCCTCATAGCAGTGATGGCGATTTTATGACACGCTTGCCAAAGGTAACATGCACGATGATTTTGGTTGGCACTCCCTTGAGAGGTGAAGAGAAATAGTGACTACGGCTAGTATAAAGAATTAGAAACAATGACCACAGCAATTCAATACATGTTTATAGATGAATCATTGGTAGCAAGATGACGACTAGGATGTTATAATTAGTTACTTATTCATTGCAAATTTCAATACTGCATCCATATGTTTAAAATATCTCTCCAAATAACTGATTACACATTTCTAAAAAAATGCATCAAAACAGACGTATTAAAGCTATCAACTGTTCATTGATTTCCTTTAAAGCACTTCTGTAGAACTTAAAATTTAGTTAAGGTTTCTGTTTTTGCTTGAGAGAGATACTCTGTCACATAAAAATTCACTTCATCCTAATAAAAGTATCGAAATGTCAGTGATGCGTTGAGCACAGTAGTTGAAAGTAGTATTGTGAGTTTGTGCGTGTGAAGGAATGATTTTGATTTTCACTTGTGTAATGGCGAGCCTAAAACTCAGTGTTCCGTATCCTTATATTTGAACCGTTATTTGAACTATTTGATTTGCATTGTATGAGGAACTGATAGGTTTCGTCCATTAGATTTTGAAATAGTATAGGTTTTTATTTGTTATAATGTTCAATCGTTCAATAAATTCTTCTTGTAATTAATTTTGTTTTGTGGCCTGAATATATATGATTATATAGTATCGTGGCCAGAGTTTTAATTTTTGTCATGGCATGATAAAAGAAATGTTACTTGATTCAAAATGATAGTAAATCGTGGGTTTATAATGGAAAAATCTATCTCGCCATGTTAAAAAATGTTGAACAATGCTCTATGCATTAGTATTATACACTGAACGGCAGGTCAAGAGTAACTCATATACACAGTTAAGTAACTTCTTAAATAAGATTTGTATGAAAGAATTTAACAAGGAAAAAACGAAAAAATATATTTATAATGAGATAGCAATCAAATCTCGTAAAATCTCGGTTTTCAACAGCATTCTTTGGGTAGTTACGGAAATGCGAATACTTAACAGCAGCAATGTAATTACGAAAATAATTAATTTGAATTCGAAAATAATTAATACGAAAATAATTGATTTGGATGAGAATTTAAAAAGGTTAAACGAAAGCAATAACCGCTATGGAAACTTTAACAAGATATGTAGCTATATTTTCAGTAGATCGAGTACTGATTAGTTAAATTTTCCCCAATTTGGAATTTTTTTGGCAGAACGAGATAACTTGCTAACGTTTCAGTTTCAAAGACTCTTTAAATATTGAACAAAAGCTTCTATAAAATCAAGATTCAAGTAGTTTATTACTGCAATTAAATCTTTAGCTAAACACACATTTTCCTATTAAAGCATGCATAATATATGAGTGAAATGTCCGCACATTATTTTTTTACTCTAAACTAAAAACATCACCAATAATAAAAGTGACCATGTACAGTCGCTCAAAAAAAATATCCGAACACTATGGTTGATTACAGCATTCAGAAAAAATATCTGGCAGCGACTTTTTTAGAATAGTGATCTGGGAACCGTCGTGTCACGTGACACGACGGTTCCCAGATTTAGAATAAGTGATCTGGCAACCGTCGTGTCACGTGACACGACGGTTGCCAGATCACTATTCTAAAAAAATCGCTGCCAGATATTTTTCTAAATTCTGTAATCAACCATAGTGTTCGGATATTTTTTTGAGCTATTGTACGCAAATAATTCATTTGGAGAGAGAATTTAAACAGGTTAAACGAAAGAAATAAGCGGTATAGAAACCTTACCTAGATATGTAGCTGTATTTTCAGTAGATCGAGTACTGATTAGTTAAATTTTCTCCAATTTAGAATTTTTTTGCAGAACGAGATAACTTGCTAAACGTTTCAGTTTCAAAGACTCTTTAAATACTGAACAAAAACTTCTATAAAATCAAGATTTAAGTAGTTTATTACTGCAATTAAATCTTTAGCTAAACACATATTTTCCTATTAAAGCATGCATAATATATTAGTGAAATTTTTTAGCGCATTAGTTTTTTACTCTAAATTAAAAACATCACCAATAACAAAAGTGACCATGTACAGTCGCTCAAAAAAGTATCCGAACACTATGGTTGATTAGAGAATTCAGAAAAAATATCTGCAACGAGTTTTTTTTAGAAATTAGTGATCTGGCAACCTTCGTGTACAGTTCACGAAGGTTGCCAGAATACTAATTTCTAAAAACTCGTTGTCAGATATTTTTTCTGAATTCTATACAAATCAGAATAATAAACATTTACTACTTATATTTGATAATATTATTCGAAATAGTGAGTTCAAAGTAATTAATTATGTATTTACGTAACCAGGCGTATTTACAAACACGTCCAGCGGATATATTGGTTCTAAATTTTCAATTAATTCTAATTCTATTTTACATTTCAATCTATTCCTTTGCCCTTTAGGCCTACGTTTCAAAACATGATTGATTAAAATTTCAACATTTTATTGTAAAATATCAGGAAAACTCCAAAAGACGTATAGGGCGATCCAAGACGTAGCTCTACACACTGAGACAAGAAACACACTCAAATACAACGGATAACACACAATAATTCGGCACTGACACAAATATCACACTGCACCACTACGGCTGAGGGTCCAACCTAGAGAAGTGGAGGGAGAATATATTCAAGTACATATTCCGACCGTTTCAGCTTTCTAAATACACAACTTTTAACACTCTACACTCTGCACACACTAAACACAATAGATGACGTAATCGAAAGAAGCAGAGTAATTAATCCGCTCTGTGATCTAATGACTGAATGTGATCTATTGCTTCTGATGAGAGTGATTGCCATTTGCTGAAATGGCTGAATGCAGACAACTATTCAACCAGTGTCTCTCGAATAACAAATCCATTCACAGACTCAAATAGGTATTTGACTCATTTCACTTTCCTATTAATAACCTCTCACACTTTTCACTATATGCAAAACAACACATTTCCGACGCTAATCCAAACGGACAAAATAACTACTCCTTTGTGCGCTCTTATTACTGCACGTTTTCTATAAGATTTGCGATAGGAGATTGCTGTTCGCCCAAAGGGCTGAACGCAGTCACCTATTCAACCAGTGACACTCACCTACATATTAACAGTTTAAAATATGTATTTGTCTGCTTTCACCCTTTGATTAACAGATCTAACATTTTCCACTAGATACACAACAACACGGTTAAACGCCAATGAATAGGGATAACGTAATTATTCCGCTGTGCGCTATAATGGCTGCATGCGTTCTATATCTTCTGTTGAGAGAGATTGCTGTTCGTCCAAAGGGCTGAACGCAGTCACTTATTCAACCAGAGACCCTCAGATACACATTGACAGATTAAAATACGTATTTGTCTGATTTCACATTTTGATTAACTGCTTTCCACTAGGTACACAACAACACACTTAAACGCCAAAGAATAGGGAAAACTTAATTATTCCGCTGTGCGCGTAATGGCTGCACGCGTTCTATATCTTCTGTTGAGGGTGATTGCTGTTCGTCCACAGGGCTGAATGCAGTCACTTATTCAACCAGTGACCCTCAGACACATATTAACAGATTAAAATTCGTATTTGTCTGATTTCACACTTTGATTAGCAGCCTTAACCCTTTCTACTAGGTACAGAACAACACACTTTATCGCCAATGAATAGAGATAACTTAATTATTCCGATATGCGCTATAATGGCTGCACGCGTCTTATATCTTCTGTTGAGGGTGATTGCTGTTCGTCCAAACGGCTGAACGCAGTCACTTATTCAACCAGAGACCCTCAGGCACACATTAGCAGATTAAAATACCTATTTGTCTGATTTCACATTTTGATTAACTACTTTAACCCTTTTCACAAGGTACACATCAAACACTTAAACTCAAATGAATAGGGATAAAGTAACAATTCCACTGTGCTCTATGATGGCTGTACGCGTTCTATATCTTCTGTTGAGGGTGATTGCTCTTCGTCCAAAGGGCTTCGTCCAAATATCTTCTGTTGAGGGTGATTGTCACTTATTCAAACATTGAACCCAAGATATATATTAACAGATTAAAATACGTATTTGTCTGATTTCACACTTTGATTATCAGCTTTAACCTTTTCCACTACATACGTAACAACACGCTAAAACGCCAATTAATAGGGATAACTTAATTATTCCGCTGTGCGCTGTAAAGGCTGCACGCTTTCTATATATTCATTTGAAGGTGATTACTGTTCGTCCAAAGGGCTGAACGCAGTCACTTTTTCAACCAGTGACCCCCAGGTACATGTTAACAGAATAAAATACGTATTTGTCTGATTTCACATTTTGATTATCAGCTTTAACCTTTTCCATTAGGTACACAACAACACACTTAAACGCCAATTAATAGGGATAACTTAATTATTCTGCTGTGTGTTATAATGGCTGCACGCGTTCTATATCTTCTGTTGAGGGTGATTGCTGTTCGTCCAAAAGAGCTGAACTCAATCACTTATTCAAGCAGTGACCACCAGATATACGTTAACAGAATAAAATACGTATTTGTCTGATTCACACTTTGATTAAAAGCTTTAACCTTTTCCACTAGGGACACAACAATACACTAAACCGCCAATTAATAGGGATAACTTAATTATTCCGCTGTACGCTATAATGGCTCCACGCGTTCTATATATTCTTTTGAAGGTTAGTGCTATTCGTCCAAAAGGCTGAACGCAGTCACTTATTCAACCAGTGACCCCCAGATATACATTAACAGAACAAAATACGTATTTGTTTGATTTAAAATTTTGATTAACAGCTTTAACTTTTTCTATTAGTTACACAACAACACACTAAACCGCCAATTAATAGGGATAACTTAATCATTCCGTTGTGCGTTATAATGGCTACACGCGTTCTATATCTTCTGTTGATGGTGATTGCTGTTCGTCCAAAGGGCTGAACGCAGTCACTTATTCAACCAGTGACCCCCAGATATGTGTTAACAGATTAAAATATATATTTGTCTTATTTCACACTTTCATTAACAGCTTTAAACTTTTCCAGTAGGTACATATCAATACACTAAACCACCAATTAATAGGGATAACTTAATTATTCCCCTGTGCTTTATAATTGCTGCACGCGTTCTATATCTTCTGTTGTGGGTGATTGCTGTTCGTCCAAAGCGCTGAACGCAGTCACCTTTTCAACCAGTGACCCCCAGGTACATATTAAAAGATTAAAATAGGTATTTGTCTGATTTCACACTTTGATTAAGAGCTTTAACCTTCTCCACTAGGTACATAACAACACTCTAAAACGCCAATTAATTGGGATAATTTAATTATTCCGCTGTGCGCTATAATGGCTGCACGCGTTCTATATCTTCTGCTGAGGGTGATTGCTGTTCTTCCAAAAGGCTGAACGCAGTTACTTATTCAACCAGTGACCCCCAGGTACATATTAACAGATTAAAATACGCATTTGTCTGATTTCACACTATGATTATCAGCTTTAACTTTTTCCATTAGGTACACATCAACACACTTAAAGGCCAATCAATAGGGAAAAATTAATTATTCCACTGTACGCTGTAATGGCTGCACGCGTTCTATATTTTCTGTTGAGGGTGATTGCTCTTCGTCCAAAGGGTTGAACGCAGTCACTTATTCCACCAGTGAACCCCAGGTACATATTAACAGATTAAAATAAGTATTTGTCTGATTTCACACTTTGATTAACAGTTTTAACCTTCTCCACTACGTACAAAAGAAGACACTAAATCGCCAATTAATAGAGTAAATTAATTATTACGTTGTGCGCTATAATGGCTGCACGCGTTCTACATCTTCTGTTGAGGGTGATTGGTGTTCGTCGAAAGGGCTGAACGCAGTCATTTATTCAACCAGTGACTCCCCAGATATATGTTAACAGATTAAAATACGTATTAATCTGATTTCCCACTTTGATTCGGAGTCGTTCTCCGTGTATATCACTTTAGAATAAAAGATAATGAATCGTCAGGTAGCACAGCATCTGGTTTAACAAGTTTCCTTTCGGACCTGTATTAGCGAGGGTCTATGTGTAACTGCTATTGCAATTAACATTGCTTAGATATAGATAAGGCACTCATTGTCTAAAATAAATGAGTGGAGGGTTTAGGTAGGTTAATTTAGTCAAATGATGGCCAAAATCAGATGCCGTGACGACCGTTTCCTTTTCCCTATGATGTGACTATAGGTAGGTTAATTCGAACTACCACTCTTAATGTCTATATACGTTTTAGGTGAATGTGATAAAAATATATATTCAGCTGTTACGATAACAAAATAATTGATTGGGAGACGTTCTCCGTGTATGTCACTTCAGAAATAAAAGGTAATGAATCGTTAGGTAGCACAGCATCTCGTTTAACAAGTTTGGTTTCGGACCTGTATTAGCGAGGGTCTATGGGTAACTGTTATTGCAATTAACATTGTTTAGATAGGATAAGGCATTCATTGTCTAAAATAAATGAGTGGAGGGTTTTGGTAGGTTAGTGTAGTCAAATGATGGCCAAAATCAGATGCCGTGACCACCGTTTCCTTTTTCCTATGATGTGACTATAGGTAGGTTAATTCGAACTACCACTCTTAATGTCTATATACGTTTTAGGTGAAGTTGTTAAAAATATATATTCAGCTGTTTGCGATAACAAAATAATTGATTCGGAGTGGTTCTGTCACTTTAGAAATAAAAGATAATGAATCGTTAGGTAGCACAGCATCTGGTTTAACAAGTTTCGTTTCAGACCTGTATTAGCTAGGGCCTGTGGGTAATTGCTTTTGCAATTAACGTTGTTTAGATAGGATAAGACACTCATTGTCTAAAATAAATGAGTGTAGGGTTTAAGTAGGTTAGTGTAGTCAAATGATGGCCAAAATCAGATGCCGTGACGACCTTTTCCTTTTCCCTATGATGTGACTATAGGTAGGTTAATTCGAACTAACACTCTTAATGTATATATACTTTTTAGGTGAAGGTGATAAAAATTTATATTCAGCTGTTTGCGATAACAAAATAATTGATTGGGAGTCGTTTTCCGTGTATGTCACTTTAGAAATAAAAGGTGATGAATCGTTAGGTAACACAGCATCTGGTTTAACAAGTTTCGTTTCGGACCTGTATTAGCGAAGGTCTATGGGTAACTGCTATTGCAATTAACATTGCTTAGATATAGATAAGGCACTCATTGTCTAAAATAAATGAGTGGAGGGTTTAGGTAGGTTAGTGTAGTCAAATGATGGCCAAAATCAGATGCCGTGACGACCGTTTCCTTTTCCCTATGATGTGACTATAGGTAGGTTAATTCGAACTACCACTCTTAATGTCTATATACGTTTTAGGTGAATGTGATAAAAATATATATTCAGCTGTTACGATAACAAAATAATTGATTGGGAGTCGTTCTCCGTGTATGTCACTTTAGAAATAAAAGGTAATGAATAGTTAGGTAGCACAGCATCTGGTTTAACAAGTTTCGTTTCGGACCTGTATTAGCGAGGGTCTATGGGTAACTGCTATTGCAATTAACATTGTTTAGATAGGATAAGGCACTCATTATCTAAAATAAATGAGTGGAGGGTTTAGGTAGGTTAGTGTAGTCAAATGATGGCCAAAATCAGATGCGGTGACGACCGTTTCCTTTTCCCTATGATGTGACTATAGGTAGGTTAATTCGAACTAACAATTTTCATGTCTATATACCTTTTAGGTGAAGGTGATAAAAATATATATTCAGCTGTTACGATAACAAAATAATTGATTGGGAGTCGTTCTCCGTGTATGTCACTTTAGAAATAAAAGGTAATGAATCGTTAGGTAGCACAGCATCTGGTTTAACAAGTTTCGTTTCGGACCTGTATTAGCGAGGGTCTATGGGTAAATGCTATTGCAATTAACATTGCTTAGATATAGATAAGGCACTCATTGTCTAAAATAAATGAGTGGAGGGTTAAGGTAGATTAGTGTAGTCAAATGATGGCCAAAATCAGATGCCGTGACGACCGTCTCCTTTTCCCTATGATGTGACTATAGGTAGGTTAATTCGAACTAACACTCTTAATGTCTTATATACCTTTTAGGTGAAGGTGATAAAAATATATATTCAGCAGTTACGATAACAAAATAATTGATTGGGAGTCGTTCTCCGTGTATGTCAATTTAGAAATAAAAGGTGATGAATCGTTAGCTAACACAGCATTTGGTTTAACAAGTTTCGTTTCGGACCTGTATTAGCGAGGGTCTATGGGTAACTGCTATTGCAATTAACATAGCTTAGATATAGATAAGGCACTCATTGTCTAAAATAAATGAGTGGAGGGTTTAGGTAGGTTAGTGTAGTCAAATGATGGACAAAATCAGATGCCGTGACGACCGTTTCCTTTTCCCTATGATGTGACTATAGGTAGGTTAATTCGAACTAACTCTCTTAATGTCTATATACGTTTTAGGTGAATCTGATAAAAATATATATTCAGCTGTTACGATAACAAAATAATTGATTGAGAGTCGTTCTCTGTGTATGTCACTTTAGAAATAAAAGGTGATGAATCGTTAGGTAACACAGCATCTGGTTTAACAAGTTTCGTTTCGGACCTGTATTAGCGAGGGTCTATGGGTAACTGCTATTGCAATTAACGTTGCTTAGATATAGATAAGGCACTCATTGTCTAAAATAAATGAGTGGAGGGTTTAGGTAGGTTAGTGTAGTCAAATGATGGCCAAAATCAGATGCGGTGACGACCGTTTCCTTTTCCCTATGATGTTACTATAGGTAGGATAATTCGAAGTAACACTCTTAATGTCTATATACGTTTTAGGTGAATGTGATAAAAATATATATTCAGCTGTTACGATAACAAAATATTTGATTGGGAGTCGTTCTCCGTGTATGTCACTTTAGAAATAAAAGATATGAATCGTTAGATAGCCCAGCATCTGGTTTAAGAAGTTTCGTTTCGGACCTGTATTAGCGAGGTTCTATGGGTAACTGCTATTGCAATTAACATTGCTTAGATAGAATAAGGCACTCATTGTCTAAAATAAATGAGTGTAGGGTTAAAGTAGCTTAGTGTAGTCAAATGATGGCCAAAATCAGATGCCGTCACCACCGTTTCCTTTTTCCTATGATGTGACTATAGGTAGGATATTCGGAACTACCACTCTTAATTCTATATACGTTTTAGGTGAAGTTGATAAAAATATATATTCAGCTGTTTGCGATAACAAAATAATTGATTCGGAGTCGTTCTGTCACTTCAGAAATAAAAGATAATGAATCGTTAGGTAGCACAGCATCTGGTTTAACAAGTTTCGTTTTGGACCTGTATTAGCTAGGGTCTATGGGTAACTGCTATTGCAATTAACATTGCTTAGATATAGATAAGGCAATCATTGTCTAAAATAAATGAGTGGAGGGTTTAGGTAGGTTAGTGTAGTCAAATGATGGCCAAAATCAGATGCCGTGACGACCGTCTCCTTTTCCCTATGATGTGACTATAGGTAGATTAATTCGAACTAACACTCTTAATGTCTATATACCTTTTAGGTGAAGGTGATAAAAATATATATTCAGCTGTTACGATAACAAAATTATTGAGTAGGAGTCGTTCTCCGTGTATGTCACTTTAGAAATAAAAGGTAATGAATCATTAGGTAGCACAGCATCTGGTTTAACAAGTTTCGTTTCGGACCTGTATTAGCGAGGGTCTATGGGTAACTGCTATTGCAATTAACATTGTTTAGATAGGATAAGGCACTCATTGTCTAAAATAAATGAGTGGAGGGTTTAGGTAGGTTAGTGTAGTCAAATGATGGCCAAAATCAGATGCCGTAACGACCGTTTCCTTTTCCCTATGATGTGACTATAGGTATGTTAATTCGAACTAACACTTTTCATGTCTATATATCATTTAGGTAAAGGTGATAAAAATATATATTCAGCTGTTACGATAACAAAATAATTGATTGGGAGTCGTTCTCCGTGTATGTCATTTTAGAAATAAAAGGTAATGAATCGTTAGGTAGCACAGCATCTGGTTTAACAAGTTTCGTTTCGGACCTGTATTAGCGAGGGTCTATGGGTAAATGCTATTGCAATTAACATTGCTTAGATACAGATAAGGCACTCATTGTCTAAAATAAATGAGTGGAGGGTTAAGGTAGATTAGTGTAGTCAAATGATGGCCAAAATCAGATGCCGTGACGACCGTCTCCTTTTCCCTGTGATGTGACTATAGGTAGGTTAATTCGCACTAACACTCTTAATGTCTATATACCTTTTAGGTGAAGGTGATAAAAATATATATTCAGCAGTTACGATAGCAAAATAATTGATTGGGAGTCGTTCTCCGTGTATGTCACTTTAGAAATAAAAGGTGATGAATCGTTAGGTAACACAGCATCTGGTTTAACAAGTTTCGTTTCGGACCTGTATTAGCGAGGATCTATGGGTAACTGCTATTGCAATTAACATAGCTTGGATATAGATAAGGCACTCATTGTCTAAAATAAATGAGTGGAGGGTTTAGGTAGGTTAATGTAGTCAAATGATGGACAAAATCAGATGCCGTGACGACCGTTTCCTTTTCCCTATGATGTGACTATATGTAGGTTAATTCGAACTAACACTCTTAATGTCTATATACGTTTTAGGTGAAGGTGATAAAAATATATATTCAGCTGTTTGCGATAACAAAATAATTGATTCGGAGTCGTTTTGTCAGTTTAGAAATAAAAGATAATGAATCGTTAGGTAGGTAAGACTCTACACTAACCTACTGGTTTGAGTGGTTGGGTTTAAGTAGGTTAGTGTAGTCAAATGATGGCCAAAATCAGATGCCGTGACGACCGTTTCCTTTCCCTATGATGTGACTATAGGTAGGTTAATTCGAACTATCACTCTTAATGTCTATATACCTTTTAGGTGAAGGTGATAAAAATATATATTCAGGTGTTACGATAAGAAAATAATTGATTGGGAGTCGTTCTCCGTGTATGTCACTTTAGAAATAAAAGGTAATGAATCGTTAGGTAGCACAGCATCTGGTTTAACAAGTTTCGTTTCGGACCTGTATTAGCGAGGGTCTATGGGTAACTGCTATTGCAATTAACATTGTTTAGATAGGATAAGGCACTCATTGTCTAAAATAAATGAGTGGAGGGTTTAGGTAGGTTAGTGTAGTCAAATGATGGCCAAAATCAGATGCCGTGACGACCGTTTCCTTTTCCCTATGGTGTGACTATAGGTAGGTTAATTCGAACTAACACTTTTCATGTCTATATACCTTTTAGGTAAAGGTGATAAAAATATATATTCAGCTGTTACGATAACAAAATAATTGATTGGGAGTCGTTCTCCGTGTATGTCACTTTAGAAATAAAAGGTAATGAATCGTTAGGTAGCACAGCATCTGGTTTAACAAGTTTCGTTTCGGACCTGTGTTAGCGAGGGTCTATGGGTAAATGCTATTGCAATTAACATTGCTTAGAAACAGATAAGGCACTCATTGTCTAAAATAAATGAGTGGAGGGTTAAGGTAGATTAGTGTAGTCAAATGATGGCCAAAATCAGATGCCGTGACGACCGTCTCCTTTTCCCTGTGATGTGACTATAGGTAGGTTAATTCGAACTAACACTCTTAATGTCTATATACCTTTTAGGTGAAGGTGATAAAAATATATATTCAGCAGTTACGATAGCAAAATAATTGATTGGGAGTCGTTCTCCGTGTATGTCACTTTAAAAATAAAAGGTGATGAATCGTTAGGTAACACAGCATCTGGTTTAACAAGTTTCGTTTCGGACCTGTATTAGCGAGGATCTATGGGTAACTGCTATTGCAATTAACATAGCTTAGATATAGATAAGGCACTCATTGTCTAAAATAAATGAGTGGAGGGTTTAGGTAGGTTACTGTAGTCAAATGATGGACAAAATCAGATGCCGTGACGACCGTTTCCTTTTCCCTATGATGTGACTATATGTAGGTTAATTCGAACTAACACTCTTAATGTCTATATACGTTTTAGGTGAAGGTGATAAAAATATATATTCAGCTGTTTGCGATAACAAAATAATTGATTCGGAGTCGTTCTGTCAGTTTAGAAATAAAAGATAATGAATCGTTAGGTAGGTAAGACTCTACACTAACCTACTGGTTTGAGTGGTTGGGTTTAAGTAGGTTAGTGTAGTCAAATGATGGCCAAAATCAGATGCCGTGACGACCGTTTCCTTTTCCCTATGATGTGACTATAGGTAGGTTAATTCGAACTATCACTCTTAATGTCTATATACGTTTTAGGTGAAGTTGATAAAAATATATATTCAGCTGTTTGCGATAACAAAATAATTGATTCGGAGTCGTTCTGTCACTTTAGAAATAAAAGATAATGAATCGTTAGGTAGCATAGCATTTGGTTTAACAAGTTTCGTTTCGGACCTGTATTAGCGAGGGTCTGTGGGTAACTGCTATTGCAATTAACATTGCTTAGATACAGATAAGGCACTCATTGTCTAATATAAATGAGTGGAGGGTTTAGGTAGGTTAGTGTAGTCAAATGATGGCCAAAATCAGATGCCGTGACCACCGTTTCCTTTTCCCTATGATGTGATTATAGGTAGGTTAATTCGATATACCACTCTTAATGTCTATATACGTTTTAGGTGAAGTTGATAAAAATATATATTCAGCTGTTTGCGATAACAAAATAATTGATTCGGAGTCGTTCTGTCACTTTAGAAATAAAAGATAATGAATCGTTAGGTAGCATAGCATTTGGTTTAACAAGTTTCGTTTCGGACCTGTATTAGCGAGGGTCTGTGGGTAACTGCTATTGCAATTAACATTGCTTAGATATAGATAAGGCACTCATTGTGTAAAATAAATGAGTGGAGGGTTAATTTAGGTTAGTGTAGTCAAATGATGGCCAAAATCAGATGCCGTGACGACCGTTTCCTTTTCCCTATGACGTGACTATAGGTAGGTTAATTCGAACTAACATTCTTAATGTCTATATACCTTTTAGGTGAAGGTGATAAAAATATATATTCAGCTATTACGATAACAAAATATTTGATTGGGAGTCGTTCTCCGTGTATGTCACTTTAGAAATAAAAGGTGATGAATCGTTAGGTAGCACAGCATCTGGTTTAACAAGTTTCGTTTCGGACCTGTATTAGCGAGGGTCTATGGGTAACTGCTATTACAATTAATATCGCTTAAATATAGATAAGGCTCTCATTTTCTAAAATAAATGAGTGGAGGGTTTAGGTAGGTTAGTGTAGTCAAATGATGGCCAAAATCAGATGCCGTGACGACCGTTTCCTTTTCCATACGATGTGACTATAGGTAGGTTAATTCGAACTAACACTCAATGTATATATATAATTTTTAGGTGAAGGTAATAAAAATTTATATTCAGCTGTTTGGGATAACAAAATAATTGATTCGGAGTCGTTCTCCGTGCATGTAACTTTGGAAATAAAAGATAATGAATCGTTAGGTAGCACAGCATCTGGTTTAACGAGTTTCGTTTCGGACCTGTATTAGCGAGGGTCTATGGGTAACTGCTATTGCAATTAACATTGTTTAGATAGGATAAGGCACTCATTGTCTAAAATAAATGAGTGTAGGGTTTAAGTAGGTTAGTGTAGTCAAATGATGGCCAAAATCAGATGCCGTGACGACCTTTTCCTTTTCCCTATGATGTGACTATAGGTAGGTTAATTCGAACTAACACTCTTAATGTCTATATACTTTTTAGGTGAAGGTGATAAATATATATTAAGCTGTTTGCGATAACAAAATAATTGATTCGGAGTCCTTCTGTCACTTTATAAATAAAAGATAATGAATCGTTAGGTAGCATAGTATCTGGTTTAACGAGTTTCGTTTCGGACCTGTATTATCGAGGGTCTATGGGAAACTGCTATTGCAATTAACGTTGTTTAGATAGGATAAGGCACTCATTGTCTAAAATAAATGAGTGTAGGGTTTAAGTAGGTTAGTGTAGTCAAATGATGGCCAAAATCAGATGCCGTGACGACCTTTTCCTTTTCCCTATGATGTGACTATAGGTAGGTTAATTCGAACTAACACTCTTAATGTATATATACTTTTTAGGTGAAGGTGATAAAAATTTATATTCAGCTGTTTGCGATAACAAAATAATTGATTCGGAGTCGTTCTCCGTGCATGTCACTTTGGAAATAAAAGATAATGAATCGTTAGGTAGCACAGCATCTGGTTTAACGAGTTTCGTTTCGGACCTGTATTAGCGAGGGTCTATGGGTAACTGCTATTGCAATTAACATTATTTAGATAGGATAAGGCACTCATTGTCTAAAATAAATGAGTGTAGGATTTATGTAGGTTAGTGTAGTCAAATGGTCAAAATCAGATGCGGTGACCACCGTTTCCTTTTCCCTATGATGTGACTATAGGTAGGTTAATTCGAACTAACACTCTTAATGTCTATATACTTTTTAGGTGAAGGTGATAAAAATATATATTCAGCTGTTTGAGATAACAAAATAATTGATTCGGAGAATATTATATATAATATGTGTTTGCAATGAATATAAAGGTTATCTCCGATTTAAACATGAAATTATTGATGTGTAAACACGAAAATAATATATTTCAAAAACAAAACCCATATACAATGGATTCTCTTTACGTCTTTGAAGACACCACCCGTTACCAAGCAATATCACGATTAAAAGTCGTTTATCGTAGAGTAAATATTCTTTTTACACTAAAAGTACTATAACAGCTATGCATTGTCCCTTTTCATTCTTTTATGCAAGTTTTTTAATGGTAATTTCGGTGTTTGTAGTTTTCTCTATAACTATAAACCTCGCTTTCAATTTTATTGATAACGTCTATTACGCTTCCACATCAAATCACTTAACGTGCTTCAACATACTCCAAAGCTGAGGCATACGCGACATAGTAGACTTTTCTTCGTTTCCACTGTTATCATAAAACTTTTCTCATTTTTTCTATCCAGGGATTTATGCTTAAACTGTAATAAGCAAAGTATTTCAATAGCCTTTGTTTTCATAACCATAGTAATAACTAACATAGTTTAGTAAATTATAAGCATATAATTAATTTCAATGTAATTCTTCCATTTCCATATTCTTTTCTGAGCATTGGAGTCTTGTGACTTGGACATTTATTCCATCAGCAACAATGAATTCGGAATGAAGCTAGAAAATAAAGCAGAGGAAGCCTTTTCTACATTTTTGAAGAGATCCTTTAGTGTCCTGATGCCAAAGAGATAATTCAACATTTCTGAATCCATCTCTCGACCTAACCCTGCGTACATTTGTTTCAACACTCAATTTCATGTGAATCTTCTGTATTTTCCACATTTGAAGCAAGCGGATACCTCAACGAACCGACACCGACAACTTATTAAGTGTAATAGTGTTGTACAATACGATATTTTGAAATAAATGTATATTTCATTCATTAAAATGTAGCCTTTTCACTTCCTCAATGTATCTCAGGGTTGGATACATACTAGGATCTCTTCCGTTGAAGTAGACTCGCACAAAAAAATATCCGAACACTATAGTTGATTACAGAATTCAGGAAAAGTATCTGGCAACTATTTTATTTAGAAATTAGTGATCTGGCAACCTTCGTGTACAATACACGAAGGTTGTCAGATCACTAATTTCTAAAAAAAATCGTTGCTACATATTTTTCCTGAATTCTGTAATCAACCATAGTGTTCGGATATTTTTTTCAGCGACTGTACAACGCATTCTTGAATTGCAGAACTATTAGTTGTCTTGAACTCGGGTTTTATGATAGAAGCACAATTGTTATAATGCAATATGGGATGGCAGAGAGGATATCATAGAAGGAATTTGGGGGAGGCACAGACAAGTCTCTGTGTAGCTACAAGGTTAGGAAAAGAGCGAATTAAAATGTTTAATCAAACAAATGTACAAAAGGGGTAAAAAAAAAGTATTATTGAATCTAAATCGCATACTGCTACAGATAAAGACAAAGAATATTAATTCAACACGGAAGAAGGAAAAATAATTGCAAAATTGCGGACAAGAGATCCAAGTATTTTAGGTATTGGAAGGGCCGAATTCTGTTTAAAAAAGGTAAATATATTTCGACAGTTTGTATAGTTATTGACCTTTCACTGATAATATTCGAAGCTAGTGCACGTTGGAAAACTCAAAAAGTTACATCACCATGTGGGAAAACCATGCACTGTTGGGAAACCTACTTCAGGCCGCTGCCCGCGCCCAACCATGAACGAGAGTAGTTTATTGCCACTATACGGTTCCCCCTTTGCACAGTGCTTTCCCCCCTATGACGTCATCGACCGGAAATTGACCTGTGTTGGTCCACGTTGCCTTCTGAACTCTGGGGCCCTATGCTGCAATCAACAGGAAATTGACCCTGGTGTCGCAACTGTCGTTGGCGCTCCTTATTAATAATTCATAATTAAAAATTCCTCCCCCTTTTAACCCCTGGCGCCATCTAGTGCCTATGAGGAACACTATTTTCCCAAAAAAATCCTTATTTTAACTCTAATTTTAAGTTCTCCTTCGCGATTTTTCTTTATTTCAGACCCCCCAATGGTTGACTTATATTTTAAACCCTCCACTTGCAGACCCCCTGGTTGACCTATATTTTAAGCCCTGGATTTTGCATACCTCCTGGTTGACCTATATTTTAAGCCCTGGATTTTGCAAACCCTCCTGGTTGACCTATATTTTAAGCCCTACCTATATTTTAAGCCCCCTCCTTCCCTCGGATTACAAGTCTCAGAATAATTCCGCAGAAAAGGATGACACAAGTCTCAATTGTAAAAATCAACTCTCAAAGTTGTATTCTTATTAATTAAAACCCTTTCTATTAAAAGTTACCTCTATAAAAAACCTTTTGCTATTCATTTTGCCAGGACTGTTAAACGATTCCCTTTTATTAAAATTTCAATTCTTTGGGATTCATTTTTTCCAACCCCGTTAATCGATCCCCTAGTAAATAAAAACTCTCACTCACCTTTATTAAAATCATCCAGCGCTCGTAATAAATCAGTTTACTCTAGTTGCGTTTAATCGGAAAAATAAAAAATCATTCCGTCGCTAGCGTACCTCCACGTTAATTTCGGGAAAAAGTCTCATCGGATCCAAGGTCCACGTATTTTACTAGAAGAATGACACAGTAACTGTTCCACAGAAAAATTAATAAAATTTGGTTTAAATTATTCGCAGGACTTGTATATAAGATCTAGCTTTAGACGTTCACCAGCCTAAAAGTTTACAAAGACCGTTATCAGTGTATCGGAAATCATACGTTTCCTGTTGACATCCTTCAGATCGTTTATTAGGGGGGTAGCAACAGCACATTCGCCACATCACACGATATGGTGCAATCCTTTATCAGCTGGAAGGTCAAAAGGTCAAATGTCCAGCGCTTCACTGTGTCTGCATTTGACACTGATAAGGTTTAAAAATAGATGATTCCTAGAATCCACATTGCGCAACGGTCAAAGTCCAGTGGGGGAGGGGGTATATAAACACCGACTTCTCAGCGACTGTCACTGTGTTCTTCATCTGTCAGTTTGCTACCTGTCAGCCCTGCTCGCTCTCCTTCTCTACCTGCTAGTCCTGCTTGCTCGTCGATCCTTCTCTACCTGAGATGTCCACTATGCGTGAATTTTCCTGTGTTGGATCCTCAACTGATATCAGGTAAATGAATTTTTATTTAATGTTGTCCTTAAGATGCTCAACTGAATCACTTACTAACGTGCAATATAGATTTTTATATGTTTCTAACTAGTAAAGTCATTCTAAATGATAATTTTCAAACTTTAGTTAGATTTTTTGATCAAGCTAGGAAAGTGTGCTTTTATTACAACTGTTCAATATAGATTTTTTATATTTGTTTCTACCCTGTCATTTTATTCTAAATGATAATTTTCAAACTTTAGTTAGTTTTTTTGATCAAGCTAGTCAAGTGTGCTTTTATTACAACTGTTCAATATAGATTTTTTATATTTATTTCTACCCTGTCATTTTATTCTGAATGATAATTTTCAAACTTTAGTTAGATTTTTTGATCAAGCTAGTCAAGTGTGCTTTTATTACAACTGTTCAGTTCAACATAGATTTTTATATTTGTTTCTACCATGTCATTTTATTCTAAAACGATAATTTTTCTAACTTTAGTTAAATATTAGATTTTTTTTTTGATCAAGCTAGTAAAGTGTGCTTTTATTACAACATAACTGTTCTAAGATAAAAATCATGTAAAGTACTGCATATTCTGAGACTAAATTATCTATCCAGGTCTGATGCTGGTCCTTCCACTGATGCCGACTGCTTTGAAGAGCTACTCACTGCAGTGCGCACTCTAGAGGCGGCAGCCAAAAGACCTCCTACACCCGAGCTTCCAACACAGTCAAAGCGCGTTTGCCTTCTGCAACAAGGTGGCAGGGAATTAAGGCAAAGGACATCGAAACTTTCCCTCAAGAAGCGTCGTCAATCCACTGTCGCAGCGGGTATGGGAAATCCCTACGTCCCCGTCGTACCTTCAACTGCAACCAGGTAAATGAAATTTTATTTAATATTGTCCTTAAGGCGCTCAATTGAATCACTTACTAACGTACAATATAGAGTTTTATTCTAAACGATAATTTTCAAACTTTAGTTAAATATTAGATTTTTTTGATCAAGCTAGCAAAGTGTGAAGTAAATGTAATTTTATTTAATATTGTCCTTAAGGTGCTCTATTGAATCACTTACTAACGTACATTATAGAGTTTTATATTTGGTTCTGTTTTTCTAACTAGTAAAGTCGTTTTATTCTAAACGATAATTTTCAAACTTTAGTTAAATATTTACTTAGATTTTTGTTCAAACTAGTAAAGTGTGCTTTTATTACAACTGTTCAGTTCAATATAGATTTTTCTAACTAGTAAAGTCATTTTATTCTAAATGATAATTTTCAAACTTTAATTAAATATTAGTTTTTTTTTTGATCAAGCTAGCAATGTTGCTTTTTCATTTTCTGTTCTAAGATAAAAACACGTACAGTACTGCATATTCTGAGACCGAATTATCTTTCTAGGTCTCACAATGCAACCACCGATCTCATTAACGCAGGCACCGTGATGGATGCGGCTATCAAGAGAGTTTCAACCGGCGCTGCTGGCTCCTCCTCCGACGCTCCTGCCTCATCTGACGTCACGTCCTTGTTCTCTGCTGATACCTCCGTCGCTACCGGGTAAATGAAATTTTATTTAATGCTGTCCTTAATGTGTTCAACTGAATCACTTACTAACGCACAATATAGAGTTTTATATTTGTTTCTACCCTGTCATTTTATTCTAAATGATAATTTTCAAACTTTAGTTAGTTTTTTGATCAAGCTGTGCGAAGTAAATGTAATTTTATTTAATGGTGTCCTTAAGGTGCTCAACTGAACGGTTTACTAACGTTCAATATAGATTTTTATATTTCTTTATACCCTGTCATTTTTATTCTAAATGATAATTTTCAAACTTTAGTTACTTAGTTTTTTTGATCAAGTTAGCAAACTGAAGCATATTGGTTTTTCATTTTCTGTTTTAAGATAAAAAAAACATGTAAAGTACTGCATATTCTGAGACTAAATTATCTATCCAGGTCTATCCCTTCCACTGGTGCCGGACCCTCCAGCGTTTTTCCCGACATAAAAACACCATTCACTATCGCCGCTGGTACCTCCACCGCTACCAGGTAAATGTAATTTTATTTAATGTTGCCCTTAAGGCACTCAACTGAACCACATACTAACGTTCAATATAGAGTTTTACATTTGTTTCTGTTTTTCTAACTAGTAAAGTCATTTTATTCTAAATAATAATTTTCAAACTTTAGTTAGATTTTTGCTCAAGTGTGCTTTTATTACAACTTTTCAGTTCAATATAGATTTCTATATTTGTTTCTACCCTGTCATTTTTATTCTAAATGATAATTTTCAAACTTTAGTTAGATTTTTTGATCAAGTTAGCAAACTGAAGCATATTGGTTTTTCATTTTCTGTTCTAAGATAAAAAACATGTAAAGTACTGCATATTCTGAAAAATAAATTATCTCTCTAGGTCCGCATTCTCCAACGTTCCTGCCAGCTGTACAGAGTCTCCCCACTTCACAGTGTCGCACACTCGGCGGTACAACTCGACAAAATTCAAGACAGAATTCGTCTCTACAAGTGTGCGACTTGGAGGTATGGAGAATGTGGAACCACACAATTTCCTCCCGGTCCTACACGACCTGCACGAGAAAATGTTGGCTGAAGTCGTCCCCACAGGGGAGTATAGTCATGTTCGACTATGTTTACGCTCCCGGGATTTGAAAAACCCCGTCAACTTGGCTCTAATTCGGCGTAATGCCCTGACGGGGGAGAGATTCATGGCTGCACTCAACAAAGTAGTGCAGTCAAATGAGTCTCTCGGTCCCGGGAGCGAACTGGAGTTTGACTTCGTTTGTGCCAACCTGGACCGGGTCGGTAGTGGTTGCACAGCTCCTAAGACTCATTGCGTCGCTGACATTGGGTCATTCATCAACAATAAGAACGCTGTCACAAAAATTGTAAATAGTGACAACATCTGTTTAGCAAGAGCTCTCATCGTCGCACGAGAGCTCTGCTTGAAAAATAAAGGGTTGCCTAATACCTATGTGCAGATCCGGGACTACCGGTGCACACAGCAGGCAAAATTAGCCCACCAACTTCATCAGAACGCCGGCGTACCCGAGTGTCAATGTGGACTCCTGGAAGTCCATCTCTTTCAAGCTCACCTGACACAGTTCAGGATTATAGTGTATTCTGCTGACGACGCCTTTCTCCCCGTCTTCATTGGTCCTGAAGGCGGAGACAACCTTTATTTATTGTTTAGTGCAGGGCATTACGACGTGATTACTAAGCCATCAGGGTTTTTTGGGGTTAGGCAGTTCTGTCACATTTGCTTAAAGGGGTTAAATACAGAGGGGCAGGTCTGCAAGGGAACCTGCAACAGGTGCCTGTCAGTCGATGTGCTTCATACAGGGGAGCTGTTGCTTTGCACGGTATGCTGTGTGTATTTGCGCGGGGCTGAATGCTTTCAGGCGCACCTGCTGAAGGCATGTCAGCCACGGCATCGCTGTGTTATGTGCATTAGCATTTACGACCCCCTGAAAAAGCACGTTTGCAAGGCTGACACCTTAAAATTCGTCGAGCCCTGAAAATTGACCCTGTCGGTCAGACTTACCTCTACTTTGACGTAGAGACTGTGCAGTGTGCCGACGGGTTGCTAAAACCGATACTGTGTGTGGTCACATACCAAGTGGAGGACGAGTGGGTCTACGCCTCATTCCCGGAAACGGACGCCTTTATAGACTGGCTTCTGGCTGAAGAACGTCCTGGGGTTCAACGATTCAAGGACGCCACAGTCTGAAATTCAAGGACGCCACAGTCCTCGCACATAATCTGAAAGGCTTTGACGGCATGTTCATCATTAGTTACCTGTACAGAAAATTTTTTAAACCGGATCTCGTGTTCGATGGATCCAAGATTTTAGGTATATTTTTACCTGGCCTTAAAATAAGGTTCATTGACACGTTGTCCTTTATTCAGGCTCCTCTTCGATCATTCACGAAGACCTTCAACTTGGAGACGGTGAAAGGCTTTTTCCCCTTTAAATTCGTGAAGGAGGAAAATCTACAGTATGCAGGACCCATCCCTGATCGGCTTTTTTTCCAGCCGGAAGACATGGAGCCTGAAACTCTGTCAGCATTCAACGAGTGGTATGCCTCAGCAAGCCTTGAACCCTGGGATTTTCAACAACAGCTTCTGTATTACTGCAAGGCAGATACAGAGTTGTTGCGGCGAGGCGCCCAAGCTTTCCGTGAGGAATTTTTAAATCTCACAGGCGTAGACCCATTTGCACGTGACCTGACTATTGCTGGTGCTTGTCTTCGAATTTTCCGTGGGAAGTTTCTGCAAAAGAATACCCTCGGTGTGTGTCCCGCCCAAGGGTATTCGGTAAGTAACGACTGGCAGTCCTTGAAAGCTCTCGCATGGTTAGAGTATGAGGCTTCCAAGGACAACATCGAAATTCAAACTGCGCGATCACCCGGAGGTGAGTATAAGATAGGGCAGTACAAATTGAATGGCGTGTGCCACAGTACCCGTTGTTATTACGAATTTTTAGGTTGTTACTATCATTGCTGCTTGAAATGTTTCAACCCTGAAAAAATAGATCAGCGTACGAGAAAGCCACTTGGTTTGCTAAACACCCGAACCATGGATCGCCTTGAGGCCTTGAAACTGCTGATGAACGGGTACACATGCAAAATCATGTGGGATCACGAATTCGACGAGTTAATGCGCAAAATCTCACCCATCGCATTAATTTATAAATCCGTCGAGCCTATCAGGCGTATAGGGGCCCGTGACTACCTCTATGGAGGGCGCGTGGAGGTGTTTTCCATCTTTGCATCGGCGGACCTAGGATGTAGCCTTAACTACGTTGATTACAACAGCCTGTACCCTTATGTTTGCAAGAAGGCTCCATTCGGTAAAGGTCACCCGGTTCGGATCACCTCCGATTTCGCCACGGACCTCGACCACTATTTTGGCATTGCACACGCCACACTGTTACCCCCCGACGATTTGTTCATCCCTGTACTGCCCTACAGGTGTAATGGGAAGCTGCTTTTCCCCCTTTGCAGGAGCTGTGTAGATGGTCAGCTCGCACCCCCTTGTCAGCACACCGTGAACCAGCGCGCATTGACAGGATCTTGGCCAACGTTCAAAATTTACGCTGCGATGCGTGCTGGATATAAACTTCTTCAATTCCACGACGTGTGGCATTTTAACACCATCCTGCAACAAAAAAGGGAGGTGTCTATGCTGGGTACATAGATACTTTTCTGGGGCTGAAGCAGCGCTACTCCGGGTTTCCCCCTGACGTACAGACCGAGGAGCAAAAGGAAGCCCTCTGTGAGGCCTTCTTCCAGGCGGAGGGGGTTCGGATCCTCTCCTCGGAAGTTGAATAAAACAACCTTAAGCATACACTTTCCAAGGTCTCGCTTAATTCGTCATGGGGGAAGCATGCGCAGAACATGAGTCGAACCCAGACGACCATTGTGAGTTGTCCTGTCAAGTACATGGAGCTCTTGACGGACGCATCGCTAGTCATCACCGACGTCGCTGTTATCAGTGATCAGGCCGTGCTTGTCACGCACAAGCCGGCGGAGTCTGCCACTCCAGTGAACACCCGTGGAAGCCTGATTCTTGCCGCAATGGTTACGAGTCACGCCAGACTAAAACTGTACGAGCTTCTATCAAAATTAGACAGTCGTGCAATGTATTCTGACACGGATTCAGTAATTTATACAACGTCTCCTCGCGACACCTACACACCACCACAACATCCCTTTCTCGGAGGTTTCGTAGATGAAATTTCTTCAAAGTACGACTCCGGTGTACACATCACTGACTATGTCAGCGCTGGAGCCAAAAGTTATGCCCTTCGGCTGAGCAACGGGGATGAAATTCTTCGCGCCAAGGGCATATCACTCACGAAGAAAAACCGGTGCACATACAATTTTGAACTTCTAAAATCCATGGTGCTAGGGAACTCCCCAACCAGTGAGACCTTCGAAGTCCCTTTCAATGTAATTCGTAATAAAGTGGATGGGTCACTTACGAATAAGCCCATGGTGAAAAGGTTTAAGGCTAACCTTTCACCATGGGCTTATTCAGCCCGGGTTCGATTCTCACTGTACCTTATGGTTACAATGACCTGGGCCTGGATACCTTTATCCAACTCATGGATGAGTAAATGTACAGTTTTCAACTTATTTATTTCATATTACACCTTTATTTATTTCATTGTACAGTTTTCAACTTATTTATTTCATATTACATCTTTATTTATTTTATATTACACCTTTATTTCATTGTACAGTTTTCAACTTATTTATTTCATATTACACCTTTATTTATTACATTGTACAGTTTTCAACTTATTTATTACATCTTTATTTATTACATCTTTATTTATTATTTCACTGTACGCCTTTTATTTCAATGTCCTTAATGGATCTTAATCATTATTTCAGTGTCCTTAATGGACCTTTTTTAAATTATTTCAGTATCCTTAATGGATCTTAATCATTATTTCAGTGCCCTTAGGGGACTTTAATTATTATTTCAGTGTCCTTAGTGGACTTTAAATATTTCAATGTTCCTACTTTAATTATTTCAGTGTCCTTAGGGGACTTTAATTATTATTTCAGTGTCCTTAGTGGACTTTAATTTATCACGCGTAATGCCCTCGCACTCGGCGTCGTCAGCAGTTTTTGAAGCTTGTATTTTTGAAACCTACAATATGTTACTGTCCAGCATTGGATATGTGAAACCAACAGTGGATATGTCATATGAAACCAACAGTGGATATGTCATATGAAACCAACAGTGGATATGTCATGTGAATTTTTTTAATAAAAAAGGTTTAAAAAAAATCCGTCTCTTTATTTCTCAGTACTGGAAGACACTATGGTGGGAGAAAGCAAGAGGTATCTTTGTTTTTCAGGTGCTCCGTAAGTCTTATCAGTGGTCTGCACAGTGCGATCTCCAAGTCTCACTGCTGCAGCAGCATTCTCATTACCCCGACATTAACGCCCTCTGCTGTACTCCTGAGTGTAGCAGCGCGCGTACATCCGAGCGCTGATCACTTCTGGGTGTCAAACATTGAATGAACCATCAGTGTGAAAACATTGAATGGGAAGAGACGTAAAAATGGCAAGAGGCATATTATCAGTTTTACTTTCTTTTATTGGATACAGATTTTTAATACATGGTCTGTGTTTTCTGTTTGCTTCTGGGTTGCCAGCTCTAAGTGAACAGAGGCATGGGATACCTTATATCAGCAGGTGGATAATCCTAATCAGAGGCCATAGCAGGTACCTGAACCTTACTTAGCTAGTTGGGCATCGTCAAGCCTAAACTGGAGTAATGTGTCTCAGGCAGGCCATATGGTTCTTGAAAAAGTCCACTTGAAAAGGTGGTGCCTGAAGTTCCTACCAGCATCGGTGACTTCAGCCTTTAGCAGAGGAGGAACAGGTCTTTGCCCCATGCCTGCGATCAGGGGGCTGTTTGATATTGTTGGCCCTACCAATCTCAATAAACCTAATTTCTTTAAAAATCCTACTAATCATTTTCTCTCTGCAGGAACGTGGAACGTGAGGACATTACATAGAGATTATTCTCTTGATGTCCTCATGCAGGAATTCCAGCGCTATAACTTAGATATTCTAGGGTTGCAAGAGACCAGATGGACAGGTAAAGGTGAGATATTTAAAAATAACTTTAAATTTCTCTTTACAGGGAGGGAGGATGGAAAGCATCACCAAGGCGTAGGTCTGCTGCTCAGCAGACATGCTAGTGATGCTCTTCTAGGATATGAGTGCATTAATGAAAGGTTTCTTACAGCAAAATTTCAGACAAGCATTAAAGACTTGAATGTTATCTGCTGTTATGCCCCCACTGAGGATTCTGATGAGGATGAGAAGGATAGGTTTTACAGACAACTTCAGGATATTTTGAATTCTGTCAAGAAAGGAGATATTACACTTGTTTTTGGTGACTTCAATGCCAAAGTTGGTACCGACTTTGACCTTTGGGGAGGAGTAATAGGCCCTTTTGGTATTGGTAGCTGCAATGGCAATGGGCAACGTCTCCTACAGGTAAGTAAACTAAATAGTTTCAGAATAACTAACACATATTACAAACACCGCGACATACATAAATACACATGGGTTTCACCTGATGGGCTGCATAAGAATATGATTGATTATATATTAATTAACAGCAAATGGGCTAGTTCTGTTAGAAATACCAGGGCATATAGGGGAGCTGAAATTGGATCTGACCATTACCTTGTTAAAAGTGTCTTGCAACTTAAACTTAAAAACTTTGTTGTGCTAGGGTTAAAAAATTTACCTTTAATACTGAAGCTCTGAAAGACCCAGTTATAGCTAAAGCTTACCATGATAGGTTACTTAGTCATTATGACAGTCATGGTTTGCTTAATACTGAAGTTGAGGAAGAATGGGGCCATTTTAAACAGGCTTTTTTTGAAACTAACAGTACTCTTTTAGGGAAAAAGGAGCAGAGGAGGCAGAATTATTTAAGTGATAAGGCACTTGAGCTTATTTCAGAAAGAAGGAACTGCAGGAATGTCCTTAATCAGTACCCTACTAGTCCTAATAGAAAGCATTACAAAGAACTTAATAAACGTGTAAAGGATCAGTTAGCTACTGATAAGAATCTTTGGCTTGATGGCCTTGCTGACAAAGCTGAGGAAGCAGTTAGACAGCACAACAGCAGAGAGCTGTACCAGATAGTTAATGTTTTGTGTGGTAGAAAACGGACGGGCATACAAGGATTGAAGGATAAACAAGGTAAGGTTGTAGAAGGGGAGGATTCTGTCATGGCTAGGTGGGCTGAGCATTTCAGTGATGTTCTAAACAATGTGGTTAGTTCTACTCCCATTGTTTGCAATGATGATAGATGCATTGTTGGCTTTAATGTTGGCCCTATAACACAATCTGAAGTTAGTTTGGCTATTTCTAAACTTAAACTTCATAAATCCCCAGGGGTGGATGAAATTACTACGGAAATGCTTAGAGCTGGGAATGTTTCTGTTACCATTTGGATGACTGAAATTTTGAATAACTTTTATGATAAAGGCATGGTTCCTAAAGATTTTACCAGAGCTATTATTATCCCTATTTTCAAAAAAGGTGATCGCAGTTCTTGTGATAACTATAGGGGTATCAGCCTACTCTCCGTTCCAGGTAAAGTTCTTTCCATGATTGTGCTTAATAGAATTAAGAATCTGGTTGACAGGCAATTGCGTGATGAGCAATGTGGATTCAGAAGTAGTAGGGGATGTGTAGTTCAGATATTTTCACTTAGGCAGATTCTTGAGAAATGTTTCGAGTTTCAGAAACCTTTGGTTGCTAGCTTTGTTGATTTCAAAAAGGCTTTCGACTCTGTTGATCGTCATAATTTGTGGTTGATTGTGAGATCATATGGTATACCAGACAAGTTAGTTAACATAATGAAAGCTCTCTATAATAACACTGAGTCATGTGTGAGAGTTGGTAAGTCTTGTAGCAATTGGTTTAGCATTACTTCTGGTGTTCGACAAGGGTGCATTTTGTCTCCTTTTCTCTTTAGTTTGGTTGTTGATTATGTTATGCGAAATTCACTTCAAGGGAAAGCTTTTGGCCTTAAATGGGCTGGAGATACGAAAATTTCTGATTTAGATTATGCTGATGATTTAGCCCTTTTGGCAAATGATGTTGATGAGATGAACTCTTTCATTCGAACTGTTGATGAGACTGGTAGTACAGTAGGTTTGGTTATAAACAGAGAGAAAACTAAAGTGATGAAAATTGGTCAGGCAGGTTGTGATTCAGTTAATCTGAATGGTTGCAGTCTTGAGCAGGTGTCACAGTTTAATTACCTTGGGAGCTACGTAACTGATACTGGTGATGTGCGGCATGAGATTAACAGACGAATAGGTATTGCTGCCGGGAATTTTAAGAATCTCTGGAGATTGTGGAGAAATAGGTGTATACACCTAAAGGCTAAAATTAGACTGTATAATAGTTTGGTTCTTTCTAGAGTTAATTATGGTAGTGAAACTTGGACGTTGTGTAAGCAAGATAACAGGAAACTAAATGCTTTTGATTCTAGATGCTTACGCAGTATCTTGGGTATTAGGTGGTTTAACTTTGTAACTAATGATGAGGTTAGGCAAAGGAGTCTGCAACCTCCTTTAAGCAGCATATTGTGCAGAGAGAGACTCCGCTGGTTTGGCCATGTTGCCCGTATGGATAATTATAGATTGGCTAATAGGGTTATGAACAGTGTGCCTGGAGGCCTCAGAAGGAGGGGGAGACCTAGGATGCGGTGGGCTGACAATGTCAAACAGGACCTTGTTAGAATTGGTGTACAGTGGCCGGATGCAGCTGATGTAGCTCAGGACAGATATGCTTGGAGAATTAAACTGCGCGGTCTGGTTGGACCTCCGTAGCCCATGGCTGCTTGAGGATGAGGATGATGATGATGATGATTTTAACACAAGTCTTCAAGCACACAAGTCTTGGAAAGTTTTTTTTACAGATATTTTCTCTTTTATTAGATACAGATTTTTAATACATGGTTTTTAACACAAGTCTTCAAGCACACAAGTCTTGGAAAGTTTTTTACAGATATTTTCAATACGCCGTCCACTCGGATAATTTTCTTTTCTTACGTCGGATGGGAACAGCAATGTCTTTTGGGGGCCGTTCTTCAGCTATATGATTTCTGGGAATGTTGACTTTTACTTCCTGTGGAGTGTCAAGCTGTTTTGAGAATAACAAATAATTTTTCAAAGCAGTCAGATACTTTTCTGACTTATCGTCAGCATCACCAGATTTTCTCTCAGACTCCAATATTTTCTTCATCTCTGAGTCTAAATCACATACTTTTTTTCTTATGTTTCTCCTCTGCACTGCTTTCACTGAAATCATTTTTTTCTAAATAACGAGACCAGCAAGGGGAGGGCAGCAGTCAATAGTGGTATAATGAACCCTGAACCACGCTGCAGGAGATGCTTCTTGTGGCGTAAAGATGCGCGTTTGGACGCTAGACTCCTTATGACCGTCTTGTGCTGGCGTAAATTCTTTAATACTCTTTGGGAAACAGGTATATTTCCTTTTAAGAAATTGGAACACACTTCACATAGCGCATACATCTGGGGTCGGAGATGTGCTTCATCAGAGCTGCACGCTGCTTTCCCCCTAGTTTCGGTAAGCACTGAAGGAACGGACCTTGAGATTTAACTTTCATTTGGAACGTAAAGTATTTCGGGTTCTTCTGATGGATGAATCTTTGCACGGAGCCTTTCAGTATCTAACGTTCTGGGATGAAGGTCAACACACAAATAGCCACAGGTTGCTTGTGTAGCTAACCTATAAGCATCCGTCAGGAGTTTAGATTGATGGGGGTATACTTGTCTCGCCAGGTGGATTATTTGTGAAGCATCCCGACAGTTGCGAAATAAAAACATGTAGTGAGCATTGAGCGATATAGTCCTCGAATGTCTTCCCTTTAAAAACAGATTTTGTAATATCAGGACAATCGTGATATTTTTATGATGACCACCACGAATAAACAAATGTGATATTTTTATGATGACCACCACGAATAAACAATTGTGATATGCGTTCGCTGGCTACAGACTGTTCCATCAAGTCATCCAGTACTAGAAATGTAGGTCTGAGGGGATCAAATTCCAGATCCGTAGGTAGTCCTTCATAAAATTCCACCGTTTTCTTGAAGGGTTCAAAGGCAGGCTGCCACTCCCCGTAGCAGTAAACGACACGTTGGGGTGGGGGTTCAAATACTTGAGCTGCTTCTTTGATGAGTTTCAGAGTGAAAGTCGTCTTTCCACACTGTGAAGGAGCAGCAATTATAATATTTGAAGGAGTTCGGAGAGCCATCGCAACACCTTGCAGTCGTTAAAGTCTACTCGACACGTGTAATCACGATGCAGTACTGTGGGAAGAGTCGAACCACACGATCTTTTAAACAGGAAATACAGACAGTGAGCACCGCGTCTCCCAGGGGGTCCTGCAGAGGTATCGAAGGATGTAAGACGTGACGTATGCCTAGTCGACTGTAGTATTCTTGCATGGCGACATCGGGACTCGTACCTAGGGGGTCAAAGTGATCCACGTGGATTCCTTTCTTGTAAACTGCTATCCAGTGGGCTCCAGGCATGGAGGACGGATCGGTATTGTAGATAAACAAGGCTTCTGATTGGGTGATTCTGCTAGGTAGTCTGTCACGGGGGAACACTCCGAGACTTGTGGGTAACATCGAAAGGATGGATTCTAGCTGATAGGTATTCATGAGCTGTAGTCAAACAGGACTTTACGATCCAATGGGATTTCCAGCAAATTCTGATATTCGGCATACAGGATCACAGTGACCGATGCGGATAGCGGCTTGGCAAACTTTAATTCGACTCTCACACTCCCACTCGTTATTAAAGAAAACACTTGATTGCATTCACGTTGCTCGGGGGTCAATTGGAATCCAAACAAAGTAAAACCTTCTCCATAGGCTTTTCGCGATAAGTTAATACCACTATCGGATTTCCAGGCATCCACAGCTTCCAATAATCCTTGGTAACAGCGGAGATAGCGCCCATTCGCAAAGTCGGGTGTGTAGGACTGGTGATCGCTGTCAATGTGAAGGCTGATGTAGTTTAAGTCGAAATGTTGGAAGTTGAAGGGATTTTTTTCGTACGATCCATTCAGGCTGGTGCTTTCCACCATACCCAGTACGAGACGTACGGGGAGCTGACCTAGAAATAAATTGTCACGGTTCACACTCGTCAGTCCCGAAGCAATGGAAAACATACGTAAATCCGTTCTTCGCAGAGGGTACTTGGCACTCTCTGAACCCA
The DNA here is from genome assembly GCA_038380435.1 of Ryuthela nishihirai. Lineage (NCBI taxonomy): Eukaryota > Metazoa > Arthropoda > Arachnida > Araneae > Heptathelidae > Ryuthela > Ryuthela nishihirai. Next base: position 36,078,752 of record JAWZYU010000022.1, read on the forward strand.
GCAGGCGAGCGTGTGCGAGGATGACACCCGAAGTGGGTTTGACTTTATGCACGAAAAATTCGGCTTCGTGTATCTGTACTTTGTAAGAGGGGTCCGCTTCACCTGTCACGAGACAGAATTCGGGTTTGGATCTCAATAAACGCAGTCTCAGGTCGACTTGATTGAGCAGGTAACGATCTTGACTAAACAGGTCGGCGTGGATCCACGAGATGAGTTCGATACCTGTTGGTTTGATGTAGCCCTTGCGCTGATGCCATCCCTCGTTCTCCCGACTGGTCAGTTCCATTTTACCGGGGGTATAGAGGTACCAGAGCGATGTACCGAGCTGACTTCGTGTGGCATCGGTACCGTAATTCAATAGAGTCTCCAGGTACGCCCTGTAGGGGTACAGGGTGTGAGAAGCACTCACTAGGTGATCATTGAGGAAGACGTCTACCTGGCTGAAGAGGGCATGGAAGAAATGATTGCAGGGAGCAATCACTTCCGACGGTGCTGTACCATCGGATTTTACAATTTTCAAGACGATACGTAAGTGACATCGGGATAGATCAATGTAATCGTCTGTTCCCTTCACGATGAATTCAAATGGAGCATTACCTTCCAAGGAAGCCACAGGTAAATAATTGACATAGCAGCCTCTTTCTAATTGTGAGACTGTGGGAGGAACCAGAAACAGATCCAGTTCTGAATTCGCACAGTCGCCAGAATCAGCGTGAATTTTCTGAATGCTCATGATGAAAACACGTCCTGCTCAGTACAGTGTCTCTTCACTTTATGAACCTTGGGATGTTGACGACGGCGTTTTATTCCTTTCCCTCCCTGCAGCTTTGAACTGGCACGTTGTAAGAGGTCGGCGCCCGCTTCACGGAGTCCCGCTTTGGCTGCAGATTTGAAATTTTGCCCCTGGGACATCTCTGAAACGAACCGTAGCCCACCCTTACGCAGGGTAGCCAGTGCAGGTCGTACAAGAGGGCTGATGAAACGTCCGATAGTAGCAAAGATGCTTCCTAGCCCATTGCCTCTCTGATAACGAGGACCACGGAACACACCCTTCCCCGTTTGGCTCTTGTAGTAGCTCATGTAGGCATCTGCAGAAGGGGGAACGAATTTAACCCTCATGGCGGAAATGTAACTTGACTAAAACTTTACCGAATTTAAAATGCAGAGGTTCTCCGGTGTCGGTACGAAGGAAGATTCTCACACTCTCGAAACTGTTCCTTGCAAGGGGGTAGTAATCAGGTTGCTGATACACTGCAACAATGGCTTCGTTATTACTGGTTCTGACAGCGGGGTTCACGACACGCAACAGTTCGCCGTGAGTATCACCTAACAACTGAGGCGCAATCTGGTCTGAATACAAATAAATACCATACATTCCTCTGTTCATATCGATGGGATAGTCACCCAGGACTTTATTCAGTGGTATATCTAATTTAGTAATTCCTAGCATTTCTCCTAATCCGGGGTTCGATCGAGGAAATTTAATGTAATGCGACTTGTCTGTATCCATCAATATGGTGTGATCTGCCTGTTGCTTGAAACGGTAAGCTTTTCTCAGCCTGTAGGGTAACATCTGATTCATTGCATCGAATAATGATTCGGCAGTTTCGTATCGTCCGTGGGGCACCTTTCGTTCTTGGAAACTACCTGGAGGGATCACGTAGAAATAGCACTCGTCATCTATGTCGAACGTTGGTGTATTGCAAAGTTTGCTGGCAAATCGTTGGTGGAAGGGTTTGTCAACTTCACCCTCCCCGATACACAGAAGTTTACCGAAATTCGTTTTAGGAAACATCAAACCGTATCCCTCACTCGGTTTGAATACCCAGTAACCGCTGTTATAGGAAACTATTATTTCTTTTGGGAGTTGGGTGGTGAGGAGAGACAACAGTTCCATTCGAGTTATTTTACCCGGTTTAAGTTTGATTTTCCTGTATTCTTCGGTGGGAGCGTAATATTCATATGTGTCATTAGAACCGTCCACATTGTACCAGCTCACGGGTAAGTGAACTTCTGCTAGTCCCACTTTCCATTTTCCGCTCAGTCTTAGGGGTTGTGCTAGACGAACCGTGAAATCAGTCTACGAATTGTTTGGGTAAATATTCTGACTAGCCGTGGAGGGTAGAGTCAGGTAGAAACTATCCATTTTTTAGGGATCCAGGAAGGTTTAGGATAACCACGAAATTTGACCAGTGCCTTGTGACCTTTTTGCTCGATTATTTTCTCGACCGTGTAAAGTTCGGGTTCTGTCACTTTTTGAAGTTCCGATTTATAGAATGTACCTTTCAACACTTCTCCCTCAGAATCCCGTATGACATACACAGGGGGTTGTCGCTGTAACACCTTGTCGACTATAAATATTTCTTCGGTCCACAAATGCGTTCCTGCCTTCTTGAAGGGTACTTTTACACTGGCTAGTCGAACCGTGTCCCCCACTTTAAATGCCGGTTTTTCTTTTACTACGGTCGGATTGCGATAGAGTCGAACCCACACAATGTCTTTGTTGCGTAAGGTCACGTCCTTGGGAGCCATATCGTGTGCACTGTGAACGCTGGCATTGTATCCCCGTACAACACGCGGTAGCACATCCAGGTAGCGGTAGGTGTTATTGCGTGTATAATATCTACCCAGTCTCTCACGTAGGGTACGATTCCATCTCTCCACCAAAGCTGCTTTTTTGTCAGAGTAGGTGGCAAAGAACCGAATACCTTTCTTTTTCAGGAATTTCTGGAACACTCTGTTGGTGAATTCCGTACCCTGATCCGTATTTAAATTCATTGGGGACCGACCCTTGGAAAGGATTTTTTTGAAAGCCAACACCATTTCTTTCCCTGTTTTAGCCTTCATGGCCACTGCCCACCCGTACCTCGAGAACACATCGATGACTGTTAATATGTAGCGATACCCGTCATTGAAGCGAGTTAGATTTTTCACCACCATGAGATCAGCTTGCCATTGTTCGTCTAACCCTGTGACGTAAACTTTGTTACGGGGGAACTTTCTGCGAACAGGTTTATGTAGCGTGTAGGCAGGTTGCTTTTCTAACCATTCACGGACGAGTTTGAGTGGCAGTCCCGTATTCTGAGCTAACTTTTTTACACTACCGAATCCTATTTCAGGGTCGAAATAATGGGACTCCAAAGTTTTGTTTTCTGCTGCACCCAGGCGTCGTACCCCACCAGGTTTTGCCATTGATGTAGAGAAAGTGTAACACCTGTCACTGTAGGAACGTCACCTATAAACTGTCTGATGTCAACTGTTAAGTTACACACACGAATTTTGTATTCGTCGTCTAAGGCTTTTGAGTCTCCACACTGAATATTTTTACTAGGAGCTACAATTTCTAATACAAGCACTGCTATCGTTAACACTGTCACGATTACACTACCCACACTAGCTAACACCTTCTTTCTCCTATCCATACCAAGACAAATGACATTGGATGAAAAGACAGACACATTATATAAGGTTACAATTATTTATTTAATTTATACATTTCATTTTTTGCCTCGTCGACAATAGCGTTATATTTTAGAGTGCAAACAAAACCAGAATCTACAAAATTCAACAGACCTCGTTTCCAGGCCGTATCCACAAATACCTGTGCTAGACCATTAATGTCCAAGTCACCAGACCACCCTACGATGGTCGGTATTTTTTCTTCGGGTTGTAGTCCATCTAACGGTATCACATGCATAAGTTCTTGCTGAAAAATATTCACCAGCAGCGGGTAAACACAATCGGGACCGTCGAAAACAGGACCCAGCAGGAAAGGTCGAACGGATTCTGAATGTTCCATAATAGCTGTACGGAGTTGGTGATCTTTGGGGGTCCCGCACACATTATGCACAATGCGCATCACTTCGTCTACGTGGATAGCCAGCGTGAACCACTGCGAAGCATTCAGTGTTATACAACGTCTCACAACACGGAACTGTAGAGTTCTTTGGTCTGCTGATTCTTTGATGAAGTCGACACAACGTTCGCCATCCACAGTTCGATACATGTAGACACGTAAACCATGTGTCACGTACCATGTCTGTTGATCGGGGCCGATTTTCACTTGATCCTCTATGTGGGGGACCGTGGCACACAAAGCCTCCCATTCAGATATGGAGAGGCTAACCCCCGCAGGTGTAGGGTAGATCAGTTCACCATTTTCATATTTCTTGTAACGACGTACGTGCACAGAAAACTTATTTTTGAACAGTGTAGGTACAACGCAAACATCTTCACCGAGACACCACGCATCTGGATTGCTAGGCTGCATCGTGAACAATGACGCACCTGAGGACTGGCCCTTATTTAACGAGGGAAAGCAGCCACCTAGGACAACCAATCAGGACCCGTAGTTTTATCAGGAAATATAATAAGCCAATAGGAGACGGTTGGACTTTGTGATCGAGGATTGCATCATCCCTTTCTGCGTGAGGTTGCCATCCCTGCAATTTTCTGAGACTTGCATCATCCTTTCCTGTGCAATTATTCTGAGGCTTGTAATCCGAGTGAAGGAGGGGGCTTAAAATATAGGTCAACCAGGGGGTCTGCAAGTGGAGGGTTTAAAATATAAGTCAACCATTGGGGGGTCTGAAATAAAGAAAAATCGCGAAGGAGGGCTTAAAATTAGAGTTAAAATAAGGATTTTTTTGGGAAAATAGTGTTCCTCATAGGCACTAGATGGCGCCAGGGGTTAAAAGGGGGAGGAATTTTTAATTATGAATTATTAATTATGAATTATTAATACCACGACAGTTGCGACACCCGGGCCAATTTCCTGTTGATTACAGCATAGGGCCCCAGAGTTCAGAAGGCAACGTGGACCAACACAGGTCAATTTCCGGTCGGTGACGTCATAGGGGGGAAAGCACTGTGCAAAGGGGATACCGTATAGTGGCAATAAACTACTAACGATTAAATAATATTACCTTAACGTCATCCGGAGCTACCCATGGCCAGCGGGGGACAGCTGAGCTAAAGGATTTACTTATCGTATGTTCTTTCGTTCCTTTCTTTGTACTTCGCTTGATTAACCTTTCTCCTTAATATATTTTAAACTAAAATAGTGTTTAGATTAAACTTTATGAGAAGTAAATAATCGTGTACTTTTTAAAAAGTAGTACTTTTACATTTAAATACATCGTGATTTTTTTTAATGTACATTTGCACTTGCTACGAAAAACAGCATTAAAGCCAGTTTCCGAAATTATTAGTTTTTATAGATCCGAATGAAGCATAATGCACAAAGGACTAAATGGTAAAATGTTAGTTATTGCTCAGATAATGGATTTAGGAGTGCAGTGGCTAAGAAAGTTTATTAAACTTTCTTAGCCACTGCACTCCTAAATACTGATAATTACTTACTGATAATTGCAAAACTTCAAATAATAAATTTTAATACACAAGCGACCTGCGTCTTTGAATGGCATTATGAAACAGTTCCCTTGCTAATCCCCATGCCTTCCACAAAAACTAATAAGGAGCAAAGATTACTGGAAAAGTAATAAATTTGGTACTTCGAATTAAAATGCAACTGAGGTAGAATTTCCAGTATTTAAACTTTGAACTTTTTAATACTCAAGTGCATCTTTCTCAAACAATTTGTTTTTACACATAATTTGGACTGCAACGTCTTGAAGATATTAAAAATTATGACTGAAATGGAAATTTGATTGCTTATATATAAAAGCAGTTTCGGTCATTGCTTACGAATATCAGTTCCATGTATAATGCTTATCTGTTTGATATTCCAAATCGAGTTATGTCCTGCCTTGTGGTAGTAAAATATTGAACTGAAGGGTTTGGGGAAAACAACTGACATTGTGATCAATCAGGGTCGAGTGTAGGGGGCATGCCTCCCCCTTTAAAATGTAGTAAGTCTGATGGAAGCAAAATATTATTAAAATCGTGCATATTTCACATGTATTTCAAGAAAGTTTTTCAAATCCTCTAATCAAATGGGGATGGGAAAACTTTATATTGCAATGGAAATCAATTCTCTTGCTTGGACTCTGCCGCCCCTTTCTCCAGATCTCATCTTAGACATGAAAGTTTAATTTAATTAATTTTAATGTGATTTTTTAACAGACTGAAAATTTTCTCTAAAAAATAGGTCTTACTCATTCTGTTTAATCGTACTACAGTTATGGTCATTAATTTGCATGCAAATTTGCCGCCCTAAAAAGTGCAACCCGTGGAACAACGCCGCCTCAGCTGACAAGCTGCAACTTCTTTGTTTTCTTTCATACGCATTTTCAAATAACATAGAGTTTTTCCCAAAACAATGAACTGTGCCTATAAATAATTTTATCATTTTTCAATGAATTGAGCTTTCAATGAATTGAGCTTTTCAAATGAACTGAGCTTTCAAAGATTTTTTAGGGGAAATGCTTTAGCACCCTCCCCACGAATAGGCACCCATAACAGTCTGCCGAGTGGTAACAGTGCTTGGCTACTGATCTAAGGGACCTGGGTTCGAACCCAGGGTAAGGCATGGCTGTTTGTGTTGTTTTTCTGCTGAGGTCCTGCCATCCTCTCAGACCATCTACTATGCAATATAAACTGACAAGCTTCTGTCAGATCTCTGTGGCAAGCAGCTGCTTGAGGGGGTATTTATATATTTATTTATTTGTTTTTTTATGATAAAGGCATGTTTCCTTAGGATTTTTTCAGAGCTATCATTATCCCTATCTGCAAAAAAGGTGATCGTAGTTCTTGTGATAACTATAGGGGTATCAGCCTACTCTCTGTTCCAGGTAAAGTTCTCTGCATGATTCTATTTAATAGAACGAAGAATCTGGTTGACAGGCAATTGCATAAAGACCAATGTGGATTCAGAAGTGGTAGGGGATGTGTAGGTCAGATATTTTCACTTAGGCAGATTCTTGAGAAATGCTTCGAGTTTCAGAAACCTTTGGTTGCTAGCTTTGTTGACTTCAAAAAGGCTTTCGACTCTGTTGATCGTCATAATTTGTGGTTGATTGTGAGATCATATGGTATACCTGACAAGTTAGTTAACTTAATGAAAGCTCTCTATAATAACACTGATTCGTGTGTGAGAGTTGGTAAGGCTTGCAGCAATTGGTTTAGCATTACTTCTGGTGTTCGACAAGGGTGAATTTTGTCTCCTTTTCTCTTTAGCTTGGTTATTGATTATGTTATGTGAAATTCACTGCAAGGAAAAGATTTTGGCCTTAAATGGTCTAGAGATGCGAACGTTTCTGATTTAGATTATGCTGATGATTTAGCTCTTTTGGCAAATGATGTTGATGAGATGAACTCTTTCATTCGAGCTGTTGATGAAACTGGTAGTAGAGTAGGTTTGGTTACAAACAGAGGGAAAACTAAAGTGATGAAAATTGGTCAGGCAGGCTGTGATTTAGTTATTCTGAATGGTTGCAGTCTTGAGCAGGTATCACAGTTTATCTTGGGAGCTATGTAACAGATATTGGTGATGTGCGGCATGAGATAAACAGACGAATAGGGAATGTTGTCGCGACTTTTAAGAATCTGTGGAGAGTGTGGAGAAATAGGCGTATACATCTAAAGACTAAAATTAGAGTGTATAATAGTTTGGTTCTTTCTAGGGTTAATTATGGTAGTGACCGTGGACGCTTTGTAAACAAAATCACAAGAAACTAGATGCTTTCGCAGTATTTTGGGCATTAGGTGGTTCAACTTTGTAACTAATGATGAGGTTAGGCAAAGGAGTTTGCAACCTCCTTTAAGCAGCATATTGTGCAGCGAGAGACTCCGTTGGTTTGTCCATGTTGCCCGTATGAAAAATCATAGATTGGTGAATAAGGTTATGAACAGTGTGACTAAAGGCCTCAGAAAGAGGGTGAGAGCTAGGATGCTGTGGGCAGACAATGTCAAACCGGACCTTATTAGAATTGTTGTGTTGTGGCCAGATGCAACAGCTGTAGCTAAGGACAGATATGCTTGGAGAACTAAATTGCACGTTCTGGTTGAACCTTCGTACCCCATGGCTGATTGAGGATGATGAGGATTACAGTTTGTTACATATTTGTTGAAGATGGTGCAAATGGAGAGAAAGGGTTTTACGAAAATGCAATTTCTAAATCACATAATAATGGTTCACTGAAATATACTGCATATCTTAATCTATTATAGCATGAGTAACTAATATTCTGTTATACCTAGGGTGTCCAGATTTCACTTAATAAAAACCAGGATATTTAAGTAAGTAATAAAAGCCAGGATATTTAAGCATAATAATATCAACCAGGATATTTAAGTAAATATCCAAACATTAGAAAGCTTAAACTAGTACAGTTTAGTTATGATTCCTATTTAATTTAAATGAATTAGTGTCATTTTCCCTTGGAAGTTGTAAACGCACAGAAAAAAATTAACAAAGGCAGTTGTACAATCAGCAATAATCGTAACGTTTGGCATGGCCCCATGAAGGATTATTTTTAGGATGTTGCTGAACCCAAATTTTTTTAGTGGGGTGTTGAATCAAACTTTTTTAGTGGGTTTCTGAACCTAAGTTCTTTTATGGATGAGGGATGCTGAACCTAAGCTTTTTTATGGGTGAGGGATGCTGAACGTAAGTTCTTTTATAGGTGAGGGATGCTGAACCTAAGTTCTTTTATGGGTGGGGGATGCTGAACCTAAGTTCTTTTATGGGTGAGGGATGCTGAACCTAAGTTCTTTTATGGGTGAGGGATGCTGAACCTAAGTTCTTTTATGGGTGGTTGATGCTAAACCTAAGTTCTTTTATGGGTGAGGGATGCTGAACCTAAGTACTTTTATGGTGAGGGATGCTGAACCTAACTTCTTTAATGGGTGAGGGATGCTGAACCTAAGTTCTTTTATGGGTGAGGGATGCTGAACCTAAGTTCTTTCATGGGTGAGGGATGCTGAACCTAAGTTCTTTTATGGGTGAGGGATGCTGCACCTAAGTTCTTTTATGGGTGACGGATGCTGAACCTAAGTTCTTTTATGGGTGAGGGATGCTGAACCTAAGTTCTTTTATGGGTGAGGGATGCTGAACCTAAGTTCTTTTATGGGTGAGGGATGCTGAACCTAAGTTCTTTTATGGGTGAGGGATGCTGAACCTAAGGGGTTTATGCTTAAGCAACGCTAGCTCCGCAGGTGGCTCAGAAAACAAATATTGTAGAAAATAACTAATATTTTATTTGCTCTCTGATTAGTTTTTGCTTCATGTTTATCTTTTCTTACCATTCAGTAGAACTGGCATTCTACTGACTGGCAAGATGTTGGTTATATTCACCGTACAGATATTTTTAAAATATCGATAGCTAAAGACCATGGGCTTGTTAATTAACAAATCAAAAATGAAAGTAAGGGAAATTTTATTTCGAGAACCTTCAGTGAATGTGAATCTTTAAAATCAACTTATAATAGTAATGGTCACCTTTCTAAACAAGGAAGCTTATGGTTTCCATGGTTACGTGTTTTGTTTCGGTATTAGATATTATTTGTCTGTCTGAAAACAATGTGACTCTAAAATTTATGACTTTTCTTATTTCATTAGACTAAAATCACGTAAGAAAATAAATTAAAATTCATTTGTTTCCAGCTGTGAATCCAAGGGGTCCAAGGGGTGTCATTCACCAACCATTTGAGAATGCTTTTAATGGTAATTGAGCGAAGAAATATTATTATTATTATTATTATGAATTTCTCGTGCATTTTTTCAGTAATATTTTAAAGATCTCTGTCAAGATTGATTTTATTTATTTGAGAGATCTGTTAGCCAAATGTCTTTTCTCGATCTTAATCACACAGTAGTTAAGGTACTCAATAAACCCATCAACTCGGTATCTCTTGGTTAAATAATACGTTTAATGAATAGCATTTTACGTTACCTACATACATATTTAATAAGGGCGCAGCTTTAATCCACTGCCCCACCAATAATATCCAGTGACACGCTCCAAGACCGTTGACCCGACTTTATTGAAAAGTCTATCAAATGTTCTAGCTCCAAGAGCATAGTAAACCATTTTACTTCCGACTCTTTCAATGGTCAGGAAAGAAGTTGCTTTTTTTTAAAATGTGCTGCACTCCCCATTTACTTTCCGCTGTAAGCACGCAGCAAATCCCGCGTCACGGTGTTACACGATGCGCCGTCAGAGTTCCGCAGATCATCTGGGTCACACAACATTCTCGCCTAAAAGAGCATACATCGGAGAGGCAACATGAAAGTACCGATGCAGAACAAAGTTTTCTAAAAAAATATTTCGAAAAGGTGTTCTGGGGACTTTTCTTTACATCTAGACGCATTCCTTTACAATTTCTATCCAGACACGATTTGGTAGTGGTCATAGAGAAACAAATATTATCTACTGAATTATTACAAATAGTTTCAAAATAATTTTATAATGATTCTAAAGGTAGAAATTTCTTATAAAGCACTAATAAGGGAAACCCATGGAAATATTTCTTACTGTCTTGCAATTAGGTCTATTTTTACTCCCATATTTATTGTAGATTACTGTAAGAACTGGTATGGTTTAATGTAGCTCTAGAGAGTACTGATTTGCTACTTTGAATCACAAAAAAATTGCTTTACTAAGAATTTAAAGTAGACACAGATGCGTTACCTCACATGTGAAACCTTTTGAAACATCTCTAGTATCTTGGTCTTGTTAAACGAAAATTCAGAGGAAGAAATATGGGAAACCTCATTTCTGGAAAGCTTGTCCTTTGGATTTCTTTGTAGCCAAGCGGTTATCACGTTTGGCTCCTGATAGTAGTAGCATAAATGAGTGTTCTGAGCCAGTAAATGGGTCCAGAGAATTCTGTGAAAATCCATGGGAAAAGTTATGGGGGATGAGGAAAAAAGTATGTTTTTTTGTGGGTTTTTGTGAAAATATGTGTGAAAATTAGAAAAAACGGGGATATTTTTTAGCATGTGAAAAACTAATTTAAGTTTTTTTTAAAGATGAGGTTTAAATTAATTTGTGAATTAGTTTAAATGGATTAGTTTGAAATGAGGTGTGTGTACATGAGATAAAATTGATGTGGTTTGTTGAGTTATCATACACTTCAGTGGATTATTCGATTGTAAAAAGCCATGGAAATCGGTGTTGTTTTTTGTGAAAATATATGTGAAAAATCAGAAAAAACCGGGATGTTTCATGTGAAAAAAAGGTAATTTAAGTTTTTCGGGCAGACGAGATATTTACAAATTTTCACAAAAATGAGGTGTGTGTGTGTGAAAGAGATAAAAAATGATGTGGTTTGTTGAGTTATCATACACTTCACTGGATTATTCGGTTGTAGAAAGCCAGGTAAATCGGAGAATTTGACAAATCGAGACAGTTTTGAGAAATTTGTTTGAAACATATGACAAAATCAACCGGTAAAATGACATTTTCGGGGACGGGGTCTGATGAAAAGATAGACTTTGAATATCTGTGAATGTATGAAGAGAGGGTACTAGATGGAAAAAAAAATTTTTTTGAAGTGAAAAGTAATTTAGGTTATTTTTTTTAAATAGTCGGAAAGAATTTGAAGTGAAAAGCGATGCCTTAACTGGCATAGTGGTTAGGCAGCTAGCGACTGTTCCAGCAAGGCAAGCTTTGTGTGTTCTGTTAGCTCTAACTAAGGCAGTGGTCAGCAGTGACTTCGGTCTTAGTAGGGCATGTCCTTGTATGAGAAGGCCTGTATTAAGCTAGGAGTAGCTTCCAGAATTCTTCTCTGTCCTATATGTCGCAAATCAAAAAAAAATGTAGGTTAGAATAATTTTGAACATGTATGAAGTTTGCAAAGAGAGAGAAGAGTTTTATGTTATCGTGCTAAACGGAAATCAGTCTCGATCTCTACAAAAGAACAACGGGGTCGAGATTTACTTTCATTGAACTAAATGGTTCGAGAAGTTGCACTTCGAACCAGTATTCATTCCGAATATCTTATTCGGTTCGATGCACGGCCCTTCTCCCTCTGTCCCCTCCTCCCCTATGCCCTCTCTTCCTCTCTCTGTCCCCTCCTCCCCTATGCCCTCTCTTCCTCTCTCTCTCTCCCCTCCTCCCCTCTGCCCCCTTTTCTCTCTCTGTCCCCTCCTTCCTTCTGCCCTCTCTTCCTCTCTGTTCCCTCCTCCCCTCTGCCCTCTCTTCCTCTCTCTGTCCCCTCCTCCCCTATGTCCTCTCTTCCTCTCTCTCTCTCCCCTCCTTCCCTCTGCCCCTTTTCTCTCTCTGTCCCCTCCTCCCCTCTGCCCCCTCTTCCTCTCTCTGTCCCCTCCTCCCCTCTGCCCTCTCTTCCTCTCTCTGTCTCCTCCTCCCCTCTGCCCTCTCTTCCTCTCTCTGTCTCCTCCTCCCCTCTGCCCTCTCTTCCTCTCTCTGTCTCCTCCTCCCCTCTGCCCTCTCTTCCTCTCTGTCACCTCCTCCCCTCTGCCCCCTCTTCCTCTCTCTGTTCCCTCCTCCCCTCTGCCCTCTCTTCCTCCCTCTCTCCCCTCTCTTCCTCTCTCTGTCCCCTCCTAACCTCTGCCCTCTCTGTCTCCTCCTCCTCTCTGCCCTCTCTTCCTCTCTGTCACCTCCTCCCCTCTGCCCCCTCTTCCTCTCTCTGTTCCCTCCTCCCCTCTGCCCTCTCTTCCTCCCTCTCTCCCCTCTTCCCCTCTGCCCTCTCTTCCTCTCTCTGTCCCCTCCTAACCTCTGCCCTCTCTTCCTCTCTCTGTTCCCCCTCCCCTCTGCCCTCTCTTCATCTCTCTCCCCTCCTCCCCTCTGCCCTTTCTTCCTCTCTCTGTCACCTCCTCCCCTCTGCCCCCTTTTCTCTCTTTGTCACCTCCTCCCCTCTGCTCTCTCTCTTCCTCTCTCTGTCCCCTCCTCCCCTCTGCTCTCTCTCTTTGTCACCTCCTCCCCTCTGCCTGATTTGTTTCCTGATGATGAGGATGATGAGGTTTCTTGCGCTGTCAGAAACGTTTTCGTTAGAAGAAGTTTAAAATTTAACCCAGTCTCGTCTACATTGTAGATTTGTTCTGCTTCTTCTTTAATAAGCAGTAAAAGTTTCTCTGAAAATTCCTTTGCTGCTAAAGGATCAGCTGACAATTTCTCACAACAAACGCCAAGGTAATGAACACCATGCCGTTTTTTCCAGCGAGAGAGCCGCCTCACGCTTGCTGAAAAATCTCCCCCATTAGCGATTTTAGAATGAAGGATTAATGTTTTTTCTTTCAAGATTGGCCCACTGATTGTCGTTCCTTTTCAAAGCTCTTGTATGAACCATAACCAAAGTGCATCACCGACAATTTCATTTTTCGGCTTTTTAAGACTGCACCGAGAAGAAAGCGTTTTTTCAGACTCGACTTGAATGAAAATGACTTGAGTGTAAAGATTTTCCATCCCTTCTGCAGTCATTCACCGTGCTTTTACCAACACCTAGTTCATCACAAATATGCATTACTGGATCACCTTTGTATATATGTTCTAACGCTTTTAATTTCATCTCCATCGTAACGACATTACGCTTACGTTTGCACCCATTCATTTTGTACCACACAATAATTAATAGATCACAACACATACTCCTGTATATGCGCAGTACATTGTGCACTGCAATATTCACAACGAGGAACTGAAGAAAATATGAACTCTACTATAAACAAAACACTCGGCGACTTGCTTCCGCTTCTTGCAACGACCGGTTAAAGCGCAGGCCTGTTGAGCCAAGACCGGATAAGAGAGAATCTACCGTAGTTTGTTTTAAGAACCCTTAATTATTATTATGCAATATCTACTAATATTTATAAAAACAAAGTAAAATAAAGTTTTCTCCCCACATTTCAAATATATTCCTTGTACAATAGATTCGAACTTGATATCAACGGAAATAAAAAAGTAAAATGTAATTGTTTTCCTGCTAATTAAATATAATTAACACTTCACCACAACAGTGAATAGGGTATTCAAACGTGTTCCGTTTTTTAAAATCAATGAAAAATACAACGAAACTATTTTTCTTCAAATGAAAACATTTCTCAGAACATAGTACGCATCAGAAACCTTGGGATCATGAGGGAATTTTTTAGAAACAGGCACATTTCCTTGTTTCATCTTGCATGCGGAACACTTTCATGGAATTATTTTGTTTTTCGTTCCATACTTCACTTCTGCTTACATGAAACAACTTGCTTTGTAACAATGAGAAAAAGTTATTATTATTTAACATTAGATAAACAACATTAACTTTCTTTTCTTTGAATCCTAATCTAAATAACGAAAGCGATTGGCTAATACTTTGCCCTGACCACGGTCAGTAGGCGACACCGCTGGGCTTGGGAAGACAGCCGTCCGTCGGATGGGACGTTAAGTGGGTGGCACCATGTGCGGAAGAGCCATACCCTGTGCACGTTACAGAACACATTGGATGTCCTTGACGGGAGGCTTTTATCTATTTCTCATAAGCAATTCCATTGGGTTCCCTCCCTAAATCTTCGGCTTCGGGGTCATTGTGACCTGGACATTTACCCATGGTGTGCAAAAAAAATGCCGCTCAGAGGAAAAACAAACCAACCCAATTTGGCTAGTACCTTGAATATTTTCTTTTGAACAATAAAAATTACTATTACATTGAGTTAACGGATATTTCTGAATGAGATTCTAAGCTTCAAACAAGAAAACTAAATTTCTAAAGAAAGCCAGCCAAACACGTAATTCCAAAAATGTCACCACCTGATAAGAAGTTATAATCAAAATAATGCAATGCTTGTACAAGTCGGGTCTGTAAATGGTAGCTAGGTAGTCACTGGAAGGAGAGCTATGCACCAATCCCCTGTGATGATGCATAGAACCGGCCAGGCCTAGCACCTAATGTCCAACCCCGCCTTCTCGTGGTGCGGACCGTTAGTAACTTTCAAAAGAGATACTCTCTCGTGGAAGTGAACGGAAGGGGAGGGCTGCCAGATTAGTGTGGCCTACTGATCTGGACAACTATGGCTACTTTTCTTTTTTTTCTACCCTGCTGAGGAGTGGTCAACCACACAGGGTCCTGGTGCTGACCATATAAACCTACTGGACTGGACAGATATATGGCTCTGAGCTTGATTATGGATCCTGATTTTGCTGCACTGGTGGGCTTCTGTGGAGGGAAAATCTTCCGCTGTGTTTTCTTTTTGTTTGTGGGTTGACAGCCCCAAGTGAATAGATCCACAGGATATGTTTATCAGCTGGTGGATAATCCTGAGCAGAAGTCATCGCAGGCACCTGAACTCTTTGCTTCTATTGGCATCGTCAAATTCTACATTGGAGGAAGTCTTCCAGTGTAGATGGCTTCAGCCTTTAGTAGTGGGGGAACGGATCTTTGCCCCATGTCTGCGATTAGGGGGCTGTTTGATATTGTCGGCATTCCCTCTCTCAATAAACATAGTTTCTTTAAACATCCCACTAACCATTTTCTCTCCATAGGTAGTTGGAATGTGAGGACTCTGCACAGAGCTTTTTCTCTTGATGTCCTCACACAAGAATTCCACCGTTATAATTTAGATATTCTCGGCTTGCAAGAGACCAGATGGACAGATAAAGGTCAGATTCTTAAAAATAATCTTAAATTTCTCTTTTCAGGGAGGGACGACAATAAGCATCACCAAGGCGTGGGTCTGCTTCTCAGCAGACACGCTAGCGATGCTCTTCTAGGATATGAGTGCATTAATGAAAGGTTTCTTACAGCAAAATTTCAGACAAGCGTTAAAGACTTGAATGTTATCTGCTGTTATGCCCCCACTGAGGATGCCGATGAGGATGAGAAGGATAGGTTTTATGAACAACTTCAGGATATTTTGAATTCTGTCAAGAAAGGATATATTACCCTTGTTCTTGGTGACTTCAATGCCAAAGTTGGTACTGACTCTGACCTTTGGGGAGGAGTAATAGGCCCTTTTGGTATTGGTAACTGCAATGGCAATGGGCAACGTCTCCTACAGGTAAGTAAACTCAATGTTTAATTTCGTATTAGGGCGGTCCGACATTAATGTTTGACTCCTTTCCTGGTAATTGGCCGTGCTGCGATTGCGCTGATTACCGAAAAAGGCACTCTTTCATATTAACCCAAAAACTTTACTTACAATAATAAAAAATGGAAAGGAGTCATGTTTTCCCAGTTACACACAATTTATTAAAAACAGCATTACTAAAATACTCTCTAACACAACTTACTCCCTTCGTCGGGATACAGCTTCTTTTACTCAGCGTTTAGGCAATGTCAGCCTTTACAATGAGGAGCCAAGAAATTGCTATGGCAAAGTCCATCCATTAAGTCCGAGCTACTAGCTCCAAAGTCATGTTCCGTAGTCCGTTTCCTGGAGCACGGTGGCGGTCGCGGTGGCAGACAGACAATAATATTTAAGAGGAAAAATCCAGATTTACAAATGATGGTGACCCTTACCTGTCTCACGTAGCCGCTGCAGAAGCTTTGGATGGGAAGTCCGGCACTGTCGACTGGGAGACCATCTGCCTAATCTCGGCCAAACAAAGGAGGCTCGCGCTCATTCCTCGCAGGTACTAGCATTGTTCGTCGGGCGGAAGGGGAGAGACTGCTCGACTGGACTGCGCGACGAGAGGAGACAACTCATCAAGACGAGAGACACGAGGCAAAAGACACACTTTCCTCTCACTGTTAAAGGGCTCTCACATAGGCGTATACACCTAAAGACTAAAATTAGACTGTATAATAGTTTGGTTCTTTCTAGGGTTAGTTATGGTAGTGAAACTTGGACACTTGGTAAACAAGAGAACAGGAAACTAGCTGCTTTTGATTCCAGATGCTTACGCAGTATCTTGAGCATTAGGTGGTTCAACTTTGTAACTAATGATGAGGTTAGGCAAAAGAGTCTGCAACCTCCTTTAAGCAGCATATTGTGCAGAGAGAGACTCCGTTGGTTTGGCCATGTTGCCCGTATGGATAATTATATATTGGCGAATAGGGTTATGAACAGTGTGCCTAAAGGCCTCAGAAGGAGGGGGAGACCTAGGATGCGGTGGGCAGACAATGTCAAACAGGACCTTGTTAGAATTGGTGTGCAGTGGCCAGATGCAGTAGATGTAGCTCAGGATAGACTTGCTTGGAGAACTAAATTGCAGGGTCTGGTTGGACCTCCGTAGCCCATGGCTGCTTGAGGATGATGATGATGATGATGTACAAGTGGTAAAAGTTAATCGGTTCAATAATTCATGTCATTTGTATTTTCCTATCATTATGTCATTTGTTAAGGAAAAACCTTTCTTAAATTCATCTTTTATTACAGTTATTGCTGACATTGTTACATTAACACACTAATAGTGATAAAGATAAGATGATGTTACGATAGGTGCTAAATGGTTAGCTGACTATTTAATACCCATCGTAACACCGTCTTATCTTCATAATGCATATCTCCATTCAAGTACAGGATCCGAGATTTAAAAAAGTGCGGTAGTTGAAGGCAGAAAGTTTTTCAAACGCTCTGGTATCTTCGACTACGAATTTCTGACCACCATAAAGAACCTATTAACTACTTTTGAACAGTTCCCATTTGGATAAAATTGACAAAATCTTGCGACTAATATTACAGAGGAAAAGCTCCTTTGTCTCCAAGTATATTGCAATACACACCACGCATTTTAGCCCACAGTTAAATACACTTCACGGATAATTTAAAACCTTCTTTGTTGTTTAAAAATAGGAATAGCCCTTCTGTAATCCGAGAACAGTTTAAGTTGCGGATACACTTGATATGCAGGTTTCTGAGTAGATTGTGATTTCTGAGATCTCGAAGTTTGTTAACGCTATGAAGAGCAAAACGAGCGTAGACCATATCTTCTCGACACCAGAAAATACAATAATCACAACTGGAACTTATGCATATCTGATGGTACGTAGACTTTACATTTCAGGACAAACTGAACAAATGTTGTGAAAAGTCCTTTCTCAACACATTTCGAGATGTAATACACAGAAAGACAATGTCAGCTGTTCTAGAGATTACGCGCATTTCGTGAGCCCAAACTTAAACATTTTCGCATGTTCTTTTTCCTATAAATGTTGGGGAAGGGCTGTTTTCTTATTTCTGTTATCTGTAATAATAATAAATACACCCTAAAGCAGCTGCTTGCCTTAGAGGTCTGACAGGAGCCTGTCGATTTATATGCCAGAGTAAAAGGTCAGAGGATGGCAGAAACTCAGCAGAAAAACGACACATCCATCCATGCCTTACCCGGTCATCGAACCCATCTCTAAGATCAGTAGCCAAGTAAGATCAGTAGCCAAGAAAAGTGGCTTGTCCTGGAACAAAATGGCAAGCATTACAACAGATGGGGCCAGAGCTTTCAGTGGAAAAAATGTAGGTATGGTTAAGCTTTTAAAAAACAAGTTACAAGCACAAGACACAGACAGTGATATCTTGTCTTTTCATTGCATTTTGCATCAGGAGAGACTTTGTAAAGCTGCACTGGACTTAAAGCATGTGGTAGATCCTATTGTTAGTGTGGTGAACACAATCAGAGCAAGGGCACTCCACCATCGACAGTTCCTATCTTTTCTTGAGGATGTGGAGGCAGAGTATGAAGACGTAATTTACCACAACAGTGTGAGGTGGTTGAGCCTGGGCAAAGTGATAAAAAGAGTCTGGGCATTGCAGAATGAAATCCTCTTATTTCTGGACACGAAGCAGATATCTCATGATTTTGTTACAAAAATAGGATGTGAGGAGTGGAGATATGAGACGATGTTTGCAGCTGATATATTTGAGAAATTGAATGAACTGAATGTGACATTGCAGGGAAAGGGGTTGTTTGCACATGAAATGTGGAAGCATGTAAAATCATTCAAAGCAAAACTAGGTCTATTTGCAAGGCAAGCAGGTGAAGGCAATTTTTGTCATTTCCCTTTATTAGAAAAACAGAAAGTGCCTGAAAGTGTTTTTGCTAAGATAAGGGATCATCTTCAGAGTTTGGAGGACGAGGTCACAAGCAGATTTCAGGACTTTAAGAAAATTGAGCCTAAATTCAATTTGCTCTCTTATCCCATCACTGCTGATATTGACACAGCACCTGAGGAGCTTATTGACATGCAGTCAGATCACACTGTGAAAGAAATGTTTAATGCTGTAACATTAGTTGACTTTTACAAATCTTTGTCTGCTGAAAAATTTCCATGTATGAAGAAATTTACTGGAAAAATGTTCTCTATATTTGGGTCTACAAATATTTGTGAGCAAAGTTTTTCTTGCTTGAAGATCATCAAGAGTAAATATAGATGCTCTTTGACAGACATTAACTTGCAGGCTGTGATGAGAATCTCAACACGCAATCTCACTCCTGATTTCAAAAAAATTGTAGAAAAGTGTGATAGGGTACAATTTGTCTCATTAAACTGATTCTAAAATTAAATGTGCTTGCATCTACAGATGATATGAAATTAGCACAATAAATAAATTGAATAAAACTGCCACTATTTTATTTAATTTATATTTATTGATTTTTATGGTACAATTTATACCTTTTCTGAAATGCAAAGTTAACTAATGAATGCAATCATTTTAAAAAGTGCGGCCCTCCGCTAACCTCCGCTTCCACAAAGTGGCCCCCCGAGCCAAAACAATTGCCCACCCCTGCCCTAGAGGTATGACCCCGCTTACTGCTGCAGTACCCTGCAGGTTAGGATGGGTTACAGAGAATGGTAATATGCATGCTGCTGACCACTGCAAAGCACAGATATTCGCTCCATGCACAGTCCAGCCAAAGTCGCACCTCCATTGTTTCCCGCAGCTGAAGGTCACATTCTCATCAATTGGTTGCGTTCTAGTGACAATCTGAAGGGTAGTTTCTAGAGATAAGATGCAGTCAGTAAAATGGCTTTTCGACTCTAAAATTTTTCACTGAGAACAAATATTTGTTTCAATTCACGAAACTGAATTCGGTTTCTTAGGAAAATAATCAGTTTATGCAATAAAATGAAAATAAAAATAAATTATCTCTCAAACATCTCCTTCTCAGAGAAGTCTGACAGGAACCTGTCAGTATAATACGCAACAGACAAAATTTGTGAGGAAGGCGAGACCGCAGCAGAAAGACACATCTATACATAGCGTACGACTTTTTTCAGGTTAAAAATAACTCCATTAGATGAATAATTATCGGGGAAAAAATCTACTTTTTTTTCAATTTGTGTTGAAATAAAAATAATTGAAATATTCAGATATAAAGTAATAATTTTATTATTGACATACGATAACATATGCATATCCATTGTTTCTTCGGCGAGAGGGGCGGGTATGGCCTAGTCGATAGCCCGGCAGGCTCGTAATCTGCTTCAAGGCGACTGCTTGAGGGAATATTTAATTTTTAGAAAAGAATTCATAGCGGAATATTTACCGGAAGAATGGTTTGCAAAACTTTTAAAAATTGGTGAAACTGAAAAAATATAGATATAGATGCATAATTTTAATTCCCATAAAACATATAATTTCACGTAATATAATAATAAGTGGTTTGAAAACAAATTAATACACAGAACACTTAACTTTTATAAGTTCAATCTTTATCTGATATTATTACATAATCATCCTAAAATTTCGGGTGGGGGGAGAGGGGGGTCTTATTTTCCTAACAGCAAATTTGGGGTTGTTAGTTCCTATACTGCACGACTGGCATATTAGGAGCTCTGCAATAAACAAATTATTAAATGAAAAATAATTGCTTTGTGAAAGATAGTAAGAAACTTAACGTCTTTTATTCTAGATCAAAGGCTCTGAAGTGAGGCTACTGATAATTGAAATAACAAAAGAAATTAATGATACTTTTTATTTATGATACAAGTTCGCCATCAAAAGAACAATTTAAAATAAGCGCATTAATAAATAAAATAAAAATAAATACCTCCTCAAGCAGATGCTTGCCACAGAGGTCTGACAGGAGCCTGTTAGTTAAATTCGCCATAATAGAGGGATCTGTGAGGATGGCGGGCCCTCAGCAGATTTTTTCCCTACTGCACGCGGTGTTCACAAATGATCACCCTCCCAGGTACCGAACGCGCCAAAAGCTGCTTAACTTCGGCAATCGGACGGTGTTTTCAGATTCAAATTTATAGCATTTGTTATTTAATTATGAAAACATTTACTTCAACCAAAGCCGTATTATTAAGTGTATTGGCCGACACAGTACGTAACTATTTGATGAGGGGATTGAATTATAGATCAGAAGAAAAAATAGAAGCTTTAGTTATCTGAATTTCTTTTTCTATTTGAGTTTACCATACAGTTTTATTCGTTTTCCTCTTAATTTTGCTGCAGCTCATTTGTTGTCGCGCTGTAATGCTACAACGAGAAAATATCTCCTGTTGACTACTACACCTATCCCTCGATTTACACTGAAGATAGGTTCTGCACAAAACCGTGTAAATCGAAATCCGTGTAATCGAAATCAAAACCGTGTAAATCGAAACTGAATTAGCACATTTTAGAGTTTTTTTCGTTTTACACGGTTTTACATAGCAAAATCCAAGATTTCGATTTACACGGTTTTGTGCGGAACCTATCTTCAGTGTAAATCGAGGGATAGGTGTATTCTAGATGCTGAAGTGTCGGTGGTTTGACTAAGCAAATAATGATATGAGTAGTGTGGTGCCAACCTGGGTCGCCCCCACGCACTGTGCTTTCCCCCTATGACGTCACCGACCGGAAATTGAACCGTGTTGCAACTGTCCACGTTGCCTTCTCAGATTGAATTTTGACCCCTATGTCGCAATCGACTGGAAATTGACCTGTGTTGCAATTGTCCACGTTGCCTTCTCAGATTGAACTTTGACCATTATGTCTCAACTGACCATATTTTAAGCCCTCTTCATAGACCCCCTGGTCGACCTATATTTTAAGCCCCCCTTCTCGAATAGTCTCGATTTTCCCCTGATTAACCCATATTTTAAGCCCACCCATCTTCATAGATCCCCTGGTTGACCCACCTATATTTTAAACCCTCCCCTCTTTAAAGCAAATCAGTTTTCTCTATACACGTTTAATCGGTCTCATCCAGCGTCCATACTATTTTTAGTATGTCTCCTGTATTTAAAAAAAAATTCCTTCCAACAGCGTGATTTGAACCCTCTACCTCAGTGCCGATAGCGTCATTGCTCTCGGCTATGCCTTGTTACTTGATGGTGTGGTTTAGATGTGTCTCAAACGGGTATAGCCATATAAATCAGGGTATAGCCATATAAATCACGTATCGCTTTATTAAGCTTGAGTTTTATATTTCAGATATTAACCTAGGTTTTTTATTATCCTATGTTTTTTTACAACCTTCGTATTCTTTATAACTAACTTTTTTCAGCGTATTTCTTATAATGAACTCCATGACTAGAAGAAGGACAAATCTACAGTTTTAAAAGACTGTCCCACAGAAAATACCAATGGTCAAAAAATTAATAAAAGGAAAAAAAACTTAAAAACTTATTCGTCATTATGTAAAAAGGGATAATATGGTGACCTATAACTTTAGTGTCTCCTGTATTTTAAAAAAATTTGCTTCCAACGCAGTGATTTGAACCCTCTACCCCAGTGCTGATAGCGTCATCGCGCTCGGCTATGCCTTGTTACTTGATGACGTGGCTTAGATGTGTCTCAAACGGGGTATAAATCACGTATCTCTTTATTATAGCTTGAGTTTTATATTTCAGATATTAACCTAGGTTTTTTATTATCCTACGTTTTTTCACAACCTTCGTATTCTTTATAACTAGCTTTATTTCTGTGTAACCTTCGTTTATAACCTATGTATTTCTTTTAACTCCGTGACTAGAAGGACTATTCTACAGTAAGACTGTACCTCAGAAAATGTCATTGGGTAAAAAAATTTAATAAAAGGAAAAACTTATTCCTCATTATGTATGATATGGATTGACCTGTATGGGTGTCATAAAAGTCCCGCTTTAGAATACGTGTTCGATACCGGACCACGTTTTTATTCACGGATGTCCTGTGAAATTAAAAGATATTAAACGGTGAATCACAATGGGACCACGATTTACTGATCCTTTGACGATCCTCTTCGATAAACTCGTTAATCATCAAAAAGTCCTCCTTTCTTAAAAACCCTACATTAATTAAAACTCTTATCAAAGTCCCCCTCATTAACAGTTCCACCCCCTTTCAAGGACTAGCCTGCAGTAACTGTTTTCCCACAGAAAATGCCATTGGGTAAAAAAATTTAATAAAAAAAAATCTGTTTTAAAAACTTATTCGTCATTATGTGTGATATGGTGACCGTAAATTGTTCCACACCACGGATCACGTTTTACTGACGGATGGTTAAGTCCTGCGGAATTAAAAAATTTTAACTTCCACTCTCATCTGAAATTTTTCCACTAAACGTTTTTTTGAATGGCAACGAGGGTGTTGCAATTCTTTTATCCGTATTTTGCGAGTTCGACCTTTCATCATGCATTTCGCAACAAGCAGGATGTGTTCGTGACAAGGTCACTTTCTTAACGGGTGATTGCAGACAGATCTGTTGCTATCCGTTCAACAATATTTGTATCTGCTACTGATAACACGATTTCCTTCATTAAAAATAGAAACTTGGTAAATAATTCCACAGCATTCATTAAGAACACAAACTGATTTCGTGCTAAAACATAGTCTTCCAGAACTGATGAGAAGAAACACACGACATTACTCAAAAGATTCGTAAGGATGAAAACTGTAAAAGGTACGAGAACTATGGTCAAGGTATGAAAATTCATTCAAAGTGACAAGCAGGGTGTGATTCTGCATAGTTCAATGAGTCCTTTAGTAGCCGTTAGGAAGGCGAGAAGTAGGAGATTTGCAGACTGAGAAAAATAACATATCGTTTGGAATATGGGATGTTCGTTTCCAAAGAGAATGAATGTTTTCATTTTACATCTTCAGTACCCTCAAAAAGTTACATTTCTACGGTCTATTATTATTTTGTACCATGGAAAACCAGTTAATCAGCCAAGAAAAATCAATAGTTGATGTATATATTAATGTTTCACTGAATTATTTATTGGAATGAATGCAGTAACATGAATATTGATGAAACAGTGCAAAACAAATTTTTTTCAGAGTTACATTTAGTACACACAATTCTTGTTAGTTTTTTTTTCTCTGCTTTACACATGGCCGTCTTGTGTTTACTTCGACTGTCAAATGATCTCCTACCCTGAGCATGCTATTAGAAGCTTCTACGGCACCAACCGGGAAAAGCACGGGATATTTTGCTACCAATGAACTAGGAATTAACTCTTTTTTTTTCCCATTACCACTGGGACTACTTTCCACATATGTAAATCCTGTATTAACTGTGAATGAGCCTGTAATAAATTGAATGCCTTAACAACTACATACATTTAGAAGAAAAATATATCTAAATTCGTAAAAATGAACAACATTTCTGTCAATGTTTTTGGACACGAGAAAGAGGTGTTCCCACTCTACATCACACCATTCAGATTTAAACGCACGCAAATCTCCTACTATTATCAGATGATGAAAAGCAGCATTATTGTTCCATTAAAAATTGATAAGAATCTATGAAATTCAAAGTTCCAAGGGAGAATGCTGTTTTCCGTATTATTGGGAACACAATTAATCTTCTTATTTTTGATCATTCCTTGCGTAATAAGATGGCTGTCCTTTAGGTTATGAAATATAACTGGAACATTATTAGGAGCTTGAAAATTGGGATGACACGTATTATGAGCGCCTCCTCGGAGAAGTGCTAAAACTATGTGTCAGATACTATGAAATTCATTCCTGTCATGTTTACACAACTCCTGCCTTCATACCTGAAGATGACAAATATGTACCTTTTGGGAGGCATACGAGGGGGAATTTCAGTGAATTGTTTTAGCACGGCAAGCAACAAGCATTTAGAATGAAAGCCCGATTGCAAGTTTGTTTAAACTAATTCTTCAGATGCACGTTTCTCCATAGATTCGTAAAACTCATTATGTATTCTTTGCTTTCTCTCACACATCTCACAAGATAATTAAAGTTCAAACACTAATACATCTTCCCTATGTGTATCCTTCTAATAAACCATACGACAAAAGTAGATAAATCGCAAGCATCATCTGCGTCAGATCTGATTCCATATATCTGCTAATTCATTACGACGAAAATCTCACAATAGCCTGCAATGGACAGTACTTTACCTACGACACAGCATGTGACTAGGTCTTTAATCAAATTACATGCCTAAACGAAAATTAGAAAAACAACGAAATGGTTGGTATTTTCAATGAGAATCACTAAAATGTAAAGGGCGTTGGAATATCTGTAAATGCAGGCACATTTCAGTGGAAAGGTGAATATTTTCACAATTGTTTGAAAGTGGAAGGCACAATAACTGTAAAACATACAGTGACGAGAGAGAAAGTATAAAAATGCAGTGGGATGGCTGTAAAAATCGCTTCAAAACAGCAAATTACAGCGCAAATACTGTAAGATAGAAAAAACGACTATTAACAAGCGCCATCTAGTGTGTAAAATAAGTGAACCTAAGGAGTAACTGATAAAAGTCACTCTTTAGCAGAAGGAGTAATACAGGAAAATCATAAAATATTAAGGTCCCACTCTAGTAAATCACGGTCCACTGCGTACACACGGATGGATGAATATCACAAAATACTTTGCATATAGAAAACATCAGTAAAGAACCACAGAAGTTTGGAAATTTAAAATCTGAAAACTATATTGTTGTTTATAAGAAAACAACAATATTTTCAGTATTTCGATGAAAAATTGGGTCCCAGAATTGATCCGCTAGACCTAACTTTGCATTCTCTGACTTCAACCACCGATAAAACGTAACGTAAGCTCTCTCGGCGGTTATTCCAAAGCGCTTTCACGCGCTCTTTTCAGAGTTCCTGGTCCCCCTACTACGTTTCAATAAGCGCATAAGTGTGTGAAGGTGACTATTTTTCGCTGCAAACACAAGTTTTTCGACAAAGATAGGATGTTTCACTACAATCTAACACACGCATTTTCACGTCTAAGAATCGGTTTAGTTATTTTTCCCTGCATATTTCTATACTAGTGTGGAATTCTTAGAACAAGTGGCACTATGTTCATGTGAAAGTGGTTCTGGCAAGCACACGTTTTTTGATAATGTTATGCACCCTGTTTGGAAAGAACACTGTCTATGGAGCATTACTCCTGTAAATTCCATAAGCATAATGCTTCGCGATTCTGAGGCCCCCATAACTGATAGACAATACTTTGCATTTACAGGACCTAACGCATAAAGTCTTTCACACTTCAAACTCAATCATCACATTTCAGAAAGAAAGAGGATTGAAAATGAAAGGAGAAGTGATAGAGAAGCATAAGAAAAGTGCCCTACCCAGCATTCTCACATTAAAGGAAAACGTAAGCATTCATCGCCTCAAAACAACTAAGACAGAGGACGCCATGTGCCAGCTTGAAAGGCAGCAAGAAGGTTGGTAACAATGGTTTAACCATCCGTTTTTAAGTTAGGGCGTTCATGTTACAATTTCTTACAACAACGTTCATATCTAGTGAAGATGGAACAGTAAATCAGTAAATCGTGGTCCCATTGTGATTCACCGTTTAATATCTTTTAATTTCACAGGGCATCCGTGAATAAAAACGTGGTCCGGTACCGAACACATATTCTAAAGCGGGACTTTAATGACACCCATACAAGTCAATCCATATCATACATAATGAGGAATAAGTTTTTCCTTTTATTAAATTTTTTTACCCAATGACATTTTCTGAGGTACAGTCTTACTGTAGAATAGTCCTTCTAGTCACGGAGTTAAAAGAAATACGTAGGTTATAAACGAAGGTTACACAGAAATAAAGCTAGTTATAAAGAATACGAAGGTTGTGAAAAAACGTAGGAAAATAAAAAACCTAGGTTAATATCTGAAATATAAAACTCAAGCTATAATAAAGAGATACGTGATTTATACCCCGTTTGAGACACATCTAAGCCACGTCATCAAGTAACAAGGCATAGCCGAGCGCGATGACGCTATCAGCACTGGGGTAGAGGGTTCAAATCACTGCGTTGGAAGCAAATTTTTTTAAAATACAGGAGACGTACTAAAGTTATAGGTCACCATATTATCCCTTTTTACATAATGACAAATAAGTTTTTAAGTTTTTTTTTCCTTTTATTAACTTTTTGATCATTGGTATTTTCTGTGGGACAGTCTTTTAAAACTGTAGATTTGTCCTTCTTCTAGTCATGGAGTTCATTATAAGAAATACGCTGAAAAAAGTTAGTTATAAAGAATACGAAGGTTATAAAAAAACGTAGGATAATAAAAAACCTAGGTTAATATCTGAAATATAAAACTCAAGCTTAATAAAGAGATACTTGATTTATATGGCTATACCCTGATTTATATGGCTATACCCGTTTGAGACACATCTAAACCACACCATCAAGTAACAAGGCATAGCCGAGAGCAATGACGCTATCGGCACTGAGGTAGAGGGTTCAAATCACGCTGTCGGAAGGAATTTCTTTTTAAATACAGGAGACGTACTAAAAATAGTATGGACGCTGGATGAGACCGATTAAACGTGTATAGAGAAAACTGATTTGCTTTAAAGAGGGGAGGGCTTAAAATATAGGTGGGTCAACCAGGGGGTCTATGAAGAGGGCTTAAAATATGGTCGGTTGAGACATAATGGTCAAAGTTCCATCTGAGAAGGCAACGTGGACGATTGCAACACAGGTCAATTTCCGATCGATTGCGACATAGGGGTCAGAGTTCAATCTGAGAAGGCAACGTGGACAGTTGCGACACAGGGGTCAATTTCCGGTCGGTGACGTCATAGGGATCAAAGTTCAATCTGAGAAAGCAACGTGGACAGTTGCAACACGGGTCAATTTCCGGTCGATTGCGACATAGGAGTCAAAGTTCAATCTGAGAAGGCAACGTGGACGATTGCAACACGGGTCAATTTCCGGTCGGTGACGTCATAGGGGGGGGAAAGCACAGTGCGTGGTGGTGCCCCAGGTTGGCACTACACTACTGATGTGGTTAGCAGATGGAGACATCAACAACTTTTGACTAGCTTCTTGTGTAACGAGAGAGACAGGACGTACCCAGGGGGCCCGGAATATTGTATTGTTTTGTGCGCACAAATTTGTATTGTTATCCACCCATTCTGTTTTCCATGGTCCCTGGTCTTAGGTTAGTACACGCTGACTCTCCCCCCCCCCCCCACCCACACACACTCTGCTATGGTTACCGGCTTTAGGCATGGGCCATGCTCTTGTCCTTTTCCATCCTCTCTGCTTGTTTTAGTCATTTGCTTAATTGAATCACTTACTGAATTACTTTCCAATGTAATTCATAAGTAATGATACACAATTTCATTCTTTTCACCCTCCCAAGTTCAGGCTGTGTGGTACAGATCAACTCTCTCTCCCCACTTATATTTATCTTTGCAATCTTGGTCTTGTCTTATTCATATCTCAGACTTCTCTACCTGCTTTGAAATCCAAAACATTTGTATTTGGAACTAAAAATAGATAGAGTTACATTTGAAACACTAAAAGTAGATTAAAAAAACTAAAAAAATTTATTATTATTTATTAGCATGTTTGTCTACTGATCAAAGAGACCTAGGTTTAGAGCCCCGGATAAGGCATGGATGTTTGTGTTGTTGTTCTGCTGAGGACCAGCCATCCTCACAAATCCCTTCTACTATGGCGTATTAAACTGAAAGATTCCTGTCAGACTTCTGTGACAAGCAGCTGTTTGACGAGGGTATATAAATATAATATCTATCCTGCCCTCGTGGAGAAAATATGACACTGAGTGGATTGGGAAGGCCGACGTCAGTTAAATGGGAAGTAAAATTTTAGCCTTGTGTGCAGGATAACTATAGCCTGTGCCATTAAAACAGTAAGATTGAGGCAGGCTTCCATCTTTCTCCTAACAGCTGTACAGTGGGTCTTTGCTGTAACCAGGACATTTAGCCCATCGTGCAGAAAACAGAGCCGCTCAGACGAAATGTGTTAACTCAAGCATCATTCCATCCTCCTCACCCCAATAGACACGAGCAAGCCCGGATTTGAAAAAAAAAGAGAGGGAAACAAGAAACACAATCGAGCCGAAAAAACGTAAAGGGGGGGGGGGGGGCAAGAGGCTGTATTTCCAATGCAATATATCATTTTCCCCTCGTTTTATAAATTTTTTTATATTTCTTGAAAAATCCATGAAACAAAATATGTTTAGTAATATTTATTTCTATTACCCTTACTAGGACTCTGAAAAGGAATAGGAGATGCCCCCCCCCCCACTCCCTAGATCTTGTCCTTGGACTCGAGTATGTAACCCTCCACCCATAAGACTTTTTTAGTCACATTACTGATGATCTGAAATGTAAAATAGAACAGACTACTTTTGATTTAATCATTTGCCGAATTGAATCACTTACTCAATTACTTAACAATGTATTCTATAAAACTTAGATACAAAATTTTATTCTTTTCACCCTCCAAAGTTTAAGTTGTGTGGTCCCAGTCAGCTCTCTCTATCCACTTATTTTTATCTTTGCATCTTGCTCTTGAAGTCCTCTTTTCGGCATTCTTTTTTTCATACCATTTTTCCATCTCTTTCACCGTCTTCTTCCAGCGGGTTCTCATTTTCATATTAAATTTATCCATCTTCCTTTATCCATCATAATCATAAGTCTTTCTCATTTTGATAATATTTTTTACACCTCCAATATTTTTATGTAATCTCTGATTGCTTTAGTTTCTTTATTTCTCATTTTATCTAGTCTTTGCTTCCTCGTATATCTTTTGCAATATCCACTTCAATTACTTTTATCTCCGATGCCAACCTCTCTCACAAAATCATTTTTGATTCTTATGTTAGAGTACTACTGTCTACAATTGTATTAAAATCTATTCTTTAAAAATCAATTCAGCACTCTTACTGCTTTCTATTTTGGTCCTCTTATTTTAATAATCTTTCTTTAATTTTTTTTCATCATACATTCCACTTTTAATAACAGCTTTCTCTTTGTTGGGGTTAAAAAACCGACATCAGAATCCAAAAAGTGGAAACATTGGAAACTTTTTTCTTTGAAAAAATTCTAATTATGACATCTATTTTATGTAAAAAGATATAATCCAAGTAATTACAATCTTATGCCAGTTTTTAAGTAGAAAAACAAATTTAAATAGCTTTTAAAAGTTGTTATTAAAAAATAATAATAAAAAAACTTTTCAGAAATTGACACATGCATGCGTTTTAAAAACTGCTTTGGGAAAGGAATTAAGAGCAAAAGTCACAGGAGTCCGATATCTCATGTTCAATGGGTTTATGTAGCTCATGACCATATGGGTTTCGAGGTGAAGGGAGACTCAGCTTAATGAGAGTCAATTTACGGAGTGGAGGGGAGCTCTGCCTGGCTCGGCTGCGGTTAACTCCGTTCTCCCTTCGGGTGAAGGACGGGAAGAGTCCATTTCAAAATTCAAAATCAAAATTCCAACGGAAGAACCAGGAAGAGTCCATTTCAAAACTCGGCCGGTTTGGTATTCTGAGGTACTTCGTTTTCCAAGGCACGTGGTAGTTAAAGGGTTAAATGCTAAATAAGAATCTTTTTCGTACATGAAACAATTGCGACTTTAGCGAGCTATTAGCATAAAATATTCGGATATATTGCAACTGATGTACGACGCATCTTTCTGAATAGGAACAATATGGCTACCGCCATATTCCGCGGCTAAACTAGCGAAATATGCTAAGAGGTAGTAGGGCGCCTCCCCCTCTTTCTACTTTCATGATCGATGGTGCAACAGTTGCGGTCATAAAGAGGGGGCCATGGCCCACATATTCAGTTTTTGTTCAACTACAATGTTAAAGTTCGGGTATAGTGGCTATAAGTATAGTGTGGCATTCGCCTATTAAAATCTGGCAGAAAAAGTGTCCCTTACCACTTGAAGTATATTTTATAATTTGAAGTAGAGGGCGCTGGGAACGATATTCTTGCCTTGTTAACATTACCCTCTATGCACGTTTCACTTTTCAATGACTTTTAAACGTAGAAGTATTTATGCAATAATTTTACCATTCAAATGCGCATTATTCCTTAGTATTTTAACTGAACTAGTAAAACTTAGAGAACTCTTGAGCAAGTATATTTTTTTAAAACAAAGAAAATTTATTGCCGTTCGATCAAAACAAACCTCATTCCTCTTTATGTATCAGAGCGCTGAAGTGATCGTTTCGATTGGTTCTTTGGTAAACTTTTCGAATGACACGTGATGTAACATATGTTCTAACATGTGACTTTTGGACTCGCCAATTGTAATAGAAGTCTTATGGCATAGATATCCTTGAAAATTACAAAAGCTATTTAAAACATTGTAATTGGCTAAACAAGAATGCAAGTTATTAGTATCATGATTATTCTTTCTTGTCTAGCCAATTATAACGTTTTAAATTGCTTTTGCAATTTACAAGGATATTTATGCCAGGACTTCTTTGCAATTGGCAGTCCAAACGTCACAAATTAGTAGGTATGTTATTTGTCACATCTTCAAATTATAAAATATACTTCAAGTAATAAAAATTTGAATTAACCGATAGGTTAGATCATTTTAATACTGCAAATTATTATTATCATGATTATTCTGTATTAAAATGCTCTAACCTATCGATTAATTCAAATTTTTATTACCCCCTGTCAACCCACAACGCCCCATTCACCACTCTGAATACACCAATTTGTCATAGACTTTCATAACCCCCTTACCCCTCACTATAAGGGAAAAAAATTATGGTATTAAATATCCTTTAATTCACAAGGAATACAGTTTGCACTGGACCCCTTCGAGTCTACTTCACTACATTCCACTTCATTATTATTGCTAATCTAACTGGCTAACAACCATCTCCTTACCCCAATATACCTCAATTCACATCCCCATTAAATTACTGGCACATTTTAAAAATTTTAAGGGCAGTTAACTAAAGGCCCCTCTCTTCCTCACCCCTAAAAATTCCATTTCTACAGTTAACTCCCTCCAATGCAAGAGGATTTAAAGAATATAAAAGTTCTATCTTAGCACCCCAGAATACAAATTCCCCCCCCCCCCTATTCAAGACCCCAGACCCATCCTACCCCACATCATTAAAAATTTATAACTCTCTCAATCCCATACCTTTAACTACAGTCCA
Source organism: Ryuthela nishihirai (assembly GCA_038380435.1). Classification (NCBI taxonomy): domain Eukaryota; kingdom Metazoa; phylum Arthropoda; class Arachnida; order Araneae; family Heptathelidae; genus Ryuthela; species Ryuthela nishihirai. The sequence goes on from JAWZYU010000022.1 coordinate 36,110,906, forward strand.
TCCCATTTCCTAGGTAGTTACGCTACTTTGACGCAAAGCAAGCGTTAAAATCTACATTATTGACACCAACTCACAGCATGTCCAACAAAAAGCATTATACATTTCACCCTCCATCATGGAAGATATTTTAACTACTCCCCACCACTCTCTAACACTTTTTACGATGTAGCAGCTTCCCTTTGTTTCTTTTTTTTTTTTCATTTTTCAACGAATCTAGGCGCCTGCGAGCCATTAAGCGTAATCGCCGAAATGTGGGATAACCAGCACTTTACGGTCCTGGTCCCGCCAGTCGTTGCTTACAGCGCCCAAAATTGAATTTTGCGATTGGACCAGATGATAAAGGGGTTGAGGCCCCTTTTACAAAGTGGTCCAGGAAAGGATGAAGGATTGTTAAACGCTGTTACCATCCCGTGTGATCTAAGGGACCTGTGTTCGAGCCCCGGATTAGGTATGGATGTTTGTGTCGTTTTTCTGCTGAGGTCCTGCACGTTAGCCACTCATCCGAGGGCGGAAAATTTTTTTCGTATTTTTTTTTTCATTCATTGCTTAGCTGTCTTGTGGCCCAGTGGTTATCATGCTTGGCTACTGATCTATGGATCCTGGGTTCGAGAACCGGGTAAGGAATAGATGTTAGTGTTGTCTTTCTGTTGAAGTCCCGCCATCCTCACAGACCTTTTGCTATGGTGTATAAACTGATAGGCTCCTGTCAGACCTTTGTGACAAGCAGCTGCTTGCGAGGGTATATTTTTTATTCATCTCTTCTCAGATCTCCTACTACTCTCTCAGATCTCCTACTGTGGCATATAAACTGACAGGCTCCTGTCAGACCTCTGTGGCAAGCAACTGCTTGAGGGGGTATTTATTTTTTTTAAGTACTGGAACATAGGTCATGGAGTTGACAGGAACCAATAACAGCTTTACTGTACACACAATGCATATAAGGCTTGAATGTTCTTAAACGTAAAAACAAAACCTTAGTAATTTATTTATATTTGAGTAGAATCTAAAACTCTAAATATTACTCTTAAAAATTCTCGTCTTAACTGCACTGTGCAAAAGAGTTGTTATACTGAGAAAAACACTTTTAAAACTGTTCGCTGCAATCGTGAGGCTAGCGGTTCCATCGCTTCAAGACGCCGCAGGCAAAGTACACCTTACTACGTTAAAAGTACAACGGACGCGATCATGCCTTGACGCTTTATATTTTAGAAACGGCGAGCTGAATTTCTTACTGCGACACAGATTCAGCAAGTTGTACTTGAAATTGTATTAAATGTCACGTAAGGTTAAATAGGAGCAAATATAAACTATATAATTCTCTCCTTTTCATAACGTTAAACATAGCAACAATGAAATTTACAACTGCCCTGAAACTTCTATAAACAATCAATTATGCTAAATAAATCAAACAGATTAAAAGTTTATTCACTTTATACTTACCAAATTAAAATGGATGTACAAATGGGTTGTGAGGATGCCACCGAAATTAAACATTTTTTTTATTATGTAAGCTAATTCTTAATATTTAAATTTCTGGAGGAAACGAAAGGAACATTTTAGCTGCTTATAAAGTATCATGTTTTTCCATGCCCAAAATGTTTCACGATATCATTTTTTATGTAGAACTACTTTTTTTCCTATCTAGAACTACTTGTGGCGGAGTAATTTGGCGTAAAACGGTATTATACCAATATCTTTCCACTGCGCATGTACGAAGTTATGATGCGACTCTAGTACCCCTGTCGGTAGGGACCATTATTTGGACCACTTTTTAATGGCTAGGCTATTGACGATTGCCACCCTATTACTTATAGACACTATAGCTCGGGGATATGGAAACATGAACCATAAAAGAACTGAAGGAGGAAAAAAACATCAATTATATGTTGATTATTATGATATGATGTATTACAAGTATTACTCTGGAATTACATATTTAAACATGCAATAAGTATAAGGAATGGGGTGGGAGTGTGAAGAAGGAACATAGTAGATTGTTTTATGATAGAATGGCAATCAGGATGTTGTTTGAAGGACACTTTGTTGCCTGAAGGTGTTCACAGCAAACTCTCGCTCGTGGTGTCGATAGAGGTTCCCTTTAATCTTGAATGACAAGATGATTTCACTAAGTGGCAGACTGAAAATATCTAGAAATTGATTGACTGACGGAGACGTTTTCTTAACAGCCAGCAGATGATAAAAATACTGACAACTTTCAGTGAATGGTTATTCTTAGTCCATGATAGACTGAGTGGTGAATTTAGAGTGTTTGGATGTGGTTTTGGAAAACTGGAGGGGGGGGATTTAGATCTTAAAAGGCATGTGTAATAGGATAACCATACTTAAAGTTTGCTGCAGTTAGCTGTACTCATATAGGTGAATCGTGTCTTATTTAACTGACTGCTTGAGGGATAATTTATTTTCATTTTTTAAGACAGAGGGGCAATTATTATACAATAAACGAGAAAACGAAAACTACAAATGGTATAAAGGTAAATACTGTAAAACGTTTCTTGTTCTATGCCATTTCTAACTTTTCCCCTTTGTTATACAGAATAAGGAACAAACTCCAAGCAAGATTTTATTTTTTCTGAACTATATTTGTCCGTTGATCTCTTTATATTTAAATCTGGTGATTAAATTCTTTCTGAGTAAAACGTAGTCTGTTGTAAAAATATCTTAAAACAGCTATTTTTAGACACCAATCTCACTAAAATGTATTAAATATAAATATTTGAAAATTTCTTCGTAAAATTCTGCGTTCTAGTTAATGTTAGTATCGTTTATGGATTTTAAAAGAATATTTCCTAAACGGTAAGAATTATTACCATCGAATTTGACATACAGCTTCCTTTCATCATGGCTTTAAGCAAAGGGTTGCCCTCTAAAAAATAAAACTATAAAATAAAAAAATGCCCCCTGAAGCAGTTGCTTGACACAGAGGTCTTACAGGAGCATGTCAATTTACATGCCATAGTAGAAAGTCTGTGACGATGGCAGACCTCAGCAGAAAAACAACATGAACATCCATGACTTACCCTGGACTTGAACCCAGGTCCCTTAGATCAGTAGACAAGCACGTTAGCCACTCATCCGAGGGCGGAAAATTTTTTTCGTATTTTTTTTTTCATTCATTGCTTAGCTGTCTTGTGGCCCAGTGGTTATCATGCTTGGCTACTGATCTATGGATCCTGGGTTCGAGAACCGGGTAAGGAATAGATGTTAGTGTTGTCTTTCTGTTGAAGTCCCGCCATCCTCACAGACCTTTTGCTATGGTGTATAAACTGATAGGCTCCTGTCAGACCTTTGTGACAAGCAGCTGCTTGCGAGGGTATATTTTTTATTCATCTCTTAAAAGTTTCATTTCCCTCACCATTTCTGGTGATAAGGAAGAAAAATCATTTCTGCTGGTAGAAATCTGTTGATCTGATCAATCCTACCAACTGAATTTCGAATTTCTAGTTTGAATAGATCATTTGCAACATTGCTTTGAAATTTTGCATTTTAAAACTTACTTAGTTAGAGGGCGATAGTGAGGTTTTTTATTTCTGCCTTTAACATTCTCTACCAGTGAAAATTCGAGCTAGTGGATGGTTGGAGAAATGCAAATAGTAATATTTTACTACTACCTATGAAGCACACAACAAAGTTTCATTCATTTCTTAAAATAAAATGTTTCATTTTACCATCCCCACTAGGCCACTAGAAGGCAAATTATTGCTGCCAGTGTAACCTCTTGACCATCACACCCTACCACTAAAATGTCGCATTTCTGGCACGAATGGATTGTTTGTAACATTTGTTCTAACATTTTGGCATTTTCCAGTAGCTGTTAAGCTATTGAGATTCGTAAAATACGAAAAGTAATATTATATCATTACTTATCCAAAACACTGAATAACTTTTAATTTATCTCTAAAAACAAAAGAAATTGACACTGGATTCGGTTAAATGAAGTTCTTATATAAGTCTGTTATAGTATTTAATTCAACAGATCTGAATATTTTTCATCTTTTTTTTTTATATAAAAAATTCAGTTATTCTGTGATAACAACCAAAAAACGGAGATATTGAAATATATCTGATATCCACAAATAGTTAAACGGATTGTCGTGCTGGGTCTGGGAGGACCATTCGTTACAATTGTGTATCCTGTTAAATAACTAATGGGAGAATCAAAGCGAAATTGCACCATGGTACAAAGGAGTGGAATAAAAGGTACCGAGAAAGATTCAAGATAAAAATCGTCTAGGGCAGTGAAACCCAACCTCAAACAATCGAAATTGTGTTCAACGATCAATGGAGGATTAACACTTCGTCTATTGCATGTTGAATACTCTATATTATATGCTGTATATTATATTTAACACTTTAATTATGTAGTATTGGGGAATAGAATTGTTACAAAATATCTGAAATCATCTATTTTCGGGGCGGGGGTGGCTCAGTCGGTAGTGCGCCAGGCTCGTAATCTGTAGTTCCCAGGTTCGAGTCCCAGCTGGGTCAGCGTTGAGATTTATCTCCGCAAAAATTCCCCGCCCTGCCCACGGTCAGTAGGGGACACCGATGGGCTTGGAAAGGCCGCCGTCCGTCGGATGGGACGTTAAGCCGTGGCCCCGTGTGCGGGAGAGCCATACCCTGTGCACGTTGAAGAACATGCTGGATGGCCTTGACGGGAGGCTACCATCTGTCTCCCAACAGCTGTTCCAGTGGGTCCCCTCCCCCAACCTTCTCTGAGCCTTCGGGGTCCATGTGACCTGGCCATTTAGCCCATGTTGTGCAAAAAAGTGCCGCTCAGAGGTAAAACAACCCAAAATCATCTATTTTCATGGATGCAAACGTAAAAGAAATAACTTTTTCGCAGAAAATTCAAAACGTAGTACCATTCTTTTTGCTAGGGGCGTTTGAGGTATAAATCGAAACACTATAGAAAAATATGTTTTTAATATAAAAGACAATAATTAAAACTATAATAAAAAATAAAAATTTTTAAAATTAAAAAGAGTTTTGGAAAAATGGGGATGGGCGCCGAAACTTTTTTTGGACGGTATCAAATTTCTTGCTGCGCTGGCCCTGCTCATACCTCATTTCATGTACCACAGCTGACTTCAAGGATTCATCATCCAACATCCTCAGGGATTATTGAGTTTCATGGTCGACAATTGCATCGATAAGCTGCTGTTGAGCTAAGTTCTCCTGGATAGCTTGCAGACAGTTACTATAAGCTAATCTAGTCAGCCACTCAATACCACTGGCTAGTTCTTGTAAAGTTTCACCATTCTTCTGCATTTGATGTTTAAATTATGTCATATAGTGTTGTTTCAAATAACTAGTAAGAAATAGTTCTAATGCAGATACTAAATTTTGATAATCAACTTGCTTTTCTTCTGGAACAGAATTGTAAAACTTCCGCAGCAGCATTTCTTAAGGAAGTTGCAAGAAAACTGACATTCTGGAATTCATTCCACTCATTTGCTCTGGCAATGACTTCGAATTGTGTTTGAAATACTTCCTAAGATGACTGACCATCATATGTGGAAGGTATAGTTGTATTTCTAGCGATATGTGTAAACACATTATTGTCATTATTACCATTATCACAAGAGGAAATATTTCATTTCCTAAAACCTGAAACTGGCCTTCACAAACTATTTTTACATTATGAATTTGATGTTTATAATCTAATTTAACACACTCAAACCTGGTGTTAAAATCACAAGTAATTTCATTAACATTACATTTTATGCCATCAGTATCATCTTTTACACAATCAATTCAGCCTTTAAACTATCACACTGTCAACTGAGTTCGTTGTTTATCTCATTTACACTGATCATTTATTGCATTAATTTTCTTTGTTCAGACCAATATTCTGAGTAGCCATTTCAGCTTTGAACTCATCATTTTGACTAGCAATATCACCATTTTTACTGCTTTGAGGAGTGATTTTGGCTTTAAAATCGTTATTTTGAATAGTTCTGATAGTTTATTCCGATTATAGTATGGATTTATTTTACCAACTCATCCATACTTCTAGTACAGTGGTTCTCAACCTTTATGCTTCACGTACTCCCCGGAAATGTGTATGTAACTGGCATACCTCTTGTATAGATAGATAAAACTATAGTTATAGTGTAACAATGGGAATAAAATAAAACATATATATCAATGGTTCTCAACCTTTTATGCTTAACGTACCCCCTGGAAATGTGTATGTAACTGGCGTACTCCTTGTATAGATAGATAAAACTATAGTTATAATATAACAATGAGAATAAAATAAAATATATATATCAGTGTTTCTCAACCTTTTATATTACACGTACCCCCTGAAAATGTGCATGTAACTGGCGTATCCGTTGTAGAGATAGATAAAACTATAATTATAATATAACAATTGGAATAAAACAGATATATCAGTGGTTCTCAACCTTTTATGCTTCACGTTCCCCCTGGAAATGTGTATGTAACTGGCATACCCCTTGTATAGATAGATAAAACTATAGTTATAGTATAACAATGGGAATAAAATGAAACATACAGGGTGATTCAGAATTCATCATCAATATTTAGTGGGGAGGAAGGGAATAAGAAAAGAAAGAGATTTCACATAGGAAAGTATGGGGGCAGACGAACGCATGGTGGTGTAGAGGGCGCTGTGTGTACACACCTCTCATGCAGAAGCACAGCTGTTTGACACGTGCAGTCAGTTGTCATTCGACAAGGTGAATTTGCAGAAGTAACATGAGCCGGTATACGTGGAATGAATGTGCAGATATGCATGTAACTTACGGTGCGGCAGGAGAAAGATGTCTTCGAGCCAGGCAATTGTATGCAGCGTGCTTCCCAAACCGCCGTGTGCCACAGCATCAAATGTTTTCACGTATTCATCGCCAACTGCGTGAAACAGGATCGTTTGCTGCTAGTAATGTTAATCGAGGGAGGCGCAGATCGGCACGGCCAGTAGCAGTAGAGGAAGCTGTCCTACAGGAAATCGAGGAACAACCTGGTGCTAGCACACGAGGTATGGCTAGGCAGTTTGGAATTTCGCAAGCAACAGCGTGGCGGATATTACATTATGAAGGGTTACATCCGTTTCATCTGCAAAGAGTGCAATTATTGGCAGCAGACGACCATCCCAAGCGTGTTATTTTTTGTCAGTGGTTCATGCAGAGAACAGCCGTTGATCCCAATTTCCCAACGTATGTTCTTTTCACCGATGAGGCGTTGTTCACTCGAGAGGGTGTCTTCAACACACACAATTGGCATGTGTGGGCTCATCAGAACCCACACGGTACAAGACCTGGAGCTGCGCAACAACGTTTTGCTGTCAATGTGTGGACTGGGATTGTCGGTGACTGTTTGTTGGGCCCGTATTTACTACCATCCCGTTTGGACGGTGCCAAGTACCTCACATTTCTTCAGACTGTGTTACCGGATCTTCTGAACGAGGTTCCTGATGGTAGTCTCCGACGAATGTGGTTCCAGCATGACGGCGCTCCTGCACATTTCGCAAATGCTGTGCATGCTTACCTACGCAGACAGTTTGGTGGTCAATGGATTGGCCGCGGTGGACCAGTTTCTTGGCCACCACGTTCACCGGATTTATCTCCAATCGATTTCTTTGTATGGGGTGCTATGAAAAACATGGTGTACGAGACCCCTGTTAATAGTGCTATGGATCTTGTAGCACGCATATCAGTTGCTGCCTCAAACATCCGGGAAATGCCAGTCATCTTCCACAAGGTCTGGCTGTCCATGCAATGCCGTTGTGAGTCATGCATTCTAGCACATGGTCGGCAGTTCGAGCACCTCTTGTAAGTCTGTACAACCAATGCAAAGAAATGTTACATGTAAGATAATAAACGTTTTTTCCTTACCACTTCCTTCTTATGTGTTCTTTCCATCATTGAACTGGGGTCATTTTGCCCTACTACATGGCATATGCGCCCATGCTTTCCTATGTGAAATCTCCTTCGTTTCTTATTACCTACCTCCCCACCAAATATTGATGATGAATTCTGAATCACCTATATATTCTGAATCACCCTATATCAGTGATTCTCAAGCTTTTATGCTTCACGTACCCCCAGGAAATGTGTATGTAACTGCCGTATCTCTTGTATAGATAGATAAAACTATAGTTATAGTATAACAATGTGAACAAAATAAAACATATTGTTACGACAGATGAACCTGATGCAGTGAGTCTCGCAGAAGCATACACGACCGTTCATGTCACGTTGATAAACGTGACATGAACGGTCGTGTATGCTTCTGCGAGAGAATTTTTATGTGGTGAGTGCGCGGGAGGTTGATTAGTTTTATTAGTGTAAAATCTAATGAGTTAACACAGATGGATTGTTTACGTGTGAAGTGAAGGTATTCAAGAGACATGGCAATGAAAGTGAAGAGGCAATAATTTGTCGAGCAGACAGAGCTGGTCTTAATAGTTCTGTAAGGAAAAGATTATTACTTTATGTACGATAGTATTTAGTTTGTTCATATGTAATTTCATCCATGCTTTTATAATAATTTGCATTGTTTTGTAAATGTGTTGTAAAATATACATACTTATAGCCATGCTCAGTGCTCATCCATTTTTAATTTACAAAAATATATATTGTTGCGAATTTTAAAATGGATAGGCACTGAGCGTGAGTGCTTATAACTATATTTTCAAACCAATTACAATAAAATGCAAATTGTTACAAAAGTATGAAATATTTTATAAACAAATTAACTACTATCATACATAAATCATTAACCTTTTTGTACAGAGCATACAATATCAGCTCTGACTTTTGTACTAAAATACTACCTCTTCACTTTGTTTACCATGTCATTTGAATACCTTCAGACGTAAACAAACTCTCGTCCTGTGCTAGTTCACTAAACTTTTATTACTAACAACAGAAATCAAACACCCGCACACACCGTAAAAAATATACTAATTATTTTCACTTAACGCGAATTGAATCAGACCATCTGAACGTCCTTTCAGATCTCACAACTTTGACACACTTAACGCGTAAATACTCAGATGAACTTCTTCATCTTTCACAATACCACTCACTACTGCATTACATTTCTCCCATTTTTTATTCTTCCGAACTGTTCTAAGTTCCAATTCGTTGGCTAAATTGAATCTCACCTAGAAGCACACACGAGGGTTAAAGTCACGTTAAGTCATGAAGTCACTGCTGCTCGTTCATCTGTCGTAACAATATATAATATATATCTAGTGACTTTTGAACTCTCACGGCGTACCCGAAAAATTTTTACCATGTACCCCATGTTGAGAACCCTTATTCCAGTGAAAGGCTTTCAATATAATATCCCGTTCCTATATCACCAACTGTTACAAATTTTAGTAGTAAACTGAGCATGAGTTAAAAAGATGAACTAATTTAATTACAAAGGTAATTAGATTATATATAACAATTTCAACTACACCAATTTGCCTTCATGAGTCTGAAGTTAAACCATCTAAAGAATGTTACACATTCATTAACTATTTTAAAAATATTTGTATTTCAAATCTTAAATCTCTACTCAAAGCATAAAGAGAATCTTAGTAAAACATTTAATAAGCGATGCAAGTATCTTTGTTGATATACCCATAAGTCCGTTTTACCTTACCAATTCTTATTTTACACTACGTACTTCACCCACACTCACTAATCTCCTCTTTACTTTTTCAGTTTTCTTATAACCAGTGGAATTAAGCTTCATCTTGGAAAAAATATAAGCATCCTGCTCACATAGAATCACATAAACACTAAAAGAGGTGAAAAGAAAACAGGTCAACTCATTCTGCTACTGTAGACTTCCAATGTTCACTCATCTTAAATATTATTCAAAGTCTACGTTCCAACAGATTAGTGACGAAATTTTCATGCTGGGGAACACGTCCTGTTCCAGTTTTATTGTTGCACGTTTTCTTCTCGTAACATAAGAAATTTGAATGTTAGGAAGGCAGTTTGAATTGATAGAATAACTGTAAAAATGATACAAATCGTTAGTAAATGTTATTTAGATATAATAGTTCATACAATTAATGAATCATTTAATTATATTGATTGATGATTTATAAAGGACTGTGGTATTGCCTGTTTTATAAATCTAGAGATAGAAAATAAATATGCAATTATAGACCAATATCGATTTTACCACTTTTAGCTATGGTAATAGAAACATTAACGAAGAGAAGACATAAAATTTCTAGATTCATTTGATTTCTTTTAGTACAAATGTATTTGTTTTTCGGGAAAATAGAAATACAGAACAGGCATGTTCGGAATTTACTGGCTCGTTTTTTAAAAATATTGATTTGAGCAGAGTAAGTTCAGCTATATTTATTGATATTCAAAAGGCTTTTTATTCAGTGTAAAGAGCAAAAATGAAGCATGATGTGTGTATTTATGGATAAGGTAAGAAAACAGTGGTCTGTAAATGGTAGATAGGTAGTCACTGGAAGGAGAGCTATGCACCAATCCCCTGTGATGATGCATAGAACCGGCCAGGTCTAGCACCTAATGTCCGACCCCATCTTCTCGTGGTGCAGACCGTTAGTACATTTCAAAAGAGATTCTTGTGGAAGTGAACGGAAGGGGAGGGCTGTGGCCTACTGATCTGGACAACTATTACTGTGGCCTACTGATCTGGACAACTATGGCTACTTTTCTGTTTTTCTACCCTGCTGAGGAGTGGTCAACCACACAGGGTCCTGGTGCTGACCATAAATACCAACCTGAACAGAATTATGACTCTGAGCTTGATTATGGAACCTGATTTTGTTGCACTGTTGGGCTTCTGTGGAGGGAAAATTTTCTGCTGTGTTTTCTGTTTGTTTGTGGGTTGACAACCCCAATTGAATAGATTCACAGGATATGTTTATCAGCTGGTGGTAATCCTGAGCAGAGGTCATCGCAGGCACCTGAACTCTTTACTTCTACTGGCATCGTCAAATTCTACATTGGGGGAAGTCTTCCAGTGTAGATGGCTTCAGCCTTTAGTGGTGGGGGAAAGGGTCTTTGCCCCATGTCTGCGATTAGGGGGCTGTTTGATATTGTCGGCATTCCCTCTCTCAATAAACATAGTTTCTTTAAACAGCCCACTAACCATTTTCTCTCCATAGGTAGTTGGAATGTGAGGACTCTGCACAGAGCTTTTTCTCTTGATGTCCTCACACAAGAATTACATAGTTATAATTTAGATATTTTCGGCCTGCAAGAGAGACCATATGGACAGATAAAGTCAGATTCTTAAAAATAATCTTAAATTTCTCTTTTTAGGGAAGGAAGATAATAAGCATCATCAAGGCGTGAGTCTGCTTCTCAGCAGACACGCTAGTGATGCTCTTCTAGGATATGAGTGCATTAATGAAAGGTTTCTTACAGCAAAATTTCAGACAAGCGTTAAAGATTTGAATGTTATTTGCTGTTATGGTCCCACTGATGATGCCGATGACGATGAGAAAGATAGGTTTTATGAACAACTTCAGGATATTTTGAATCCTGTCAAGAAAGGAGATATTACCCTTGTTCTTGGTGACTTCAATGCCATCATCAGACCAGTGATCTTATATGCTTCACCTCTATGGGCGAACACCACTGCCACCAATATACATAAGATTCAGGTCTTACAGAACAAAATTCTGAGAGCTGCAGTCGATGCCCTTTGGTTTGTTACTAACAGACGACTTCATTTTGATGTGGGCATCGACCACATTTATACTCATATTAAGCGCACCTCGAAGAAGTTTTTCGAGGGTGTAAATAATAATCCTAACGAGATTATTTCTCGTCTTTTACATTATGACCATACTGTTCTGAACAAGTACAAGAGGCCTTCTCTGAGGAAAGCTTCCCGTTTTAGGTCTTTTGTGCGATTCTATTTTGCATTTTGCTTTTTTAGTTATTAGCCCCTCGGGGCCCACCAAAGGGTGGTTTACCTATGTTTTTCAACTCATGCCAATCAGGCACAACCTCAGTTGGAGATGGTTAAGGGCACTGTAATGCCCGGAACATCAAAAATGCTTTTTCGATCTACGATCTATGACTTCAATGCCAAAGTTGATATTGACTCTGACCTTTTGGGCGTGGGTCTGCTGCTCAGCAAACATGCTAGTGATGCTCTTCTAGGATATGAGTGCATTGATGAAAGGTTTCTTACAGCAAAATTTCAGACAAGCATTAAAGACTTGAATGTTATATGCTGTTATGCCCCCACTGAGGATTCTGATGAGGATGAGAAGGATAGGTTTTACAGACAACTTCAGGATATTTTGAATTCTGTCAAGAAAGGAGATATTACCCTTGTTCTTGGTGACTTCAATGCCAAAGTTGGTACCGACTCTGACCTTTGGGGAGGAGTAATTGGCCCTTTTGGTATTGGTAGCTGCAATGGCAATGGGCAACGTCTCCTGCAGGAAAGTAAACTCAATGGATTCAGAATAACTAACACTTATTACAAACACCGCGACATACATAAATACACATGGGTTTCACCTGATGGGCTGCATAGGAATATGATTGATTATATATTAATTAACAGCAAATGGACTACTTCTGTTAGGAATACCAGGTCATATAGGGGAGCTGAAATTGGATCTGACCATTACCTGTTAAAAGTGTCTTGCAAATTAAACTTAAAAAGTGTTGTGCTAGGGTTAAAAAATTTACTTTTAATACTGAAGCTCTGAAAGACCCAATTGTAGCCAAAGCTTACCATGATAGGTTACTTAGTCATTATGACAGTCATAGTATGCTTACTACTGAAGTTGAGGAAGAATGAGGAAGAATTTTAAACAGGCTTTTTTGGACACTAACAGTACTCTTTTAGGAAAAAAGGAGCAGAAGAGACAGAATTATCTGAGTGATAAGGCTCTTGAGCTTATTTCGGAGAGAAAGAACTGCAGGAATGCCCTTAATCAATATCCTACTAGTCCTAATAGGAAGCGTTACAGAGAACTTAATAAACGTGTAAAAGATCAGTTAGCTGCTGTTAAGAATCTTTGGCTTGATGGCTTGGCTGACAAAGCAGAGGAAGCAGTTAGACAGCACAACAGCAGAGAGCTGTACCATATAGGATAAACAAGATAAGGTTATAGAAGGTGAGGATTCTGTCACGGCTAGGTGGGCTGAGCATTTCAGTGATGTTCTAAACAATGTGGTTAGTTATACTCCCATTGTTTGCAATGATGACAAATGCATTGGTGGCTTTAATGATGGCCCTATAACACAATTTGAAGTTATTTTGGCTGTTTCTAAACTTAAACTACATAAATCCCCAGGGGTAGATGAAATCACTACCGAAATGCTTAGAGCTGCGAATGTTTCGGTTACCACTTGGATGACTGAAATTCTGAATATCTTTTATGATAAAGGCATGGTTCCTAAGGATTTTACCAGAGCTATTGTTATCCCTATTTTCAAAAAAGGTGATCGCAGTTCTTGTGATAACTATAGGGGTATCAGCCTACTCTCTGTTCCAGGTAAAGTTCTTTCCATGATTGTGCTTAATAGAATTAAGAATCTGGTTGACAGGCAATTGTGTGATGAGCAATGTGGATTCAGAAGTGGTATGGGATGTGCAGATCAAATATTTTCACTCAGGCAGATTCCTGAGAAATGTTTAGAGTTTCAGAAACCTTTGGTTGCTAGCTTTGTTGATTTCAAAAAGGCTTTCGACTCTGTTGATCGTCATAATTTGTGGTTGATTGTGTGATCATATGGTATACCAGACAAGTTAGTTAATATAATGAAAGCTCTCTGTAATAACACTGAGTCGAGTGTGAGAGTTGGTAAGGCTTGTAGCAAATGGTTTAGCATTACTTCTGGTGTTCGACAAGGGTGCGTTTTGTCTCCTTTTCTCTTTCGTTTGGTTATTTATTATGTTATGCGAAATTCACTTCAATGGAAAGATTTTGATCTTAAATGGGCTGGAGATAAGAAAATTTCTGATTTAGATTATGCTGATGGTTTAGCCCTTTTGGCAAATGATGTTGATGAGATGAACTCTTTCATTCGAGTTGTTGATGAGACTGGTAGTAGAGTAGGTTTGGTTATAAACAGAGAGAAAACTAAAGTGATTAAAATTGGTCAGGCAGGCAGGCTGTGATTCAGTTAATCTGAATTGTTGCAGTCTTGAGCAGGTGTCACATTTTAATTATCTTGGGAGCTATGCAACAGATACTGGTGATGTGCGGCATGAGATTAACAGACGAATGGGGATTGCTGCCGGGACTTTTAAGAATCTATGGAAATTGTGGAGAAATAGACGTATACAGCTAAAGACTAAAATTAGACTCTATAATAGTTTGATTTTTCTAGGGTTAGTTATGATAGTGAAACTTGGACATTTTGTAAACACGATAACAGGAAACTTGATGCTTTTGATTCTAGATGCTTATGCAGTATCTTGGGCATTAGATGGTTCAACTTTGTAACTAATGAGGAGGTTAGGCAAAGGAGTCTGCAACCTCCTTTAAGCAGCATATTGTGCAGAGAGAGACTCTGTTGGCTTGGCTACGTTGCCCGTATCTATAATTATAGATTGGCGAATAGGGTTATGAACAGTGTGCCTAAAGGCTTCAGAAAGAGGGTGAGAACAAGGATGCGCTGGGCACACAATGTCAAACAGGACCTTATTAGAATTGGTGTGCTGTGGCCAGATGCATCAGATGTAGCTCAGGATAGACATGCTTGGAGAAGTAAATTGCACTGTCTGGTTGGATCTCTGTAGCCCATGGCTGCTTGAGGAGGTTGACGATGATGAAGAAAACAGTTAAGCAGTAATGTGAGTGGTGTTACCTGCACTGTCTGAAAGGCGAAAAAATGAGTGCTTTGAACAAAAATTTATTTTTGAACAGAGAATGCATTAGGTAAACAGTCGCTGTTGTAAATTTTGGTGCATGTGTGTAGTATGAAAATGGTAAACTCATCTACCCTACACCTATAAGTGTTATCCTGGTTACCTGAGTGGGAAGATTCACTTTGCGGATTTGTGCCATAACAATGATGTTAAAAACTGTTCTGATCAGCACACGCGGCACGTGATGCATAATTTTCGAGTTTACAAGTATCGAAATGAGGCAGAACAGCGTTGTATGGACGTCATGAAAGAGTCAGTTGCAGTGAGGAACCTGAAATTTCGTGTGTTGAATTGTACTATAACTCTCAAATTGTCACAGTGGCTCGCATTTCCTAGCCATTTAGACGAAATGATGGCTGTGTCGTGTAACATGCGTGGCACCCTCAAAGACAACCACCTGCACTCTGTACCATCCTGTTATAGAGTGGTTAGTGTGCTTAGCTATTGATCAAGCGCATCTGGTTCAAGCCTCAGGTAAGGCTTAGGAATTTGTGGTGGTGGTGGGGTAGTTCAGTCAGTAGCATACCAGGCTCCAAATCTGCAGTTCCCAGGTGCAAGTCTCAGCTCGATCTGCATTGAGATTTATCTCTGGAAAACTTCCACTCTGCCCAGTCCCCTCGGTTGGATAGGAGATTAAGCCATGGCCCAATATGTTGAAGAGCCATATCCTGTACATGTGAAGAACATGCTGGAGGGCCTTGACAGGAGTTTACTCCCTATCTCCCAACAGCTGTCCAGTGGGTTCCCTCCCCCAACTTTCTCTGAGCCTTCAGGGTCCTTGCGACCTGACTATTTAGCTCATTGTGTGCAAAAGAATGCCACTCAGAGTAAACTAACTCAAACCAACCCTGAACTCTGTCATCATGGAATATTCTGAATCAGTTCTGCTTTTCCTGCTGTTGAGGGGTCCGACCGTGTCTGTTAGCTCTAAGTGGATATTTTCCAGCAAGAATTAACACGTCTGATACCATTAGATGAATTTCAAACTGAAGAGAAACTCATGACTGTCATTGAATGGTCGGGTGACATGGATATTCATTGGGATTGTATGGGAATGCGGTTTGTTTTACTTTGTAGATTCTGGATATGTATGCACTCTATAAATATAATGCTCTTGACGACGATGCAAGAAATCAAATGTATAAATTAGTTTAATAAAAACTTGTAACCTATAAAATGTATTATTTATGATTCATTTTTGTCTTAGTGTGGATAGGAGAAAGAAGGTACTGGCTAGTATAGTAAGTGTGATTATAAGACTGTTAACAATAGTGAGAATTGTATTGGAAACCTTACCGAATACACAGGCAGCAACCGTGATGAGAGAAAAATATTACGGTGGCGTTGCAAGTTCAATAAAAAAAATATAAATACCCCCTCAAGCAGCTGCTTGCCACAGAGGTCTGACAGGAGCCTGTCAGTTTATATGCTATAACAGAAGGTCTGTGAGGGTGGCAGCAGAAGAGAAGTGTGTGTGAGGTGCATCTCAGCAGAAAAACACCAACATCCATGCCTTATCTGGAGCTCGAACCCAGGTCCCTTAGATCAGTAGCCAAGATTTATTGGTGACATCAACACAGTTGCAGGTATTATTCTTTCCCTCAGGGAATGGCAACATCTCGTCAGTTACTTGGGGTGGGTGTACGAGAAGACAAAGAATTGGAAATCCATTACTATAACCCTGTAAGAGGTAAAATTTTAGCACAGAGTATTTTTTTTTATGGGTCTTCCACTCAAATCTCTCTGGAAATGGCTAGAGAATAGAGAAACGGCTTGCTTACATGTTACACAAGTCCATGCTCTGGAAATTTCCGAGAAACTGTACCTACATAACTGGTTTAGACGAACAGTGGAAAGCCAATCTCATGATTGTGAAAAACCTAACTCGCTGCAATGATGGTTATCGTTACATGTTAACAGTCATTGATGTGTTCTCGAGGTATGGATGGGTAATGACCCAAAAGACAAAAACAGGGAAAGAAGCGGTGTCAACATTCAAAAAATTCTTTTTGAAAGGGCGGTCTGTTCTGAATGTAAACACTGACCAAGAAAGCGAACTTATCAACAGAGTATTACAGAAATTCCTGAAAAAGAAAGGTATTAAGTTTTTCATCACGTACTCAAACAAAAAACAGCTTTGGTGGAAAGACTGGGAAGATATAAGCTCAATAACACATACTAATACTTCAACGTGTTGCAACTTGTCATGTAATACTACAATGCAACGGTTCATGGTGAACACAATAAAGCTCCCAAGGACGTGACTCTGCACAATGAAGATGTCACGTGGCTGCATATATATATATGGTAATTTATCCAAAGAAAAACTAGCATTTAAAGGTGGGGGACATGGTTTGGCTAACCAATCTTATAGTACCCTTCAAGAAAGCAGGTACGCATTTGTGGGCCAAACAAAATTTTAAAGTGGATCAGGTGTTGTGTCGACCTTTCTCCCCCCCCACCCCTCCCGCTGTTCACAAAGTGCAAGATTCCGATGGGGAAGTATTAAAGGATCGTTTTGCAAATCAAAACTGCAAAACGTGACTGAACATACTTTACTGGGCCGAGAAAATAATTGAGAAAAAAGGTCAGAAGGCAGTGGGCAAATTTAATGGCTATCCCAAGCTTTCTTCTATTGAGAAAAATGGACAGTTGCTATTTGACACTACCTTGTATTGCCATTCAGAATACTTATCCCCACAACTCACAGAGTGATATCAGGTTCATTTAACGCAACCCCTAAACCTTCAGAGGAGATGGAAAGTGAGACTAATAGAAGGTTCACTTACCTGTGAAGTGGTACAAATCGATCGATCCAATGATGCATTTTATTATTATGATATTCCTCCTTCCCCGAAGAATACCTGAAAATCAAACTACAACTTGTGAAATTGAACCGTGAAGACCTCTTCATGCATCTTACTGTCATCGTTCCTAAAGAAATGCAAGTGACTTGTAATGGAGGTTTTTGGGTTTTTAATCTGCATGAAGGATATGGAGTGGAGTTGCCCAAATCGAGTCTTATCTAGATTATGTGCATGGATGCTTTGATAAACCTCTCCATCATCTTTACACTACAGACACTTGCAACACAACAGAGTTAGAGGTGGCGGGGGGGGGGGGGGGCTCAGTCGGTAGCGCACCAGGCTCGTAATCTGCAGTTCCCAGGTTCGAGTCCCAGCTGGGTCAGCATTGAGATTTATCTCCAGAAATTTCCTTGCCCTGCCCACGGTCAATAAGGGACCGATGGACTTGGAAAGGCCGCCGTCTGTCGGATGGGACGTTAAGCCATGGCAACAGAGTTAGAGATCGATGCTGTTACTTCTATGTCCCCCCCCGCCCCCCCGAAGTGGGACCATCTTGTCGAGGTGGAGGGGGGGGGACCTACGGTGCCTCTGAGAAGTTGGGTTCGCATCGCTGGCTCCCGAGTTCACGATATCTTGTGGCCCCTGGTGGAGGGGACCTTTTGAGGGTCTGCACACTGGTCCGGGGGGGCTGGTCCAGTGGGCTTATTGACTTGTCCCCTGTGAAGCTCAGGGTTGCAGCCCCAATTGAGGGGCCGTTGCTGGGGGTTTGCTGGCCGGTGTTGAGGTGGTGCCTCTGTGAAGTAGGGGTGGCCCGCTTTCCTTGGGTGGATGGCATGCATGCGCAAGGCTTGGTGGAGGTGCTGGAATGGGAGGGTCTGTTGAAAGGGTTTTGGCTTGTGGCCCGATTAGGAAGACTCATCCTGCCACCTGAGAAGGTTCGCCGCAATTCCTGATGGATGCACCCTATGCGCCAGGAGGGCTGCGGGTTGTGTTTATGGAGAGATAGAAATTGAGGGTTCGTGACTGGGAGTGGTGACCCCGGTCGATGGACTTGTCGATGGAAGAGCTGCTGAGGCGCCGGACATGTGGACTTTCGGCGCGGTCTCAGTGATGTTGTGAGTCGGAAGACTGTTCTCTGGGGGGCTTCGGCCCACTCACAATGGAGAAGACGAAGTTGGCGGCTCGCGACTAGGAGTAGCTTACCTGGTCGACGGGCTTATCAATGGAACAGCCAAACTAAGAGTACCACAGTAGCTCTTTAGGCAGAATGACGTGGTGGAGGGGCTTAGGTACCTCAGTGAAGTAGGGTGGACTGGTGGTCCTTATGTGTTCAGCCACGCTGGCATCCCCCTGGAGATGCCGATTGATAACGTCTGTCGAAAGGCACTGGAGCTCCCAATTAGGCAGACTCATCCAGGCATCTGCGAACGGCTCGGTTGCCCGCCCCGAAGTAGGTGGTTGACAGTTTGCTGGGGGCCGCGAGTAGGCTCTATGGAGAGGACTAAGTTGAGGGTCATGTTGAAAGGGATTGATCGACCCGATTAGGCGTGGCTCATCGATGGGAAAGCCTGAAATTCTCCGCCATGGGTGATAACAGCTCAAAAGGTTAGTACTATCATCTAAAGTTTGGCAATCTAAATTCAAAAATTACCATCTGATATCAGTTTGGCAAAAGAATTTGGACCAAATTCAGTGAGTTATTTGGCTTTTTGCTAGGCACGGCAATGATCAAAATTCAAAAAGACCACTCACTGCACCTCAATGATTATCTCATCAGACTTGTTTTAACAACCAAAAGTCTTTCTCATCGCAGGGTCACTACAGACTGAAGGCAGAACAACAGAAGGTTCTCTAGCGAGTGGATTGTGGTTTCGTGGCAACTCCCACAAGATGTAGTGCTGTCGAAGTATAGCGGAACATCGGGATTGCCACACATTACAGGTAACCCCCGTTCATCGCGACCCCGGCGAGTGCGGATTCGTTATATCGCGATCTTTTTTTTTGTCTCGGCACTTGTGTGGCTTTGAAACATGCGTGGAAAATTCAAAATGAATGGTTGCACGTGCGTGCTAACTTTCTTTCTCGCTCAATCACATCATACACATGTACATAACGTAAAGTTACGAGCGTGGGCGAGACAAAAGAACTCCGTGCGCCGGTGCCTGGTACGGTTGAGCCAGTGCATCATTTGGTTCTATCCTTCAGTGGAATCTTAGCTGCAGTGTCAAACGCACGCTAATTAAATTGACTACATATTTTTTTTATCCCTTCGTAATTTTTAAAATGTCAAAAAGACAATGTGAAAAATCGGTTAAGAAAATTCGCAATGTAGTAACTTTAGAAAAGAAACTAAAAATTGTAGAAAGGATAGAAAGTGGTGGTAAATTTACAGTTGTAGGAAGGGATTTCAAATTGCCTGAGTCTACAGTGCGATCAATTGTGCAACAAAAAGACAAAATTAAAAAGGCTGGCGAAAGTGTTACTCCAATTACAGCGACGAAAGTTTCACGAACCAGAAGTTTTTTGATGACAGAAATGGTATTAAGCAAATGGATAGAGGACCTAAATCAACACCACATGTCTGTGAGTACCCAAATCATAATGAATAAATCACTTAGTCTTTGGGATCATTTAAAATCTGAACATGGAGGAGAAGAAGTTTTTAAAGCAAGCAAAGGTTGATTTGATCGGTTTAGAAAACGATAAAACTTGCATAGCCTTAAAATGATTGGCGAATCGGCTAGTGCAGACGTAGAATCAGCTGAAAAATATCCAATGGAGTTCCGTGAAATTGTGGAAAGGGGAAATTATCCACCAAATTTAATTTTTAATGTAGATGAGACGGGATTCTATTGGAAACGAATGCCAACACGTACGTTTATTTCCATAGAGGAAAAGACTGCTTCTGGATTTAAAGCAGCCAAGGATCGTCTAACT
Source organism: Ryuthela nishihirai (assembly GCA_038380435.1). Taxonomy (NCBI): domain Eukaryota; kingdom Metazoa; phylum Arthropoda; class Arachnida; order Araneae; family Heptathelidae; genus Ryuthela; species Ryuthela nishihirai. The sequence continues at coordinate 36,131,527 of JAWZYU010000022.1, forward strand.
CTTCTTCTCGGCGGAAATGCATCAGGAGAATTAAAATTGAAACCATTGTTGATTTATCAATCAGAAACTCCTCGTGCCATGAAAGGTTATTCTAAAAACAATTTTATAAAAACTACTAAAAACAATTTACTAGTTTTTTGGCGAAGTAACCCTAAGGCTTGGATGACACAAAATTTATTTATGGACTGGTTTAAAACTTGTTTCTGCCCAGAAATAAAAAAATATTGCGAGGATATTGGAGTTGAACCTCGAGCTCTTTTGATGTTGGACAATGCGCCGGGACATCGTGTGGAACTTGAGACTCTGTGCACTGATTTTCCCGTTGAAGTGGTATTCTTACCTCCGAATACCACTTCCATCTTACAGCCTATGGATCAAGGCGCAATAGCAGCATTCAAAACCTATTATATAAGAAAAACGATGCGCCAACACATTGAAGAAACTGATGGAGGTGGTAGAGATGCCATGCGGGTTTGGTGGAAACAATTTAATATTATGAAAACTATCAGAAACATTGACGAAGCGTGGGATGAAGTCACCCAGTCGTGTATGAAGGGTGTTTAGAAAAGGTTGCTCAGAGAAATTATTGAAGATCACATCAATTATGAAAATCATATTCAAAATATCATCGAAGAGATTAGTCTTATAGCCACTTCCGGAGGCATTGAAGGTGTTGATGTAGATGATATTCAGACTTTGTTAAAATCACACGGTGAACCCTTAACTAATGAAGAGCTGCAGGAAATGGACTGCCATACTATGTCCCAAGAAAATGACGTCTCGGAACCTGTTCCCGTGCGAAAGCTAAGTGTCAAAATCATTGAAAAGGCCCTTTCTCTTCACAATCAATTCATGGAGTTGTTAGAAGAAAACGACGAAGATTACGAGCGAGTGAGTGCTGTAAAGCGTGGTTGTAACGGATTATTTGACAGTTATCGGCAAATTTTGCATAATAAACGTAGAGAGGCCAAACAAGGGAATCTAGATTCCCTTTTGCGACGCGGAACAAAATGAATAAATTATGAATTTTGAAAATATGACATTTTTTGTTATTAATAATATTTATTTTATTAATAAAGTGTTTTTTCGAATTTTAAAATTATTTTTTTAAATCCCCCGTTGATCGCGAAATTTCGCTTATCGCGACCATGTCCAGAACGTATCCTTCGCGATGAACGGGGGTTACCTGTATTATGAACAAATAAGAAGTCATCATAACACACAGCTCACTGCAGTGCCAGGGCGGGGGTGGCTCAGTCGGTAGCGCGCCAGGCTCGTAATCTGTAGCTCCCAAGTTCGAGTCCCAGCTGGGTCAGCGTTGAGATTTATCTCCGCAAAATTCCCCGCCCTGCCCACGGTCAGTAGGGGACACCGATGGGCTTGGAAAGGCCGCCGTCCGTCGGATTGGACGTTAAGCCGTGGCCCCGTGTGCGGGAGAGCCATACCCTGTGCACGTTAAAGAACACGCTGGATGGCCTTGACGGGAGGCTACCATCTGTCTCCCAACAGCTGTTCCAGTGGGTCCCCTCCCCCAACCTTCTCTGAGCCTTCGGGGTCCATGTGACCTGGCCATTTAGCCCATGGTGTGCAAAAAAGTGCCGCTCAGAGGTAAAACAACCCAAAAACAACCCACTGCAGTGCTTCATTGCATCAAGCTGCAGGTATAGTCATCAGCGCATGTGGCATACGGAATGAGCCTCGTTCAACTGTATTTCACACCTCATTACAGGGAATGTAATATAATTTATGACGAAACTCGATGCTCCACAACTCAAGGCACTACATCATTAGGGAGATGCCACGTGTTACCACTATCCATCGTCGGAGCTGAACAGTACTATGGAAGTAAAGTCCAGCACTCGCCAAAACCTAAATGTAATCTTCGTCCTTGGTCGCCACAAACAAGGATACTGAGAATCCAAGTTGCTCTGGCATCCCTAACGCTGAATAGGGAATGTAGTAGTAAATCAATAAACGAATTCACAGCATCATTATTAATTCATAATTTTTTTTGGCAACCTGGCTTCCAACGTATATGGCGCTGGTCTTAGGAGAAAATAATGAAATTCTTCAATGTTATAGTAAATGTGAAACTTTATATCATAAGCTCACCAGACAAAATATTAGTCATCTCCCACTGCAAGAAGGTTATGTCCGTCGACAGCAACAGAGGGCGCACCAGTAATAAAAAAATAATTAAAATAAATACCCCCTCAAGCAGCTGCTTGCCACAGAGGCCTGACAGGAGCCTGCCAGTTTATATGCCAGAGTAGAAGGTCTGAGAGGATGGCAGGACCTCGGCAGAAAAACGACACATACATCCATGCCTTATCCGGGGCTCGAACCCAGGTCCCATCGATCAGTAGCCAAGCGTGCTAACCACTCGGCCACGTGACGGCTCCCAGTAATAAATGCATCCTACAAATAGCTGTGCCATGCGCTATGAGGCTGTGACAAGTAGTGGTTGTGTGCCAGTGGTGTATGAGGAAGTGACAAGAAGTGGTTGTGTGCCACGTGTGTGTTAGTCGCTCCGTGAAACATGAGTCACGCCAAAGATGTGAATGAGTGGCAAAAAGGTGTTATTGCGTTTGGTTGAGCTAAACGTCACAGTGTACAAGAAGTGGCTGCCTTTGCAGGTGTGTTGAAATATACTCTGCAAAGGGTCTTCCAGTAGTGGCGTACATCACAGTCCACCGCTAATCGTCATGAGAACTGAAGCAGAAAGATTGTGCTTACCAATAGGGACTGCTGCAGTGTGTCGTGCACTGTTAGGGCAAACCACTTTGCAATGAGGCCGAAATTGCTCCAGTCAGTCAATGCAGGCCTACAACAAGCTGTTTCCGGATGAACACTCCAAAGGGAACTGCATGCCATGGATATCTGGAGCAGAGTACCGCAGAGAGACCCATGTTAACAGCTCTGCAGAAGGCTGCATGGCTAGAGTGGGCGCAGTGCCACAAAGACTGGACAGTCGACTCTTGGAACTATCCGCAGTTCAGCCAGATTGGCCGGATGGCTGGGATGCAGTTCAGCCAGATTGGCCAGATGGCTGGGACGGAGCTCTACTGCAAATATATATAAACTTGTAGGTGTCTTGGAAACATGTGATATTGTCGGATGAGTCACGTTTTTTGCTTGTACTCGAATGATGCAAGGCGACGGGTACATCGTAAGCCACATGAAGCCTTCCATGCGGACTGTGTACAAGGTTCTGTTCAAGCTGGAAGAGGCTCTTTGATGTTCTGGGGGTGTTTCACATACGAGGAAATGGGTCTTTTGGTTGCAGCGACATCACACTTGAACCAGAAGGGCTATATGGAGCTACTGGAAGACCACGTTGCCTTTTGTGTAGCATCTTCACAATGAACACCAGAAGGATACCTGAAGTCTTCCAAGACGAAAATTGTCGCGTGCCAGGGCTCGAAGTGTGTCGGATTGGCACGACAAGCATTCTGAAGCCTTCGAACATCTCGACTGGCTCGCCAAATCCTGAATTTGAATCCCATAGAAAACTTTTAGGACTATTTAACTATTATATTTTATTAATTATATAAACTTGTAGGACAAGTGAAGCTCCGTCCCAGCCATCCGACCAATCTGGCTGAACTGCGGTATTTGCTTCTGGAAGATTGGATGAATATTGATGTGCACTACATCTGCACGTTGGGTTGGGTTGTTTTACCTCTGAGCGGCACTTTTTTGCACACCATGGGCTAAATGGCCAGGTCACATGGACCCCGAAGGCTCAGAGAAGGTTGGGGGAGGGGACCCACTGGAACAGCTGTTGGGAGACAGATGGTAGCCTCCCGTCAAGGCCATCCAGCGTGTTCTTTAACGTGCACAGGGCATGGCTCTCCCGCACACGGGGCCACGGCTTAACGTCCCATCCGACGGACGGCGGCCTTTCCAAGCCCATCGATGTCCCCTACTGACCGGGGCAGGGCGGGGAATTTTTGTGGAGATAAATCTCAACGCTGACCCAGCTGGGACTCGAACCTGGGAACTACAGATTACGAGCCTGGGGCGCTACCGACTGAGCTACCCCCGCCCCACACCTGCACACTGGTGGCATCCATGCCAGACAAGATTTCGGCTCTTCTTCGGTTGCACGGAGGCATTATGCGCTATTAGGTGACATTCAGCCAGGAGTGACTAATTTTTTGTCCGGTGAGCTTATTAGTCGTATGGGGATCAAATAGAAAAATTTCCTGAGAATGACAGTTGACAGACATAGTAAATGTCAGTGCCCATAATGTAAAAGTAAGGGAGGGCACACACCGCTGCAATTTGCAACAGCAAAGCGATGGAGATTCCAATTGCTTCTTAAAAATGCATGTACAAAGCTGTGGTACCGCACAGTGCAGCAATTGGAACCCAGTTGCGATGCAACAGGCACTGGTGACTTCTTCGGTGTTGCAAACGATTTGAGCGATATTTTATGGAACGAAGCAGTCATTTTTGTCATCCTCCTATTTTGTTTGTGGTCTTCGATTACTGCGCAAATTTTATTTTATCGTTTATCATCCCATTACTCATCGTTAATATAGGAATATAAATTTTGCTTATTTTAAAGCATCGAATCTTGACTGTGATATCAAGCTAGATGTCACGAACACCCAATATGGATTTCATTTCGGTTAAAACTATGGAGTCTGGTAAGTAATCATTTGTTATGTAGTGATTAATATGTAACAGAATTACATTAGAATACTAATGGATAATATATTAGGGAGTATATTTCTGCTGCTTATACAAGTTATTACTACAAAGCAGTTAAATAATTTGAAGTTTAATATACTGGCGGCAAGTCATAGCGTAGGCGTTTACTAATGCTAATACACAAGCTGTCTAATGTGGTATTACACAGTCGTATCAGAATAATATGACCACCTACCATACATATACTATAGTAGGTGGTCATATTATTCAGATACGACTGTGTATTATATACTCGCACCGAGTGGTTAGTGCACTTGGCTACTGATCTAAGGGACCTGGGTTGGAACCCCGGGTAAAGGCATGAATGTATGTGTTGTTTCTCTGCTGGGGTTCTGCCATCCTCACAGACCTTCTGCTATGGCATATAAACTGAACTGACAGGCTCCTGTCAGACCTCTGTGGCAAGCAGCTGCTTGAGGGGGTATTCATTTTATTTTTACAATATTAACAAACACTTAGGATTATTAAATAGTACTAGATTTAGTTGAAATGAACCCTAAGTTTTTAATGTTCTGGAGAATAAGTTTGAATATTTCAGAAAATAGTACTAATAAAACTGTCATGTAGCTGTTGTTTTGTAGCGTGAGGAGAATATGGCGCAAGTATCACTTTCGTTTTGACTGCAAAGTTTACTTTCAGTAGGGCATACAACTTATCACAATCGTATGAATTCTAATAGGAATTTTTAAAGTAATTTTGCTAATAAAATAAACACTGACTACTAGATGAGTGTCAAATGTTTCGATATCAAATGTTAATAATAAAATGAGCCCTTTGCGATCTTATGTGTTTACATTTGATTTTCCATTGCGATCTCGGAAATATTCATAACAGACTTTCTTTTTTAGAAATTCATATTAAAAGCACACTGACAACTTATTACATTTGATTGTTATACCTAATCATTGTAATTATACTTAAAGGATATAAAAACCTTTTAAATTACTCTCAACCTGAATTCTCATACTTATGAGACAGGAGACAGTTAATTATTTCATGGTCGAATACACTTTGCAGTTATTATTAAAGTGGTAAGAGAGGAAGAATATTTTACTGCTTTATCCAAGTCGTTGACGAGTCCTTAGAGAGATGGTTCATATTATGTTATCCAAGTTGATGTTGAGTTTGAAATATCGCAGGCTGACGCACTCATTTTTGGACACACTACTGGTGGTTGTTGTGGTCTATTTCCGGTTTGAGATGCCTGTCCCCAGTACAATCGTGCGCACGTTAAAGAACACACTGCATGATATATAATATAGGAATATAAATTTTGCTTATTTTAAAGCATTGAATCTTGACTGTGATATCAAGGTATTTTTATTAAGTTTGCACATCGCAACCAAAGGATCCATTTCATTGTCTCCATTATATTAAACTTCAAATGATTTAACTGCATTGTAGTAATAACTTATCTAAACAACAGAAATATACTCCCTAGTATATTATCTGTTAATATTCTAATGTAATTCTGTCACATATTAATCACTACATAATAAATGATTACTGGATGGCCTTGATGGGAGGCTGCGATCTGTCTCCCAACAGCTGTTCCTGGGCTCCCTTCCCCGAGCCTTCAGGGTCCTTGTGACCTGGCCATTAAGCCCATTGTGTGCAAAAAAGTGCCGCTCAGACGTAAAACAACCAATCCTAATTACACACTTTTTTAATGATTCTGCGCTGTTGTTGCATGTCCGGTCATTTATTACCTCTCCTTTCTTCAACAATGGGGTTGCATCTGATGACTTTTTCTAACACACTCAAATTAAATAAGAGAAACTTTACCCTTGCTAAAAATTTTACATTTCAATATTCATCATAAAACACATCAAAATCGAACATAAAACCAGACGACCACTGTTAATGCACGTTTCACTCATAGCTTTGTCAGGCAGTGTGGTCTTTGCCACTGAACTTTATAAGACAGTCCCTCTAGCGGTCATCCAGGGCATATCCCGTTAAATGGTTTGAATTTAATTTCCAGGCAGCTGGTAAAGGTTACATAATTTGTTCTGTCTTAATGATTAGGCTTTCCATGTAGTTTAATTGCGATTTCGTTTTTGGAGCTGAAATTATTTTAGGCTTCAGTGTACAATTATGCAAATCTGTTTGTAAAATAGTTTGCGTTAATACTGTTTTACCTAACCGGTTTATCAAATCGTATTGATGTTCTGCTACTCGCTCTGCTTTATATTGTCAATTATTTCATATTTTCATTTTCAATTTCGATTAAATACCCCCTCCAGTGTAGATACGGTCTTATCCCTATCATCAATTGCAAGTGATTTAACAGTACTTATTATTTTCAACGGTAATCTTATATCATATTTGTTTAATATTTTAGCTAATACATCCGAGAAACCAGGAATGTAATGAAAAGCTATTGTATATTTTACATTCGACTGCGGTATTTGAGCTGGTTGAATTTGTGATATTTTATTTATTTTTCAATTCTTTCCAAATATTTTTTATGGTAATCTGCTTGTATTCCTATTTTGTATATGTATGTGTCGTTTTTTTGCTGAGGTCCTGCCATCCTCTCAGACCTTCTACTGTGGCATATAAACTGACAGGCTCCTGTCAGACCTCTGTGGCAAGCAGCTGCTTGAGGGGGTATTTATTATTTTTATTTTTTAATTTAATTCTATAGTAAACGCTTTTCTAGTGGAACAGTATCAATATGATTTAAGGAAATGCGAGTTGAACACGGTTTTTTTTTATAGTGTTCTGGGTGGGTTGAATTTTCCGGAATTATATCTGTTATATAAATCGGTTTTCTATATACTGTTGTTTCACATTTATTATTGTTACATGTGATTAAAATGTCTAAATACGGAAGTTTTTTCATGTGTAAAATTAATGGTTGGAAGGATACTGTTAAAAGTATCCAGATTTTTTTTTTATCTAAATCATGGTCCCAAAAGAGAAGCACATCATCGATGTACCGCAGGAACAAACGAGGTTTAAATTGCACCAACCGTAATGCCTCCATTTCAACATGGCAGAGGATCACGTCAGCCACGAGCCCAGACAGAGGTGATCCCATTGGCAACCCCTCAGTCTGGACCAGTGTCTCGCAAACTGTGTGCCGCGAGAGATTCCAGGTGTGCCGCGAGAGATTTTCAAATTGACACTAGATATTCCAAAGATTTCATTTTGACTTGACTTGTGTTATCGAAGTGCTTTAATAAAAATCTTTCAGATTTTATCAACTGGGATCTTGTAAGTATTTATCAAGCTTTTTCCAAATTTTGGTATTAATTTTTGATTATTTCAAGCCATAGAATGGACAAATATTTAAAACAAACGAGTTATGATTAATTATATTTATTATTATATTTATTTTAAATAAAATGCATTTAACGAAACTTCCATTTTCCTCTTTTTACGTAACCATCAAAAATTCCTTTTTTAGGTGTGCCGCGGGAAAAAAAAAATAGATTCATTGTGCCGCAGAGTAAAAAGGTTTGCGAAACACTGGTCTGGACCCACATGCGACCTTTGACCTGGGACCATTTGGATGTGGCCAGGTCCAGGGCATCATGCACACTAAAGTACTCCTTTGCCGTGGGCCTCGTCTCCTCCAACCATCTTGTCTTCATGTGCATCGCTACATCCAAAACCGGAGTGTTTGGGTACAGCAATACAACAGCGAATGAATGCATTGTTTGTTTCATCAATTTGACAATTTTGAATTAATTTAACTACTTCATAACATGATGTTGCTGTATATTCTGTTTGTAACATGTACTTTAAAAATGTCAAAAATAATAAATGTCGCTGATTTCCTTCTTGATACTAGTGACCGAAAGACGTAATTCTACTTCTGAAGTTTTACCTTCACAAAAAGTTGCGATACTGCTGGGTATATGGGCAACTTACGTTCCTTTGCTATACTTTCTGGAAGGGGTCATTTCTTAATCTCTCCAATTTTCCTATGGTTTTAGGTATAGGGTCTTCCTGCATTAATTCATATTTTAAATTAGTTAAAGTTTCATTAATTTCTTCCTCATATTGCTGTTTTGCAATAATTACCATTCGATCTGTTTTATCAGCCATTAAAATCTTAATCGAGTTCTTTTCCATTTTCTCTAATTTCTATTTGTATTTATTTGTTTTATGGTTTGATACAATTTAAATCGGATAACATCCTTTTGTATTTGTGGGACTTAGTTTTTGTTCTACCTGTGGTATTAAATTTACCAAACGTGGTATTTTAGTGAGGTAGGCAAATTTTGCTCACCTTTCTAAGGCATGTTACTTGGTGTTTATTTAAATCTACTCCTGCCAAATTTATAAATTTTGGTTCCTTTACACCAGCACTTTCTACTATTATTATTCTATTCTACTATTATTATTTATACATATTGAATTACGATTTTGGCTTATATTTATTAAATCTACTATAGTTTCTGCTATCTTCTGACTAGTTATATTCACTTGATTTACGTTGGATTGCATTACCGTATGTCCTCTTTCCTGTAAATTACTCATGTTATCTATCCTTATTTGGTTAAATCCTTATTTAGTTAATTTCCTATTATACTATTCATCATAATTTTTACTTCCTTTTAATATTTCTATTTTTCTTTGATGTTTTATTTTAATTATATTGGTTTCCCCTACCATTTTCTCATATACTTCCCCATTACGTACTTTTATTATATCTGTTCCTGTATTACTTAATTCCAAATACCGTCTATACACCTTATTTTCTATCTTCCTAATACCCTTCTGGTTTTCCTAATTACTGCATTTGAAAGTTCAATTTCCGCATAATCTATATTTTTAATAAAATAAGAACATATTTTTTCCTATGAAATTTCAAAAGATTAGGTACTATATTCTGTCGTTTACATCCTACCAAAAAATTTAGCCGCTGGATCTTCCGACTGAGGGACAGCTCGAATTCACAAAATCTCCTCATCATAACATTGCTGTTGCAAATTGCGGCGGTGTGCGCCCTGCCTAAATCACAATCGTCTGTATGAGAAGAAAGAATTCAAATGAACATCAATTCAGACAATATATTTAGAGTCCCCATCTGGTGAAAAAATTATTAATGATAGTCCAAGTACCGTATTTCTTCGATTCTAAGACGCATCCCGTTTTTAGAGACGTTTATATGAGAAAAAAAGTGCGTCTTAGAATCGAAGAAATACGTTAATATTTTTGATACATTAGACTCTAATTATATAACTTACATTGCCGACTTGATTTAATCAGAAATAAAAAAATTAGTTTTCTTAGGTATTACAAAAATTAGCAGAATATCAGAAACATACTGGCGAATTAGAAAAGTCAGAAAATTATTGTTGTAACATTTTTGATAATTTTTTTAAAGAGCATGAAAAATCGAAAAAAGGATTATACTGAACAGAATAGGATTGTTATGGATTTAAGTAAGAAAGGCAAGGAATATGAAGTACAGATATCAGAAATGAATTGATGGATATCCAACAGACTGTGTTAAATAAAACTATTGAAATATCAGGTGTTCCTTTTATTTCAGGTAATGCCAAAAAATTTATTTTAGATACACTAGCTAAAAAGTTGACTGTGAATGATTATTCAGATAGACACGTAGTTAATATCCATGAATTTAAGACATTTTAATAATGGTTTGGAATTTTGCCAACTTTCCTAGAATTTGCCAACTCGCCATAATTTCAGAGAAAAAAATCCAATGCTCACATCTCCCCTGAATTTGCGAAGTCATTTCGAATTTTGCCAAATATCTTTAATTGCAGAGAAACAATCCCAATTTTCACAACTCGCCTGTGTTTTACTTACCAAGTGGCTTTGAATTTTGCCAAATGGGCATAATTTTGCAGAAAATATTACATTTTTTACATCTCATTTGAATTTTATCGTCACTTTTGAATTTTACAACTCTTCTTAATTTCACAAAACCAATCCCAATTTTCAACTTGCCTGTATATTATCAAGTGCCCACGAATTTTGCCTTAGTCTCGATTGTGCCAACTCTCCTTAATTTCACAAAGCCAATCCCAACTCGCACGAATTTTAACAAGTGGATACGAATTTTGCCAACTCGCCATAAATTTAGAGAAAAAAAAATCCCATATTTTACATCTCACCTGAATTTTGCAAAACTCTCCTTAATTTCACAAAACCAATCCCAATTTTCCAACTCATCTATATTTTACTAAGTGGCTTCGAATTTTTCCAGCTGTCTTAGATTTTTGTCAAGTTCCCTTAATTTTACAAAAAAAAAAATCCCAATTTTCACAACTCACCTGGATTTTATAAAGTCGTTTCGAAATTTGCCAATTTTCTTTTGGGGCTAGCCTCCCCCCATAGTGTGATCTAGCTGGATCCCCTCACCCAGGGACACGGGATCCGGCTAGATCAGGCCCTAGCTCTGTACAGTGCACAAAATCAGAGAAGTTGGAAAAATTTAATCTTTCACTTACTTTATGAAGATGTAAATTATATTCCTTTGCATTATTATTGAAATGATACTTTTCAGGAGAGAAGGCAGTTGTGCGAAATTTCAGTGTTTAGTTGGAATATGGTTTACTTGAGACATCATGGTACAAACAAATAAATGTACAAAGACATTATTTTACAGCCTACATGAAGCTAAGTACCTTCTTTACTGTGAGCTTCGCTTCTACAAATTCCTAATTCCTAATATTTCTGTAACATGCAATGGTTTTAAATAAGTTTGCACATGAAAAAGAAATTCAGTTTCGACGATTTTTGAGAACTGTGAATTGCAAATGTTTAATGCAGAATATGATTTTTTCCATAACATTTCAAAGAGCTAAAGCAAATCTGACCCGCTTAACATGGTTTCTTGTGCATATCATCGCTCTCAGAGAAGGAGGGGCGGGGGTGGCTCAGTCGGTAGCGCGCCAGGCTCGTAATCTGTAGTTCCCAGGTTCGAGTCCCAGCTGGGTCAGCGTTGAGATTTATTTCCGCAAAATTTCCCCGCCCTGCCCACGGTCAATAGGGGACACCGATGGGCTTGGAAAGGCCGCCGTCCGTCGGATGGGACGTTAAGCCGTGGCCCCGTGTGCGGGAGAGCCATACCCTGTGCACGTTAAAGAACACGCTGGATGGCCTTGACGGGAGGCTACCATCTGTCTCCCAACAGCTGTTCCAGTCGGTCCCCTCCCCCAACCTTCTCTGAGCCTTCGGGGTCCATGTGACCTGGCCATTTAGCCCATGGTGTGCAAAAAAGTGCCGCTCAGAGGTAAAACAACCCAACCCAACTCTCAGGGACCTGGGTTCGAGCCCCAGGTAAGGCATGGTTGTTATTCTGCTGAGGTCCTGCCATCCTCTCAGACCTTCTACTATGGCATATAAACTGACAGGCTCCTGTCAGACCTCTGTGGCAAGCAGCTGCTTGAGGGGGAATTTATTTTATTTTATTATAATGCTAAACAAGGCAGGGGGTCACGTGATATCATTTCTAGTAATGGTATATGGTTTTGAAAATGTATTTCTTCTGTACTGCAATTCATCCACAAAAGGTCTCCAACACCACACAAAGGGGAATTTTGATTTCTGATAAATAGCAGATATATATTTTCCCCAGCCAGATATTGACCCATTACTTCTTTCTTTCCTTTCTGATTTTACTTATGCTTTACTGCAGACAAGAAAAAGAAATGTATAAATAAATTGAAATGATTAGTTGAAAACAATTGACTGCCCCGACTGGTATTATTCGAACCTGGGTCTCCCAGAAGCATGCCGGTTAGACTCGAAATGGATCTCGATGGTCCAGAGGTTAAGGCGCCTGGCAAGCTCCTGAGACACCTGTATTAGAATACCAGTCAGGACAACTAATTTTTCCCCACTAATTATTTCAAGAGTTTCTTGTCTACAGGATGTTTTTCTGTCATAATTTATTACTGATGTACAAAGAAATTGTTTCGAAACCAATATGAAACTTTCAAGTCCCTTTGCACGAACTAATTCATAATTACAAAATACTTCTGTTGCATACATCATCATCCTCAAGCAACCACGGGCTACAGAGGTCCAACCAGATTGTGCAATTTAGTTCTCCAAGAATATGTCCAGAGCTACATTTGGCCACTGCACACCAATTCTAACAAGGTCTTGTTTGACATTTTCTGCCCACCACAATCTAGGCCTCCCCCTCTTTCTGAGACCTTTAGGCACAGTGTATATATTTTATTTATCCATACGGGCAACATGGCCAAACCAACAACTCTCTCTGCACAATATACTGCTCAGAGGACGTTGCCGACACCTTCTCCTAACCTCTTCATTACTTACAAAGTTGAACCACCGAATACACAAGATACTGCCTAAGCATCTAGAATCAAAAGCATAAAGTTTCCTGTTATCTGGTTTACAAAGCCTCCAGGTTTCACTACCATAACTAACCCTAGAAAGAACCAAACTATTATACAGTCTAATTTCAGTCTTTAGGTGTATACACCTATTTCTCCACACTCTCCAAAGATTCCTAAAAGTCGAAGGGGCAATCCCTATTCGCCTGTTAATCTCATGCCGCACATCACCAGTATCTGTTACATAATTCCCAAGATAATTAAACTGAGACACCTGCTCAAGACTGCAACCATTCAGATTAACTGAATCACAGCCTGCCTGACCAATTTTCATCACTTTAGATTTCTCTCCGTTTGTTACCAAACCTACTCTACTAACCAGTTTCATCAACAGCTCGAATGAAAGAGTTCATCTCATCAACATCATTTGCCAAAAGGGCTAAACCATCAGCATAATCTAAATCAGAAATTTTCGTATCTCCAGTCCATTTAAGACCAAATCTTTCCTTTGAAGTGAATTTCGCATAACATAATAAATAACCAAACTAAAGAGAAAAGGAGACAAAATGCACCCTTGTCGAACACCAGAAGTAATGCTAAACCAATTGCTACAAGCCTTACCAACTCTCACACTCGACTCAATGTTATTGTAGAGAGCTTTCATTGTGTTAACTAACTTGTCTGGTATACCATATGATCTCACAATCAACCACAAATTATGACGATCAACAGAGTCGAAAGCCTTTTTGAAATCAACAAAGCTAGCAACCAAAATTTTCTGAAACTCGAAACATTTCTCAAGAATCTGCTTAACTGAAAATATCTGATCCACACATCCCCTACCACTTCTGAATCCACATTGCTCATCACGCAATTGATTGTAAAATAGATTCTTAATTCTATTAAGCACAATCATGGAAAGAACTTTACGTGGAACAGAGAGTAGGCTGATACCCCTATAGTTATCACAAGAACTGCGATCACCTTTTTTGGAAATAGGGATAACAGTAGCTCTGGTAAAATCCTAAGGAACCATGCCTTTATCATAAAAGATATTCAGAATTTCAGTCATCCAAGTGGTAACCGAAACATTCCCAGTTCTAAGCATTTCTGTAGTAATTTCATCTACCCCTGGGGATTTATAAAGTTTAAGTTTAGAGTCAAAATAAATTCTGACTGTGTTATAGGGCCAACACTAAAACCAGTAATGCATCTATCAATGGGAATAGAACTAACGACATTGTTTAGGTGATTGAAATGCTCAGCCTACCTAGCCATAACAGAATCCAATTTGAAATGCCCAGCCTACCTAGCCATTCCATAACAAAAGGAATCTTGTTTATCCTTCAATCTCTGTATACCTGTCAGTTTTCTACTACATCATCATCATCCTCAAGCAGCCATGGGCTACGGAGGTCCAACCAGACCGTGCAATTTAGTTCTCCAAGCAAGTCTATCCTGAGCTACATCTACTGCATCTGGCCACTGCACACCAATTCTAACAAGGTCCTGTTTGACATTGTCTGCCCACCGCATCCTAGGTCTCCCCTTCTTTCTGAGGCCTTTAGGCACACTGTTCATAACCCTATTCGCCAATCTATAATTATTCATACGGGCAACATGGCCAAACCAACGGAGTCTCTCTCTGCACAATGTGTTGCTTAAAGGAGGTTGCAAACTCCTTTGCCTAACCTCATCATTAGTTACAAAGTTGAACCACCTAATGCCCAAGATACTGCGTAAGCATCTGGAATCAAAAGCATCTAGTTTCCTGTTATCTTGTTTACAAAGTGTCCAAGTTTCACTACCATAACTAACCCTAGAAAGAACCAAACTATTATACAGTCTAATTTTAGTCTTTAGGTGTATACGCCTATTTCTCCACACTCTCCATAAGTTCTTAAAAGTCCCGGCAGCAATCCCTATTCGTCTCTTAATCTCATGCCGCACATCACCATTATCTGTTACATAGCTCCCAAGATAATTAAACTGTGACACCTGCTCAAGACTGCAACCATTCAGATTAACTGAATAACAGCCTGCCTGACCAATTTTCACAAAATATTAATTATCTGGTAGAGCTCTCTGCTGTTGTGCTACTTCTTCTCAGCTCTGTCAGCGAAACCAAAGATTCTTATCAGCAGCTAACTGATCCTTTACACGTTTATTAAGCTTTCTGTAATGCTTTCTATTAGAACTAATAAGATATTTATTAAGGACATTTCTTGCAAATATTTTCTGCAGTTCTTTCTTTCTGAAATAAGCTAAAGTGCCTTATCACTCAAATAATTGCCTCTTAAAAGAGTACTGTTAGTTTCCAAAAAATCCTGTTTAAAATAGTCTCATTCTTCCTCAATTTCAGTAGTAAGCACACCATGACTATCAATGACTAAGTAACCTATCATGGTAAACTTTAGCTATAACTTGGTCTTTCAGAGCATCAGAATTAAAGGTAAATTTTTGTAACCTTAGCACAACAGTTGTGAAGTTTCAGTTGCAAGACACTTTTAACAAGGTAACGTTGAGATCCGATTTCAGCTCCCCTAATGATCTAGTATTAACCGAACTAGTCGATTTGCTGTTAATCATATTCTTATGCAGCCCACCTGGTAAAACCCATGTGCACCTATGTATTTTGCGGTATTTGTAATAAGTGTCAGTGATTCTCAAACCATAGAACCGGCCAGGCCTAGCATTTAATGTCCGACCCCGCCTTCTCGTGGTGCAGACCGTTAGTACCTTTCAAAAGCGATACTCTCTTGTGGAAGTGAACGGAAGGGGAGGGATGCCAGATTAGTGTGGCCTACTGATCTGGACAACTATGGCTACTTTCCTTTTTTTTCTATCCTGCTGGGGAATGGTCAACCACACAGGGTCCTGGTACTGACCATATAAACCCACTGGACTGGACAGATATATGTCTCTGAGCTTGATTATGGATCCTGATTTTGCTGCACTGGTGGGTTTCTGTGGAGGGAAAATCTTCCGCTGTGTTTTCTGTTTGTTTGTTTGTGGGTTGACAGCCTCAAGTGAAAAGATTCACAGGATATGTTTATCAGCTGGTGGATAATCCTGAGCAGAGGTCATCGCAGGCACCTGAACTCTTTGCTTCTATTGGCATCGTCAAATTCTACATTGGAGGAAGTCTTCCAGTGTAGATGGCTTCAGCCTTTAGTGGTGGGGGAACGGGTCTTTGCCCCATGTCTGCGATTAGGGGGCTGTTTGATATTGTCGGCATTCCCTCTCTCAATAAACATAGCTTCTTTAAACATCCCACTAACCATTTTCTCTCCATAGGTAGTTGGAATGTGAGGACTCTGCACAGAGCATTTTCTCTTGATGTCCTCACATAAGAATTCCACCATTATAATTTAGATATTCTCGGCTTGCAAGAGACCAGATGGACAGATAAAGGTCAGATTCTTAAAAATAATCTTAAATTTCTCTTTTCAGGAAGGGATGACAATAAGCCTCACCAAGGCGTGGGTCTGCTTCTCAGCAGACACACTAGTGATGCTCTTCTAGGATATGAGTGCATTAATGAAAGGTTTCTTACAGCAAAATTTCAGGCAAGCGTTAAAGACTTGAATGTTATCTGCTGTTATGCCCCCACTGAGGATGCCGATGAGGATGAGAAGGATAGGTTTTATGGACAACTTCAGGATATTTTGAATTATGTCAAGAAAGGAGATATTACCCTTGTTCTTGGTGACTTCAATGCCAAAGTTGGTACTGACTCTGACCTTTGGGGAGGAGTAATAGGCCCTTTTGGTATTGGTAGCTACAATGGCAATGGGCAACGTCTCCTACGGGTAAGTAAACTCAATGGATTCAGAATAACTAACACTTATTACAAACACCGCGACATACATAAGTACAAATGGGTTTCACCCGATGGGCTGCATAAGAATATGATTGATTACATATTAATTAACAGCAAATGGGCTACTTCTGTTAGGAATACCAGGTCATATAGGGGAGCTGAAATTGGATCTGACCATTACCTTGTTAAAAGTGTCTTGCAAATTAAACTTAAAAAGTGTTGTGCTAGGGTTAAAAATTTTACTTTAATACTGAAGCTCTTAAAGACCCAGTTGTAGCCAAAGCTTATCATGATAGGTTACTTAGTCATTATGACAGTCATGGTTTGCTTACTACTGAAGTTGAGGAAGAATGGGATCATTTTTACAGGCTTTTTTTAAAACTAACAGTACTCTTTTAGGGAAAAAGGAGCAGAGGAGATAGAATTATTTGAGTGATACGGTACTTGAGCTTATTTCAAAAAGAAAGAACTGCAGGAATGCCTTTAATCAATACCCTACTAGTCCTAATAGAAAGCATTACAGAGAACTTAATAAACTTGTAAAAGATCAGTTAGCTGCTGATATGAATCTTTGGTTTGATGGCTTGGCTAACAAAGCCGAGGAAGCAGTTAGACAGCACAATAGCAGAGAGCTGTATCAGATAGTTAATGTTTCGTGTGGTAGAAAACGGAAAGGCATACAGGGATTGAAGGATAAACAAGGTAAGGTTATAGAAGGTGAGGATTCTGTCATGGCTAGGTGGGCTGAGCATTTAAGTGATGTTCTAAACAATGTGGTTAGTTCAACTCCCATTGTTTGCAATGATGATAGATGCATTGGTGGCTTTAATGTTGGCACTATAACACAATCTGAAGTTAGTTTGGCTATTTCTAAACTTAAACTTCATAAATCCCTAGTTGTAGATGAAATTACTACGGAATTGCTTAAAGCTGGGAATGTTTATATTACCACTTGGATGACTGAAATGTTGAATATCTTTTATGATAAAGGCATGGTTCCTAAAGATTTTACCAGAGCTATTATTTTCCCTATTTTCAAAAAAGGTGATCGCAGTTCTTGTGATAACTATAGGGGTATCAGCCTACTCTCTGCTTCAGGGAAGGTTCTTTGCATGATTGTGCTTAATAGAATTAAGAATCTGGTTGACAGTCAATTGCGTGATGAGCAATGTGGAATCAGAAGTGGTAGGGGATGTGTGGATCAGATATTTTCACTTTGGCAGATTCTTGAGAAATGTTTAGAGTTTCAGAAACCTTTGGTTGCTAGCTTTGTTCATTTCAAAAAGGCTTTCGACTCTGTTAATCGTCATAATTTGTAGTTGATCGTGAGATCATACGGTATACCAGACAAGTTAGTTAACATAATGAACGCTCTCTATAATAACACTGAGTCGTGTGTGAGAGTTGGTAAGGCTTGTAGCAATTGGTTTAGCATTACGTCTGGTGTTCGACAAGGGTGCGTTTTGTCTCCTTTTCTCTTTAGTTTGATTATTGATTATATTATGCGAAATTCATTTCAAGGGAAAGATTTTGGCCTTAAATGGGCTGGTGATATGAAAATATCTGACTTAGATTATGCTGATGATTTACCACTTTTGGCAAATGATACTGATGAGATGAATTCTTTCATTCAAGCTATTAATGAGACTGGTAAGAAAACTCAATGGTTTCAGAATAACTAATACTTATTACAAATACCGCGACATGCATAAGTACACATGGGTTTCACCTGATGGGCTGCATAAGAATATGATTGATTATAAGGTTTGGTTATAAACAGAGAAAAACTAAAGTGATTAAAATTGGTCAGGCAGGCTGTGATTCAGTTAATATGAATTGTTGCAGTCTTGAGCAGGTGTCACAGTTTTAATTATCTTGGGAGCTATGTAACAGATAATGGTGATGTGCGGCATAAGATTAACAGAACAATAGGGATTGCTGTCGGGACTTTTAAGAATCTATGGAGAGTGTGGAGAAATAGGTGTATACATCTAAAGTCTAAAATTAATCTGTATAATTGTTTGGTCCTTTCTAGGGTTAGTTATCGTAGTTAAACATGGACACTGTAAACAACAGGAAACTAGATGCTTACACAGTATCTTGAGCATTAGGTGGTTCAACTTTGTAACTAATGATGAGGTTAGGCAAAAGAGTCTGCAACCTCCTTTAAGCAGCATATTGTGCAGAGAGAGACTCCGTTGGTTTGGCCATGTTGCCCGTATGGATAATTATAGATTGGCGAATAGGGTTATGAACAGTGTGCCTAAAGGTTTCAGAAAGAGGGGGATACCTAGAATGTGGCGGGCAGACAATGTCAAACAGGACCTAGTTAGAATTGGTGTGTAATGGCCAAATGCAGCAGATGTAGCTCAGGACAGACTTGCTTGGAGAACTATATTGCACGGTCTGGTTGGACCTCTGTAGCCCATGGCTGCTTGAGGATGATGATGATGAGACGTTCCCATTGCAGCTACTAATACCAAAAGGGCCTATCACCCCTCCCCAAAGGTCAGAGTATAAACCAACTTTGGCACTGAAGTCGTCTAGAACAAGGGTAATATCTCCTTTCTTAACAGAATTAAAATATCATGAAGTTGTCCATAAAACGTACCCTACTCATCCTCGTTGGGACATAACGGCAGATAACTTTGAAATTTTTAAAGCTTGTCTGAAATTTTGCTGTAAGAAACCATTCATTAATACACTCGTATCCTAGAAGAGCATCAGTGGTGTCCCTGCTGAGAAGCAGACCTACGTCTTGGTGATGCTTATTATCATCCCTCCCTGAAAAGAAAAATTTAAGATAATTTTTAAGAATCTGACCTTTATCTGTCCTTCTGGTCTCTTGCAAGCCAAGAATATATCTAAATTATAATGGTAGAATTTTTGTATGAGGACATCAAAAGCATAACCTCTGTGCAGAGTCCTCACATTCAAACTACCTATGGAGAAAAAGGTTAGTAAGATGTTTATAGAAACTGTTTATTGAGAGAAATAATGCCGACAATATCAAACAACCCCCTAATCGCGGGCACTTCCCCCACATAGCCACTTCCCCCACCATTAAAAGCTGAAGCCTTCTATACTGGAAGACAATCAAACAACCCCCTAATCCCAGGCACTTCCCCCACCAATCGCGGGCACTTCCCCCACCATTAAAAGCTGAAGCCTTCTATACTGGAAGACTTCCTCCAATATAGAATTTGATGATGCCCGTAGAAGAAAGAGTTCAAGTGCTTGCAATGACCTCTGCTCAGGATTATCCACCAGCTGATAAAACATATCCTTTGAATCTACCCACTTGGGGCTGTCAACCACAAACAGAAAATACAGCAGAATTTCCCTGCACATAAGTCCACCAGTGGAGCAAATTCAGGAACCATAGTCCAGCTCAGAGCCTTATTCCAGTCCAGTAAGTTATATGGTGAGCCCCAGAACCCTGTGTGGTTGACCACTCCTCAGCAGGATATAAAAAAAAAGTAGCCATAGCTGTCCAGATCAGTAGACCATACTAATCTGGCAACCACTCCACACTTTCACAAGAGAGTATCTCTTTTAAAAGGTACTAATGGCCAAGTACCATCAGAAGGCAGGGTCGGATATCAGATGCAAGGCCGGGCTGGTTCGATACATCACAGGGTTTTGGTGCATAGCTCTCCTTCCAGTGATTACCTTGCTACCATTTACCCAAAATATTACTTTTAAGTTATATTTCGCTATTGTTATATAACTGATTTCTTTGTAATAAATAAAATATAAATTAATAAATCCCCCCTCAAGCAGCTGCTTGCCACAGAGGTCTGACAGGAGCCTGTCAGTTTATATGCCACAGTAGATCTGAGAGGACGACAGGACCTCAGCAGAAAACAATACGAACATCCGTGCCTTATCCGGGGCTCGAACCCAGGTCCCTTAGATCAGTAGCCAAGCGCACTAACCACTCGGCCACGGGACGGCAATATAACAAATTATGAATATAAAATTCTTTATTTTTTTGTGGGGCAGTGCCCTAGGTGGCCTAAAGGACGAGCTGCCCTGGTTTAAGGAAAATGTTTGGTCGTACCGTCATCAGTGAGTGCAGTTAGAATACAATAATCATGCATACAACACCATAATGCAATAAAAGATGCCAAAAAACAAGAAAAAAATATATATTATTGCAAATGCATGTAAAAATGTTTTTTTTTTTTATCTCGCGCTTGGTTAGTGATCTAAGAGACCTGGGTTCGAGCCCCGGGTAAGGCATGGATGTATGTGTCGTTTTTCTGCTGAGGTCCCGCCATCCTCACAGATCTACTTTGGCGTATAAACTGACAGGCTCCTGTCAGACCTCTGTGGCAAGTAGCTGCTTGAGGGGGTATTTATTTCTATTTTTTTATATACATATATTTTAGATGTCTGTCTGTTTCGTATCTCCTAGAAAGTCAGAGCTAGGGTCGCCAAACTTCTTCTACAGCTTCATCTCACTTAGTGCACTGTAAGGTTTCGACCCCAGAAAATTAGGCCTTCCTCAAAAAGTTGGCCGCGAAACATATGTCAATTAATAAACTCTGCCCACCGATAACGTTCTACTCCACCCTTAAACATTTAATTCTCCATTCATAAGCGCCCCTAGCGGTTTGGGACATTTGCAGCGGGTTTAATCTCGATGCATCGCAGCTAGGAAACAAATCTCTAAACCCTAGGCAAGATCTCCCCCCCCCCCCCCCCCGTGGATAAGATGGTACTATGAAAGTTGAATTCCGATTTTTCTTTTTGATTTGCAACATAAAGGGCAGCGAATGATCGTAGAAGCTACTCCTAGTTTGTAAATACTTATTGCAATAAGATCATGAATGGCCCTGATCCAGGGCTGGACTTATGCATAAGCTAACTAAGCTACAGCTTTGGGCCTCACTGTTATGAAGGGCCTCCAAAATTAAGTTTGACGTTTATTGTGTCACGAATTATTTTAATTTAAATTAATCTATTATGCAGACTGTTCATCTCAGCTTTGTACAGTCATTATACGTAATATACGTCATATAACGTTTTCATCGCATCGATTTCATATTTATTTTTTAATCTTTCCTTCACTCAGTAGAGGGAGCCTTTTTTTTCCATCACTGGGCAAAAATCTTCCTTCAGTCAGAATAAAAAATGCAATATATATTTTGACAAATTTGAGTTTCGCCGATGAGTGGAGCTCGAACCTACACTTTCCAGTTACATGACAGGTTGTATTCTATGTCAACAGGTAATCTGTGTATTTACAATTGATTCATATATTTCGACTTTTGAATTATTGGGGCCTCAAACTTATTGTAGCTTAGGTCCTTAGAAGTCAAAGATCCTCCCTGGATCTCTTCAGCGAAAATGACAAATTTTGACCACAGCGCTGCAATGAAAAGGATTGTTGTCGATGCAAGCTCCTGCTACAAAGAAATGCTCTAGGAGGTAAAGAAGCTTCGAGTAAGGCAATCAAACCTTGATTGTCTTCTTCAAGAAGATGGGCCACAACAACCCGGCCTATCTTATCGTTAGTAGCGCCCATCTTGTCTCCCAACACTGCCCCGATTCGACCATGTTCGTTCGGGGTTGCGCCATGCACTGCAAGTACGGTACACTTTAACTTACATTATTAAATTTTTATTCCATTATTATTCACATGGCAATATAGAATGTATTTATAAAATTACATTTATCA
Source organism: Ryuthela nishihirai (assembly GCA_038380435.1). Lineage (NCBI taxonomy): Eukaryota > Metazoa > Arthropoda > Arachnida > Araneae > Heptathelidae > Ryuthela > Ryuthela nishihirai. Next base: position 36,154,049 of record JAWZYU010000022.1, read on the forward strand.
ATTGTATTATTTTTAAGTAACCCAATATAACGCTTAATATGTTGATGGTAGGTAATAAGTTCGATTTGGAAACGCATCTCATAAAGACTATGCGATCACTACGTATAATGTTGATTCAGTTAGCTCTCCCATTTTGAGCTACGTATCCCCCACACTAAACAGAGTATGCCTGTAAATATTAAAAAAAAGGCAACCAATAGGTAAATGAAAAGCAATGTTATATTTTGCATCAATGCTAAAGAGTTACTGTTTAAAACGGATAAAAAATTGCAACATATTACATTTGGGGGGAGGAGGTTTACAACCTCCCAAACCTAAAATAAGCACCTGCTTCGAAGCTAATACAGCTAACTCTACCTATGGTAGCAATTTTAAATAAAATAGCAATTCTTATAGGGCCTTCGCACTTCCAATCCGACTCTTACAGGTTTTTTCTTGAAAAATTTACGTTGAAACCTATGCACAAGGGCATATTTAAGGAGGAGGTTTAGAATTCAAATTCCTTCCCCCCCCCCCAAAAAAAAAAATTACGTTTTAAATTTCTTTTTTGCATTTTTATGTTTTTGAACCGTTTAATAACTCCTAAGCATCGATGGAAAATATACGACTGGTTTTCATTTATTTTTTTTTTAATTTTTACACATTTTTTCATCTTTTGAAAAAAATCAAATCACTCCTCCCCAAACATTTTTAAAATACACCACTGCCTACGTACTGACCTTTATTTTCAGTCCACAATGGTGATTATCGGACTATCAATAGATGGCGCCCCTCTCACTGTACAATTCGAAACGTTTTCCACCAACTTGCTTTTATATCAAAAGGTCAATTATCTGCAGCAGTGGTGACTCGCGAGTTGCTAAATAGGTGGGGCCAGCATAATATTGTATACAGAGAAACCAACAGGGCAGGGGCGGTTGACTCAGAAGGTAGGCAATAATATTACTTTTATTATTTATTCCAATTCGGAGTTTATTGTTTTAGTATAAAAAAGAAATAAATGCCCCCTCAAGCAGCGCTTGCCACAGAGGTCTGACAGGAGCCTGTCAGTCACTTTATATGCCATAGTAGAAGGTCTGTGAGGATAGCAGGACCTCAGCAGAGGTCATACCTTACTTGGGACTCGAACCCAGGTCCCTTAGATCAGGCGCAAAGCACGCTAACCACTCGGCCATGGAACATTGCAGAAATGTTGGTGGGGCCGGACCCTCTGGCCCCTAATGACTAGCCGCCACTGATCTGCTTGAAGTAAGGTTTGCAAGCCCGTCAACTGACCCCATATATTTTTTATCGATCAAATATTATGGGAACATGACAAATCGGACAGTTTACAATGAAGATAAAAAATCAGAAACTGGGATAAATCAACATAAAGCACAGATGAAAAGTGAAAGCAGCATCTATCAGACAGGTCAAGTTCTAGTTAATACTTTTTTTTATGCTTCTTTAGAAATTTATTGATATTCCGATACCGTGTTTATTATTAATAAGTTCAATTGAATTAAGGAATAATCAAGTAACATAGAAGGAAAAACCAATTGAAGTTTTTCAGAAATTCCTCTAAATATGAAAAATGCTTTGGTAAATTTTACTTTAACACAAACACTAGTCACTGCTGACCACTAACTCAACCGGAGTTAAAAAAAGCACAGCAAATTTATCTGTTGGAACAGTAGCTAGCTCCCTAACTACTATAGCAGTTAAGGCCAAATGAATAATAATACATATTTATTCATATTAGCTACATAATAATAAGTTTATCCAGTATGAATAACATATTGGTAGGTCAGATTTTAAAGTGTGATGAATATGTATTACGCCTTTTTCTGGCTTATTGTAAATCGGTACTTGAAAAAATTTAAAAAGTTTTTTACTATCTTCCTATTGCTTTTCGCTCGTCATTTGACGGTTTAACAGTTTGTTTGTCAAAACAGTTGCTTTCTTTGGAATGCGGCGTCTAAACTTAATGATTTGTGTGTCAAGTGAAAATTTGTGATGCGGGGAGTGTCCTAAACTATAAAAAAATTACCCCCATGCTTTCTCCTCCCTCCCCTAAAAAAAGGGGAAATATGAAAACGATTGTTCCGCTATATCTTCGGAACGCGAGAGTCGAACGAGAGGAGTGAAAGACAAAAGAAACTTTGTGGTGTGGGTGTATTGTGGGAAATAAAAATATCTTCCCCCCTAAAAATGGAGAAATATGGGTTGGGTTGCACTTTTTGCAGACAATAGGCTAAATGGCCAGGGTTGTTTTACCTCTGAGCGGCACTTTTTTTGCACACAATGCGCTAAATGGCCAGGTCACAAGGACCCCTTGTGGGGCTGAGAAGGTTGGGGGAGGGGACTCACTCTCCCATCAAGGTTATCCAGCGTGTTCTTTAACGTGCACTCTCCCGCACACGGGGCCAAGGCTTAACGTCCCATCCGACGGACGGTGATCTTTCCAAGCCCATTGGTGTCCCCTAGTGACCAAGGGTGGGAGTTTTGCGGAGATAAATCTCAACGCTGAGCCAGCTGGGACTCGAACCTGGGAACTGCAGATTACGAGCCTGGCGCGCTACCGATTGAGCCACCCTGCCCCTAAATGGCCAGGTATGCTGCCATTTAGCCTATTGTGCTGTCCACGTTAACTATTCACAAGGACCCGAGGGCTCAGAGAAGACTGGGGCGAAGGAACCCCCACTGGACAACTGTTAGGAGACGGATTGTAGCCTCCTTTCAAGTGTGTTCTTTAACGTGCACAGGGTATAGCCCTCCCTCACATGGGCCACGACCTAACGTTCCATCCAACAGACGGCGACCTTCCTAAGCCCATTGGTGTGCCCTGCTTACAGAGGACAGGATGGAGAAATTTGAGTCCTTCTTATACTATATAATCCGTACGAGAGGGCCTAGAGTTACGAGTTAGGTGTCAAATGGAAGCTTACGAGGGCCGACGTAGACTACTTCGAATTATATATCCCCTCATCATCCCTCCCCCCCAAAAAAAGGAAGAGAGCCATAGTCCATATTTCTAAGTCACATATCAAATAAAATTTTCTGAAGATGAAATTTTACTGACAAAAAATTTAATTTTAATTTTATTTCACAAATTTAAAACACGCCCTTTTTTAACTCCATTTCAAACATTTTTGTCCTCCTTTTAGAACTTTGGTATCTGGCAACCCTAAGAGTAAAAATGTTGCTCGTTTCATTAGGGCTAATTTTGCCTGAAGTATAAAGGTCGCATGACATTTTGTACATTTTCACATTTGACCATACTGTTATTTGGCACAGATGGTATACAGATATATTAGCGAAGTTTCTTGGAAGAGATGCTAGACGGAAACGAATTAATTCTTAGATGTATAGAATTACTATACAGTGAAATCTGTTGTGACCACTCGTACAGAGGTTCTTCTACATTCCACCTGAATTCGGTTTTCCCCAATAGGGAAAAAAACATTCAAACGCGGAAATTACATATGAGGCTATGGCCGGTTGAAGCCATAGCACCTCTGTAAGTCGTTTATGACACTCTGTAAGTCTACTAAGCAGAAACAGCGATCAACTTAACAGATTTTAACAGAAAAGTATTTTGAAGGGCAAGATATTTATATCATGAAATATCTGAAGAGTGATATGATGATAGTTTTATGATTGCAATTTTAATGATTTAATCGTTGAATACAACCGAGATTTAAGAAACACAGTTTCAATGAACAAACTGTAACATTTCATTTTCAGTCATTTAAACTAGTAAAGCAATAAATTTCCAATTATATAAAATGAGTAACCACAACTAAAAGCAGGTAAACAGAAGCTGATGAGGTGCTTTGGGTGGTACATGCCCAAATGAAGCCAACTGTGTTATAATGGGGCATCGTTTAACTAGTAATTATCTAACTATGCAAGCTATGGTTCTCGTATTAACAAAAATCTTTTAATCTCATGCAAAAATCTATACTTTTTAATTATATTTAGCCAAAACTCCTTTTTTTGGCACATTTCTCAATAAAATTCTTTTGAAAAAGATTTGTGTAATTCATTTCAAAAATTTTCTGTAAGAAATTATCTCTGTCACTAATTGTGTTTGATGCTGCCATTGAAAAACAAAGAAAAAAATATAAATTGAAAAAACACCTACCCTCCCACACCGGCCCCAAAAAGTAGAAAATAAACCTATAGCATAACGATAGTGTAATAATCAGTCACTGAGCTCGCATTCACTGCAAAGGAAGATAGGGCGCTGGCAATCTTGCTGTGTACGTAAATCGGCGCCCTATTTTCCCTTGAAGTGAATACGAACTCAGTGACCGATTGTACCACCGATAATGTTTATTTTCTACTTTTTCGGGCCCATACAGAATGATAGGCATTCTTTCAAGTTTTGCATTTATATATTTTTTCTCTCTCAGTAAAAACACCTACCTTCAAAAACTTTCATTTGATACATGGACTCAAACATCGACCACATTCCCCTCCAACCTTTGCAGTCCTTTCGAGGCAGCCCATGATATTAGAGAAGCCACAAGCCCCAATTCCAGATATGACTCATTGAAGTCTAACACCGCAAAAATCCCCCCCCCCCCGCTTTTATCAAAGAAAGATATTAGTGGGAACAAATTTCGAAATAGTTTACGACGGTCATTATATGAGCTTTTATTTGACATCTATTTGCAACTGTAGGCCCCTGCGCCCGAAAAATACAGAATGACTTTAACATTTCCCCCCTTTTAGGGGAAAAGAAATCATGGGAGGTAATTTTTTTTACAGTTTATGACAATCCCTCGTCAGAAGCTTTCGACACATAGCCTATTACTTTCAACACTCCCATTCCGAACAATCGTTTTAATATTTCACCTTTTTTAGGGAGGAAGAAAGGATGGGAGTTAATTTTTTTACCTATCCTTTTTTTATTTATTGCGTTTAGCTTTGACATTTATCGGTTTGTGGATTTGTCAAAGCAGTTGTTCCACCATAACTTTCGAATGTAACGAACAAAATGATTTGTGTAAAATGAAAGTTTATAAATTGGAGGTGACATAGCCTATAAAAAATTTACCCAAATGCCTTTTCTTCTTTAAAAAAGGTGAAGTATGAAAATAATGAATTCCGCTATATCTTTGGAACGTGTGCGCCGAAAGTAACAGACTATGCACCAAATGAAAGCTTCTGACATGGGGAGTGACACAGGTGAATTTCCCCCCGTGCCTTCTTTCCCCATAAAAAAAGGGGGGGGGGAATATGCAAATTGATTTACTATATTTTTCGAAAGCGAGGGACGAATGAAAAAGTTGTATGCCAAATGGAAGTTTGTGACAAAGGGAATGTTGTGAAAAATTAAATATACCCCCTTGCTCTCTTCCCCCATAAAAAAGGAGGAAACTGGAAAGTCATTCTTTTACTATATATTTCCCAATGGAAAGGCCCACAGTTACGAATTAGATGTCAAAAGCTCACATATGGAAAATTGCAGACTTCGAATTAAGCCTCCCACCATTCTCCCCTCAAAAGAGAATCGAAATTTTATGGGGTTGACCTCAATGAGTCACATCCCAAACCAAAGCCAGCGACGTCTCCAACGTCATGGGGCTACCCCAAAAAGAGGAAGAAAAATGTGATCAATGCTTATGAGTCACACATCAAATGCAAGTTTCTGAAAATAGGTGTTTTCAGTAATAACGAAAAATACATAAATTTAGCTTCTCCTGCGATTAAGTGCTTTGAGTGAAAATTGGAACTTCTGTTGAGCATAAAAAGTAGAGGCACATGGATACATTATTCACAAATCAGTATATTTCAAGCCGTCTGAATAGATAACATCGCTAAGTTACTATCAGGTCTGTATTGATGGATATACAGCTGTGTACACCTTACATTTTGTGCTTTCTTTTGAAAAATGTCCATGCATCTATTGCATTCTTAGATGACTATGCATACCTGCTGGGTTTTTGTGTATAACCTTGTTAAAAAAAAATAGAAACGAACTGTATTAAGATTTTAATTAACTGGATCAATACCTATAGGAATATTTTGTCTGTTGCTTTCTGTATTCTTTATTTTTGCTAGTTATTTCCTACCACACCAAGAATTTGTGCACTTATGGATGTGTGTGTACCTCAAACACATGAAATTGACCGTAAAATGTCATGTATGTTTACAACCAGAGCACTAAATTATCGACTCAGGGTTGGGTTGTTTACCACTGACACTTTTTTTTAACACAACGAGTTAACGGTTAAGTCACACTGACTCCAAGGGCTCAGAGAAGGTTGGGGGAAGGTGACTACTACTATGGCTGTTAGGAGACAGGATCGTAGCCTCCCAACTTGTTCTTTAGCAGCATACACAGACTATGGCTCTCCTGCACGCACAGTCTGGATTGACATTCCAAGCAACAAATGGCAACCTTTTCAAGCCTAGCAGTCAAGTATTCAGTGTGGGGGTTAGCAGAGATAAATCTTGATATTGGCACAGTTGGGGCTCAAACTTCAGAACTGCAGGTTATGAGCCTGGTATACTAATGGACTCGGAAGTAGTTATGTTGTATAGTCTGGGCCTAACATTTAAACAGGCATCTGGAAATTTTTCTGACTCTACAAACCTTTTGCACATACACAATACGCATAATTTGTAGCTTATTTCATATATCGCATAACTTTCCTTTTCTTGCAGACCTATTAGAAAATAAATTCAAAGTTTGCACTTTTGTTATTATTTTAAATTCCTTTTGCAACATTTTATGTTATGATAAAGCATAGCTATTAATTTACTTTGGGATCCTCTACCATAAGATTTAATACTTTATTTCAAAAGAGAGTTAACACTAGTATGAGCAGGACCGAGGCAATCATTGAGCAAGTTCAGTTGTTTTACTTCTGAGTTTTTTTTTTGCAATGGGCTAAATGCTAAATGACCAGGTCAGGACTCCACCAAGGTTGGAGAGAACCCACTGGACAGCTGTTAGGAGACAGATGGTAGCCTCCCATCCAGCATGTTCTTTAACATGTGGAGTATGGCTCTTGCACACAGAGGGTCTGTTAAAAAATTAATATATATGTTTAACCTTTTAAGAAACCACACTCATTATCTCAAACTGCAGCAAGGTATTTTTTAATCTTTGCCCATCCCCTTTAGAAATTTCTGAGGAAGCCCCAGATTTCGATAAAAGTGTGATTACCAATTGTTAATTGAGGAACATGCTTCTTTCCGTTACTATTTAATAAGAAAAATGCTCCCAAAAATTTGGCACATTATCGGGAATAATCCTTGCAGATCTCACAAATCTTAGGATATTCATAATTTGATTATTCTTCAAAGGTTCAGTAATGTTTTATTAAACCAAGATTAATTCATATCTTGGCACTCAGAAATTCACCCATATTTAAGACCTAAAACGCATAGTAGTCTGTAGTTAAAAAAAAAAAGGAAATAAACCATCGCCTTTTTATTGGCAGATATTTCGGAATTTATAATCTACAATTACGAAACAAGTCAGTACTGTTTTTCAACTATAAATTTCCTAGGATACAAATGCCAAAATCCTCAACTTTTTTATAAACAACACTTAGTCACACACCCCTAATATTAAAGAATATTTGTAACTGCAAGATTGAAAAGAAATATATATATATTGTAGATACTTCGAATTGGTTGCTAAATTTAAAACTAATACAGTGTTAGTGATTCTGGAATTGTTTATCAGAAATCTGAGAAAGTTTTCTTTGTTCTCAGAGGCTAATACGGTCACCATTCATTTACCCTTGATTTTCCTGAAAATTATCCACTTTTTCAATTCAGTCTGTTATCAAGGGCTGTAATTTAAATTTTTATTTATATATTGTGCTTCATATTTTTTCTGTGATTAAATACACTCATATCGTCAATACAGATAATTTGGGAGGAACCAGGATTACAGATAATTCCAGCCACTAAAATTATTTTTAAAAGTTTATTTGCAGTAAAAGCAGAAGGTATTTTACAATGAAGTACTGACTACATACAACTTCAGCATAAATTTATTGAAAAAAATTTACAGAAAATTACTTTATAAAAATCAGAAATATAATTCGTGAGATAAAAATTAAATACGAAATATAAACCACATATCAAAAATCATTATCTTCATTACCCTTGTTTTTTTTTCCTTTTTACCACTGTATCTTAAACCCGTCTTTACTTAGCTGTCTGTACAAACTAATGTACTTTGCTGCAACTCTGGTATGAGGAACAATGATATCTTTACAGAACTGAGTTTTGTCAACAAGGCATGGTTTCAACTCTCGTAGTTGCAATGTGCGCAGGAAGACTAATACGAAACTGTAACAATTATGCGTTTCCTTGCTGTACCTGCAATTGTATTAAGTTGATATGGTTAGACAAACTAAAGACATATTTTCTTTGTGTGCATTAAATTAATTCTACGATTTTAGACAGTTAAAGTTAAAAATATTTCATTAACACTTATTTATACCACTGGTTCAAAAACTTTTTTGAGGCCAATTCCTTCATGGAATTCAAAATATTTTCTCCTGTAAAAAACAATATACATACAAGTATCTTTATATTGTATTCATGAACTTCTAAGGCTTTTTCAAACAGAATTTTTATGTTGGTGTACTTAAACAATGTTGGTGTCATATTGGCCATTTACAGTCATTTTTTCAGGTAAGGTGTCCACGGCTACCACTCCTTGAGAATTGATAAAAGTGAAAATCATATTTTCTGTCAGAAAAAAAAAATGCGGAGCTATGTAAATTTAAGAATTATTCTACATTTCAACCTATATCTACTTAAAAACTTTAGTCCTCGCCAAAAAACGCCTCCACTGGGAATCACTGATTTATACATTGAAATAAGCAGGCACATTTCCATCAGTTGTAAACAAGAGGTTGCACTAATACTACTCCATATGGTCACACTAGGTAATGGGGAAAAAAGAGCACAAACCTTTGAGTATTTTTTTTTCCACACAAAAGGCTAAATGGCCAGGTCACAAGGATCTCAGGGCTCAGAGAAGGTTGGGGGTAGGGGATCCACTAGACAGCTGTTGGAAAAAGATCATAGCCTTCCATAAAGGCTATCCAGTGTGTTCTTTAAAGTGCACAAAGTATGGCTTTTCCACAAATGGGGGCTACAGCTTAACATCCCATCTGATGAATGACAGGCTTACCAAGCCTACTGTGGTGTCCCCTACTAATTATGCGCAGGGAACAAAAGCCTGGCACACTATTGAATGAGCCCACCCCACCTTTTGGACCATTATTGGAGCAAGATTATGGAAAATGCTTGACGAATATTTATTACTTCTGCAGCATTTATCAATTGCTACATATAAAGCACAGTTTTCATGTGCATGTTGATTATTTTTTGTCTACTTTAAAAGCTGATAGTAAACAAGTCATTATGTGCTGCGATATCTTTGGATATTATTGAATTTTAAAATCATTTTACAATACTGCAACAACAAGGTAAACATAAGAAATAAACGTATTTCATTGATGGTGCCATTTTTAACCCTTTAGTGTTGGTCTCTGTGCAGTTTCTTTCAAGCTACTTTTCTGTAAGATTGTAATTTCTGAAAATCGTTCCTTAATACGTTTCCTGGGTACTTCTGTACACAGTACAGACCTAAGTAGTAGTTACTTCAAATTGTTCTCTTAGTTTAGTTATTGATTATGTTATGCATAATTCACTGAAAAGATGACAATGGGGAATTTGGTGCTCTCGAGCAATGTTCCCCACTTTTTTTGCTCATGGCCCTCTTATGAGCTTCATTTACAGTGGCCAGATGAAGCCAAAATATCTGTGCTAACTCCCCCATAGCCACTGTAAGTTTCAAAAACCATTGCACTTACCTCAACAAAACTTTTACTGTCTTTGAAAGTACTTCCCTCCAGCATCTAATTATCTTCTTAATCTTTGGAAACTGCCAATAATTGCAAGATCGAGTGAATATTCAGGATGGGGACACCGAATTTTTTCCTGCTCCAGATAGGCCATAACTTGCCTGGTTTTGTGAGTACTGGCATTGCCACGAAGAAGGAGAACCCTTGACACACATCCGTTGTTGAATGCTGCTGCTCATATCTTTAACCATTTTTGGCAAAACAATGTTGGTGCCATATTGGCTATTTATAGTCATTTTTTCAGGTAAGGTGTCCACGGCTACCACTCCTTGGGAATTGATAAAAGTGAAAATCCTCTTACTTGAGCAAGTCTTGTCACAGGATTTGGGGGCGTGGTTCATCTTCTGCAACCCAAACACAGCCGTAAATATTTCTGGCAGTTGTGAAGTAGTAAAACCACATGGTCATCACCTGTATGTATCTTAACCATTTAGGGCCACTAAATTCAGACATTGCCAGAATCTCTTTGCACGAGTCGATTCCAGCCCTTTTTTCCTGTTCTGTAAGTTTGCGGTGTACCCATTTGGCACAGATCTTTCAGAACTTTAAATGCTAATGAATACTTATTTCCACACTACCAATTGATACACTAACATCAAACACTAACACCTGAGCGGTGATTTGTGGTTTTCTCTTAATGAGTTCATGAACAGTATCAATGATTCTCTCATTCACAGCTTCCTGCATGAGAGAGGTCTTCAAAGTTCTGCCATCCTTCTCTAAATTTGTGCATCCATCCCGTAACAATGCTATATCAACAGGCACGATCCCCACATAGTTAGGATAGATCAGCAAGAATATTTTTTGCGTCGTCTCCAAGATGAAGCCTTGTGAAAATGGATACACACATCACAACCACTGGGATATGAAAACTGTATGTGGGTGGTCATTGTCCTAATAAAAATTAATGTTTGGGATGGAGTGTAAAATGGCACAACACTGGTCCCATAATGGTATCAACTTGTCTTTCATCAATAACGATCAGATCTAAACAGATATTGTACCCATAATTCTGGTATGACACTCCACAATGTCACAGCCATCACCTGGATCCAGACAGAAATGTGATTGATCACACCATCAGCACGATTCCAGTCGTCCCCAAGCAGCTCTCTCTATTCACCACTGCAGATGACAATGGGATCAGAGGTAAACACAATCACCATCCTGAATTCTAACAGTCATCTAATTATGCTCCCTGACATAGGATGTATAAGACAGGGATGTTACAATGTTGAAAATCTGGTAGCTTGTGGCAGATGTTTCCTGTTGCTCTGGAGGGTCTAGAGCACCTAACATGTTATCAGGAGGTCATGGGTTTGCATCCCACCCAGCTGAAGACAATTTTTCCTCTAAAAATTTGAATCGACTTCAAAGTGGCAATTTATTAGTAGATACCAAATATGTCGAGTTAATTCATTATTTATTCTATTTTAAAAAAAGGTGATTGCAGTTCTTGTGATAACTATAGGGATATCAGTCTACTTTCTGTTGTGGGTAAAGTTCTTTGCATGATTGTGCTTAAGACTTACAGTGCCAACAGCATATTAAATGGTTTTCAAAAATCACTCTCAAATGACCTTGCAATGTGTTTTAATGTTTACCAATATTTTTTTCCTTTCAATTTTTATATTTATTGTTCAGAATTTAATTCTCTTTCTCTTAGTATGTAATATGAACTATTTCATTCATTAGCTGTTTCATAATATGGTTTAGAAGTCGATTTCATTTTTAGAGAAAAAAAAAAACCTGGCACTGTAAGAGTTAATAGAACTAAGAATGTGGTTGATGGATAACTGCACGATGAGTAGTGTGAATTATGAATTGGTAGGGGATGTATAAGATTTTGTCACTTAGGCAGATTCTTGAGAAATGCTTAGAGTTTCAGAAAAATGTAGTTACCAGCTTTATAAATTTCAAAAAGGCTTTTGACTCTGTTGACTCTCATAAGTTGGGGTTGATTGTCAGATCTTATTTAATACCACACAAGTTAGTTAACATAATGAAAGATCTCTATAATAACACCGAGTCATGTGCGAGAGTTGGCAAAGCTTGTAGCAATTGGTCTTGCACTGTTTCTAATGTTCGACAAAAGTGCGTTTTGTTTCCTTTTCTCTTTATTTTGGTTATTGATTGTTTTAAACATAGATGACAATCATAGCATTACCTGTTGACTTTGTAATGTCAATATATCAATAAACATTTTGTGGAAAATATTTTGCTGACATATGGGACAAACCTGCATCTGGAAACCACATTCCACAAAATATTTATTGATTGTTATTCGAAATTCACTGAAAAGAGCAGATTTTGGGCTTTAATAGTCTAGTGATCTGAAAATTTCTGATTCAGACCATACTGTTGATTTTGCCCTTTTAGTAAATGATATTGATGTGATGAACTATTTCATTAGAGCTGTTGATGAGATTACCAGTCTCATCAACAGTCTTAAAGGGCTTAGTATTGGTTTGGTGGAAGACAGAGAGAAACTAAATTGGTTTGGTGGCAAACAGAAAACTAAAGTAATGAACAATGGTCTGGCAGAGGTGATTCAGTTGCTTTGAATGATTGCACTCTTGATCTGGTACCTAAGTCTAATTATATATGGACTGTGTGGAGAGATACTGGTGATGTGTGGCATGAGATAAACAGAACAGGGATTGCTGCTGGGGCTTTTAAGCATCTATGGGGAGTAAGGTATGCTCCTATTTCTCCACAAAGACTAAAATTAGGCTGTATAATAATTTGGTTCTTTCTAGGGTTAGTTATGGTAGTGATACGTGGACCTTTTTTAAACAAAATAACAAGAAACGTGATGCCTTTGATTCCAGATGCATATGCAGTATCTTGGGCATTAGATGGTTCAACTTTGTATGGAATGATGAATTATGTCAAAGGAGTAGGCAAAACTCCTTTGATCAGCATATTGTGCAGAGTGACACTCCATTGGATTTGTCATGTTGCCTGTATGCATAACTATAGATTAGTGAATAGGGTTATGAATAATATGCCTAAAGGCAGGAGAAAAAGGGGTAGACCTAGGATGCAGTTGGCAATGTCAAATAATACCTTGTTAGAATTTAAATACAGTGGCCAGATGAAGCCGATGTAGCTCAGGACAGATGTGTTTGGAAAACTAAACTGCACGATTCAGATGGACTGCTGTAGCCCATAGCAGCTTGAGTATAATATAATTGTTTTGCTTATTATTTCTTAAAATAAAATGCAACTTTCCATATATTGAAAAAAAATATTCAAGTTTTTGACTCCTGGTCTTGAGATTTAAAATCATTGGATTTAGATAATGTGGACAATTTAGCACTTTTGGCATATAATATTGACAAGATGAACTCTTTCATTAGGGGTGGCCCAGTCGGTAGCGCACCAGGCTCGTAATCTGCAGTTCCTAGGTTCGAGTCCCAGATGGGTCAGCATTGAGATTTATCTCCGCAAAATTCCCCGTCCTGCCCACAGTCAGTAGGGGACACTGATGGGCTTGCAAAGGCAGCCGTCCGTCGGATGGGACGTTAAGCCGTGGCCCCGTGTACAGAAGAGCCATACCCTGCGCACGTTAAAGAACACGCTGGATGGCCTTGACGGGAGGCTACCATTTGTCTCCCAACAGCTGTTCCAGTGGATCCCCTCCCCCAACCTTCTCTGAGCCTTCAGGGTCCATGTGACCTGGCCATTTAGCCCATGGTGTGCAAAAAAGTGCCGCTCAGAGGTAAAACAACCCAACCCAACTTTCATTAGGGCTATATGTGAGCTTGCTTATAGATAAGTTGGAAATAAAACTAATGAAAATGGTTTAGGCAGGTGGCGGTTTAGTTCTACTGAATGGCTGTACTTTTGAACAGGTTTCTTAGTTTTAATTATTCTGGGAGTTGCAAGTCTCTTTAAGTGGTAGAAGAAATTTTATTACAGATGATTACACAAGACCTTAAGTATTTAATGTAATGATGAGATTATATGTGGAAGTTAGAAACAATCTTTAAACATCATTTTATTTAGGGAGAGACTACATTGGTTCTGCAATGCTGTCACATTTTCAAATGAATTTATGAACAATGTACTTTAAGAATTGATATAAAAGAGGATCTAGAATGTAGTGGGCACATCATGTCAAAGTTGACCTCATTAGAATTGCCCTGCAGTGGCCAAATGCAACAGATGTAACTTAGGACACACATTTGGAAAGCTAAATTACACACTCTGGTGTTGAAGTTCCCTAGCCCATAGTTGCTCAAGGATTACATATGTAATCTATTGAAATGATGGCTCATCCATTAGGCCACTGCCCCACCTAAAATTTCAAATTTAGTGTTCATTATTAGTCATATTTAAAACAACGTAATATCATTTGCATATTCATTTTGTAATCATTAGTTGCCACGTTATGTAGATAATCACATCATTTACTTTGTGAATCAGGGCTACATAATCTGCTTTAGTCTATACAATACAAATTTTTCCATTATGATCACTAACAGGAATCTTATCGTTACCTGTTATAGCAGTTACACAAATGCATGTGCCCTGAAATATAACAGAAATGAACTGCAAGAGGTGGCACAAAATGCTTGATTCACTGTTCTACCAATCATCATCATCCTCAAAGAGCATTGGCTACAGAGGTCCAATCAGAGCATGCAATTTAGTTCTCCATGCATTTATGTCCTGAGCTACATCAGCTGCATCTGACCACTACACACCAATTATAAGAAGGTACTGTTTGACATTGTCTACCCATCACATCCTAGGTCTTCCCCTCTTTCTGAGCCCTTTAGGCACAGTGTTCACAACCCTATTTGCTAATTTACAATTATCCATACGGGCAACAAGGCCAAACCAACGGAGTCTCTTCTGCACAATATACTGTTCAAAGGAGGTTGCCGACTCCTTTGCCTAATCTCATCATTAGTTACAAAGTTGAACCACCTAATGCCTAAGATAATGCATAAGCATCTACAATGAAAAGCATCAAGTTTCTTGATATCATGTTTACAAAGTGTCTAAGTTTCACTACCATAACTAACTCTAGAAAGAACCAAATTATTATAAGTTGAATTTTAGTATTTAGGTATGCCTATTTCTCCACACAATCCATAGATTCTTAAAAGTGCTGTCAGCAATCCCTATTTGTCTGTTAATCTCATACTGCACATCACCATTATTTGTTACATAGGTCCCAAGATAATTAAACTACGACACCTGCTCAAGAGTGGAACTATTCAGATTAACTGAATCACAGCCTGCCTGACCAATTTTCATCACTTTAGTTTTCTAACATTTTATCGCCAAACTATTATCAATCTCATCAACAGCTCTAACAAAAGAATTCATCTCATTATCATTAGCCAAACCATCAGCATAATCTAAATCAGAAATTTTCTGATCTCTATACCATTTAAACCCAAAAATTTCCCTTGCAGTGAAATTTGCATCACAGAATCAATAACCAAACTAAAGAGAAAAGGTGACAAAATGCACCCTTGCCGAACACCAAAAGCAATGCTAAACCAATTGCTACAAGCCTTACCAACTCTCACACACCACTCAGTGTTATTATAGAGAGCTTTCATTATGTTAACTAACTTGTCAGGTATGCCATATGCTCTCACAATCAACAGAGCCAAAAGCCTTTTTGAAATCAAACAAAGCTAAGTAACCAAAGATTTTTGAAACTCTACACATTTCCCAAGAATCTGCCTGAGTGAAAATATCTGATCTACCCCCCCCCCCTCCCCCTACCACTTCAGAATTCACATTGCTCATCACACAGTTGCTCGTCAACCAGATTCTTAATTCTATTAAGAACAATCATGCAAAGAACTTTCCCTGGAACAAAGAGTAGGCTGATACCCCTATAGTTATCACAAGAACTGTGATCACCTTTTTTGAAAATAAGGATAATAATAGCTCTGGTAAAATCTTTAGGAACCATGCCTTTATCATAAAAGATATTCAAAATTTCAGTCATCCTTGTGGTAACTGAAACATTCCCAGCTCTAAGCATTTCCATAATAATTTCATTTACCCCTAGGGATTTATGTAGTTTAAGTTTAGAAGTAGCAAAAATAATTTCAGACTGTGTCATATGGCCAATATTAAAGCCAGTGATGCATCTATTATTGTTGCAAACTATGGGAGTAGAATTAAACCACATTGTTTGGAATATTACTGAAATGCTCAGCTCGCCAAGTAATGACAAAATCCTCACCTTCTATAACCTTACTTTGTTTATCCTTCAATCCCTGCATACCTGTTCGTTTTCTACCATATGAAACATTATCTGGTACAGCTCTCTGCTGTTGTGCTATCTATAACTACTTCCTTGTCTTTGTGAGTCAAGGCAAAGATTCTTATTAGCAGCTAACTTATCCTTTACATGTTTATTAAGTTCTCTGCAATGCTTTCTATTAGGACTAATAGGGTATTGATTAAGGACATTCCTGCAGTTCTTCCTTTTGAAAATAAGCTCAAATGCCTTATCACTCAAATAATTTTTCCTCCTCTGCTTCTTTTTTCCTAAAAGAGTAATGTTAATTTAATAAAAAGCCTGTTTAAAATGTCTCATTCTTCCTCAACTTCAGTAGTAAGCAAACCATGACTGTCATAATGACTAAGTAACCTATCATGGTAAGCTTTAGCTATAAATTCAGAGCTTCAGAATTAACTCTTTGCACTCGAAGATTTTTTTTTGCTATAGGGAAGTAGCAACTTGAAGTTTCTTTGCTAAAAAGTTGATGAAATTTTTTACACCTAACATAAAATAAATCATACATAAACAATGTAAAATCAAACTCATCTTCACTGCTACTAATTTCATCATTTGGTCCCATTTTTATAACCACTAAAAACAGACTAAGTTTAAATTTTAATTAAACACAATGCTGCACTATGAAGTGCACAACGACAATAAATTTACATATCTAAAATGTAAAGAGGAAAGATATCTGTTTATAAAACAGTTATTGTCACCTTTCAGTCGCCAATCAAGTGTAAAGAATCTCTGTTTATAAACCAGTTATTGTAGCCTCTCAGTTGCCATTCGAGTTGCTGCATTGAACCAAGTGGCAAGAGAGGGTTGCTCTTGAGTGCAAAGGGTTCAAGGTAAATTTTTAACCTTAGTACAACATTTCTTAAGTTTAAGCTGCACGGCACTTTTAACGAGGTAATTCAGCTCAATTAACGATTCAATTTCAGCTCCCATATAAGATGTGGTTTCCTAACAGAACTAGCCCATTTGCTATTAATTAATATATAATTAATCATAGTCTTATGCAGTCCATCTGGTGAAACCCATGTGTACTTATGTATGTTGCGATGTTTGCAATAAGTGTTAATTATTCTTACACCATTGACTTTACTTACCTGTTGGAGACGTTGCTCATTGCCATTGCAGCTACCAGCACCAAAAGGGCCTATCATCCCTTCCCAAAGGTCAGTCAGTATCAACTTTGGCACTGAAGTCACCTATAACAAGGGTAATATCTCCTTTCTAGACAAAATTCAAAATATCCTGATGTTGTCCATAAAACCTATCCTTCTCATCATCATCAGTGGGGACATAACAGTAGATAACATTCATCTTTAATGCTTGTCTGAAAATTTTCTGTAAGAAACTTTTCATTAATGCACTCATATCCTAGAAGAGCATCACCAGTGTGTCTGCTGAGAAGCAGACCTATGCCTTGGAAATGCTTATTACCGTCCCTCCCTGAAAAGAGAAATTTAAGATTATTTTTAAGAATCTGACCTTTATCTGTCCATCTGGTCTCTTGCAAGCCGAGAATATCAAAATTATAACAGTGGAATTCTACTGTGTGGACATCAAGAGAATAATCTCTGTGCAGAGTCCTCACATTCCAACTACATATGAAGAGAAAAATGGTTAGTGGGATGTTTATTGAGAGAGGGAATGGCAACAATATCTAACAGCCCCTTAATTGCAGGCATGGGGCAAAGACCCGTTCCCCCACCACTAAATGCTGAAGTCATCTACAATGGAAGACTTCCTCCAATGTAGAATTTGACAATGCCCATAGAAGCAAGAAGCTACCAATGCAGCCAATAATTGAAGATCTTATTACTTAACGAAAATCTTCATGTGAATGTGCTATGCTTAACAAGCTTAAACATTCGTGGGGAGATGCGTTTGAATTCAAAGTTAACTGGATTGTCAACTTTTTATTTTGTGAAGGAAGGATATTTATGCACGAACAATTTAAGAAGAATATTAGATATGAATATATAAAGCATATTGAACATTTGGTGTACAATGGAATAGTAATAATACATTTGAACAAGCAATTTCGGCAGCCATGGTTAGCTCAGCCAGTTCAGTGCACTGTTGTTTAATTTGTCTGTGATTTGATACCAGTGACTCTGATAACGTTTTTTTTTAATTCTTATTTTATTTTTACAATTCATTGTAAAATAAATTAATATATGTTTATATAATAAAATTACATTGTAAATTAAATATAACCAAAATTGACAACTGTTCAACTGATATTTATTATAAGTAATCAATTTAACACAATAAATACGAATTTATAATCGAAACAGAGTGGAAAACAAAATGCTAAGCCTACATATTAGACATTTTTTTAAAAAACCACTAGAATGGACATTATGTATAAATAATACTAGACAACAAATGGAAAATTTTTTTTTATAACATTGGACAAATAAGATGTTTTTAACTAATTTTGGGATGCTGAATTCAAATATGGCTGTGAAAAATCTCCAGCAAGTAGTTTTTTTTTTTAAAATTATGGATTGAAGTATTTCAATGAATATGATTATCTGAGAAATGTAAAAAAAGTGACTATTTTATTAAATTGCAACTTAAAACTCATTATTAATTACATGATTACAGGGAAAAAAATTAGGACATCTAGTTATAGATCACTGAATATAAAGTAACAAAATAATATTGAAACACAAAATAAGAAAACACGGGAAAGAATTTTCTATACTTACAAGAAGTTCATTTTTGTTTTTTATGTGCTGAGGTACCTTCCTTCTGCAGTAGTCACCCATCATTGCTAGGTCCCACCTGCCTTGGTATCTCTCCTCCATGGTTCAGATATCCTGGTGAAATCTTTCTCTTGCTTATCATTGACAGCTCCTAAGTTCTTGGGAAAGAAGTTGAGATGCAAGTGCAAGAAATGGATCTTCAAAGACATTCATCAGCCAAGATTTTCATAGTTTCTGAGATCTTGAATAAGCTGATGGTAGTTTTCCCTCTTTGTGATTCCCCAGAGGGACGCTGCAGGAGTGTGCTCCATGCAGTGCACTCCTTCATATTCAGATTTTCTTTGAAGACAGTATCATTCAGTAGCTTCCTGATCTGAGGACCAACAAAAGATCACTTCTTTGAGTTTGGCATCACTTAGTTTTGGAAAATTTTCCTTCAAGTGCAAAAACCCTTTACCAGTTTTGTCCATAGCCTTTACAAAGTTTTTCATAAGCCATTTTGATGTGTAGTGGTGGGAGCAGAGTTTCAGTGGGATCAACTAGAGGCTTATACCTCACATTACTCTTTCCAGGAATAAAACATCTCTTTTGGTCCAGTCTTTTGTTTTGCAGTTCCTTTCTGACCCTACTGTCCCACAAAATTTTGTGAAGTCTCCTTGAAGTCCGAGCAAGAGAGAGATGACTTTTAGGTCACCATATATTGTCAACTTAAACTGGTCTTATTTTATAGCCGTGAGTATTTTTTTCATGCTTTCATAAGTTTCCTTCATTCCCACAGTGTGTATCACTGGAATGGAAGGTTTTTGGTTTCCTTTATGCAAAAGGACAGCTTTTAAGGTAAATTTTGACGAATCTACAAATAGATACCATTCCTTAGGGTAGTGAGTTGTTCCAATTTGTTCCATCAGCCCTGAAATATCTGTGCAGAAACACAAACCATCTTGCATCTCATAATAAGCAGATAAAACCAAGTTTCAATTTCTGTACAGAGAAACTTAGGTACCCTTGGTCAAAAGATTCCACACTTGAAGGCTTGAACCTAAAACCTCAGCTTGTTGTTTGGAAAGTCCTAGGTCTTGAACACGATCATTTAGTTCATTTTGCTTAATCAGATGAGGCTCATCTAACTCAGATGTAATCAGGATCTCCTCTGATGAATGTGAATCCATCTCCTCTCAGTTGGTTGGAGGTGTTGGCATAGGAAGATCTCCATGAGGAACTGGCCATATGGCTGAAGGCACATTTGGATGTTCAATTTTGCTTTCGTTCCTTTTTGAAAAGCCCGACACTTTAGTTAAACAAAAATAGCAATCATGCAAGTGACTAGTTGTCTCACTCCAAACCATTGGAACTGCAAAGGGCAAGAATTTTATCTTACCTTTCAACCATTCATCTGGTCCAACAAAGCACAAAATCAGCACACATGTGGAGCCCATGTTTCATTCTGATCTCCAACATGACATCCAAAATAAAGCTATAGGCTTTCTTTACAATCTTTGTCAAAGAATGATCCTGGGATTTTAAAATATAATTTCCACACACATAGCAAAACTTGTGTGTCACATCAACACATCTGTGATGCTGTCTTTATGCCATTTAAATGCCAAAATCAACCTACAGCATGTTCCTCCTACTATGAAAACAACAAGAATGGTGTTCTGAAGTTAGGTTACTGTTACATGTTTTCTCCCACTTGGCAATCACTGTTGTCAGCCACAAAAATTAAAATATCTAGTATCCTCCCCTTGGAGGTGTTGGTATAGGAAAATCTTAATAGGAGTCAAAATGACCAATAACATAAAAACGTGACATGCTAGCCATTTTTTAAAGCCAGATCTGAAATCAGCACCTGAAAAATAGTTAAAGGCAGCTACAATTGTTCATGTTATAAAAACCTTGTAAACTAGTGTAATTATTACAGGGGAGCAAAAATACTGAATTGAAGTAGAAAGAACAAACACACTTTTCCGAGTTTTTCGAAAATTTTTTGTTCCATAATGCATTTTGTGAATAGTTAAAAAAAAATAGATGTGCATTAAGCATCCAATTAAGTTCAAGCATTCATTTGGGCATCTCACATTTCCCCCCCCCCCCATATCCTCAGCCTTCTTCTGTTAGTCAAAGTGCCCCACGAAGTATTTGGATAATGAGCTTGTTAATCATGAAATAAACAAAATTATTTTCCTATAAAAATTACTCCATGAAAAAACTTTCAAAGTTTTTGGTATTTTTTCAAAGGAAAAATTTTATTATTCAGATACAGAAATGATATAACAAGATTAGCATAGTGACAGATCATAGTTAACATCTATATTGTTGCTGGCTGATGACAAAGTTTTGTGCCATCTGGTACAAAGTCATCAAAACTAAGGACTTACCATTGGAGTTACTGCTTTATTGTGATAATAAGGTAAACAGTTAATTTAAAAAAATAACAAAGTATTATACAGATCTATATGATGAACTGAGATATTCAACATAAAATGATAATTTCAAAAGTAATTGCTATTAAGTCTGTATATTAATTTACGTAGTTACTAAGATCTACTCAATACTATATGTATAGGTAATTGATCTGATACAAATATGATTGCTGGTAGATCAGCATAATGTTACTATGACTGAAGGTTGCTTGAGGAACAGCCACCTTATATAGGGTGATGTCCTCCCCCCTAATATAAATACAACATTGTAGTCATTATTATTTATTAAATATTTAATCATTGTGAATTTGCCCTATATTTTGCTAGTTTTGCAAAGTTCTGTGAAGCCAATAACTTTTAATGCTAGAGAAAATTTTACTCTACAACTTTTTTACATATTTTAATAGAAAAGGAGTTAATGGAAAAGTTATTTTTGAAAGCCACTAAGGTAGTCTTGTTGGATGATTGTTTGGATTTTATGGTGCATTAACAGCTTAGGCTATAATGTGACAAACAAATGATAAAATAAAGGATAAAAGACATAAAAATGGTTAAAAAAAAGAACCCAGGTTAAAGATATACAATAAAAAAGAGAAATGATATATAATTAAAACTGATTAAAATTGCTAGTAATGCATAAAAATGTAAAAACGTGTTAAAAAGTATTGATCTGATATAAGATGTCCAAGTGTAAGAGGCTCAGATGTAAAATAATGAAAGTTAAAGATGCCACTTATAGTTAAAAGCAATACTTTCAATTAAAAATGCTTACTAGTTAAAACGATGTCACAAAACTCACAACGGTTTGTTGTCTACCTGTAAAAGAAAAGAATTTGTAAAAAATGACAGCCATAGTTTGACAAAAGTCTGTTCCAACCAAGATCTATGTCTGTTCCCAGGGCTCAATGGAAAAATGATGCCAGTAGTCCAGATACGGAATAGGCAATGAAGAACTGGATAAGAAGTATGGCAGACTTGGCAGCAGCATCTGCCAAGTCATTGCAGTCAGAGGATGATGTTCAAGATGCTGCCATATGATGTAGCTGAGTGGTTCTTGGAAAGAACATTCACAGGTCTAATTGAGATCAAAGCCTCTAGCAAACTGACTTGGTGTAGAGCACACACTAACAATGATGTTTGGCTACTATGTAAATCAAAGATGAAGCTTACCAGCTTCATCTTTGATGCAACTGTGCAGTGAAACTGTGCAAACTTGATGCAACTGTGCTGTGAAAATGGAACACTGCAGTGGAACCGGTCTGCAATCATGCATATCATAGCAGACCACAGGCTTTGAGCCATCTGTGAAAATGGGTCTGGATGTTCACAGCATGATGGCTGACAAAGACTTGCCAGTATACACAGTGGGGTGTAAAGGCCTTTACTGTTCAGCAAAGAAAAAAAAATCGCAAGGAGATATAGTGAGCCATAGTGGAAATAATGAATGAATAATAAATGGCTTGTAACCTATGCATAGCTGAGCAAGTACAACTTTCTTCTTGCAATTCCTGCAGAAATGTGACTGTAGTGGTTTGACAACAGACTCAGTCTCAAATAGCTTACTCGCAATCTGTTCCAACAGATTTCTACAACTCTGCCCAGGGATCGATGGAAAAATGCTGTCATTAGCCCAGATATGGAATAGGCAGTGAAGAACTAGATGACAGATTTTGTAGTAGCACCTTCCAAGTCATTGCCTTGATACTGATATGACCAGGTACCCAACAGAATATGCTGTTCAAAGTGCTGTCAGATGATGTAGCTGCTGGTGGATCTGGAAAAGATCAGGGTGAGTCGATGTCTCACTGATAGCCTGTAGCAAACTGAGTCTGTGTAAATCATATACCGACAATAATGCTTATCTGCTATATAATTCCAAGGTGAAGCCTTCAAGGTGCAGCCTCGTGGAAAACCCTGTTTTTTGGGGAAAGTGTTGCTGATATGGATAAGAAAAGAAAGTGATAAGAATTTGGAGCTGAAGTTCAGCACATGACATCTCAAGCCAAAGGCATGGAAGTCATGAAGAATGCTGAGTCTCTAAGCAGTGTCATAAGGCTTTTTTTTTTATGTCACAGACAGACACCAGATGAAATAAATTCCTGATAGCTGTTTTAAGGCATATCAGGTGGTCTAGGTAGACCAATGTCTTCAAAAGCCACTCTGGGTGTTGGAAAGAAGGTCGCTTTAAATAGCATAGGAAATTGACACTTACCATCTTTTCCAACATCTTGCATATGCAGCTCATTAACACAATGGGATGATAATTGTAAGGAATCTAGGGATCCTTTCCTTGCTTGGGAAAGGCCAAGACAATAGTTGTTCACCAGGAGACCAGAAACTATCTTTGAAAAAAAAAAGATGTCATTGAAAAGTTGGAGCAGTCGATCCATACTTGATGGAGAGAGTTGTTGGAGCATGGCATAATGGACATTGTCTAACTTAACAATTGGGTTGTTTTACCTCTGAGTGGCACTTTTTTGCACATCATGGGCTAAATGGCTAGGTCACAAGGACCTTGAAGGCTCAGAGAAGGTTGGAGGAGGGGACCCACTGGAACAGCTGTTGGGAGACAGATGGTAGCCTCCCGTCAAGGCCATCCAGTGTGTTCTTTAACGTGCACAGGGTATGGCTCTCCTGCACACAGGGCCATGGATTAACGTCTCATCTGATGGATGGCGGCATTTCCAACCCATTGGTGTCCTCTACTAACCGTGGGCAGGGCGGAGAATTTTGCGGAAATAAATCTCAACGCTGACCCAGCTGGGACTCGAACCTGGGAACTACAGATTACGAGCCTGGCACGCTACCAACTGAGCCACCCCCGCCCCTAACTTAACAGTAGATACACAAGAAGAGGGGAGAGCAAAGTGCAACTCATCCACTATGAATGGCCTGTTGCAGGGCTCCAGCCTATTTGAATGAAAGTGCATTTTCGGCCCTGCTTTTCAGAGTCAGAAACTTGGGAGAACAGAAAGATGAGGAAGATATGGAGGAAAATGATTTTCTCAGATTGTTGGAAATTGCTTGGGGATCAGCAATTGCCTGTCCATTGCATTCCAGAATAAGTGGGACATGTAGTTTCAATCCACCTTCTGGACTTTTATCCCACAGGACCTTAGAACTGGTTGTACAGGTGATAGAAGTGTACTTGATCCAGGATTCCCTCTGATCCCTGTAAAACTTCAAGGTTGAAGGATGTCAAACATCTCTAAACTCTCTCCCTCCCCCATAAGCCTTGTTCTGAATTTGAGTTCAGTGCAGACAGAATTCCACCACAGTTTCATAAAGTGATGAAACTGTTGAAGTTTTCAGAATGGCCAAAGCAGCTCCTGAATGATACAGTCCATCATCTCTTGCACTGCAACATTGATCAGTTTCTGGCTGACCGAGCATTGGGATTGGTTGGACTCACAGAGTAGTTCAAAAATCAATCCAGTCAGCCTGATCAATCCTCCATTATGATATGTGTGAAGGGTCATAAGTCCCTTAGGGGAGATAGTACATTCCATTAGGAGGTGATCGTTTCTGTAAGGGCTATCTATTCTTGACCTCCCATGTAAAGAGTTGGGTTGTTTAACCTCTGAGTAGCATTTTTTTGCACACAAAGGGCTAAATAGTCAGGTTGCAAAGACCCTTAGGGCTCAGAGAAGTTTGGGGAGGGGACCCATTGGACAGTTGTTGGAAAACAGAGTCATATGAAGAGCATGGATCAGAGACTGACAACCAAGGAATGGTGCTGTTTCTTAGGCCCCTTAAATTTGGAAAGTCTAGCTGTCTGTGGGCAGGAAGATGGCTTTCCAGAAGTGGAAATGGAAGGCTGTGATGCAGGGACTGAAACCAGCATCAAAGCAGACATCAGTTTTTGCTTGCCCCAAGAGGTAGCAAGCAAGGAAGACTCAGTAGGTAGAACACTGATAATAGTTTGCACCCCATATATGCTGTAGGAATGATGGGCTTCCCAGCTGCCATACTGGCATAGGAGTTTGCAGAGGTGGTGTAACGAACTTTCTCTCCTCAGGATAAATGTTCTGTATTGCTTTCACTCAATGGACCTCTTTCTCCTTCTTCCACTTCAGACAAGTCATGGGAATACAATGGATGGGCACCACTGCAGTTTAAGCAGCTTGCCATTCAGATCAAGGTGATCCCGAATGGTGCAGCAAACAAGGTAGGCGTACTCCAGCAAGCTGTGTGGGCATGACCATAGCTCTGACACAAAAAGCTGTGCAGTGGGTTGGGTGTATATATATATACAGTATATGGTTGTATCTCATGATGTAAAACATGCTGCCTTCTCATGGCAGTAGGTAGGAATGGCAACTTGAAAATCAAAATTAGTACCCTGGTGGATACTAATTTATCATCCTGGCAAACCATCTGGTGAACTGTAGTCACTCCACAGCATAAAAAAAATTGCATTGTTGAATCCCAAAAATTTTGAAAAAACCAAAAACTGAACAAATAAAGACGTTTTAATTAAATTGGCAAAACTCAACAACATAAATCGCAAAGAACAGGAATTTTGGCAATTTTCCATTTATTACCATGACTATATAAAAAGATGAAGAGCATTATTACCCTGTCAAATATGTCAAGAGCAATAATATGCACTAATATGGCAATAATATGTCAAGAACCAAATGTCAATTTGTTCGCAGGTATTGAAAATTTAAATAAAATGTAGAGACAATGACTAACGTCAATGTCAAGAGAAAATGCAACCAATGTTTAACATGTGTATTCCAACTACTACATTGGTTTCCATAAATTAAGGAAAACTCAGAAAAAATATGATAAACAAAAAACAATATGAATTATTTTAATGAAATTTAATGGAAACATAAATTGCAATGCTAGTTTCAGAATGGCATAAAATTGTTTACACTAGAAACATTTTTCAGAAAAAAAAACACTTACAGGAACGTTCAAAACTGAGGTGTTAGAATACAACGGGCAAAGTTCTTTAATAAGGAGTGTGGTCACCCTTTATAGCAATGCAGGTACGACAGCGATGTTCCATGCTGTTTATGATGTTGCGAATCAACTCAGTAGGGAATAACACCATTGTTCCTTTAAAGCAGAAATAAGCTGTCCCCTTTGTTGCAGGTGGCGGGTTGAGGGCAGCAACATGTCTCCCTAGAGCATCCCACACATGCTCAATCGGATTTAGGCTGGGAGATCAAGCTGGCCACTTCATGTGCATAATGGTCTCTTGAAGTTATTGTTCCACTAGTCGAGCTCTGTGTGGACAAGCATTATCATCTAGTAAGATGAATGTTTCACCTACTGCATCAGCATAAGGATGTACATAAGGGTCCAGGATGTCATCTCTATACCTTTGAATATTGAGGTTCCCACTCATCAACACATAGAGTTCTGTGCATCCATCTAACGAAATGCCACCCCAAACACACACGTTACTTCCACCGTAACTGTCTCTTTGATGAATGTTACTGGGATGGTAGTGGGTACCTCATTCTCTCCATATCAAACCATGTCCAGAATCACTCTGCAAGCAATATCTGGACTCATCTGTGAAGAGTATGGACCTCCATTGCTCTTCTGTCCAGTTATCACATGTGCATGCCCAATTCAACCTCTCTCTCACATGACATGTTGTGAGGGGTATACAAATTACTGGCCTTCCAGTGTACAGACCTCCTCATGAAGCCTCCTTCTATGCACAGTAGAAGCTGATACAACCCTCCCAGTGGTTGCTGCGAGAGGATCGTAGCTGAGAGGGAGTAGATGTCCTGCTCCTTCATGCTGTTAAATTGCAGACTTTGGTTATTGGTCTTGTACAGTGGTCATAACTCTAGCCCTTCCTTGGTTAAATCTCCAAGACGTGGAATCCCTGCTAAGAAATTGTTACAGTTTATGGAAAACAGAACCCATTTTTATTGCCACAGTGTATTTACCACAGTGTATTACCACACATTGTATTACCACAGTTTATGGAAAACAGAAGGACTCACATTCACCATCATGCGACATCCAACTAACTTTGGCCTGCTTTGTGCAGGCCAATAGCTCTTCAATGTAGTTCAATTGGCAAATGATATTTCAAGGTCATTCCTACTAAATGGCTATTATGAATTTCTTTACTCACATTTACAACACAAAATAACGATCCACTCCAAAACACCCGTTTTTATGCCGCTATCCGATAACGCAAATTGACACAACCTAGATTAATTTGCATACAATATGCTCACTCAGCATTATTTTACTGTCTAGTAATAAATAGGCACTTTAACGTCGATTTCAATTTTAGAGGAAAAATTGTCTGAGCCGGGTGGACGAATCCATGACCTCCTGATAACATGTCAGGTGCTCTGGACCATTGAGCTACTGGCCACCGATCAAGATCTCCTCTAACCAACGCTATGAACATTCCCTTTATGTCACACATAGGCATTATTTTAGGCAATTTTTAGCCCTAGCTGCTTTTTATTTGCCAATAGATGGAAAGCATGTCTTACAAGTATGCTAATGATAATAATTATTGAGATAAACTCTACAGTTCAACATCTAGTAATAGGCACTTTGACGTCGATTTCAATTTTAGAGGTAAACAATTTTTAATCGAAAAAACCACCACCCAGTGTGTTCTTTGACATGCACAGGGCTCTCTCACACATAGGGCCATAGCTTAATGTTCCAGCCAACAGATGGTGGCCTTTCCAAGCCCATTGGTGTCCCCTACCAATCGAAGGCAGAGAAGGTAGTTTTGTGGTGATAAATCTCAACACTAGCCCAGCTGAGACTCAAACCTGGGAACTGCAGATTACAAGCTCGGGACACCACCGATCGAGCCACCCATGTTTTATCTGATTTGAGTTGTTGTTTATCTGATTTGACGACTTTAACAATTACTTCTGCATAGCACTGTATATTTAAAATTCAGACTTTTAAGTTAAAATCTCAACTTTATGATACTGAAGTTAAAATCTCTCCATCTACGTACATTTAAAATGAGAACTTATTTTTTTACTATAACATACAATATATTACAATATATTACAATTTAAAATGAGAACTTATATTTGACGTTAAATTTTCCAAATGTTTCACCTGTTCTTATTGTAGTATACGATTTCAAAACACCACCTTCTTAAAATTAATAAATGCACAATAAACCATTTTAATATCATGTGAGCCTAACATGATAAATGCAATTTTAATTTCATTCGCTTAAAAAGCTAATTTATTAGCATTAACAATTAACACCACTAACCCTTCTAGTGTCCAGCCTGAAAAACTGGTTTACATCCAGAGGTCAAATTTAACTTTAGAACTTTTTTGCCAAATAATAAGTGAAAGGAATTATGGCATGTTATATGCCAAATTAATCAACATTTAATTCTGGATTTTCTGAAAATAAAATATTTAACAAAAAGACCATATGTTTCATTTTAATAGGAACAGTTGTTTCCACTTCAGTGGCATGTCAAACTGATTATGTCCCAAAGACATTGTACGGATGATTTTCAACAGTGGAGAAGGATGGAAGGATGTCAGTCCGCAACACAAATAAAAATTTATATATAAAAAAAAGCTAATAGATAGAAATTATTATAATGCACATGAATAGAAAGGCAATTTATTTCTAAATAACAAAAGAATTTTTTTCTTGTTTAAAGTAAACATTTCTTCCATTTTGAAATTTTTTTCTCCATACTATACTTTGAGAAAAAGTCCAGGCTTGTTGCAGTCCAATAAACAAGTCACATTTAGAATATTTTTAATAAATAACTAATCAACAGAAATAGTTCATGTTATATACCAAATTAAAAAGAATTTAATTCTGAATTTTATTCAAGTGAAAAATTTGATCATGTAGTAACATATTAATTTTAATAACAATTTTTACAGTGATATACCAAAAAAAGTACACATTTCATAATTACTTTCAAAATCTTCCATTTTTAAAAAGTAACAGTTCTTTGTTAACTATCAAGAGATTTTAAAAACTTTAACGAAAAATTTGTTGATAATAGTTCAAATCAAACTTCTGAACTTAAATTAGGGGATTGCTTCAGCACAGAGTAATGTTAACAAACATTAAAAATCAATCCAAAGTGAATGCACAGTATTCCCTGTTAAGATAGACATCAAACATTAATTAATAGATTCTGAAAAAAATTCATCGCCGCTACGGCGGGAATCGAACCCGCATCTCTCCAGATTCATGCCAGAGCGCGCTACCATTGCACCATGCGTCAGACAACAAATATTTTCAGAATATGACCTTATAAATCTTCTTCCTGAGATGTGACTGAGACAGTGCCATCTATACTCAAGGAGATGCAACTTTTTCAGATGTTGCTATTGATTATCAGATGTTAATGAGAAAGTTGCTAACGCTACCGTGTTAAATATATAATTAAAAATCAATCCAAAGTGAATGCACAGTATTCCCTGTTAAGATAGACATCAAACATTAATTAATAGATTCTGAAAAAAATTCATCACTGCCACGGCGGGAATCGAACCCGCATCTCTCCAGATTCATGCCAGAGCACGCTACCATTGCACCACACATTCTTAACAGGGAATATTGTGCATTCACTTTGGATTGATTTTTAATTATATATTTAACGCGGTAGTGTTAGCGACCTTCTCATTAACATCTGATAATCAATAGCAACAACTGAAAAAGTTGCATCTCCTTGAGTATAGATGGCACTGTCTCAGTCACGTCTCAGGAAGAAGATTTATAAGGTCATATTCTGAAAATATTTGTTGTCGAATACATTCTATGACGAATATTGCTTGTATAGCTGCGTTCTACCACCCTGTATAACTTCTAAGAAATGACACTGTCTCAGTCACGTCTCAGGAAGATTTATAAGGTCATATTCTGAAAATATTCGTTGTCCGACGTGTGGTGCAATGGTAGCGCGCTCTGGCATGAATCTGGAGAGATGCGGGTTCGATTCCCGCCGTGGCGGCGATGAATTTTTTTCAGAATCTATTAATTAATGTTAACAAACAAATTGGCAATACCTTATATAGGGTGAATCTGAAAAAGTGGGCAAAACTTTACGGGGTGGTAGAACGCAGCTATACGAGCAATATTCGCCATAGAATGTATGGTCGGAACGCAAGCGGTGAGAAGTTAAAAGGTAGTTTTCCACTGTCACATTTAAAGAATGAACACAAGAAGGAGAGGAGATACTTCAGAAAACATTTTATTAACAGGAATGAAATTGAGCTACATGCTCAAAGAAATTGCTCAAAAGAGCTGCAGCCAGCTGTAATGCAGGCTTCACACCTGCGGGATAGGGACCGATGCACATTTGTGAAGACACCAGGCATTTCCCGAATATCGCCGGCAACAACGGCGATCCTGGCAACTATATCCATATCGGTTTCAATGGGGCACTCGTAGATTAGGCTTTTCATATGGCCCTACAGGAAAAAGTCCAAACACGAGAGATCCGGCGATCTTGGTGGCCAAACTATGGGACCACCTCGACCAATCCATCGCCCTGGGAACGTTGCATGTAAAGTGTTCCGCACATCTAAGCTGAAGTGTGCAGGCGAACCGTCGTGCTGGAACCACATTCTCGACCTGCTGGGGGTTGGAATCGGACGCAGCAGCTCTGGCAACACCTCTCGTAGGAATGTGTTATACGATTTGCCGTCCAGACGGTGTGGCAGGAGGTATGGGCCAACCAAATGGTCATGGAGGATCCCTGCCCAAACATTTATGGAGAATCGCTGCTGGAACGATCATTCGTTCCAGCAGCGGTTCTTGTGGACGTGTTGCATGCGGGTTCGTAGATGCCCACGTGTGTGAATTGTGGGTATTCAAAATGCCCTCACGGGTGAAAGTGCACTCATCTGTAAACAGAACATGTGCACCAAAATCCGGCTGCGCTGCATTCTGCTGGAGGTACCAACGTACGAAATCGACATGTGGCTGATAGTCCGCCGGTGACAACGCTTGTACCTTCTGCGTACGATAGGGGTGCATTCCTTCCTCCTGTAGCACACGGCAAACCGACATTTGGGACATGTGTACTGCATGGGAAACCGCTCGCGTGCTACATCCCGGTCGCTCTTCCACCCTACGCAGAATGTCCTCTGCAAGTTGCGGCGTCCTGACACTCCTTTCACGCCCTGCGTCTTGCTTGGCCACGGCGAAGGATCCTGTTTCACACAGCCGCCGATGCAAACGCTCGAAGGTTTTCCGATCTGGAGTGCATCTCATCGGAAACCGTTCGCGGTAACATCTCTGTGCCTCACTTGCATTCCCATCCGCCGCACCGTACACAAAGTGCATATCCGCCATTTCGTGGTTAGTATAACCAGCCATCCTCTCGGCAATCCACGGTAGAAATGCCATTGGGTGCGAGGACCGACCCTTTTATACCATTTCCAATGCCACCTAGCAGCTCACCGTTTGCGTTCTGACCATACATTCTATGACGAATATTGCTCGTATAGCTGCGTTCTACCACCCCGTAAAGTTTTGCCCACTTTTTCAGATTCACCCTGTATAACTTCTAAGAAATGGCAAACAGATGGCTTTAACAAATTATTTATGTCATAGTTTAATAAAATATGTATCAAATAAAAAAAGGAAACTATTATTTATCAAGCTTAAATTACATATTTTTATAAGACATCTATTAAAAAATTTCAAAATGGTAATTTTTATTTTTTTAAAAATCGTTTTCTTTTATTGTACTAAAAACGGATATATACGTTCTGGACACTGGAAGGGCTAAATACAAGCAATTTATATCTAAATCTTGTCAGCCACAAGCAATCTTTTACCAGAGAAAAGTATCATTCAGCCAGATTACCAAGCAGATGATAGCAACAAGATATGGATGATGCACATTATTTTTCTCAATAATGCAGGCATAAGATACATAGCCTTAACAAAAGATATCCACTCAAATCAGATAAAACATGGGTGGGGTGGCTCGATCGGTGGTGTCCCGAGCTTGTAATCTGCACTTCCCAGGTTTGAGTCTCAGCTGGGCTAGTGTTGAGATTTATCACCACAAAACTACCTTCTCTGCCTTCGATTGGTAGGGGACACCAGTGGGCTTGAAAAGGCCACCATTTGTTGGCTGGAACATTAAGCTAGGGTTCAATGTGTGGGAGAGCCCTGTGCACGTCAAAGAACACACTGGATGGTTTCGATGGTAGGCTATCATCTGAACACCATGAAAAAGGGGCAACTCTGGTGGCTGTGGTGTGATGATTGGGGCAGGAATCATGATAAAAGGGCATACAGACCTGCACAGTGTTGAGATACAAGCCTGCACAAATGACTTTAACAATTACTTCTGCATATCACTGTAT
Source organism: Ryuthela nishihirai (assembly GCA_038380435.1). NCBI lineage: Eukaryota > Metazoa > Arthropoda > Arachnida > Araneae > Heptathelidae > Ryuthela > Ryuthela nishihirai. The sequence goes on from JAWZYU010000022.1 coordinate 36,186,672, forward strand.
GATTAAAATTCAGACTTTTAAGTTAAAATCTCAAATTTATGATATTGAAGTTAAAATCACTCCATCTACATACATTTAAAATGAGAACTTTTTTTAACTATAAGTACTTTGAAATTGTTAAATTTTCCTAATGCTTCACCTGCTCCGATTGTAGTATATGATTTCAAAACACCACTTTCTTAAAATTAATAAATGCACATTAAACCATTTTAATGTCATGTGAGCCTGACATGATAAATGCAATTTTAATTTCATTTGCTTAAAAAGCTTATTAGCATTAACAATTTCATAGTGTTAACTCACAGAATTACTATTAATTTCTATAACTAATTAGAAAAACTCAGTGCTAATTTAAAACACAGTTTTACTGGTGTACATAAGTTGTAACATTTTAAAAGAATATCCCATGTTTTTTACCCTAAGATGCCACTGAACTTAACAATATATATATTATACATACCTCCATAACAGTTGAATATATTTTGCAAATATTATCTAGATGAATAATGGATGAATTAAAAAATTTTGATGTTAAACTTTGCTGATGTAGTTTTTAATAGAAAAGGTCTATTAGCTGGAGCAAATAGTAATTGCTGTATGCAATTGAAATTAATATCTGTCACTCTATTCCTACCATGTTGGTTATTCAAGTGCTAGAACAACGATGGGTTAAGTTGTTTTACCTCTGAGCAGCACTTTTGGCACACAATGAGCTAAATGGTCAGGTCACAAAAACCTCAAAGGCTGAGGGAGGGGAGAGGACTCACTGGAACAGCTGCAGGGAGACAGATGGTAGCCTCCCATCAAGGCCATCCAGCATGTTCTTTAATGTGCACAGGGTACGACTCTCCTGCAAACAGGGCCACAGCTTAATTTCCTATTTGATGGACATTGACCTTTCCAAGTCCATTGGTTGTCCTATACTGACCATGGGCAGGGTGGGGAGTTTTTACAGAGATAAATCTCATCACTGACCCAGCTGGGACTCGAACCTGGGAACTGCAGATTATGAGCCTATCGTGCTACCTGATTGAGCCATCCCCTAGAACAACGATGATTGTCATTGATCAGTCAACAACGATGATAGTCACACAACATTGTGTTGGTCTGCTGCAGTCACTGCTGATGTGACACAAAATTCCAAAAGATATTACAGAGCATCAGTCCACAAATAAAGTGCAAAATATAAGCAATTAAGCTAATTATACTGGTACTTATTAAAATGATTAAAAGAGTGACTTCTTATTTCAAATCTGCTGCTCTCTTTTCCCTCATTTCAATAATTATGAGTGCAATTATAACTTGGCTGACTGATTGATGTGCAGCACAAGAAAACCAGAAGGAAGGAACTTTTAAGAATCTATGAAATAGGGAAAAATAGGATTATACACACCTTGAGACTAAAATGAGGTTACATAATAATTTGGCCCTCTCTAAAGCATACACCAAAAGACTAAAATTAGGCTGTATGATAGTTTGGTTTTATCTAGGGTTAGTTATGACAGTGAAACTGGAACCCTTTCTAAACAAGATAACAGGAAATTTGATGCCTGTGATTCCAGATGTTTACATAGTATTTTGAGGTAGTTTGATTTTGCATGATGATAGGTGAAGGAATCTGCAACATCATTTGAGAGTATTTTGTTTAATGCATCTTTTAAATAAGCTAAAAATGCAAAATGGAAAGAGCAACTTACTTTTCTGCAGACCAAATATCCTGCTGATATACAATGTTAAGTGTATAATCCCAATAATCCTTCCACACTACACCTGATTTGATACTAATCTGAATGGGTAGGCATTCCATCCATGTCTGTCCATCACTAACGGTTAGCCCATCAATATCATATTCATAAACTTTGCCTGTGGAAGTTTATTAAATTATTTTTATTAAATTATTTTAATTTAATATTACAATAGATATCATTTCAAAATTATTATTAAAAAATTAATGCACGTAACCCCCATTTAATGGTGGAGATGCATTCCAGTAGACTGCATTAAATGAGGTTTATTTTTGCTTGTTTCTTGCACATCTTATTGATTTTTTCACATTATAATTTTTTTAATTTTATTTTTATTTATTTATTTTTTTTAAAGGAAGGTGCTTCTCTACACAAAGAATAGAGATAACCTAGAAGGTATATTAGGCTTGTTCTGATTTCTCATACAACAAACACTTGCACAAGGACATGCCCTGCTGGTCTTAGAGACAGATACACTAACCATTAAACAAGGTAAGGCTTCATTAGACCGTATATCATATATTCAACAAAAATAATTATAATAAATAAAGAAATAAATACCCCCTCAAGCAGCTGCTTGCCACAGAGGTCTGACAGGAGCCTGTCAGTTTATATGCCACAGTAGGAGATCTGAGAGGATGGCAGGACCTCAGCAGAAAAACGACACACACATCCATGAAAAAAACTACATAAATGTATACATGCACGATTTATTAGTTAATTTTAAAATTTATTTATTAATAAGGAAAGAATCTAGCATGGTTTGTTTTGCTTGTCTTCATTTTGTGCATAATATTCAAACATTCCATTAACTGGCCACAACCCCATCTTCTGACATTCAATTGTGAAAAATTCTTGTCCTTCCAACAAATTCATGCATTTCACTGAGTACCGAAAGGGTTTCCAACCTTTTTTTGGTCCCCATACCCCTTTGGCTTTTAGTAAACCTTTCCGTACCACGTATTCAATATGAAAGGAAATAAATTCTAGAGTTTACCATGTATATGTGGTGTATACTTATTTGATGTCCCTGTTCAACATGAAAGCCAAAATGCTTGCTGGTTATGCTAACAAGCAGTGCCACCATGCAATAGCTTGAAAATGTTTGTCTGAATTTGGTATAAGAAAGCCATTTCCAAGGTGCAAAAATTGACTTATTACTGCTATGCACAGTTAGTTATAATACTTGGCTTTACTGAAACTTTACACAAATGGGCTAGTTCTATTAGGAATACCAGGCCATATAGGGAAGCTGAAATTGGATCTGACCATTACCTTGTTAAAAGTGCTTTGCAACTTAAACTTAAGAAGTGTTGTATGCAAAGCTTATCATGATAGGTTACTTATTCATTATGATGATTGCAGATTGCTTACTACTGAAGTTGAGGAAGAATGAGACTATATTAAAGATGAAGCATTGTCCCGAAGGACCACAATGCCTTTGCAATGAACAAGTGCAGGCTGTTTTTGGAACTGTGAATTTGCAACCCATTGCAGCTTTACTGAGTAGACATCTGCAGTGATTTGTTTGACCAGTGACCTGAAGCTCATAATGGACAATACTAGCTGTAGTCCACCAGACACACAAAATTTTCTGCTCATGGATCCTGGGCTTTGGTGTGTGTGCTACAGGTTTACCAGATGACAAGCAACGATGCAAATATTTGGTGTTCCTATAGACAATCTGTTTTTCATCACAGGTCAACCTGTCCAAAAATGGTTCATTCTTGTGGCATGAAAGCAGCAATGACCAAATCATAAGCAGCTGGAGTTTGTTGTCAGCAGTCAGTTCACATGGAACACATTTGCTCAGTTAACAGACTTTTCCTAGGCAGTGTAAATGCTAACGAATGGTTTCGTCACTTAAATGGAACCTTTCTGCAATATTTTGGCACATTTGATGTGAATCCGACTCGATGGTAGCTAAAAACCAGTATCGTCATCAATGACAGTCGGTCTTCCCTTGTGAGGTGCATCTTCAAGTGTCCATTGCTTGATACAAATTTTCTGAACCCTTTTGGGCTATCCACATTTGCTCACTGTATTCTCTGCATATACCATTCATATCTTATGGGCTGCTTAAATTGCTTTAGTTCCCATTTTAAACTCGTAAAGTAAGCATGTGTGAACAGCTGTATTTGATGCAGACATGCTTTTATCACCCTCCCAAATTTCATTGAACCGCTTTTCACACTTGCTACACATCAACTGACTTAGCGTACTAACTGCTTTCGACTATGTATCAACGCATGTGCATCACTTGCAATTGTCATCTCGGAAATGCTCTGACCCAGTTGTCTGGCTGTTACATTGGCCTTCGTCAAACTCACTAAGTCTGCTGTCTTTCTCATCTGAAGAACAAGAATAACACTGATTAACAGAGCTCAGTATCAGGTGTTATTTATACTGTTTCATGACCTTCACATGTGCTGTCATTCACCTGCAGTTTTGCATAAAGATGTGCTGGTCACAATGCTTTGGCTCTTCAGTGTAGTTTACAACCTGTTTGAAAAATAAATGCTGACTTAACCATAATTACAGCAACTAATTATATTGCAAGATATGATTCACAAAGTGGCAGTTTACTTAAATATTTTACCTGGGGGAGGGTGTTAAACTCCCCACAGCATAATGATGGAGAGGGGAAGCCCATGATAAAAATCACGCTGTGTCCCTAGCTGCAGGAGGCCGCATTTCAGTGCCAAGGAAATACCTTTGCTTTTGATCCCAGACTACATTCACTCTCAGGAAACCAGAAAGCTCAAAGCATTTTTATTCTGGGAAAAAAAAAACAACCCTAAAGCAATGAGAAAATAATATCCACAAACAAGTTGTAAGGGTGCCTTCACACTTATTGCTTGCTGCACTGCAAACACAGTAACTAGGCGACTTTTCAAAGACTGTGCATCTTCTGGAGTCAGTAGTCATGCATCATTTCTGTTCTGTAGGGCCACCACATGACAGCAGCTGGAATAGATTCTATTTCTATTCTTGCTGTGCGGTATGCAAGCGACCGGAAGCAACAGCCAATCGAAAGGCAGTTGAGGAATGAGATAGCTAGCTAGAACACCTGGGCAAAAGTAGAAAGTGTGCATTTGTTATCAGGTATATTTATTCCTTGGTTGGTAAGATGGATGATTATAAACTTCTAGATGCAGTGTGCGATTGCCCTCGTCTATATGACAAAATGCATAGAAATTATAATCAATCATTTTATAACAACTAAGGTCATGAATTTTAATAGAACTATTCTCTTTTTTTTTACAAGATATGTTTTTTCTTTCAAATGTTTAGAGTTAACTCATTCAATTTGAACCAATCTGCAATAATAGATAACTCATAAATAGTAATTTTAATCAACTCATCAAGGCTATCAACACAGAATGTTACTTCAGTATCATCCGAAATCATTCCACCAAATATGTATTTACATCAATATTGCAATGAAATGTTGAATTTGTTAATGTTACATAATTTGTATGTTGAGCAATATATTCAATTCTGCAAATGAAACTCATTTTTTTATAATTGTTTTGCTTAACATTAATTTCCTGCATGTCTGAATAGCACAACGTTTTTTATCACAAAAATATTAAAACTAACTAAAGTGTCCCTTATTTGGATAAATTTGATATTAATATTTAGTTGATGAGATTGGTAGTTGAGTAGGTTTGGTTATAAATAGAGAGAAAACTAAAGTGCTGAAAATTGGTCAGGCAGGCTGTGATTCAGTTAATCTGAATGGTTGCAGGCTGTGATTCAGTTAATCTGAATGGTTGCAGGCTGTGATCCAGTTAATCTGAATGGTTGCAGTCTTGAGCAGGTGTCACAGTTTAATTATCTTGGGAGCTATGTAACAGATACTGGTGATGTGAAGCACGAGATTAACAGATGAATAGGAATTGCTGCCGGGACTTTTAAGAATCTATGGAGAGAGTGGAGAAATTGGTGTATACAGCTAAAGACTAAAATTAGAGTGTATAATCATTTGGTTCTTTCTAGGGTTAGTTATGGTAGTGATATTTTGACGCTGTGTAAACAAGATGCTTTTGATTCTAGATACTTATGCAGTATCTTGGGCATTAAGTGGTTTAACCTTTGCAACTAATGATGAGGTTAGGCAAAAGAGTCAGCAATGTCCTTTAAGCAGCATATTGTGCAGAGACTCTGCTGGTTTAGCCATGTTGCCCATATGGATAATTATAGATTGGCGAATAGGGTTATGAACAGTGTGCCTAAAGGCCTCAGAAAGAGGGGGAGAACTAGGATGCAGTGGGCAGACAATGTCAAACAGGACCTTGTTAGAATTGGTGTGCAGTGGCTGGTTGCAGCATGTAGCTCAGAACAGACATGCTTGAGAATTAAACTGCATGGTCTGGTTGGACCTCCTAGCCCATGGCTGCTTGAGGATGATGATGATGAAACAAATAATATGCAACATATTAGGCTTTTGGTGTTAATCTTTAGAAAAATTTAAATAATGGAAATAATCTATCCCTATTTGACATACACAATATGATCAAAAGTATCCGGAAAGTAGCTCATTCACAATCTCCCAGTAATAGCAAAGGAATTAATATCGCATTGGTCTACCTTTACTGCTATGTGACCTCCACTCTGCGGGAATTGCCTGCCATTCTGCCACAAGAGCATTAGTGAAGCCAGTCACTGATCTCGAGCAGTTCGGCCTGGCTCGCAGTCCACATTCAATTCTTTTCAAAGGTGTTCCATGGGGTTGAGATCTGGGATCTGTGCAGGTCAGTCCAGTTCTTCAGTCAAGGATCGGTGCATTATCATGTTGGTACAGGAAAGGGTCTTCACTGAACTGTTGCCATGAAGTTGGGAGCACAGAGTTGTTGGGAATGTTATTATAGGCCGCAGCATTCAGAGTCCTGTTCACTGGAACAAGGGGGCCCAGCCCAAACTATGAAAAACAGCCCCTTAGCATGCCTCTTCCATCAAATTTCACAGTTGGTACAACATAGTCAGGCAGATATCATTATTCTCCACACCTAGACTCGTCCTTCAGACAGCCTGATGATGAAGTGAGACTCATTACTCCAAATAACACGGTTCCACTGCTTGACTCTACTGGTGCTGTGCTTTTACCATTCCAACCAATGCTTGTTATTAATCTGGTTGATGTTAAGCTTGTGTGCAGCTGATTGGCCATGGAAATCCATTTCCTGCAATGCGCGATAAACTCTCATGGTGCTGACGTTGCTTCCAGAGGCATTTTGGAACTTGGTGGTGAGTGTTGCAACCAAGGAGAGGTGATTTTGCCAAACCACCAAGTATTTGTGCATTTGCACTGGCAACTGCAAGAAACCGGAATATTCCATGCAAACATGCATGACACTGGTCGGCAGAGAACCATACATACTCCTAACATGGAAGAAGAGATGCTATTGCCGACAATCCAGATACAAGCATGTGAGCTGTTGCATGTAGCTTCGGTGTGAACTACACCCTCGTGTGGAGAGTTGAACGAGCAGCAGTTACATCCATTTCATCGTCAAAGAGTCTAGACATTGCAATCTCAGGATTACCCTCTTCGTGTGGAATTCGTGCGCTGGTTTCTGCAGCAGACTGCGGTGCAGCCTGTTTTTCCATCTCGTGTTCTTCTCAGATGAGGCCTCTTTCACACCTGAGGGTGTTTAATGTGCACAATTCTCACATTTGGGCACACAAAAATCCACATGCCACAATGGCACATGGTCATCAACAATGGTTTGCTGCCAATGTTTGGGTGGGTATCATCCATGACATTTTAATTGGGCCATACCTGCTGCCTCCCTGACTCAATGGGCAGATCTATTGGGTATTTCTTAAAAAAACATTGCCAGGACTGCAGGAAGATGTTCCCCATGACTATTCACAGACGAATGTGGTTTCAACGTGATGGGGTACCAGCACACTTCAACAATGATGTGTGGGATTATCTGAACGTCACTTTTGAGGCCAATGGATAGGCCAGGGTGGACCCGTCGCCTGGCCACCAAGATCGCCTGATTTAACATGTATCGATTTCTTCCTCTGGGGACACATGAACCTCGTGTACATGACTCCCACTGACTCAGATGAAGACCTCATCACAAGAATCACTGTCACCACTGCAACTGTTTGCAAAATTTCAGGAATATTTCAACATGTACGACAATCAATGCTTCGACAATGTCATGCATGTAATGCTGTTGCGGGTTGCAACTTTGAGAGCCTTCTTTAAATAAACATGTTGTTCACACTTTTTTTCCATTCATTTATGTAGCAGCTTCACCGATGTTTCTGTCAGCATCCTCTAGCACCAAAAGGTTACATCAGCAGATATACATTCATAGATGAAAAGTGTTTGTTTTGGTGTTCCCTATCTCCCATTGAAATTTGTACAGAGAGTTTTGAAACACCCTGTATATAGAGCATAGTATTCTATTTAAAATGCCATTGTAATAAGGAAATGGAGAAAGTGCCAACAATAATTTTATGAAGAAAGAAGAGTGATCTTGTTTCATCTTGTTCCTTCTTTAATATATTTTTCCCCAATGATCGGATAGCTTGCTCTTATCAAAAGTGGCTAATGATTCATTAACAAAATAAAACTAAAATAATAATACACATAGTCTCTGGGATGTTTTTTTTTTTAAAAAAAAAAGGTTTTTCATTCACTGACTTTTGCACCCTTTGAAAATGGTGTTGCAAACTACTAGATGACTGGAAAAATGCAAATAGTAATATGTTGTTAATACTTAAGAAACACAAATCATTGTTATATTGTATACCTTTAAAAGCAAAATTGTGCATCTCACCCCCTTAAGGAAAAGAAGTAAATCCTTGCTGTTTGTGAAATATTTATCACCGAAATTTCTACATAAATAAATCACTTGAAATATTCATTTAAAATTTTGGAAATTTTCAAAATTTTCCATCATTGGAAGCACCATTAAAATTTTTAGGATTTGAAAAGTGCAAATCATTATAATTATCTGAGATCTCTACCTTTCAATCAATCCTTTCAAATTGCGAAAATAGCCTAATCTTTTTCTATCATTAAAAATCTCGCAAACCCATTTAGTGTGATATCTTTTATAACTACCCCTATGATTAGCCAAGGCAAGTAATATTAACCTTTTATGAAAAAGCAAACTTCGTTTCCTGGAAATAATGCTTACTATAGAGTGTAAGAAATGTCAGAAAGTAGAGATCTCAGAGTGACAACAAAACAGTTGCATTCCAGGTTATTTGCAGTGAGAATCAGTAGGCTTAGTTCTTTTTTTACAGACAATGCATATAGGGTGAAGGCTCTACCAGCAACTTGTGGAGTGGCAAGTGCAGCAGAGTGACATCACAGTGAATTTGCGGTGAGTGGTGTGAGGGCACCCTAACTTCTTCATCAGGAAAAAATAGCAAGGATGTATCATATAACAAATTTCAATGATTGATAACAATTTATAAATCTATAAAAATAAGAACAAAAAAAAATTCATTAGAGTTTTAATTATAAAGGTATAAATATAAAATACTAACTGAAAAAATATCCACTTGCAGACTTGGGCCAATGTGGTATGCAAGAATAGTGCACACATAACAAGTGTTAGCAATTATAATGATATATATGTCTTGAACTTGGCCATGACTATTTTACATAGTTATGAGGGCCATTCTTGACATGCATCTGCAGCAAAGACCATTGCACTTCATCATTATCATCCTCAAGCAGCCATGGTCTATGGAGGTCCAACCAGACCATGCAATTTAGTTCTCCAGGCAAGTCTGTTCTGAGCTACATCTGCTGCATCTGGCCACTGCACACCAATTCTAATAAGGTCCTGTTTGCCATTGTCTGCCCACCGCATTCTTGGTATCCCCCTCTTTCTGAGACCTTTAGGCACACTGTTCATAACCTTATTCGCCAATCTATAATTATCCATACGGGCAACATGGCCAAACCAACGGAGTCTCTCTCTGCACATTATGCTGCTTAAAGGAGGTTGCTGACTCCTTTGCCTAACCTCATCATTAGTTACAAAGTTGAACCACCTAATACCCAAGATACTGCATAAGCATCTAGTTTCCTGTTATCTTGTTTACAAAGTGTCCAAGTTTCACTACCACAACTAACCCTAGAAAGAACCAAACTATTATACAGTCTAATTTTAGTCTTTAGGTCTATACGTCTATTTCTCCACTCTCTCCATATATTCTTAAAAGTCCCGGCAGCAATCCCTATTCGTCTGAATCTCATGCAGCATATCACCATTATCTCTTACATAGCTCCCAAGATAATTAAACTGTGACACCTGCTCAAGACTGCAACATTCAGATTAACTGAATCACAGCCTGCCTGACCAATTTTAATCACTTTAGTTTTCTCTCTGTTTATAACCAAACCTACTCTACTACCAGTCTCATCAACAGCTCGAATGAAAGAGTTCATCTCATCAATATCATTTGCCAAAAGGGCTAAATCATCAGCATAATCTAAATCAGAAATTTTCTTATCTCCAGTCCATTTAAGGCCAAAATCTTTCCCTTGAAGTGAATTTCGCATAATATAATCAATAACCAAGCTAAAGAGAAAAGGAAACAAAATGCACCCTTGTTGAACACCAGAAGTAATGCTAAACCAATTGCTACAAGCCTTACCAACTCTCACACTCGACTCAGTGTTATTACAGAGAGCTTTCATTATGTTAATTAACTTGTCTGGTATACCATATTATCTCACAATCAACTACAAATTATGACGATCAAGAGTCGAAAGCCTTTTCGAAATCAACAAAGCTATCAACCAAAGGTTTCTGAAACTCTACAGATTTCTCAAGAATCTGCCTGAGCGAAAATATCTGATACACACATCCCCTACCACTTCTGAATCCACATTGCTCATCACGCAAGTGACTGTCAACCAGATTCTTTATTAAGCACAATCATGGAAAGAACTTTACCAGGAACAGAGAGTAGGCTGATATCCCTATAGTTATCACAAGAACTGCGATCACCTTTTTTGAAAATAGGGATAACAATAGCTCTGGTAAAATCCTTAGGAACCATGCCTTTATCATAAAAGATATTCAGAATTTCAGTCATCCAAGTGATAACCGAAGCATTTCGGTAGTAATTTCATCTACCCCTAGGGATTTATGTAGTTTAAGTTTAGAAACAGCCAAAATAACTTCAGATTGTGTTATAGGGCCAACATTAAAGCCACCGTGCATCGATCATCATTGCAAACAATGGGAATAGAACTAACCGCATTGTTTAGAATATCACTGAAATGCTCAGCCCACCTAACCATGACAGATTCCTCCCCTTCTATAATCTTATCTTGTTTATCCTTCAATCCCTGCATACCTGTCCGCTTTCTATAACATAAAACATTAACTATCTGGTACAGCTCTCTGCTGTTGTGCTGTCTAACTGCTTCCTCGGCTTTGTCAGCCAAACCATCAAGCCAAAGATTCTTATCAGCAGCTAACTGATCTTTTACACGTTTATTAAGTTCTCTGTAATGCTTTCTATTACGACTAGTAGGGTATTTAGGACATTCCTGCGGTTCTTTCTTTCCAAAATAAGCTCAAGTGCCTTATCACTCAAATAATTCTGCCTCCTCTGATCCTTTTTTCCTAAAAGAGTAGTGTTAGTGTCCAAAAAAGCCTGTTTAAAATGGTCCCATTCTTCCTCAACTTCAGTAGTAAGCAAACCATGACTGTCATAATGACTAAGTAACCTATCATGGTAAGCTTTAGCTATAACTGGATCTTTCAGAGCTTGAGTATTAAAGGTAAAATTTTTAACCCTAGCACAACACTTTTTAAGTTTAAGTTGCAAGACACTTTTAACAAGATAATGGTCAGATCCAATTTCAGCTCCCATATATGACCTGGTATTCCTAACAGAACTAGCCCATTTGCTGTTAATTAATATATAATCAATCATATTCCTATGCAGCCCATCAGGTGAAACCCATGTGTATTTATGTATGTCGCGGTGTTTGTAATATGTGTTAGTTATTCTGAAACCATTGAGTTTACTTACCTGTAGGAGATGTTGCCCATTGCCATTGCAGCTACCAATACCAAAAGGGCCAATCACCCCTCCGCAAAGGTCAGAGTCAGAACCAATTTTGGCATTGAAGTCACCTAGAACAAGGGTAATATCTCCTTTCTTGACAGAATTCAAAATATCCTGAAGTTGTCCGTAAAACCTATGCTTCTCATCCTCATCAGCATCCTCAGTGGGGGCATAACAGCAGATAACATTCAAGTCTTTAATTCTTGTCTAAAATTTTGCTGTAAGAAAACTTTTATTAATGCACTCATATCCTAGAAGAGCATCACTAATGTGTCTTCTGAGAAGCAGACCCATGCCTTGGTGATGTTTATTATCGTTCCTCCCTGAAAAGAGAAATTTAAGATTATTTTTAAGAATCTGACCGTTATCTGTCCATCCAGTCTCTTGCAAGCTGAGAATATCTAAATTATAATGGTGGAATTCTTGTGTGAGGACATCAAGAGAAAAAGCTATGTGCAGAGTCCTCACATTCCAACTACCTATGGAGAGAAAATGGTTAGTGGGATGTTTAAAGAAACTATGTTTATTGAGAGAGGGAATGCCGACAATATCAAACAGCCCCCTAATCGCAGACATGGGGCAAAGACCCGGTCCCCCACCACTAAAGTTTGAAACCATATACAAACTTTTACTGACCTCCATAATACCCCCTCCAGCATCTATGCCAATTTTGGAACATTTGGTAGTACCCCTGGTTTGGGATACTCCACAACTATGAATTTTGTAGTTTGCTAGTTCCTGCACTTTTGAAAAAGGCTTCCCAGCAAGTCAGTTTTCCATTTTTCTAAACAACAAAAATTCGAACAGTGCAAGATTGAGTGAATATGCACAAAGAAGGAGAATCCTTGACACACCTGATGTTGGACACTGCTCCATCATTCCTTAACCATTTTGGTGCAGTATTGGCCATTTATAGTCATTTTCTCAGGTAAAGTGTCCATGGCTACCACTCCTTGGAAATTGAAAAAAAAAAAACGTAAAAATTCTCTTCCTTGAGCTAAAGTCTTGTAAGAGGATTTGGGGACACAGTTCATCTTCTGCAACCCAAACATAGTTGTTGATCTTTCTGAGAGTTGTATAGTAATAAAACCATCTTATCACCAGTGACAATGTCTGCTAACTGTTTGGAGCCACTAGGTTAAAATATTTACACCATCTCCTTGCATGACTCTACCCCTTTTTTGCTGTTCTGCCAGTTTGTAAGGTACCCATTTGGTACAGATCTTTTGGAACTTCAAATGTGGATGAATAATTGTTTACACACTGCCATCCAATACAGTGATTTCTATTTTCAGAAACTTTCATTTGATATATGAATCAAAAACATGGACCATTTTCACTCAGTTTTGGAGTCGAGTTTGAGGTTGCCCATGACACTGGAGATGTCACAAGCTATTATTTGAGATATAACTCGTTAAGTCAACCACTGCAACACCCCCACATTTTTTTTTTATCAGAGGAGAGAATGGTGGGGGAAAAATTTTGAAATAATTTACAACAGTCATTATAGGAGCTTTCATTGATACCTAACTTGTAACTGTAAGCCTTTGGGTTCAGAAGATACAGTGGACTTTCACATTTCCTGTTTTCTAGAGGGGGAAGAGAGCAAGGGATATTTTTATTACCCATAACAACACTCTACATCAGAAGTTTTCACACTTGATGCATAGTTTCTTACTTTCTGCACTTGTGTCTGAAGATATAGTAGAATAATTGTTTTTACATTTCTTGCTTTTTAGGAGCATCTAGATGCACAGCTTACTTTCTGTAGTTGCATTCCGAAGATAAAGCTGAACAATCGTTTCCCATTTCTGCTTTTTCAGAGGGGGAGAATGCATGGGGATCCATTTTTTTATAGCTTATGACACTCTCCATATCACAAGCTATCATTTGACGCATAGCTTGAAACTTTCCACACTCTCATTCTGGAGATATAGGGAACAATCATTTTCATATTTCTCTCTTTTTTAGGGAGGGGGGGGGGTGAAGCATGGATAGCCAATTTCTGGAGATATAGCAGAATAGTTTTCATTTTTTCCTTTTTTTACAGGGGAAGAAAGCATGGGGGTTAATTTTTTTTAGCCAATGACACTTCTCACAATACAAACTTTCATTTGACACATAAATCATTGAGTTTCTCCATCATGTTCAAAAATATAGTGGAACAAATGCTTTGACAAACATGAACAACCTTATTTCACAAGTTAACATTGCTTGGTGCTCGACAAGCTATCCGATTAATAATTCGTGGTGCAGACCGTTAGTACCTTTCAAAAGAGATACTCTCTTATGGAAGTGAACGGAAGGGGAGGGCTGCCAGATTAGTGTAGCCTACTGATCTGGACAACTATGGCTACTTTTCTTTTTTTCTACCCTGCTGAGGAGTGGTCAACCACACAGGGTCCTGGTGCTGACCATATAAACCCACTGGACAGATATATGGCTCTGAGCTTGATTATGGATCCTGATTTTGCTGCACTGGTGGGCTTCTATGGAGGGAAAATCTTCTGCTGTGTTTTCTGTTTGTTTGTGGGTTGACAGCCCCAAGTGAATAGATTCACAGGATATGTTTATCAGCTGGTGGATAATCCTGAGCAGAGGTCATCGCAGGCACCTGAACTCTTTGCTTCTATTGACATCGTCAAATTCTGCATTGGAAGAAGTCTTCCAGTGTAGATGGCTTCAGCCTTTAGTGATGGGGGAAAGGGGTCTTTTCCCATGCCTTGTGATTAGGGGATTCTTTGATATGATCGGCATTCCCTCTCTCAATAAACATAGTTTCTTTAAACATCCCACTAACCATTTTCTCTCCATAGGTAGTTGGAATGTGAGGACTCTGTCAGAGCTTTTTCTCTTGATGTCCTCACACAAGAATTCCACCATTATAATTTAGATATTCTCGGCTTGCAAGAGACCAGATGGATAGATTCTTAAAAATAATCTTAAATTTCTCTTTTCAGGGAGGGACGACAATAAGCATCACCAAGGTGTGGGTCTGCTTCTCAGCAGACACGCTAGTGATGCTCTTCTAGGATACGAGTGCATTAATGAAAGGTTTCTTACAGCAAAATTTCAGGCAAGCGTTAAAGACTTGAATGTTATCTGCTGTTATGCCCCCACTGAGGATGCCGATGAGGATGAGAAGGATAGGTTTTATGGACAACTTCAGGATATTTTGAATTCTGTCAAGAAAGGAGATATTACCCTTGTTCTTGGTGACTTCAATGCCAAACTTGGTACTGACTCTGACCTTTGGGGAGGAGTAATAGGCCCTTTTGGTATTGGTAGCTGCAATGGCATTGGGCAACATCTCCTACAGGTGCCTTAATGGATTCAGAATAACTAACACTTATTACAAACACCGAGACATCCATAAGTACACATGGGTTTCACCTGATGGGCTGCATAGGAATATGATTGATTATATATTAATTAACAGCAAATGGGCTAGTTCTGTTAGAAATACCAGGGCATATAGGGGAGCTGAAATTGGATCTGACCATTACCTTGTTAAAAGTGTCTTGCAACTTAAACTTAAAAAGTGTTGTGCTAGGATTAAAAAATTTGCTTTTAATACTGAAGCTCTGAAAGACCCAGTTATAGCCAAAGCTTACCATGATAGGTTACTTAGTCATTATGAGAGTCATGGTATGCTTACTACTGAAGCTGAGGAAGAATGGGATCATTTTAAACAGGCTTTTTTGGACACTAACAGTACTCTTTTTGGAAAAAAGGAGAAGAAGAGAGAGAATTATTTGAGTGATAAGGCACTTGAGCTTATTTCGGAAAGAAAGAACTGCAGGAATGTCCTTAATCAATACCCTACTAGTCCTAATAGAAAGCATTACAGAGAACTTAATAAACGTGTAAAAGATCAATTAGCTGCTGATAAGAATCTTTGGCTTGATGGTTTGGCTGACAAAGCCGAGGAAGCAGTTAGACAGCACAACAGGAGAGAGCTGTACCAGATAGTTAATGTTTTGTGTGGTAGAAAACGGACATGTATACAGGGATTGAAGGATAAACAAGGTAAGGTTATAGAAGGTGAAGATTCTGTCATGGCTAGGTGGGCTGAGCATTTCAGTGATATTCTAAACAATGCGGTTAGTTCTATTCCCATTGTTTGCAATGAAGATAGATGCATTGGTGGCTTTAATGTTGGCCCTATAACACAATCTGAAGTTATTTTGGCTGTTTCTAAACTTAAACAACATAAATCCCCAGGGGTAGACCAAATTACTACGGAAATGCTTAGAGCTGGGAATGTTTCGGTTACCACTTGGATGACTGAAATTCTGAATATCTTTTATGATAAAGGCATGGTTCCTAAGGATTTTACCAGAGCTATTGTTATTCCTATCTTCAAAAAAGGTGATCGCAATTCTTGTGATAACTATAGGGGTATTAGCCTACTCTCTGTTCCAGGTAAAGTTCTTTCCATGATTGTGCTTAATAGAATTAAGAATCTGGTTGACAGTCAATTGCGTGATGAGCAATGTGGATTCAGAAGTGGTAGGGGATGTGTGGATCAGATATTTTCACTTAGGCAAATTCTTGAGAAATGTTTAGAGTTTCAGAAACCTTTGGTTGCTAGCTTTGTTAATTTCAAAAAGGCTTTCGACTCTGTTGATCGTCATAATTTGTGGTTGATTGTGAGATCATATGGTATACCAGACAAGTTAGTTAACATAATGAAAGCTCTCTATAATAACACTGAGTCGTGTGTGAGAGTCCAGGCTTGTAGCAATTGGTTTACCATTACTTCTGGTGTTCGAAAGGGTGCATTTTGTCTCCTTTTCTCTTTAGCTTGGTTATTGATTATGTTATGTGAAATTCGCTTCAAGGGAAAGATTTTGGCCTTAAATGGACTGGAGATACGAAAATTTCTGATTTAGATTATGCTGATGATTTAGCCCTTTTGGCAAATGATGTTGGTGAGATGAACTTTTTCATTCGAGCTGTTGATGAGACTGGTAATAGAGTAGGTTTGGTTATAAACAGAGAGAAAACTAAAGTGATGAAAATTGGTCAGGCAGGCTGTGATTCAGTTAATCTGAATGGTTGCAGTCTTGAGCAGGTGTCACAGTTTAATTATCTTGGGAGCTATGTAACAGATAATGGTGATGTGCGGCATGAGATTAACAGACGAATAGGGATTGCTGATGGGACTTTTAAGAACCTATGGAGAGTGTGGAGAAATAGGCGTATACACCTAAAGACTAAAATTAGACTGTATAATAGTTTGGTTCTTTCTAGGGTTAGTTATGGTAGTGAAACTTGGACACTTTGTAAACAAGATAACAGGAAACTAGATGCTTTTGATTCCAGATGCTTACGCAGTATCTTGGGCATTAGGTGGTTCAACTTTGTAACTAATGATGAGGTTAGGCAAAGGAGTTTGCAACCGCCTTTAAGCAGCATATTGTGCAGAGAGAGACTCCGTTGGTTTGGCCATGTTGCCCGTATGAATAATTATAGATTGACGAATAGGGTTATGAACAGTGTGCCTAAAGGCCTCAGAAAGAAGGGAAGACCTATGTCTTCCTTTCTTTCTGGGAAGACAAAAGGGCAGACAATGTCAAACAGGACCTTGTTAGAATTGGTGTGCAGTGGCCAGATGCAGTAGATGTAGCTCAGGATAGACTTGCTTGGAGAACTAAATTGCACGGTCTGGTTGGACCTCCGTAGCCCATGGCTGCTTGAGGATGATGATGATGATAAATTTGGATCAGATAAAAAGTTCACTTGAAAAGTTAATAATAGAAGTGTATGGACAGACAATAGATAAACTTTTTGATAAGATAGTTTATTCGCAAGCTTAGTATAGCTTTAGTATTGTATTGTTGTATAGCAGTACCTTTGAGCGCTGCTCAAGATAAAAAAGTTTCAAAATTTCCAAAATTTTGGCAGATCGCTAAACATGTCTGCTAGTAATATGGTTGATTCCACCATAATGACTCCAGACTTGGAAAAAGTAAAAGATAGGTTACAGGATGTGATGAAAGAAACAGAAGTATTAATGAATCTGCTTAACCCTTCAAGTGTCCATGTCATCTATATACGTCTGGAGATTCTGTATAAATGGGCCAAGGATGTATGTATGCGTTTTTAGTACAAAAAAAATATATCAATTTAAAAGAAAATAAAAATTGCCCTTGAAATTTCTTTTATATATATCTTATAAAAATATGTAATTCAGCTTCAAAAATAATATTTTGTTTTTTTAATTTGATACATATTTTACTAAACTACAATATAAATAACTTTATAAAGCCATCTGATTGTCATTTCTTAGAAGCACTAAATGGTATTATGGCCAATTTGCTTGATAACATTCCTATTTGCTGAAGCAACCTTCTGATTTAAGTTCACCAGTTTGATTTGAACTACTATCAACAAATATTCCCTTAAATTTCGAAAAATCTCCTAAACAAAAAAACAAACAAACTATTTTTAAAAACAATAGATTTTGGAAGTAATTACAAAATACGTAGCAGAGCAATTTTTTTTTCCATTTCACACTCTTTTCTGCCATAAACCAATTTCAGTATTCCCAAGTTATTATCATTTTCCCAGCATCCTTCAAATCAAAACTGAAAGTAAACACATCCTTCTTAGAAATTCTGGTTGCACCTGCATTTAATTAGTTATGCTTCACTAGATTACAAGATTACAGATTACAATAAACAAGATGGAGATGGCTAACACATGCTATCTCTGTTCCATGTGCTATAAGTGTTTTTTACAGTTTTGGTGCAGCATATTGGATACTCTTTGTAAAGTTAGTATTTTTTCTACATTTAAACTTTAGTTAATTTTCATTTCAGTAGTTTTACTTTCAGAAATTAACGATCTTTTGGCCAATCAATAAGTTGGTTGTTGGTTGTTTTACCTCTGAGCGGCACTTTTTTGCACACCATGGGCTAAATGGCCTGAAGGTTCAGAGAAAGTTGGGGGAAGGGATCCACTGGAACAGTTGTTGGGAGACAGAGGGTAGCCCACCGTCAAGGCCATCTAGAGTATTTTTTAATGTGCACAGGATATGGCTCTCCCACACACGGGGCCATGGCTTAACATCCCATCCGACGGACGGTAGCTTTTCAAAGCCCATCGGTGTCCCCTACTGACCATGGGCAGGGCAGAGAATTTTGTGGAGATAAATCTCAATGCTGACCCAGCTGGGACTCAACCTGGGAAATACAGATTACGAGCCTGGCATGCTACCGACCCCCCCACATCAATAAGTACTGATTATTTCATAATTATGTTATATCGTATGGCTGGCGATATTTTAACATAGCATTAGGCTACAGGTTAAGTTTTATTTTATTATTTATTACTTTTCCAGTAACACTTTGATAATAGTATCATTTTCTGAAAATAAATGAGGTCTTGGATATGAAAGCAAATTCATTTCTGTATATTTACTTTTGTTAGTTAGCGATTTTTCGATCTTTTGATCGGCTGATTGATCAATCTTTAAAAGTTATACTAGATCGGAGGCTTGCTTAAAAGCTGTTGCAGATATTTTATTTAACATCCCATTAGGTTATATGTGATTTTTCTTTTACTATTTCTTGCTTTTTTTTTAATGAAAAAACTTTGAGCTTGTACCGTTTTCTGAAATGGAATGTCTTGGATAGGAAGCAAAATAAACTTTCTTGCTACGGAAATTGGCTATCGTTTGGGAGGGCAATTTCGGGAAGGGCTGGTCCTTGGTACACAAATCTTTCTGCACTTAGCAAAGATTGCCAAACTTCAACACCCAAAGAAAAAAATTCATAATGTTTAGTATAAAAAAGCAGCTAAGTAAGTTTTTTTCTATTTCATAACCAGTTCAGAAAATTCCGTGAATGCGAGAAGTCCAAAACACGTTGTGTAACACTGGCAGTGTTTAAAATATACAATACTGAAAAGAATCATTAAAAGAAATAAATATCATATTTCAGGTTGAATATTATATTATTCAGGAGGAAATTTCCTTTCGATAAATATATAATTTAACTATTTTTATTCATCAGGTTTTCCAAAGTGAACCCTTAATTGTATAGTGCTATCTTTTTTTTCACCGCATCACATTGAAAAAGGCTTATTAAAATCAATATGCTCGGAAATTTATTTGTATTATTTATTTTTATAAAATTTGTAATGAAATTCTGTTTGATATATAACATGACCTATTTCTGTTGATTGGTTATTTTTAAAAAAAAATTCTAAAGTTGACTTGTTTATTTGACTCAGCACAATTGGCTAAAAGCTTGGAATTTTCTCAAAGAATGGTACCGAGAAAAAAAATTACAAAACAAGAGAAATATTTACTCAAAACCAAAAAATTTTTTTTTGTTATTCAGAAATATATAACCATTCTATTCAGGTGTATTGTAATAATTTCTATTAGATTTTTTAAAATAAATTTTTATTTGTGCTGCCAGATGCAGTTTTTTACTAAATGACTCAAAAAATGTCCTATTAAAATAAAACATATTGTCTTTTTTGTTAAATACTTGATTTTCAGGAAATCCAGAATTAAATGCTGATTAATTTGGAATACAACATGCCATAATTCCATTCATTAGTTATTTGGCAAAAAAGTTCTAAAGTAAAATTTTTTTTTGGCTGAGCATAGTGAGAAAATAGCATGGCCTCTGGATGGAAACCTGTTTTTCAGCCTGAACACTGGAAGGTTTAAATATCCTTGGGAGAAAAGGGGAATGATTAGTTAGGGGACCCCTATATTAGCTAAAAATGCTACGTCAGCTCACGAACAGGTTCCATTTTTTTGTCCCATCAGAAGCAAGTGATGGAACAGAGTATTTCAACCACCTCAACAATGAGTTGCCAATCCATTCATTAACTGTAGTACTTATGTTAATTGGCCTTTACCTGAGATAAGATTCGACACTTTGCAAAATCCTTCATCATGGACATTTGTCAAGTCTATGGAAGAGCATTTCTGTTTACATGAAGTGTCAAGCAACAAAAAGGTGGTTTTAGCAATATCTTGTTTAGTTGGATGTGCTAAGCAATGGTGGAATAACATAGAATGTCATCATGGAATAGGGTTTTGGGAATATTTTAAAAGCAAAATCTTGGAAATCTATCCAGTTTACAATGATTTTACACATCTAGCTACAGAACTTTTTTCACAAAGACTAAGAGAAGGAGATATCTAAAAATTCATCTGGGGTACAGTAGAATTAAACCAACTGTAAGATGCTGATGCAGCCAAAATTGACATTATAAACTGCATATTGTCCCAATTACTTTTGTCCATATGAGAATTTTTAGAAGTACGAAATGTAAATTCAATTTCAACTTTAGTCAAATTGGTTCGGAAGTACACCACAAGAAGAGAATCTTCACAAATGGCATTAAATCATCAATGGATGCAATCCTTGCCAAAGCAGTGCTATCAGGTTGTCTCGCAAAATGACTCCCACATGACTGGAAGTTAGTGGTCGTGGCAATTTGCGCCAAACACGCCTACAACGATGCAGAACAAACGAAGCAGAGATTATGTTCTGCGTCAAGCTTCCAACATTGAATATAAACCAAAAACTTTTGCTATGAATAAGAGAGAAACTTTCAAATGTAATTTTTGTGGCCGACTAGGACACATGGAGCAATATTGCTATAGAAGGAATGACAATTTGAGAAATTTACGTTAGGATCTTTAATGTGAGAGGCCAAAGTTCCCCAAGGAAAGCCCTCTCATGAGTTGTCTTGCCACTGTTGGTACATGTTATAGATTTACATTTTGTTAAGCTTTGTCACAAAAAAACTGAATTAATAGATAGCAACAATACAGAAGCCAACCTTTCATATTCAAATGAACTAGTTTTAGATGATATTTATGACAATTGTCAATTGAAATTGCAGCCGCAGGCCAGTGTATTTTCTGCGTTATCTTGTAATCCAAAGCATAACATTCAAGAAAAACCTATAAAATGTCCTATTAGTGCAATTTATGTAAATTTAGGTAAACAATTTGATGATACAAAGCAAATTGATAATGAGAAATATGTTGGTATAGTGAAAATAGTACAAAATTAGTTGATAAAAATTTTTTGAAGTAGAATTTTTAAAAGAAAATAGTGCTGAAAGTGTTGATGAGAAAAGTTTTGAATTAGAGGTTTCAAAGGAAAATAATGTTAATGAAGAACTATTAACTAATGAGAAAAGCATCCCAGAAACTGTTTTGAGTGCAAATAATCCTGATTAATCTAACAAGTTTAGAAGTTTTACTGTTGAAACATCATTTAAAAGCAGGCAGCAATAAACCTGGAAAGCACAAAGACAAGCACATAGCGACGAGATGTCAACGAAACGACCACAGCCTGAAGAGCAACAACCAGCAATGAAGTAGTCACCAATGAGATCTTCAGAAGCGCCTACACCTAGCTTATCGATCAATGAGGGAAGGAAGTAACGCTGGGAAACGACTGGATGACGATTTATCGCAGTGGAGTGCCAAAAATGAAAATTTAAGTATATTATTCTTCCACTGTTACACTAATGATTTATAATGTTTTATTTTTTTCTCTTGAGCAGATGATGAAGATGAGAAGCAACATTTATTGTGATTTATACTTAGTGATTTTGAAATGTTTAATTTTCTTATCGAAACTTTGGATTTTAAACATATAGTTTTTTTGAAAAAATGAATTTACTATTCAAGGTTTATAGTTTGAGTTTATAATGTGATGTGAATAGAATTTTTTTATGTATTCTTGTTCATCAGAGGTTCTAGTTGTTATATTGTATTAACATGACTTAAAGGGCATTTATGTATTTTTGTAGATTTTTTTTTCACTTCAGCTGACTGAAAGCTGAACTGAGTGTTGTAAGTTTAAATTAAGAAATTTAGAAATTATAAAAATGCTTCTGGATGTGAATGAAAGAGAATTTATAGTATACAATGATTAAATATTTTGAATTTTGAGGTGTATATTTTGTATGCAAAGTGTGTTTTCATGTAAAAATTGGATGGGATTGTATTAGATGAAATGTTAGCGTCATATATTAAAAATTATTGATAGTTTTTCTTTACTCTTAAGATACGATGTATGTATATGTGTTTAAATCTGTTTGGTGTCATCAATGATACTGATAAATCAATTATGCGTAATTATCAGGATGACAATGGCAGCATTTGGTTGCATATATATGAGCTGACCATGATGTTTTGAATTTTTGTACCTTCTTTCAGCTGTCCCCAATGACAAAGTGTGGTATAACAGCATAACTCTTTGGGAGAGGGACGTAAAGCTCGATGAGGGGAGGTAATTAATGCTTTTTTTTACTTCAGCTGGCTCGCGATTCATTGTGTTTAGGTGAAGATTTAGCGTGATTACACTCCAACTTGTTTGCAAAATTTGGAATTTCTTAGCTTCGTGTTTTTTCTTGTAATTAGGATTTAATGGTGTTCCAGTACCCTTTTCTTATGTATGATAGGAAGAAAAGTTAGATTTTATGCATATAATTTGTTGTTAGGGGAATAAGCACAAGTTCTGTACATCTGTAATTATATTCTGTGAAAGAACAGAATTTGATGTAATTGAATTTTTTCTGTAACCTTTTTAGAAGTTAAGTAAGACAGAAGTAATATTAACCAGCTATTTGTAGAGGTTATTGTATGAAACTTTTGAAGCTGGTATCAGAATGATACTAGTTAGTCCGATAATGCTAGAATGCAGTTAACTGCCACAGCCATTGGATGTATTTACAATAGGCAGTTGTACACTCTTGTTAGGTGGAATGGGAGAAGATATCTTTGGTTGTGATGGAAAATTGTGTCGAAATGAGAGTAGCTGGTCTTATCAGAATTTGCATAAGCATACTTTTACTTTATGTTCCACAATGTGTAAATGATGCAAGAAGTGTAATATTATTCTAAATTTGCTTGTCAAAATCTGTCAGGTCAAATTTTGACTCCCTTTGAGAGGGGGAGTTTTGATGGTCCACCCATTCACTTTTACTTTTCCTTAAATATAATGTAAATAAAGTAAAACTGGTTATCATTTTGGGGATTATTATTTCATTTTGGACTGATCACAATTCTTTCTGCTGAGCTGAAAGAGTTGCGCATGCACAACTCCAACTTTTCATTGTCAGCAACTAATGCATGCATACAGGACACGACCCCTCGTGTCATAGCCAGCACAATCATCAGATTACGCAAATGTTTTTCCCGGCATGCAATAGACACGTGCTGGATTGTATGCCCCATGTTTAACTAAGTGACGTTAGTTAACAGAGTCAGTATTGTTAGTAGGAGTTGAAGTAGTATGTGGAGTTGATTTGTAGTTGAGAGAGTATGGAGTCGGTAGGAGAAGTCAGTAAGAATGTGTGTGTAGATAGGAGTTGCTAGTAGAGATTTAGGTAAATGTGAATTGTTAGTACGCCAACATTTTGTATTCATCAACTGAATTGGTGTCTTTGAATTTTTTGGAAATAAACTTTGTTTGTTTTAGAAATATGAATTTTTGCTATTTCTCTCTTGAGCAACTTTAATTGATTTTTGATTAGATTCAAACTTTAATTAAACTTGACAATCCTTTTAGAATTCTTGCCCAATAAGTAACACTATAAATACAAAATGAACCCTATTTCAACTTTATTTGGCAAGGTAATATTGGAATTTTGAATAAATTTGTATCAGACAAAAGGTCCAACTTTAAAAGTTAATAATCTTTGAAGTGTTACATATCCGCAAGACCTTTCAAACCTTTGTTAATGAAAAAGGGGGAAATGTCCCCAATCACCTGATCACCCATAGAGTGGATGACCAGGAACCTTGGGGATGGAGAAACACATGAAGTTGTGTTGGGTTGTTTTACCTCTGAGCGGCACTTTTTTGCACACAATGGGCTAAATGGCCAGGTCACAAAGACTCAGAGAAAGTTGGGGGAGGGGACCCACTGGAACAGCTGTTGGGAGACATAGTAGCCTCCTGTCAAGGCAATCCAGAATGTTCTTTAACGTGCACAGGGTATGTCTCTCCTGCACACGGGGCATGGCTTAACATCCCATCTGAAGGTCGGCGGCCTTTCCAAAACACATGAAGACAATGGCTACAATGATAATGAAGACAGAAGATGGGGGCTAGTGTCAAGCTCTTTTTGGGGCATCCGTCAATGAAATTCCATTTGTGAAACTCATGGTTGTTTTCTGGTTCAGTGCTCATTGTCCCCACCCATCAAGGAATCCTACAAGGAGGACACCCAATCGGACACCAAGGCTGCCTGGGCACCATACCCACATAGCCAGTGAGCCAAGCCCTCATAACTAAAGAAAAGTAAAAGAGAAATAGTGAAAAACTCGCTCAAGACTGCACAAATTAAAATAAGCAAAAAAGTAATGAAATGTGTGAAACAAACTGGCCTCACAAAAGAAAGAAAACTACAGAATTAATAAATATATGCAGAAACTAGCAAACTGTTACCCAGATGTGGACAAGGTTACTCACCACTCTGCACGGTTGACCCTAGCAGGTACAGCCCACCAGCCGATTCATCCTGAGGGGCCACAAACAGTGCTGATCAGTGCCTATGCTCTTGATTTGTGCAAATTTGACATACACTAGAGTGTCAATGGCTCTGGAACATTTAAAATACAAATGAAAAATCTTATGTATTTCACTCAGCATCTGAGTACCATTAGAGTATGGTTTATCTTACAAATAATACATGACTAAGGAAGTATTTGCATTAAGCCTACAGCTCATAGGACAAGTTCTTCTGCTGCGAAGGGTAGAATGCATTTCTGATGAGGACATGCTCCTTGTGATTTCGGTTCTTCCTAATGACAGTTACTTCGGAAATAGCTTCTTTGATGGGTAAAGCCCTATTATACACCAAATATCACTAGTGGTTAACTAATTCTTTACAAGTTTTTCATAAATAATAAAAAATCTGATAGGAGCTCAGTTTAATAAGCCACAGAAAGTCTGTGAGAAAGACAGGACCTCAGGAGAAAAGCAACACAAACATCCATGCCTTACCTGGGCTTGAACCAGGTCCATTTTGATCTGTAACCAAGCACACTAATCACTCGATCACAACAAGCAGAAGTGAAAGCCAACTTGTAAAAGTATATAATGTTTAAACTTAAGAAAATACAATGGCAAGAATTGTTTTCCTGATACAATATTCATATAATTACCTTTCGAATCTGTCACTCCAATGTGAAGATCTGATGAATTCTGGTAACTGCTGAAATCAGAGATATTTCAAAAGGATAAATTTAGTGAAGTAAAGCATATGAGTTAAATCGACAACAAACACAGAAAGATATATTCCACATACTCTAAGGCAATAATAAAAATGATAAATGAAGAAGCAGTTAACCTTGAATTATATATAATGTAGGTGAAATATAGTCCTAAGTCATCTAAATTACTCTCTGCTTAAGAATGAATGAAGTTATGACATTTAGAGGCAGTTGATGACATTTTTTTATGGTGGTATTGAATAAATTACTTTAGAGATACACTTAATATTCCTGAATTCAATTTTAAATAGTTATATTTGGTAAAAATTCTAGAATAACACTGACAAATGAATGACCACAGGATTAAGAGTTAGCTGTGGCATATAAACTGACAGGCTCCTGTCAGACCTCTGTGGCAAGCAGCTGCTTGAGGGGGTATTTATTTATTTTTTATATGAATATATGACATGAAATCACTCAAAATGCTGTAGACTGAGAAAAGAGGAGAGATGTGGACTGTACATGGGCCCCTTTCTTGCCCCAGTCCAGGTGTGGTAATGATGGTTTCTGTGTTCAAGTGCATGGACATTTCATGATTCAATTGTGTCCATATCATCTGAAAATGTTCATGTAAAGTTTGGAAAAAAAAACTGATATAAATGCTTTTCTTAAAGCTCAGGAATCTCATTTAATTTTCTTACACTGCCTATAAATATATTTCTGCAGTGTAGAAATGTAATTATATAATTTCTGCCAAAATAAGGAGGGAACATAATTTAAGGTAGTTCACAGTAAAATCTCCACATCAAATGATTTTTTGAGATTCAATCAATTAATTCCAGGTAAAATAAGATTTCCTTGGTAACTTTTATGCATTTGCCCATTTTTAGCAATGGTGGTTGGTGGTATAAGGTTAGAGGTTGGAGGACCAAATCTTTGCATTCCTTTACATACATACAAAATCCTCATACAGTCATGAGTTACAGAGGTCCTACCAGACTGTAATTTTACTCTCTGCACCTGTCTTTACTGAACTGCAGCTGTTGCATTTGATCACTGTAGCCAATTCTAGCAAGATATTGTTTGATAGTCTGCCCATTGCATCTTAGGTCTCCCTTTTTTCCTGAAGCATTTGAGCACACTGTTCATAATCCTATTTGCCAATCTGTAGCTTTGCTTATGGGCAACATAGCCAAACCAAAGCTGTCTCTTTCAGTTGTACAGGAATATGACAGTCACATTGGCTATCTCTAAATTAAAACTGCATAAATCCTCAGGGGTGGACGAAATCACCACTGAAATGCTTAGAGCTGGAAACTTTTGTGTTGTCACATGGCTGACTGAAATTTTGAAAATTTTCTATGATAAAGGTGTTGTTCCTAAGAAAGGTGATCATAGTTCTTGTGACAATTATAAGGGAATTAGTTTAATTTCTGTTCCTGGTAAAGTTCTTTGCATGATTTTACTTAATAGAATTTGGTTGATCGACAATTGCACGATGAACAGTGGGATTCAGAAGTGGCAGGGGATGAATAGACCAAATAATTTCATTTAGGCAGATTCTTGAGAAATATTTAGTTTTTTAGAAATCTATGGTTACTAGCTTTGTAGATTTCAAAAAGGCTTTCGACTCTGTTGATCAACATAATTTGTGGTTGATTATTAGATCATATGGGATAATTAAGAAGTTAGTCGAATAATGAAAGCTCTCTATAATAACACCGAGTCATGTGAGAGTTCGTAAGGCTTGTAACAATTGGTTTAGCATTACTAGTGGAGTTAGACAAGGCAACATTTTGTCCCCCTTTCTCTTTAGTTTGGTTATTGATCTTGTGCAAAATTCTTTGCAAGGGAAAGATTTTGGTCTTAAATGGTCTAAAGATTTCAAAATTTCTGATTTAGATTATGCAGAGGATTTGGCCCTGTTGGATAATGATGTTAGCGAGATGAATTTGTTCATTAGGGCTGTTGATGTGACTGGTATAATAGGGTAGGTGGTGGGTTGATAAAAACCTTACAACCTTAAGAACAACAGAGAAAAAAAACTAAAGTGAAGAAAATTGGTGAGGCAGATGGTGCTTCAGTTGCTTTGAATGGCTGCATTTCTGAGCAAGTGTCCCAGTTTAATTATCTTTGGAGCCATGCAACAGATACTGGTGATGTGTGGCACGAGATAAATAGAATAGGGTTGCTGACTTCTAAGAATCTGTGGAAAGTGTCTGTGGAGTGTAGAAAAATAGTCATACACCTAAAGACTAAAATTAGCCTTTTGTTCTTTCTAAGGTTTTACATGGTAGTGAAACATGGCTCTTTGTAAGCAGAGTAACAAGAAATTTGATGCCTTAGATTCTAGATGCTTGCACAGTATCTTGGGCATTAGGTGGTTTGACTTCATAAATAATGATGAGGTTAGAAGAAGGAGTCATCAACCTCCTTTGAGTAGCATTTTGTGCAAAGAGAGGTGTTGGTTTGGTCATGTTGCCTCTATGTATAATTGCAGATTGGCAAACAAGATTATGAATAGTGTGCCTAAAGGCTTCAGGAAAAGGAGGAGACCTAAGATGCAATGGGCAAATAATGTCAAACAGGACCTTACTAGAATTGGCCTACAGTGGCCAAATGCAGCAGCTGTAGCTCAGAAGTCTGGAGAGAAAAATGACAGTCTGGTAGAACCTCCGTAGCCCGTGGCTGTATGAGGATTTTGTATGTACGTTAAAAAGTATATTAAAATAGTATGTCCATCACTATTTTTAAACTACATTACATCGTAAAAAGCAATACAAAAAAAAAACACTTCAGTACTTTCTGAAACATCCAATCTGTACAACCTAACATGTGCACCACGTTTGAAATCAAAACCAGATGTTTGCTGATCGATATCATGCTTCTATGATCAAAGAAATATCAATTTTTCTCTTCATATACCATTCGTACTTCATTTTATTGAGAAACAGATGGTGAGATCTTTACTCAATGAACTGACTGGAGCTCTCAGCCATCTAGTGGGATGATGTTCTTAATACAGAAAAGCAGCTACAGTGATATTGCAATTTGGACTGTGCTAAAAGCAGTTTGAGCAAGAGAGAGGGCTTTATATTTTCTGATACATCAAGTTGAGGAATAAATTGAAAATATTAGCATTTATTAGGAGCTCTGAAATGTCTATTTTACATATATACATATAAAATTTAGTTCAAATTAAAAAAAAATTATGGCACTAGAGATTTTATGGTTATATATCTAGGGTTCTTGAACCTGATTTTATAGCTTGTGGCAGTGTAAGGAGTTAAACTACATAAATAACTAGGGATAAATGAAATTACTAGTTGAAATGCTTAGAGCTGGAAATGTTTGTGAATTCTGAAATTTTGAATATCTTTTATGATAAAAGAATTGTTGCTAGATTTTACTAGAGCTATTATCATACCTATTTTAAAAAAAGGCGATTGCAGTTCTTGCGATAACTATAAGGGTATCAGCCTACGTTCTGTTCCAGGTAAGGTTCTTTGCATGATTGTGATTAATGATGGACAATTGTGTGACGAGCAGTGTGGATTCAGAAGTGGTAGGGGATGCATAGATTAGATTTTTTTACTTAGGCAGATTCTTGAGAAATTAAAAGAAAGTGGTCCAAGTCACAGTGTTCATTTAAAATTAATATATTTACTCTATATCACTGTAATGGTTGGAAAAGCTGAGTCAATTATTTGGTATTATTTATAAAATTACCTTGGTTTTTTCTTGGGATGATATCCAATAAATGGGCTAATCTATTATTCTGTGGTGGGTAGATGTTGATTTTGCAGGTCTGACATCAATTTGGAAGTGGCAACGAGATGAAATCTTGCCGGAAATTATGATTTACTGCATGTTAACTAATGAATTTGTAGATTTTGAGCGTATGCCATAACTTTTCCTAAAGAGAGAATAATGTGTCTTAATGCATATGCTACCCTATTTGCATTGTTGCTCCAATGCTTCATCAAGTGAAATACTTTTGCAGCAGGCACAGATGTTAACATGCTGCAGTCAGTGTTTGTTTACATTAGGTTCAGAGCATGTTGGGTGGAGGGATAGGTGGTAGTACTTTTGGTGTCCTCTATTGAGATGCTCAGGAGATAAATTTTAGAGTTTTGTTATATTGTTTTTAAAAGTGTGGGGTGGTGGTGGTGTTTATCCAGATGTGCCTGTAGAAAGAAGATGTACAGTGTGTGTGTGTGAGCTGCCTAATTTAATTTAATGTTTGGGTGTTAACACTTTTCCATGCTGAGGGTGGAGGATTTATGTAATTATTACAGATTTCATTTCTATTTTCATTAATGCAAAGAGAGACTCCATCAGTTTGGTCATGTTGCCTGTATACATAGCTATAGATTAAGAAATAAGGTTGTGAACAGTGTGCCTAAAGGTCTCAGAAAGAGGGATACAATGTTAAATATTTGTTTAAACTGGCCAAGAGTGGCCAGTTTGGTTGAACCTCCATAGCCCATCGGTGCTTGGGGATTCTGCACATAAGAATTTTATTTTCGTTACTGAAACTCTAAACATTAATGTAATAATATACATACCATATAATTGGTAATAAAAATTAATTTAATCACAATTCTACTTGTTAAGGAAATAATTTAAATGACCAAACAAAACTCATTAGCTGATATGCAAGATTAAGCTATTTCCTTAAACAATAAGATTGTGATTAAATTATTTTTATATATCACTGTGTATTTAACATAGCTAATTTATAATATTCAATAAAATATAACATTTAAAAAACATTATTTATTTTCAAATTTAAACATTTTTCTTCTTTGCCTCAGGAATTAACAAATTACCCAATTATTCAAAGTATTGAGGCAGTTCCACATTGTTTGAATGGAAAGCTACATTTGAGGCTCCCTTTGTTATTGTTGTCATGTATGGAAGAAATTGGCTACATGGACCATCAGGTCTCTCTCAGCCATCCCTAACTTTGAAATAAGTGTTTAATAGCAAAATATCACCAGAAGCTGAAAAAAATTTGTAAAACAAATTATCTGAGTGAGAAACATTTAACAGCTGTGTTGTAATCAGAACTTACTACAAAAATTCCTTAAACAAATCATAGAACCATAGGTCATACATTTCTACATCATACTTTACATTTCGATGTCATATGCCTCTTGAGCAGTGTCATCTGTTAGTTGAGGGCCATGAACAATGCAATGACCAAAAGCAGAAATGGACAATGGAGGACTTTTCAATTTGTGCAATAGGTTTATTTCAGGTGTTGACTAACAGTTCAGTCAGAAAGAGGCATAATATGAATTATTCAGTATACTTCAAAATATATGACAAACCTTTTATTCGTACTGCATAATCAGAGTTATTTGATCTTAAATGGAACAGTGGTTAGGGACCAGCTACTGTTCTAGAAGGCAAATTTTGTGTGCTTCTATTAACTCTGGGTTGGGTTCAAGCAGTCACAAGGCCCCCCAAAGGCTCAGAGAAGGTTGGGGAAGACCCATTGGAACAACTATTGGGAGACAGATGGTAGTAGTCTCCTGTCAAGGCTATACAATGTGTTCTTTAACATGCCCAGGTTATAGCTCTCCCATATACAGGGCCACGGCTTAATGTCCCATCTGACGGACAAAGGCCTTTCCAAGACCATCTGTGTCCCCTACTGATTGTGGGCAGGATGGGGTTTCGTGGAGATAAATCTCAATGTTGACCCAGCTAGGACTCGAACCTGGGAACTGTAAATTATGAGCCTGGTGTGCTATTGAATGACACACCTCTGCCCCTATTAACTCTGAGTGAAGTGGTGGTTTGCATGGCCTGTCTTGATAAACTCTTTATGAGGCTTGTACAAACTTGCAGTAGTTTCTTGGATCTTTTGCAGTCCTTAATATAGCAAAAAAATGCTGTCAACTTTCATAATTAAATCTACCTGATGACAGTCATGGGTTCAAGAAATTAGAAACAAGTAACTACAAAAAAAGTACTTTCACTTTAGTTTAAAACAAGCTCTTATCAGTTTATATAAAAAGCAGGTCATTTCATGTTTTTTCAAAATGCTGGGAGGACCTTTTGGAGAGGGTATAGTAACTATACTTATGGGAAATCCTGCTCCCTTACCTCTCCTGGACATTTAATACATACAAACTGTTCTGAAACCTTCTTCAGTAATTGTTTTGCTGAAATAACTAATGAACAGATACAAATCAGCCATTATTTCTAAGCGTCGTTAAAAACAAGTAACTTTTTTTCGAAAACGAAAATAATAGCATACTGAATTCAACTGTATGTAAAAAAAAATTAATTACATTGTTCGAAGTTTAATATTTGCTTCAAAACGCAGATAAGCTATGTTTTAGTTACGAAATACTTACTGTAAAAAGTCTCCTTTAGTTGGTTTTATTACAACAGTACATGGTTTCTTTGCACTGCTGAAAGGAAAGGGCACACGAAAAGGTGGGATTCTTAACTCCGTTTTTTGTAGATCGGCTTTGCACAAAATACAAGTTGCTGGCAAATTAAAGCAGAAAACTTTTGCATCTTTCCGACAGTGCTGAAAACATAATATACCTGGATCCCCGTGCATTTCTCCAAAACACTCGAATTTGCCAACTTGGTCTCATGAAGTCCAAACGTTTGGAATAATACACAGGTCGAAAACTAGGGCAGACCTGACTGAAGTTCTTACCCACCTCCTCACCATGAAGAATCAAAAGAATGTAATCAACAGTCCGGAAGTCGTTCAAAAACAATTCTACAAGGGTCAACCATCTGTCATGCTTGTCCTACATTCTCGTTTCACGGTTACTGAACCACAGTTACGTTTATCGTAGCCTCCGTTATACGAATGCCTGTCTAGTGATCTGCATCTTGGCCAACATTGATAGAGTACACGTACAAGGCTTTTCTCTCGGCCACTCGCGGTGATGCAGACGATATTAATGACTGACGAGTTTCGCGAATTCCCATGTTAACAACAAGCGCGTATACGAAGCTTCAGAACTTTCCACGAGAGGGCAGCATCGTTCCACACTAAGTAGAGGTTCTATATAGTAAGAGTTTAACCTTCTCAAAATTGAACGCCATGTTTTGTCGTCGCTCGGATTGTTTAGCTTACATAGCTGAATGGTATTGCACCAATACTTATGGATTCGTGAAAAGGTAGAGTAATACATATTTCATACAGATTTCAGTGTTCATGATTGGGAGCTCTTTAGAAAACGGCTAAAAAAAGGAAACGGAAAGTTCAGGGCTTTTTTTTAAAAAAAGATACAATTTCGCTTTGTTGTCTAGTCTGTCTGTAAACATCAAACTTTTTTGTTTATACAGATAAATAAAAAATTCTTTTTGTGTTGGATATGAATTATGATTTGCATTTTTAGAATCTCCAAAAAGTTATAACTGCGCCCTCTAACGGTGGAAAAATTTGAAAATTCCCAAAAAGCAAACGAATATTCCAAACGATGCAGTTATGTTAAATAAATTAATAAATAAATACCCCCTCAAGCAGCTGCTTGCCACAGAGGTCTGACAGGAGCTTGTCAGTTTATATGCCATAGTAGAAGGTCTGTGAGGATGGCAGGGCCTTAGCATAAAAACGACACAAGACATCCATGCCTTACACGGGACTCGAACCCAGGTCCCTTAGATCAGTAGCCAAGCGCGCTAACCACTCGGCCATGGGACGGCAAATAAATACCCCTCAAGCAGCTGCTTGCCACAGAGGTCTGACAGGAGCCTGTCAGTTTATATGCCAGAGTAGAAGGTGTGAGAGGATGGCAGGGCCTCAGCAGAAAAACAACACGAACATCCATGCCTTACCCGGGGCTCGAACCTAGGTCCCGTAGATCAGTAGCCAAGCGCACTAACCATTCGGCCACGGGTCAAGGGGGAGGTGAATACAACTTATTTTTGTTTTAATAGAAAAGTGTATGTTTTTACAGATATATTAAAAATTCTTTTTTGGTTGGATAGGTATTAATGAAAT
Organism: Ryuthela nishihirai; assembly: GCA_038380435.1. Taxonomy (NCBI): domain Eukaryota; kingdom Metazoa; phylum Arthropoda; class Arachnida; order Araneae; family Heptathelidae; genus Ryuthela; species Ryuthela nishihirai. The sequence continues at coordinate 36,220,680 of JAWZYU010000022.1, forward strand.
ATTACACTTTGCATTTTGCGAATTTCCCAAAAGCTAAAACTGCGCCCTCCAACGGTGGAATCAAAAAATACCAAAAATTTGAAGCGAATATTGCAAACGATGTAGTTATGCTAGAAATTTAAAATTTTGGTCGTGGAATGTTGAAATTCCATTGACAACAATGAGTTGACCCTAAGCCCAAGGCAGGAAAGAAACGGAACGGTTTTGTTTGAAGAGATAATTAGAAATCTCTTTTTCAGTTGGTTACTAATGAAATGTAATTGGCATTTTCAAAGGTAGTTTTAATTTATGTTATTAGAGATCACTAAATATCGAAACTGCAAAACTTTTACCGAATGTTTCAAGTGATCTATTTATGGTAGAAATTTCGGCAAAATAAACAATTAATATTGTATTAGTACCTGTAATGTGCAAAAAAAGTTTTTCATTTATCTCTTAAAGCAGAAAAATTGCATTTTACCAATGGGACAAATCATTACTATTAGGGTAAACCACTGGATCCACTCTTGTGATGACCCAAAAAGGTTCCGACCCTGTCGGTCTATGACAGACGTGATAACCTGAGTTCGGATCCTGTCAGACTGGGCCAGATGTGATGTCCACCCTTCTCAGAAATATGGAGACGGGGCCAAACGTCGTGGCTGCCGGAGGACGATGCGATTGTTGCTTAATAATTACTTCACCCTCACTTCCGTGAAATTACAGGTACGTGGGTTTTTAAGTGCCACTGCACACCTTGAAGAAACTGGTGTTGAATGATGAATAACAACAGTCCATTAATTACTGCATGAGAGTTAGGTGAAACCTCTGGAGTTAGATAAGCTACCATAAATATTTCTTCCTCCATCTTCCTGACACAGGAGTATTACCTATCCCACCGTCTCAGCTCCCCCCACCAAATATTTCATCCCCCTTTGATTGACTCAAATCTACCATACTGGCAACCAACCATGGCCACAACTTCAAAAATAACATAACATTCGCCACTCGGAAAATTATGAAAAAAAAATATATATACACTACTTCTCCCTCTATCTCTCTCCACCCCCTTCCCCCCTTCACATGACATGCAACTGGTGTTTATTCTCCTTCACCCTTCAACATCAGCCTCTCCACCACTGGGCGGACTGCGGCCTAATGCCCAATTGCCAAAATGTACGATTGCCAGCCTTCACTGTGCTGGCCAGTCTTTGCCGTTTTCAACTGCACCCACTGCCCTTTATGCCTATGGCCTGATGATAAGGGGGCCGAAGCCCCCTTTACAAATAGGTCCAGCTTAGAAAGAAGGATGTATAAGAAGAAGAAGGAGGCCCTATGGAGTTAGACCGAGACCGCGGTAAACAGAGCAGGCTGCTTTGTTTTCTCTCCGATTTTGAACAGTCTTTTTAAAGACTAGTTTTCGCTCATTTTTAACTATGATGAAGGAAATGCTAACTATGGATCCAGGAATCAACCCAGTGAAGACAAGAGACCCAAGATCGACTGCTAAAACCACTGACAGGAGCAATTATCGTCAAGCTTCTGAAACATCAAACCAGGTCTGTATGATAACGGTGAAGGCGGCTGATACTAGTGTTTTTGCTGGCAATCAGGCACATCGTTCATCTCAACTCCAAAAGGCAGGAAAATGCATATCAGTCCCCAACCTAGCTACTATAAATATCTTACCTTTAGCAACAGCCACCACAAGTCACACATAACTCACCCTCTCCACCCAGGTATCATCTAACCAAACACAAATGGACACACACGAAAATGCATCGGATAAAGACACAGAAGACTCCTGGACCATCGTAAATAACAGAAAAAGATCCAGGAAACAATCGGCTTCCTCTGACAACGATATCATTTGCGACTTCACTATAACTCATGCTATGTTCCAGTGCTCCTTTACTCCACTCCCACCACATTATTACAGAACATAAACATTAATCTAATCACCAAAAACCGTAAATTCCAATAGAAAAACCACTTGAAGCCAGATTTACTCAAAGAGGAGAGTACTTGGTACATGTCAAAAACCAATGCCAGGCAAAAAAACTCATGGCCCTAACACATATTCATAACATAGAAATAAAGTAAAAATACCCAGAGTCCTATAATAAGCCATATGGATCCATAGAAGGTGTGGATAAATACTTAAGCGATAAAAGTATCCTAGAAGCCTTAGCTGAATACGACGTCCACAAAATCAAACGAATCACTTACGCCCACCACATCATGGATGGCAGCACCATACGAAGAAATACAGACAAGGTCATTTTATACTTCAATTCCTCTCCCCTACCACCTACTGTGGAACTTGGACTCTCCACACACACAGTCACCCCCTACACCAACCCCCTTCCACAATGCATTAAATGTCAAAGACATGGCCACATTATTAAAATCTGTAGAAGCACAGCAAGATGCAAATACTGTGCCCAACCCCACATGTCATATGTGGCAAATGTCATATGAATGCAAAAGGACCCAACCACTACTATGCTGCAACTGTGGAGGACCCCATGTAGCTACCTTTGGCAAGTGTCCTGTCCGAATAAGGGCAATTAAAATAAAAACAGCAGCCACCACAAGCATCGCCAACACAATGACTGACAAAACTCCAATCACCACTATTACTACCACACCTCCTCCACAGTTGCCTACACCTAAACCTCTACTTCCACTTCCCGCTCCCACAGTCCTACCACAACAGAAAGCAAAACCACACCCTTCTCTTACTACCACCACGCAAAACCCTGATCATACATTTGACCTCACCTCTCCCACCACATTCCCTGCCTTGCCCACAAGGAAACCAACAATCATCCCCACATCAGATGAAGAAGCACCCGTTCAATTTACCCAGCAGCAAACACCCCCACCCTCACCCAAATTCTCCACCAGAAGGGCAAAAACTAACTATCTGAGAAGAACCAAGACTAAAAGGACCCCAGCTGCCAAATCTCAACCACCACCAACTACCCAACACAACCTCACCCACCAACTATTGCAATTAATTGTCCCTCTCACTGATGCCCTTCTGCCACCACAAAACAGAACCCTTCAACTCAACTTAGCCATACAGGCCATAGTGTCACTTCTCCAGCAACTACATTAACTCTCCCCCTCCCACCCCCTCTTGCGGCAGTTCCCCCCTCTTCCCTCCTGACACCCCCTCTTGCTTCAGTTCCCCCCTCTTCCCTCCTGACACCCCCACCCCATGCACTTGCATCCAATGGAATTGCAGATCCCTCCCCAACAAAATCCTCGAATTAAAAACAATCACAAATCTTCACATAATACCCATATTGGCTTTAAATGAGACCAGACTACCAGAAAATTTCAACTATAAACCATACATTATACACAGAGCCGATACTAAGAAAAATCACTCTAATTCAACCACCTTGATACACAAAAAATACCCCCACTGCCTAATTCCTAACCCAATCACCTACACCTACATGGACATTGTAGGAGTGAACATTAAATTACATAATACAATTTTAAACCTCTGCAATGTATACTTCTACCCTAATACACACATTAACATCAAAACATTAATAAAAGACTTTGATCACATATTCTCTCTATTTCCTGCCCCCAACATCATTGTAGGAGACTTCAATGCACACAATACCTTATGGGGAAGCAACTACACAAACAATAGAGAAAGCACAATTGAAACTTTCATTCTACACTACAAATTGGCCATACACAATGATGGTTCACCCACCTTCACCAAGCCCCCATATGAGTCAGTTCTTGATCTTACCCTTTCATCATCAGACATTTCCCCCCATCATAAATTGTCAAGTACACCATTCCACATGGGGTAGTGACCATTATCCAATTTTCCTCACCCTTCAAGGAGTTAAACCCACAGCATACTCAACAAAAACACACATTAACTGGCACAACTTCTCCGCAAACTGTGAAACCAGTATCACCACAGAAACACCAGACAATTTAACCTCATTCTACACATGTGTTAATCACAGCATCCAAAACAATAAATTTACCACCAAACACATGACTGGTTTCACCAAAAACCACCCTGAAATAACCAAACAACTACAAATAAGGAGGACACAGCCAGAAGAGCAATAACAGCAATAAGAGGACACAGCCAGAAGACACCCCACTGTACTTGCCATCACTACTTTTAACAAAGAAAATGCCATCCTTAGAAGAATTAGACTAAACACCAAAAGAAAAGAATGGAGAAACTTTTGTAACAACATCAACCCAAGAACTGACTCCACCCTCATTTGGTCAACAATAAGAAATTTAGGACCCAGGCTCAGCCCTTAGCCCCTTGGCACACCATACTGTGGACCAATAACCTCTCAGCAAAGCAAGGGGCTAACCACATAGCATCACACCTCATCACTACCAACCATCTGGCAAATTCCCACATATACCAACAACATTGCCACCACATGAACCAGATACTAACACATGATACACCTTGCAAACTACCCGCCATCAACTTACCATTCACACAACATGAGTTAAACATTGCCATTCATCAGGCAAATAAAAAAAGCACACCTGGGCCTGATTCTATCCCATATAGTACACTTAAAAATCTAGGCACACAGGCTTTACATACTCTACTTCACATATTCAATGAATGTTGGGAAAAACACACATTCCCCACACAATGGGAAGAAATTCACATAATTCCCATTCTCAAACCACACAAGCCAGCATCTCAAATCAGCTCATACAGACCCATAGCACTCACATCATGTGTCCTCAAAGTTCTAGAAAGAATGGTGTTCTCCAGACTCAAATACTATTTAGCAACCAAAAAAACACTCCCCTTATGCCAAACTGGCTTCAGAGAGCACATGTCCACCACAGACAATTTTTTTGACCTTGTCACTTCAGCAGAAATTGCTCTTCAAAACAAAGAAATCTTTTGCCGTGTCTTTCTAGACTTAACCTCTGCTTTTGATACTGCCTCACACACCAGTATACTCTTCAAATTACACCAACTAGGAATCACAGGAAACATCTTGCATTTTATCAAAAATTTCCTCACACAGAGAAAGGTTAAAGTCAAACTGGGGACTACTCTCTCTGACCCCCGCAATTTAACTAGGGGATTGCCACAGGGCAGTGTGGTATCACCTACACTTTTCAACATTCTTCTACATGATCTACCAACAGTATTTAACAAGGACATTAATTGCTCCATCTTTGCTGATGACATAGTGCTCTGGACCAAAGGAAATGATACCCTCATTATACAAACAGCCCTACAAACAGCAGTCAACCAGGTCCTTGACTTTACAAACAAATGGGGACTAGCCATCTCTGCACCTAAATCTGCGGTCTTACCCATAACACATAAACAACCTCCCGCCAACTCACTCAGCATAACTATAAACAACCACGCCATCCCCCTAGTTAAACACTACAAATACTTAGGGCTAACTATAGACCGACAGCTAAACTGGAAACAACACATCACAAACACACAATCCACATGTAATGGAGCTCTCAACATTCTCAAATCAATCACAAGAGCTAGCTGGGGTGCAAGTGACAGATCTATGATCACCCTTATTAAAACATTTATCAACAGCAGACTGGAGTATGGCCTGCTAGCTCTAAACACTACCTCACCCACATTTTTTAACAAACTTGAAACCATACAAACCAGAGCCATCAGACTTGCACTGGGTCTTAAAACTGGCTGCCCAAATTTGGCCACATGGGCAGAAGCCAACATGCCTCCCCTCGACAACATCAGACACAAACTCACTTGCAAACACTACGTCAAATTAAAACATCTAAACCCCAACCACCCCACTATAAATAGAATTGAGTCTCCTACCAACACATCCCCCACTGCACAAATCATAAAGCAGCACCCACTATATTCAACATGGAGAAAAATCAAACCTTTCAATCCTAGATACACAATCCCCTATTGGACTATTAAAAAACCCTCCATAAATCTCACACTACCACACATCACCCAAAAATATAAACACTTCCCACAAGAACTAAAATTTGCAGTGGAACAACTCATCACAAACATTCCTACCACAGACCTCATTATATTCACAGATGGCTCCCACATCCCACACACAACAAATGGCTCTGCTGGCTTCCACTCTACCCAACCAATTTTCTCACATATAATCAAAATGAACAATGCAGAAAACAGTACTGCTACAGAGCTAGCTGCAATACATATGGCTTTAGAATGGTCCTCCACACAAAATACACACAGCATACATATTATCACTGACTCAAAATCTGCCTTGCACAGCATCAACAAACATACATACAACCTATCACAAAATTACTCTCTTTTCCATATTCACAGAATTTCACACAATATAATTGCCACTCACAAAACACTAACATTCCACTGGATACCCTCTCATTGTAACATAACCCATAATGACACTGCTGACCATCTTGCTAAACAAGGACACAATATCCCTACACCTAATTATCACACCCCTGAGACATATAATCATCACCTAATTGAAATCAACAAACTCTTCCACTCCACATGGACACAAAACTGGATCCAACAGGCCACAATTAAAAATACATTCAGAGCCACCATTGCTGCCATCCCACACACACTACATCTCAACTACCTATCAAGAAGAGCCCAAACAGCAATTCATCAACTACACACTGGCAGAACAAATCTCAACAAGGATCTTTTCATGATACAAAAGGTACCATCTGCTCTTTGCACTACATGCCATGTGATAGAAGACATTCCACACTACCTTCTACACTGCACCAAATGCAAAATACATAGAATTACCCTCTTCCAGACACTCACCACACTGGGAACCACTTATTTCTCAGCCCACACAATTTTTGGTCATACTCATAATAATATAAAAAGCCACTATAGGGCCTTGGCCCAATATATCAACAGCACTGGGAGATTCCCCTAACGCCTCGCTGCCTCTCCAAAGGCCTCTCTACCTCACTTTTAAAAGATCCTTGGGACACTATAAGATCCAGATGCCAATAAAATATCCCCATAGGACATCAAAAGACGCATTTTGGACAACTTATTCCATAGAAACTAAATAAAAATAAATATATAGTATAAAATCATCAAAAAAAAAAATCAATCTAACTATCAAAAATAAAGACACATAAAGAAAAACTTTATTTCTATATTGGAAACTTTTATATTTCTCTTTAACCCAATAACTTACATGGAATCTCTCCCAGAACATAACATCTCTATACACATTATCATACCTAATATACATATAGAATCTCACCACATCTCCCACTACCCTTTGATGGGAACCTTAAACTGCACTCCTGCCACACACCCCAAGCTTTCTATGGACCTGCTGACCTTCCACTGGCTCTACAAAATTAAACACTGACCACCACACACGGAACACATAACTTTGATTTCCAACTCATATAACGTAGCTATATCGTTTTCCTCCCATCTCCTCCAAAAAAAATTACATTTATCATACTCCTTCCCATATATAAGCCTGTCACTGAACGTAGACTTTTCCCAGATCCACCCCTGCGCAACATTTCACTGCATGGCAGGGCAACCCAATGCTAACCTCTGGAGTTAGATAAGCTACCATAAATATTTCCTCCTCCATCTTCCTGATACAGGATTATTACCTATCCCACCGTCTCAGCTCCCCCCCACCAAATATTTCATCCCCCTTTGATTGACTCAAATCTACCATACTGGCAACCAACCATGGCCACAACTTCAAAAAATAACATAACATTCGCCACTCGGAAAAATTATTAAAAAATATATATATACACTACTTCTCCCTCTATCTCTTTCCACCCCCTTCCCCCCTTCACATGACATGCAACTGGTATTTATTCTCCTTCACCCTTCAACATCAGCCTCTCCACCACTGGGCGGCCTGCGGCCTAAAGCCCAATTGCCAAAATGTACGATTGCCAGCCTTCACTGTGCTGGCCAGTCTTTGCCGTTTTCATCTGCACCCACTGCCCTTTATGCCTATGGACCTGATGATAAGGGGGCCGAAGCCCCCTTTACAAATAGGTCCAGCTTAGAAAGAAGGATGTATAAGAAGAAGAAGAAGGAGGCCCTATGTAGGTCATCTCAAAATTGGACGCCAAGTTTTGTCATCGCTCGGATTGTTTAACGTGAAATAGCTGAATGGTATTGCACGGTACTTATGGATTCCGCAAAAGAATAGGGTAATATTTGATATAAATTTCAATGTTCATGATTGAAAGCACTTTAGAAAACGGCTAAAAAAGGAAAAGCAAACTTTAGGGCTTTTCGTTTTAAAAAAAGGAAGGTATAATTTCTCCTTATGGTCTGCCCTTCTCTAGACATCGAACTTTTTTGTTTATACAGATAAATAAAAAATTATATTTCTGGTGTTAGATAGGTATTAATGATATATTATGATTTGCATTTTTCTAATCTCCCAGGTTATGACTGCGCCATCTAACGGTGGAAAAAGTGGAAAAATCCGAAATATCAAACGAATATTTCAAAGAATGTAGTTATAAGTTTGAAATTTTGGTGTTGAAATGTGAAAGTTACAAAGTTACCATTGGGAACAATCACTTGACCCTTTGGACCCAGAGGGGCGATGAATGCAACTTTTTTGTTTTAACAAAAGAGTGTGTTTTTAGAGATAAATTATAAATTCTTTATGGGTTAGACAGGTATTGAAGTAATATTACAATTTGCATTTTGCGAATTTCCCAAAAGATATAATGCATCCTCTTACGGTGGAAAAAATCCAAAAATTTAAACCGAATATATGCAAAAATGTAGTTATGCTAGAAATTTAAAATTTTAGTGGTGGAATGTGACAGTCATCATCATCATCATCATCATCATCCTCAATTGCACGGTCTGGTACGGAGGTCCAACCAGACCGTGCAATTTAGTTCTCCAAGCAAATCTATCCTGAGCTACATCTACTGCATCTGGCCACTGCATACCAATTCTAACAATATCCTGTTTGACATTGTCTGCCCACCGCATCCTAGGTCTCCCCCTCCTTCTGAGGCCTTTAGGCACACTGTTCATAACCCTATTCGCCAATCTATAATTATCCATACAAGCAACATGGCCAAACCAACGGAGTCTCTCTCTGCACAATATGCTGCTTAAAGGATGTTGCAAACTCCTTTGCCTAATCTCATCATTAGTTACAAAGTTGAACCACCTAATGCCCAAGATACTGCGTAAGCATCTGGAGTCAAAAGCATCTAGTTTCCTGTTATCTTGTTTACAAAGCGTCCAAGTTTCACTACCATAACTAACCCTAGAAAGAACCAAACTATTATACAGTCTAATTTTAGTCTTTAGGTGTATACGCCTATTTCACCACACTCTCCATAGGTTCTTAAAAGTCCCGGCAGCAATCCCTATTCGTCTGTTAATCTCATGCCGCACATCACCATTATCTGTTACATAGCTCCCAAGATAATTAAACTGTGACACCTGCTCAAGACTGCAACCATTCAGATTAACTGAATCACAGCCTACCTGACCAATTTTCATCACTTTAGTTTTCTCTCTGTTTATAACCAAACCTACTCTACTACCAGTCTCATCAACAGCTCGAATGAAAGAGTTCATCTCATCAACATCATTTGTCAAAAGGGCTAAATCATCAGCATAATCTAAATCAGAAATTTTCGTATCTCCAGCCCATTTAAGGCCAAAATCTTTCCCTTGAAGTGAATTTCGCATAACATAATCAATAACCAAGCTAAAGAGAAAAGGAGACAAAATGCACCCTTGTCGAACACCAGAAGTAATGCTAAACCAATTGCTACAAGCCTTACCAACTCTCACACACGACTCAGTGTTATTATAGAGAGCTTTCATAATGTTAACTAACTTGTCTGGTATACCATATGATCTCACAATCAACCACAAATTATGACGATCAACAAGTCGAAAGCCTTTTTGAAATCAACAAAGCTAGCAACCAAAGGTTTCTGAAACTCTAAACATTTCTCAATAATCTGCCTAAGTGAAAATATCTGATCCATACATCTCCTACCACTTCTTAATCCACATTGCTCATCACGCAATTGACTGTCAACCAGATTCTTAATTCTATTAAGCACAATCATGGAAAGAACTTTACCTGGAACAGAGAGTAGGCTGATACCCCTATAGTTATCACAAGAACTGCGATCACCTTTTTTGAAAATAGGGATAACAATAGCTCTGGTAAAATCCTTAGGAAACATGTCTTTATCATAAAAGATATTCAGAATTTCAGTCATCCAAGTGGTAACCGAAACATTCCCAGCTCTAAGCATTTCCGTAGTAATTTCATCTACCCCTGGGGATTTATGAAGTTTGTTTAGAAACAGCCAAATTAACTTCAGATTGTGTTATAGGGCCAACATTAAAGCCACCAATGCATCTATCGTCATTGCAGACAATGGGAATAGAACTAACTACATTGTTTAGAACATCACTGAAATGCTCAGCCCACCTAGCCATGACAGAATCCTCCCCTTCTATAACCTTACCTTGTTTATCCTTCAATCCTTGTATGCCTGTCCGTTTTCTACCACATAAAACATTAACTATCTGGTACAGCTCTCTCCTGTTGTGCTGTCTAACTGCTTTCTCGGCTTTGTCAGCCAAACCATCAAGCCAAAGATTCTTATCAGCAGCTAACTGATCCTTTACAAGTTTATTAAGGTCTCTGTAATGCTTTCTATTAGGACTAGTAGGGTATTGATTAAGTGCATTCCTGCAGTTCTTTCTTTCCGAAATAAGCTCAAGTGCCTTATCACTCAGATAATTCTGACTCTTCTGCTCCTTTTTTCCTAAAACAGTACTGTTAGTGTCCAAAAAAGCCTGTTTAAAATGATCCCATTCTTCCTCAACTTCAGTAGTAAGCAAACCATGACTGTCATAATGACTAAGTAACCTATCATGATAAGCTTTGGCTATAACTGGATCTTTCAGAGCTTCAGTATTAAAAGTAAATTTTTTAACCCTAGCACTACACTTTTTAAGTTTAAGTTGCAACACACTTTTAACAAGGTAATGGTCAGATCCAATTTCAGCTCCCCTATATGCCCTGGTATTCCTAACAGAACTAGCCCATTTGCTGTTAATTAATATGTACCCATGTGTTCTTATGTATGTCGCGGTGTTTGTAATAAGTGTTAGTTATTCTGAATCCATTGAGTTCACTTACCTGTAGGAGACGTTGCCCATTGCCATTGCAGCTACCAATGCCAAAAGGGCCTATTACTCCTCCCCAACGGTCAGAGTCAGTACCAACTTTGGCATTGAAGCCACCAAGAACAAGGGTAATATCTCCTTTCTTGACAGAATTCAAAATATCCTGAAGTTGTTCATAAAACCTATCCTTCTCATCCTCATCGGCATCCTCAGTGGGGGCATAACAGCATATAACATTCAAGTCTTTAATGCTTGTCTGAAATTTTGCTGTAAGAAACCTTTCATTAATGCACTCATATCCTAGAAGAGCATCACTAGCGTGTCTGCTGAGAAGCAGACCCACGCCTTGGTGATGCTTATTGTCGTCCCTCCCAGAAAAGAGAAATTTAAGATTATTTTTAAGAATCTGACCTTTATCTGTCCATCTGGTCTCTTGCAAGCCGAGAATATATAAATTATAACGGTGGAATTCTTGTGTGAGGACATCAAGAGAAAAAGCTCTGTGCAGAGTCCTCACATTCCAACTACCTATGGAGAGAAAATGGTTAGTGGGATGTTTAAAGAAACTATGTTTATTGAGAGAGGGAATGCCGACAAATATCAAACAGCCCCCTAATCGCAGACATGGGGCAAAGACCCGTTCCCCCACTACTAAAGGCTGAAGCCATCTACACTGGAAGACTTCCTCCAATGTAGAATTTGACGATGCCAATAGAAGCAAAGAGTTCAGGTGCCTGCGATGACTTCTGCTCAGGATTATCCACCAGTTGATAAACATATCCTGTGAATTTATTCACTTGGGGCTGTCAACCCACAAACAAACAGAAAACACAGCGGAAGATTTTCCCTCCACAGAAGCCCACCAGTGCAGCAAAATCAGGATCCATAATCAAGCTTAGAGCCATATATCTGTCCAGTCCAGTAGGTTTATATGGTCAGCACCAGGACCCTGTGTGGTTGACCACTCCTCAGCAGGGTAGAAAAAAAAAGAAAAGTAGCCATAGTTGTCCAGATCAGTAGGCCACACTAATCTGGCAGCCCTCCCCTTCCGTTCACTTCCACAAGAGAGTATATCTTTAGAAAGTTACTAACGGTCTGCACCACGAGAAGGCGGGGTCGGACATTAGGTGCTAGGCCTGGCCAGCTCTATGCATCATCACAGGGGATTGGTGCATAGCTCTCCTTCCAGTGACTACCTAGCTACCATTTACAGTCAAGAAAATTCAATTGACAACAATGAGTTGACCCTACCCCCAAGGTAGGTAGGAAACGGAACGGTTTTATTTTAAGAGATAATTAGAAATCTCTTTTTTATTTGGTTACTAATGAAATGTAATTCGCATTTTAAAAGGTAATTTATATCATATTCTTTCCGGATGATTGCTTTCTGTTCTCAATATTTTATAATAATATTTATTGATTAAGTTAATAAGAATTACTTAAGATAAAAAAATTAAACCAATAACTATTCTTTCATACATTCAGTCCCAGATATTAAATTTTTACTTAAAAAGTAAAAAATGCTTAACATTCCTGTAAAGATATGGCAATATTTTTCATTTGGGCTCTGATTTATGCTTTTATAAAATTAATATTGAAACTATATTCAAAAATAATAGTTGAACACTTGTAGAATAAGCAAGCTTTATAAACATATTTATGCATATTCTAAAATCTGTCGAAATTATGCTATATATATAAAGAATTAGAACATTCTAAATCAATTTTTTTCCTTTATTACACTATAAAAATAATATAAATAAATACCATTTAAGCAGCTGCTTGCCACAGAAGTCTGACAGAAGCCTGTCAGCTTAATATGCCATACTAGGAGATTAGTGAGGATGGTGGGACCTCAGAAGAAATACAACATAAACATCCCTATCTTACCCAGGGCCCGTTGACCAGTAGCCTAGAACGCTAACCACTCAGACACTATACTGTTTATAAATATATCACTAACTACAGGATGTTTCAAAAATGACGCAACCCTAAATATAAGAGAGTAGAACTTATGCGCATGTACATTTTATGTTGTAATATTAGTCAGTTGGCATTATTGTACTCAAGGGTTAATAGCCTTTAGCAGTTGTAACGACTTTGTAACACACTAGTCTCACTCAAGCATTCATTCCTTTGTGTGGTGTCAGCTATGTCGTTTTCCAAAAACGAACGTGTATTTATTAAGACTTATTGTGCGTACATATCTTACAAATGTGTGAGAGGAGTTTGAGTTGAAGTTTCCTCAGTCTGCAGTTCCCAACAAGTCAGCAATGTCTTGTTTGATGGATAAATTTCGCGACACTGGATCTGTACAGGATCGAAAGAGTACATGCCAACCATCACTGTTAACTGCCGAAGTTCTTGATGATGTGTCTCAGCGTTTAACTCGCTCACCCAGAAAATCTCTTAGAAAGTTACCTTTACAGGTTGGACTGTCACCAGTTACTGTTTTCAGGGCTACAAAGAAGTTAAAATTTCATGCCTGAAGCATTGGTGTCGTTCATGAACTGAAAAATCCAGACCATGAAAAACGTTACTAGGTCACGATACCAGATAAGGATTGATCGAACACTTTCCTCCGATTACGTGTTACACAGCACTTTCCAATTTTTAAGTCTTCATTTTGGTACAGTAATTAGCGTAGCCAATATTCGAGTAGTAGTAGTTACATTGCATTTCTTCATTCCAAAATGTAAAATAAATTACTTATTGCAAAAAAACAACATTGTAGCATTGCATGATGTAAACCTGGCACTAATTTTCCCTCACCAACCCTTTTCTCTAGGTGTTTCACAATGCATGGACGAACCTCTAATCTCATCGAAATGAGCAAAAAGAAATATATTTTACTTTGGGGAAACACATTTACCCATTATCCATCACTTTTTAACTATGTGAGGTAATGAGACCATTCCAAAAGCATTACGAAGCTCAAAATATTCTCTATCATACTGATGAGGCACACTATTTTAACAAAACATTTTCGAAACAAATATAGTATTATATTAAATATATATATACATATACATATTATGGATGAATGTTTATATTGACTAACAAGTTTCTGTTTTTCCACTTTTGTTCCTTAATTTTCCAAGAAAAAAAGAAGCATTTTTTTTCGTAAACTTTGGTGTTATTTACTTTCGGTAGTTTAATTTCTTCTGGATGAAAAATCCATCTGGAACTTGGATTAATATGTTTTAAAAACACTCATTTTCAGATATTATTATCAGTTGAAGAGAAATTTCTTACAACTTCTTTTCTTAATCTTCCTTCGCTCTATTTCAACTAGACAAAATATCGTTTAGATCAGTCCCGTCCAACCCAAAGAAGTTAGTGAAGACCCACTAAGGAAAAAACAATATTTTTTGAAGAGCACAAGGAAAACTTATCTTCTTAAAGGAGAAAATATTCCTCTCTAATGAATAATGCAATGAACTAGAAAAGAAAAGGATTTCTATCTTTTTTCCATTATCTGCAATCAAGAAAATATCTTGACCAAAAAATCGAACAAATAAAAATAAATTTTTAATGAATACTCTGAATTGACAAAAGCGTTTAGTTTGCATCTAAAAAACTCTGTTCACACATTTTCCACCTATTGGTGACTGCTGTAATTTTTCTTCTGCAGGGTTTATCGCTTTCCCTCATATGTGTTTCTGTGTTTTCCTACCTCTGCAGCTCTTTTGCGGCCGTCGAATTTCCATTTTCCTGAGTTTTAATTACTCTCAGATGCATACTCTGGGATGCATCGTTTGTTGTTGAAAGAAAACATAAAATGGGCGTGTGTTTTGCAAAGACGAAAATAAAAAAGGAAACAGATATTAATAAACAAAAAACTTATTAGAAGTGTTTATTTGCGAGAAAATGTGCTACGTCAAGAGGTTCAATCTATCCTGATTGTCGCTGTTTATATATACAGGGTGATTCAAAACTCTTGGGCCAAATTTTAAGGGGTGATAGAACACATCTAAACAAGCACTTTTCGTCCTACAATGCATGGTCGGAACTCAAGCGGTGAAGCGCTAGAGGGCGCTTTCCAGTGAACACTTGTAAGTGCTGGTTTTCGCATTCGTCGTCATTTCTACCGTGGATTGCAGAATGGATGGATTGTTTCACGAATCAGAAGAAGGTGGAATGCATTTCATGTACAGAACTGTGGATGGGAATGCGAGGGAAGCCCAAAGACTGTACGATTAGGCACGCATCTAACCAGATGCGTGCCTAATCGTCGAAATCAGATCGAAGCGCTCCCAGTGCAGTCTTTGGGCTTCCCTCGCATTCCCGTCCACAGCTCCGTATGTGAAATGCATATCCACCTTCTCCTGATTCGTGAAACAATCCATCTGTTCTGCAATCCACGGTAGAAATGACGAGTGCGAAAACCAGCGCTTATAAGTGTTCACTGGAAAGCGCCTTCTAGCGCTTCACCGCTCGAGTTCCGACCATACATTGTATGACGAAACGTGCTTGTTTAAGTGTGTTCTATCACCCCCTAAAGTTTGGCCCAGAGTTTTGAATCACCCTGTATATATTTAATCACCGTCGCTAGACATTGAAACTTGAAACGTATTTTTTGAGCAATACTAGCTCAAACATTGCAGAAAATATTGGACGCATCATCTCCAATAGGTCAATCCTGATAGGTCCTCCGGTCCGATAGGTGAGGGGCGAGACGACTGCCTCAGGGCTCCATTTTTGAGAAGCGCCGAAATTTGGGATAAGTACCATTAAAATTTCAAGTTCCAATATTATCAAAAAATTATGAGGTAGGTTAGTAACCATTAGAAATATCTGAAAAAAATTATTGCTGCCACAACGGGAACTGGCAACTCTTTAGATACATGCCAGAGTATCTCGCCATAGCAGCAATAATTTTTTTCAGATGTTTATAATAATTATTGAAGTCTATTTCTACAGATAATCTGTGTATTTATTATGGAAGCTTAGTAACCTTTTTGGTTGATCATGAAATTCAACAGCATGAAACCGTCTTCCGGTCTGATGGTGCCAACTTACATTTTGTTTTATTAGAAAAGCAGGTGTAATTGATTATTTTCTAAGCGCACGTAATATTTAAGTAATAATTAGAAGCGTGTAGCAGCGGTTCATCAATAATGGCCAGACCCCGCCATCATTTCTGAAATAGGTAATAAATATTAAGCAGCGAATTAGAATGAATAATAAAAAAAAAATAATAATAAATACCCCATCAAGCAGCTGCTTGCCACAGAGGTCTGACAGGAGCCTGCCAGTTTATATGCCACAGTAGAAGATCTGTGAGGATGGCAGGACCTCAGCAGAGAAACAAGACACACATCCATGCCTAATCCGGGGCTCGAACCCAGGGCCCGTAGATCAGTAGCCAAGCGTGCTAAAAAGAATCATAATTTTCATGAACATTTGTTTTTTAAAGCAACTTGATCCGTTATATTTCCATATATTACAAATTCGGAGAAAGTAATACTCTTGAAACCTCGTTGCATATTGTATACTGCTTTAATTATAAGCGCGGAATAAGCAAGCTTCAATACCCAGAAATTTACATCACTTCCTAATCTGGTGTTGAAAATTTGCCACACCTCTTGCAACAGTTTGCTAGTTAACCCTTTCACGACTAAGGGAAACATTTTTCCCATTTTGAAATTGGTGATTGTCGTATTTAATTATAACCTTATCTGCATTTTTTATACAGAATGTCAAAATAGAACGTATGTCGAACGCAATTACGTAAACGGGAACGTTTAGAAAACAAAAACAGAACTGTAAGGACGCATAATATATGTACTATGTGCAATGTCCATCTTTGCCTCACTACCAAAAGGAATTGCTTCGCAGAATATCGTAATTAGCACATCATTTTGTATAGTAATTTTATTTCATAATTTGTATTATTTTAGTTAACATTTTGTTCTAATAAACCAATAAATAAGAGACATTGCATAATAAGCCTAACTATATTTTGTGTTACCTTTATAGTCCATTGGGAAAAATATTTCCCATTAAATTCCAAAAAAACTACACATTGTTATGTATTTTTCTTATGACTTTTTTTATTTTACGTCTAAACAAACTAAAATAAACAATCACATACTAATATTTATTCTTAGAAACCTTATGGTACTGAAAGGGTTAAGGCGGGTGAGAAGGTGAGCATTCTGGGCAGGTGGGAAGCTGCCTACAACGATACTTAGACCTACACAACCACAATATCTTGAAAATATCCATAAGTTATCTCAGATGACCGATGAATATCTATGTTATGTTTTAGATATCTTCTGGCTGTTCTCTGGGATTGTGGTTGTGTGGGGATATAGTGACACCGCAAGAAGGTGTGCGTGGTATCCAGGCGGCCAGAAGGTGGCCGGGTAAATTTGAAAACTTTAATCCAAAGTATTAGTCGTTTGTTTCCTAACTGTGAAAAAAAATCGTTTTATCTCTAATCGAATTAACGAATGAAGTGCATTCGTATCAGTACTTAGTCTGCTATATTATAGGAACATGCGACGCAAAATGTGTTCGGTTAGCAGAAGTGACGTTTCCACCAAAGGAGGCCATCGACTCGGTGCATGCTGGGACAATATCTTGTTTACTTCTTTTTTATGAAAACGCGTTTACTTCTCTTTTAGCATGATGTAAATTTTGTGGTCTTTTAATTTGGAAATTATGAACTACTCATCTAAATTTTGACCATTCTCATAACTAATTACTTTCGGTCTATTAGGTCTACAGGCGAGAATAGTGTTTCATTTTAAAATTCTAGTGCATTGTAACATAATTAATAAATAAATAAAAATATTTTTAATAACGTTTAACCATTATTGAATGCTTTCTCAGTTGACAAAAGTTTTGGAATATTCTGTATGTATCACGCGAAATTTTCAGCAATTCATAAAAAAATGGCATTTTTCTGCAGACGAAGGGAATTTTTTTTAAAGTGGAAGGGATTTTTTTTTACCCTACAGAATGGTGACCAGTGTTGTACTAATGAAAATGAAGTACATAATTCCTCAATTTCGTTTTATAAGTTGCTACTTTAATGAAACAGTTGAAAATCTTTTTCTGATGTAAAATAAACCATGGATTCCATTCAGTACCTGATTAAAGCAGAAGCCATCTGGGCTTTGGCGTATTGCCCCCAATACACAAAGGGGCGGGGTGGCTCAGTCGGTAGCGCGCCAGGCTCGTAATCTGTAGTTCCCAGATTCGAGTCCCAGCTGGGTCAGCGTTGAGATTTATCTCCGTAAAATTCCCCGCCCTGCCCACAGTCAGTAGGGGACACCGATGGGCTTGGAAAGGCCGCCGTCCATCGGATGGGACGTTAAGCCGTGGCCCCGTGTGCGGGAGAGACATACCCTGTGCACGTTAAAGAACACGCTGGATGACCTTGACGGGAGGCTACTATATGTCTCCCAACAGCTGTTCCAATGGATCCCCTCCCCCAACCTTCTCTGAGCCTTCAGGGTCCATGTGACATGGCCATTTAGCCCATGGTGTGCAAAAATGTGCCGCTCAGAGGTAAAACAACAACCCAACAACATAATACACAGATAGCTCCCAAAAGAGATGTAATTTCATGTTTTTGTAGAATATGTAGGTTGTGCAAAGAGTGCTAGTTGATTAGTTATTACTAAACGACATAAAAATAATGGAGCTATTGCTTGCTAAAAATGAAATAAGCTTTTCAATTTTTACTAAGCAATAGCTCCATTAATATTATGTTTCCTGCCACACGTGCTTCAACATGAAAAGCGACTACTGATAAAAAAAGGGTAGCTGATAAATATGAAATCAGTTAAAAAAAGGATTTAAATTTTTGTTCAGATCCTACATTGAACGTTCAAGAGTTTGTAGGCTTTTACAAAAACTCATCATAGAAACAAACTCATATTTTATTATTATAACGTTAATTCCCAGCTATATTTTCCTTTATGATCCTGATCCAAATGCTAAATAGTTCATCTGCTCTCAGCATGTTATCCCGATATTTCGCGCCTTTCATCTTTGTCCAAAGGGCAGCTAACTGAGTATTGTGTCAGGCTCGCAATCTGCAGTAACAAGGTTCAAACCTTCGTCATTCCTCTATTACTGCCTGAACTTCCACCTGCCCTTGGTGAGAAAGGGCACACAGTTGGGTTTGGAAAGGCTGTGCTCCATCCGATGGTAGATCAAACTTTAACCTATGCATATTAAAGAATACGCTGGCTGGCCTTAACTAGAGCTTCTGTCTCCTAAGAGCTGTCCACGGGATCCCTTCACTAACCTTCTACGAGATTTGGGTTCCTTGATACCCTGGAATTTAATCCAGCAGGGTTTTAAAATTCCTCTAAACAGTTTTGCATTATTTATGGACATTTTTTACATAGTAAGAAATTTATAAATGAATATCCTTGATGGTAGGCTTCCATCTGTCTCCTAACAGCTGTCCAGTGGTCGGGTAACAGCTGTCCTTCCTAAAACCCACTCTGAACCCTTGTTATGTGGCTATTCAGCCCATTGTATGCATGTTCGTGTAAAATTCGCTTTCCCATCAGCACCCTGGAGGAAATGCTGTGCCTGATTTAAACGGATCAGTTTACAATAGTCTATTGTTTGACGAGCTTTAAAGAAAATTGTTTATTTCGTGCCTACAAGCCTGATATTGCTAAAACCTCCACAATGGCGCCATTCTTCGAAATGGGCCGTTTGTCTCCCAGTCCCCAGCCTCTGCATCTCTGTGCTTGATCTCCGTCCCAGAAGAAGGGGACCAGATTCGAACCAGCTTAGGAAAAGCACCATCTAGAAACTTTTTCAGCTTCCACTAAATAACTCCCACACCCCTGCCAAGAAATCACGAACGAACGTGACACCATGCCAATCACCAATAGATCCCAGACTCACACGACCCCTTAGAGGGCATCCGCCCCCTTTGGTGACCATCGACACTAGACCTTGGTGTCGACTGGTTGCTCTCTTCTAGATTATCATGCAGCCAAGTCAACACATACGACAGTGGGCAGGAGTTCCAAACTAAAGAACAGTGACTTAGCAGGGGATAATCCGATTTCATTGATCTCGAGAGTCACGTGCCATTGCTTTGCATCCGGTCATTGTAATTGTTAAGGTGAGCAGCAAGCAGCAGAGAAAAGTGACTGAATGAACCGATAAAGGACGCTCCTCCGAGCCAAGAAAACGACACCATGCTGGTCAATGGATGGATGGCAGCCAGTAACCTTTCCTAGTAACCGCACTCTCTGCCCCCCCCCCCCCCGTCACCTCCCTTCTTACTTCGTTGCACCGGAGTGCAAATCATCATCCCTGTAAATTCCCCCCCCCCTGAGATACGGAACCACCTTGTCGAGGTGGGGGGGGGCTCAAAACTTGAGGGCCTAAATGAAATTGAAGGCTATGATGAGTGGAGTGGGACTGGTTGGACAGGCCAAGGATGGAAGAAGGCCGGACTAAGAGTTCCTGTCATGGGAGCCGAGGCAACTTGGATCTTTATATCCTTGTTTGTGTGGTCCGGGACATAGATTAAATTTAGGTTTTGACCGATGGATGAGCTTTACTCCTATACTGTTCGCCATGGGGCGGGGGTGGCTCAGTCGGTAGCGCGCCAGGCTCGTAATCTGCAGTTCCCAGGTTCGAGTCCCAGCTGGGTCAGCGTTGAGATTTATCTCCGCAAATTTCCCCACCCTGCCCACGGTCAGTAGGGGACACCGATGGGCTTGGAAAGGCCGCCGTCCGTCGGATTTGACGTTAAGCCGTGACCCCGTGTGCGGGAGTGCCATATTCTGTGCACGTTAAAGAACACGCTGGATGGCCTTGACGGGAGGCTACCATCTGTCTCCCAACAGCTCTTCCAGTGGGTTCCCTTCCCCAACCTTCTCTGAGCCTTCGGGGTCCATGTGACCTGGCCATTTAGCCCATGGTGTGCAAAAAAGTGCCGCTCAGAGGTAAAACAACCCAACCCAACTGTTCGCCATAGAGTAGTCGGGGATGAGCTGTATCTATATGGTCCTCTCTTGTCCCTGATCGTAGATAGTGGTAAACGTGGCATTATCCCTATATTAGTAGTGCTTTAGGCGGAACTAGTGGGTCTTGTCATCATATATATATATCCCTGTAAATTGAATACTGTCTACTTCTCTGATTTGGAAAAAAAACGTTTACTATAACCAACTACTCAGACCCAAAGCAACTACATATGACTGAAGTAAAAGAGAAGAGAGATTTATTGTAATATATCAGGAAAAAGCTTACACTAGTACAAAATAGATTCTTGTTAAATAAGAAACACTCTAATGTGAAATATTTTATAAGATACAACATGAAATTCGTTTTTGAATTGAAAATTTTATTTCTCTTCCAATGTTCTATGTCAGTGCCATTAATTTCATTGTTAAATATTATAAATATCACATTTCCATGTCAAAATTATATTCATCATGTGTCAATGTCAAACAACATTAATGTCACGTCAAATGAAAGAAGGCTAATCATAATATTGTAACAAGTTAAAAATGCAATTATTCTATATCCTGTAGATAAACTTCAAGCTTTATGGATCACCTGTAATGATAAAATTTACTTGTACTCTAATAAAAAAATAATAAACAAATTAAAAAAAAACTAATTGGGCTGTTCATGTAACTTGTGAATGTGGGACCGAGGAGACCAATAAATAATACTTCGTGTAAAATATGAAAACTGTGTCTATATATGAAATCCGATATTTGTTTAATTTTGCTCAAAACTGATCCTAGGTAAATTAGATGAATGGATTTCAGGGAGAGTCGAAATCGAATAAACGGTAGTTAAACAAACACGATCACGAGCCAAAACATTAAGAAAAAAAATTCGCAACGATTCTTTTGCAGCAATATTCGCCATAGTCCAACCCTCTCGGATCAACGTAGAGCAGGGGGGGTTGTTGTTTGTTGGGTTGTTTTACCTCTGAGCGACACTTTTTTGCACACCTTGGGCTAAATGGCCAGGTCACAAGGACCCCGAAGGATCAGAGAAGGTTGGGGAAGGGGACCCACTGGAAGAGCTGTTGGGAGACAGATGGTAGCCTCCCGTCAAGGCCATCCAGCATGATCTTTAACGTGCACAGGTTATGACTCTCCCGCACAGGGGACCACGGCTTAACGTCCCATCCGACGGACGGCGGCCTTTCCAAGCCCATCGGTGTCCCCTACTGACCGTGGGCAGGCGGGGAATTTTGCGGAGATAAATCTCAACGCTGACCCAGCTGGGACTCGAACCTGGGAACTACAGATTACGAGCCTGACGCGCTACCTACTGAGCCACCCCCGCCCCTAGAGCAGGGGTCATGACATTTACAGTAGAAAGGAATTTCATATTCTGCTCTCTTTCATTACATACCTAAAATATTTTTTACGAGATATCTTCTTACGATATTGTTAAATATATGTAAATAAAATAGATATTTATTAGCATAGAAGTTTTTTGAATTTTAACATATGCAACTCTCTAAAAGGCTTTAAAACATTCTCGAAAAGAATAATGCTAGTTTTGTGTAACATCGAATAGTGGTTACCTCTCTTCTTTGGAAATTTTCTTTTTTTCCCCCTAGTGATCAACTGCTCACATGTAGTATTGGCTCACATGTAGTAATTGCTCTTTAACCATCGATTTTAACTGTATATTACCTTTCTTAAATTGAACCCCTCCCAGCTTTAGCCAATCCTTGAGGAAAACACTGGAGGTAACATTTTCGAATACGCATACTCTTTTACATTTAGGCAACAACTTAAAAATGCTATTAAAACTCTAATATAAATTTTTAACTTCCTTGCGGTATAGTGGTATGATGCGAAAGCATTAACAACATCGCTATTAAAACACATCAAGAATGATCTGCATAAGCATCATCGATCTGCATAAGCATCAGGTGCAACGAAAGTGCCAAACGACTGTAGTTTAACATTTCAAGATATTGTCAATGACCTGTTATTGAAAAGTCACGAAAAAGATGCTGCAATACTTAAGTTAATCTATTGGGAAAACACTGTTTTCTTAGCTAAGAATAAGATGAGATGAAAACATATAGAAATAAATGTTTTCACCTCATCAGCTTTATATATTTTTAAATGTTCCCTTTAGTCAGAATAATAAATATGCATTTCAAATTCGGAATTTTGGGACCTATTAAATATGACGTAGCTTAGGGCCTCAGAAGGTAAAAATCTGGCCTTGCAGATATGGAAATGGGATGCGTTCAAATGAAGCTCATAACATCGTGATTGGTTGGGTTGTTTTACCTCTGAGCGGCACTTTTTTGCACACCATGGGCTAAATGGCCAGGTCACATGGACCCCCGAAGGCTCAGAGAAGGTTGGGGGAGGGGACCCACTGGAATAGCTGTTGGGAGACAGATGGTAGCCTCCCGTCAAGGCCATCCAGCGTGTTCTTTAACGTGCACAGGGTATGGCTCTCCCGCACACGGGGCCACGCTTAACGTCCCATCCGACGGACGGCGGCCTTTCCAAGCCCATCGGTGTCCCCTACTGACAGTGGGCAGGACGGGAATTTTGGGGAGATAAATCTCAACGCTGATCCAGCTGGGACTCGAACTTGGGAACTACAGATTACGAGCCTGGCGCGCTACCGACTAGCCACCCCCGCCCCATATATCAGTGATTCTCAACCTTTTATGCTTCACGTACCCCCTGGAAATGTGTCGTCGTGATTGGAAAGGCAGCCGTCTGTCGGATGGGTCGTTAAGCCATGTCCTGTGTGAAGAGAGCCATACCATATTGGCATTAAAGAACACGCTAGATGACCTTGACGGCAGGCTACCATCTGTCTCGCAACAGCTGTTCCAGTGAGTCCTCTCCCCCAACATTCTCTGAGCCCTCGGGGTCCTTGTGATCTGTCCTTTAAGCCACTGTGTGCAAAAAAAAGTGTCGCTCGTATATAAAACAATCCAACCCAACCTGACCATAGATTTATGCTTTCACCAACAAAAAGTTTCTCAATTCATAGAAAGCATTAAAATGGTCGATCAAGTTTATTCTTCACATAAGAGTAGCGAGGAGTGCAAAATAGGAATCGTTTGGTTTCCTCGGTTTTTGAACCAACTAAAAAACTATTTCGCTCTACCAATCAGGTATCCTTATTAAGGAAACAATCTTGTGAACTTTGCAAGCTCATTTATCCCATTCAAAAACTCCATTCCTGTTTAGATTGCTACAGAACAAACTACAAATGAAAATGGATTCTGAATGATGGGAAAAGCAAAAACAATTTATCGGACCGTAAAATCTCGTCGGTTGGTAAAATTAGTAAATGTGCCAATTAAATTTTTTTTAAAGAAAAGAAACTTTCCTTGACTTTCTTTCAACGCAAGATTCAATAAAGCAACTTTAATATTGATTAAACCAAAGTTCAAGATAAAAGCTGAGACACGACGCCTTAAAAACTCATTCCATGTGCGCCTTATATTAAATACACATAAATAGGATTCATGAAGTTGTCACTGAGTCTAAAGGGAAGATTCTTTGCTTTTTGAATTGAACACTTGAGTCCTCTGATCCCAACAGATCTCATCGCTTTACAGGTGATCGAGCGATGAGAGGAGATTTATCAGATGATTGAGCGATGAGAAGAGAATTCTCAGATGATTGAGCGATGAGAG
Source organism: Ryuthela nishihirai (assembly GCA_038380435.1). NCBI lineage: Eukaryota > Metazoa > Arthropoda > Arachnida > Araneae > Heptathelidae > Ryuthela > Ryuthela nishihirai. The sequence continues at coordinate 36,245,504 of JAWZYU010000022.1, forward strand.
GAGATTTCTCTGAAGTCTCGGCTGCACGCTCTCGATACTTCTTCCTCATCAGATACATCACTAGTAACGCCATCTATCAGGAGGAGAGAACAGATGAATAACATTTTGAAACGAAAACAAGTAAAAGAAATTTGTTTTGCAATTCAATATCAAAAGAACAACAATTATCACGGTTAATTCAAAACCATAGCGACTATTCGATTGTATCACAATTTGACAATAAGACAATTTTAATGTCTTTGAACATTTCCATCTGTTTCTTTTACACATTTTGATTTAAAAATTTTTAATTGTACATTTCTTTTTACCTATTGTATTAGTTGCAGTGTTTTAAATGGACAAATATCCAATCGAATGGATGACCACAGCTATGAACTTAGAAAAGTCAAAGTTGAAGGGAAATTCAATTACACCGAATGGACAAATTATTATATACATTCCGATAACGATATGCAAAGCAGAAGAATCGCGTCCAGTCATGTGGGACACTGAAACTGGCAATGCCTATAGAGCACAAATGGAAATATAGCAGCATGGCTATAGAGCAGGTCTCCACGCATTGGAAAACAGTCACGGAAAAGTAATCTTATTGAAAAGGCAGCGACATAATTAGCCTTTGTAATCGTTGGGTAAAGGCAGTGACGTAGGTAAGTTTGACCTTGGCCAGATAGCAGAGGCGAGGAAGGCCCGTTGTTCAATCATCGCAACCACTGAACTGTTAAGATTTCGACGTCAGACCATCGTAAGTGTATACCAACATACACTTACGATGTATGATATAAATGATACAATATATTTCGTATTCTCATAGTTGAAATATATTGTATGACAACATACAATATATTTCGACTATGAGAAAGACGGGAAAACTTCTAACCAGGTTCGGTAGGATTGTTTTACCTCTGAGCGGCACTTTTTTGCACACCATGGGCTAAATGGCCAGGTCACATGGACCCCGAAGGCTCAGAGAAGGTTGGGGGAGGGGACCCACTGGAACAGCTGTTGGGAGACAGATGGTAGCCTCCCGTCAAGGCCATCCAGCGTGTTCTTTAACGTGCACAGGGTATGTCTCTCCCGCACACGGGGCCACGGCTTAACGTCCCATCCGACGGACGGCGGCCTTTCCAAGCCCATCGGTGTCCCCTACTGACCGTGGGCAGGGCGGGGAATTTTGCGGAGATAAATCTCAACGCTGACCCAGCTGGGACTCGAACCTGGGAACTACAGATTACGAGCCTGGCGCGCTACCGTCTGAGCCACCCCCGCCCCTTCTAACCAGCGGGAGAAATGTGGACGTAAATGTGCAATTGACTCTCGAGGTGGTTGCAGATTGTCCTGCACCGTTACTGTGGAGAAGTATCGAATTGCAACCATGGAACAGATAACGTCGGAATTGAATGAGATAGGTCGGAATTGAATGACCATCCACAAGATTATGCACAAAAACGTTCTGTCATACCATGGAAAAAATGGGCTATGGCAGTCGACGTCAATATTGATTGCAAGGCACCGAAAGATTAGGCTGCAGTTTGTAAAGGCTTATCGCAACTGGAGTGGGAAGGACTATAAACACGTCATGTGCTCTGATGAATCAATTCTATGAATGGGAATGTGCGTGTCTGGCTTAAACGACACGAAGTGATGGACCCAGCTTGCCAAGTTGCGGTCATACAGGAAGGTGGAGGCAGTGCAACAGTTTGGGGTGCGTTTACATGGATGTCCTTGGGGCCCCTCGTACCCATAGAGACCTCTGTCTTTGGCACAAAGTATGCGAACATCCTTGCCGACCATCGACACCCGCTCGTAACGATTCTCTTTCCGCCCCAAGACGCCATCGTTCAACAGGACAACGCCACAACGAATACTTCCCGAGTGGTGACCAAACGGCTACAGGAGTATTCAAGTGAGTTTATCACACTCGAATGGCCTCTCGATCGCCGAACCTCAACCACATTGAAAATTTGTGGGACGAATTGTAAAGATATTTTCGAGCCTGCCAACCCCCACATGGTCAATTGTGGATACTCTATGATAGGCGATCCTCGCTTCCAGGGCGGCAATACTATCTCCGTGTTTTCAACACCTCGTTGAGTGTTGAATACCTCAAGACGTTTGGCTGCTGTTGTTGTTAGGGGACCCCCCAATAGGGGACCACCTTGTCGTGGTGGGGGGGCCTAGGGCCCAGCAAACCGGCTGAAGGCTTTGCCGGCCGGATTGGGTCCCCGGCTTGAGCATTGCCGAAGCCAACCGTGGTTGACGATGCTGCCGACCAGTTCCCTAGCCAGTTGGTTGGTGACAGCGTCTGAGACCTCACCTATCAGGAGCTCTGGGTGAGCTGTTCGAGGGCTCGGCAGAACGGGTTTGGCTCCTAGTAGGCCTGAGCCCTCACAAAAGTCTGGGTCTTATTAAGAGTCTTTACCCCGGGAGCCGATCGAACTTGGATCTATATATCCTTGTTCATGGCTAACCGGGGAACAGATTAAAGTTAGGTTTCTTCCGGTGGTCAGCTTTCCTTTTATAGGACTGCTGCCATGTGAGGCTGGGGTTGAGGTGCGCCTATAGGGCGTATTCCTTGCCCCCGGCTCTAGATAAGCACGGCTTTTCATAACCAGGTAGTGCTGTACAAGCGGAACCGGGAATTGCAGTAGTTGCATAAGATCGCAACGAAAGAGATCAATTATTGTTAGGGGAAAAGGTGGGTGAACTGGTGATTAGGTAGGTGCATATAATTATTTGTCCATTCATTTCATATGTTTGCTCTCTTGGAGAATGAATGATTTCTCTCTGTCGTTTGCTTTATTTACCAGCAGAGACGCAGGAGACGAGGGGATAAGTCCTGCACGGTTACGACAGTTTTTATCAGTTAACTGCTTTACTTTAATATTAGAAAATCGTAGCACATAAAGAGATCTGCACATAAAATATTGTAGGTCAACTAACAAAAGCATCTTCCGTATCGAAAGCTTCAACAAATTATTAAAAATATCGGAGTTGGGTTGTTGGGTTGTTTTACCTCTGAGCGGCACTTTTTTGCACACCATGGGCTAAATGGACAGGTCACATGGACCCCAAAGGCTCAGAGAAAGTTGGGGGAGGGGACCCACTGGAACAGCTGTTGGGAGACAGATGGTAACCTCCCGTCAAGGCCATCTAGCGTGTTCTTTAACGTGCACAGGGTATGGCTCTCCCGCACACGGGGCCACTGCTTAACGTCCCATCCGATGGACGGCGGCCTTTCCAACCCATCGGTGACCCCTACTGACCGTGGGCAGGGCGGAGAATTTTGCGGAAATAAATCTCAACGCTGACCCAGCTGGGACTCGAACCTGGGAACAACAGATTACGAGCCTGGCGAGCTACCGACCGAACCACCCCCGCTCCAAAAATATTGGAGAAGCGTGACTTTTTTAGTAGGGGAAGCAATTTCTAAAAGTGTTGGATTAGGGTGTTTTACATCTGAGCGGCACGTTTTTGCATACAATGGGCTAAATGCCAGGTCACATGGACCCCAAAGACTCAGGGAAAGTTGGGGGAGGGGACCCACTGGAACAGCTGTTGGAAGACAGATGGTAGCCTCCTGTCAAGGCCATTCAGCGTGTTCTTTAACGTGCACAGGGTATGGCTCTCCCACACAAGGGGCCACGGCTTAACGTAGCATCCGACGGACAGCAGCCTTTTCAGTTTTTCCAAAAGCAGTGCTGTAACTAAATCAGAACGCCGTTCCAGTACTCTATGTTCGCAAATCATTAAGCAGGAATGCCTTTCCGGCACTCAATGTTTCCAAACCATTAAAAAGGAATATCTTTCCAGCACTCAATGTTTCCAAACCATTAAAAAGAAATATATTTCCAGCACTCAATGCTTCGAAATAATTAAACCGGAATGCTTTTCTGGTACCGATGCTTCAGATTTATTGAACCGGAACGACGTTCCGGTATTGAACCATTCCGAGTAATTAGACTGGAACGCCATTGGAGTACCTGATGTTTCTGAATCTTTGAGTATATAGTTCCATATTGTTTAAACCAAGTGATATTGAAATATTAATATTACTTATATATATAGTTTAGTAACGCGCTATTTCGCCATCATTGAGGAAATTTATTTTTGAAAAATCATTTGTTCATCGTCGTCCTGGTGGCCCCTTGGCTACTGATCATAGGAACTTGGTTACGAATCCCGGATAAAAGGCATGGACATTTTCTTTCTGCTGAGGTTTCTCCTACCTCACATGTACATTCTTTATGGCTTAGTAACTGACAGGCTCCTGTCAGACCTTTGTGGCAAGCAGATGTTTAAGGGAGAATTTGTTTATTTGTGTTCGTTCATTAAGTATGAATTAAAATCCTGAGGCAGTTGCTTGCCACACAAATCTGACAGGAGCCTGTCACATAAATAAGCCATCGAGAAGACCTGTAAAGGAGTGGAGACTTCAGCAGAAAGGCAATGCAATAAAAACCTATTCATGCCTTACCTGAAGCTCGAACCCAGGTTCCTTTGAACTGTAGCCCAACATGCTAATCACTCGGCCATTCGGACAGTGCCAGAGTTGAGATTTATTTCCGTTAACCCACACCTCTGCCCCCAGGGACAAAGGAGACGCCCATGGGCTAGGAAATTCGACATTCGTCGGATGATTCATCGGATCTAAGATTACTTAGCTCAATTACAATTTATTGCTGCTATTGCTGACCCTGACACTCAACAATCTTTAAGGTTGTCGGAAGGTGAATCCTTAAAGTCAGCTGTGGTACGTGCTATGAAGTACAAGTTCTCCAGGCTTTCCTCCAGAGCGAAGAAACGTACAGTGAAATTTGGAAGTGCAGAAGAAACTGTAGAAAAGGATAATGAAATGAAAGAACTAACCAAAGTCATACTATCCGTTTTGAAAGACATAAAAGGTTCTTCTTCAAAAACTACCACAGACCTTCAGTGTTGGAATTGCGACAAAACCGGACACAATCGTACCAACTGTAATAAGAAAGGAATGAGGAGTCCAAGCCCATCTACCAGACAACAGGATCAGGGAAACAGAAATTAGTTAGTCTTGCAGGGCAAAGGCTGGCTGTTGATTGGTTGGCCCCAGGGGAAGTCGCCCACGTTTCAACACTACATGGTGAGAATAACGGATTAGTAGCTGATGGAACCATAGATGGAATACCTTGCCGTATGATAGTCGACACTGGCGCAAATGTAACTTTACTCAGAAGGGATATAATAAAGAAAATAATACCTCAATCAAACTTAAATTCTACAAAGTCTAAAATAACCCTACAAAAGCTGCCACTGGATATCGTGCTAAAGTCCATGGAAAGATAGAACTTAACATTCGAGTTGGTAGCTGTCTGGTACACCATCCTGTTTACATCGCTGACATCTACGATGAATGCATATTAGGCCTTGATTTCCTTAAGAAACATGGATTCAACATTAGACCCAGTGATAACCTACTCATCTATGAGACAGAAGTGATTCCTCTGCTTAGCCGGACGTCTGATTCTTTATCAAGCGTAACTTCAATATTAGTGACGGAAGACACAGAGATCCCAGCACAAAGTGAAGTTATAGTCCGTGGACATCGGGCGGAGACTTCTGGGGCCTTTCGATTGGCAGTTACTGATGCCTCTGGTAAAGGAGCTTTGGCTCATAATATCCTGGTTGCAAGGACTTTAGTCAGAATAGATAAAGAACAGATCCCTATCAGAGTGATGAACTGTAACAAATCCAATAGAATGTTAAAAAAAGGTGAAGAATTAGCAATATGTGAAGCTGTTACCTGTGTAACAAGTATAAATAAAATAGAAGTTACTGATTCAAATCAAAATCATACAGACATCCCATCTCATCTTACTGAATTATGGAGAGAAACAAGACGAATATTAACTGAAAACCAAGCTGTTAAGGCCGAGAACCTATTAAAAGAATTTTCTGACATTTTTTCTGCCACATCAAATGATTATGGCCGTACAAACCTGACAGAACATAAAATCAACACTGGTGATTCTCCTCCAGTCCATCTACCGGCAAGAAGGCTTCCATTGGCAAAACGAGAGCAGACAGAACAACTCATATGGGACATGGAATCTCAAGGCATTATAGAACCATCACAGAGTCCCTGGACATCACCAGTGGTTCTTATCAAGAAAAAGGATGGATCTACACGATTTTGTGTAGATTATCGCAGATTAAATGATATAACAAAGAAAGACTGCTTTCCTTTAATCATGATTGATGATACACTAGACACTCTATCTGGGTCAGAATGGTTCTCAACATTAGACTTGAAAAGCGGCTATTGGCAAGTCGATATACATCCTGAAGACCGTGAGAAAACAGCTTTCACTACAGGAAATAGACTTTGGCAGTTTAAAGTGATGCTATTTGGACTTTGCAACGCACCTGCAACGTTTGAACGACTAATGGAGTCGGTGCTCAAAGGTTTGTCTTGGGAGGTCTGCCTGGTTTACTTAGACGACATCATCGTTCTTGGAAGAACTTTTGAAAAACATTTGAGAAATCTTCATCAAGTGTTTGAAAAACTTAGGGCAGCGAAGCTCAAATTGGGACCGACAAAGTGTAAACTGTTCCAGCAAGAAGTTCATTACCTTGGTCATGTGATCACAACATCAGGGATTAAGACTGATCCTAGTAAGATAGAAGCTGTAAGAGACTGGTCTCCACCACATGGATGTTTATCAATTTGGTAGTTTTATTGTTATTGTATATTTTCATTATCCACACAGGATGTTTATCAATTTGGGCTGCCAGAGGCATCAGTAACTGCCAATCGGAAGGCCCCAGTGATCAATTTGGTAGTTTTATTGTTATTGTATATTTTCATTATCCACACAGGATGTTTATCAATTTGGTAGTTTTATTGGACTTTGTACCTACTATAGAAGATATATCAAGGGTTTCTCCAACATCGCAAGGCCATTACATCGTCTGACATAAGAGGGCCAGCGGTTCATGTGGACCACCGAATGTGACGTAGCTTTCCAACAGTTGAAGCAAGATCTTTCCGCAGTACCAGTGTTAGCATATTCACAAAATGGAAAACAGTCATAGTAGATACTGATGCAAGTAACACAGGTGTCGGTGTTCTATTTTCACAACAACAAGACGGACAAGAAAAATTAATTGCATACTTTAGTAAAACTCTATCCAAACCAGAACGAAATTATCGTGTCACACGAAAAGAACTGTTAGCAATAGTAAAAGCAATAGAACATTTTCATCATTATCTCTGTGGCCAGAAATTCTTATACGCACTGATCATACTGCATTTAGATGGTTACTAAACTTTAAAAACCCTGAAGGACAAATCGTTAGGTGGATACAACGGTTACAAGAATACAATTTCTCCATCGAGCATCGAAGTGGTAAAATGCATAAGAATGCAAATGCCTTTTCCAGACTTTCGACCTTTTATATGGTCGACCGAAACGATGCCTGTATCCACTCCACAATATATATATATATACCCCCCTCAAGCAGCTGCTTGCCACAGAGGTCTGACAGGAGCCTGTCAGTTTATATGCCATAGTAGAAGGTCTGAGAGGATGGCAGGACCTCAGCAGAAAAAGGACACAAACAGCCATGCCTTATCCGGGGCTCGAACCCAGGTCCCTTAGATCAGTAGCCAAACGTGCTAACCACTCGGCCATGGGACGGCTTAGGTACGTACCACAATACGTACAAGAATTACAACAACGACTAGAAGAAATCCATCACTCCGTCAGACATAACATCAACTTAGCAAGCGAGAGAACCAAAACGAGATACGATAGTAAAACAAATGGAACTCTTCTCAATCAAGGAGATCTTGCTTGGCTGTACATTCCACATAGAAAGAAGAGACTTTCTCCAAACCTTCAGAAACCTTGAGAAGGTCCATATACGGTAGTTAACAGGATTAATGACGCGGTGTATCGCATTCGTCGACGTCCAACTACAAAGTACAAGGTGGTTCATGTGGATCGTTTGATACCGTTTCATCAAACAACTAAAGAAGCTTCGGAATCCAGAATTGTTCGAGACGTGCATTGCGTAAGGAGGGGGGGGGGGCAGTGTTACGACAGATGAACGTGCGACAATGGCAAATGACAGGTGTATCATAAAAGCTCGTCTATACTTAGCTTGACGATTTACATTATTAACTGTTTAGAACGAGAATGCTTTGAAATAGTAAGAAGTGTGAAAAAAGCAAAGAGATAGTGAAGAAGTAAAAGGACGAAGGAGGTAGTGTAACATGTATAAGGTATCAAGTGTTATTATGGTTATTTAATGTCGCAAATGAGATTCAATAAAAAATGGGTTGTCTTTATGCTAAGAGAAATAGAAGTACTTATGTTTAAATAAAATTGATTAATTTGTAATAATATTATGTCATTGTAATAAATTACATCATTCATACTTTAGTAGTATCCCTATGTGCTATTTATGAACTCACGCTAAACTTTCATCTCTTTGAATTTATAACAATATATATATAATTTCTGTCTGCCACAGGAAGGAGAGAAATCTTAATGCTGATCAGTGAGATCCCCAGACCTAATTTCCATTGAGCATTCATGGGATGCTTTGGGACGTAAGTTGCAAATCTTCAACTCCCTCCGGGGCTGGGGTGGCTTAGTCGGCAGCGCGCCAGGCTCGTAATCTGTAGTTCCCAGGTTCGAGTCCCAGCTGGGTCAGCGTTGAGATTTATCTCCGCAAAATTCCCCGCCCTGCCCATGGTCAGTAGGGGACACCGATGGGCTTGGAAAGGCCGCCGTCCGTCGGATGGGACGTTAAGCCGTGGCCCCGTATGCGGGAGAGCCATACCCTATGCACGTTAAGAACATGCTGGATGGCTTTGACAGGAGGCTACCATCTGTCTCCCAACAGTTGTTCCAGTGTGTCCCCTCCCCCAACCTTCTCTGAGCCTTCGGGGTCCATGTGACCTGGCCATTTAGCCCATGGTGTGCAAAAAAGTGTCGCTCAGAGGTAAAACAACCCAACCCAACTCAACTCCCTCCAGGAGGCCCTTTCATGAGCTGAGAATGCTCTTATTGCAGAGTGAGATTTGCTTCCTTCGGCATTGTTGGATAACCTTATAAGTAGAATGAGAATTCTCCGTTGTGCAAGCTGTATTGCTGTAAGGGGTAAATCATACACCTTACTAAATAAGGTTAATTTTAATATCCGCAGTGATCTATATTTTTTCATAATTGGAAAGAGTTTCCGTTATGTTCTTTAATTAGGAATTCATTTTTATAATTGGAGAAGTATTCCGATATATTTTATTATTACCAATGTAAATAAAAATATATGTGATGTTGAATATCCTGTGAAATTTTTGTTAAATTCTAAAAAGGATTTCTTGAGATATTTGCCTTTTTGTTACACTTCCTTTAATTATGAACAGCAATGTAGAATTCTTTTTACGCTTTTCGAAGATTTCTGTAAAATTGACAAAGTCGACAAAAGTCGATTCTTACTTGAAACCGTCACTTTTCAGATGTCATTGCAGAATATCTTTTATGTTTAGAAATTAGAGCAGAATCCACTTACCAGAAATACTTCGACTGCAAATAGGATCGTCGTTCCGTTTTGGTAGCCAACTGTATCGAGAAAATAACCACCTAAGGATGGGCCGATGAAAGCGCTGCAATGGAAAAAATATACAGGGCCATTCAAAACTCTTGGGCCAAACTTTAAGGGGTGATAGAACACACCAAAACAAGCACTTTCGTCATACAATGCATGGTCGGAACTCAAGCGGTGAAGCGCTAGAGGGCGCTTTCCAGTGAACACTTGTAAGTGCTGGTTTTCGCACTCGTCGTCATTTCTACCGTGGATTGCAGAACGGATGGATTGTTTCACGAATCAGGAGAAGGCGGACATACATTAAACGTACAGAGCTGCGGACGGGAATGCGAGGGAAGCCCAAAGACTGTACCGGGAGCGCTTAACGACCAGTGTTTCTTCATTTCCTGACACAGTAACTGCTAACCCTTAGCGCTTCAGCGCTTGAGTTCCGACCATGCATTGTATGACGAAAAGTGCTTGTTTAGGTGTGTTCTATCACCCCTTAAAGTTTGGAACAAGAGTTTTGAATCACCCTGTATATGCATAGCAATGTTAGTAATTCTTTTCAAGGTACAGAGATAGGAAGGTGCATTTGGAGAGACTAAGACCCCCAAAGCAAAATCAGATTCAATTACTTAATTAACGAGCTTTATTTTCATGAGCAATAACGAATTCAAATATTAAAATAGTCATCAGATGTAAAAAATATTCGAATTTTTTTTCACTGAAATTGCATTCTTTTGTAACTTTAATTTCTCTCGTAACATATTAATAAAATATCAACAGCTACGGATCTGGAAAAAAAACCTTGAAATCTTCTACTCATCATGTGATATAAGAGCTTTAATTCCGGGCCAAAGCTGGGTAATGCGTTAATTGTGTAGCAGAAATGCTCGCATCGTAATTGAGTGCCAACAGTGTCGCTGCCCACCGTAGCAGCTGTTGGTACTTTTATAGGAATTTTCCTAGGATTGAATCCTACATTTAAAAACATTCCTAATACATTATATTTAATAAATATATGAAACCTACTCTTTCTCATCGTTCAGAAATCTACACTTTTTATTTGTAGCAGCAGAAGAAGGGGCGGGGATGGCTCAGTCGGTAGCGCGCCAGGCTCGTAATCTGTAGTACCCAGGTTCGAGTCCCAGCTGGGTCAGCGTTGAGATTTATCTCCGTAAAATTCCCCGCCCTGCCCACGGTCAGTAGGGGACACCGATGGGCTTCGAAAGGCCGCCGTCCGTCGGATGGGACGTTAAGCCGTGGCTCCGTGTGTGCGAGAGCCATACCCTGTGCACGTTAAAGAACACGCTGGATGGCCTTGACGGGAGGCTACCATCTGTCTCCCAACAGCTGTTCCAGTGGGTCCCCTCCCCCAACCTTCTCTGAGCCTTCGGGGTCAATGTGACCTGGCCATTTAGCTCAAGGTGTGCAAAAAAGTGCCGCTCAGAGGTAAAACAACCCAACCCAGCAGCAGAAGAAATCTCGCGACCAAAAAATCTACATTTCTTCGAACAGCATTTTGCATTGTAGGTAACACGACGAACACGTGCCTCCAAAGCAGGTGGTCCGTTTCACGTGGCTTTGCACGTGAACACAGAGAAACACGTCACAGAAAAGAATCTTTAGTTCTTTTCCTCTTACGCTTTATGTTCGCTGCTATAGGTGCAACCTTCGTGTCACGTGACACGAAGGTTGCCAGATCACTAATTTCTAAAAAAAAGGTTGCCAGATATTTTTTTCTGAATTCTGTAGTTAACTATAGTGTTAGGATACTTTTTTGAGCGACTGTACTGTCTTCCGTGGGTCGGTGGGAATCCTTCGGAAAAAAATTGTTAAAAAATCTTACGTATTTAGAAGCATTCAAAAAATATAAAAAAATGGGTAATTCTAAAAGTTTTGTTTTAAAAGAAGTGGTACATTATTTTTTAAAAAAGTTGAGAAACATTGCTTCATGGAATGTGTAAGAGAAATGCATTTATATCTTGGGCAATGCCTTCGAAGGAAGATTGTTGTTAGTTAGTGATTAGTTAGTTTGTGATTAGTTAGTAGGGAGAATGGGGCTTCGGGCACAATGTTAATTATACGAAATCTCATGTCACGGGAGCAGGGGGGGGGGGGCTCAGTCGGTAGCGCGCCAGGCTCGTAATCTGTAGTTCCCAGGTTCGAGTCCCAGCTAGGTCAGCATTGAGATTCATCCCCGCCCTGCCCACGGTCAGCGCGGGGATAAACCACCAATGGGCTTGGAAAGGGTGACGTCTGTCGGATGGGACGTTAAGCCGTGGCCCTGTGTGTGGGACAGCTATACCCTGTGCACTGTAAAGAACATGCTGGATGGCCTTGAGGGCAGGCTACCATCTGTATCCCAACAGCTGTTCCAGTGGTTTCCCTCCCCAACCTTCTCTTGGCCTTCGGGGTCCTTGTAACCTGACTTTTTTTTTTTATTTTTACCTCTGAGCGGCACTTTTTTGCACACCATGGGCTAAATGGCCGGTAACCTGACCATGGTGTGCAAAAAAGTGCAGCTGAGAGGTAAAACAACCCAACCTCATGTCACGTTTCGGGTGACGAGGGTAAATTTATGGGAAAATGGTGGTCTGTGGTAACCAATTGCACACCGAACTCGGTGAACACCTCCTACAAGAGAAGGCCATAAAACTATGTCTCAGAAAACTGACAACGTCTAGAGCCTCTATATAACAGGCCAACCAGCGACGATCGGCGTTTAGCGACTACGGTAGTCGTCGATCTCGGTATGCGAGATGTCTCAGAGGATTCGATCACGATAGAAGTTTGCCGCATGCATATTTTATGATATTAACCAAACTAAACTTAATCGTAAACGATGAATGACTACTAACTTAAATGTAGCTAACTAATCGATATATCACATAAATTAACATTAACATGCAGAAGCAATAGTCAGAAATATATGTTATAGAACGCTTTAAGCCTAATGCACTCGGTCGAATTCTTTCAACTCACTTTTTTTAAATTTAATTGGATCAGCCTGGAATTTAAACACTGTGCAATTGTTCCTATAGTTGCTTAGACAATTCGCAGCTGAATATCTTCCGATAATTGTTTTTTATATACTAAGGATTCGAAAAACTGCTGCCCACACGGCGGCTGCATTCACTAAACACTAAGTCACATCACCAGTTGATATAAGAATAGCGGATAGGTCGCCCTGGTATATAGGGGCTCTAGACGTGGTTCGTTTTCTGTGACGTAGTTGTACGGCCTTCTCTTGTAGGAGGTGTTGACTCGGTTGGTTTAATATCTAATGCTTCCGAAAAAATTTGTTCTTCCCCTCCGCAAATATATCTTTATACCACCGAATTTCATTCCATTTATTTAATCCCAGAAGGTGTCAACCCTTACGTTGCCGAGAAAGCGGATCGAACCTTCTTGAATTGACATCTTTATAACTTCTGTTACAATTGAGCTACAGGTCTCAGACGAACTTCTTTAGATTACATGCAGTGAGCACTAGACGTTAAATGTATCGGAAGATGATGATGACCGTTACTTTCGGATTTTCCGATTAGACACTTTTAATATTTAAAGTCCAATAACTTGAATTGTTCATATAATTATTATAACTTTAATATTTAAATGAAATAATTCCCCAGGGAACTCCCACTGTTGCATACAGAGGGAATTTCATAATTTCTACATTTGTTCCCATAATTGTTTTTAAAATGTGGTAATATGTAGATTTACAGTACATAAAATATTATATAATTACCCATAATTGTTTTTAAAATGTGGTAATGTGTCGATTTACAGTACATCTAACATTTTTATTGTGAATATTTTTTAAACTACAAATATTACACTGAACAACAAATTTTGACCTTTGGGATGTTTTTCCTTAAGTGCAAACAGCCCTTTCTTATGTAAATCGAAGTGCTGAACACGAAAATGACAACGAAAACATTTAATTGGTTACGGTTTTCGAGAGACAGTCACTTACTGATTACATCATTCGCTGAAGGTTTCATGTCGGTCTGCAGCAACCGCCGCCTTTTCGTCTGCTGCTTATATACCAAATCTTGAGAGGGGCGGGGGTCGCTCAATCGGTAACATGCCAGTCTCGTAATCTGTAGTTCCCAGGTTCGAGTCCTAGCTGGGTCAGCGTTGAGATTTATCTCCGCAAAATTCCCCACCCTGTCCACGGTCATTTGGTGATACGATGGGCTTGGAAAGACCGCCGTCCGTCGGATGGGACGTTAATCCGTGGCCCCTGTGTGGGAGAGTCATACTCTGTGCACGTTAAAGAACACGCTGGATGGCCTCGACGGGAGGCTACCATCTGTCTCTCAATAGCTGTTCCAGTGGGTCCCAACCTTCTCTGAGCCTTCGGGGTCCATGTGACCTGGCCTTTTAGCCCACGGTATGCAAAAGAGTGCTGCTCAGACCCAAATCTTGGGACTCTCCATCACATTCTAGCACTAATCGGCTAACATCAATGGGCTCCACCGTCCTCGATATCTCTGTTCCGTTGCAGCAATTTGCTCATGAAAATGTTCCTCGTGCTCTTCACTCACAGCGCCACAGTTTTCCGGAAACAAATACAAATGAGAATTTAAGAAATGAACCTTCAAAGACGTACTACATCCCACTTTGTAATATGAGGACAGCAGTTCTTCCACAAGGCCCTCGTAATTTTCTGCTTTTTAGTACCCTAAGGAGCCCGTCGCTACCTGTTGGAATGTGTGACAGGCTCTCAGTTCATCATCGGTGATGAAACACTCTTTAAAAACACACTCTTTTATCTTTGCATCACTAAATCCTAGGATTTTCTGTCGAAGATACAGAAAGGCAGTTTGAATCTGATCCATAGCCTCAATATGAAACTGTGTCGACCCTTCTGGATACAGTTTGCGGGATTCAGCCCCGCAGATGCGTGATGTATGGGTTTTATGGCAGCTTGCATTCAGGCGCAGGTAATAGTCGTACCTAGTTGATGTGTCCCTCGTACGTCCAGGAACAGTTGTGATAAGAATGGTCTGACGTATATGAATTCAATTCCAAAGATGGCTTACAACGCTTCGATTCCCATTTAGCCTCAGAGCATCAGATACACTTCAGACTGATGTTGTCCGGCCTCGATCCTCCACCTCTTTCGCGCCACCTCTTTCTTCACTCAAAAGATTTCTTCTCGCCATTTTCTAACGGTTATCAATCTCGGATGCCGTACGTGAAGACAAACACGAACTGACACGCAAATACAAATGAGGTGGTTTTTTACTGATCTGATTCTCACGTGCGACTGCTGCGTTTAATGCAAAATTCGCGTGCAGTTTTGAACTCAGCGTCGTTTCTTATGCAAGGAATCTGCCTTTTGCTCTTTATTTTTCAATTATCGCCCAATATATGCCGATTTTTCGATTTGTTGCTTAACGTTTGAGCACCATTGTAGTAACCAGTGGCGTAGAATGGGTTTGCCAGCTGCGGACACGCAACTCACCATTAAGCAAGCTTTTTGCTGCGTTAGTGGACGCGCTTTGGTCTTTTGGATGCTCCGAAAACTATATTTTTTAAATGTTTTGCTCTACACTCATTTTCGAACCTTTTTTCCCCCCTTTTTTTTTACTGTTCTGTGCTTTATTTCTTGAAACGAATACGCAAAGATGTTTTCAGTGATAAAGTTTCGGATCGGATTTCGGAGATTTCAGTCACACTGCTGCTCAGAGCAGCTTTATCTAATGGCCGTCGAAGGAAAAGTGGACAACCTCTATATCGAAGCAATGGAAGGAATGTTCTCTCACAGAGAGAAATGGGAATACATAGAAGGAACTTGTCAAAACCAGAATCAGTGGCAAGTGCCGACTTCAATATCGTAGACGCTGTATTCATTCCAGACAACCCCTGCATGGAAGCATCCAAAATTAAGAATGTGCGGAATTCTGGTGCTTTAATTTGACTCTCAGAGTCTGCCATTGATTGCGTTTCTGAAGTGTAGTGACTTTATCAATTTTTAAAGATATTTCGAAATTGTGGCCATTTGAAGGCAGCAATATCAATGGGCAGGAATAATCAAAACATAGTCATCAAGGGTGAAGTTTAAATTATGCTTCGCACAATAGGTAGCTAGTAGTCATTGGAAGGAGATTTAGGTACCAATCCCCTGTGATTATGAATAGAACAGTCCTGGATGAGAAATTAACGTCCGATCCCGCCTTTTCGTCGTGCAGGTCGTTAGTACTTTTCAAAAAAACTACTCTCTTGTGAAAGGGAACGAAAGAGGAGGGCTTCCAGATCAGCGAGGCCTACTTATCTGGACAACTCTGGCTACTTTTCTTTTTTTTTTCTACCCTGCTGAGGAGTGGTCGACCATACAGAGTCCTGGTGCTGACCATAGGCACGAACAGGAGTGATAGAGCTCTGAGGCTGATTTTGAAAAATTGAATTTTCTGCACTGGTAGGCTTTTGTAGAGGGGAAATCTTCCGCTGTGTTTTCTGTTTGTTTGTGGATTGACAGACCCAAATGATTAGATTCACAGGATTTTATATCAGCTGCTGGATAATTTTGAGCAGAGGTAATCGCATGCACCCGAACTCTTGCTTCTACTGGCATCATCAAACCTTACATTAGAGGAAGTCTTCCAATGTAAATATATTCAGCCTTTAGTGGTGGGGAAACGGGTCTTTGCCCCATGCCTGCGATTAGGGGGCTGTTTGATATTGTCGGCATTCCCTCTCTCAATAAACATAGTTTCTTTAAACATCCCACTAACCATTTTCTCTCCATAGGTAGTTGGAATGTGAGGACTCTGCACAGAGCTTTTTCTCTTGATGTCCTCACACAAGAATTCCACCATTATAGTTTAGATATTCTCGGCTTGCAAGAGACCAGATGGACAGATAAAGGTCAGATTCTTAAAAATAATCTTAAATTTCTCTTTTCAGGGAGGGACGACAATAAGCATCACCACGGCGTGGGTCTGCTTCTCAGCAGACACGCTAGTGATGCTCTTCTAGGATATGAGTGCATTAATGAAAGGTTTCTTACAGCAAAATTTCAGACAAGCGTTAAAGACTTGAACGTTATCTGCTGTTATGCCGCCACTGAGGATGCCGATGAGGATGAGAAGGATAAGTTTTATGGACAACTTCGGGATATTTTGAATTCTGTCAAGAAAGGAGATATTACCCTTGTTCTAGGTGACTTCAATGCCAGAGTTGGTACGGACTCTGACCTTTGGGGAGGAGTAATAGCCCTTTTGGTATTGGTAGCTGCAATGGCAATGGGCAACGTCTCCTACGGGTAAGTAAACTCAATGGATTCAGAATAACTAACACTTATTATAAACACCGCGACATACATAAGTACACATGGGTTTCACCCGATGGGCTGCATAAGAATATGATTGATTATATATTAATTAACAGCAAATGGGCTAGTTCTGTTAGGAATACCAGGTCATATAGGGGAGCTGGAATTGGATCTGACCATTACCTTGTTAAAAGTGTCTTGCAACTTAAGCTTAAGAAGTGTGGTGCTAAGGTTAAAAAATTTACCTTTTATCCTGAAGTTGTGAAAGACTCAGTTATAGTTAAAGCTTACCATGATAGGTTACTTAGTCATTACGACAGTCATGGTTTGCTTACTACTGAAGTTGAGGAAGAATGGGATCGCTTTAAACAGGCTATTTTTTTGACAACTAACTGTACTCTTTTAGGAAAAAAGGAGCAGAGGAGAAAGAACTATTTGAGTGATAAGGCACTTGAGCTTATTTCAGAAAGTAAGAACTGCAGGAATGTCCTTAATCAATCCCTACTAGTCCTAATAGAAAGCATTACAGAGAGCTTAATAAACATGTAAAGGATCAGTTAGCTACTGATAAGACCTTGGCTTCGCTGACAAAGCCAAGGAAGTAGTTAGACAGCACAACAGCAGAGAGATGTACTAGATATTTAATGTTTTGTGTGGTAGAAAACGAACAGGTATACAGGGATTGAAGGATAAACAAGGTAAGGTTATAGAAGGAGAGGATTCTGTCATGGCTAGGTGGGCTGTGCATTTCAGTGATGTTCTAAACAATGTGGTTAGTTCTACTCCCATTGTTTGTAATGATGATAGATGCATTGGTGGCTTTAATGTTGGCCCTATAATACATTCTGAAATTAATTTGGCTGTTCCTAAACTTAAACTGCATAAATCCCCAGGGGTAGATGAAATTACTACGGAAATGCTTAGAACTGGGAATGATATGGATGACTGAAATTTTGAATATCTTTTATGATAAAGGCATGGTTCGTAAGGATTTTACCAGAGGTATTACTATCCCTATTTTCAAAAAAGGTGATCGCAGTTCTTGTGATAACTATAGGGGTATCAGCATGTTATCTGTTCCAGGTAAAGTTCTTTCCATGATTGTGCTTAATAGAATTAAGAATCTGGTTGACAGTGAATTGCGTGATGAGCAATGTGGATTCAGAAGTGGTAGGGGATGTGTGGATCAGATATTTTCACTCAGGCAGATTTTTGAGAAATGTTTAGAATTTCAGAGACCTTTGGTTACTACCTTTGTTGATTTCAAAAAGACTTTCGACTCTGTTGATCGTCATAATTTGTGGTTCATTGTGAAATCACATGACATACCAAATAAGGTAGTTAACCTAATGGAAGCTCTCTATAATAACACTGAGTCGGGTGTGAGAGTTGGTAAGTCTTGTAGCAAGTGGTTTAGCATTACGTCTGGTGTTCGACAAGGGTGCATTTTGTCTCCTTTTCTCTTTAGCTTGGTTATTGACTATGTTATGCGAAATTCACTTCAAGGGAAAGATTTTGCCCTTAAATGGTCTGGGGATTTCAAAATTTGATTTAGATTATGCAGATGATTTAGTCTTTTTGACTAATGATGTTGATGAAATGAATTCTTTCATTTGGGCTGTTGATGAGGCTGGTAATAGAGTTAGTTTGGTTATAAACAGAGAAAAAAAAACTAAAGTGATGAAAATTGGTCAGGCAGGCCGTGATTCAGTTCATCTGAATGGTTGCAGTCTTCAGCAGGTGTCATAGTTTTAGTATCTTGTGAGCTATGCAACAGATACTGGTGATGTGCGATATGAGATTAACAGAAGAATAGGGATTGCTGCCGAAACTTTTAAGAATCTATGTAGAGTGTGGAGAAATAGGCGTATAAACCTAAAGACTAAAATTAGACTATATAAGTAGTTTGGTTCTTTTTTTAGGGTTCGTTATGGTAGTGAAACGTGGACGCTTTGTAAACTAGATAACAGGAACTTGATGCTTTTGTTTCTTGATGCTTATGTAGTGTCCTGGGCATTAGGTGGTTCAGCTTTCTAAGTAATGAAGAGGTTAAGCAAAGGAGTCGACAACATCCTTTAAGCAGCATATTGTGCAGAGAGAGACTCCGCTGGTTTGGCCATGTTTCCTGCAGGGGCGTAGCGAAGGACTACGGTTGGAGGGGGGGGGGGCGGAGGAATCAAAATTTTTGAACTCGAAATTCAAATTTGCCAACTGCGCAAACTTACCAGATTTTCGCTTATGTGGGAGGTTTAGGCAATTTTCGCAAATCTCCTGCATTTTGCCATTATTTAACTTCGAATTTTGCAATCTAACCGTAATTTGACATTCATTTATCTTCCAATTTTGCGAACTAGCCATTATTATTTCACAAACATAATTCCAATATTTACATCTCGTCTGAAGTGGAGCAAGTCAGTGTGAATTTGCCATCATTTCACCAACTCTCTTTAATTTCACGAAACTAATCTCAACTTTACATCTCTCCTAAATTTGCCAAATCACTTCAAACTTTTCAAACACCCAAAGATTTTGCCAAGTTTTCTCGATTTCAGTTCTTTCCATGAAATGATGGTATCCTGAATTTCACAAACCCAATCCCAATTATCACAACTCGCCCGTATTTTCCAAGTGGATTCGAATTTTGACAACTGCCGTACATTTTGTTAAGTTTCCTCAATTTGTCCTACATTCCTTAATTTCACAAAACAAATCTCAATTTTCGCAACCCGCCCATATTTTGCCAAGTGGATTCGAATTTTGCCAACTACATTAGATTTTGCCAACTCGCCGTAATTTTACAGAAAAAATCGTAATTTTTACATCTTCTCTGAATTTGCCAAGTCACTTCGAATTTTATCAACTCTCCTTAATTGCACAAGAAAGGCACAATTTTCACAACTCCCCTGTATTTTACCAAGTGGCTTCCAATTTTGCCAACTCCCCTAGATTTTGCCAAGAGTTCTTGGTTTTTCCAACTCTCCTTAATTTCACAAAACCAATCCCAATTTTTACAGCTCACCTGTACTTTACCAAGTGGTTTCCAGTTTTGCCAACTTCCCTAGATTTTGCCAAGTTTTCCCGATTTTGTCAACTCTCCTTAATTTCACAAAAACAATCCCAATTTTCACAAATCGCCCGTATTTTACAAAGTGGATTCGAATTTTGCCAACTGCCCTAGATTTTGCTATCTCGCCACAATTTTACAGAAAAAAAAATCCAAATTTTACATCACACCTGATTTTTGTAAAGTCACTCTGAATTTTGTCAACTTCCCCAAGATTTTCCAACTCTCCTAGATATTGCGAAGTTGTCTCGATTTTGCCAATACGCCATAATTTTACAGAAAAAAAAATCCAAATTTTCTTATCTCACCTGAATTTTGCCAACTCCCCACGATTTTGACAAGTCATTCCGAATTTTGCCAACTTTCTCTAGATTTTCCCAACTCCCTACATTTTGCCAACTCGCCATAATTTTACAGAAAAAAAATCCTAATTTTTACATTTCATTTAAATTTTGCCAATTCCCCACGATTGTATCAAGTGACTCCGACTTTTGCCAACTCCCCAAGATTTTACCAAGTCACTCCGAAGTTTGCCAACTCCCCAAGATTTTGCCAAGTTGTCCCGATATTTCCAACTCCCCAAGATTTTACCAAGTCACTCCGAATTTTGCTAACTCTCTAAGATTTTGCCAAGTTGTCCCGATTTTGCCAACTCTACCTGTATTTTACTAAGTGGCTTCGAATTTTGCCAACTGCTCTAAATTTTGCCGTCTCTCCATTTTCCAAACTGCCTTAGATTTGCCAAGTTGCCTCGATTTTGACAACTCCGCTTAATTTTCCAAAAAAAAATTACAAATTTTTACAATTCACCTAGATTTTACGAAGTCGTTTCTAATTTTGCCAACTCCGAGTTACTTTGGGGGTAGCCTCCCCCCATCCCCCCATGGCTACGCCCCTGGTTGCCCGTATGGATAATCATAGATTGGCGAATAAGGTTATGAACAGTGTGCCTAAAGGCCTCAGAAAGAGGAGGAGACCTAGGATGAGGTGGGCAGAAAATGTCAAACGGGACCTTGTTAGAATTGATGTCCAGTGGCCGGATGCAGTAGATGTAGCTCAGGACAGGTATACTTGGAGAACTTAATTGCGCGGTCTGGTTGGATCTCTGTAGCCCATGGCTGCTTGACGATGATGATGATGATTCTTCGGGACAATGCTATATTGGGCATGGATCGATGCTCTCTGGGCCATTGATCTGTCAGAGATTCCTATATTGACAACAAATGTGCATATTTTGAAGCATGTAAAGTCAACTGCGAGATGGAATATTCTCTTGTTTCAATAGCGTCATTGTAATTGTTGATTTCCGGTCTGAGGGTTTCCGTTTTCCGATCATTTCTTCATTGTATTAAAATACACTTTTCGGCAAATTTTCGTTTACTTAAATCGTACAATAAAAAACGTTATGCCACAATTTGTTAGTGCTGCCTTAAGTTTTGTCAAGCAGTTTAGTTAAATAATGATCTTTGTTAAATATTGGTTAGAAACACTGTGAAATAAAATTATTTATTTTATAATTTTAAACCAAAAAGGGAATACTTACCCAAATGAGCAAGAAAAGGCAAACATGGCTGAGACTGTTCCATATGTAGTGATATTATCCGGAAAACCTCTTTTTCTATTTAGAAAAAAATGTTTCTGGATGTTATATTCTTTCATAAAAGTTTTACGAAATACGTAAACGAAATGATAGAGAACAGATTAATCAAAAAACTTTCAAAAAACTGTCTGCATACAAAGTCGACTGTCAAGAATAAAATTTGATTATAGTCATGGTGACCATATTTTTTTGGAGAACATAAAGGACAAATCAGAAATTGTTTCATAATAAAAAAAAGCAGGTGGCGTTTATTTGTTTCACTAAACCTAAAAAACTTTAGACCATTTATTATAAAATATAAGCATATACATAACATTTTACAATCATATTATTACTTAAAAAATTAATTTTGATACTTTTCACAAGAATGAACTTTTTAAAATAAATCAGGTTTGTGTTTTAAAAATTCATAAAATATATACATTTCATGTCAAAGTTGCATTTGGTATAAATGCATGCTTTGAATGATTCGATTTTTAATTTGGTTTTTTCACTGGTCCACATATTGTTCGCCAATCAAAAAATACTCGTTCAGTGGGGACATTAGATCCAGGGAGACATAAGCAAAATTCAACGTTTTTTAAAATGTTTTTAAAAGATTGGTGTTTATCTGTGAAATATTTAAAAATTTCAACCCATCTACTGCGCGCCAATATTCAGTTTATTATTTTAATTCACCAAAAAAGGACAAAATCGCCATTTTAGAAAAAAATAAATCTAAAGGGCAGAGCAGTGAAATAAAGGACTGTCCTCTTAAATAAAGGATGGATGGTCACCGTAATTATAGTGCAAAACTGACTTAATTTAGTCCACTTCAACTGAACGACTCAAACATTTCGTACAAATGATGGAGCCACAATTTTATTGTTCACTTAATGATAAATTCTCACTGAGTAAGAACGAGCTCACTGCTATTAGCTGACGAAGTTTGAAATTGTAGAAACAACACTGGTTTCCAGAAATTAAATGGACATCCTGAAAACCAGTTGGATCTACTGCCACTGGCGTAACTACGGGGGAGGCGGGGACAGGGAGCACATTTGTCGAAAAGGTTATTTCAATTTTTTTTTTCACAATCTGTTTAACAATTATTGTTTTAAGATTAAAACTATGATGAAAAGACGTTAGAGGAAGCAGTATGAAAACAAGAGTCAATTCTATTCAAGACTTGGAAGATATATTATTATTGCAGTAAACTCCCAATTATCCAGAACTCGATGATTCGAAATTCTCATAGAGCCTCGGGAATTTCAAGTGGAACATTAATTTGATGTGTCAAATTTTAATGCACGTGGTAGTTCTTCTGGATGCTTTTTCACTCCTCACTTTTACACGTATGAAAATAATTATATTTGAGAGAGTTATATTTGTACTAAGGACATTTTACTTCATTTTTATTATCATTGTTTTTAGCTGTATTTTCCTTCTGCATTTGGTTTCTATAAAACTATTTTTCGCATAGCAGTCAGGTTCATCGCAACCCGCATTCCCTTTAAATGCCAGATGAAGGCAGTTTATATGTTTTATTTGAAATCTGTCGGTGGCTTCGGCGCGTGTTCAGTTCGAAGCGTCACTCCGACCCCCATTTGACTTTGAATACAACAAACAGATCTGAACATCCTTAATATTTATGAGCTCTAAATAGGCCTATTCATCAATTTCAGCTATCTACTAACGTTATATTGGGATTTCACCTTTGACCTCAAAAGACCAACCTCATCCAGAATTTGACATAAGTTCTGAGATCGACTAAATATACCTCCGCGCACCAAATGTTAGTTTTTAACACTGGTTGGTATATATTCGACCTTTGACCTCAAAGGAGCCAGCGCATCTGACATTTCGCGACATTTCTGAGATGTACAACTCAAAATACTCCCAGGAACCAATTTTTAGCTCTGATATAACAACTGTATCTAAATTTGACCTGTGACCTGAAAGAACCATCCAGATCCGAAATTTCGTAACATTTCTGAGATCTACAACCCGAAACTCCCAAACACCAATTTATAGGCTACTAGCATTCATAGATCAAAGTTTGACCTCTATCTAACCTCCATGTAACCTTGAAGGAACATCGGAGGTCAAATTTCGTATTTTTTCGAAACTTTAATCACCAATAATTTTTACCATTTCTGCATCATAGTTAAAAATAACGTGATCCCCTGTCAGTCAGCCATGAAGCCAATGACTCGCAATCTCTACATATTGAAGCCACTTAGGAACTTACAACAGCGAAAGCGTTATCTTTACTAAGAGACACACGTGATATCGCACATAGTATAAATTCGTCATAAATATATTGCAACAGGATTGACGTCAAAGCAGAATAATACAGTAGAGTAAAGGAATGGATTCTTTTGGTATAATCAATTAATGGCGGTAAAGTAGTTTTCTTTCGTAGCAAACAATTTTGCGTCTACATCAGTGTAGAGAGTCCTTTCTACCATATTTGATGTATAACTAGTGGTAAAGTGACTGCTAAACGTTGTCTTTGATTTGTGAAACGGTTTTCGAATGTTCTGATTGATTCATCAGTTAGTTTAGGATTTATGATTATCAGGATCATTTTGTGTAGATGAATAGCGTATTGGTTTTATTTTTTTTTATTAAATTAGTTTATTTACAGCCTATTTATTAATTAGGAATTCACTAAAACAATTAGGAATACAACTGAAAATCTGTAACAATTTAGATGCCTCTCTAATTTCTCTAATTTTATATCTAATTTTAATCTCTAATTTTAAATTTAATAGATATATATATATATAAAAATCAAATATTAGTTTTTCATTTCACAACGGTTTTTTAGATCTATTGTCAAGATTGTCTAGATTAGAATCTCTGAAGACTTGCTAGTAGAGTGGCCTCTTTTTTATAAGCTCGCTCCTTCCGGCTACTCCAGGTGACAAGTTTCTCATTTGCCCGCTTCTTCCGATTACTCTAGATGGTGGTTCTCAACCTTTTATGTTGATAGAAGTCTAGAAGGTGGTTCTCAACCTTTTATTACGATAGTGGTTCTCAAAATTTTATGCTTCACGTAACCCCTGCAAATGTGTAAATAACTGGCGTACCCCTTGTATAGACAGATAAAACTATAGTTATAGTATAACAATGGGAAAAAAACTAAAACATATATATCCGTGATTCTCAACTTTTTATGCTTCACGTACCCCTTGGAAATGTGTATGTAACTAGAGTACCCCTTGTAGAGATAGATAAAACTATAGTTACATAATAACAATGGGAATAAAATAAAGCATATATATCAGTGGTTCCCAACCTTTTATGTTTCACGTAACCTCAAGAAATGTGCATTTAACTGGCGTACCCCTTGCATAGATAAATAAAATTATAGTTATATTATAACAATGGTAATAAAATAAAGCATATATATATCAGTAGTTCTCAACCTTTTATGCTTCACGTAACCCCTGGAAATGTGTATCTAACTGGCGTACCCCGTATATAGATAGATAAAACAATAGTTATAGTATAAAAATGGGAATAAAATAAAACATATATATTAGCGGTTCTCAACATTTTATGCATCACATACCCATTGGAAATGTGTATGTAACTGGCGTGCCCCTTGTACAGATAGATAAAACTATAGTTAGAGTATAACAATGGGAATAAAATAAAATATATTTCAGTGGTTCTCAATCTTTTATGCTTACCCCTGGAAAAGTGTATGTAACTGGCGTACCCCTTGTATAGATAGATAAAACTATAGTTATAGTGTAACAATGGGAAAAAAACTAAAACATATATATCCGTGATTCTCAACTTTTTATGCTTCACGTACCCCTTGGAAATGTGTATGCAACAGGCGTACCCCTTGTATAGATAGATAAAACTATAGTTAGATTATAACAATGGGAATAAAATAAAATATATATATCAGTTGTACTCAATCTTTTATGCTTAGCTCTGGAAATATGTATATAACTAGCGTAACCCTTGTATAGATAGATAAAACCATAGTTATAATATAAGAATGGGAATAAAATAAAACATATATATCAGTGGTTCTCAAACTTTTATGCTTCACGTACCCCCTTGAAATGTGCATTTAACTGGCGTACCCCTTGTGTAGATTGATAAAACTATGGTTATAGTATAACAATGGGAATAAAATAAAGCATATATATCAGTGGTTCTGAACCATTTATGCTTCACGTACCCCCTTGAAATGTGCATTTAACTGGCGTACCCCTTGCATATATATATATATAAAACTATGGTTATAGTATAACAATGGGAATAAAATAAAGCATATATATCAGTGGTTCTCAACCTTTTATGCTTCAAGTAACCCCTGGAAATGTATATGTAACTGGCGTACCCCTTGTGTAGATAGATAAAACTATGGTTATAGTATAACAATGGGAATAAAATAAACATATATATCAGTAGTTCTCAACCTTTTATGCTTCACATATCCCCTTGAAATGTGCATTTAACTGGCGTACCCCTTGCATATATAGATAAAACTATGGTTATAGTATAACAATGGAAATAAAATAAAGCATATATATCAGTGGTTTTCAAACTTTCATGCTTCACGTAACCCCTGGAAATTTGCATTTAACTGGCGTACCCCTTGCATATATAGATAAAAGTATGGTTATAGTATAACAATGGGAATAAAATAAAGCATATATATCAGTGGTTCTCAACATTTTATGCTTCACGTAACCCCTGGAAATGTGCATTTAACTGGCGTACCCCTTGCATATATAGATAAAACTACGGTTATAGTATAACAATGGGAATAAAATTAAACATATATATCAGTGGTTCTCAACCTTTTACGCTTCACGTACCCCCTGGAGATGTGCATTTAACTGGCGTACCCCTTGCATATATATATGTATAAAACTATGGTAATACTATAACAATGGGAATAAAATAAAGCATATATATATCACTGGTTCTCAAACTCTTATGCTTCACGTAACCCCTGGAAATGTGCATTTAATTGGCGTACCCCTTGCATATATAGATATAACTATGTTATAGTATTACAATGGGAATAAAATAAAACATATATATCAGTGGTTCTCAACCTTTTATGCTTTACGTAACCCCTGGAATTGTGTATGTAACTGGCGTACCCCTTGTGTAGATAGATAAAACTATGGTTATAGTATAACAATGGGAAGAAAATAAAACATATATATCAGTGGTTCTCAACCTTTTATGCTTCACGTACCACCTTGAAATGTGCATTCAACTGGCGTACCCCTTGCATATATAGATAAAACTATGGTTATAGTATAACAATGGGAATAAAATAAAGCATATATATCAGTGTTTCTCAACCTTTTATGCTTCACGTACCCCCTTGAAATGTGCATTTAACTGGCGTACCCCTTGCATATATAGATAAAACTATGGTTATAGTATAACAGTGGGACTGAAATAATGCATATATATCAGTGGTTCTCAACCTTTTATGCTTCAAGTAACCCCTGGAAATGTGTATGTAACTGGCGTACCCCTTGTGTAGATAGATAAAACTATAGTTAGAGTATAACAATGGGAATAAAATAAAACATATATATGTCAGTTATTCTCAATCTTTTATGCTTACCTCTGGAAATGTTTATGTAACTATGGTACCCTTGTATAGATAGATAAAACCATAGTTATAATATAACAATGGGAATAAAATAAAACATATATATCAGTGGTTCTCAACCTTTTATGCTTCACGTACCCCCTTGAAATGTGTATGTAACTGGCGTACCCCTTGTATAGATAGATAAAACTATAGTTAGAGTATAACAATGGGAATAAAATAAAACATATATATCAGTTGTTCTCAGTCATTTATGCTTACCTCTGGAAATGTGTATGTAACTAGCGTACCCCTTGTATAGATAGATAAAACCATAGTTATAATATAACAATGGGAATAAAATAAAACTTATGTATCAGTGGTTCTCAAACTTTTATGCTTTACGTACGTCCTGGAAATGTGTATGCAACTGGCGTACCCCATGTATAGATAGATAAATCTATAGTTATAGTATAACAATGGGAATAAAATAAAGCATATATATCAGTGGTTCTCACCCTTTTATGCTTCACGTACCCCCTTGAAATGTGCATTTAACTGGCGTACCCCTTGTATAGATAGATAAAACTATAGTTATAGTATAACAATGGGAATAAAATAAAGCATATATATCAAAGGTTCTCACCCTTTTATGCTTCACGTACCCCCTTGAAATGTGCATTTAACTGGCGTACCCCTTGTATAGATAGATAAAATTATAGTTATAGTATAACAATGGAAATAATATAAAACATATATATCAGTGGTTCTCAAACTTTTATGCTTCACGTACCCCCCGGGAAATGTGTATGTAATTGCGTACTCCTTGCATATATAGATAAAACTATGGTTATAGTATAACAATGGGAATAAAATAAAGCATATATATCAGTGGTTCTCAACCTTTTATGCTTCACGTAACCCCTGGAAATGTGCATTTAATTGGCGTACCCCTTGCATATATAGATAAAACTATGGTTATAGTATAACAATGGGAATAAATTAAAGCATACATATCAGTGGTTCTCCACCTTTTATGCTTCACGTACCCCTTGGAAATGTGTATGCAACTGGCGTACCCCTTGTATAGATAGATAAAACTATGGTTATAGTATAACAATGGGAATAAAATAAAGCATATGTATCAGTGGTTCTCAACATTTTATGCATACCTCTGGAAATGTGTATGTAACTAGCGTACCCCTTGTATAGATAGATAAAACCATAGTTATAATATAACAATGGGAATAAAATAAAACATATATATCAGTTGTTCTCAAACTTTTATGCTTACATCTGGAAATGTGTATGTAACTAGAGTACCCCTTGTATAGATAGATGAAACCATAGTTATAATATAACAATGGGAATAAAAAAAAACATATGTATCAGTGGTTCTCAATCTTTTATGCTTCACGTAACCCCTGGAAATGTGTATGTAACTGGCGTACCCCTTGTGTAGATAGATAAAACTATAGTTAGAGTATAACAATGGGATTAAAATAAAACATATATATGTCAGTTATTCTCAATCTTTTATGCTTACCTCTGGAAATGTTTATGTAACTATGGTACCCTTGTATAGATAGATAAAACCATAGTTATAATATAACAATGGGAATAAAATAAAACATATATATCAGTGGTTCTCAACCTTTTATGCTTCACGTACCCCCTTGAAATGTGTATGTAACTGGCGTACCCCTTGTATAGATAGATAAAACTATAGTTAGAGTATAACAATGGGAATAAAATAAAACATATATATGTCAGTTATTCTCAATCTTTTATGCTTACCTCTGGAAATGTTTATGTAACTATGGTACCCTTGTATAGATAGATAAAACCATAGTTATAATATAACAATGGGAATAAAATAAAACATATATATCAGTGGTTCTCAACCTTTTATGCTTCACGTACCCCCTTGAAATGTGTATGTAACTGGCGTACCCCTTGTATAGATAGATAAAACTATAGTTAGAGTATAACAATGGGAATAAAATAAAACATATATATCAGTTGTTCTCAGTCATTTATGCTTACCTCTGGAAATGTGTATGTAACTAGCGTACCCCTTGTATAGATAGATAAAACCATAGTTATAATATAACAATGGGAATAAAATGAATCAAATGTATCAGTGGTTTTCAACTTTTTATGCTTCACGTACCCCCTTGAAATGTTTATGTAACTGGCGTACCCCTTGTATAGATAGATAAATCTATGGTTATAGTATAACAATGGGAATAAAATAAAGCATATATATCAGTGGTTCTCAACCTTTTATGCTTCACGTACCCCCTTGAAATGTGCATTAAACTGGCGTACCCCTTGCATATATAGATAAAACTATGGTTATAGTATAACAGTGGGACTGAAATAAAGCATATATATCAGTGGTTCTCAACCTTTTATGCTTCACGTAACCCCTAGAAATGTGCATTTAACTGGCGTACCCCTTGCATATATAGATAAAACTACGGATATAGTATAACAATGGGAATAAAATAAAACATATATATCAGTGGTTCTCAACCTTTTATGCTTCACGTAATCATTGGAAATGTGCATTTAACTGGCGTACCCCATGCATATATAGATAAAACTATGGTTATAGTATAACAATGGGAATAAATCAAAGCATACATATCAGTGGTTCTCAACCTTTTATGCTTCACGTACCCCTTGGAAATGTGTATGCAACTGGCGTACCCCTTGCATAGATAGATAAAACTATGGTTATAGTATAACAATGGGAATAAAATAAAGCATATATATCAGTGGTTCTCAACCTTTTATGCTTCACGTACCCCCTTGAAATGTGCATTTAACTGGCGTACCCCTTGCATATATACAGGGTGATTGAGAATTCATCATCAATATTTGGTGGGGAGGTAGGTAATAAGAAACGAAGGAGATTTCACATAGGAAAGCATGGGCGCATATGCCATGTAGTAGGGCAAAATGACCCCAGTTCAATGATGGAAAGAACACATAAGAAGGAAGTGGTAAGGAAAAACATTTATTATCTTACATGTAACATTTCTTTGCATTGGTTGTACAGACTTACAAGAGGTGCTCGAACTGCCGACCATGTACTAGAATGCATGACTCACAACGGCGTTGCATGGACAGCCGGACCCTGTGGAAGATGCCTGGCATTTCCCGGCTGTTTGAGGCAGCAACTGATATGCGTGCTACAAGATCCATAGCACTATCAACAGGGGTCTCGTACACCATGTTTTTCATAGCACCCCATACAAAGAAATCGATTGGAGATAAATCCGGTGAACGTGGTGGCCAAGAAACCGGTCCACCGAGGCCAATCCATTGACCACCAAACTGTCTGCGTAGGTAAGCACGCACAGCATTTGCGAAATGTGCAGGAGCGCCGTCATGCTGGAACCACATTCGCCGGAGTCTACCATCAGGAACCTCGTTCAGAAGATCCGGTAACACAGTCTGAAGAAATGTTAGGTACTTGGCACCGTCCAAACGGGATGGTAGTAAATACGGGCCCAACAAACAGTCACCGACAGTCCCAGTCCACACATTGAGAGCAAAACGTTGTTGCGCAGCTCCAGGTCTTGTACCGTGTGGGTTCTGATGAGCCCACACATGCCAATTGTGTGTGTTGAAGACACCCTCTCGAGTGAACAACGCCTCATCGGTGAAAAGAACATACGTTGGGAAATTGGGATCAACGGCTGTTCTCTGCATGAACCACTGACAAAAAATAACACGCTTGGGATGGTCGTCTGCTGCCAATAATTGCACTCTTTGCAGATGAAACGGATGTAACCCTTCATCGTGTAATATCCGCCACGCTGTTGCTTGCGAAATTCCAAACTGCCTAGCCATACCTCGTGTGCTAGCACCAGGTTGTTCCTCGATTTCCTGTAGGACAGCTTCCTCTACTGCTTCTGTCCGTGCCGATCTGCGCCTCCCTCGATTAACATTACTAGCAGCAAACGATCCTGTTTCACGCAGTTGGCGATGAATAGGTGAAAACATTTGATGCTGTGGCACACGGCGGTTGGGAAGCGCGCTGCATACAATTGCCTGGCTCGAAGACATCTTTCTCCTGCCGCACCGTAAGTTACATGCATATCTGCACATTCATTCCACGTATACCGGTTCATGTTACTTCTGCAAATTCACCTTGTCGAATGACAACTGACTGCACGCGTCAAACAGCTGTGCTTCTGTATGAGAGGTGTGTACACACAGCGCCCTCTACACCACCATGCGTTCGTCTGCCCCCATACTTTCCTATGTGAAATCTCTTTCTTTTCTTATTCCCTTCCTCCCCAATAAATATTGATGATGAATTCTGAATCACCCTGTAGATAAAACTATGGTTATAGTATAACAGTGGGACTGAAATAAAGAATATATATCAGTGGTTCTCAACCTTTTATGCTTCACGTAACCCCTGGAAATGTGCATTTAACTGGCGTACCCCTTGCATATATAGATAAAACTACGGATATAGTATAACAATGGGAATAAAATAAAACATATATATCAGTGGTTCTCAACCTTTTATGCTTCACGTAATCCCTGGAAATGTGAATTTAACTGGCGTACCCCTTGCATATATAGATAAAACTATGGTTATAGTATAACAATGGGAATAAATTAAAGCATACATATCAGTGGTTCTCCACCTTTTATGCTTCACGTACCCCTTGGAAATGTGTATGCAACTGGCGTACCCCTTGTATAGATAGATAAAACTATGGTTATAGTATAACAATGGGAATAAAATAAAGCATATGTATCAGTGGTTCTCAACATTTTATGCTTACCTCTGGAAATGTGTATGTAACTAGCGTACCTCTTATATAGATAGATAAAACCATAGTTATAATATAACAATGGGAATAAAATTAAACTTATATATCAGTGGTTCTCAAACTTTTATGCTTACCTCTGGAAATGTGTATGTAACTAGCGTACCCCATGTGTAGATACATGAAACCATAGTTATAATATAACAATGGGAATAAAATAAAACATATATATCAGTGGTTGTCAACCTTTTATGCTTCACGTACCTCCTGGAAATGTGTATGCAACTGGCGTACCCCATGTATAGATAGATAAAACTATAGTTATAGTATAACAATGGGAATAAAATATAGTATATATATCAGTGGTTCTCACCCTTTTATGCTTCACGCACCACCTTGAAATGTGCATTTAACTGGCGCACCCCTTGTATAGATAGATAAAACTATAGTTATATTATAACAATGGAAATAAAATAAAACATATATATCAGTGGTTCTCAAAATTTATGCTTCACGTACCCCCTGGAAATGTGAATGTAATTGGCGTACCCCTTGTATAGATAGATAAAACTATAGTTATAGTATATCAATGGGAAAGAAATGAAAAATAATTATCAGTGGTTCTCAACCTTTTATGCTTCACGTACCCCCTTGAAATGTGCATTTAACTGGCGTACCCCTTGTATAGATAGATAAAACTATGGTTATATTATAACAATGGGAATAAAATAAAACATATATATATCAGTTGTTCTCAAATTTTTATGCTTCACGTATCTCCTGGAAATGTGTATACAACTGGCGTACCCCTTGTATAGATAGATAAAACTATGGTTATAGTATAACAATGGGAATAAAATAAAAGATATATATCAGTGGTTCTCATACGTTTATGCTTCACGTACCCCCTGGAAATGTGTATGTAACTGGCATACCCCTTGTATAGATAGATAAAACTATGGTTATAGTATATCAATGGAAATAAAATAAAACATATATATCAGTGGTTCTCAAACTTTTATGCTTCACGTAACCTCTTGAAATGTGCATTTAACTGTCGTACCCCTTGTAGAGATAGATAGAACTATGGTTATAGTATAACAATGGGAATAAAGTAAAACATACATATCAGTGGTTCTCAACCTTTTATGCTTCACGTAACCCCTGGAAATGTGCATTTAACTGGCGTACCCCTTGCATATATAGATAATACTATGGTTATAGTATAACAATGGGAATAAAACAAAACATATATATCAGTGGTTCTCAACCTTTTATGCTTCACGTAACCCCTGGAAATGTGGATTTAACTGGCGTACCCCTTGCATATATATATATAAAACTATGGTTATACTATAACAATGGGAATAAAATAAAGCATATATATATATATCACTGGTTCTCAAACTTTTATGCTTCACGTAACCCCTGAAAATGTGTATTTAATTGGCGTACCCCTTGCATATATAGATATAACTACGTTATAGTATAACAATGGGAATAAAATAAAACATATATATCAGTGGTTCTCAACCTTTTATGCTTCAAGTAACCCCTGGAATTGTGTATGTAACTGGCGTACCCCTTGCGTAGATAGATAAAACTATGGTTATAGTATAACAATGGGAAGAAAATAAAACTTATATATCAGTGGTTCTCAACCTTTTATGCTTCACGTACCCCCTTGAAATATGCATTCAACTGGCGTACCCCTTGCATATATATATATATAAAACTATGGTTATACTATAACAATGGGAATAAAATAAAGCATATATATATATATCACTGGTTCTCAAACTTTTATGCTTCACGTAACCCCTGAAAATGTGTATTTAATTGGCGTACCCCTTGCATATATAGATATAACTACGTTATAGTATAACAATGGGAATAAAATAAAACATATATATCAGTGGTTCTCAACCTTTTATGCTTCAAGTAACCCCTGGAATTGTGTATGTAACTGGCGTACCCCTTGCGTAGATAGATAAAACTATGGTTATAGTATAACAATGGGAATAAAATAAAGCATATATATCAGTGGTTCTCAACCTTTTATGCTTCACGTACCCCCTTGAAATGTGCATTTAACTGGCGTACCCCTTGCATATATACAGGGTGATTGAGAATTCATCATCAATATTTGGTGGGGAGGTAGGTAATAAGAAACGAAGGAGATTTCACATAGGAAAGCATTGGCGCATATGCCATGTAGTAGGGCAAAATGACCCCAGTTCAATGATGGAAAGAACACATAAGAAGGAAGTGGTAAGGAAAAACATTTATTATCTTACATGTAACATTTCTTTGCATTGGTTGTACAGACTTACAAGAGGTGCTCGAACTGCCGACCATGTGCTAGAATGCATGACTCACAACGGCGTTGCATGGACAGCCGGACCCTGTGGAAGATGCCTGGCATTTCCCGGATGTTTGAGGCAGCAACTGATATGCGTGCTACAAGATCCATAGCACTATCAACAGGGGTCTCGTACACCATGTTTTTCATAGCACCCCATACAAAGAAATCGATTGGAGATAAATCCGGTGAACGTGGTGGCCAAGAAACCGGTCCACCGTGGCCAATCCATTGACCACCAAACTGTCTGCGTAGGTAAGCACGCACAGCATTTGCGAAATGTGCAGGAGCGCCGTCATGCTGGAACCACATTCGCCGGAGACTACCATCAGGAACCTCGTTCAGAAGATCCGGTAACACAGTCTGAAGAAATGTTAGGTACTTGGCACCGTCCAAACGGGATGGTAGTAAATACGGGCCCAACAAACAGTCACCGACAATCCCAGTCCACACTTTGACAGCAAAACGTTGTTGCGCAGCTCCAGGTCTTGTACCGTGTGGGTTCTGATGAGCCCACACATGCCAATTGTGTGTGTTGAAGACACCCTCTCGAGTGAACAACGCCTCATCGGTGAAAAGAACATACGTTGGGAAATTGGGATCAACGGCTGTTCTCTGCATGAACCACTGACAAAAAATAACACGCTTGGGATGGTCGTCTGCTGCCAATAATTGCACTCTTTGCAGATGAAACGGATGTAACCCTTCATCGTGTAATATCCGCCACGCTGTTGCTTGCGAAATTCCAAACTGCCTAGCCATACCTCGTGTGCTAGCACCAGGTTGTTCCTCGATTTCCTGTAGGACAGCTTCCTCTACTGCTTCTGTCCGTGCCGATCTGCGCCTCCCTCGATTAACATTACTAGCAGCAAACGATCCTGTTTCACGCAGTTGGCGATGAATAGGTGAAAATATTTGATGCTGTGGCACACGGCGGTTTGGGAAGTGCGCTGCATACAATTGCCTGGCTCGAAGACATCTTTCTCCTGCCACACCGTAAGTTACATGCATATCTGCACATTCATTCCACGTATACCGGTTCATGTTACTTCTGCAAATTCACCTTGTCGAATGACAACTGACTGCACGCGTCAAACAGCTGTGCTTCTGTATGAGAGGTGTGTACACACAGCGCCCTCTACACCACCATGCGTTCGTCTGC
This sequence comes from Ryuthela nishihirai, assembly GCA_038380435.1. Taxonomy (NCBI): domain Eukaryota; kingdom Metazoa; phylum Arthropoda; class Arachnida; order Araneae; family Heptathelidae; genus Ryuthela; species Ryuthela nishihirai. The sequence goes on from JAWZYU010000022.1 coordinate 36,280,912, forward strand.
CCCCATACTTTCCTATGTGAAATCTCTTTCTTTTCTTATTCCCTTCCTCCCCACTAAATATTGATGATGTATTCTGAATCACCCTGTAGATAAAACTATGGTTATAGTATAACAGTGGGACTGAAATAAAGCATATATATCAGTGGTTCTCAACCTTTTATGCTTCACGTAACCCCTGGAAATGTGCATTTCACTGGTGTACCCCTTGCATATATAGATAAAACTACGGATATAGTATAACAATGGGAATAAAATAAAACATATATATCAGTGGTTCTCAACCTTTTATGCTTCACGTAATCCCTGGAAATGTGCATTTAATTGGCGTACCCCTTGCATATATAGATAAAACTATGGTTATAGTATAACAATGGGAATAAATTAAAGCATATATATCAGTGGTTCTCCACCTTTTATGCTTCACGTACCCCTTGGAAATGTGTATGCAACTGGCTTATCCCTTGCATAGATAGATAAAACTATGGTTATAGTATAACAATGGGAATAAAATAAAGCATATGTATCAGTGGTTCTCAACATTTTATGCTTACCTCTGGAAATATGTATGTAACTAGCGTACCTCTTGTATAGATAGATAAAACCATAGTTATAATATAACAATAGGAATAAAATAAAACATATATATCAGTGGTTCTCAAACTTTTATGCTTACCTCTGGAAATGTGTATGTAACTAGCGTACCCCTTGTGTAGATACATGAAACCATAGTTATAATATAACAATGGGAATAAAATAAAACATATATATCAGTGGTTCTCAACCTTTTATGCTTCACGTACCTCCTGGAAATGTGTATGCAACTGGCGTACCCCATGTATAGATAGATAAAACTATAGTTATAGTATAACAACCGGAATAAAATAAAGCATATATATCAGTGGTTCTCACCCTTTTATGCTTCACGTACCACCTTGAAATGTGCATTTAACTGGCGTACCCCTTGTATAGATAGATAAAACTATAGTTATAGTATAACAATGGAAATAAAATAAAACATATATATCAGTGGTTCTCAAACTTTTATGCTTGACGTTCCCCCTGGAAATGTGAATGTAATTGGTGTACCCCTTGTATAGATAGATAAAACTATAGTTATAGTATAACAATGGGAAATAAATAAAACATAATTATCACTGGTTCTCAACATTTTATGCTTCACGTACCCCCTTGAAATGTTCATTTAACTGGCGTACCCCTTGTATAGATAGATAAAACTATGGTTATATTACAACAATGGGAATAAAATAAAACATATATATCAGTTGTTCTCAAATTTTTATGCTTCACGTACCTCCTGGAAATGTGTATACAACTGGAGTACCCCTTGTATAGATAGATAAAACTATGTTATAGTATAACAATGGGAATAAAATAAAAGATATATATCAGTGGTTCTGAAACTTTTATGCTTCACGTACCCCCTGGAAATGTGTATGTAACTGGCATACCCCTTGTATAGATATATAAAACTATGATTATAGTATATCAATGGAAATAAAATAAAACATATATATCAGTGGTTCTCAACCTTTTATGCTTCACGTAACCCCTGGAAATGTGCATTTAACTGGCGTACCCCTTCCATATATAGATATAACTATGGTTATAGTATAACAATGGGAATAAAATAAAGCATATATATATATCAGTGGTTCTCAAACTTTTATGCTTCACGTAACCCCTGGAAATGTGCATTTAATTGGCGTACCCCTTGCATATATAGATAAAACTACGGTTATAGTATAACAATGGGAATAAAATAAAACATATATATCAGTGGTTCTCAACCTTTTATGCTTCACGTAACCCCTTGAAATGTGTATGTAACTGGCGTACCCCTTTTATAGATAGATAAAACTATGGTTATAGTGTAAAAATGGGAATAAAATAAGGCATATATATCAGTGGTTCTCGACTTTTTATGCTTCACGTACTCCCTTGAAATGTGCATTTAACTGGCGTACCCCTTGCATATATGGATAAAACTATGGTTATAGTATAACAATGGGAATAAAGTAAAGCATACATATCAGTGGTTCTCAACCTTTTATTCTTCACGTAACCCCTGGAAATATGCATTTAACTGGCGTACCCCTTGCATACATAGATAAAACTATGGTTATAGTATAACAATGGGAATAAAATAAAGCATAGATATCAGAGGTTCTGAACCTTTTATGCTTCACGTAACCCCTGGAAATGTGTATGTAACTGGCGTACCCGTTGTATAGATAGATAAAACTATGGTTATAGTATAACAATGGGAATAAAATAAAACATATATATCAGTGGTTCTCAACCTTTTATGCTTCACGTACCCACTTGAAATGTGCATTTAACTGGCGTACCCCTTGCACATATAGATAAAACTATGGTTATAGTATAACAATGGTAATAAAATAAAGCATATATATCAGTGGTTCTCAACTTTTTATGCTTCACGTACCCCTTGAAACATGTATGTAACTGACGTACCCCTTGTATCGATAGATAAAACTTTGGTTATAGTATAACAATGGGAATAAAATAAAGCATATATATCAGTGGTTCTCAACCTTTTATGCTTCACGTAACCCCTTGAAATGTGCATTTAACTGGCGTACCCCGTGTATAGATAGATAAAACAATAGTTATAGTATAACAATGGGAAAAAACTAAAACATATATATTCGTGATTCTCAACTTTTAATGCTTCACGTACCCCTTGGAAATGTCTATGCAACTGGCGTACCCCTTGTATAGATAGATAAAACTATAGTTAGAGTATAACAATGGGAATAAAATAAAACATATATATCAGTTGTTCTCAATCTTTTAAGCTTACCTCTGGAAATGTGTATGTAACTAGCGTACCCTTGTATAGATAGATAAAACCATAGTTATAATATATCAATGGGAATAAAATAAAACATATATATCAGTGGTTCTCAACCTTTTATGCTTCACGTACCCCTTGGAAATGTGTATGCAACTGGCGTACCCCTTGCATAGATAGATAAAACTATGGTTATAGTATAACAATGGGAATAAAATAAAGCATATGTATCAGTGGTTCTCAAACTTTTATGCTTACCTCTGGAAATGTGTATGTAACTAGCGTACCCCTTGTATAGATAGATAAAACTATAGTTATATTATAGCAATGGGAATAATATAAAACATATATATCAGTGGTTCTCAAACTTTTATGCTTACCTCTGGAAATGTGTATGTAACTAGCGTACCTCTTGTATAGATAGATAAATCCATAGTTATAATATAACAATGGGAATAAAATAAAACGTATATATCAGTGGTTCTCAACCTTTTATGCTTCACGTACCCCCTTGAAATGTGTATGTAACTGGCGTGCCCCTTGTATAGATAGGTAAAACTATGGTTATAGTATAAAAATGGGAATAAAATAAAACATATATATCAGTGGTTCTCAACCTTTTATGCTTCACGTACCCCCTTGAAATGTGTATGTAACTGGCGTGCCCCTTGTATAGATAGATAAAACTATAGTTATAGTATGACAATGGGAATAAAGTAAAGCATATATATCAGTGGTTCTCAACCTTTTATGCTTCACGTATCCCTTGGAAATGTGTATGTAACTGGCGTACCCCTTGTATAGATAGATAAAACTATGGTTATAGTATAACAATGGGAATAAAATAAAGCATATATATCAGTGGTTCTCAACCTTTTATGCTTCACGTAACCCCTTGAAATGTGTATGTAACTGGCGTACCTCTTGTATAGATAGATAAAACTATGGTTATAGTATAACAATGGGAATAAAATAAATCATATATATCAGTGGTTCTCAACCTTTTATGCTTCACGTACCCCCTTGAAATGTGTATGTAACTGGCGTGTCCCTTGTATAGATAGATAAACTATAGTTATAGTATAACAATGGGAATAAAATAAAGCATATATATCAGTGGTTCTCAACCTTTTATGCTTCACGTAACCCCTTGAAATGTGTATGTAACTGGCGTGCCCCTTGTATAGATAGATAAAATTATATTTATAGTATAACAATGGGAATAAAATAAAGCATATATATCAGTGGTTCTCAACCTTTTATGCTTCACGTAACCCCTGGAAACGTGTATGTAACTGGCGTACCCCTTGTAAAGATGGATAAACTATGGTTTTAGTATAACAATGGGAATAAAATAAAGCATATATATCAGTGGTTCTCACCCTTTTATGCTTCACGTACCCCCTTGAAATGTGCATTTAACTGGCGTACCCCGTGTACAGATAGATAAAACAATAGTTATAGTATAGCAATGGGAATAAAATAAAACATATATATTAGCGGTTCTCAACCTTTTATGCTTCACATAGCCCTTGGAAATGTGTATCTAACTGGCGTACCCCTTGTATAGATAGATAAAACTATAGTTAGAGTATAACAATGGGAATAAAATAAAGCATATATATCAGTTGTTCTGAACCTTTTATGCTTCACGTACCCCCAGGAAATGTGTATGTAACTGGCGTACCCCTTGCATAGATAGATAAAGCAATGGTTATAGTATAACAATGGGAATAAAATAAAACATATTTCAGTGGTTCTCAATCTTTTACGCTTTCCCCTGGAAATGTGTATGTAACTAGCGTACCCCTTGTATAGATTGATAAAACTATAGTTATATTATAGCAATGGGAATAAAATAAAAGATATATATCAGTGGTTCTCAACCTTTTATGCTTCACGCACCCCCTGGACATGTGTATGTAACTGGCGTACCCCTTGCATAGATAGATAAAACAATAGTTATAGTATAAAAATGGGAATAAAATAAAACATATTTCAGTGGTTCTCAATCTTTTATGGTTATTCCCTGGAAATGTGTTTGTAACTAGCGTACCCCTTGTATATATAGATAAAACTATAGTTGTAGTATAATAATGGGAATAAAATAAAACATATATATCAGTGGTTCTCAACCTTTTATGCTTCACGTACCCCCTGGATATTTGAATGTAACTGGCGTACCACTTGCTTAGATAGATAAAACAATAGTTATAGTATAACAATGGGAATAAAATAAAAAATATATATATCAGTGGTTCTCAAATTTTTTTGCTTCACGTACCCCCTAGAAATGTGTATGTAACTGTCGTACCCCTTGCATAGATAGATAAAACTATAGTTATAGTATAACAATGGAAATAAAATAAAACATATATATCAGTGGTCTCAACCTTTTATGCTTCACGTACCCCCTGGAAATGTGTATGTAACTGGCGTACCCCTTGCATAGATAGATAAAACATTAGTTATAGTATAACAATGGGAATAAAATAAACATATTTCAGTGGTTCTCAATCTTTTATGCTTACCCCTGGAAATGTGTATGTAACTAGCATACCCCTTGTATAGATAGATAAAACTATAGTTATATTATAGCAATGGGAATAAAATAAAACATATATATCAGTGGTTCTCAACCTTTTATGCTTCACGTATCCCCTGGAAATGTGTATATAACTGGCGTACATCTTGTATAGAGAGATAAATCTATAGTTATGGTATAACAATGGCAATAAAATGAAACATATATATCAGTGGTTCTCAACCTTTTATGCTTCACGTACCCCCTGGAAATGTGTATGTAACTGGCGTACCCCTTGTATAGATAGATAAATTTATAGTTATAGTATAACAATGGGAATAAAATAAAACATATATATCAGTGGTTCTCAATCTTTTATGTTTACCCCTGTAAATGTGTATGTAACTAGCGTACCCATTGTATAGATAGATAAAACTATAGCTATAGTAGAGCAAAGGGAATAAAATAAAACATATATTTCAGTGGTTCTCAACCTTTTATGCTTCACGTACCCCCTGGAAATGTGTATGTAACTGGCGTACCCTTGTATAGATAGATAAAAGTATTGTTATATTATAACAATGGGAATAAAATAAAACACATATACCAGTGGTTCTCAAACTTTTATGCTTCAAATACCCCATGGAAATGTGTATGTAACTACCGTACCCCTTGTATAGATAGATAAAACTATAGTTATAATATAGCAATGGGAATAAAATAAACATATATTTATATATACACATTAAATTTTGTATTGATAAATTACTTATATCGATAAACACAAATAATGACATTTTTGCACAGCAGTTTTGCCAATTTAGAGACTTTTGAGTTGTCATGGCATACCCGAAAATTTTTTGCTGCGTACTCCACGTTGAGAACCGCTACTTCAGGTGATCCCTTTTTAATGCGCTCAGTTTTTCGGATGAAAAAAATTCTTTCGATTTCGAAGTAAATGACCTTTAAAATATCTTTTTTTATTCAGTGCGGGATTAAGTGAGAATATGTTTGTAGTCTTATGATTTTCGTTTCCTGTAGTCGTTCCTTTTATTTTAGATGTTAGATTTCGAGCGGACAGAATAAAATCGAAATATAAGAATCCGTTGTATGGAAAGTCGGCCTAGCGATAATAATTCTCAAAATTGGTTGTTCTCCTTATCTCTAATGCATTTGATTGGTTGATGTTTTTTTGAAAATTTCGTTTTATTGACGGTCGTATTAGTGAGAAAGCAGATTATCCAATGAAGCTTTGTTTTGCAGTAGTGGATTTCTTTCATTTTCCGTTTACTACGTTAAGAAAGAACAGACTTCGAAAAAAATCCACCATAATGTGTTGTGGCATTAAAGATGGCAAATGCAAACCCTTCAGTGAACAACGGATTAAAGAGGGCAGATGCAAACCCTTCAGTGAAAAACGGATTAAAGAGAATAGATACAAATTCTGCACTTCTTTCGCGTAATTTAGAATTATTTTGGTCAGAAGGAATAGATTTGTTAAAAATTTCGTTGTATTCAATGTCGGATTAAAGAGAATAGAAATAGTTATCGACTATGCGGATATCTAAGCAAATTAGTTTTATTAAGTGCCTCGTCCCAGAGACTTCCGAGGAATGTCGAATTTGTTTGCTCTCAGCAGGAAGTTTAGGATTAATGACAGTAATTCAAATTATTCTAATCATTTCCTTATTTCCACCCAATTGTCGTATCCACCCAACTGTTTTCCACCCAGTTGTCGTACCCTCAGTTGTCGCATTCACCCAATTGTCTTATCCTCCCCTTTGTCGTACCCATCCAATTGTCGTATCCTCCCATTTATCATATCCATCCAATTGTCGTCCACCCAATCATCGCCCTCCCAGTTGACGTCCACTCAATTGTCGTGCTCTCATTTGTTTTATGATTTCATTAATCAATTAATAAGCATCCCAAATCAAGTGTTGTTATTAAATACACTCTGTGACATTAAAATTGCACCACTGAGGGAAAGTGAATGAATTTGCATGCAAATCATCACGTGAGTATAGTAGGGCAGTGATATATGCAAATGACTCCGCTTCCGTGACAAACACGTGGTATCCCGGGGAGACCAGAGGACAAAAAGTGAGCAGCTAAGCGAAATGTTTTAGGCGTTGTCTGCATCAAGCTACGAAAGAGTGCTGATAGACGAATGTAGGAGGTAACGGGAAGACATTTAATAACCATATCAGCGTATGGACGCATTTCAGTGTGGTCGGATTTTGAAGCTTAAATGACGATGAAACGATGGTTGGAAATTGTTGACTCCATCATCTGCAGAAGATAGTCAGAGGCATTACACAGAGTGAGGAGAAACTATCAGCCAAACTGAATCGCAGGTGAATTGCATGAATTTTTCCTCACACTCTGTTCAAGTTAATTTGCCGACCTGTAAGCGCTGCCATAGAAATTCCCATCCCGATTAGAGTAATTCCAGGAGGATGGTAATCGTAAAACTGCAGGCTCGGTTTCCATTGAATAGACTGAAGTTGTTTGTGTGCCACTGTGATGCTCAACTGGAAGTAGATCGGGTTAGAACTACCTGGAAAAAGGAATGGCAATGCAGTATCGTCAGCAATGAAGAACGTAATATGCCGAGTAATATTCCATTGCAAAGACTAGCGTTGACTGTGTGTCACTGTGAGGCTCGACTGGAGGTAAGATCGAGTTAGAGCTACCTGAAATAAGGAATGGCAATGCAGTATCGTCAGCAATGAAGGACGTAATATGCCGAGTAATATTCCATTGAAAAGACTGGCGTTGACTGTGTGCAACTGTGAGGCTCGACTGGAGGTAAGATCGAGTTAGAGCTACCTGAAATAAGGAATGGCAATGCAGTATCGTCAGCAATGAAGAACGTAATATGCCGAGTAATATTCCATTGAAAAGACTGGCGTTGACTGTGTGCAACTGTGAGGCTCGACTGGAGGTAAGATCGAGTTAGAGCTACCTGAAATAAGGAATGGCAATGCAGTATCGTCAGCAATGAAGGACGTAATATGCCGAGTAATATTCCATTGAAGAGACTGGCGTTGATTGTGTATCTCTATGAGGCTCGACTGGAGGTAGATCGGGTTAGAGCTACCTGGAATAAGGAATGGCAATGCAGTATCGTCAGCAATGAAGGACGTAATATGCCGAGTAATATTCCATTGAAAAGACTGGCGTTGACTGTGTGCCACTGTGAGGTTCGACTGGAGGTATGATCGAGTTACAGCTACCTGAAATAAGGAATGGCAATGCAGTGTCGTCAGCAATGAAGGACGTAATATGCTAATTAATATTCCATTGAATAGACTGAAGTTGTTTGTGTGCCACTGTGAGTTCCACTGGAGGTAAGATCGGGTTAGAGCTACCTGGAATAAGGAATGGCAATGCAATGTTGTCAGCAATGAAGGACGTAATATGCCGAGTAATATTCCATTGAATAGACTGAAGTTGTTTGTGTGCCACTGTGAGGTTCGACTGGAGGTAAGATCGGGTTAGAGCTACCTGGAATAAGGAATGGCAATGCAGTATCGTCAGCAATGAAGGACGTAATATGCCGAGTAATATTCCATTGAAAAGACTGGCGTTGACTGTGTGCCACTGTGAGGTTCGACTGGAGGTATGATCGAGTTACAGCTACCTGGAATAAGGAATGGCAATGCAGTGTCGTCAGCAATGAAGGACGTAATATGCTAATTAATATTCCATTGAATAGACTGAAGTTGTTTGTGTGCCACTGTGAGTTCCACTGGAGGTAAGATCGGGTTAGAGCTACCTGGAATAAGGAATGGCAATGCAATGTTGTCAGCAATGAAGGACGTAATATGCCGAGTAATATTCCATTGAATAGACTGAAGTTGTTTGTGTGCCACTGTGAGGTTCGACTGGAGGTAAGATCGGGTTAGAGCTACCTGGAATAAGGAATGGCAATGCAGTGTCGTCAGCAATGAAAGACGTAATATGCCGAGTAATATTCCATTGAATAGACTGAAGTTGTTTGTGTACCACTGTGCGGTTCGACTGGAGGTAAGATCGGGTTAGAGCTACCTGGAATAAGGAATGGCAACGCAGTGTCGTCAGCAATGAAGGACGTAATATGCCGAGTAATATTCCATTGAATAGACTGAAGTTTTTTGTGTGCCACTGTGAGGTTCGACTGGAGGTAAGATCGGGTTAGAGCTACCTGGAATAAGGAATGGCAATGCAGTGTCGTCAGCAATGAAGGACGTAATATGCCGAGTAATATTCCATTGAATAGACTGAAGTTGTTTGTGTGCCACTGTGAGGTTCGACTGGAGGTAAGATCGGGTTAGAGCTACCTGGAATAAGGAATGGCAATGCAGTGTCGTCAGCAATGAAGGACGTAATATGCCGAGTAATATTCCATTGAATAGACTGAAGTTTTTTGTGTGCCACTGTGAGGTTCGACTGGAGGTAAGATCGGGTTAGAGCTACCTGGAATAAGGAATGGCAGTGCAGTGTCGTCAGCAATGAAGGACGTAATATGCCGAGTAATATTCCATTGAATAGACTGAAGTTGTTTGTGTGCCACTGTGAGGTTCGACTGGAGGTATGATCGGGTTAGAGCTACCTGGAATAAGGAATGGCAACGCAGTGTTGTCAGCAATGATGGACTTAATATGCCGAGTAATATTCCATTGAATAGACTGAAGTTGTTTGTGTGCCACTGTGAGGTTCGACTGGAGGTAAGATCGGGTTAGAGCTACCTGGAATAAGGAATGGCAATGCAGTGTCGTCAGCAATGATGGACTTAATATGCCGAGTAATATTCCATTGAATAGACTGAAGTTGTTTGTGTGCCACTGTGAGGTTCGACTGGAGGTAAGATCGGGTTAGAGCTACCTGGAATAAGGAATGGCAATGCAGTGTCGTCAGCAATGAAGGACGTAATATGCTAAGTAATATTTCATTGAATAGACTGAAGTTGTTTGTGTGCCACTGTGAGGTTCCACTGGAATAAAGATCGGGTTAGAGCTACCTGGAATAAGGAATGGCAATGCAATGTCGTCAGTAATGAAGGACGTAATATGCCAAGTAATATTCCATTGAATAGACTGATGTTGATTGTGTGCCACTGTGAGGCTCGACTGGATCGAGGTAGAGCTACCTGGAATAAGTAATGGCAATGCAGTGTCGTCAGCATGAAGGACGTAATATGCCGAGCCTGCACCATGCAATGTCTCTAGCAACCGACTTCACCCAACTCTAAAATTCGATCACATTGAAACGAGTTCAGTTGTTGATATGTTTGTTAAAAGGTCTGTCCTGGTATCTTCTAGACTTCGTCCTCAATATCTTATATCAATACGTGATATCTGATATCATAACGTGATATCCCACAGATACCAGGTGTTTGTCGTGGAAACGTAATTATTTGTAAATATTACTTCCCTGCAGTCACATGGTGATTTGGATGCAAATCTGTTTACTCCTTGCGGGTGGTCCAATTTCACTGCTACAGAGTGTAAACAGGTTACTTATATGAAAAGTAAATTTAAAACATACGACCATCCATCTATCCTTACTGATATATATATGCTTGATGGGTTTCTGTTCACCGTGCAAGCAATTTCTACGAATAAAACGCAAACCGAATTCTTTAAAAGGGAACTTAATTTGCATAAAGTACTTACATAGTGTCTTTCATTGCTCCTACGAAAGCTGACACCAACTTGGCTGCCATTCCAAGTCCTATGCACAACAAACTAATGATCACCAGCCAAAGCGATCTAATGGAACGAAAGAAAGAATTATTGCAAATATTCACATATCTCTCACATAATCTGAGTTTCTTTGATTGTTGGACTTTTAGATCAGAAAGATCCACGAGTCACCAGTCGCCGGTCCGAAGCTAGGAAAAATTATTTTAGAAACATAACATTGATATGCCATAGTGCCACACTTTCTACATTACAACACTCCAGGCAGAGGCGACTCGCAACTAAAAAAAAAATTTTTTTTTGGGGGGGGGGGGGTAGTGTAGTAAATGAGAGTTCTGGGCCAATGTTAAAGTATAGGGATATCGTTTAAAGCTCGTCTCCCCAAAAGTGTCCCATAGGTTAACATGGGATTTCCTATACTTTAACATTGGCCCAGAACTCTCATTTACTACACTACTAACTACTACAATAGGGCCCGGATGTAGTGAAAAAAATGAGGGATGCCTGATACTGTAATGAACTGAATGAGACTGAAAATGTATTCTATAATGTGTGTTTTCTTCACTTTTCAGCTATTCTCAAAACGTTTTCATTTAACAAAACAATTTCGAAAAAGATTAAAAAACGAAAATATGTTCTTGTCCTTTCTACTTCAATTAGTATTTTGCCGTTCCAATCTAATAATTATCTATCTATATATATATACTGTATATCTATATTTATATACTGTATAAGTATTTCCCATTCCGTTAGAGTGGTATTTTGAAAACTATTCGTGAAAAATATGTCTAATGTACAGGTTTACTCTTTGGAGGAAACCTGTACATTACATACACTGTGGATGCCATATGTTGACGTCCACTTTCCACTTTCATGAAAAACTGATGGATTTTTATCTGCAAAGTTTTCTTCTTCTTCTCTTCGTAGATTGGACATATATTGTATATATTCGAACCAATCTACGAAGTCACTTTGGTGAACTTCTTGTGGTCATTGCCATTTTGATGAACCTCTTGGTGTTAGGATCTTCAGCTTCGAAAGATGATCGTCTCTATTAAAGATAACTAGCTGCTTGTAGGTGAATGATTTTTTAACAACTTCTTCCTCTGTGTCTTTTAACAACTTCTCCTGCTGTGTATGGGTGGCTCAGTCGGTAGCGCGCCAGGCTCGTAATCTGTAGTTCCCAGGTTCGAGTCCCAGCTGGGTCAGCATTGAGATTTATCTCCGCAGAATTCCCCGCCCTGCCACATTCAGTAGGGGACACCGATGGGCTTGGAAAGTCCGCCGTCCGTCGCATGGGACGTTAAGCCGTGGCCCTGTGTGCGGGAGAACCATACCCTGTGCACGTTAAAGAACACGCTCGATGGCCTTGACGGGAGGCTACCACCTGTCTCCCAACAGCTGTTCCAGTGGGTAACCTCCCCCAACATTCTCTGAGCCTTCGGGGTCCATGTGACCTGGCCATTTAGCCCATGGTGTGCAAAAAAAAGTGCCGCTCAGAGGTAAAACAACCCAACCCAGCTGCGTCAGCGTTGAGATTTATCTCCGCAGAATTCCCCGCCCTGCCACAGTCAGTAGGGGACACCAATGGGCTTGGAGAGGCAGCCGTCCGTCGGACGAGACGTTAAGCCATGGCCCAGCGTGCGGGAGAGCCATACACTGTGCACGTTAAAGAATACGTTGGATGGCCTTGACGGGAGGCTACTCGCAACAGCTGTTCCAGTGGGTCCCCTCCCCCTGCCTTCTCTGAGCCTTCGGGGTCCTTGTGACCTGGCCCATGGTCAATTGCCCATGGTGTGCAAAAAAGTGCCACTCAGAGGTAAAACAACCCAACCTGCTGTGTCTGTTTTAAAGTTCAAAGAGTTCTTCGCTGGCCAGCCGCTGAGAGTGGCTTTCCAACAATTGGTAAACACACTCTTCCTCCACCTCGAGATAAAGTTGTTTTCCAAGCTCCACCATTTTTTTTGCGCCTGACTCTACTTCTTCAAATGTACGTAAGTCATGAGCAAATTGTGGAATGAGTTCGTTCCAGATCCCATTCATATTTGAAGATGTTATCTCACGCCAGGCAGCGTCTATATTGTTGATCTCATCATAGATGTTATATTCCTTCCAGAGCTGCTTTCAGGTCATTCCACCGTCTGCTTCTGTTGCTAAGGCTACCTTAAACGTTCTTCGTGTGTAATAAGCCTTGAATGTAGCAATAACCCCCTGATCCATTGGCTATAAGAGGGAGGTGGTATTGGGAGGCAGGTACCCTACTTAACATTAAAATGAAAATCATTCAGATGAGGTGAATGGTCAGGAGCATTATGTAGTACTAGAAGGATCTTGAATGGAAGGTTGTTTGCAGCACAGTAGTTTTCTACTTGTGTTATGAAATGCTTGTGGAACCACTCCTTGATGACTTTGAGAGTAACCCAGGCCTTAGACATCCAGATGATTGGAAGCGAAGCTTTATGTTAAGTTTGCAGTAGAGTTAGCCTCTCCTTTGCTGCTTTGTACACGGGCATTTTCTATTCCTTCTTCACAATAGACATACGATCAGGCATATTTTTCGTCTATGTTAAAAATCTCTCCTCGATTTTAATCCTCATTAACAATAATGTCCCACAAGAACTTTGCATATTGTTTGCGAACCTCCTCATCGCCTATCACTACCTGTCTCACCGCTCACTTTAATGTGTATGAGATTTGTCCCTGCCTTGAAGCGTTGGAAAACTATCCATAACTTTTTTTTTTCGTTTCCGTTGCTTTGTCTTCCAGCCAGACACTTAAAGCATCTACATTCCCTCAATCACTGGACTTCTTTTCATACTTATGATTGTCGACTGCACTGGCACAGAATGCTTTACATGTTCAAAAATTCACTTTTTGTTCTGGAAAATTGTGTTCGCGATAGAGCGACTGAAGCTCAACACACATGCTACATCAGTCTGCCTCTCGCCGTTTTTCCACTCGTTTTATCCTCCTCCTCCTCCTCCTCCTCCTCCTCCTCCTCCTCCTCCTCCTCCTCCTCCTCCTCCTCCTCCTCCTCCTCCTCCTCCTCCTCCTCCTCCTCCTCCTCAAGCAGCCATGGGCTACGGAGGTCCAACCAGACCGTGCAATTTAGTTCTCCAAGCAAGTCTATTCTGAGCTACATCTGCTGCATCCGGCCACTGCACACCAATTCTAACAAGGTCCTGTTTGACATTGTCTGCCCACCGCATCCTAGGTCTCCCCTTCTTTCTGAGGCCTTTAGGCACACTGTTCATAACCCTATTCGCCAATCTATAATTATCCATACGGGCAACATGGCCAAACCAACGGAGTCTCTCTCTGTACAATATGTTGCTTAAAGGAGGTTGCAGACTCCTTTGCCTAACCTCATCATTAGTTACAAAGTTGAACCACCTAATGCCCAAGATACTGCGTAAGCATCTGGAATCGAAAGCATCTAGTTTCCTGTTATCTTGTTTACAAAGTGTCCAAGTTTCACTACCATGACTAACCCTAGAAAGAACCAAACTATTATACAGTCTAATTTTTGTCTTTAGGTGTATACGCCTATTTCTTTTATAATATGTAGTTTCATTTCCATTGTAATAAATTGCCGTTTGCCACTACTGCTCTCACTTCTTTTTCGCTTTGGGGCCATCTTAGGGAAAGAACAACATCTTTTGTAACAAGAAACACACTGATCCTACTCTGAACAAGAACAGGAACAAACCGAGGGACAAGCAGCGGCAGGAGGCCCACGGGTGGCTGACGCAATGTTACCAATACACGGCAGCTGATTTTGGTACTTCCCGCGCGTGGTTGAAAACCGTCGATATATTTTCGTAATACGGTATTTTTATTAATTTTGAGAAACTTTGTGCTCTGTACGTATCCACGAGTTGTATGTAAGTCTTTTGTAGTACGCAGAGGAGTGTCTGTTTTCGGTTATTGGTTACACTAGTAGAATCAGCCAATGAAATGTCATGGGCCACTACAAAATGGTGACCTGACTCCTGCAGTTCAGTGCTATTGTATTTCAGCGCATGTACATTTGTATCATCGTTTCGCAGATAGTGCAAAGATTCCTGGAGGTGACCGTAATGTTGTTATTCGTATTTACAATCCGAAACCAAGCAGACGTAGCTCTGATTCGCAAGATTAATGCCGTGATTGTCTTCATAACAACATGGCAAATAATGATTACAAAGACATTATGTCGATTTAGGTCTGACAAATAATGAATATTGCATTTCAGATCTGTTTATTATTTCTCATGATTGTTTTAGGTGGGGAAGTTTCCCAGTTAACCAAATGGACCACCTGGGGATAAGACTGCAGGTCACGCGAGGTCGTGATGCGGGGTTGGGTTGTTTTACCTCTGAGCGGCGTTTTTTTGAACACCATGGGCTAAATGGCCAGGTTACAAGACCTCGAAGGCTCAGAGAAGGTTGGAGGAAGGGACCCACTGGAACAACTGTTGGGAGACAGATGGTAGCCTCCCGTCAAGGCCATCCAACGGTTCTTGAACTTTGGGTTGTTTTACCTCTGAGGGTACGTTTTTGCACACCATGGGCTAAATAGCCAGGTCACATGGTCCCCGAAGGCTCAGAGAAGGTTGGGGGAGGGGACCCACTGGAACAACTGTTGCGAGACAGATGGTAGCCTCCCGTCAAGGTCATCCAACGGTTCCTTAACTTTGGGTTGTTTTACCTGTGAGGGTACTTTTTTGCACACAATGGGTTAAATAGCCAGATCACATGGTCCCCGAAGGCTCATAGAAGGTTGGGGAGGGGACCCACTAGAACACCTGTTGGGAGACAGATGGTAGCCTCCCGTCAAGGCCATCCAGCGTGTTCTTTAATGTGCACAGGGTATGGCTCTCCCACACACGGGGCTATAGCTTAACGTCCCATCCGACAGAAGGCGACCTTTCGAAGTCCATCGGTGTCCCCTACTGACCATGGGCAGGGCAGGGAAATTTTGGGGACATAAATCTCAACGCTGACCCAGCTGGGACTCGAACCTGGGAACTACAGATTACGAGCCTGGCGCGCTACGGACTGAGCCACCCCCGCCCCATATGATGCGGGGTGAGGATAGTCTTATGCGCATAGACATACCTTGTTTTTCGATGCAACATGTGGCCAGAAGCTGCAGGCACATGCTCAGTGAACGGATCTCAGAAATAGACTTTCCTTCGTGAGAGATTTCGCACTTTCAACCCCCCCTGTCAAAAGTTTCCCCGGTTTTGTTGATAGTGCCACGCCCCCCTCTCAAAAGAACCACCAACGTACCTCCCAAATTATCCGAAGTAAATAATTCTATAGAAATTTACCAAATCCTGGATTACATCAAAACCCGAACCCATTGAGAAGTAAGCAACATTAAGGTCCCGAAATATTATCAGTAATTATTATAGAAATATTTTCATGCAGAACTATCTGTCTGACCAGTTTTCATCATTTAGTTTTTTTCTCTGTTTATCACCAAACCTACTCTATTACCAGTCTCATCAACAGCTCTAATGAACGAATTCATCTCATCAACAACAGTAGCCAACATTGCCAATTCATCTGCATAATCTAAATCAGAAATTGTGAAATCTCTCTATTATTTTCGGCCAAAATCTTTCCCTTGCAGTGCATTTGGCATAGTATAATCAATAACCAAACTAAAGAGAAAAGGAGACAAAATGCATCCTTCTCTAACTCCATTAGCAGTGCCAAACCAATCGCTACAAGCCGTACCAACTCTCACACACGATTCAGTGTTATTATAGAGAGCTTTCATTACACGAACTAACGAGAAACATAGAACATATAAGAAAGTATCCTGAAATGAATGATGGAATAACACCAAAATTGCGCAAAATACATAGGGAGAAAGAATGTCTTCAGAATACACTAGAATGGAATCCGAATAACAGTAAAATACACAAGCACGACTAACAGAATCGCCTCAGTGCTGAAATAAATATGCTGAATTGGGAGGAGGAAATAAGAAAACGTGCACTGCTATGGATGGCAGAAAATCTGTAAAATCACGCAAGGTTCATTGAAATTGACGATAGACTATCTCCAAATTATAATACACTGGAATTGATGACAGAATAACTCCAAAATATAACGCATTGATGAGAGAATTGCTTAAAGATAGTAAATTATAGTGGAACGGATAGAGGAATAACTGCAAAATCACACTAAGTACCTGGAATGGAAGGTAAACTATCTTCCAAATATACTGGAATGGATCACAACATAACATCAAAATCACATAAAATACATCGGGATGACTGACAAAATTTAGGGAAACATTAAAATATACTGAAATGACAGTAAAGTACAAACTTTCGTAAAACACAGTGAAAATAATTGCAAAATGATTGTATGGCTTAATATCTGAGAAATCGCGAATTGTTCATTGAAATGAAACACCAAATATCTTCGAAAATATGCTAGAATGGATGACAAAATACCTTCAAAATGTACTGGAATGGATGACAAAATACCCTCAAAATGTACTGGAATGGTTGACAAAATAACTTCAAAATGTACTGGAATGGATGACAAAATACCTTCAAAATGTACTGGAATGGATGGCAAGATACCTTCAAAATGTACTGGAATGGATGGCAAGATACCTTCAAAATGTACTGGAACGGATAACAAGATACCTTCAAAATGTACTGGAATGGATGGCAAAATACCTTCAAAATGTACTGGAATAGTAACCAAAATATTCAAAAATTCACATAAAATACACCAGAGTTACTTAAAATCCCTAGAATATATTGAAATGGGTGGTGGAGTTATTAAAAAATCTCAATAAGCACACCGGAATGAGTGGCAGAATTGCTTAATGACGCTGAAATATGCTAAAATAACAGGTGAAATATATACACATTTCCTAGAATACAGTGAAATATGCAGCAAAATAAATGTAGGAATCTCGCAAAATATATAGTAATCATCATGAGAGCAAAACAATATATATTTATATACAACGGAATGTAGAGCAAAACAACTACCAACTCCAATCATATAAAATAGAGCGGAATGGCAAACGGAATTGATTAAAAACGCTAAAATATTCAGAAATGGGTGATGGAACGAATGCAAAATTTCATAAAATACACTGAATTAGCTGACAGTACAACTAAAAATTCCTACGAAATATATAAGAATAGCAAAGAGAACTGTTTTTAAACAGTAAACTAGAGGAGAGTGCCAGACATATGAACTGAAAAATCACACAAAGTGCTTTGGAATGGATGGCAGAATATCTTCAAACTGTAAACGATTGAAAGACACAACAAGCGAAAAAAATCCTACAATGAGAGACAGAATTGTCCCCCAAACAGAAAATATACTGACAGACTTTGGTTAAGGTTGTTTTACCTCTGAGCGGCACTTTTTTGTACACCATTGGCTAAATGGCCAGGTCGCATGGACCCAGAAGGCTCAGAGAAGGTTTGGGGAAGGGACCAACTGGAACAGCTGTTGGGAGACAGATGGTAGCCTACCGACAAGGCCATCCAGCGTGTTCTTTAACGTGCACAGGGTATGGCTCTCCCGCACACGGGGCCATGGTTTAACTTCCCATCTGATGGACAGTGACCTTTACAAGCCCATCGGTGTCCTCTACCAGGGTGGAGAATTTTTGCAGAGATAAATCTCAAAGCTGTCCAAGCTGGGACTCGAACCTGGGAACTGCAGATTACGAGCGTGGCACGCTAGCGACTGAGCCACTCCCGCCCCAGTGATTAGGGAACTTGCGACTGTTTCATCAAGGCAAACTTTGTGTGCTGTGCTATCTCTTGACTGAGGTAGTGGTCAGCAATAAATTCGGTCTTAGTTGGGCATTCCTTGCGTGAGAAGACCTCTAACACTAGGATTCTTCTCTGTCCAAAATGTCGCAAATAAATAAAAATATAACTGATGGAATACCTGCAAAATATCATGAAATACACTGAAATATGAGTAACAGTGAACTGTAAGAGGATAAACGTTATTGAATGGGTGAAAAATTTGGATGAACTAAATATTATACGGCTTGTAAATGGTAGCTAGGGGTAAACTGGAAGGAGAGCTGTGTACCAATCCCCAGTGATGATGCACAGAACCGGCCAGGTCTAGCACCTAATGTCCGACCCCGCCTTCTCGTGGTGCAGGCCGTTAGTACCTTTCAAAAGAGATATTCTCTTTTGGAAGGGAACGGAAGGGGAGGGGCTGCCAGTTCAGTATGGCCTACTGATCTGGCCATCTATGGCCACTTTTTTCTTTTTTTTGAACCCTGCTGAGGAGTGGTCAACTTCACAGGGTCCTGGTGCTGACCATTTATACCTACTAGACTGGACTTGTTTATGGATTTGAGCTTGATTATGGATCCTGGACTTGCTGCACTGGTGGGCCTCTGTTGAGGGAGAGTCTGCCGCTGTGTTTTCTGTTTGCTTCTGGGTTGCCAGCTCTAAGTGAACAGAGGCAAGGGATACCTTATATCAGCTGGTGGATAATCCTAATCAGAGGCCATCGCAGGTACCTGAACCTTACTTATCTAGTTGGGCATCGTCAAGCCTAAACTGGAGTAATGTGTCTCAGGCAGGCCATGTGGCTCTTGAAAAAGTTCACTTGAAAAGGTGGTGCCTGAAGTTCCTACCAGCATCGGTGACTTCAGCCTTTAGCGGAGGAGGAACAGGTCTTTGCCCCATGCCTGCGATCAGGGGGCTGTTTGATATTGTTGGCCCTACCAATCTCAATAAACCTAATTTCTTTAAAAATCCTACTAATCATTTTCTCTCTGCAGGAACGTGGAACGTGAGGACATTACATAGAGATTATTCTCTTGATGTCCTCATGCAGGAATTCCAGCGCTATAACCTAGATATTCTAGGCTTGCAAGAGACCAGATGGACAGGTAAAGGTGAGATACTTAAAAATAACTTTAAATTACTCTTTACAGGGAGGGAGGATGGAAAGCATCACCAAGGCGTGGGTCTGCTGCTCAGCAAACATGCTAGTGATGCTCTTCTAGGATATGAGTGCATTAATGAAAGGTTTCTTACAGCAAAATTTCAGACAAGCATTAAAGACTTGAATGTTATATGCTGTTATGCCCCCACTGAGGATTCTGATGAGGATGAGAAGGATAGGTTTTACAGACAACTTCAGGATATTTTGAATTCTGTCAAGAAAGGAGATATTACCCTTGTTCTTGGTGACTTCAATGCCAAAGTTGGTACCGACTCTGACCTTTGGGGAGGAGTAATTGGCCCTTTTGGTATTGGTAGCTGCAATGGCAATGGGCAACGTCTCCTACATGTAGGTAAACTCAATGGTTTCAGAATAACTAACACATATTACAAATACCGCGACATACATAAACACACATGGGTTTCACCTGATGGGCTGCATAAGAATATGATTGATTATATATTAATTAACAGCAAATGGGCTAGTTCTGTTAGGAATACCAGGTCATATAGGGGAGCTGAAATTGGATCTGACCATTACCTTGTAAAAAGTGTCTTGCAACTTAAACTTAAAAAGTGTTGTGCTAGGGTTAAAAAATTTGCCTTTAATACTGAAGCTCTGAAAGACCCAGTTATAGCTAAAGCTTACCATGATAGGTTACTTAGTCATTATGACAGTCATGGTTTGCTTACTACTGATGTTGAGGAATATGAGAACATTTTAAACAGGCTTTTTTGGAAACTAACCAGTACCCTTTTAGGAAAAAAGGAGCAGAGGAGGCAAAATTATTTGAGTTATAAGGCACTTGAGCTTATTTCAGAAAGAAGGAACTGCAGGAATGTCCTTAATCAGTACCCTACTAGTCCTAATAGAAAGGATTACATAGAGCTTAATAAACGTGTAAAGGATCAGTTAGCTGCTGATAAGAATCTTTGGCTTGATGGCCTTGCTGACAAAGCTGAGGAAGCAGTTAGGCAGCACAACAGCAGAGAGCTGTACCAGATAGTTAATGTTTTATGTGGTAGAAAACGGGCAGGCATACAAGGATTGAAGGATAAAAATGGTAAGGTTGTAGAAGGGGAGGATTCTGTCATGACTAGGTGGGCTGAGCATTTGAGTGATGTTCTAAACAATGTGGTTAGTTCTACTCCCATTGTTTGTAATGATGATAGATTCATTAGCAGCTTTAATGTTGGCCCTATAACACATTCTGAAGTTAGTTTGGCTATTTCTAAACTTAAACTTCATAAATCCCCAGGGGTGGATGAAATTACTACGGAAATACTTAGAGCTGGGAATGTTTCAGTTACCATTTGGATGACTGAAATTTTGAATAACTTTTATGATAAAGGCATGGTTCCTAAAGATTTTACCAGAGCTATTATTATCCCTATTTTCAAAAAAGGTGATCGCAGTTCTTGTGATAACTATAGGGGTATCAGCACAATCATGGAAAGAACCTACCAGGTAAAGTTCTTTCCATGATTGTGCTTAATAGAATTAAGAATCTGGTTGACAGGCAATTGCGTGATGAGCAATGTGGATTCAGAAGTGGTAGGGGATGTGTAGATCAGATATTTTCACTTAGGCAGATTCTTGAGAAATGTTTAGAGTTTCAGAAACCTTTGGTTGCTAGCTTTGTTGATTTCAAAAAGGCTTTCGACTCTGTTGATCGTCATAATTTGTGGTTGATTGTGGGATCATATGGTACACCAGACAAGTTAGTTAACATTATGAAAGCTCTCTATAATAACACTGAGTCATGTGTGAGGGTTGGTAAGTCTTGTAGCAATTGGTTTAGCATTACTTCTGGTGTTCGACAAGGGTGCATTTTGTCTCCTTTTCTCTTTAGCTTGGTTATTGATTATGTTATGCGAAATTCACTTCATGGGAAAGATTTTGGCCTTAAATGGACTGGAGATACGAAACTTTCTGATTTAGATTATGCTGATGATTTAGCCCTTTTGGCAAATGATGTTGATGAGATGAACTCTTTCATTCGAGCTGTTGATGAGATGAACTCTTTCATTCGAGCTGTTGATGAGACTGGTAGTAGAGTAGGTTTGGTTATAAACAGAGAGAAAACTAAAGTGATGAAAATTGGTCAGGCAGGTTGTGATTCAGTTAATCTGAATGGTTGCAGTCTTGAGCAGGTGTCACAGTTTAATTATCTTGGGAGCTATGTAACAGATACTGGAGATGTGCAGCATGAGATTAACAGACGAATAGGGATTGCTGCCGGGACTTTTAAGAATCTATGGAGATTGTGGAGAAATAGGCGTATACACCTAAAGACTAAAATTAGACTGTATAATAGTTTGATTCTTTCTAGGGTTAGTTATGGTAGTGAAACTTGAACGCTGTGTAAGCAAGATAGCAGGAAACTAGATGCTTTTGATTCTAGATACTTACGCAGTATCTTGGGTATTAGGTGGTTTGACTTTGTAACTAATGATGAGGTTAGGCAAAGGAGTCTGCAACCTCCTTTAAGCAGCATATTGTGCAGAGAGAGACTCCGCTGGTTTGGCCATGTTGCCCGTATGTATAATTATAGATTGGCGAATAGGGTTATGAACAGTGTGCCTCGAGGCCTCAGAAGGAGGGGGAGACCTAGGATGCGGTGGGCTGACGATGTCAAACAGGACCTTGTTAGAATTGGTGTACAGTGGCCGGATGCAGCAGATGTAGCTCAGGACAGATATGCTTGGAGAATTAAACTGCGCGGTCTGGTTGGACCTCCGTAGCCCATGGCTGCTTGAGGATGAGGATGGAAATATTATACGAGAATTGTCGACCACCTATCAAACGATTTTCAGAAAAAAAAGGAATAGAGTAAATTTATTCTGTTCCATGGACTGGACAGATATATGGCTCTGAGCTTGATTATGGATCCTGATTTTGCTGCACTGGTGGGCTTCTGTGGAGGGAAAATCTTCCGCTGTGTTTTCTGTTTGTTTGTGGGTTGACAGCCCCAAGTGAATAGATTCGCAGGATATGTTTATTAGCTGGTGGATAATCCTGAGCAGAAGTCATCGCAGGCACCTGAACCTTTTGCTTCTATTCGCATCGTCAAATTCTACATTGGAGGGAGTCTTCCAGTGTAGATGGCTTCATGTGTCTGCGATTAGGGGGCCTTGCCCCATGTGTCTGCGAGTCCTTGCCCCATGTGTTGCCCCCATGTGTCTGCGAGTCCTTGCCCCATTTAGTCCTTGCCCCATGTGTCTGCGATTAGGGGGCTGTTTGATATTGTCGGCATTCCCTCTCTCAATAAGCATAGTTTCTTTAAACATCCCACTAACCATTTTCTCTCCATAGGTAATTGGAATGTGAGGACTCTGCACAAAGCTTTTTCTCTTGATGTCCTCACACAAGAATTCTACCGTTATAATTTAGATATTCTCGGCTTGCAAGAGACCAGATGGACAGATAAAGGTCAGATTCTTAAAAATAATCTTAAATTTCTCTTTTCAGGGAGGGACGACAATAAGCATCACCAAGGCGTGGGTCTGCTTCTCAGCAGACACGCTAGCGATGCTCTTCTAGGATATGAGTGCATTAATGAAAGGTTTCTTACAGCAAAATTTCAGACAAGCGTTAAAGACTTGAATGTTATCTGCTGTTATGCCCCCATTGAGGATGCAGATGAGGATGAGAAGGATAGTTTTTATGGACAACTTCAGGATATTTTGAATTTTGTCAAGAAAGATGTTACCCTTGTTCTAGGTGACTTCAATGCGAAAGTTGGTACTGACTCTGACCTTTGGGGAGTGATAGGCCCTTTCGGTATTGGTAGCTGCAATGGCAATGGGCAACGTCTCCTACAGGTAAGTAAACTCAATGGATTCAGAATAACTAACACTTATTATAAACACCGCGACATACATAAGTACACATGGGTTTCACCCGATGGGCTGCATAAGAATACGATTGATTATATATTAATTAACAGCAAATGGGCTAGTTCTGTTAGGAATACCAGGTCATATAGGGGAGCTGAAATTGGATCTGACCATTACCTTGTAAAAAGTGTCTTGCAACTTAAACTTAAAAAGTGTCTTGCAACTTAAACTTAAAAAGTGTTGTGCTAGGGTAAAAAAAATTACTTTTAATACTGAAACTCTGAAAGACCCAGTTATAGCCAAAGCTTACCATGATAGGTTACTTAGTCATTATGACAGTCATGGTTTGCTTACTACTGAAGTTGAGGAAGAATGGGATCATTTTAAACAGGCTTTTTTGGACACTAACAGTACTCTTTTAGGAAAAAAGGAGCAGAAGAGACAGAATTATCTGAGTGTTAAGGCACTTGAGCTTATTTCAGAAAGAAAAAACTGCAGGAATGTCCTTAATCAATACCCTACTAGTCCTAATAGAAAGCATTACAGAGAACTTAATAAACGTGTAAAAGATCAGTTAGCTGCTGATAAGAATCTTTGGCTTGATGGTTTGGCTGACAAAGCCGAGGAAGCAGTTAGACAGCACAACAGCAGAGAGCTGTATCAGATAGTTAATGTTTCGTGTGGTAGAAAACGGAAAGGCATACAGGGATTGAAGGATAAACAAGGTAAGGTTATAGAAGGTGAGGATTCTGTCATGGCTAGGTGGGCTGAGCATTTCAGTGATGTTCTAAACAATGTGGTTAGTTCAACTCCCATTGTTTGCAATGATGATAGATGCATTGGTGGCTTTAATGTTGGCCCTATAACACAATCTGAAGTTAGTTTGGCTATTTCTAAACTTA
Organism: Ryuthela nishihirai; assembly: GCA_038380435.1. Classification (NCBI taxonomy): domain Eukaryota; kingdom Metazoa; phylum Arthropoda; class Arachnida; order Araneae; family Heptathelidae; genus Ryuthela; species Ryuthela nishihirai. The sequence continues at coordinate 36,305,648 of JAWZYU010000022.1, forward strand.
AACTTCATAAATCCCCAGGGGTAGATGAAATTACTACGGAATTGCTTAAAGCTGGGAATGTTTCTATTACCACTTGGATGAGTGAAATTTTGAATATCTTTTATGATAAAGGCATGGTTCCTAAGGATTTTACCAGAGCTATTATTATCCTTATTTTCAAAAAAGTGATAGCAGTTCTTGTGATAACTCTAGGGGTATCAGCCTACTCTCTGTTCCAGGTAAAGTTCTTTTTTTCAATTGCGTGATGAGCAATGTGGATTCAGAAGTGGTAGGGGATGTGTAGATCAGATATTTTCACTCAGGCAGATTCTTGAGAAATGTTTAGAGTTTCAGAAACCTTTGGTTGCTAGCTTTGTTGATTTCAAAAAGGCTTTCGACTCTGTTGATCGTCATAATTTGTGGTTGATTGTGAAATCATATGGTATACCAGACAAGTTAGTTAACATAATGAAAGCTCTCTATAATAACACTGAGTCGTGTGTGAGAGTTGGTAAGTCTTGTAGCAATTGGTTTAGCATTACTTCTGGTGTTCGACAAGGGTGCATTTTGTCTCCTTTTCTCTTTAGCTTGGTTATTGATTATGTTATGCGAAATTCACTTCAAGGGAAAGATTTTGGCCTAAAATGGACTGGAGATACGAAAATTTCTGATTTAGATTATGCTGATGATTTAGCCCTTTTGGCAAATGATGTTGATGAGATGAACTCTTTCATTCGAGCTGTTGATGAAACTGGTAGTAGAGTAGGTTTGGAAATAAACAGAGAGAAAACTAAAGTGATGAAAATTGGTCAGGCAGGTTGTGTTTCGATTAATCTGAATGGTTGCAATCTTTAGCAGGTGTCACAATTTAATTATCTTGGGAGCTATGTAACAGATACTGGAGATGTGCAGCATGAGATTAACAGACGAATAGGGATTGCTGCCGGGACTTTTAAGAATTTATGGAGAATGTGGAGAAATAGGCGTATACACCTAAAGACTAAAATTAGACTGTATAATAGTTTGATTCTTTCTAGGGTTAGTTATGGTAGTGAAACTTGGACGCTGTGTAAACAAGATAGCAGGAAACCAGATGCTTTGATTCTATATGCTTACGCAGTATCTTGGGCATTAGGTGGTTCAACTCTGTAACTAATGATGAGGTTAGGCAAAGGGCTTTGCAACCTCCTTTAAGCAGCATATTGTGCAGAGAGAGATTCCGTTGGTTTGGCCAACGGAGAGACTCCGTTGGTTTGGCCATGTTGCCCGTATGAATAATTATAGGTTGGCGAATAGGGTTATGAACAGTGTGCCTAGAGGCCTCAGAAGGAGGGGGAGACCTAGGATGCGGTGGGCAGACAATGTCAAACAGGACCTTGTTAGAATTGGTGTGCAGTGGCCAGATGCAGTAAATGTAGCCCAGGGTAAACTTGCTTGGAGAACTAAATTGCACGGTTTGGTTGGACCTCCGTAGCCCATGGCTGCTTGAGGATGATGATGATGATGATGATGATGATAATACTTAGAGCCGTCACGTGGCCGAGTGGTTAGCGCGCTTGGCTACTGATCTAAGAGACCTGGGTTCGAACCCCGGATAAGGCAGGGACGTTTGTGTTGTTTTTCTGCTGAGGTCCTGCCATCCTCACAGACTTTCTACTGTGGCGTATTAAACTGCCAGTCTCCTGTCAGACCTCTGTGGCAAGCAGCTGATTGAGGGTTTTTAAATTTTTTTAAAATTTTTGATGACTTAGAATAACGAATTTCCGTTAGTGGAAATTCGTTCATCATATATGTAATTATTACTGTTTAAAAAGCTCTTTAATATTCAAAGTATCTTCTGCCTTGAATGACACAATAAATGAAGAGAATGAATAGAAAAAGTCTTCAAACATACCCTGCGACATTCTCTTTTGATGTGGGATCAACTTAAAATTACAAAATATTTACCAAGTGCAGACAAACGTGAGTGTCAACACTGGAAAACTCTCAGTCCCGTGCTGCAGGAAAGCCTCCTTTTAACCTAACAATGCGGAAAAATTCCCTTTGAAACGGAACACATACACATTTGACCCTGCTCAAAAAGTTTCGCTCTTCTTGCATAAGTTTCTAGAAAACTACACAAAATGAAGTTGCATCTTGCAAATTCATGGTCTCAATCCTCCCCATCCTCTTAAAAGTAGCCTCCATCTTGTTTCAGTCTAACGCTATTAGATATTCTTGTTCAGACGGGTTCCAAAGTTTACACTACATATTCCAAACCGTGACGTCATCTTCCCATATCTGGACTTGCCAGTGTTACTCTAGCGAACGCCCCCAGACGTTAGCATATCGTTTAAAGAGTGAGTTTGTGAACACACGCATTCTATAGTTGATCAAAGTGATCAAGTTTTAGAGAGTATCCGAGAGTAACGTAATTTTTACCATAGGGTAATATATAGAATGCCCCGAATTGTGATGGCACAATTCGGGGCATTCTATATATTCTATATATACACAACTGGCAATTGCCAGATATTTTTTCTGAATTCTATAATCAACCATAGTGTTCGGATACTTTTTTGAGCGACTGTACGTAACGTCCGCTATTATTGAACATTCTAAATCAGTTCTCCTTTCCTGCTGGGCCCTGCACGTGAGGGGCCTCACCGCATCTATCAGCTTTCAAAATTAGCAAAAAATTAACGCGTCTGATACCGTTAGATGAACTTCGTCCTGAAGAAAAATTCATGACCAACTTGTGATTACATGAACATTAGATGTTCCGGTTACCTGGACATTGATACATTAGCAGAAATATTTGTTGATACTGCTTGGAAACGCGGTCTGTTGCGTTTTGTAGATTCTGGATTTTATGCACTCTGAAATATGGTGCTTTGTTGCACACGGATTAGCATCGTTTGCAATTTGGGTGTGCAGGGTACGATTCCCAAGCCACAATCACAGCGATTTTTGAGCTCTCTGTTTACCTATCGCCATTTTACAGTTGGTTGAATCATTCAACATTTGGATACGAAGTCAACAAAGCACAGCTGTAAAGCCTTGTTGGCCATAATCAGTGATAATAAAATTACTTCTATGCCATCGAACATCATTAAACCTTTATGAGCATGGCAACTTGGGTTGGGTTGTTTTACCTCTGAGCGCCACTTTTTTGCACACAATGGGCTAAATGGCCAGGTCACATGGACCTCGAAGTCTCAGAGAAGGTTGGGGGAGGGGACCCACTGGAACAGCTGTTGGGAGACAGATAGTAGCCTCCCGTCAAGGCCATCCAGCGTGTTCTTTAATGTTGGGTTGTTTTACCTCTGAGCGGTACTTTTTTGCACACCATGGGCTAAATGGCCAGGTCACATGGACCCCGAAGTCTCAGAGAAGGTTGGGGGAGGGGACCCACTGGAACAGCTGTTGGGAGACAGATGGTAGCCTCCCGTCAAGGCCATCCAGCGTGTTCTTTAACGTGCACAGGGTATGGCTCTCCCGCACACGGGGCCACGGTTTAACGTCCCATCCGACGGACGGCGGCCTTTCCAAGCCCATCGGTGTCCCCTACTGACCGTGGGCAGGGCGGGGAATTTTTTCGGAGATAAATCTCAACGCTGATCCAGCTGGGACTCGAATCTGGGAACTACAGATTACGAGCCTGGCGCGCTACCGATTGAACCACTCCTGCTCCATGGCAACATGGTCGTATGGTTTTACTAAAAAGCGAAGGCTCACGTGGAATTGAAATGAAAGGGAACAAGGCTCCCATAAACGAACTACAAATATCTAGTGTAGATCATGAAAATACAATTGAAATACGGGCGTAACCATGGGGGGGGGGAGAGGAGGGGGAGGCTCCCCCCCAAAGTAACTCGGAGTTGGAAAAATTCGAAGCGACTTCGTAGAATCTAGGTGAGTTGTAAAAATTTGGAATCTTTTTTTTTGTAAAATTAAGGGGAGTTGCCAAAAACGAGGCAATTTGACAAATCTAGGGCAGTTTGTAAAATGGAGAGACGGAAAAATTTAGAGAAGGTGGCAAAATTCGAAGCCACTTAATAAAATACAGGTGAGTTGGCAAATTCTTGGGGAGTTGGCAAAATTCGGAGTGACTTAGCAAAATTCAGGTGAAACATAAAAATTGGGATTTTTCTGTGAAATTATGGCGAGTTGACAAAATCTAGGGGCAGTTGGCAAAATCGTGGGGAGTTGGCAAAATTCAGGTGAGATGTAAAAATTGGAATCTTTTTTCTGTAAAATCATGGCATGTTGGCAAAATCTAGGCAACTTCGCAATATCTAGGAGAGTTGGCAAAATTCAGAGTGACTTTGCAAAAATCAGGTGAGATGTAAAAATTGGGATTTTTTTCTGTAAAATTGTGGCGAGTTGGCAAAATCGAGGAAAGTTGGCAAAATACGGGCGAGCTGTGAAAATTGGGATTGTTTTTGTGAAATTAAGGAGAGTTGACAAACTCTTTGACCGAAGTCTAAGTAGCGAGTCTCATGTATTGGAATGCAAGGGGATCTTTGACTCTGGTGGACTTATTATGCAACTGTCGACGTCTCTAATTATTTAAGATGAAGATGCAGTGAGTTAAAACTCCCCTCTTTTCCCATTGTTAATGTATTTGAAGGAAAGAAGATTTCACTTACGTTGAGACTGGGATGAAAGAAACCGGTCCAATGAAAAGAATTCCGATGCTGGTGAAGCAGTAGCCCATGATGGAAATGGCAAAAGTGTCCACCTGAGAGAAAAATAATATTTCATAATCAGTTAGGTGAAATTAGGCTTCTATGAGTTTACAAGTCAGTATTATGATTTGAAATATTTTATGATCATCCAATCGATACATTTTATGATGACCAGTTTTGAAGAAAGGATCTCAATCGAGTGATGATAAGAAGAAAAAGTTGGCGCTCGAAAGATCCTGAGGTCTTCTGATGATAAAGAAATCCTTTGTTGTGCTTAATTTCTACCCCTATGGTGACGTCAGCTTCTCTCTGATGAGGAAAGAAGTCTTTGTCTCGTGCAGCGATGAGGTGTCTGTTTAATATTGGCAATACCAATCTCAATAAACCTAGTTTCTTTTGAAAATCTACTAACCATTTTCGGCTACCTGGAACGCAGGAATAAATAGCATTTGAAAGTTCTCAGGCGTGAATTGCAGCACTCTAACTTAAAGACATTCCGTCTTGCGAAAGAACGATGGACAGTTGAAGTGCCACATCCTCCTTTATTTGAGCTAGACCTCGAAAATCGCCAATAGGCTAACTTAGGACATTTCCGTTGTGTCCTTCAGTGTCGTCTCGCAACTAAGCGTTTACGACCTTTATTAACATTGGAGCTGGGTAGATAATTAAGTTCTAAAATTAAAATGTTTGCAATACTCAACTCTGCGGGATAGGAATCCCTTACTGTGCTACTGATAGTTTCAACAAAATAAAAACTCAGTCTTTTTAAATGATTCAAAGTAAAATGGTTCATGGGATCGGCTGATCAATCCGATGAAAGACAGAGAGTTCCTGGTTACTCAAATGATCTATTTTCGTGAGCAAAGGAGCTTCTTTTCCCTTGGGCACCTTCAATCCAATATTAACAACTTACCTTTTATTACCTTTTCTTTTCATTGTCTACCCGATTGACTACACTGGTGCTCAAAATTAACCCTTTCACGACCAAGGGAAACATTTTCCCCATTTTAAAATTGGTGATTGTCCTATTTAATTATAACCTTATCTGCATTTTTTATACAGAATGTCAAAATAGAACGTATGCCGAACGCAATTACGTAAACGGGAACGTTTAGAAAACAAAAACAGAACTGTCAGGACGCATAATATATGTACTATGTGCAATGTCCATCTTTGCCTCACTACCAAAAGGAATTGCTTCGCAGAATATCATAATTAGCACATCAATTTGTATAGTAATTTTATTTCATAATTTTGTATTATTTTAGTTAACATTTTGTTCTAATAAACCAATAAATAAAAGACATTGCATAATAAGCCTAACTATAATTTGTGTTACCTTTATAGTCCATTGGGAAAAATATTTCCCATAAAATTCCAAAAAAACTACACATTGTTATGTATTTTTCTTATGATTTTTATTTATTTTACGTCTAAACAAACTAAAATAAACAGTTACATACTAATATTTATTCTTAGAAACCTTATGGTCCTGAAAGGGTTAAAGGATAATCGACGAAAACGAAGTATAGCTGCCGATGTATGTAAAAGAATGCAGTGAAAATGGGCGAACTTGGAAAATACGCTACGCGGAAAACATTCCCGCATTTACAGCTGCCGGTACGTAAATCAGAATATACAAATTAGGAATGCTTTAAAAAGATGCATGAGTCTACTCGCGGCTTGTAGCTTTTCTAGGGAATTCTTGCTTGCATTTCAGTGGCATACGATGCCCCGAAGACATCGTATAGAGGATTTTCAGCTGTGGAGAGAGATTGGAAGGATGGAAGCAGGTCAGTACCAGACAGAAGTTTCCAGAGCATTCAATGTTCCAGAAAATGTCCTGGCAAGACTCTGGAGACATTCGTTCTCCATTCGTTCAAGACTCTGGAGACATTCTGATAACAGACAGGAGATGTTCGTCGTCGACCAGGACAAGGCAGTCCCAGAGCTTGCAACCGATATTACCAAAACACAAATACTTACAGATGGAACAGAGCGATGAGCACTAGGCAACTAACTGTCTTTGGAGCTTGCAGCAGCTACACGAACGAGGGTATGAAGGCCTTCATAACAGGAGACCTGTTATTTGTGTCCCTTCAACTCCCACTGCCTTGCGAGCTCATTTGACGTGGAGTCGTTAACATCACACTTGGAGTCCAGACCAGTTGGCGCATGTTACGTTCACAGATGAATCGCGATTCAGATTAAGTACTGATTCGCGAGGTGTTCCCATCTGGAGCGAACCAGGGACCCTCAACAGTCCTCGAACATCAGAGAAATGGACTACTCTGGTGGCCGTGGCGTGATGCTTGGGGCAGGAATCATGGCGAATGGACGTACACCCTGGTGGCCGTGGCGTGATGCTTGGGGCAGGAATCATGACGAATGGACGTACACACCTGCACATCTTTCTGAGTGGCTCTGTTACTACCCTGCGGTACAAAGACGAGTTCCTGAACCCATATGTGAGCCCATTCCGGGGAGACATCCGCCCACATTTTATTCCTCTGACGATAACACCGCCCTCACCGAACTCATGTGATCGACGATATTCTCGAAGAGGAAGATATTAGCCGAATGGAGTGGCCACCCATATCTTCTGACCTCAATCCCGTTCAGCACGTATGGGATGCTTTAGGGCGACGCATCGGAGCTCGCCAGACCCTTCCCAGAACATTGTAAGACCTCAGAACAACACTTGTCAAGGATTACCTCAAGACCTCATCAATTTCCCTCATAAACAGTATGAGGAGTCGTTGCTTGAGCTGCATGGCTGTCGGGGGGGGGGGATCATACTCCATATTAACACACCTCATGTCGTACGTAACAGACTTTAAGTATTGTTCCATGGACTGCTCCTTCCTATCAATTGCACGATTATGATCTTAACGCATGCGCGTTATACGACTATGAATTTCTTCTTCTTGATTTACATTTGTAATGTAATAATAAACCTCTTTACCAAATGTCGTTGTATTCCCTTAAAAATACTTCGAGTTATCTTCGAATTTATACATTATCATTTAATTTTGAACACCAGTGTATTATAGGTTAGTAAATATAAACAAGCAGATAACTTATCAGCTAATTAAACGAATGATAACAGATATGTATTCACATTACACGAAGGCAGGCAGCGGCGTTCACAGAATTTTCTTACAGAGGAGGGGCGGGGAGTTCAAAATTTAGAGATTATGCTAGGTATTTAAAAATCAATATAGATAATATATCAGGCAGTATAATTTGATAAATATAAATAATCGGAAACGTCAACTATGAGGGAAATATTTACTCTTAATTTACCGTTGATATCAACAATAAACAAAAAGAGTAAACATTTCGCTGATAATTGAACTTGCCATCTTCGGAAAAAAATCTTTCAAATTGGGAAGTTTTTTTAATTCATTATTTACCTTATTAAAAATTACTAAAACATGCAAACCTTATTTTATAGAGAGTCCAGACTTCATGGACCATGCACCAAGGCACCAAGGACCAATGCACCAAGGCACCAAGGACCAATGCACCAAGGCACCATGGACCAATGCACCAAGACACCATGGACCAATGCACCAACGCACCATGGACCAATGCACCAAGGCACCAAGGACCAATGCACCAAGGCACCATGGACCAATGCACCAAGGCACCATGGACCAATGCATTAAGGCACCATGGACCAATGCACCCAGGTTATTTGCTGGATTCACAGCACATATGCTAAACGTGGCGAATAATTTCTTCTGAGCTCAACCGTACAGCAAGGGCAGAGGCTACGAAAAACCAAAGGCACCAAAACCATTCCCTACAATATCATGAACTACTCATGTACAATGCAAGATGACGTCAAGTCGTCGAGGGTTGCCGCTCTTCTCCGCTTCATTGGCCTTTGGTGCTAAGGCAGTGGAATCACGACAAAGTATGATACATTGGGAGTCTCTTCGCTGTTTACGGTGAGGCGGCAACGTTTCTATATTTGGTAATCGGTTAATTATATTCGTTTCTGCAGCATGGAGGACGAGCAATTCAGTTCTCTTACCTCTAAGTGGCACTTTTTTGCACACAATGATCTAAATGACCAAGCCACAAGGATTTGGTTGGTTGGTTGTTTTACCGCGGAGCGGCACTTTTTTGCACACCATGGGCTAAATGGCCAGGTCACAAGGACCCCGAAGGTTCAGAGAAGATTGGGGGAGGGGACCCACTGGAACAGCTGTTGGGAGACAGATGGTAGCCTCCCGTCAAGGTCATCTAGCGTGTTCTTTAACTTTGGGTTGTTTTACCTCTGAGCGGCACTTTTTTGCACACCATAGGCTAAATGGCCAGGTCACAAGGACCCCGAAGGTTCAGAGAAGATTGGGGGAGGGGACCCACTGGAACAGCTGTTGGGAGACAGATGGTAGCCTCCCGTCAAGGCCATCCAGCATGTTCTTTAACGTGCACAGGGTATGGCTCTCCGTACACGGAGCCACGACTTAACGTCCCATACGATGGACGGTGGTCTTTCCAAGCCCATCGATGTCCCCTACAGACCGTGGGCAGGGCGGGGAATTTTGCGGAGATAAGTGTCAACGCTGACCCAGCTAGGACTCGAACCTGGGAACTGCAGATTACGAGCCTGGCGCGCTACCGACTGAGCCACCCCCACCCCCCAAGCCACAAGGATCTCAGAGAGGGTTAGTGGAGGGGATCCACTGGACAGCTGTTAAGAGACAGATGATAACCACCTGTAAAGGCCGTCCACTGTGTTCCTTAATGTGCACAGGACCATAGCACACAGGGCCACAGCTTAAAGTCCTATCTGAGAGACGGCAGCCTATCCAAGTCCATCTTTGTCCTCCACTGGCCGCGGGCAGGGAATGGAGTTTGCGGAGATAAATCTCAGTGCTGGCCCAGCTGGACTCGAACCTGGGAACTGCAGATTATGAACCTGGTTCCCTCCCGACTTAACCTACCCTCGTCCCAGGCAATTCAGTAAAAGAAGGAGACGTGTTGTTTCTCCGTGGATTCCTCACTTCTGAAGTTGCAGGAGGATGTAAACGATCCTTAGGATGGCATCAAAGTCCCTCTTTAAGCTCATTTCTGTGAACTAAATGGCTGCGACCAAGATGTCCAACATCTCTCGCAAAATGATTAATAAAACAACTTTAAACAGCTATTCTGCTATGATAGACGTCGTGCTCCTTGTACAGTCGCTCAAAAAATATCCGAACACTATGGTTGATTACAGAATTCAGAAAAAATATCTGGCAACGATTTTTTTAGAAATTAGTGATCGTGTCACGTGACACGAAGGTTGCCAGATCACTAATTTCTAAAATAATCGTTGCCAGATATTTTCTCTGAATTCTGTAATCAACTATAGTGTTCGGGTATTTTTTTGAGCGACTGTACGTCTTTCGGCTCTGAAATTTACAACATGTCACTTGAGCAGGCATTTATCTAGATAACATGACTCTGGCGTGATTAATGGGTTGTTTTTCATAATCCTTGATGAGAGGGACAGTTGTTCACTTTTGTTCTATGATGATGCAGCTGAATGAGAATAGGGGACTTCTATGTGCCACGGGATTCCCAGCTACGGAGCTGTGAATATGCCTCGTGGCTGGCTGTCGCATCGTCCTTTCATTCAAATGTAATTTTATGGCCTTAACCTATTGTTTCGCTTTTAAACACATTAGCATGTCCTTAATCTAGGAATGGCTGCGATTTCGATCGTACGAGTTTTCTTCGTTTTCCAAGATTGCTGGTTTACTGGAAACTTTCACCGGCAAAAATATGGTTCGAAATCCTGTTTACGATTTTGGTATTCTTCGAAGGTGTATGTCTCTGGCATCTGAATTGTTGTTGTTTGGTGATCCGTGAAAAGGTGGAGGGAGGTGTGCGAGGGCTCTCTATGTAAATGCTCTAATCGATACTGTAACCTTTGGGCAGGATATGGGCAATAGCAATGGAGGAACATCTCCTTCACCTGACGCAAACTCATTGCCAGATTATCCAATCGGCATAGCAGACACTGCGCAGGGCCCTACAAGGTAAGATGGTCCTGCTTTACTGTTCGCAAGGATGTGCAAGGTAAGGTGGTCCTCCTCTCCTGTTCGCAAGGATGTGCAAGGTAAGGTTGTCCTCCTCTCCTGTTCACAAGGATGTGCAAGGTAAGGTTGTCCTCCTCTCCTGTTCGCAAAGATGTGCAAGGTAAGGCGGTCCTCCTCTCCTGTTCGCAAGGATGTGCAAGGTAAGGTGGTCCTCCTCTCCTGTTCGCAAGGATGTGCAAGGTAAGGTGGTCCTCCTCTCCTGTTCACAAGGATGTGCAAGGTAAGGTGGTCCTCCTCTCCTGTTCGCAACGATGTGCAAGGTAAGGTGGTCCTCCACTCCTGTTCACAAGGATGTGCAAGGTAAGGTGGTCCTCCTCTCCTGTTCGCAACGATGTGCAAGGTAAGGTGGTCCTCCTCTCCTGTTCGCAAGGATGTGCAAGGTAAGGTGGTCCTCCTCTCCTGTTCGCAACGATGTGCAAGGTAAGGTGGTCCTCCTCTCCTGTTCACAAGGATGTGCAAGGTAAGGTGGTCCTCCTCTCCTGTTCGCAACGATGTGCAAGGTAAGGTGGTCCTCCTCTCCTGTTCACAAGGATGTGCAAGGTAAGGTGGTTCTCCTCTCCTGTTCACAAGGATGTGCAAGGTAAGATGGTCCTGCTTTACTGTTCGCAAGGATGTGCAAGGTAAGGTGGTCCTCCTCTCCTGTTCGCAAGGATGTGCAAGGTAAGGTTGTCCTCCTCTCCTGTTCACAAGGATGTGCAAGGTAAGGTGGTCCTCCTCTCCTGTTCGCAACGATGTGCAAGGTAAGGTGGTCCTCCTCTCCTGTTCGCAAGGATGTGCAAGGTAAGGTGGTCCTCCTCTCCTGTTCGCAACGATGTGCAAGGTAAGGTGGTCCTCCTCTCCTGTTCACAAGGATGTGCAAGGTAAGGTGGTCCTCCTCTCCTGTTCACAAGGATGTGCAAGGTAAGGTGGTCCTGCTTTCCTGTTCACAAGGATGTGCTAGGTAAGGTGGTCCTTCTTTTCCTGTTCACAAGGATGTGCAAGGTAAGGTAGTCCTCCTTTCGTGTTCACAAGGATGTGCAAGGTAAGGTGGTCCTCCTTTCCTGTTCGCAAGGATGTGCAAGGTAAGGTGGTCCTCCTCTCCTCTTCGCAAGGATGTGCAAGGTAAGGTGGTCCTCATCTCCTGTTCGCAAGGATGTTCAAGGTAAGGTGGTCCTCCTCTCCTGTTCGCAACGATGTGCAAGATAAGGTGGTCCTCCTCTCCTGTTCCCAAGGATGTGCAAGGTAAGGTGGTCCTCCTCTCCTGTTCCCAAGGATGTGCAAGGTAAGGTGGTCCTGCTGTCCTGTTCGCAAGGATGTGCAAGGTAAGGTGGTCCTCCTTTCCTGTTCACAAGGATGTGCAAGGTAAGGTGGTCCTGCTTTCGTGTTCACAAGGATGTGCATGGTAAGGTGGTCCTCCTTTCCTGTTCACAATAATGTGCAAGGTAAGGTGGTCCTCCTTTCGTGTTCACAAGGGTGTGCAAGGTAAGGTGGTCCTCCTTTCTTGTTCACAAGGATGTGCAAGGTAAGGTGGTCCCCCTTTTCTGTTCACAAGGATGTGCAAGGTAAGGTGGTCCTCCTTTCCTGTTCGCAAGGATGTGCAAGGTAAGGTGGTCCTCCTCTCCTGTTTGCAACGATATGCAAGGTAAGGTGGTCCTCCTCTCCTGTTCGCAAGGATGTGCAAGGTAAGGTGGTCCTCCTCTCCTGTTCACAAGGATGTGCAAGGTAAGGTGCTCCTGCTTTCCTGTTCACAAGGATGTGCAAGGTAAGGTGGTCCTCCTTTTCTGTTCACAAGGATGTGCAAGGTAAGGTGGTCCTCCTTTCCTTTTCACAAGGATGTGCAAGGTAAAGTGGTCCTTTCCTGTTCACAAGGATGTGCAAGGAAGGTGGTCCTTTCCTGTTCACAAGGATGTGCAAGGTAAGGTGGTCCTCCTTTCCTGTTCACATCGAAAATAACTCATTGAAAAATATCTTGAGAGAAGAGTTCGAAAAGGAATTAATTCAATTTCGATGAACATGTTATGGACGAAGTCAAGGAATTAGAAGATGAAAAAGTTTCTGGAAGCTCATGGATATCATGAGATGAGTTTATCAGAGAAATTCGATTCAAATATTCCCATTCCATTTAGCATTTATCTGATGAAGTCATGATCAGCCTGTGAAGGAGAAAACTCCATTATTAAAACTTTCTCATGTGAAAAATGGAGAAAACAATGCGTGTATAAAGTTTGAATTCACTGGAGTCTGATATTCACACAAACGATTTTTTTAAGAACTCTTTTTCCTTTATCGATAAAGAAATTCGCTGATTTATTTTTATAACTCACAGAATAAAACTCTATTTTGGTTTTTGTTAGGCAAAGGAGTCGGCGACCTCCTTTAAGCAGCATATTGTGCAGAGAGAGACTCCGTTGGTTTGGCCATGTTGTCCGTATGAATAATTATAGATTGGCGAATAGGGTTATGAACAGTGTGCCTAAAGGCCTCAGAAAGAAGGGGAGACCTAGGATGCGGTGGGCAGACAATGTCAAACAGGACCTTGTTAGAATTGGTGTGCAGTGGCCAGATGCAGTAGATGTAGCTCAGGACAGATCTGGTTGGAGAACTAAATTGCACGGTCTGGTTGGACCTCCGTTGCCCATGGCTGCTTGAGGATGAGGATGATGCTTTAGAGTTATCCACTAATGAAGACCCCATATCTATGGATCACATTTCTATACTTAAATGATTATTAAAAAAATTATATAATGAATGAACTATGACTAATTACCTACCCCTTTATCACAGATCCAACCCCAGAAGGGTGTAGTTAACGCATAGATACCTCCATTAATGATGAAGATTGTTCCGAGCTTCACTGGAGACAGTTGAAACTAAAGAAAAATAAAAATGTTACAGAGAATATTTCAATTTCGTGAACCAAATCTTAAATTCGTCATTTGCGCTTCTATAGACAAAAAATGTTGTCTGATTGCAGGAATTGCCTCGAAAGTGTGGGAAGTTTCCCTGTGAACTGCAGCTGGGTCAGCGTTGAGATTTATCTCCGCAAAATTCCCCTCCCTGCCCACGGTCAGTAGGGGACACCGATGGGCTTTTAAAGGCCGCCGTCCGTCGGATGGGACGTTAAGCCGTGTCCCCGTGTACGGGAGAGCCATACCCTGTGCACATTAAAGAACACGCTAGATGGCCTTGACGGGAGACTACCATCTGTCTCCCAACAGCTGTTCCAGTGGGTCCCCTCCCTCAACCTTCTCTGAGCCTTCGGGGTCCTTGTGAACCCTCATTTAGCCCATGGTGTGCCGCTCAGAGGTAAAACAACCCAATGTATTTCGAAATAGCTGGTATAGAATAAACAGGTTTCAGACCCGTTACCTAGTAGAGAGAATGTGTCGAACCCGGTTGCTATTAATGGTTTAAAACTCATCTCGTGATTAAGCTACAGATCTCAAACTAATTACGTTCAGTGAGAACTATACGTTAAATGTGTCGGAAGCGATCTCAACCCGTTACTTTCGGTTTCTCGGGTTCGAGTCTTTCGATATTTAAAGTGCAATAACTTTTTTTTTTAAATGAGCTAAAGACTTGGTTTCAACGTTAGTAGTTAAAGCTAATCGAGTTCTATAATCTGGCCAACTAAAACCCAGTTTCGGATCGCTCACTTAGTAGAAAAACGGTTTCAACTCCATCGCATTTAATGCTTAAAAACTCATTCCCTAATTGCGCTACGGAACTCGGACAAATTTCGAAGTATTCCTTTCAGCGAATTCTAAACATTAAATGCATTGGAAATGGCCCCGGTGCGTTATTTTTTGAGGGTTGCAATCTTTTTAGTCCAATAACGTTTTTTCTGTCTGAGATGTAGGCCTGATTTTAATAAAGATGGCAAAGATCCAGTGAGTGTTATGACCAAAAGGAAAGCGGCATCGACCCCGATTAAAAATTGAATTATTATTTGACTTGTAATTAGCTACATCACGTAGTGGTCTTTTTTTTTTCACAATATTAGATCAATTATTGCTGGTAATCTTAGCACATATGATCTCAATTAGTTAAGTAAGGTAATGACTACTTGAATTTTATGTTCAATAATTCTCCAGAGAGAGTACAAAATGAATTTCGTAATTAATTTTAAAATCTACCATTTTAAATATTACCATAATGGTAATAGAACTGATAGTATTAGCTTTATTAAGGTAATTAAGTAGTATTTACTACGTAGTTTACAATTTATCTCAAATGAAATTGAACATTGCCATCTGACAGCGAGGGTTGAGTTGTTTTACCTCTGAGCGGCACCTTTTTGCACACAATGGTCTAAATGGCCAGGTCACAAGGAACTCGAAGGCTCAGAGAAGGTTAGGGGAAGGGACCCACTGGAACAGCTGTTGGGAGACAGATGGTAGCCTCCCGTCAAGGCCAATCCAGCGTGTTCTTTAACGTGCACAGTGTATGGCTCTCCCTACACGGGGCCATCGATTAACGTCACATCCGACGGACGGCAGCCTTTCCAAGCCCATCGGTGTCCCCTACTGACTGTGGGCAGGGCGGGGAGTTTTGCGGAGATAAATCACAACGCTGACCCAGCTGGGACTCGAACCTGGGAACTGCAGATTACGAGCCTGGCGCTCTACCGACTGAGCCACCCCCGCCCCTCCGACAGCGAGAGTAACGCCATCTAAATTATTTGTGATATGACGATTTTAATTAAGTGTAACTCACATTTCCCACATTTCGGCCCCACTCATTTAGTCGCTGTTGGCAACGAGTTTTTGCTGCTCACAACTCGAAAGTTGCTCGTTTGCTAGATTATCGCACACGCTTTTTTTATATATACTGCTCACAAAAATTAGGGGATATATTATCGCTTTATATTCATTTTGAAATATCCCCTAATTTTTGTCAGCAGTATATATATAAACAAGTTGTGCGAGACAAAATTCTGTTGTTCTAATATCTTAAACTCATAACACTTGTTAGCAGTATACTTGTTTCATCGCTTAAATATATCTGTTATGCATAAAGAATTAAATATTATGGGCTGCCAACCATAAATGTAAGTAGTAGTCTTTTTGGTAATTACACAAATAAATCTGATGATATTGGAAACAACATAACTGTTGCTGTTGAATGGCAATTTTCTATCAAACGAGTAGAAATTCTCAGCATTCTGATGAATATATTCATCCAGTGAGAATCAGCATGGTGCGGATCACAGTTTTATATTAGCGGGCAACGTATTTTGCGGGAAAATATCACTTCTTCATCAAAATATCAATTCTGATATATTCTTGGCAGATTAAGTTTACAAATTTTTCGCTGAGTAATTCCTATAAATTCTTAGCAAGGGAAGACGTTGGCGGACTAATTCTAACAGATACGTGGCAGATTAAGATTATCTCTCACTATGTTGATGGCAGACTAATTCCTACAAAGTATTCACTGACAAATTCCTAGAAATATTTGGGAGACTAATTCCAATAAATTCTTGGCAGAATAATTCCTAGAAACACTTGGTATACTAATTTTACAAATATTTGGCAGACTAAGATGTTGAACGACTAAGATCTTGGCAGACTAATTCTGTCTGTTGGAGATTAATTCTTACAAATTCTTGGTAAACAAATTCCCTCAAATATTCCCCCCCCCCCCCCCCGAGAGGGAACCACCTTGTCGTGGTGTGGGCTAGAGTGCCTTAGTGAATTTGAGGGCTCCGCTGGCTGGTATTAGGGGGAACCTTGGTCTGCCGGGGCCCCGATGGAACGACTGGGCCTTAGTGAAGTTGAGGGCTTCGCTGACTGGTATTGGGGGTACCTTGGCCCGACGGGGCCTCGATGGAACGACTGGGCCTTAGTGAAGTTGAGGGTTCCGCTGACTGGTATTGGGGGGAACCTTGGTCGGACAGGGCCCCGAAGGAACGACCTGGCCTTAGTGATGTTGAGGGCTCCGCTGACTGGTATTGTGGGGAAACCTGGTCTGAAGGGGCCCCGATGGAACGACTGGGCCTTAGTGAACTTGAGGGCTCCGCTGCCTGGCATTGGGGGAACCTTGTCGGATGGGGCCCCGATGGAACGACTAGGCCTTTGTGAAGTTGAGGGCTCCGCCAACTGGTATTGAAGGAACCTTGGTCAGACGGGGCCCCGATGCAATGACTAGGCTTTTTTGAAGTTGACTGCCCCACTGACTGGTATTGGGGGAACCTTTGTCGGACGGGGCCCCGATGGAACGACTGGGCCTTAGTGAAGTTGAGGGCTTCGCTGACTGGTATTGGGGGTACCTTGGTCGGACAGGGCCCCGATGGAACGACTGGGCCTTAGTGAAGTTGAGGGCTCCCCTGACTGGTATTGGGGGAACCTTGTCTGACGGGGCCCTGATGGAACGACTAGGCCTTTATGAAGTTGAGGGCTCCGCCAACTGGTGTTGGGGGAACCTTGGTCGGATGGGGCCCCGATGGAACGACTGGGCCTTAGTGAAGTTGAGGGCTCTGCTGACTGGTATTGGGGGGACCTTGGTCGGATGGGGCCCCGATGGAACGACTGGGCCTTAGTGAAATTGAGGGTTCCACTGACTGGTACTGAAGGAACCTTAGTCGGACGGGGTCCCGATGTAACGACTAGGCATTTGTGAAGTTGCGGGCTCCGCCAACTGCTATTGGGGGAACCTTGGTCAGACGGGCCCCGATGGAATGACTGGGCTTTAGTGAAGTTCAGGGCTCCGCGGACTGGTATTGGGGGAACCTTGGTCAGACGGGGCCCTGATGGAACGACTGGGCCTTAGTGAAGTTGAGGGCTCCGCTGCCTGGTATTGGGGAAAACCTTGGTCTGACGGGGCCCCGATGGAATGACTGGGTCTTAGTGAAGTTGAGGGCTTCGCTGACTGGTATTGGGGGGAACCTTAATCGGAAGGGGCCCCGATGCAATGACTGGGCCTTAGTGAATTTGAGGGCTCCGCTGACTGGTATTGTGGGGAAACTTGGTCTGACGGGGCCCCGAATGGAACGACTGGGCCTTAGTGAAGTTGAGGGCTCCGCTGCCTGGTATTGGGGAAAACCTTGGTCTGACAGGGCCCGGATGGAACGACCAGGCCTTAGTGAAGTTGAGGGCTCCGCTGACTGGTATTGGGGGGAACCTAGGTCGGACGGGGCCCCGATGGAACGACTGGGCTTTAGTGATGTTGAGGGCTCCGCTGACTGTTATCGGGGGAACCGTGGTCGGACGGGGCCCCGATGGAACGACTGGGCCTTAGTGAAGTTGAGGGCTCTGCTGACTGGTATTGGGGGAACCTTGGTCGGACGGGGTCCCGATGGAACGACTAGGCCTTAGTGAAGTTGAGGGCTCCGCTGGCTGGTATTGGGGAGAACCTTGGTCTGACGGGGCCCTGATGGAACGACTGGGCCTTATTGAAGTTGAGGGCTCCACTGACTAGTATTGGGGGAACATTGGTCGGACGGGGCCCCGATGGAACGACTTTGCCTTAGTGAAGTTGAGGGCTCCGCTGACTGGTATTGGGGAAAACCTTGGTCGGACGGGGCCCCGACGGAACGACTGGGCCTTAGTAAAGTTGAGGGCTCCGCTGACTGGTATTGGGGGGAACCTTGGTCGGACGGGGCCCGATGGAACGACTGGGCCTTAGTGAAGTTGAGGGCTTCGCTGACTGGTATTGGGGAAAACCTTGGTTTGACGGAGCCCCGATGGAATGACTGGGCCTTAGTGAAGTTGAGGGCTCCACTGACTGGTATTGGGGAAAACCTTGGTGTGACGGGTCCCGATGGAACTACTGGGCCTTTAGTAAAGTTGAGGGCTCCGCTGACTGGTATTGGCGGAAACCTTGGTCTGACGGGGCCCTGATGGAACGACTGGGCCTTATTGAAGTTGAGGGCTCCACTGACTAGTATTGGGGGAACATTGGTCGGACGGGGCCCCGATGGAACGACTTTGCCTTAGTGAAGTTGAGGGCTCCGCTGACTGGTATTGGGGAAAACCTTGGTCTGACGGGGCCCCGATGGAATGACTGGGCCTTAGTGAAGTTGAGGGCTCCACTGACTGGTATTGGGGAAAACCTTGGTGTGACGGATCCCGATGGAACTACTGGGCCTTTAGTAAAGTTGAGGGCTCCGCTGACTGGTATTGGCAGAAACCTTGGTCGGACGGGGCCCCGATTGAAGGACTAGGCCTTAGTGAAGTTGAGGGCTCCACTGACTAGTATTGGGGGAACATTGGTCGGACGGGGGCCCGATGGAACGACTGGGCCTTAGTGAAGTTGAGGGCTTCGCTGACTGGTATTGGGGGTACCTGGGTCGGACGGGGCCAAGATGGAACGACTGGACCTTAGTGAAGCTGAGGGCTTCGCTGACTGGTATTGTGGGGAAACGTGGTCGGACGGGCCCCGATGGAATGACTGGGCCTTAGTGAAGTTGAGGGCTCCGCTGACTGGTATTGTGGGGAAACTTGGTCGGACGGTCCCCGATGGAACGACTGGGCCTTAGTGAAGTTGAGGGCTCCGCTGACTGGTATTGTGGGGAAATGTGGTCGGACGGGCTCCGATGGAACGACTGGGCCTTAGTGAAGTTGAGGGCTCCGCTGACTGGTATTGGGGGAACCTTGGTCGAACGGGGCCCCGATGGAATGGCCTGAAAAGGCCGGACTAAGCGTTCCCATCACGGGACCCGAAGCAACTTGAATAGTATATCCTTGTTTGTGGCTAACCAGGGCGCAGATTAAATTTAGGTTTTGACCGATGGTTGAACTTTACTTCTATAGTACTGTTCGCCATAGGTAGTCGTGGGGTGAGCTGCATCTATATGGTGTTGTCTTGCCCTCGACCGTAGGTAGTGGAGATTTTGGCATTATCCCTATAGATGAAGTGCAGTTCTTGAAATGCGGAACATCTGGGTTTTGTCATTCAATTAAATTTTCTACAAATATTGGAAAATTATCAGACTAATTGTGACAAATTTTTGGCAGAGTAATTCCAACAAATGCTTGGCAGTCCAATTCTTACCAGATTTTAATAATCCAAATACGAATACTTGATAGCTTAAAAACTATGTAATTTTGAGTAGACGAAATACGGCAAATACTTAGGCAAAATTGTTTTTGGTAAAAGGAAATGAAAGTCTTACTAAGTTTGCCAACTTCAGAGTCTGCCATTGATTTGGTAAAATAGTTCCTACAAATATTTGGTAGCCTAAACCCTTCTAAGTTGATAATACACTAATTCTTATAAATTTTTTGTAGAATAATTGTTACAAATTCTCGGCAGACTAAATCTTACAAATTTTCTGTAAACTACATCGTTCTAAGTTAATGGTAGACTGATTCTTTCTAAGGTGATAATGTATCCAGAATTTCTAAGAATTAATCTTTCTAAACTGATGATTAGTAGCCTAATACATTGCAACTTGATGGATGGTTCAAGGAATTGGTGTGCAGAGAATTTGTAAGAAGTAGCCTATCAACCACATCGTTTCTATCCAAAATTTTGTAAGAATGAGCTTGTCAAGATTAATATAAAACCAAGGACTTGTAAGATTTAATCTGCCAAGAATCTGTGCACATTATTCTGTCACGGTCTTGGTCTGACCAGAATTTTGTACTAATTATTCTGCCATGGTCTTGGTCTTCACTGAATTTTGTCAGAATTATTCTGCCAAATAATATAGTCATAATTACTTTGTGAAGAATATGCAAGCATTAGTCTGCCAATGATCTTCTCAGAATTATTTTTGAGATTAATGTTTTCGGAATTGGTCTGCCTCATCTAAACTCATTCACCCAACATCTTAATCTGGTAAAAATATGTAGCAATTAATCTGCCAAGAATTTGTAGAAATTGGTCTGCCAACGACTTAGTTAGAATGACTTTGCCACGAATTTGTAACATTTAGTGTCCAACATCTTATCCTGCCAAGTATTTGTAGCAATGTCTCCCAAGAATTTAAGGAAATTCGTCTGCACAAATCCATTTGTAAATACTATGTCAAGAATTTGTAAGAATTAATCCGCCATCAAATTTGTGAAAATTAGCAGGCCAACGCCTTAGTTTGCAAAAAACGTAGTTGGCCAGCATCTTAATCTGCCAAATATTTGTAAATGGTGTTCTACCAAGTATTTCTAGGTATTAGTTCGCCAAGAATTCGTTGGGTTTAGTGTATGAAGAATTTGTGGGAATTAATCGGACAAGAATTTGTAGAAATTAGTCTGACAACAATTTAGTTAGAATTAATCTGCCAAAAATGTTGTCAGAAATATTCTACCGAAAACATATGTTTTCGGTAGAATAATCTAAAATTAGTCAGCCAACGACTTAGCTAAAATTAGTCGTCCAAGAATTTGTATACATTAGTGTGACAACAACTTAGTCAGAATTAGTCTGACAAAATCAGACAGAATTTGTAGGAATTGGTCTGCCAAAGACTTAGAATTCGTCTGCCAAGAAATTGTAGGTGTCAGTTTACTAAGAATTTATAGAAATTAGACAGGACCAATGTATTCAGAAATAATCTACCAAAAACTTAGAATTAATCGGCCAACACATTATTCTGTTAAGTATTTGTAGGAATCAATTAATAATTAAGAATTTCAAGGACATAATCTACAACAACTTGGTCAGAATTAGTGTGCCAAGAACTTAGTCGGGCAACATCTAAATTTTCCATATATTTGTAGAAGTAGTCTGCCAATAATTTGTTGAAATTACGCTACCAAGAATTTGTCGGAATTAGTCTGATAATTTTCTAATATTTGTAGGAATTTGGTTACCAAGAATTTGTAAGAATTAATCTCCAACAGACAGAATTAGTCTGCCAAGATCTTAGTCGTTCAACATCTTAGTCTGCCAAATATTTGTAAAATTAGTATACCAAGTGTTTCTAGGAATTATTCTGCCAAAAATTTGTTGGAATTAGTCTCCCAAGTATTTCTAGGAATTTGTCAGTGAATACTTTGTAGGAATTAGTGTGCCATCAACATAGTGACAGATAATCTGCCACGTATCTGTTAGAATTAGTCCGCCAACGTCTTCCCTTGCTAAGAATTTATAGGAATTACTCAGCGAAAAATTTGTAAACTTAATCTGCCAAGAATATATCAGAATTGATATTTTGATGAAGAAGTGATATTTTCCCGCAAAATACGTTGCCCGCTAATATAAAACTGTGATCCGCACCATGCTGATTCTCACTGGATGAATATATTCATCAAAATGCTGAGAATTTCTACGCGTTTGATAGAAAATTGCCATTCAACAGCAAAAATTGTGTAGTTGCCAATATCATGAGAAATAATTGTGTAGTTTCTTGCTGAATATATCATTGCAGATTGAATATTATATATAAATTATATACCGTACATAATACTAATTCATTACATTAATTTTACAAAAATTTGTAAAAAAACTATTTTTATCATAAAATGTCCCCAATCCATTTCCATTCCATTCCTTTTTTTTGGTATAATTTCTCTTTTTTGAAAGACAATGTTCAAGTTTTATTTAACATTTAACATATTACACTAACATTTCTCTTTTTACAAGAATTAGTGTTCATTGGAATTATATTTTTGTTCCAATAACGTACAATATAACACTTTCAATCAGTTATTTCCCACTGGAATCAGTGCTCGTTTGTGGGATGTAAATATTTATATGAATACTTTTATAAAATATATAACAACCCTAAGTTATAACAATACAAATGCTAAAATTCCTCAACATCAGAAATATTTACAACTCAGTCCTGGACATTGCTTAAAAATTGTTTACAATTCAAAATATTTAGGTGAAAAGGACCACATTATATAATTTACTTGCCAAAAATATGTAACGAGAGTAAACATATTCTTTCTAACCAATACCTCATTCAATAAAATTATTTTCAGATAATTTTGTGTGTCTTTGAAAACTTTTGATACATTCTATACTCCAGTTTTGTTTCAGATGTTTTAATACTTTAAAAGCATATAATTTTCTTAATGATATAAAACCCAAAATATTGAAAATTTCTCTTCCTCTTCTTTTTTCCTGCACACATTGCAAAGCTTTCATATACTTATCATAAGGAAAGGAAAAGGAAAGGAAAAAATAAAAGAAAAAGTCCTCACGTGCTACCGTTTCTTGTGTCTATGATGAGCACGAGAGTGTAAATCCTCGCCTTAATGGATCCGATGATTTTTCCATCATTTGCTTCGTATCCCACAGAGGAGAGAGATCGCAGATGAGCTCTGGCCTAGATCCTCCCTAAGGGATGTCTGTCTGCCTGGTGCCAGGCCCATAGAGACAAACATCATATGGCCGGGCATAACAAAGATATGTAAATAAAATAAATAAATACCCCTCAAACAGCTGCTTGCCACAGAGGTCTGAAAGGAGCTTGTCAGTTTAATACGCCATAGTAGAAGGTCTGTGAGGATGGTGGGAACTTAGCAGAAAGAAAACACAAATATCCATGGCTTACCGGGGATCGAACCCAGGTCCCTCTGATTAACCAAGCGTGCTAACCACTCAGCCGCGACAACAAGAGGCAAATCGCCTGGAATATCATATATCTCAGTTTGCATTTTAAAGTCAAAGAATTTAGCTCATCTCCAACCACTAGCGCACTTCAGCCCATAAGCTGATGAAAAAGGTAAATCACATTGATGGCATTGTTTACACGCTAATGATTTTCAAATGTCGCCACACTCTCCCCAACTGCTCTAAATAACAGAACAAAGCTAGAGACGTTCAAAAAGTTCTTGACACGTGTCTGTAGATTTGTACTCATTTCTCCAAAGTTAACAAGCTAATACTCATTTGAAAGCTTATCTAAACTTGTCGTTACATGTTAGAAACAAAGGCAATATCATCATTTCTCTTCGCTGGCAGTACAGTCGCTCTAAAAAGCATCCGAACACTGTGGTTGATTACAGAATTCAGAAAAAATATCTGGCAACTTTTTTTAGAAATTAGTGATCTGGCAACTTTCGTGTCACGTGATACGAAGGTTGCCAGATCACTAATTTCTGAAAAAGTTGCCAGATATTTTTCCTGAATTCTGTAATCAACCATAGTGTTCGGATAATTTTTTGAGCGACTGTACCTAAAGTTGTTACTATGGAACCTACTAAAGAAGGGGAAATATTTAACATTTTCAGAAGGATGCACCTTAGAGATGACGCGAAAAAAATTCATGCCGGTTTATCATAAGTGGGGATCATGCATATTAACAGGCCTTCGAAACGCATCCATCCCATAACAGTGTCATATTAACAGGACTTCGAAGCGCATCCATCCCATAAGAGTGTCATATTAACAGGACTTCGAAGCGCATCTATCCCATAAGAGTGTCATATTAACAGGACTTCGAAGCGCATCCATCTCATAACAGTGTCATATCAACAGGTCTTCGAAGCGCATCCATCCCATAAGAGTGTATATTAACAGGACTTCGAAGCGCATCTATCCCATAAGAGTGTCATATTAACAGGACTTCGAAGCGCATCCATCCCCATAAGAGTGTCATATTAACAGGCCTTCGAAGCGCATCTGTCCCATAACATTGTCATATTAACAGGTCTTCGAAGCGCATCCATCCCAAAACAGTGTCATATTAATAGGTC
Source organism: Ryuthela nishihirai (assembly GCA_038380435.1). Taxonomy (NCBI): domain Eukaryota; kingdom Metazoa; phylum Arthropoda; class Arachnida; order Araneae; family Heptathelidae; genus Ryuthela; species Ryuthela nishihirai. The sequence continues at coordinate 36,329,963 of JAWZYU010000022.1, forward strand.
TTCGAAGCGCATTCATCCCATAACAGTGTCATATCAACAGGCCTTCGAAGCGCATCCATCCTATAACAGTGTCATATTAACAGGCATGGATGCGCTTCGAAGGCCTCCCTTGTGCAGGAAGTCCGAAAGAGACCGTGAACGAGAGAACCATCGCTGCTGTTCGCGAACTCATTAAGGAAAACCCACTCATCACAGTTCAGGTAATGGATGCCAGTGTCGATTGCCAGTGTGTGGAACCTGGAATCGCCTGGAATATCATATATCTCAGTTTGCATTTTAAAGTATTCATCAACATTTAAAGTTCCGAAAGATATGTGTGAAAAGGTTGAACATTCTACTTCCTAAATACATCTTGCCGATCCCCACTTGTTATATCGTTGGGGATGAAGATTGAGGATCAGTTGTGGCAGATTATTAATCATTTTCATCCACTTTTTTCCCCTACAAACTGACAGAACAGCTAAAAAGTACTAGAGTCGACTCGTACAAGGAGATACTGAAAATGTTTGAACCTAGTGGCCATAAACGGTTAACAGATATTGTCACAGGTGATGAGAGATGGTTTTACATCTGCCATAAAGATCGACAACTATGTTTGGGTTGTGGAAGATGAACCGCATCCCCAAATCCTCCGACAAGAATTTCGCTTAAGGAAGAGTATGTTTATATTCAAGGGTATGTTTTATACCTTCCAATATGCAAGGAGAGGTCTATTGCCGCTGAACAGTTTCATAACAGATTCAATCCCAAAGGAGAAATCCCATAACGGTGTCATATGAACAGGCATAATCCCCATATACTTGAGATAAATCGGCATGAATTTTCTTTCTCGTCATCCCAAGCTGCACCCTGGTGAAAATGTAAAATATTTCCCCGTCTTTAGTAGCCGTGGACACCTTTCCTGAAAAATGACTAGAAATGGGCAATACCACATTAACATTGTTTGTCCAAAATGGTTAAGGAGATGAAAAAGCCTCCGACAACAGGCGTGTCAGGGGGACTTCATGACAATGTGCCAGTGCTCACAAAACCCGGTAAGTTACGACCTATCAGGAGCAGGGAAAAATCAAAGAAATACCCCATCCTGCATATTATCCAATCTTGCAGTATGCGAGTCTTGATTATTTCTAAAAATTTTAAAGGAACTTGCTACGAAATATTTTTCAAGGGTGCAAGACCTTGCAAAAGGCGTTCATTCAGAATTGTGGAGTATTCTCCAACAGGAGTACCACCAAACGTTCCAGAATTGGTGTAGACGTCTGCAACCTTGCATAGATGCTGTAGGGGAGTTCTTTGAAGGACTTTTGTTGAGGTAAGTGCAATGGTTTTTGTTTTGCAGAAGTATGTCAAGGACTTTTTTGAAGCAAAGAACATTCCATGTTTCCGCAATGTTAACTCTCAATGGCTTGTGGAAGGGAAAGGCAGTGCTAATCTACGATGACTATTTCATTAAGGGTGTCCGCGAAGTTATCCGATGTTTGCAATCATACAGGTAGACCTGAAGTAGTGTCAAGCATTTTTTTAATTTTAGCAAAGTTATAATTTTGAAGAATGCGTTATTTTTTTAGTCAGATATATGCATGGTCTCCTTCTATAGGTATATAGCTGATTTTAATTCTCTAAACGAGATCCGATATGAGACTACAGCCATCGAAATGATAGATTCTGTCAATTCAGGTAATAAATTTCAGTTTTCTTTAATTGCTAGGCTTGGGTGTTTCTTTAATGACCAGTTATTCTTTTCCAAAGCTAAATCGCTCTGCAAGTGGCTCCTGAAATGGCCTATTGTTAAGCTGCTATTGGCTGCCACTTAGACCAGGATTCTCAGACGCCGCATGTGTCAATACAACTAAGTAAATACATTGCGAGAAAGGAGGCGAAAAGTAAAAGTGCAAAGAATATTGACAGTAATTGACATCAATTTAAGTTCAAATCATCGGTGTCAATTCTGATAACTAGAGTGAAGCGCGTTTTGTTAGGTTCAGTTTCATCCAACCTCAATATATAACTTGAAAATGTTTATTAAATTATGTTGAAGATCCGTACCGTACAGATTGCTCGTCGCAAAGGATGCCTTTGAATGCACTGCTGGAAAACTTCTCACTGTAAAAGATGCTGTTGAATATTCTGCTTGCAGATTTTACTCGTTCGATAATATTTAATGTCCTGCTTCTTATTTCCGATTCTGGAGACTGGTGCCCACTGATGTGGGAATTTCTACTTTTCCCACATCAGATATGATCGTAAAATGATCAGCCTACACTAAACAAATACACGAAAATTGCATAAGAAACTAATATTATAGTACACCCAATTCCGTTTTTACACGATTTTGATTTAACACGGTTTAGAAAAATATTCCAGTTCTTTTTTTACATGATTTATTTTGATCTAACACGGTTCAAACGACGCCTTTTTAAAAATCTCCATTTGAATTTAATTCTGAAAAAATATTCCTATTCAAGAAAAAATTCCTAGAAATTACATTTATAACAAAGATGCCGCTTTTATGGTCACATTTTTCGAAGTAGCTTTAAATTTGAAAATGTACTATAAATACACATTTTGCACACTAAAATCCCCAAAATGAATACTATACTAACATAACTTTACACAACAAGTTTTCTCTATTTTATTCTCTATTGTATGGAAAAATTGTACAAAACCTACTTCATTCGGAATAAAGTAGCAACATTGAGTTCCTGGAATTCCCTTCAATTTTAACTTATTAATAAATACGTTAGTCTTAGTCTCTCATTTCGTGTTTAAAGTTAGAAGTGTTTAGATGTTTAATGTGGATTCAGAATGTGGATTCAGAAGTGGTAGGGGATGTGTGGATCAGATATTTTCACTTAGGTAGATTCTTGAGAAATGTTTAGAATTTCAGAAACCTTTGGTTGCTAGCTTTGTTGATTTCAAAAAGGCTTTCGACTCTGTTGATCGTCATAATTTGTGGTTGATTGTGAAATCATATGGTATACCAGACAAGTTAGTTAACCTAATGAAAGCTCTCCGTAATAACACTTAGTCGTCTGTGAGAGTTGGTAAGGCTTGTAGCAACTGGTGTTCGACAAGGGTGCATTTTGTCTCCTTTTCTCTTCAGTTTGGTTATTGATTACGTTATGCGAAATTCACTTCAAGGGAAAGATTTTGGCCTTAAATGGACTGGAGATATGAATATTTCTGATTTAGATTATGCTGATGATTTAGCCCTTTTGGCAAATGATGTTGATGAGATGAACTCTTTCATTCGAGCTGTTGATGAGACTGGTAATAGAGTAGGTTTGGTTATAAACAGAGAGAAAACTAAAGTGATGAAAATTGGTCAGGCAGCTTGTGATTCAGTTCATCTGAATGGTTGCAGTCTTGAGCAGGTGTCACAGTTTAATTACCTTGGGAGCTATGTAACAGATACTGGTGATGTGCGGCATGAGATTAACAGACGAATAGGGATTGCTGCCGGGACTTTTAAGAATCTATGAAGATTGTGGAGAAATAGGCGTATACACCTAAAAACTAAAATTAGACTGTATAATAGTTTGGTTCTTTCTAGGGTTAGTTATGATAGTGAAAAATTGGACATTTTGTAAACATAATGGGAAACTAGATGCTTTTGATTCTAGATGCTTACGCAGTATCTTGGGTATTAGGTGGTTCAACTTTGTAACTAATGATGGGGTTAGGCAAAGGCGTTTGCAACCTCCTTTAAGCAGCATATTGTTCAGAGAGAGACTCCGCTGGTTTGGCCAAGTTGCCCGTATGGATAATTATAGATTGGCGAATAGGGTTATGAACAGTGTACCTAAAGGCCTCAGAAGGAGGGGGGAGACCTAGGATGCGGTGGGCAGACAATGTCAAACAGGACCTTGTTAGAATTGGTGTGCAGTGGCCGGATGCAGCAGATGTAGCTCAGGACAGATATGCTTGGAGAATTAAACTGCACGGTCTGGTTGGACCTCCGTAGTCCATGGCTGCTTGATGATGATGATGATGATGATGATGATGATGATGATGATGATGATGATGACGATGATGATGACGATGACGACGACGACGACGACGACGATGATGACGATGACGACGACGACGACGATGATGATGATTAGAAAATCTGTGCTTTCTGGAGCAAAATTGATCGCTAAGTCGTCATCTTGCACGAGAGATAAAATTGTAAAAGTGAAGATGGAAAAAGGCACTAGAATGTGGACAGAAGATAAGTCGCAAAAAAGAGTACGTCTAGATGGAAATACCATCAAACAGATGGCATTACGAATATATAACAGATGCAAGAAATGGAACCAGCCACATCAGCTCAGTTAAACAAAAATTATGAATTTTCTGCAAGTACAGGTTGGCTTGCAGGATTTCTTCAAAGATACGCGTTTCATAATGTAAAGGTAAAAAGTGAAGTTGCATCTGCAGATGAGCCGGCTGCTAAAGAAGTTTGTTCAAAATTGGCCCAAATCATTGAAGATGGTGGATACATTCCTGATTAAGTTTGGAAAGCAGATGAAACTTTCTTTTTTGGAAAAAAAAATGCAGAGTGTAACCTACGTAGCAAAATTACAAAAAACTGTTGATGGCTTTAAAGCAGTACGGATCATGTGACTTTTCCATTTTGCAGCAACAATTCAGGAGATTGTGTGTTAAAACCGCTGCTCATCAATCGATCCCTAAGACCATGGTCAATGAAAGGCGTAGATTTGAATAAATTGTCAGTGTATTGGATGGCAAGGAAAAAAGTCTGGGCTGCAAAAGAAATTTTTAATGAATGGTTCCATAAACGTTTTGTTCCAGAAGTTAAACGTTATTTGAAGGAAAAAAATCTCGAATTTAAAGTTCTATTGATTATAGACAATGTGCCTGGTCATTCTGTTTTGGAACACCCAAATGTGCAATTTTGTTTTCTGCTGCCTAATACGATATCCTTAATACAACCACTAGACCAGGGGATAATTGCCACATTTAAAACTTACTACGTAAGACGAACATTCCAATACATTTTGGATAAACTAGATAAGGATAAAACACTAACAGTTATTGATGTGTGGAAGAAATTTTCTATTTTAGATTGTATCAGACATGCTGGATTGACGTTATCAGAATTAAAACCATCAACTTTAAATTTGGAAAGCTATTTGACCAGAATATGTAAAAAGCAAAGATCGTGTACCCCAAATACGACTGAATATCCTAATATCATCACGTTAGCACATGCAATTGGTGGAGAAGGATTCGATGATTTATCGTTTGCAGATATTGATCAATTGCTGATTGACAAAGCTCTTAGCGAAGATGAAATAATAGAAGTTGTCCTTGAGACTCCTGATGAAAAAGAAAAAAAGTGAAAAAGAAGGGCTTCAAATGGCTAGTAAATTGGAAAGTCATTTTCTTGCACATGATCCCATTGTCGAACGAGCTGAGAAGTTTAAATGTGAACTGAAGTCATATATGGCGCGTTATCAAGAATTATACAAAGATCTAGTCAAAGCAAGATTTCAACAGATGATTACAGAGTTCGTTGTCAAAACTAATGAAACTTCAGAATCACTGGAAACAAGTTGGTTCCTCATGCCACAGAAAGCATTTCACCATTGGAGTATGAACACGACGGCCAAAATGTTTCAAGCGAAAAAAGTGATTTAATTCCCGTCTTACGGAAACGAATGCGTCTATTGTCAGAAAGTGACAACGAATAAAATCTAGTTAATAAGCATATGTAAATCATATTTTTTGCACTTTTTTTATTCTTGAATTAGTGACATATTATTTTCTTTATAAAGGATAATTTACTTTATATATGTACATATAATTATCTTTATAAGTTTATGAAATAAAAAATGTGTTTAAATGATAAAAATCAAATAAAGATTAAATTAAAGATTTTGATATGATTTGTTTGAAAACAACTTATTATTTGTACTGGGGTTTCATGTCTGAAACCAATCTTCTATTTTTTCATATGCACTGTATTTTTTTTGCACGGTATTTTCGGGAACCTATCTACCGTGTAAAACCAGAATTGGGTGTATTTCCATAATTACAATGGGGATTGGTGATGAAGACGCGACGCCCAAGGCCTCAAAATGTGCGTGTATGAGCAACCTGGGAATATTTCTTTATCCCTAGAAGAAGAAATAGTATGCAAGGACACAAAGGATAAAACAATAGAGTATTTCCCCTCGGATCGCCATACCTCAGCAACAGGGTTGGGTTGGGTTGTTTTACCTCTGAGCGGCACTTTTTTGCACACCATGGGCTAAATGGCCAGGTCACATGGACCCCGAAGGCTCAGAGAAGGTTGGGGGAGGGGACCGACTGGAGCACCTGTTGGGAGACAGATGGTAGCCTCCCGTCAAGGCCATCCAGCGTGTTCTTTAACGTGCACAGGGTATGGCTCTCCCGCACACGGGGCCACGGCTTAACGTCCCATCCGACAGACGGCGGCCTTTCCATGCCCATCGGTGTCCCCTACCGTGGGCAGGGCGGGGAATTTTGCGGAGATAAATCTCAACGCTGACCCAGCTGGGACTCGAACCTGGGAACTACAGATTACGAGCCTGGCGCGATACCGACTGAGCCACCCCCGCCCCCCTCAGCAACAGAATAATAACATCAGATTCAGGAGGTGCTCAGTTAGTGTTGTAGTAAGAGAAGCGCAATTGTTAAGGATATTTCCTGCATTTCTGCACAATTAATATTAGACATTTCTTTCGCCGTTTGAGATTAAAATTACCTGTTTCGGAATAGTTCACTAGAGAGAACTTACCTGACGTAGATGAGGCTCCAGAGTGGCGGAATTGAATCCGATGAACAGCAGTGACGTCACAATAGCCAGAATATTCATCAGTATGCCGATGTCGGAAAGGAAATCGAGAAGATTTCCCTCTTCATGCTCCTTTTGCTCACCTGAAAGACAAGTGAAAGGAATGTAATACGATGGACGGTTAGTCGCACTGTCCTTCAGAGTCTTGAAGAAAAAGATGGAGACGGTGGGTCTAAATGAAGACTTCACATCTCAGCCTTAGAATTCAAACACAGTTTTTTAAATTAAGATAATAGTATTTCTGCGCTTTCAGATGGAAACGATTTGTAATGGAATCTTCTAAAATGTGGAGTCTCCTAAAACGAAAAAAAGATCATCAGGAATGTCGACGCTGATTTAGTGGAAGACTATTTATAGTTATCTTTCATAACAGTTCTAATACAATACTGTTGTGCTGCTATTTATAAAATCAGTGTGAGGCAAGTACTTCTAATTATTCAGCCTTGAGGTCGACATCCTTGAGGTCGCCTTGAGGTCGACATTCCATTTCCTCAGCCTTGAGGTCGACATTCCATTTCCTCAGCCTTGAGGTCGACATCAATCATTCCTCAGCCTTGAGGTCGACATTCCATTTCACCTAGTGGTCATTCACATGACCACTAGGTGAAATGGAAATATCCCTAAAAAGCAAGTTTCAATTAAGTTGGTCAGACCAATGCAGCATTTCAGGATCCTCACAGAACAACGACTGCGCTTATTTGAGTTCAGGGAGACATTTAAACATGTGCTTAGAAATCTCGAGACAATGTTTTTAACAAGCAGAAAAAATTCTCACTACTCTCTATGGTTATATGGTTATTTTTTTGGTTATATGCTATTTTACATGGTTATTTCTATGGTTATATTCCATTTTACATGGTTATTTCTAGGATTATATTCTATTTTACATGGTTATTTCTATGATTATATTCTATTTTACATGGTTATTTCTAGGATTATATTCTATTTTACATGGTTATTTCTAGGATTATATTCTATTTTATATGGTTATTTCTATGATTATATTCTATTTTACATGGTTATTTCTATGATTATATTCTATTTTACACGGTTATTTCTAGGATTATATTCTATTTTGCATGGTTATTTCTAGGATTATATCCTATTTTACATGGTTATTTCTATGATTATATTCTATTTTACATGGTTATTTCTATGATTATATTCTATTTCACATGGTTATTTCTATGATTATATTCTATTTTACATGGTTATTTCTATGATTATATTCTATTTTACATGGTTATTTCTATGATTATATTCTATTTTACACGGTTATTTCTAGGATTATATTCTATTTTGCATCGTTATTTCTAGGATTATATCCTATTTTACATGGTTATTTCTATGATTATATTCTATTTTACATGGTTATTTCTATGATTATATTCTATTTCACATGGTTATTTCTATGATTATATTCTATTTTACATGGTTATTTCTATGATTATATTCTATTTTACATGGTTATTTCTAGGATTATATTCTATTTTACATGGTTATTTCTAGGATTATATTCTATTTTACATGGTTATTTCTATGATTATATTCTATTTTACATGGTTATTTCTATGATTATATTCTATTTTACACGGTTATTTCTAGGATTATATTCTATTTTGCATGGTTATTTCTAGGATTATATCCTATTTTACATGGTTATTTCTATGATTATATTCTATTTTACATGGTTATTTCTATGATTATATTCTATTTCACATGGTTATTTCTATGATTATATTCTATTTTACATGGTTATTTCTATGATTATATTCTATTTTACATGGTTATTTCTAGGATTATATTCTATTTTACATGGTTATTTCTAGGATTATATTCTATTTTACATGGTTATTTCTATGATTATATTCTATTTTACATGGTTATTTCTAGGATTATATTCTATTTTACATGGTTATTTCTAGGATTATATTCTATTTTACATGGTTATTTCTATGATTATATTCTATTTTACATGGTTATTTCTATGATTATATTCTATTTTACATGGTTATTTCTATGGTTATATTCTATTTTACATGGTTATTTCTAGGATTATATTCTATTTTACATGGTTATTTCTATGATTATATTCTATTTTACATGGTTATTTCTAGGATTATATTCTATTTTACATGGTTATTTCTAGGATTATATTCTATTTTACATGGTTATTTCTATGGTTATATTCTATTTTACATGGTTATTTCTATGATTATATTCTATTTCACATGGTTATTTCTATGATTATATTCTATTTTACATGGTTATTTCTATGATTATATTCTATTTTACATGGTTATTTCTATGTTTTTATTCTATTTTACATGGTTATTTCTAAGATTATCTTCTATTTTACATGGTTATTTCTAGGATTATATTCTATTTTACATGGTTATTTCTATGATTATATTCTATTTTACATGGTTATTTCTATGATTATATTCTATTTTACATGGTTATTTCTATGATTATATTCTATTTTACATGGTTATTTCTATGTTTTTATTCTATTTTACATGGTTATTTCTATGTTTTTATTCTATTTTACATGGTTATTTCTATGGTTATATTCTTCAGTTATATTTATTCCATTTCGAAGCATTATTACAAAGTTCTGTGGCGTCCTTTTTATATTTGTAAAATACAATACTTGAGCTGCTAAACAAGTGGATCCAGTATACCATGGAGTGAAACCAACTCACAGGGGCAGTGGGAGATGTTGTTGGTAATGCCCCAGACTCATAATCCGATATTCTCTGCTTTGAGTACCAATGCTGCTTGCACCGATATTTTTCTGCTAATCCACTCTCTGACATTGGTAAGAAAGAGAACACCGATAGACTTGGTAAGTTTTCTACATTTTAAAGATGTTCACGAACGAAGTTGTTTGGTTCAGGAATTTGTGTTTTTTGTGACTGGATTAATCTGATATCGCAACCCTTGTTTCACACTTAAGGAAACACATTGACACTAAATAATTCAATCAGAGACAATTGGCCCAAACAATGCAATTTTTTTTATAAGGCAATTTCATTCAGTATTTTAAAGAATTCACAGATTGAATAATCCAATCAACAAGCCTTATAAATTATGTATAGTAAACTGTTGCAAAGAATAAATGCTCTTGTAAGTCACTACACATATACAGCGTAAATTTATTAAATATGTGTCGGATTGGGTTTGTTTGTTTACCTCTGAGCGGCACTCTTTTGCACACCATGGGCTAAATGACCAGGTGACAAGGACCCCGACGGCTCAGAGAAGGTTGGGGGAGGCGACCCGCTAAAACAGCTGTTGGAGACAGATGGTAGCCTCCCGTCAAGGCCATCCAGCGTGTTCTTTAACGTGCACAGGGCATGGCTCTCCCGCACACGGGGCCGCGGCTTAACGTCCCATCCTACGGACGGCGGCCTTTCCAAGCCCATCGGTGTCTCCTACTGACAGTGGGCAGGGCGGAGAATTTTGCGGAGATAAATTTCAACGCTGACCCAGCTGAGACTCGAACCTGGGAACTACAGATTATGAGCCTGGAGCGCTACCGACTGAGCCACCCCCGCCCCCATATGTGTCGGAACTTGGCATCTTGGTCAGAGGCAAATATCCTGAATTATGCCTCCCCCTCCCACCAGTAAATGATTGTTGATTTACGGACTAATAAAACTGTATAATGAAAGCGAATTGTCAGAGTCTCTTTTGTTTAATTTACGTGGGTCCCGAGCATTTCATTGAAAGGTACCTGTTGAAATGCACATAAGTCAGGAAATGGGCGAGCTGCGTGGCCGAGGATTACTTCACAAGACTGTACAGGTTATGTAAAACATATTTTTTACCTACAAGATTATAGTATTTACAATAACAGTATAATTACAAGGTCGGCCTTCCATTAAGGCCTCGTACTTGGCACCGATTCACGGCAGGCTACTTTCCCCAAATAATAATAAAAAAAATACCCCCTCAAGCAGCTGCTTGACATAGAGGTCTGACAGGAGCCTATCAGTTTATATGCCATAGTAGAATGTCTGAGAGGATGGCGGGACCTCAGCAGAGAAACATCCCAAACGTCCATTCCTTACCTGGGGCTCGAACCCAGGTCTCTTAGATCAGTAGCCAAGCGTGCTAACCACTCGGCCACGAGATGGCACTACCTTCCCTAGCCGCACGCAAATCCTGGCCGAAAAACACAGCTCTCGACTGGCATATCCCCCAAGCGAATTCTGACCTCTGACCTCTGATCTGCAGCACACTCTAAAGCAGAAGGACACAGGAATGAAGTGTTTTCTTCGCCCCTTGTCTCGATGAGGTCACACGAACCTTTTCTAGGTAAAAGAGCCAACAATGGGCCGTGTGCCGCTCCCACTTCCTGCCAATGGACGATCGAGTGGAAGCGGAACAGTCTCGCTGCATCCGACTGTCACACGTCAATATACTACAAAAAGAAAGGAACCTCGATATATATACTAAGAAGATAAAAATCTATAAATAAAGTAGAAATAGAAAAAAGAAATAAAAAAAATAATTATTAAATATACGGTTTTTATTGAGATTCTGTATATATTTAATAAAAATAAATTTAAGACTTCTAACATCTCCTACTGTGGCATATAAACTGACAGGCTCCTGTCAGACCTCTGTGGCAAGTAGCTGCTTGAGGGGGTATTTATTTTTTTTATTTTAACATACCACAGATATCTTCAGAAGTTGAAAAGCAAAGTTTCTAACTAACTTAATTTTTCCTAAAATAATTCACTGGCCTCACCCATATTACGATGATGTACAGAATACCATTAGCAATACCTCCTTGCATCACTAGCCAGTCCTGTGAGAATCGAATCCATGCGCCAATACCAACTCACTTCTCAGCAATACACTTCGGATTAGTTTAACTGATTAATTAATTCTCTTAATTCTATACAAATACTTCATCCGTGTTCATCTGATTGAAATGCACCTGTTTATCATACACTATCTGATCAAACGTATCCAGACACTCCTTCTGGATTCCATCCATGACCCAAAAAAGGACGCACGTGGCCTGGCAATAATCATAAGCACGCATCACTGAGCTCTGTAGTACGTCCCAATCTGATGGCCTCTCCTCGATTGCAACACTCACCACCGAATTCTAAAATGCCTCTGGAAGCAGTGTCAGCACCATAATATGTCGTCGCGAGCTGCAAGAAATGTGTTTCTATGGGCGAGCAGCAGCATACAAGCCAAACATCATCAAGATCAACGGCAAGCGACATTTGGAGTGTTGTAAAGCACGGCCCCAGTGGAGTTTCGAGCAGAGGAACAGCATTCGCTGGAGTAATTAATCACGCTTCAGCACCTGGCAGTCCAAACGGACGAGTCTGGGTGTGGAGGATGCCAGGTGAACACTCTCTACCAACTGTAAAGTTTGGTGGAGGAGGGATCATGCTCTGAGAATATTTCTCATGATTCGGACTGGGCTCCCTAGTTCCAATGAACGGGACTCTGGACGCTGCAGCCTATAATGACATTCTCTACCATTCTCTGCTCCCAACTTTATGGTAAAAGTTCGGTGAAGACCCTTTCCTGTGGGGCGAGGGTGGCTCAGCCGGTAGCGCGCCAGGCTCGTACTATCTGTAGTTCCCAGATTCGAGTCCCAGCTGGGTCAGCGTTGAGATTTATCTCCGCAAAATTCCCCGCCCTGCCCACGGTCAGTAGGGGACACCGATGGGCTTGGAAAGGCCGCCGTCCGTCGGATGGGACGTTAAGCCGTGGCCCCGTGTGCGGGAGAGCCATACCCTGTGCACGTTAAAGAACACGCTGGATGGCCTTGACGGGAGGCTACCATCTGTCTCCCAACAGCTGTTCCAGTGGGTCCCCTCCCCCAACCTTCTCTGAGCCTTCGGGGTCCATGTGACCTGGCCAATTTAGCCCATGGTGTGCAAAAAAGTGCCGCTCAGAGGTAAAACAATACAACACAAACACACCCATTCCTGTACCAGCACGACAATGCCTCCGTCCACAAAGCGAGGACCGTACAGATGGGTGGGGAAGAACTTTACTGCCCTGCACAGAGTCATGATGTCAACCCCATGGAACACCTTTCAGATGAATTGGAATGCCGAATGAGAGACAGGCCGAACCGCCAGAGTGACTATCTTCATTAATGCTCTTGTGGCAGAATGGCAGGCAATTCCCACAGCAACGTACCAAAATCTGATGGAAAGCTTTCCCCGCTGAGCGGAGGCTCTGATCGCAGCAAAGGGTGGACCAATGCGAGATTAATTCTTTTCCTATTACCGGCAGATGGTGGATGAACGAGTTACCGGATACTTTTCATCATTTAGTGTAATTCCCACCAAAAGCTCTGGAAAAAGGCCAAGTAAACTTCTCTAAAAATAAGGAATTACCAAAAGAATAAAAAGAATAAAAAGGAAAACTTATATTCAGGATCAACCAATACAAGAGGGTAAAATCGAAAGGACACTCTACTTGAGCTGTAAATCTACGTTTACATTAAATGTTAACAATTGCTTGAATTCTTTGCAATTATTGCAATTAAAAAATTTTATTCTTGAAATAATTAATTGAAAAAATTGCAAAGAATTCAAGCAATTGTTAACATTTAATGTAAACGTAGATTTACAGCTCAAGACTTGAACCTACCCACCCTGATAATAAACGGCGCCAGCGGCGAATCAGCAAAAATTGCGGGAATTTTGTTGAAAAAGTTGCAGCTTTTGTGGTCCGGTAGAGGACCACTGACATGCTTCTGGGCGGCATGGACCTAAGTGCCACTCAGATCAACTAATCATTTCAAGAGTTCATTGTCTACAGGTCTTTTTCCTGTGATACTTTATTACTGAATGATAAAAAAAACTTTAATCTCATTTGAAAGTTTCAGTAGTTATTCATTTACTTATTAACGGTAGGTCGGAAAAACGGCGATATTTTTTAGCATTAGCTGCATTACGTGACTGCTTATATTTTTAGCATTTAATTATAATATTTAATTAATTTAACTTTTTTCACCTGTATTTTTAGAATTTAATGCATTACATGAGTGCTGAAATTCTACAGCACAATATATATGTTACGGTAAATGAAAAACTTTTTATTATATCAGTTGTATGAGGATCAAATCGGAAACTTCCTTGACAATTGATGGTTTATGTAAATGACAAAGTTCAGGCTGTAAAAGTAAATCTCAATCGCCTGTGTTAGAAGAAACAGGTGAAATGAACATCCTTTCGGGTCAGAATCATCATCAGTTGAAAAAAAAAACTTATGATAGTTCAAGTAACGTTTTAGATCAATTAGATTCCAATTACATAACTTCCATTGCTGATGATTAAATCAGAAATAAAAAATAAATTTTCCTTCATAGTAGAAAAATTAACAGAAAAATATCAGAAAAGCACTGGTGCTAGAAATTGAAAAACCTAGGATTTGCAATTAATTTTTTAAGCTTTTCTTCGGTATTCACAATGTGGCATTTTATTCTCTTTCTCTTATTTTCTAAACATTTGCCATATATAGCATTGTTCATCAGTTTGAAAAAGTCTTTTTCAAGATTATTTATGGCATTAATTCGTTTTGTTGTATTAAAATCTATGTGAGGTTTCAGCCATGGTTTGTTATCAAATTCCAAGATTCTATGCACCTGTTTCACCCTCAATCCCAGGTCCACATAGAGTTTAAGTAACCTATAGTGAACGACATAATTTTGCTTGTCCAACAGATTTGGAATCAAGAATGACACATTATTATCAGAGAATTTCAATTTTTCAGGAGCCAAGGGGAAATTATTGTCTAAATCGTGTAAATGTGCCGGATATTCTAGATCAACTTCGAAGAAATAACCCTTTTTGCTGTCGTCTGGAATATTAAACAAGTCAATATCATTTACCCATTTGAAATTACCAGTTGGAAGAGGTTGAGACATTGCCCAGCCATATAAATTGTTTGCATCAAAGTACATGATATAGTTTTGTGGTTTACTTCTCTCATATGGATCTACTAAAGGATTGTTGGCCTGTGCAAATCTCTTAGACACTAAAGATATTCCTCCTCGCAGAGCTCTTTCTATGAAAAAATACATATCACCTTTTATAAGTTCCAGCTCAATTTCTTTCATTTTTAAACAGGCAGCATAAGATAAGCCAGGAGAGCTAAAATAATGACAAGGATCGAGTTGGTAATTATTCATACACGAATTTCTGCAGTTTTCAAATATATCTCCTAGCAGGAATACATCAGTGATCATGTACAGATCGTGATATTCCCCAAAGGTAGCAATAGAAAAGCCTTTCCACAAAATTTGAGCTCTTTCGTATTGTTCATTGTTTTGGAAATTCTCTTTGGATGGAAGTGACGTTTGCAAACACTGAGCAGTCTGTTGCAAGTACTCATATGGAAAACTTCCTTTGCTTTTCAAAAGTTCTTTCTGTGAGTCATTCAGATTTGTTGTCTACAGTATTGACTTAGGATGTAGAAATTTTCCACATTTTTCGACAGTGAATCCAGTGAAGAGCTGAGGAACATGAATGAATCAATAAATTTAATTTGACCGAATTTAATGCATATGTATATTTCTGTAGTTTGTGGAATACAAGAAATTTTCTTCTTATCTTTAAATTTCCACAAATCTTTTACTGTAAAGTGACCATCAAATCCTTTGAGGTTATGAAACAACACTGGTATTTCAAGTGAGAATTTGTATTGCAGATTACATTTGTTGTGACAGCACCTGTGTATATTCCAGTTAAGTGATCGTGGTCCCTTACTCTATCACTTCCTAGAATTTTCCCACAGATATTACAATATTTTGCTCCAGTAAAAATTTTCCAATCAATATCAGTCATCTTAACATTTCTTTTCTTCAAATTATTGATTAAATTTTCGGCTTCGATCATTTCATTCAAAAATTGTTCTGTTACATTTTTCCCTCTGTACGTTCTGGTTTTGATCAGTTTACCTTCCGGTCCAACTATAATATATGCAAATCCTAACGGTACTAAATACTTAGTTCGCACCCTACATGGATTATTTTCAATTCTTCTACATTTCGAATAGCATTCGAAGTCTGCATAAATCACATATGGATGTTTCAAACCGTTTTTAATCATATGGAATTTCGTACTATTCGCTTCGGGAAACTTGATAGTTTGTCAAGTGATTGATTTGCAAATATCTACGTGATTCTTTAATAAATCGTCGCGAGTGAAATTATGAAGACCATGTCGTGAAAGGTATGCTGTAACCCTACTAATATTTTTAATCCAACAATAGTGAGAATTATTGCCGTCTTTTAAAAGTAAAAGTTGTATGGGTTCTTTAACAGGATTCTGTGAAATATATAACGTATGCAAAACATCTTTCTTAGAATTGAAAACATTTATAGAAATATTATTTTAAACCTGGAACTTCGGGATTTGATCGAGGGTTACTGGATAAGTCAATGAAGATGTGTCTAAGGCGTTTTCAAATATTTCATATTTTTCCACTTTAGCAGGATGTAGAGCTGATAATATTGACCAGAAGAAACATTTGTTGTCGTAGTTTTTAACATTCACTATTCGTTTTGTAGATTTCAAATGTTGTGGTAAATTTACGAAAGCAGATGCTCCAACTGCATTATACTGAGACATTTGAATTTCCATAGAAATTATTTTGTCAAACACCCATCCACTTCCCTTTTGTATAACATTTTCAAAGTCGTTATCAATTTTCTCATAAGCATTTTTTAGTAATTCATTGAGATAGGTAGGCAAACTGATTATTTCGTTACATGTCGAAAAATGTGCACGTATTTTTTTCTATCCTTCAGGATCCGTTTGGTTCTTAAATTTCATTTGTAATATGAATCTAACTTTTAGAGGCTGACTGAGTTTCTTGCCAATTATTTGTTTCCATTTATTGTTATTTTTCTCCAGAAAACTTTTTGTCTTCTCTGACATTTATGTTATCAATTTTATACGTGCAAAACGTTTTACGAAAAGCACTGTTTTCATTTATATGATATTGATTCAGATGATGATTGTAATTGTCTTTTCTGCTAAAGGTGGAATTGCAAAATTCGCATTTTTCAAATGTGCGAGAAGTGCATGCAGTTTTCACATGACGGTTCATATTGGATTTGCGAATAAATACCCCACATTTGGTACATTGAAAAGTTGCGCTCATCTTTGAGTTTAGTTTATATACAATAGCTAAAAATCATTGTCGAAAAATCATGGTCCGATAATGCAAAACATCGAATTTTTTTTTCATAATCCGAAGTTGAAATAGACATGACTATAGTGTGTGTCCAAGAGTAAATTTCTAAACAATACCGATGTTATTGAACATAATCTTATGTTCCTTTTTGTCAGTAATATCGTTTTTTAGCAAATATCCAAAATTTCTACAATTTCATTTACTACTTCTGTACTATTGTACAGAAGTAGTAAATGAAAATTTCACTATTCCTTTTGTAGATGAATGAAATTTTTCCAGCTCGTTTACTGGCAACCAAAATTGATAATTTTTCGCATATGTCGTCGAAACCCTTGTATAGTCCAGAATCAAACTGTTGACTTTTAATTACCGTGAGTATCATTTTAATCAACTTTAAATATTTTCTAAGTGCCTCAATGTGATTATCGATTATTCGATATTTCTCAGTAGTTCTACCATAGCCCCCAGTTTCTGAAGATGCCCGATTGTTTGGTAAATCATTTCTTTCAGCTCAGGAATGGGGTTTCTCGCCTGTAAGATATCACTCGGAAGTTTTAGTTTATATTGGTTTAATATTTCATCTTGCAAGTTGGAATCTGGATTATAAACGAACGTTTTTTCTGCCATCTCAGTGGGCTCTTCTGGCTCTAAAGTTTTCACTACATCTTGTATGTTTTTCATGGTTTCTCCACGCACAGTTTCCAGACCTTTTAAGCGTTCAACCACTGGCTTGAGAAATTCTTCGAGAGTTTCCTTAACTCGTTCCTCTCCCAAAATAGTGTCTTCAATTTTCGATTTTGTAGTAGCTCGCGATTTCAAGATTTCATCTATAATACTGTGTAATTGCTTAAGATCTTTCATCTTTATTCATATACAATAAAGACATATACCTAGTGATGAAAGTCTGAAACAAGACCTCCAGCTTATTTTCTTCTTTCTTTTGGATCTGGATAGTGTCTAGCAAGTGAAACACTAATCTTGCTACCCCTGTCAAATTTCTTGTTTACTGGAGTAAAAAGAAAGAAACTGCTGAAGTTGTGGTCATACTTCTTCAACGAATTTTTGATCGTCCAAGTTGATACTATAATTTATACTAAAAGAGGGATTTGTTGTGCAGCAGATTACCTTGTTTATATATCCATTAGAAATGCATAGATGGTAATTATCTTTGAAAATAAGTGGTGTTAGTAGGTTGAATTTTGTGTTTATCTGTATAACTGGATGAGACTGCAATATGTCTTTTTTCACTTCTTTATCACCATAGGTAAGGCAAATTACAGTATTTTTATCAACGTATAGTTTTGTAGCAGCATCATTGTTTCCAATTGGGGTGCCAACATTCGTAATTCGTTTTCCCTTTGCATCGCCATTAAAACTGCTCCCACTTGATGCTAAAAGTCCATTTTCATTTATCAACAGAGAATTGGATGGGTTAGGATCTAACTTTGTCAAGCCCATCAACGTAACTTTTTGTTGTCGCATTTCTGTTGTGCCTCAGTTCCCCGAGATTTCGTATTCTCTTATTGTTCGCATTAAAGACATCCTCGCCAGTTAATGCGACTTTTCCAAATATCCCTTAGTTACAGCAGCAGAATCCGACTCGGGATCGGCAATATCAACGATTTGTTTTTTTTCCGCATTGAAACTATGCCCGTCGAACGCAATGCATCGTGGAACGTAAAGCCCATTTTTATTTCTAACCAATGTATTCATTGGACTATTTTGAACAGTGGTCAAGTTGTCGACGTAGTGTTTCGCAGTGGCATTGGATGAATCGATCGGTTCTGCAAGATTTTTAAAGCGTTTATTGGTTGCATCGTAATTATCATTGTCATTGCAAAGTGCCCTTTTTTCCAAATATCGTTTTGTAACTACTCCAGAATCTGCATCCGGTTCAGTAACATTGATTATTTGTTTATTTCGCACATCGTTACGATTGTTCCGAAAAATTAAAGAAGCATTATTAACGTATTGAATGGTAGCGGCATCTCCATTTTCTATAGGTCTGCGTACGTTTGATATTCTTTTAGTGTTTGCGTCATAATTTCCCGTGTGATTCAGTGTTATAGACTCTTGTTGCAGATATTGTTTTGTCACAGAGTCCGAACCCTCTTCGAGATTGGCGACATTTCTCAATTTTTTATTACTCATGTCGTAGTCCCCATCGTGTGTCAATTTAAAACCGACACCTAGAATTCCCGCTGGTCCTCTTTCGGAACCGGTCTCAGAACTGATGACGCCAAACTTTGTCAAGTAATTCATCTTTATTTACCAAAGTTTCTTCTGTTCTTGAGAGGCATGTTCTTGGGTTTTTTTTATCGATTACTAAGAAATCGTGTGGTTTTGAAACTGCATAAAAATATCTTTCCTGATATCTGTTGCATGATCCATTTGTATCTGCAACATTTCTCTCTTGTTCTGCATATTAAAGAATATAAAATAATTACACTGTAGTCGAATGTCTTTCGGAGTCGAAAAATAACTCTGTGTCAGGTAAATCGATGATATGTTCTTTTTCCTTCCTCTGACGAATAATTCTTCGATGAGTTTTTGATCTTTTTCCGTTACGAAATCGTCGAAAACAATTAAATTTTGCATGTCGGGATCCAATTCGTTGACCTTGACGATATCTATTTTACTGGCAGAGAAAGTTGCAATTGAGATTTTTTCGCCAAAAGTTTTCTCTAAAATTTCGTGCAAATCGTCGAATATTTCTTGCATAAACTGATATTTCGGCTCGGTTAAATCTTTGGCATATAAAAAGATTTTATTATAGTGGAAATATTTAAATATTAGATTCAACAAAAGGTTCGTCTTCCCTGAGCCCGATGGACCACAGATTAAAAGTCTAAAAGGCCAGAGAGGTGCTAATACGTTTCTGTTCAAGAATTTCTCATCTTCTTCAAAGTCGAAATTTTGAATCTCCATTTGCTTTATTTAAAAAGATCATGTTCTTTGACGCAGGAATTAAATATATTATCATAACCAAACCATTTAACATAATATTCTTTTTTATTATTCTTCACTCTAGTTTTCAGAATGGGTTCAACTCTATAAATGTCATCTTGCTTTTCGTATTTCACCATTTCTTGGGTGTAAAAGCTACCAATGACTGGTTCTCCTTTCAGATCCTTGATCTTATAGGTTATTGGATCTGTATTAAGAACGTGAGCAATTTCAAAAATCTCTTCTGTAAAATTGGGCAGATAACCTTTTTTAAACGGTGTCTTGTACTTGGCGATTCTCACTCTGTCGCCAATTTTAAATTTTGGTGCTGTAATAGATTTAATTCTTTTACCAAACAGATTAAAATACACAATATCTTTTTTTTCCTGCAAGCTTTCCTCTTTTGGGGTCATTCTTATTGATCTGTGATAAGAAATATTGTAATTCTTAACGAGTTTTGGTAGGAATCGATCCATTTTCTAGTGTTATTGGCAGTGAAATATTTCCACATTTTTGTCTTTAGAGTCCTATTAAATCGTTCCACAATTTCAGTTTTAGTCTCATTTTCTGTGGCAAACCAATGGACACCTCGTTGGTTAAACAATGCTTGAGTTTCTTTATTGATAAAATCAGTTCCCTTATCCGTTTGCAACTTGGATGGCTTACGTTGTTTAAAAATTTCTACAAATGCTTTGGTAATCTCGCTACCCGTTTTCTTTTTAATATGTATTGCCCAGGCGAATTTGCTGAAAATGTCAATCACGGTTAAAATGTAATTCGTGTGGTTATTGTGAAATTTAAATTTTTGCATATCGATTAAATCACTCTGCCATTGGACATATACATTCGAGACGTAAGCCCGTCTGGTTTGGAATTTTTATAAATGGGTTTGTGTAACGTGTACACATCTTGTTGTTGGAGAAATCTTTTTACTTCTTTTTCCGTCAATCCAGTTTTGCGCATTAGATCTTTTATACCGGAAAATCTCTTTAATGGGTCATAGTAAACGGAAGAAAGCATTTTATTTCTTGTGTCCTAAACCGAACCGTTTCTTTGTTTTAATAATAGGTTGATTATCGTTCTTGAAATTCTTTCTCCTAAAGTTGGATTTTGAATTTCATCCAAATCATTTAATAATTCTTGGTCAGCTTCGTGTCTCTTTTTAGTTTCTGCAGATTTGCTGTAAGAAATGTCGTGCTTTTTGCAGGCTTTGTCCACACGGTTAATACCAGGATCTCCTCGCTTTAACCTTTTCTCCAGTTTCGTAAAATGTCCACAATACTGGTAACCTGGAATGGCATTTCGGGTGGATTAAACTTTTCTTGAATCCAGCTTACTATATCACGACCTTTTACAAATTATCCTTTCTGTTTCACAAATTTATACTTCATTTTTCCACACCTTCCACATCTACCTCTCATCATTACCCTTTTATTCTTTGATGTGACATATTCGACGTTATCCGTTAAAGTTTTCGTTTTACACTTTACACAATACATGCTTAATTTTTACATATAAAATTTAAGTGCTTGATACTTATAAAAATAAAGTATAATGTATCACAGTTATCTGACTAGTTTAACCCCTGGACAAAAGCAAAAATTGAAGAGTGCATTTGTAAATAAGAATCCTATAACTTTAAGTATTGATCCACAGAAGAAAGGTAACGATACTTTGAAACTTACAAAGAGACAAATCATTAAACTGAAAAAATCTACAACGTCAGTTCGACTTCATTTCAGTAAAGCACAGCTAGGTGGATTTCTGCCGTTCTTAATGCTTGCACTCTTAGCATTGGGAAAAGCAGCTGCAATTGTAGCTGCAGGATGTGCTGGTACTAAGTTTGCAGAAAAAGTTCTATGAAAAGGGTTATACATTCCTGGAAAGCAAAGAAAAAGAGCAGCTGGCTTATCTAAAAAGAAAGGGAAAAGGTTTGTACATTCCAGGAAAATAAACAGTTCGGGGATTAAAAAAAAGAGCTATTAAGTAATTTAGATATCGAAAAAATAATGAAAAACCAAAAAGGATTCCATGGTGTATACTCTATCGATTCTTTGCCAACAAAAATATTCAAGAACGAAAATGGTATAGTGAACTTTGATGTTTCCCGTGGTTCAGGAACTCATTGGGTAGCTTATTTCAATGATGCGAAGTTACCTTACGTCGAGTACTTTGATCCATTCGGTTTATCGCCACCAGAAGAAATAAAACACTATTTACTTACATCTTCAAAGCCGATCGTGTATAACACTTCGCAAATTCAAGCAAATTACTTTGTAAAATGTGGTTACTTTTACATCTATTACATTAAACGAAGGAATAATAACATAAGCGCATATGATGTATTGTATCAGTTTGAACAAACTCCTAACGATCGGAATGAATTGTTGGTGACAACTAGCATATAAGTACTATATAGTACTACACTATATTAATATAGATGGTACTCATAACTATTAATTCCTCTACTATTACGGCATACAACCCCGAAGATTTGGAAATTAATTATGAAACGCCGATCACACTCAATGGTGAATACGAGATAGCACTGATCGGTAGCAATATGTGGTATTCCTGGTACAACATCAGTGATAAATATAACAATAACACTCTGAAATACTTCAATGGAAGACAATGGAATAAAATAACTTTCCCGAATGGAATGTACGATATAGACGGATTTAATGACTTTTTGACAAATGTCTTTGGGGATCCTAGCCCTATAATACTAGAAAGCAACCTCCCCACATTAAGATTTGCTTTTCGTTTGGCAAGAGGACAAAAAATAGATTTTTCTGAAGGCAAGTTGCGAGAAATACTAGGGTTCGAATCGAAAATTATCGATGCAGCAAAAAACGAAGGAAAGTTCCCACCCAACATAACGAGAGGGGTCGATCGCATTCTAATTCACTGTTCTATTGTCGAATCTTCCTATCTCAACAACCAGAAGAGCGATGTGTTGTACAGTTTCGTGCCTCAAATACCGCCTGGCAGTTTAATCCACACACATCCATTCTTCCCCATATATTTACCGCTGAATAAAACTGATTACATTTACAACGCTATGATGAAAGTAACCGATCAGAACAATAAAATAATTGACTTGAACAAGGAAAACGTGACTTATATGTTACACATCAGACCCAAATAAAGTTGAAGATACTGAGAAAGCGAATTAAAATATTTTATACAAATCCGTCACCTATCGTTCAAAAAAACGAGAAAATAGCCCCTAAAATCAGAAATATTTATAATCGGTTAATTTACGGAAATGGCCTAAAAATCATAAAATCATAAAGTACGTATAAAATGAACGTTGAAGCTATTTACTGGAATTTGTTCGAAGATCCAATAGACGATAATTCAACGACAAAATACGAATACTTGGAATATCGAGAAACCAATGTGAATGTTAAAAATCTCGAAAAATACGAAATATTTACCAAAGATATGGACGTTTTTCTACATCCGCACAATAGTTATATACACGTCAGAGGCAAAATACTGATATTAGATGGGTCTGATATCGGCGGCAATGATGTAGTTACGATGATCAATAACGGGTACAACATTTTTAAGAGAGCTCAATATTATATAGAAAACAGAGAATTGGAAGATATTGAATTGCCAGGAGTGACGACCACGATTCACAATTTAATTGATTTTACCGAAGACTTTTCACACAGTGCTGCCACAAGTATGATGTGGTTCAAAGATACCGCAGACAGTTGGAAAATGAATAAGTATTTGTACGACGGAGGCGAAGATAAACTGGACACGAATAATAAGATAAAGGATTTTGCACAAGCGTTGAAGAAAAATCCCGAATTCAATCAAGGATTCTCGGACAGATATGAAATTACAAAAAAATAGTCAAAATGTAAATTTGTTCTTACCACTGAATCGGCTGTTTGGATTCTGCCGAGACGTGGATAAAGTGTTTCACTGTGTAAAACATACCATAAAACTAGAAAAAAGTGACGACAAAGACATTATTCAGAGAGTTGGAGCTAGGTTGTATAAATTTGAAATATCTCACGTATCTTGGTTTGTTCTAAAAGTGGAACCATCACTACAAGTACTTGCAAAACTAGAATCTCAGTTAGCAAGCGGCAATCCACATGAAATCTTTTGGGAATCGTGCAAACTGAACAAATCTGATATTCGAATTGACACCTATGTCAGTTGGCCGGTTACTACAACTCAAAATAAACCCATCCATCTTTATGGCGTCTTACAAAAGTCTAACCGATTAAATAATCAAACCAGAAAGAATATGGTATTTGATCACATGTTACTAGAACGGATTCAGATCAGAGTGAATAGCAAACAGTTTCCCGAACAAGAATTCGAGTGCAACTTTGAACCCAACAGTTTAGATTATGCGCGAGTTTACAACAGCTTTTTAGCTGCAAAAATTATGGATATCGACTCGGGTACACAAGTCAGTTACCAAGATTTTATGAAACTGTATCCGATATTCCACTTCGATGTCAGCAAATACGAATCACGTGTATATGAATTATCAGCAACTGCTGACATCGAAATACGATTTGAATTAAATAGACCGCCAAATGAATTTTACCACGTATATTGCGTAATTGTCTCAGAACGAAAAGCAACTTTGCAACCACTAGAGGGAAAACTTTTAGTTGTTGGATAAAAAAATTATTTTAAATACAATCAAAATTTACATCTATTTGCACGTTAAAAAAATATGTATGTTCCCCACTTCTAATTGAATCTGATGAAATGCTTTTAAGAGAAAATTTCAATTAATCCGTTCAAATGTTGTTGAAGATCCTAAAAATTCTGATCTGTTCAAATGTTGTTTAAGGATTTTTTCTCACTTCAGGAGACATTCTTTTCAAACTTCTCTAATCAATGCTGGACTTTGAAAATTGACGGCCGACCGCGAACAACGGGCGACCAGCGATTCAACTAAGAAACTTTGAAAAAACATACCAAAATAACAAAATACATACAAAAATAACTATTACTCTTCAGGAGGGGAAAGTCAAAGTGACTTGGAATTGCTTGAGACCCTTCTTAAATACTACACAGAACCAAAACTGAATCTTGAACTTTGGTTTTGGATAAAAATTTCGGTTTCGTAGCAAAATTATTACTTGGACTTTGCTACTGAATCTTGAACTTTCGTTTTGGATAAAAATTTCGGTTTGATAGCAAAATTATTACTTGGACGTTCCTACTTAATCTTGAACTTTGGCTTAAAAATTTCGGTTTGATAGCATAATTATTACTTGGACTTTGCTACTGAATCTTGAACTTTGGTTTTGGATAAAAATTTCGGTTTCGTAGCAAAATTATTACTTGGACTTTGCTACTGAATCTTGAACTTTGGTTTTGGATAAAAATTTCGGTTTGATAGCAAAATTATTACTTGGACGTTCCTACTTAATCTTGAACTTTGGTTTAAAAATTTCGGTTTGATAGCATAATTATTACTTGGACTTTGCTACTGAATCTTGAACTTTGGTTTTGGATAAAAATTTCGGTTTCGTAGCAAAATTATTACTTGGACTTTGCTACTGAATCTTGAACTTTGGTTTTGGATAAAAATTTCGGTTTGATAGCAAAATTATTACTTGGACGTTCCTACTTAATCTTGAACTTTGGTTTAAAAATTTCGGTTTAATAGCATAATTATTACTTGGACTTTGCTACTGATCTTGAACTTTGCTTTTGGGTAAAAAATTTCGGTTTAATAGCAAAATTATTACTTGAACTTTGCTACTGAATCTTGAACTTTGGTTTTGGATAAAAATTTAGGTTTAATAGCAAAATTATTATATTACTTGGACTTTGCTACTGAATCTTGAACTTTGGTTTTGGATAAACATTTCGGTTTGATAGCAAAAATTATTACTTGGACTTTGTTATCAAACCGAATTTTTTTTTAAATCTAAAACCAAAGTTCAAGATTCAGTTTTAGTTCTGTTGAGTATTTAAGAAGGTCTCAAGCGATTCCAAGTGACTTTGACTTTCCCCTCCGGTATAGAGTCCCAATATAAGGTAAGTACGATTTAAATAGATTTAATTGTAAAGCTGGAACGAGAATTATTACGTGGACTTTAGTTAGATAAAAGTTTTATTATTCTTACAGAAAATTATTACTTGAACTTTGATTAGATAAAAATTTTAATATTCTTCTATGATAAGAAATTTATTCAGTTTTGGTTTTTAAATTTCGGTTGAGTATTTAAGGAGGTTCTCAAGCGATTCGAAGTCAGTTTGATTTCCCCTTTGGTATAGAGTCCCAATCTAAGCTAAGTACGATTTAAATACATTTAATTGTAAAGCTTTAATTGTAAAGCTGGAAAACAGGAATTATTACGTGGACTTTCGTTAGATAAAGTTTTAATATTCTTGTAGCAAAATTATTACTTGAACATTGATAAGATTAAAATTTTAATATTCATCTACGTTAAATTATCATACACTTCACAAAGTTTCGGTTTGATAACAGAATTATTACTTTGGACTTTTATTAGATAAAAGTTTTAATATCATTGTAGCAAAATTATTACTTGAACGTTGCTTAGATAAAAGTTTTTAATATTCTTGTAGCAAAATAATTACTTTGGACTTTGATTAAAAGTTTAAATTTTTTTTTCTATGATAAGAAATTTATTCACTTTTGGATAAAACTTTTAATATTCTTCTTTCATAACAGAATTAATACTTTGGACTTTGCTTAGAAAGTTTTGATTCTGTTGTATACAGTGAAGTGTACGATAACTCAACAAACCACACTATTTTTTATCTCATACACACAACCTTCATTTCAACCTAATTCATTTTAAACTAATTCACAAATTAGTTTAAACCTCATCTTTAAAAAAACTTAAATTAGTTTTTCACATGCTAAAAACACATCACATGCTCCCCTTTTTTCGAATTTTCACATGCCCCCCTTTTTACTAATTTTCACACATATTTTCACAAAAAAACCCACATGAAACATACTTTCTCCCTCATCCCCCCATAACTTTTCCCATCGATTTTCACAGAATTCTTTGGCCCCATTGACTGGCCCAGAACTCTCATTTATGCTACTACTGAGCCTGTCAGTTTATACGCCATTGCAGAAGGTCTCTGAGGATGGCGGGTCCTCATCACTTATAACGTAATAATATTATTATTACTTTCCCAAGTTTCAGTTGCATGCTTCCAAAAAGTTTCTCTTTCCACTTCTTTCAGTCTAACTAATTTTGCTCTTCATGTTCTTTTCTCCTCATCACTTCTTTCACAGCATCTTTCCATCTTTTCCATGTCTTCCTCTTCCAGTTCGTTCCCATTTTCTTTGGCCATCTTTCATCATCCAACCTATTCATATGCCATCTCATTTTGATTATTTGCTTCCTATACCATATAATATATACCATATACTATATATTTCCAATATATTTCTCTAGTTCCTTAATTATTTTAATATCTTCATTTCATCTAATTTATCGCGCACATATTCTGCAGATATCTGCTTCAATCAGTCTTACCTTAGATATTAACCTTTGAAATTTTGCATAGCTTTATTCCATATATTATCATACTCTGCACAATTATGTAAAAAAATGCATTATTTTAAAATTCTTTGTATATTTGAATCCCATAAACCTGAATTGTGCTATTATTGCTTTTCTGTTTTTCTTCTGCATCTTCCATTTCGCCATTCTTTCTCTCATTTCCTCGTCATACATTCGAAATCATCTCTATCCTGCATAAATTTAAGGATTATTTGTAAAAAAAAGACGAAAGAAACTTGTTTTCTTGCAGCATCTGCACCTCTACCTTCGTATTTTCATCTGCACCCCTACCTTCGTATTTTCATCTGCATCCCTAGCTTCGTATTTTCATCTGCATCCCTACCTTCGTATTTTCATCTGCATCCCTACCTTCGTATTTTCATCTGCATCCCTACCTTCGTATTTTCATCTGCACCCCTACCTTCGTATTTTCATCTGCACCCCTACCTTCGTATTTTCATCTGCACCCCTACCTTCGTATTTTCATCTGCACCCCTACCTTCGTATTTTCATCTGCACCCCTACCTTCGTATTTTCATCTGCACCCCTACCTTCGTATTTTCATCTGCACCCCTACCTTAGTATTTTCATCTGCACCCCTACCTTCGCATTTTCATCTGCACCCCTACCTTCGCATTTTCATCTGCACCCCTACCTTCGTATTTTCATCTGCACCCCTACCTTCGTATTTTCATCTGCACCCCTACCTTCGTATTTTCATCTGCACCCCTACCTTCGTATTTTCATCTGCACCCCTACCTTCGTATTTTCATCTGCACCCCTACCTTCGTATGTTCATCTGCACCCCTACCTTCGTATTTTCATCTGCACCCCTACCTTCGTATGTTCATCTGCACCCCTACCTTCGTATTTTCTACTCCATCCTTTCAGACCCATTACAAAGTACGTTATTAAGTTGGGAACATACACAGTCGTATCAGAATAATATGACCACCTACCATAGTATATGTATGGTAGGTGGTCATATTATTTTGATACAAATGTGTATAACATCAAAGATTCCATCTTCTTAGATATCTAAAAATTTTTAACATTTTATTTTCCTCTTTCATGTGATAAAGGTTATTTCGATGTCAATATTTTACAATGCTTTGCAACTGAGTTTGAATTCCTATCTCAATTAGTGAATTCCATAGTTCTTTCTGGAGTATATTATGATACGATTTTGTAGATCTGCGAAAGCCATATGTTATTCTTCCTTTCCTACTGTGCTTCTAATTGTCTAATTACGAAAATATTTTTCATACTTCACGCTAGTAAAACCTCTCTGTTGCACCAATGTATTGTATTCGTTAGCTATCTTATCCCCGATTATCCTTCTTACAATTCTCGTTATACTACTTAGCATAAAAACTTAGCTTGCCGTTTCGAGCCTTTTAATTGTCTCTATACCCTTTAGTTATATTTCTCCATATCATACTTTAAGGCGTCTTTATTCTATGTCCTCTCAGAATCTTCCTTTATTCCACATGATCTCGTTTAATATAAATCTTCTCTCGTCTTAAACTACTTTTCTCAAACTGACATCATGTTCATTTCGCAAGACCTCAATTCGAATATGACATTTTATTCTATCGTGATTTAAGTTCTTAAACTCATCGCACTTTCAATTTTTGTCATTTAACAGACAGCTTGATCAAAACCACAATTAAGTCCACTGCCATTTGGCCTGTATGGTGCAATGTGCAGTCTTGTAATATTCTAAGCTATATCCCATGGCCGAGTGGTTAGCGCGCTTGGCTACTGATCTAAGGGACCTGGGTTCGAACCACGGGTAAAGCATGGCTGTTTGTGTCGTTTTTCTGCTGAGGTCCTGCCATCCTCTCAGACCTTCTACTCTGGCATATAAACTGACAGGCTCCTGTCAGACCTCTGTGGCAAGTAGCTGCTTGAGGGGGTATTTATTTTTTTTATTTTATTTTATATTTCAAACCACCGCACATTCTTTCTGCAAGACCTCAGAACCACAATTCAAGTCTCTCCATTCTGTCTTTAAATGTCCCAGCATCAAATCTTGTGTCCTATCCTACAATTCCTTCTGAAAATCACTGCACGCTATTTCTACAACATATCAAAACCACAATTAACACCTAAACCTTCTGGCATATATGGTCTTTTCATGAAGTTGTCTCCTGTCCTCAGATACGTTGTGAAACTCACCGCACCTAAATTTCACGAGAGTTCAAAATAAAAAATCTCGTGCCCTACAATACCTTCTCAAACTCACTGCACGTTCATTATGTAATATCCTTGGAAAGCAAAAAGCGTTTCATATAGGAGGAAATCGATGACGCAGTAGAATGCGACATAACGTACCTTCATTTGGAAGGAAGAAGCAGCAGAGAAGAGCACCAAGTAAGAGGAAACCTCCTGACACTGCAAATGGCAGCAGGAATTCGCCAACCTAGGAAAGAAGAACATTTTAATTATTTTTTTAAAAGGGAGAATGTACTTCCCTACACAAAGGATGGAAATAACATAGAAGCTATATTAGTCTTATCCTGGTTTCTCATACAACATGCAAACATTTACACAAGGATATGCCCCGCTGGTCTTAGTAGTCAGGTATGCAAACCACTAGACCAGGTAGGGTCTATATATAATATCTATTTGAGCGATATACTTTCTTAAGTGTTATTTCATAATAAATTTGCATCTGTAAATTTAAAAATTCGTTTTTTGAAAAGAATTTTGCTGACACTGCAAATGACAGTTTTAGGAGGATCCTTTTTCAAAACAAATCGAAACCTTTTTGCTCTTAAAGAATTTGCAGAAGCACAAGATTGTCATAAGAAGTTTAGCTTCCAAACGCCCCTCTGCTCATCACAAGAAGCATCTCGTGCAAAAGGGGTCAGGATTTTTGCTTCCTCATCTTGCACCAGTGTTACCTCTGCTAGGTTCGTTATTTCGAAAATGATGTCCGTTAAACTTGTAGAACGGCGCCACATCCGTAAAAAAAGTGAGCGATTTAGACATCGAGATGAAGAAAATACTGGAATCAGACGTGTTGAAAAAACAGAAAAGTGCTTGGCTGTTTTGAGAAATTACCTGATATTTAACAGAGAGCCTGCAACTCCTCACGAAGTAAAAGTCGACATACCTCTATCCAGGCAAAACAGATTTTATCAGAAACGCCTAAACGGAAAAGCAAAATGGTAAAACAACTTCTAGTTTCCATGCCTGAAGATATCAAATGGGACCATCTGGGTCGTCTTATAGTCTTTGGACAACCCCGCAGTATGTTGTGGACTATATTCAAGCGCCCAATGGCAAGAAAAAGAAATCCTTGTTGTCAATATTTTGTATTCTTTGAAGACCTGTGGTAAAATTGTATTAAAGAACTCTGTTAAAAATAATGTATTTCTTGAAATGATGTCTTTAAATGATCTCTTTATGAAATATATCCATGTTGGGTTGGGTTGTTTTACCTCTGAGCGGCACTTTTTTGCACACCATGGGCTAAATGGCCAGGTCACAAGGACCCCTAAGGCTCAGAAAAAGTTGGGGAGGGGACCCACTGGAACAGCTGTTGGGAGACAGATGGTAGCCTCCCGTCAAGGCCATCCAGCGTGTTCTTTAACGTGCACAGGGTATGGCTCTCCCGCACCCGGGCCACGGCTTAACGTCCCATCCGACGGACGGCGGCCTTTCCAAGCCCATCGGTGTCCCCTACTGACGGTGGGCAGGGCGGGGAATTTAGCGGAAATAAATCTCAACGCTGACGCAGCTGGGACTCGAACCTGGGAACTACAGATTACGAGCCTGGCGCGCTACCGACTGAGCCATCCCCGCCCCAAAATATATCCGTGTGCTGAAAAGGTATCTGTATTGTAGTATGTGTATTGAATAAAAAAAATTAAACTAATTTATGTGTCTGTGAATTATTTCTGTTTCACCGTTCGAATTATTTTCGCGATTCCTCCGCGGAGAGCACCCACCTCCCCGTTGTCCAAAACATGTACCACGTGACATCACGATAGCTTTTGCATAGTGACGCAATAAGGTCTTACCTTCAAACGTGCGTACCATCACAAATTCATGCACTAACCAGGATAGTAATCTTTAAACATCACCAAGGATCTGTGCTATTTCCCTGAATCATTGGTTCATTCCGATATTTCATAGCGATTAGGGTTCGTCAACATGTGGCATATTCCACTCAAGCATTTACGTAACAACGAGGATACGTGACCTTCAATCACCTTTGGGCTCTTTCTTCATATTGATTTGTGCTCAGCAGCTTCTGATTTTTCACGTCGAGGCGTGGGGATGCGGCAATCCTTCGCTGATACAAGGATAAGAAGAAAGAAATTCATCAGTCCACGAGCATTTATCAGGTACAGTCGCTCAAAAAAGTATCCGAACACTACGGTCGATTACAGAATTCAGAAAAAATATCTGGCAAAGATTTTTTTAGAAATTAGTGATCTGGCAACTTTCGTGTCACGTGATTACAGAATTCAGGAAAAATATCTGGAGCGTGTACAGCAACTGTACACGCTCCAGTTACCGTTCACAGCAGACTGGAGCGTGTGCAGTTACTACACACGCTCCAGTTTGGAGACAGATGGTATCCTCCCGTCAAGGCCATCCAGCGTGTTCTTTAACGTGCACAGGGTATTCCCGCCCAAAAGATCACGGCTTAACATCCCATCCGACGGACGGCGGATTTTCAAAGCCCATCGGTGTCCCCTACTGACCGTGGGCAGAGCGGGGAATTTTGCGGAGATAAATCTCAACGCTGACCCAGCTGGGACTCGAACCTGGGCACTGCAGATTACGAGCCTGCCGCGCTACTGACTGAGCCACCCCGCCCCGGTGAGCAGAGGAGCAGGATGTTTCCTATTGCTCTATGTAAGTTACTCATAATAAGTTGTTAATCCCAATACAATAAAAAATAAATAAATAAAATAAATACTCCCTCAAGCAGCTGCTTGCCACAGAGGTCTGACAGGAGCCTGTGGGTTTATATGCCACAGTAGAAGGTCTGTGAGGATGGCAGGACCTCTGCAGAAGAACAACACAAACATTCATGCCTTATCCGGGGCTCGAACCCAGATCCCTTAGATCAGTAGCCAAGCACGCTAACACTCGGACACGGGACTGCTGTAAAAAAAACTTTTTCTTTTGTTCAAGAACCTGCCATTGTTTACTCCTTGTGTTACCCCCCGTATAACACTGGTGCTCTAAGTATTTAAAAAAGTACAACCTGATGTATTAATAATCGATCACGGTCAAAATAATAGGAATCAGGAGGATTTATTCATTTCATCCCCCTCCCCTCGTAAAACACACGGCATAGCATACCCTATCTGCTGCGATGGTTTGAAACAAAGGGGTGTTGACAATGCGGGTTTGGCAAGAAGGGTTCTTTACCTGTCCACAGGTGACGTCATCCGACGTCCCTGGACTTGGAAAAATTTCGAGATGGGTCTGAAATGGGGGTCAAGGTTGCGAGGAGGAGGAAGAACTTTTCCGAAACATGTTGTGACACATCACGTGTGATGCAATACGGAAACAGGGGGAGGGTGAAGGGGAATCACCAATGTGGGTTTGTCTAGTGACGTCATCCAAGATGGCGGCCTCTGGACTTGGACTTTTATAGGGTTGTTTATGGGTGCAAGGCCATTATCACATCAACTTGCTTGCTAAAGACAAGCATATTATCGTTTCTATTGGTCAGTGATGTCATTCAAGATGAGCGTCGCAATACTTAGAGAAGAGTTGGCCTTCCAAGATGGTCACTAAGGGGTGTGAGGGAGGGGCTTTTTAATTAATAACGAGATTATAGGTTGGCCATTCGAAACGGCCGCCAAAGGGGTGGAAGGGGGGAGAGAAGAACTTTTGATAAGCGTTTTAATTAAGGGGGGGGGGCACATATTAATAAAGGGGTAGTAATAAACGAGTTTATAGGTTGGTCATCCAAAATGGTAGCCTTGATAAGCGTTTTAATAAAGGGGGCGCATTTTAATAAGGGATTTCCTTCAATGAGAGGGGTAGAACTGTTGAAAAGCCTTTAATTAAGGGGGCACATATTGATAGAGGGGGCTTTTTAATGAATAACGAGATTATAGGTTGGCCATCCAAGATGGCAACCAAAGGTGCGAGGGTGGGGGGTGGAACCTTTATAAGGGGACTTTTGATAAGAGTTTATGAAATTTTAATTAACAAGGTGTGGCTTAATAAGAGGGAAATTTTGTAATTAATAAGTGTTTTACTTAATAAAGGGGTGGTCAATTATGAATATTAAGAAGTGGGTGTGGTCAGTTACGAATATTAATAAGGAGGTAGTAGTGGGCATAAACGTCGTGTCGGGAAGTGACGTAACGGGAAGGGGCGTTGCAGTGACGTCATAAGGGGAAAGCACTGTCTGTGTAGGGGGTACTATCCTGGGAACTACCTACTTACGCACTCTTCATTATATATATTATATATTTATACATATTACTGTTTCCATAATGTACATAGTATACTATACTTTATGGGCGATTTAACAGAATTTCAAGGGTAATTTTGACGGTACGAGGTTTTCGCCTTACTGATTTTAGAACCTAACCCCCGCGTAAGATCGACTCCATTGTGTTTACTGTCACCCATCTTTATCTTGTTGTTTAAACAACTTATAGTGATTAACAGAGAAAAACTGCTAAACCTATTTTTAGGAAACTATTCCCAGTAGGGAAGCGGTTCTCTTGAATAAGAAATTTTTGCAAACAACTTTTCGGAAGAATAAATTTCCAAATTTAATTAGTGGCTTAAGAATTCAAAATGAATTGCACAAAAAAAAACAAATTGAAAGAGCGGATCTTTCTAGTTTGTGTTATGAGCAGATCCCATTCTGTTCATAACTGGATACGAAGATTCCTCAACAAAGAGCTACGAATTTCGCGGCGCGTCTTGTGACCTTGACGGATCCGCCTCTGTTCCCCAAAGAGGAGAAGCACAACGAATTTCTCGTCCTAAGAGGGGGCTTGGAACGGCCATGAGGTGCTCCACACCCCGATGATACGCCACCAAAACACGCCGCTCCTGTCAAAGGAACCTCTGTTGTGTTGCGATCTTAAGCAACCACGGCAATTCCCGATTCCGCTTGTACAGCACTACCAGTTTCGAAAAGCCGTGCTTATCTAAAGCCGGGGGCAAGGAATACGCCCTATAGGCGCACCTCAACCCCAGCCTCACATGGCAGCAGTCCTATAGAAGGAAAGCTGACCACCGGAAGAAACCTAACTTTAATCTGTTCCCTGGTTAGCCATGAACAAGGATATATAGATCCAAGTTCGATCGACACCCGGGGTGGAGACTCTTAGTAAGACCCAGATTTTTTGAGGGCTCGTGCCTACTAGGAGCGTACGTGGAGCTACGTGCACCCAGAGCACCTGAGGTTGAGGCCTCGGACACCGTCACCATCCAACCGGCCTTCCGACCAGTCAGCGGCATCATCGGCTTCGGTTGGCCTTGGCTATGTCCAACCGGGGGACCAATCCGGTCGGCACAGCCTTCGACCGGTTTGCTGCTGCTGCTTTCCTCCCTTCTCCTCCCAAAATAAAAGATTATCTTTATCATACTCCTTCCCATATATATGGCTGTCACTGATCTATGACTTTTCCCAGATCCACCCCTGCGCAACATTTCACTGCATGGCAGGGCAACCCAATGCTAACCTCTGGTGTTAGATAAGCATCCATAAATATTTCCTTCTCCATCTTCCTGACACAGGAGTTTTACCTATCCCACCGTCTCAGCTTCCCCAACAAATATTTCATCCCCCTTTGATTGACTCAAATCTACCATACTGGCAACCAACCATGGCCACAACTTCAAAAAATAACATAACATTCGCCACTCGGAAAAATTATTAAAAAATATATATATACACTACTTCTCCCTCTATCTCTTTCCACCCCCTTCCCCCCTTCACATGACATGCAACTGGTATTTATTCTCCTTCACCCTTCAACATCAGCCTCTCCACCACTGGGCGGCCTGCGGCCTAAAGCCCAATTGCCAAAATGTACGATTGCCAGCCTTCACTGTGCTGGCCAGTCTTTGCTGTTTTCATCCGCACCCACTGCCCTTTATGCGTATGGACCTGATGATAAGGGGGCCGAGGCCCCCTTTACAAATAGGTCCAGCTTAGAAAGAAGGATGTATAAGAAGAAGAAGAAGACCGGTTTGCTGGGCTCTAGGCCCCCCCACCACGACAAGGTTGTCCCCTATTGGGGGGGGGGGCTGTCAAAGTAACCAGATGAACAAGCCACTGATTCGCTTTCATGTCGTGACATAAGAAAAGCTGACGCTGCTTCAAAAGGCAAGATTATCTTGTAGGACGCCGCCAAAAGACAACTCCAATTAGCGGGCGCAAGTGGCAGACGCCGGCCGGCTGCCCCCTGGTGGTCAAGCGACTCCGTGGCGACTTCTCCACTGTGTTCTAGGAATCATGAGCACGCGGAAGAAACAAGATTAGCCACGGACGCCGTTTCCCCGAAATCCAAGGACTCCACGTGGGGAGTACAAATTTAGGAAGTTCCCTATTGGACCGAAAGCGAAAAGTTCAGAACAAAAGGCCAAGAGCGGCCAATGAGGAAGAAGAGAGAAAAGATTTCTCGAATTTTCCAGAAAATTCTTGTTTCCGATAAAAAGGAAAATCTGAAAAGTGGAAAAAGAGACAGAAGAAGGTGAAGCTCGAAGACAGTCGGTTGCGGAGCGAGTGCGACGAAGCTCTGTGTTTCAAGGAGCGAGTGCGATGAAGCTCGGTGTTTCAACTCGGGTCAGTGGGTAAGACCGTGAGATGTAAAGTGAATGCAGAAAGGAAGATGCCCCTTTGGAAGAGAGAGTGCGAATCATATTCAAACTGAACAATTGACATTCCTAGATGTTCAGCTGGCCGTCGTCGTGGCAACCTTTCATTCCTGCTGCCGTGTGACATTCCTTATTATCTTTCTTCGTTTGCCGTCGCATGGAACCACCAATTGCTGCGAACTAAGACTATTGTGCCATGCCCTGCGATTCCTGCTTCTGCGATGCTGAAGGTCGTCGAAAACGATAAGAGGTAGGAAACAATCGTATTCACCTTATAAATCAGAAAGTTTGTGCATCAGTTATTAAATCAGATCTGCGCTGAAAAAAAAGCTAATGATAGTAACTGTTGATCACGGACTCAATTTACATAGGCCAGAGAGAAGCTTTGGACAGTTTTAATTAATTTTTCATATAAAAGAGTAAATCATTATTTGTGAGAGTCAGCATGAACACCAACTAAGGAGAGGAAAGTTTACTTACTGTCTTGAAATATCTTCTTAAACTGTAAATATTTCTATCTATTAAATTATTTGGTTATAATATAAACAGGAATTAATACCATTTTATTCAGCTGTGCTAATAACTTTGATCATACGGCAAATAAGTAGAAACGGCCAACAGCTTTCATTAGAAATAACGCAATGTACTTAAAACAACAGAAATGCAAAAATTATAACTTAGAGAGGGATATATAATATATACACCCCCCCCCCCCCCAAACATTTGCATAGCGAACACAAGGCCATTATCGCATCAACTTGCTTAGTAAAGACAAGCATATTATCGTTTCGATCTGCATAGCGAAGACAATCCGGATAAGGGACGGGGGTGGCTCAGTCGGTAGCGCGCCAGGCTCGTAATCTGTAGTTCCTAGGTTCGACTCCCAGCTGGGTCAGCGTTGAGATTTATCTGCGCAGAATTCCCCACCCTGCCCACGGTCAGTAGGGGATACCGATGGGCTTGGGAAGCCCGCCGTCCGTCGGATGGGAAGTTAAGCCGTGGCGCCGCGTGCGGGAGAGCCATACCCTGTGCCCGTTAAAGAACACACTGGATGGTCTTAACGGGAGGCTACCATCTGTCTCCCAACAGCTGTTCCAGCGGGTCCCCTCCCCCAACCTTCTCTGAGCCTTCGGGGTCCATGTGACCTGGCCATTTAGCCCATGGTGTGCAAAAAAGTGCCGCTCAGAGGTAAAACAACCCAACCCAATCCGAATAGGATTTTGATCTACATAGCGAAGACAGTTCGATTATCGTTTTGAGGCTACATAGAAAACACAAGACGATTCTCGTTTCGATTATGTAGCGAATACAAACCTTATTGGCTTCTGTTCAGAAAATAAAAACTTTACAGCAACGACCTGCAATTGTGCACTTCCATTCCGAGGAATGATTGAACAAGTTTCGCCTCGTTTCGATCTGCATAATGAAGATGGGCTGATTATCTGTTCAATATCTATAGGATAACAAACTGATTACCTTTTCCTCCTGCATAGCAAAGAGAAGCTGATTATCATTTCGACCTCTGTAGTGAAGATAATCTGATTGTTGTTTCATTTTGCATAGCGAAGACAAGCCGGTTGTCATTTCGATGTGCAGAGCGAAGAGATGATTTTCGTTTCGAACTGCATAGAGAAGAAAGGCCGATTATAAATTCCATCTGCATAGCGAAGAGGAGCTTTTTATCGTTTCAATCTGCATAGCGAAGAGGAGCTTTTTATCGTTTCAATCTACATAGCGAAGAGGAGCTTTTAATCGTTTCAATCTGCATAGCGAAGAGGAGCTTTTTATCGTTTCAATCTGCATAGCGAAGAGGAGCTTTTCATCGTTTCAATCGCCATAGCGAAGAGGAGCTTTTTATCGTTTCAATCTGCATAGCGAAGAGGAGCTTTTCATCGTTTCAATCGGCATACCGAAGAGGAGCATTTTATCGTTTCAATCGGCATAGCGAAGAGGAGCTTTCTATCGTTTCAATCGGCATAGCGAAGAGGAGCTTTTTTATCATTTCAATCGGCATAGCGAAGAGGAGCTTTTTATCGTTTCAATCTGCATAGCGAAGAGGAGCTTTTAATCGTTTCAATCGGCATAGCGAAGAGGAGATTTTTATCGTTTCAATTTGCATAGCGAAGAGGAGCTTTTTATCGTTTAAATCTGCATAGCGAAGAGGATTTTTTATCGTTTCAAACGGCATAGCGAAGAGGAGCTTTTTATCGTTTCAATATGCATAGCGAAGAGGAGCTTTTTATCGTTTCAATATGCATAGCGAAGAGGAGCTTTTTATCGTTTCAATATGCATAGCGAAGAGGAGCTTTTTATCGTTTCAATCGGCATAGCGAAGAGGAGCTTTTTATCGTTTCAATCGGTATAGCGAAGAGGAGCTTTTCATCATTTCAATCTTCATAGCGAAGAGGAGATTTTTATCGTTACAATCTGCATAGCGAAGAGGAGCTTTTCATCGTTTCAATCGGCATAGCGAAGAGGAGATTTCTATCGTTTCAATCGGCATAGCGAAGAGGAGCTTTTTATCGTTTCAATCTGCATAGCGAAGAGGAGCTTTCTATCGTTTCAATCGGCATAGCGAAGAGGAGCTTTCTATCGTTTCAATCGGCATAGCGAAGAGGAGCCATTTATCGTTTCAATCTGCATAGCGAAGAGGAGCTTTTTATCGTTACAATCTGCATAGCGAAGAGGAGTTTTTATCGTTTCAATCTGCATAGCGAAGAGGAGCTTTTCATCGTTTCAATCGGCATAGCGAAGAGGAGCTTTTTATCGTTTCAATATGCATAGCGAAGAGGAGCCATTTATAGTTTCAATATGCATAGCGAAGAGGAGCCATTTATCGTTTCAGTATGCATAGCGAAGAGGAGCTTTTTATCGTTTCAATCTGCATAACGAAGAGGAGCTTTTTATCGTTTCAATCTGCATAGCGAAGAGGAGCTTTTTATCGTTTCAATCGGCATAGCGAAGAAGAGCTTTTTATCGTTTCAATCGGCATAACGAAGAGGAGCTTTTTATCGTTTCAATCGGCATAGCGAAGAGGAGCTTTTATCGTTTCAATCTGCACAGCGAAGAGGAGCTTTTTATCGCTTCAACCGGCACAGCGAAGAGGAGCTTTTTATCGCTTCAACCGGCACAGCGAAGAGGAGCTTTTTATCGCTTCAACCGGCACAGCGAAGAGGAGCTTTTTATCGCTTCAACCGGCACAGCGAAGAGGAGCTTTTTATCGCTTCAACCGGCACAGCGAAGAGGAGCTTTTTATCGCTTCAACCGGCACAGCGAAGAGGAGCTTTTTATCGCTTCAACAGGCACAGCGAAGAGGAGCTTTTTATCGCTTCAACCGGCACAGCGAAGAGGAGCTTTTTATCGCTTCAATCTGCATGACAAAGACCATATGAGGAGCGTTTTGATCTGCTTAGTGTAGGGAAGTCGAATATCGTTTCACTCCAAATAGTGAGGCCAAGCCGAATATCGTTTCACTCTAAACAGTGAAGTCAAGCCGAATATCTTTTCGATCGCCTTAGTGAAAACAAACTGATTTTCGTTTCAATCTGTAGTGAAGAGAAGCTGACTATCTTGTTTGATCTGCCTAGCAAAGAGAAGTAAGCTGATTATCATTTCCATCTGCATAGCGTAGACAATTTGCATACCGTTTCATTGTGGTAGCAAAGACAAGCTGATCATTCCTCCGAGCTCCAAAGCAAAGAGACCGCCGAGTATCATTTCATTCTGCACAGCGAAGACACTGATTATCATTTCGATCTGCATAGGGTAGACAACTTGCATACCGTTTCATTCTGGTAGCAAAGACAAGCTGATCATTCCTCCGAGCTCCAAAGCGAAGAGACCGCCGAGTATCATTTCATTTAGCACAGCGAAGACACACTGATTATCATTTCGACCTGCATAGCGTAGACAACTTGCATACCGTTTCATTCTGGTAGCAAAGACAAGCTAATCATTCCTCCGAGCTCCAAAGCGAAGAGACCGCCGAGTATCATTTCATTTAGCACAGTGAAGACACACTGATTATCATTTCGATCTGCATAGCGTAGACAACTTGCATACCGTTTCATTCTGGTAGCAAAGACAAGCTGATCATTCCTCCGAGCTCCAAAGCGAAGAGATCGCCGAAATCATTTCATTCTGCACAGCGAAGACACATTGATTATCATTTCGATCTGCATAGCGTAGACAACTTGCATACCGTTTCATTCTGGTAGCAAAGACAAGCTGATCATTCCTCCGAGCTCCAAAGCGAAGAGACCGCCGAGATCATTTCATTCTGCACAGCGAAGACACACTGATTATCATTTCGATCTGCATAGCGTAGACAACTTGCATACCGTTTCATTCTGGTAGCAAAGACAAGCTGATCATTCCTCCGAGCTCCAAAGCGAAGAGACCGCCGAGCAGCATTTCATTCTGCACAGCGAAGACACTCTGATTATCATTTCGATCTGCATAGCGTAGACAACTTGCATACCGTTTCATTCTGGTAGCAAAGACAAGCTGATCATTCCTCCGAGCTCCAAAGCGAAGAGACCGCCGAGTATCATTTCATTCTGCACAGCGAAGACACTCTGATTATCATTTCATTCTGCCAGCGAAGACACTCTGATTATCATTTCGATCTGCATAGCGTAGACAACTTGCATACCGTTTCATTCTTGTAGCAAAGACAAGCTGATCATTCCTCCGAGCTCCAAAGAGAAGAGACCGCCGAGCATCATTTCATTCTGCCAGCGAAGACACTCTGATTATCATTTCGATCTGCATAGCGTAGACAACTTGCATACCGTTTCATTCTGGTAGCAAAGACAAGCTAATCATTCCTCCGAGCTCCAAAGCGAAGAGACCGCCGAGTATCATTTCATTTAGCACAGCGAAGACACACTGATTATCATTTCGATCTGCATAGCGTAGACAACTTGCATACCGTTTCATTCTGGTAGCAAAGACAAGCTGATCATTCCTCCGAGCTCCAAAGCGAAGAGACCGCCGAGCAGCATTTCATTCTGCACAGCGAAGACACTCTGATTATCATTTCGATCTGCATAGCGTAGACAACTTGCATACCGTTTCATTCTGGTAGCAAAGACAAGCTTATCATTCCTCCGAGCTCCAAAGAGAAGAGACCGCCGAGCATCATTTCATTCTGCCAGCGAAGACACTCTGATTATCATTTCGATCTGCATAGCGTAGACAACTTGCATACCGTTTCATTCTGGTAGCAAAGACAAGCTGATCATTCCTCCGAGCTCCAAAGCGAAGAGACCGCCGAGTATCATTTCATTTAGCACAGCGAAGACACACTGATTATCATTTCGATCTGCATAGCGTAGACAACTTGCATACCGTTTCATTCTGGTAGCAAAGACAAGCTGATCATTCCTCCGAGCTCCAAAGCGCAGAGACCGCCGAGCAGCATTTCATTCTGCACAGCGAAGACACTCTGATTATCATTTCGATCTGCATAGCGTAGACAACTTGCATACCGTTTCATTCTGGTAGCAAAGACAAGCTGATCATTCCTCCGAGCTCCAAAGAGAAGAGACCGCCGAGCATCATTTCATTCTGCACAGCGAAGACACTCTGATTATCATTTCGATCTGCATAGCGTAGACAACTTGCATACCGTTTCATTCTGGTAGCAAAGACAAGCTGATCATTCCTCCGAGCTCCAAAGCGAAGAGACCGCCGAGTATCATTTCATTTAGCACAGCGAAGACACACTGATTATCATTTCGATCTGCATAGCGTAGACAACTTGCATACCGTTTCATTCTGGTAGCAAAGACAAGCTGATCATTCCTCCGAGCTCCAAAGCGAAGAGACCGCCGAGCAGCATTTCATTCTGCACAGCGAAGACACTCTGATTATCATTTCGATCTGCATAGCGTAGACAACTTGCATACCGTTTCATTCTGGTAGCAAAGACAAGCTGATCATTCCTCCGAGCTCCAAAGCGAAGAGACCGCCGAGTATCATTTCATTTAGCACAGCGAAGACACACTGATTATCACTTCGATCTGCATAGCGTAGACAACTTGCATACCGTTTCATTCTGGTAGCAAAGACAAGCTGATCATTCCTCCGAGCTCCAAAGCGAAGAGACCGCCGAAATCATTTCATTCTGCACAGCGAAGACACGCTGATGATCGTTTCGATCGTCGTAGCAAAGTCAAGCCGATTATCATTTCCATCTTCATAACGAAGACGAGGAAGCACTTGTTATCCCGACGTTCACAACGAAGACGAGCAGATTATTGTTTTGATCTGTATCTAGACGACAAGACCATTTATCAATTCTATTTACCGAGCGAAGACAATCTGCCTATTGTGGTCGATCTAATAAATTGTGATCTGAGTGAAGACAGGCTGATTATCGTTTCTATTTTTATAGTAAAGACAGGCTACATAGCAAATTATCAATTCGATCTAAATAGTAAAGACAATCTCCTATCTTGGCAGCGGAGACAATCCAATTATTATTTCGATCTGTATAGCAAAGACAAGCCTGATTATCATCCCAGTCTCTAAAGTGAATAGAAGCTGATTTTTATTTCAATCTCCATTGTGAAGTCAAGGTGATTATCGTTTCGGTCTGCATGGCGAAAACAGAATCAGATGATCTCTTCGATCTTCAGAGTGAATTTAAGCCGATTAATATTGATATGATCACCATACACTTATACATGATCACACGATATATAATTTGATCACTATAGCCAAAAGGAGCCGATAATCGTTTCGTTCTACACGCTGAAGAAAAGCCGATTAACGTTTTGATC
The DNA here is from genome assembly GCA_038380435.1 of Ryuthela nishihirai. Taxonomy (NCBI): domain Eukaryota; kingdom Metazoa; phylum Arthropoda; class Arachnida; order Araneae; family Heptathelidae; genus Ryuthela; species Ryuthela nishihirai. Next base: position 36,373,084 of record JAWZYU010000022.1, read on the forward strand.
TTCAAAGCGAAGACAAGCTCATTTTCGTTTTGATCTCCATAGTGAAGAGAAGCTGATTATCGTTTCAATCTCCATAGTGAAGAGAAACTGATTATCGTTTTAATGTCCGTAGTGAAAACAGTCCATTTTTTCCTCTTTTGTCTCCACTATAAACCTAGAGCCGTTATCAGTTTCGTTTCTTACCATTTCTGTTCATTATACTGCAAAGTATTTTTCGGATTCCCTGTTCCTCTCTTGACAACATTTTGGTACATTAGTTAATATGTGTATGGTGATCATATCAATATAATGTTTTCGTGTGTATGGTGATCATTTCAATATAATAATCATATATATGTGTATGGTGATCATATCAATTAGTTACGGATGTTTTCAAATTTATCGATCGATTCAGAAAGCAATCCATAAAGTCACCTACCTCATAGAGGGCACCTCCTATGGTGGGTCCTACTATCAGTCCTAGTCCAAACATCGTCTCCAATAATGACTGAAAAGAGAAATAAAGGAAAAATATTAAAATCCTGACTTCATCTATTACATTAACGTGGGGGACTGATGAATTTTGTATTCATGAAATCGACGAATGACAATGAGCACTTACGGAGCTCTCTTATAGGATCATTCCGCACAAAAATCGAGAAATGGCGTTCTCTCGAAAATTTTCTGATTATGATGAAATTTATTCGATTAAAAGTTTATAAAAGAGAAAGGCGAGACAATTTTATGTTTTGTTTTCTAACATTTACTATAAGGAATTAAATTTTTAATTTGTTAAATTTCTGAACCATTTTACTCTTTTACAAGTAATGTCTGGAAATGCTGGAAAAAATGTTGAAATCTGTAAACGTGAAGCCTTCAACTAAAAATAATCATGAACCTAATAAATTAATATGAATACCTTGTATGAAATCCTAAAAATATAAGAAAAAAATTATCAAAAGTTGTTTTAGACATATTCTAACTGCACAAGGATATTCAAAATCATTTTCTAATCTTCAGGGACATCAATCTGAGAGGTTCAACTCGATTTTTGGTTGAAAATTTATCGATATAGTCCTCGTAGAATCTGTGGCAAAATAATGATTCCCAGTTTGTTCTTTAATGTTACAACATGCCCTTCACTTGCATCTTAATGTTCATTTTTACCTATTTTCTTCTTGCTTTTGGCTTTGACATTTGTCCGTTGTTCGGTTTGTGGATTTGACAACAAGTTGTTCCACTATATCTTTCGAATGCGATGGAGAAACCCTTAATGATTTATGTGCAAATGAAAGTTTGTGACGCTGGGAGTGTCATTGGCTATAAACATTTACCCCCATGCTCTATTCCACCCTTAAAAAAAGGGAAATGTGAAAGCTATTCTTAAGCTATATCTCCAGACGCGAATGCCGAAGTAACAAGTTATACGTCATGTGAAAGTTTCTGAAGCGGCGAATCTCCTGAGCTATGAAAAATTGACCCCCGTGCTTTCTTCCGCCTCAAAGGGGGGGATATGAAAATGGTTGTTCCCCTGTATCTGCTGAACCCCCCTCCCCCCAATAAGGGACCACCTTGTCGTGGTGGTGGTGGTGGGGGGGGCTAGGGCCAGCAACCCGGTCGAAGGCTGTGCCGACCGGATTGGGTCCCCGATTGGACATAGCCAAGACCAACCAAGGTCGAGGATGCCGCTGACCGGTCCCGTGTCGACCGGTGGGCAGTGACGGTGTCTGAGACCTCACCTCTCAGGTGCTCTGGGTCAGCAGTTCGAGGGCTCTTCTGAAAAGTTTTGTGCCCCAGTAGGTCGAGCCCTCACCAAAGTCTGGGTCTTACTAAGAGTCTCCACCTCGGATGCCGAGCGAACTTGGATCTATATATCCTTGTTCATGGCTAACCGGGGAACAGATTAAAGTTAGGTTTCTTCCGGTGGTTGGCTTTCCTTCTATAGGACTGCTGTCATGTGAGGCCGGGGTTGAGGTGCGCCTATAGGGCGTATTCCTTGCCCCCGGCTCTAGATAAGCACGGCTTTTCATAACTGGTAGTGTCGTATAGGAGGAATCGGGAATTGCCGTGCTTGCATAAGATCGCAACACAAGAGAGGTGTATCTGCTGAACGTCACTGTCGAAAGTAACGAGCTATGTGTCGAATGAAAGTTTGTAATGCGGGAAGTGTCTTAAATTGAATGAAAGTTTGTAATGCGGGAAGTGCAGGGGTGGGCAAATAGCGGCCCGCGGGCCACATTCGGCCAGCTAAGAGTTTTTTGTGGCCCGCCAAGACAGTCAGAAAAATCCGCCTTGAACCGAGATTTCCTTCCCGTGCGCGACCGAAGATTCGTCTCGTATTTTCCACTAGGACGGCCACGTCAATACACATGCGCAGTGTAGATACGAAAACAATTGCCCACCCCTGGCCTAGGGAATATTAACTCCCCATGCATTCTTCTCCCCCCTAAAAACCGGAAATGTGAAAGTCGTTCTGCTATATCTTTCGAACACGAAAGCCTACAGTTACGAGTGAGGTATCAAATGAAAGCTCGTATAATGACGGTCGTAAACTATTTTGAATTTTGCTCTACTCTTCCCCTGATAAAAAGGGGGTTGAATTTTCACGGGGTCTCAAATTAAAGCCTGTGACATTTCCAATATCGTGGGATACCTCTAATATGACTCCAAAAAGGGGTAAATATTCGATCTATATGAGTCATATATCAAAGTTTTTGAAGGTAGGTGTTTTTAGTGACACAAAAAATATATAAATTAAAAAAATAAAAAATACCTATTTTCCTATAGGGTCCTAAAATTTAGAAAACAAATCTAAAGCATATCGATGGTGCAATCTTTCGCTGAGTTCGTATTCGCTTCGAAGGAAGATAGGGTGCTGATTTACCTACTCGACAAGATTGCTGGCACCCTAACTCCATTGAAGTGAATACGAACTCAGTGACTGATTGCACCATCGACATGCTTTAGATGATAGTGAGGCGAGTGAGACATTGAGAAGATAGTGAGGCGAGGGAGACATTGAGAAGATAGTGAGGCAAGGGAGACATTGAGAGGATAGTGAGGCGAGCGAGACATTGAGAGGATAGCGAGGCGAGGGAGACATTGAGAGGATAGTGAAGCGAGGGAGACATTGAGAAGATAGTGAGGCGAGGGAGATATTGAGAGGATAGTGAGGCGAGGGAGACATTGAGAGGATAGTGAGGCGAGTGAGACATTGAGAGGATAGTGAGACGAGTGAGACATTGAGAGGATAGTGAGACGAGTGACACATTGAGAGGATAGTGAGGCGAGGGAGACATTGAGAGGATAGTGAAGCGAGGGAGACATTGAGAAGATAGTGAGGCGAGGGAGATATTGAGAGGATAGTGAGGCGAGGGAGACATTGAGAGGATAGTGAGGCGAGTGAGACATTGAGAGGATAGTGAGACGAGCGAGACATTGAGAGGATAGTGAGGCGAGGGAGACATTGAGAGGATAGTGAGGCGCGTGAGACGTTGAGAGGATAGTGAAGCGAGGGAGACATTGAGAAGATAGTGAGGCGAGGGAGATATTGAGAGGATAGTGAGGCGAGGGAGACATTGAGAGGATAGTGAGGCGAGTGAGACATTGAGAGGACAGTGAGGCGAGCGAGACATTGAGAGGACAGTGAGGCGAGGGAGACATTGAGAGGACAGTGAGGCGAGCGAGACATTGAGAAGATAGTGAGGCGAGGGAGACATTGAGAGGATAGTGAGGCGAGTGATTCGCTTCACTATCTTCTCAACGTCTCACTCGTGGGTGCATTGTGACTGGGCCTCAAACCAATGGGTGCATGAGTTCTTCATTGACGAATTGCGATTCAGTCTACAGACTGATTCTCGAAATGATTTCATTTGAAGAGAGCAAGGGACTCATTATCAACCCTGAAATGGAAACACTGTGGTCAGGCCTCATATAGAGGGGGGGGGGGGAAGGGAGACCCCCAATTATATTTTTTCTAAAACTTGTGCATTTTTCAAAAAGAAGAAAGAAAGAAAAAGTTAAAAACCTTTAACACGTAATGGAAAAGTTTTCACTACAATGGAAGTCAGTCTGTTGCCACCGCCCCAACTTTATTCCTTCTTGAATGCGTCACTTGTCCCTCCCTCCCCACTTAATTGTTTTCTAGATCCTCGCTTGGTGGTGATAGTTTGATCGTCTGAGGGAGATATTATGACGATGGATGTAAGGCGCTCCATGTGTTTTGGGTAAGGCAGCTGTAAGTCTTTTCAAGGGTGCTTCTGCACCTCAGATTATTTCAATAGACCATAATGGCTGCCTCCATAGGACTCGGACAGTCGACGAATTTCTCTAAAATGAGGATCCGCTGATGGTGCTTACCATTCTATTCTCTGAATCTAAACCCTACTTAGCACTGGTGTTTCTATCCCCCGATTTCGACATACCGGTTGATCATGGCATGCTTTTCCATCAATCCCGCTTTCAATGCAGAATTCTTTTCACATTAAACTTTTAATATCATTAAAGGTTTCTATCTGTTGTAATTTTTCAATAATTTTTTTAACTTGCTATGATATTATTTTGTGGCATGTGCACTGAGTTCGCTGTTGAATAGCAACACCCTTTTGTAGGAATGGGCTGGTCTGAGCGCTGGTGACGGCTCAAGGTCGGCAACGGCGGATATGCGATTATAGGGTGCATACGTGGCAATCAGTGTTCGATTACTTCTAGAATGATGGTTCGGCGTATTGATCTTTCCGACATCCAATTCAGAATTCTAGAATGATGGTTCAGGTGCCAGTATCTCGACTACAGCCACCATGCTTGTGTTCTGTGATGTCATGAGTCTACCACGACTGTCTCAACAGAAGTCAAACACGTGGTACAGCCAAGTGTGGTTGACTGCGATGCATGTCCCTTCTTGTAACACAGCAGGTACACAGCAGAATGGCCCAGTTGACCACCCAATACAACGTTGCAATGGCAAGACCACATCCACATTAACAATGAGGCAGACCTTAGCGCATATGGCTTATTACAGTCGACGGATGTCACCTGGTACCCATTTTCATAGCGAAGCACAAGAAACTTCCTCTTTCGTGGACACATCAGCACTGACACTGGACCTTCAATATGTGAAAATCTGTTGCCTGGTCAGAAGAATCCCGTTTCCAACTCCATCGCGCTGACGGGGGTGTTTACATTTGGAGAAAGCGACTTGAAGCAGGCCATGGCACCAGGATGCACCTTTGGTGTTTGGTGGGCTGGAGGCAGTGGTGTTAGGGTTTGGGGACTGTTTCCGTGACATGTCCATTGATCACAGCGAATCAATGACTCGATGGGACCGCCTAAATTTCTATCATCACCAACCAAGTACAGTCCTCAAAAAAGTATCCGAACACTAGAATTGATTACAGAATTCAGAAAAAATAGCTGGCAAAGATTTTTTTAGAAATTAGTGATCTGGCAACCTTCGTGTCACCTGACACGAAGGTTGCCAGATCACTAATTTCTAATTTTTTTTTCTCTTTTTAACGTTATGGCCAGGTCGCAAGGACCCCAAAGGCTTAAACAAGGTTGGGGGAGGGGACCCACTAGAACAGCTGTTGGGAGACAGATGGTAGCCTCCCGTCAAGGCCATTCAGGTGTTCTTTAACGTTGGGTTGTTTTACTTCTGAGCGGCATTTTTTTGCACACCATGGGATAAATAGCAAAGTCACATGGACCCCAAAGGCTCAGAGAAGGTTGGGGGAGGGGACCCACTGGAACAGCTGTTGGGAGACAGATGGCAGCCTTCCGTCAAGGCCATCCAGCGTTTTCGTAGTGCACAGGGTATGGCTCTCCCGCATAGGGGGCCACGGCTTAACGTCCCATCCGACGGACGGTGGCCTTTCCAAATCCATCGGTGTCCCCTACTGACCGTGGGCAGGGCGGGGAATTTTGCGGAGATAAATCTCAACGCCTACCCAGCTAGTACTCGAACCTGGGAACTACAGATTACGAACCTGGCGCGCTACCGACTGAGCCACCCCCGCCCCCTTTTGGACAGGTAATCGCAAATTAAAACTGTATTATTAGAGCATATGGTGTTAGATAATAAATGACTTCATAAGCTCAGATACTTACGAAAGTTTTTCCGACTGAATTGGAGAATTCCGCAGCCGTAATAATGAAGCTTGACGTCATGACCGCTGCGGCTCCAAATCCTTCAACGATCCTCACAGCGAAAGCCAAGCCGATGAATGGAGCACCGTGCGGAGTTCTGTCCAAAAGCCTGTTCACAAGAGAAGAGATATCCAGACTCAGCTGTTATAAATATCATTCGCTTCACAGGGAAACTAACTTCACAAATATACAGCTCAACTAACCTCACAAATATAAAGAAAATAGAAACTATTCAATCATCCATTGCTAAAAATATAATCTCATACAACTTAAGAAATTCGTTTTATCATAGCGAAGAAAGACTAAATTTTCTAGGCATACTCTCTTTTCACAACCTTTACAAATTTTCACAACCTTTACAAATACAGCATCACTGTAAAATATTTTTTTGATAATCAATTTAAAACTAAAATCTTTCATGGGAAATACACAAGTACAATCCAAAAATTATTTCCAACTTCCAAAAATATTAAACAATTACGAGAAATGTACAAGGGCATATACAATACCTTAGGTGTTCAATCAATTGCCAAGGGAAATTATTTTATTATGCAAATTTGAAGAAATCAAATATAAGACTAAAAATTTTCTTCTAGGCACTAAATTTAAAATAAAAATTTGAACCACCACAATTCAGCTTCCACTGAAATTCATATAATTCGATGACATTGTTTTAAACTTATCTTATGTATTTTCATGTAACATTATTGTTCTTCTCTCCTGCAGATAAGCAGATGCTTTGCGGGTCATTTGTTTAAACTTTTGTATAACTAACATGAATGTGAATAAAGATTATTATTATTATGTTTTAAAATAGGACTAATAGAAAAAAAAAGATTTCTTTTGCATCACATTGATTTAATTCGTGTTGCTAACGTTGCCCTTAATTTCCTATAATTTCCTAATACACGAAGAGATGTGGCTTCCCACTGTCACTTTCTTTACAGATTTAAATCCAGCCACCAGGAAGATTGCCTCTTTACTGATGGATCAGAATTCTGTACAAGCAACATGAGACCATGGAGCCGTCTTGTCTGTTGCCAACAGTCATCATCATCATCATCATCATCATCATCATCATCATCATCATCATCATCATCATCATCATCATCATCATCATCATCATCATCATCATCATCATCATCATTATCATCATCATCATCATCATCATCATTCTCAAGCAGCCATGGGCTACGGAGGTCCAACCAGACCGTGCAATTTAGTTCTCCAAGCAAATCTGTCCTGAGCTACATCTGCAGCATCTGGCCACTGCACACCAATTCTAACAAGGTCCCGTTTGACATTGTCTGCCCACCGCATCCTAGGTCTCCCCTTCTTTCTGAGGCCTTTAGGCACACTGTTCATAACCCTATTCGCCAATCTATAATTATCCATAGGGGCAACAAGGCCAAACCAACAGACTTTCTCTCTGCACAACATGCTATTTAAAGGAGGTTGCCGACTCCTTTGCCTAACCGCATCATTAGTTAAATATTTAAACCATCTGATACCCAAGATACTGCGTAATCATCTGGAATCAAAAGCATCTAGTTTCCTGTTATGTTGTTTACAAAGTGTCCAAGATTCACTACCATAACTAACACTAGAAAGAACCAAACTATTATACAGTCTAATTTTAGTCTTTAGGTGTATACGCCTATTTCTCCACACTCTCCATAGATTCTTAAAAGTCCCGGCAGCAATCCCTATTCGTCCGTTAATCTCATGCCGCACATCACCAGTATCTGTTACATAGCTCCCAAGATAATTAAACTGTGACACCTGCTCAAGACTGCAACCATTCAGATTAACTGAATCACAGCCTGCCTGACCAATTTTCATCACTTTAGTGTTCTCTCTGTTTATAACCAAACCTACTCTAGTACCAGTTTCATCAACAGCTCGAATGAAAGAGTTCATCTCATTAACATCATTTGCCAATAAGACTAAATCATCAGCATAATCTAAATCAGAAATTTTCGTATCTCCAGTCCATTTAAGGCCAAAATATTTCCCTTGAAGTGAATTTCGCATAACATAATCAATAACCAAGCTAAAGAGAAAAGGAGACAAAATGCACCCTTGTCGAACACCAGAAGTAATGCTAAACCAATTGCTACAAGCCTTACCGACTCTCACACACGACTCAGTGTTATTATAGAGAGCTTTCATTATGCTAACTAACTTGTCAGGTATACCATATGATTTCACAATCAACCACAAATTATGACGATCAACAGAGTCGAAAGCCTTTTTGAAATCAACAAAGCTAGCAACCAAAGGTTGCTGAAACTCTAATCATTTCTCAAGAATCTGCCTAAGTGAAAACATCTGATCTACACATCACCTACCACTTCTGAATCCATATTGCTCATCACGCAATTGACTGTCAACCAGATTCTTAATTTTGTTAAGCACAATCATGGAAAGAATTTGACCTGGAACAGAGAGTAGGCTGATACCCCCTACAGTTATCACAAGAACTGCAATCACCTTTTTTGAAAATAGGGATAACAATAGATCTGGTAAAATCCTTAGGAACCATGCCTTTATCATAAAAGATATTCAAAATTTCAGTCATCCAAGTGGTAACAGAAACATTCCCAGCTCTAAGCATTTCCGTAGTAATTTCATCTACACCTGGGGATTTATGAAGTTTAAGTTTAGAAATAGCCAAAAAACTTCAGATTGTGTTATAGGGCCAACATTAAAGCCACCCATGCATCTATCATCATTGCAAACAATGGGAGTAGAATTAACCACATTGTTTAGAATATCACTGAAATGCTCAGCCCACCTAGCCATGACAGAATACTCACCTTCTATAACCTTTTCCTGGTTATCCTTCAATCCCTGTATGCCTGTCCGTTTTTTACCACACAAAACATTAACTATATGGTACATCTCTCTGCTGTTGTGCTTCCAACTGCTTCCAAGGCTTTGTCAGCGAAGCCATCAAGCCAAAGATTCTTATCAGTAGCTAACTGATCCTTTACACGTTTATTACGTTCTCTGTAATGCTTTCTATTAGGACTAGTAGGTTATTGATTAAGGACATTCCTGCAGTTCTTTCTTTCCGAAATAAGCTCAAGTGCCTTATCATATGCCTTCGGGGTCCATGTGACCTGGCCATTTAGCCCATAGTGTGCAAAAAAGTGCCGCTCAGAGGTAAAACTACCCAACAACCCAAGCCTTATCATGTAGATAATTCTGGCTCTTCTGCTCCTTTTTCCCTAAAAGAGTACTGTTAGTTTCCAAAAAAGCCTGTTTAAAACAGCCCCATTCTTCTTCAACTTCAGTAATAAGCATACCATGACTGTCATAAAGACTAAATAACCTATCATGGTAAGATTTGTATTTTTTTTTCTTTCAGAGCTTCAGTATTAAAGGTAAATTTTTTAAACCTAGCACAACACTTTTTAAGTTTAAGTTGCAAGACACTTTTAACAAGGTAATGGTCAGATCCAATTTCAGCTCCCCTAAATGACCTGGTATTCCTAACAGAACTAGTCCATTTGCTGTTAATTAATATATAATAAATCACATTCTTATGCAGCCCATCGGGTGAAACCCATGTGTATTTATGTATGTTGCGTTGTTTGTAATAAGTGTTATTTATTCTGAATTCATTGAGTTTATTTACCTTTAGGAGACGTTGCCCATTGCCATTGCAGCTACCAATACCAAAAAAGGCCAATCACCCTTCCCCAAAGGTCAGAGTCAGTACCAACTTTGGCATTCAAGTCACCAAGAACAAGGCTAATATCTCATTTCTTGACAGAATTCAAAATATCCTGAAGTTGTTCATAAAACCTATCCTTCTCATCCTCAACGTCATCCTCAGTGGGGGCATAACAGCAGATAACATTCAAGTCTTTAACGCTTGTCTGAAATTTTGCTGTAAGAAACCTTTCAATAATGCACTCATATCCTAGAAGAGCATCACTAGCGTGTCTGCTGAGAAGCAGACCCACGCCTTGGTGATGCTTATTGTCGTCTCTCCCTGAAAAGAGAAATTTAAGATTATTTTTAAGAATCTGACCTTTATCTGTCCATCTGGTCTCTTGCAAGCCGAGAATATCTAAACTATAATGGTGGAATTCTTGTGTGAGGACATCAAGAGAAAAAGCTCTGTGCAGAGTCCTCACATTCCAACTACCTATGGAGAGAAAATGGTTAGTGGGATGTTTAAAGAAACTATGTGTATTGAGAGAGGGAATGCCGACAATATCAAACAGCCCCCTAATCGCAGACATGGGGCAAAGACCCGTTCCCCCACTACTAAAGGCTGAAGTCATCTACACTGGAAGACTTCCTCCAATATAGAATTTGACGATGCCAATAGAAGCAAAGAGTTCAGGTGCCTGCGATGACATCTGTTCAGGATTATCCACCAGCTGATAAACATATCCTGTGAATCTATTCACTTGGGGCTGTCAACCCACAAACAAACAGAAAACACAGCGGAAGATTTTCCCTCCACAGAAGCCCACCAGTGCAGCAAAATCAGGATCCATAATCACGCTCAGAGCCATATATCTGTCCAGTCCAGTGGGTTTATATGGTCAGCACCAGGACCTGTGTGGTTGACCACTCCTCAGCAGGGAAGAAAAAAAAAGAAAAGTAGCCATAGTTGTCCAGATCAGTAGGCCACACTAACCTGGCAGCCCTCCCCTTCCGTTCACTTCCACAAGAGATTATCTCTTTTGAAAGGTACTAAGTTCTGCACCACGAGAAGGCGGGTCGGACATTAGGTGATAGGCCTGGCCGGTTCTATGCATCATCACAGGGGATTGGTGCATAGCTCTCCTTCCAGTGACTACCCAACAGTACAGGTAGGTAATGGTGGTGTTCTGTTACATGTCCTTTCGCAGCACATCTGAATGCCGGCATATTTAAACATCATTGCTGACCAAGGTCATCCCTGCATGGATACAGTTTATCCTCATTCGGACAGCGTTGAGATTTATCTCCGCAATAATTCCCCGCCCTGCCCACGGTCAGTAGGGGACACCGATGGGCTTGGAAAGGCCGCCGTCTGTCGGATGGGACGTTAAGCCGTGGCCCCGTATGCGGGAGAGCCATACCCTGTGCACGTCAAAGAACATGCTTGATGGCCTTGATGGGAGGCTACCATCTGTCTCCCAGCAGCTGTTCCAGTGGGTCCCATCCCCCAACCTTCTCTGAGTCTTCGGGGTCCATGTGACCTGACCATTTAGCCCATGGTGTGCAAAACAGTGACGCTCAGAGGTAAAAAACCCCAACCCAACCCTCATTCGGATGGACACGTTCAGCATGATAATATACCTGCTCACAAGGCATGTATCGTCACTGAATGTTTCCTGGAACATGATAACCAATTTTCCTGCTTCATTGGCCTGCACAATCCCCAGATCTAAACGCTATTGAGCATCTTTCGGATGAGGTCGTAAGGGCTGTTCGCAGCAAGACTCTGCCACCATCCAATTTACAGGAACTGCGCAGCAGAATCATTTTCACATGGCACAATACTCCTGTACAACGCATCTAGCATTTTGTAAATTCCATGAGCGACAAATTTGGGCTGTTCCGAAGGCCAAAGAGGCGCAACACGATACTAGGTAGCTGTACCTAATGGGCTCTAATACCAACTGGTCTAATGCCGTTTCGACTAAAGAGACAGTTCGTCCAAAGCTGATTCGTCCAATGGACAGTGTCCAAAGCAGATTCTTCCAATGGGACAGTGTCCAAAGCCGATTCGTCCAATGGGACAGTGTCCAAAGCAGAGTCGTCCAATGGGACAGTGTCCAAAGCAGAGTCGTCCAATGGGACAGTGTCCAAAGCAGAGTCGTCCAATGGGACAGTGTCCAAAGCAGATTCGTCCAATGGGACAGTGTCCAAAGCAGATTCGTCCAATGGGATAGTGTCTAAAGCAGATTCGTCTAATGGGACATGTGTCCAAAGCCGATTCATTCAATGGGACAGTATCCAGAGCCGATTCGTTCAATGGAAAAGTGTCCAAAGCCGATTCGTCAAATGGAAAGTGTCCAAAGTCGATTCGTCCAATGGGACAGTGTCCAGAGCCGATTCATTCAATGGAACAGTATCCAGAGCCGATTCGTTCAATGGGACAGTGTCCAGAGCGGATTCGTTCAATGGGACAGTGTCCAGAGCCGATTCGAACCAATGGGACAGTGTCAAAAGCCGATTCGTCCAATGGGACAGTGTCCAAAGCCGATTCGTCCAATGGGACAGTGTCCAAAAGCCGTTTCGTACAATGGGACAGTGTCCAAAGTCGAATCGTCGAATGAAATAGTGTCCAAAAACCGATTCGTCCAATGGAACAGTGTCCAAAAACCGATTCGAACCAATGGGACAGTGTCCAAAGTCGGTTCGTTCAATGGGACAGTGCCTAAAGCAGATTCGTTCAATGGGATAGTGTCCAAAGCCGATTCGTCCAATGGGACAGTGTCCAAAGCCGATTCGTCCATTGGGACAGTGTCCAAAGACGATTCGTCCAATGGGACAGTGTCTAAAGCAGATTCGTTCAATGGGATAGTGTCCAAATTCGATTCGTTCAATGGGATAGTGTCCAAAATCGATTCGTCCAATAGGACAGTGTCCAAAGTCGATTTGTCCAATGGGACAACGTCCAAAGTCGATTCATCCAATGGGACAGTGTCCAAAAGCCGTTTCGTCCAGTGGGACAGTGTCCAAAGTCGAATCGCGAATGAAACAGTATCCAAAAACCGATTCGAACCAATGGGACAGTGTCCAAAGCCGATTCGAACCAATGTGATAGTGTCCAAAGTCGATTCGTTTAATTGGACAGTGTCTAAAGCAGATTCGTTCAATGGGATAGTGTCAAAAGCCGATTCGTCCAATGGGACATGTCCAAAAACGATTCGTCCAATGGAACAGAGTCCAAAGCAGATTCGTCCAATGGGACAGTGTCCAAAGACGATTCGTCCAATGGGACAGTGTCTAAAGCCGATTCGTTCAATGGGATAGTGTCCAAAATCGATTCGTCCAATGGGACAGTGTCCAAAGTCGATTCGCCCAATGGGACAGTGTCCAAAGTCGATTTGTCCAATGGGACAATGTCCAAAGTCGATTCTTCCAATGGGACAGTGTCCAAAAGCCGTTTCGTCCAATGGAACAGTGTCCAAAGTCGAATCGTCGAGTGAAACAGTGTCCAAAGTCGATTCGTTCAATGGGACAGTGTATAAAGCAGATTCGTTCAATGGGATAGTGTCCAAAGCCGATTCGTCCAATGGGACAGTGTCCAAAGCCGATTCGTCCAATGGGACAGTGTCCAAAGACGATTCGTCCAATGGGACAGTGTCTAAAGCCGATTCTTTCAATGGGATAGTGTCCAAATTCGATTCGTTCAATGGGATAGTGTCCAAAATCGATTCGTCCAATGGGACAGTGTCCAAAGTCGATTTGTCCAATGGGACAATGTCCAAAGTCAATTCTTCCAATGGGACAGTGTCCAAAAGCCGTTTCGTCCAATGGGACAATGTCCAAAGTCAATTCTTCCAATGGGACAGTGTCCAAAAGCCGTTTCGTCCAATGGGACAGTGTCCAAAGTCGAATCGTCGAATGAAACAGTGTCCAAAAACCGATTCGTCCAATGGGACAGTGTCCAAAGCCGATTCGTCCAATGGAAGAGTGTCCAAAGCAGATTCGTCCAATGGGACAGTGTCCAAAGTCGATTCCTTCAATGGGACAGTGTCCAAAAGCCGTTTCGTCCAATGGGACAGTGTCCAAAGTGGAATCGTCGAATGAAACAGTGTCCAAAAACCGATTCGTCCAATGGGACAGTGTCCAAAAACCGATTCGAACCAATGGGACAGTGTCCAAAGTCTATTCGTCCAAAGGGACAGTATCTAAAGCAGATTCGTTCAATGGGATAGTGTCAAAAGCCGATTCGTCCAATGGGACAGTGTCCAAAGCCGATTCGTCCAACGGGACAGTGTCCAAAGTCGATTCGTCCGAAACCGATTCCATTTTTAAATCTTTAAGTTGAGGAACTAACTTCTGGCGAATACATAAATCCCGTTTTCGAGAAAAATAAATTTTTAATTTACCGACTTTTGCATTTTTTAAAATTTTTAATTCGAGCTAATGGATGATTGGGAAAATGTAGCGAGGAATATTTGATTAATTCTTATGTTGTTGTTGTTGAAAGTGGCTTTTGGGATATTTAGCCCCTTTGGCTTTTGATCCCAATTTTTAACAAGAGTCATGCAATGAGTTCTTCTAGAAGATCAGATAATATCCGTTATCGCTGAGAAAGCAAAACTTTTCAGGAAAAGGGATGTAATTTTTAAAATCTGTGGGATTGTCTGAAGAAAAGTTCAAGTCCAGGATAAAAAATCTTTGAAGATAAATCAAAAATATCATAAATCACATAAGGTGCATTCGTATGTAGTCCATGTGATCTGAGGGGCTGGGGTGGCTCAGTCGGTAGCGCGCCAGCCTCGTAATCTGTAGTTCCCAGGTTCGAGTCCCAGCTGGGTCAGTGTTGAGATTTATCTCCGCAAAATTCCCCGCCCTGCCCACGGTCAGTAAGGGACACCGATGGGCTTGGAAAGGCCGCCGTCCGTCGGATGGGATGTTAAGCCGTGGCCCCGTGTGCGGGAAGCCATACCCTGTGCACGTTAAAGAACACGCTGGATGGCCTTGACGGGAGGTTATCATCTGTCTCCCAACAGCTGTTCCAGTGGGTCACTTCCCCCAATCTTAAGCCTTCGGGGTCCTTGTGACCTGGCCATTTAGCCCACGGTGTGCAAAAAAGTGCCGCTCAGAGGTAAAACAACCCAACCCAACCCATGTGATCTGAAGAAATTGATCATTGAGGAAAGACTTTTCTCATTTCGTTTGCACTGAAGAAGGAAATGTGAAACTGTTTCACGCCCTCCACATGCTGCACACTTATTGGAATTACTGAGCCGACATCGAAACAGGAAATCTTGTAGTGGAGCTACATTCAGTCTTAATCTAGTGATCAGAGTCTCCATAGCCCTGCAGGAAATATCCATGTCCAAATGCTTTGGAAATCGAGAGATGTGTGGATAAATATCACTTAGAGTTGAGGAGTCCCATTCTTCTCTATGGCTGTCAATGCAATATTGTTTGCATATACCTAATATACCTTCTGCATAAGAAGGTGAATCCGGATGAACATAAGGAATGCCAAGAGCCTGTTTTGCAAGCGAATCTGCTACTTCATTGAGAGGAATGCCTCAGTGACCCGGCACCCAAAGTATTGTGATTGACGAACCCTGAGCAGCAGAAGAGATTAATGTTTGATGTAAATTCAGTATTGCTGTAGGTGATTTGATTTTGGCATTTTGTAAAGCTATTAATGCTGATTTGCTGTCAGAGAGAATTAAATATTTTTTAGGACCTTTGATTATATTTGCAGCAGCGTTATGAATGGCATATACTTCAGCTGAAAAAATAGATGTATGGTCGTGAAGACGTTCGGAAAGTTGATAGTTATATTTCTGTCAGGCGATTCCAATTCCCGTGTGGGATCCTGCTCGAGAAGCGTCTGTACCAATCCAGATGGCATCCGCCCACGTAGGTAGAATTTCAGAATTAAATGTTGATAATAGGTCCTTGTCAGAAAGAGCAAGTCCAAGTTCTCGCTGAAAGTCGAAAAATTCAGTAATGATTTCATAAGGTTTTGGTAGCCAGGGTGTGATATCTTTGGATTGGATTGTTTTACCTCTGAGCGGCACTTTTTTGCACACCATGGGCTAAATGGCCAGGTCACATGGACCCCGAAGGCTCAGAGAAGGTTGGGGGAGGGGACCCACTGGAACAGCTGTTGGGAGACAGATGGTAGCCTCCCGTCAAGGCCATCCAGCGTGTTCTTTAACGTGCACAGGGTATGGCTCTCCCGCACACGGGGCCACGGCTTAACGTCCCATCCGACGGACGGCGGCCTTTCCATGCCCATCGGTGTCCCCTACTGACCGTGGGCAGGGCGGGGAATTTTGCGGAGATAAATCTCAACGCTGACCCAGCTGGGACTCGAACCTGGGAACTGCAGATTACGAGCCTGGCGCGCTCCGACTGAGCCACCCCCGCCCCAGGGTGTGAAATTCAAGAGTGGTTTAATGGCTATTTGTTGGGAAATATTGTTTTCTTCCATCCAATGATAAGTCAATGACGGAAAAAGAGTTGTTTGCTTTGACCATTTATAGAATTTCAGAAAATTCAGGTTCTCTACAAATGTTTCTGTACATTGAAGATATAGGTGATGCCATTTCTTTCATTGAAGTTTTGATGGCCAGATGTTTAGCAAACGTTTGAAGTCTAACTGTACCAGTTAAGCATAAAGTAAAGGAAGAGGTGTAGCTTTAGGTAAACTTGTAACTGCTCGAAGTGCCGCATGGTATGTAGGAGAGATGGAATTCAATAACTGGTTTGAGCAGATATTAAAAGTGGAGCGCCATAGGTAAAAGCTGTTTTGATTGTTGAATTGAAATACCCCCTCAAGCAGCTGCTTGCCACAGAGGTCTGACAGGAGTCTGTCAGTTTATATGTCACAGTAGAAGGTCTGAGAGGATGATGGGCGATTCTCAATGGGCAACGTCTCCTACAGGTAAGTAAACTCAATGGTTTCGGAATAACTAACACATATTACAAACACCGCGACATACATATATACACATGGGTTTCACCCGATGGACTGCATAAGAATATGATTGATTATATATTAATTAACAGCAAATGGGCTAGTTCTGTTAGGAATACCAGGTCATATAGGGGAGCTGAAATTGGATCTGACCATTACCTTGTTAAAAGTGTCTTGCAACTTAAACTTAAAAAGTGTTGTGCTAGGGTTAAAAAATTTACTTTTAATACTGAAGCTCTGAAAGACCCAGTTATAGCCAAAGCTTACCATGATAGGTTACTTAGTCATTATGACAGTCATGGTTTGCTTACTACTGAAGTTGAGGAAGAATGGGGCCATTTTAAACAGGCTTTTTTGGACACTAACAGTACTCTTTTAGGAAAAAAGGAGCAGAAGAGACAGAATTATCTGAGTGATAAGGCACTTGAGCTTATTTCGGAAAGAAAGAACTGCAGGAATGTCCTTAATCAATACCCTACTAGTCCTAACAGAAAGCATTACAGAGAACGTAATAAACGTCCGTGTAAAAGATCAGTTAGCTGCTGATAAGAATCTTTGGCTTGATGGTTTAGCTGGCAAAGCCGAGGAAGCAGTCAGACAGCACAACAGCAATACCAGATAGTTAATGTTTTGTGGGGTAGAAAACGAACAGGTATACAAGGATTGAAGGATAAACAAGGTAAGGTTATAGAAGGGGAGGATTCTGTCATGGCTAGGTGGGCTGAGCATTTCAGTGATGTTCTAAACAATGTAGTTAGTTCTACTCCCATTGTTTGCAATGATGATAGATGCACGGTGGCTTTAATGTTGGCCTATAACACAATCTGAAGTTATTTTGGTTGTTTCTAAACTTAAGCTACATAAATCCCTAGGGGTAGATGAAATTACTACCGAAATGCTTCGGTTATCACTTGGATGACTGAAATTCTGAATATCTTTTATGATAAAGGCATGGTTCCTAAGGATTTTACCAGAGCTATTGTTATCCCTATTTTCAAAAAAGGTGATTGCAGTTCTTGTGATAACTATAGGGGTATCAGCCTACTCTCTGTTCCAGGTAAAGTTCTTTCCATGATTGTGCTTAATAGAATTAAGAATCTGGTTGACAGTCAATTGCGTGATGAGCAATGTGGATTCAGAAGTGGTAGGGGATGTGTGGATCAGATATTTTCACTTAGGCAGATTCTTGAGAAATGTTTAGAGTTTCAGAAACCTTTGGTTGCTAGCTTTGTTGATTTCAAAAAGGCTTTCGTCTCTGTTGATCGTCATAATTTGTGGTTGATTGTGAGATCATATGGTATACCAGACAAGTTAGTTAATATAATGAAAGTGCTCTGTAATAACACTCAGTCGTGTGTGAGAGTTGGTAAGTCTTGTAGCAATTGATTTAGCATTACTTCTGGTGTTCGACATGGGTGCATTTTGTCTCCTTTTCTCTTTAGCTTGGTTATTGATTATGTTATGCGAAATTCACTTCAAGGGAAAGATTTTGGCCTTAAATGGACTGGAGATACGAAAATTTCTGATTTAGATTATGCTGATGATTTAGCCCTTTTGGCAAATGATGTTGATGAGATGAACTCTTTCATTCGAGCTGTTGATGAGACTGGTAGTAGAGTAGGTCTGGTTATAAACAGAGAGAAAACTAAAGTGATGAAAAATGGTCAGGCAGGCTCTGATTCAGTTAATCTGAATGGTTGCAGTCTTCAGCAGGTGTCACAGTTTAATTATCTTGGGAGCTATGTAACAGATAATGGTGATGTGCGTCATGAGATTAACAGACGAATAGGGATTGCTGCCGGGACTTTTAAGAAACTTTGGAGAGTGTGGAGAAATAGGCGTATACACCTAAAGACTAAAATTAGACTCTATAATAATTTGGTTTTTTCTAGGGTTAGTTATGGTAGTGAATCTTGGACACTTTGTAAACAAGATAACAGGAAACTAGCTGCTTTTGATTCCAGATGCTTACGCAGTATCTTGGGCATTAGGTGGTTCAACTTTGTAACTAATGATGAGGTTAGGCAAAGAAGTTTGCAACCTCCTTTAAGCAGCATATTGCACAGAGAGAGACTCCGTTGGTTTGGCCATGTTGCCCGTATGAATAATTATAGATTGGCGAACAGGGTTATGAACAGTGTGCCTAAAGGCCTCAGAAAGAAGGGTAGACCTAGGATGCGGTGGGCAGACAATGTCAAACAGGACCTTGTTAGAATTGGTGTGCAGTGGCCAGATACAGTAGATATAGCTCAGGATAGACTTACTTGGAGAACTAAATTGCACGGTCTGGTTGGACCTCCGTAGCCCATGGCTGCTTGAGGATGATGATGATGATGATGAAAATTTTATTAGAGTTAAAAGTGGTGGTGAAAACCACTGAAGATGCTTAAATGATGCTGAAATCAGTATGAAGTTTTTTAGCGGGTTTAATTCATACATTTAAGTATTTATTTGTTGTTTTTAATATTATTTTTATATTGAAAAACATTTCAGTTGTTACAATTGTTTTATACCATGCATGCGATACATTTTATTTTCTGGCAGGTCGAATAATTTAAATTTAATGTATTGCGACCCTTTTCAAAGACTTCACGGCCTATACTTTGAAAAACTTCAGGCTAAAAAAAGCATATCACACGTCACAATCTTGACACACAACTCGCAGGCATTAAACTCGTTTGTTGGAAAAATGCAGTGGAACAACTGCTTTGACAAACAGAGAAGCCTAAACATTTAAGAGGAGAGGGAAAAAAAGAAATAGCTGATTCAAGTAGCATCTAGTTCACAGGTAATTTTGTTCCTTTTGGCTTTACGGACATTCGAAAAGAATACTCGACTGTGAAAAAACCTTTTCTTACTTGATTTAAAAGCTAACAAAACTATTGTTGAAAAACATTATGTTTATTTGGCGCCAAAGTTTTTTACTGAGGTAATTTCTTTATTATGTAAACAAAATCTACATAATGAAACCAAAATAGAAGAGATAATAAGTTATTTAAAATGTAAAATGCCTAATTCTATTTTTTTCCCTTATATACCAGAACAAGAAATTTTTGATACTATCAAGGAACTAAAGGAGGGAAAAATCACCTGGTTTAGACGAAATTACAGTTACCACTATTAAAAATATTTTTCCGGAAATTAGAACTATATTTTGTAAACTTGTAAACTTTTCTTTTGTAGAAGGTGTGTTCCCTGAAATTTTAAAAACTGCCTTAATTATTCCAGTGTTTAAAAATGGTGATACTAAGGCAATTGAAAATTACAGACCTATTTCACTTCTATCAACCTTTTCTAAGATTCTTGAAAAAATTGTTAAAAAAAATTGTTAACTTTTGGAATATGCACAATTTATTTGCTCCAAACCAATTTGGATTTCGAAAAGGTTTGAATACTCAAACTGCGATTTTAGAAATGACTACGCAAATTTAGAGAAATTTAAATCAAAATGTTAAAACAGTTGTTTTTTTTGGATTTGAAAAAAGCATTTGATTCAGTGAATCATGATATATTATTAGAAAAGTTAAAAACCAGTGGTGTTAGGGGAAATTTGCTTTCATGGATTAAGAGCTATTTAATGAATAGAAAGCAAAAAGTAAAAATTGAAAAATATATTAGTGAAGAAACAAATGTACAAGTTGGTGTCCCTCAGGGTTCTGTTTTGGGACCTTTATTTTTTTTTTATTTTATATAAATGACTTCTGTACATTGGATTTGAATGGTAAAATAATTTCATTTGCAGATGATGCTGCACTAATATATTCTGGAGAGGATAAGCAAATTTTAGAGAATATAAATAGCGACTGGATAGAAATAAAAACGTGGCTAAAATTTAATAAACTCTTTTTAAATACAAAGAAGGCGAAATATATTTTTATTAGACCAAGAGAAAATGAGATTGATTTTTTTCGTGACAGGATCATTTTCCACTCTGAAGTTTGTGCTGGAAAAAATTGCAATTGTGACAAAATTGAGGGGGTTGAATGCTATAAATATTTGGGTATTCTTATTGACAGAAAGATGTCCTGGAAAATACAAATATCTGATGTTGTTAAAAAGATTAACTGCATTATACCTAAAATTTATTATATCCGGAATTTCGTAAATTTATCTTTATTGAAAATTATTTACTTTTCTTGGATTAAATCTTATTTGCTCTATGGTTTATTATCGTGGGGTGGAGTCTATTTGATAGCAATCAAACCGTTACACTATGTACACACAGATGCATGATGAAACTAAGAAAATTTGAAAGCGTTGCAAATGTATACAATGAATTAGGAATTTTACAAATAATGAAATTATATGTATTTCAGGTACTGAAATATATAAGGATGAATTTTAACGTTCAAACCTTAGGACATTTGAAAAGAATACTCGACTGTTAAAAAACCTTTTCTTACTTGATTTAAAAGCGAACAAAACTATTGTTGAAAAACATTATGTTTATTTGACGCCAAAGTTTTTTAACTGCTTACCAGAGTACATCAAAGGAATAAGAAATGATAACTTTTTCTATAAGGAATTAAGAAAATGGATTTTGAATGTGGTAAATATTGAGACTATGTTTTAGAAATAAAAGAGATTTAAATGTAATAAAATTTCATTTGATGCTGAGTTACCCTTAAGGTGCTCAACTGAACCACTTATTAACGCACAGTTCAATATAGATTTTTATATTTTTTTCTGTTTTTCTACCCAGTAAAGTCTTTTTATTTTTTATTTTTTTTATTTCATTTATTCTTAATGATAATTTTCAAACTTATAAATTAGTTGAATATTTACTTAGATTTTTTGATCAAGCTAGCAAAGTGCGAGGAAATGTGAAACTGAAGCATTGTTGCCTTTTCATTTTTATTACAACATAATTGTTAAATTTCTTCCACAGGCGAGTTTTCATTCTCGTGGAAGACTCAACATTTTTTCTCAGACTTTTACTGAAAAATGTAGGTAAAATTACAAAACACTAATGAAATATAATATTAAAATTTTCTATATATATGGTATGAATAAATATATGTTTTTTATTGTACAAACTATGTATAAAGAAGAGTATATATTAGAAAATGTAATACTTTAAAATTGTGTATCTGAGAAATAAAACATTATATATATTTCATTATAACTTCAGTTCTAAGGTAAAAAACATGTAAATGTAAAATACTGCATATTCTGAGAATAAATTATCTATCTACCAAAAAAAATTTGCGACCGTGGTTAATGATTTCAAGAGAGAAGAGCTTACCCAAAGAGGATGCAAGCTACTCCTTCCACAAACACGCCTGCTGTGATCAGAAACTTTGGAGACACGTGACGAACCTGGAAAAATAAAATGAATCCTTTTCTTATTTCAGTTATATTTTATGAGAAAGAAAATTTTGCAGATCACTGAACTGAAATGTGCGTTGGTCAACCCTCATCCCATTTCCAAAGGATTTCGAGTACAGTCACTCAAAAAAGTATCCAAACACTAGGGTTGATTAGAGAATTCAGAAAAAATATCTGGCAACGATTTTTTAGAAATTAGTGATCACTAATTTCTAAAAAAATCGTTGCCAGATATTTTTTAGAACAATTTTTTAGAAATTAGTGATCACTAATTTCTAAAAAAGTCGTTGCCAGATATTTTTTCTGAATTCTGTAATCAACCCTAGTGTTCGGATACTTTTCGAGCGACTGTACAGTAATACCCCGCTTTACAACGTTTCGCTTTACGACGATTTACAATTACGATCAATGCCCATTTTTACGCCGCCGCATTCGATCATACGACGGGTTCAGCGACATGACGCTGCCGTGAATCAACCAAAGCTGGGTAAAGCGCGACGGTTGCATAGCAAAAATGGCGCCGCCTCAGTGACCGACAGCAGCGCCACGAGCTCTGTTTCATCGAGCAATGCTTTGCCATGCTGCCAACATGCGCCTGGTGTATGGAGTCCCTCCTCATTGTAGGATAATTTCACCATGATCTCGCAACACTTTCAACCAACGCATGCCCAAAGCAGATGGTCTGTTTTGCATAGCATTGCACACGATGACTCTGCACGTCACTGTTCTCATTGAACAATGTTTTCCGTTTATTCAGTTTCGGAATCAACCGATACGCAGTTTTCCTGGACTCTGTTTACGTCGCCTTTGCTCGCGGCATCTCACTGTCTGTTTTAGTGTTTCGCTGAGAGTTAAAAACAGATAAAAATCGAAGTAACTGTTGCTTCCAGCGAAAAGAAGAAAACTCGTAAACCTATTGGGTTGGGTTGTTTTACCTCTGAGCGGCACTTTTTTTGCAGACCATGGGCTAAATGGCAAGGTCACATGGACCCCGAAGGCTCAGAGAAGGTTGGGGGACGGGACCCACTGGAACAGCTGTTGTGAGACAGATGGTAGCCTCCCGTCAAGGCCATCCAGCGTGTTCTTTAACGTTCACAGGGTATGGCTCTCCCGCACAAGGGACCACGACTTAACGTCCCATCCGACGGACGGCGGCCTTTCCAAGCCCATCGGTGTCCCCTACTGACAGTGGGCAGGGCGGGTAATTTTGCGGAGATAAATCTCAACGCTGACCCTGATGGGACTCGAACCTGGGAACTACAGATTGCGAGCCTGGCGCGCTACCGACTGAGCAACCCTGCCTCGTAAACCTATTGCGTTTGATACTAAGATAAAAGTTACAGAATTTAGTGATGAGTGAGAGTATTTATTTTAATTGTAAATGCTTTATTACGTCAGTTACGCACCTGTATGACTGCTAAAATATGTTATTAAACCATTACATGCATCTACAAGGAAAAACAGAGCAAAGATTCGCTATGCGACTATACGATAACAATATGGTAGTCTGGAACCTAACATGTCGTATGACCGTGGTACGGGGTGGGGATGGCTCAGTCGGTAGCGCGCCAGGCTCGTAATCTGTAGTTCCCAGGTTCGAGTCCCAGTTGAGATTTATCTCCGCAAAATTCCGGTCAGTAGGGGACACCGATGGGCTTGGAAAGGCCGCCCTCCGTCGGATGGGACGTTAAGCCGTGGCCCCGTGTGCGGGAGAGCCATACCCTGTGCACGTTAAAGAACACGCTGGATGGCCTTAACGGGAGGCTACCATCTGTCTCCCATCAGCTGTTCCAGTGGGTCCCCTCCCCCAACCTTCTCTGAGCCTTCGGGGTCCATATGACCTGGCCATTCAGCCCATGGTGCGCAAAAAAGTGCCGCTCAGAGGTAAAACAACTCACAACAACCGTGGTACGCCTGTATTTAGTTCCGAAAGAAAATTCTTTAGTAGTTTAAGAGATAATTTCGTTGTACTGTAGTTCGCTAGTCAGGCAGAAATTCTTTTCCAAGCATACTTCTACTTGGTCGTAATTTTTTATGCAGAAGGACAGTATTTTTCAAATTTTGTCCTTCCGGGACTTTTAGGGCGTGAAAAATCCAGAATACATACACTACATGTGAAGGAAAATTTCAATATTCATTCATATCATTATCTGGGAATTTCTAGGATGTTATATGACGTTGCCCTGTCGCGGGAGCATCGTATTTTGACAGTTTTCAAGGGCTTTCTGTAATTTTATGACAGAAGAGAAGAAAATGGGGAATGATTGCGTCATTTTCTGGTACTTTCTAGAAACCCAGTCGCGGGAATACCGAATTTTGCCAGTATTCAAGGATTTTCTGTAAATTGCTGAAAGGAGTGAGAAGGAAAAAGGGAGTGCTTCATTTTGTGGACATTTCTGGAAGGAGGAGGGGGGGGGACTCTTTGATGACGTCATTTTATATGAAAGGGGGTTTCAGGGATGTCAACTCGTGGGTTTCGGAATTTTCACGAGACTTTGTAATGGCTTTATCTCCCTTGGACATGGAGGTAACCTGAAAGTCACGAGATTCTCTTCAGGCCAAAACCGGTCAGGCAGTCTCACCACCGCTGATGTTTAACATAGCATGAGCAGAAGAATAGGGTTTGCTACTGGCACTTTTAGGAATCTCCATAAATAGTGAAATAATAGGTGTATATCTCTGAAAACAAAAAATATATAATATTTCATTCATTTCTAAAGTTGGTGGCACTGAAATCTGATGCATTTTATTCTAGATACTTGAATATTTGTTGCTTTACATACTATAAAGGTAACAATATTGTTAGACGAAGAAATCATCCACCACATTGGAGTAGCTACTTATGTCGGGACAGGCAGCATCTGTTTGACCTTTGCAGATTTCGTGAATAAGTTCATAGAAGCCTCAGAATATAGAAGAGACGTAGAATGTAATCGGTAGACAACGTTAATGAGGATCTTGTCAGAATTTCCCTACAGTGGTACATTATGAGTTGAATCTTGACTACATTTGTGTGTTTGTGCATGTATGTATGTTTATTGTTTTACCAGGGGGAGGAAAAACAGAGTTCGATTATTATTATTTCAATCCTCCCGCCCAGGTGATTATTTTGGCCGTGATCGTATAATTAATTTTGCCGTGATCATATCTCTTGATCCATACATTGTTCCCACATTAAAATAATATCCCAAGTACATAGCCACATTAAAACAATAGCCCAGTATCCCACTGGGAAACAGAGTCATCCTCCCGCATCCAAAAGGAGTGACTAAAGGCAGGAATGGTTTCTTTCTCACAAATATGAACACATTTATTTACAACACTAAAATAGTTCCATTTTACGTTTTTACATCAACATACATTGTATTGTTTTATTACTATCACTCACATCGCCGACTGAGAGTTAAGACTTCTCTCTCCAAACTACATAACTGAAAATCGACTGCCATGTGTCGAGTACCATTGCAGTGGGCCAAGTGTTGAGTTGGGTACGGATGTTTTACCTCTGAGCGGTACTTTTTTGCACACCATGGGCTAAATGGCCAGGTCACATGGACCCCGAAGGCTCAGAGAAGGTTGGGGGAGGGGACCCACTGGAACAGCTGTTGGGAGACAGATGGTAGCCTCCCGTCAAGGCCATCCAGCGTGTTCTTTAACGTGCACAGGGTATGGTTCTCCCGCACACGGGGCCACGGCTTAACGTCCCATCCAACAGACGGCGGCCTTTCCAAGCCCATCGGTGTCCCCTACTGACCATGGGCAGGGCGGGGAATTTTGCGGAGATAAATCTCAACCCTGACCCAGCTGGGATTCGAACCTGAGAACTACAGATTACGAGCCTGACGCGCTACCGACTGAGCCACCTCCGCACCCATGAATTATGGAAATTCATACAGAACAATGTATGTATGTATGTATGTATGTATGTATGTATGTATGTATTTTGATGGAGGATCAGAGGGTTAGTTATTGAAGCTGAGCTGTGAGGGATAAATACAAAGCTATTTGTAGAGTAAATAAAAAGAATAACATGTCTGATTTAAAAATATTACGTGAGTAACATCTCGTGTTAAAAGTGAAATTGAATTATAAAAACAGAAGTAACTACGTCGACTTCTTTGAGAAATCATTCCCCATCTGATTCATCTATGTCATTATTTATTGCGCAACATTTCTTTCCTGAGTTTCTCTGTATTGGTACAAAATGAACAAGCACAGACGATTGAAGATGAATTTCTGGGTTAATGCGAAAAGGTTTCTTTTCATGTTCTTTGCATTTACTTTAGAAACGACACCAAAAAAACGACGCCAACAAACCTTGATGACGATAAATAGTCTCGGGTCTCAACCATTTTAAGTGTTAAGATCTTAATAGCAGTCTTTAGTTGTAGTTATTGCACAGTCTAAGTGAATGATAAACAAGTAAATCAAATGACAGGGAACTTACCATCTTTCCAAATATTGGAGACATGACCATGATGACAAGTTCAAACACTCCAAACACAAATCCATACTGCGTCGGTGTAGCTCCTTTGAGTTCGGCCTACAAAAAAGAAAATTTCGCATGGAAATGTCGCTTTTTAAATGGGAAAAAGTGTAGACAATAGTTGAGTGAAATACAAATCAGTAGAAAACATGTTTATAGCTCGTAATGTCACGTGACACCTAACCGATGTAGTTCATTGCATTACTAAATAAACCATTTTTTTCTCACCACTGATGCTTCCATTGCCTATTATTTTCTAAACCTTTTGGCATTATTTTTAGAGAGTGATATTGTTTAATTCTTGCGGAAGGATAGTAATAGTACCTAAGTATTTTCAATAACAACATGCTTGAAATGTGTAGAGTAAGCACGTTAATCGCCACTGTCTTCGTCGTTTCTGAGATAAGCAGAAGCCAGTGGTAGTCCTTGGCAAACAATCAAATGTAATGACACCCCTGGCCCACTGGTTGCTTAGCGAAAATTCAGCGGATTGTTTGCGAAATGTTTATCTCCCGTTCTTTCCGAATGGATTAAGAACGGCGGGGTGATAAGTAAAGTAAATGCTTTTGATGACAAATATCTGAACAAAGTCACGAGCTTAACTCTCGATGCATTTGGAGAAGGGAGGCTCTCAGACATTATAAATTCAACTCTTTACAAAATATTAAGTTTCTTAAGGGTCCTGGTGTTAAAATTAAAGTTTATTACAGGTGCTGACCATATACATCAGCCGCAATTAAATAATGGCTCTGAACTTGATTATGGATCCTGAATATACTGCAATGGTAGACTTATGTTGAGGGAGAATCTTCTTCTGTGTTTTCTCTTTGTTTATGGGCTGACAGCCACAGGTGAATAGATTCACAGGATACGTTTTGTTAGCTGGTGGATAATCCTGATCTGTGGCCATCGCAGATACCTGAACTCCTGTTTCTACGGGCATTGTCAAATTCCACTTTGGAGGAAGTCTTCCAGTGTAGTGTTTCTACGGGCATTGTCAAATTCCACTTTGGAGGAAGTCTTCCAGTGTAGTGTTTCTACGGGCATTGTCAAATTCCACTTTGGAGGAAGTCTTCCAGTGTAGTGTTTCTACGGGCATTGTCAAATTCCACTTTGGAGGAAGTCTTCCAGTGTAGATGGCTTCAGTCTTTAATAGTGAGCGAAACAGATCTATGCCTCATGTCTGAGATTAGAGGGCTCTTTGATATTGCCATCATTTCCTCTCTCAATAAACAAAGCGTTTTCAAACATCCTACTAACTATTCTCTCTCCGCAGGGAGTTGGAATGTGAGGTCTTGCACAGATATTATTTTCTTGATGTCCTCACACAAGAATACATCATTGTAAATTAGATACTCTCGGCTTGAAAGAGACCAGAAGGACAGATAAACGTCAGGTTCTTAAAAATAATCTTAAATTTCTCTTTCCAGGGAGGGAAGATAAGAAGCATCTTCAAGGCATTGGATTGCTTCTCAGCACACTCACCAGTGATGCTCTTTTAGAACATGACTGCATTAATGAATAATTTCCTACAGCTGAATTTCTGATAAGAATTAAAAACTTGAATGTTACCTGCTGTTATGCCCCCACTGAAGATGCCGACGAGGATGAGAAAGATCAGTTTTACGGACAACTTCAGGATATTTTGAATAGCTTCAATAAAGGAGACATTTCCCATGATTTAAGGGACTCCATTGCCAAAATTGGTACTGACTCAGACTTTTGTGGAGGAGTGATAAGTTCTTTTGGCATTGGTATGAATTTTTTATACTATTGGTTATTGGTATTTCAAATGAATGAAACACCGATGCTCTGTTGCCTCCTGTCTACTCCCCACTCGATTAATGTTTTTTCTAGGTCTGGAACACTTGGTGAGTAACCCACGATTCGCTCTTTTCTTACTAGGCAACACTTGTAGTGTCTCTTTGTTTTTTCGCCATAATCGGATGTTTGACTCGTTAATGGAAAAATGACGACTTGCTGCCCGATTGACGTCACATTCTGCATATTTTACTACAAACAGCTTTTCTAATGCAGTATAACATTTCCCCGAATTCATTTTTAGGGCTCCCACTACTCAAAAGGACACGAGGAGGGGACGCAGTCACAGAGTGCTGTTGTCAAGAGTGCAAAGTGCGTCTTGCAACGAATGTTTCACAATTGTATGTGTGACTGTTCAATATTGAAAATGACATATTTTTTTTGTACGCGAGTAAAATACGCACCCCCGGTTTCGTGGGCTAAAATGAGTAAAAATTGTGCATATTCTACTCGAGATTTTACGGTATATCCATAATAACTGAAATCGGGTTATATAATGGTTTTAGGAATATTTATGACAAGGAAATTTGAACCTTTGTAGCAAGAAACTTGATGCCTTTGATTGTAGATGTTTTTATGCAGCGCCCTTGGCATTAGGTCGTTTCATTTTGTAAGTAATGATAAGTAAAGAGAGAGAGTGCATTGGCTTGGCTGTGTGGCCAATATGTGTAGCTACAAATTGGAGAAAAGGTTTATGAACAATGCATCTAAAGACTTTGTTGGACAGAAAACGTCCAACAAGATCTTGTAAGTCCTAGAGGGACCAAATGCAGCATCTGTAGCTCAGGATAGACATCTTTGGAGAATAAAATTGTAGTCTGGTTTGGACTTCCGTAGACAAAGGCTGCATGAGAAATTTTGTACACAGGTATTGTGAAACCACTTTATGTGCCATATATTATGCATGAGAGAAAAATAAAAAATTCAAAGCTTAAAATACGAGTAGATTATTACAAACCTGTTTTAGCATGCCTTCATTTTGAAGAAATGTATAACTTTGAATCACAACTGAAACCTTTACGGATTATATTGCTATTAGGTTTCGCACATTTGTGTAAACAGTCTTAATTTCCTTAACACTCTCCATTAACACTGACAACGTCCATAACACTGACAACGGTCTTAATTTCCTTAACATACTCTCCATTAACACTGACAACGATCCATAACACTGACAACGGTCTTAATTTCCTTAACACACTCTCCATTAACACTGACACAGATCCATAACACTGACAACGGTCTTAATTTCCTTAACACACTCTCCATTAACACTGACAACTTCCATAACACTGACAACGGCCTTAATTTCCTTAACACACTCTCCATAAACACTGACAACGGTCTTAATTTCCTTAACACACTCTCCATTAACACTGACAACGGTCTTAATTTCCTTAACACACTATCCATTAACACTGACAACGGTCTTAATTTCCTTAACACACTCTCCATTAACACTGACAACGTCCATAACAATGACAACGGCCTTAATTTCCTTAACACACTCTCCATTAACACTGACAACGTCCATAACACTGACAACGGTCTTAATCTCCTTAACACAATCTCCATTAACACTGACAACGTCCATAACACTGACAACGTCCATAACAATGACAACGGTCTTAATTTCCTTAACACACTCTCCATTAACACTGACAACGTCCATAACACTGACAACGGTCTTAATCTCCTTAACACAATCTCCATTAACACTGACAACGTCCATAACACTGACAACGTCCATAACAATGACAACGGTCTTAATTTCCTTAACACACTCTCCATTAACACTGACAACGTCCATAACACTGACAACGGTCTTAATTTCCTTAACACACTCTCCATTAACACTGACAACGTCCATAACAATGACAACGGCCTTAATTTCCTTAACACACTCTCCATTAACACTGACAACGATCCATAACACTGACAACGGTCTTAATTTCCTTACCACATTCTCCATTAACACTGAAAACGTCCATAACACTGGCAACGGTCTTAATTTCCTAACACACTCTCCATTAACACTGACATCGATCCATAACACTGACAACGGTCTTAATTTCCTTAACACACTCTCCATTAACAGTGACAACGTCCATAACACTGAAAACGGTCTTAATTTCCTTAACACACTCTCCATTAACACTGACAACGCCCATAACACTGACAACGGTCTTAATTTCCTTAACATACTCTCCACTAACATGACAACGTCCATAACACTGACAACGGTCTTAATTTCCTTAACAGAATCTCCATTAACACTGACAACGTCCATAACACTGACAACGGTCTTAATTTCCTTAACACAATCTCCATTAACACTGACAACCCATAACACTGACAACGGTCTTAATTTCCTTAACACAATCTCCTTAACACTGACACAGATCCATAACACTGACAACGGTCTTAATTTCCTTAACACACTCTTCATTAACACTGACAACGTCCATAACACTGACAACGTCCATAACACTGACAACGGCCTTAATTTCCTTAACACACTCTCCATTAACACTGACAACGATCCATAACACTGACAACGGTCTTAATTTCCTTAACACACTCTCCATTAACACTGACAACGTCCATAACACTGACAACAACCTTAATTTCCTTAACACACTCTCCATTAACACTGACAACGATCCATAACACTGACAACGGTCTTAATTTCCTTAACACACTCTTCATTAACACTGACAACGTCCATAACACTGACAACGGCCTTAATTTCCTTAACACACTCTCCATTAACACTGACAACGATCCATAACACTGACAACGGTCTTAATTTCCTTAACACACTCTTCATTAACACTGACAACGGTCTTAATTTCCTTAACACACTCTCCATTAAGCATATGGCAGTGTTAAAATATATTTAGTAGTCATTAGCACAGTAATGACAGCATAATCAAACAAGTGAATGCTGATCGGTTTTGACTTTGATGGTGTCATGACGGACACGAATACGCTAGCCCAATCGGAACAGTAGGTTAAAGGAATTTCATGTATAATTTAGAAGTAGCGAAAAGTAAACAACATTAAGTGTATTTAAAGTGCCTGCCGACAAAGCAGTAAATGAAAAGATGTCAGAGTTGAATTGTATCAAAAATTGCCCAAATATATTTCAAGGGAGTGCTCATTTTCTCTTTGAAATTTATTTATTTGTAGGGCGTTAATTTTTTGGCGATTCGAACAAGTTATTTTATTTCGATTACTACTTTACACGGCTACTTTAATGTCAACATCATCATCCTCAAGCAGACATGGGATACGGAGGTTAAATCAGATGGGGCAATTTAGTTCTGAAAAGGTGTCTATCCTGGCTACATCTGATGCATCTGACCACTCTAACGAGGTCCTGTTTGCCTGTTTGGCATTGTCTGCCTATCGCATCCTAGGTCTCCCCCTCCTTCTGAGGCCTTTAGGCACACTGTTCATAAACCTATTCGCTAATCTATCGCATACGGGCAACATGGTCAAACCAATGGAGTTTCTCTCTGCACAATATGCTGCTTAAAGGAGGTTGCAGACTCCTTTGCTTAACCTCATCATTGCCTAAAACGTTTGAACCACCTAATGCCCAATATGCATAAGCATCTCAAATCAGAGGCATCACATTTCCTAAAATCGTGTTTGCAAAGGGTTCAAATTTCACTACCATAACTAATTCTAGAAATAATCAAACAATTATACAACAGCAATCTCTAATCTTTCGCTTTTCTCATGCTGAACATCACCAGTTTCCGTTGCATAGCTGCCAAGATAATTGAATTGACATACTTGCTCAAGGGCCCAATCATTCAAGTTAATTAAACCACAACTTGCCTGACCAATTTTCATCGCTTTAGTTTTCTTGCACTATATCGCCAAACCTACTCTACTACCAATCTCATCAACAGCTCGAATGAAAGAGTTCATCTCATCAGCATCATTTGCCAAAAGGGCTAAATCATCAGCATAATCTAAATCAGAAATTTTCGTATCTTCAGACCATTTAAGACCAAAATCTTTCCCTTGCAGTGAATTTCGCATTAACGTAATCAATAACCAAACTAACGAGGGAAGGAGACAAGATGCACCCTTGTCGAACACCAGAAGCAATGCTGAACCAATTGCTTCAAGTCTTACCAACTCTCACTTTTGAATCGTTCTTATTATAGAGAGCTTTAATTATGTTAACTAACTTGTCTGGTATGCCATAAGATCTCACGATCAACCACAAATTTTGACGGTCAACACAGTCAAAAGGTTTTTCGAAATCTAAAAAAAAGTGAGATATCCTCCCTTCTCCAATCCTATTTGGCTGCGCCAGAATGTGATGCCCTCGCGCCAATTCTGCTAGACTGCATTAGATGTGATGTCATTCTCCGTATTCGGAATGCGATGGGGCTGGGCCAAATGTCGTGGCCGTCGGAGGACGATGAAATTGTTATTTAATTATCTTCACCATCACTTCGATGAAATGACAGATTCGCGGGTTTTTACGCCCATAACGCCATATGCCTCAGATTTGCTGCGTCGAATGATGAATAAAAAAGTATGTCCAACAATTAACTGCACGAGTGTTGTATAGGGACGACACAGTTTATTAACACTATATACAAATACGGGCTGGAGATGCGCTCAACTCCGTAGGCCTATGCTGCTGTAAACATTAACAAAATGAGGTGGAGAATCGCACACTCTGCAGATTCTCGCTTTACAAACCTCCAACTCGGCAAAAGGATAATTAACCTTTTCTTACAATGTGGTTCACTCTGAATCCACAACACTGTAATCAGATTCACCAAGAATATCGATTATCGCTTGGAATCGCACCCTCTCCTTGAGGGTTTCCTTCGAGTACGAGCGGCGTCCTTTTTACGAGTATCGAAACGACCTTTTCGCTTAACAGTCACGCACTGAACTGTTGTTTCAATCTCCCACTCTAGCCTCCTGCGCCGACCTCGCACCCCAGGCTAGTCGTAAAAACGTCCATAAAAAGCTAGAATCCGTCATCTCAATGCAAGCAGCCAGCTTTAGACCCGAAAGCAACATCAGTGAGTCACCGCCCCCCAACAGCACTTCCAAGAACACATTCTATGCATAAAAATATCTACAATTACAAAAATACAACAAAATATAACAATAAATAAAAATAAATAAATTAGAGGGACATGACAGAAAGTAACCACAGTATTCTATATTGAGAAATGTTTAGAGTTTCAAAAAACTATGGTTACTAGCTTTGTAGGTTTCAAAAACGCTTTTGATGATGGTGATCGACCAAATTTGTGGTTGATCATATGGAATACCTGACAAGTTTGTTAGCATAATGAAACCTCTCTAAAATACCACAGAGTTGTGTAAGAGAGTAGTATTGATTTAGCATTGCTAGTGGAGATAGACAAGGATGCATTTTTGTCTCCTTTTCTCTTTAGTTGGGTATTGATTATATTATGCGGAATTCTAATAAAGGCGAAGATTTTGGCCTCAAATGGTCCAGAAATTTCAAAATTTCTGAATTAGATTATGAAGATGATTTGGCCTTGTTCGCTAATAATATGGATGAAATAAATTCTTTCATTAAGACTGTTGATGAAATTGGTAATAGAGTAGGTTTGTTGATAAACAGAGAAAAAAACTAAAGTGATGAAAATTGGTGAGGCAGATGGTGGATTGTTTGAATGTTGCTTTGAATGGCTGCACTCTCAGCAAGTGTCTCAGTTTAATTATCTTGGGAGCTATGTTACAGATGCTGGTGAGGTGTGGCATGAGATAAATAGAAGAATAGGTGTTGCTGATGGGACTTTTAGAAATCTGTTGATTGTGGAAAAATGGGCGTATACACCTCAAATTAGGCTGTATAATAGTTTGGTTATTTCTAAGGTTAGGTATGGTAGCGAAACTTGGACCCTTTGTAAGCAGGAAACTTAATGACTTTGATTCTAGATGCTTATGCAGTATCTTGGGCATTAGATGGTTTGACTTTTTAAATAATGATGAGGTTAGAAGAAGGAGTCATCAACCTCCTTTGAGCAGCATTTTGTGCAGAGAGAGACTGCGTTGGTTTGGCCATGTTGCCCGTATGCATAGCTGCAGATTGGCAAAGAGAATTATGAACAGTGTACCTAAGGATATCAGAAAAAGGGTGAGACCTAGGATGCGATGGGCAGACAATGTCAAATAGGACCTTGCTAGAGTTGGTCTACAATGACCGAATGCAGCAGATGTAGATCAGAACAGACATGTCTGGAGTGGGAAATTACACAGTCTGGTCTCCGTAACCCATGGCTACATGAGGATTTTGTACATATGTATGTAATAGCCAAAATTACTTCATACTGTGATATAGGGTCAACATTAAAGCCAGTAATATATATATCATTATTACAAACAATTGTAGAAGAACTAACCACATTGTTTAGAACATCACTAAAATGCTCAGTCCACCTAGCCATGGCAGAATCCTCACCTATAATCTTAAATTGTTTATCCCTCAATACCTGTATGCCTTTTTGTTTTCCACCACCCAAAACATTAACTATCTTGTACAGCTCTCTACTGTTAAGCTGTCTAGCTGCTTCCTCTGATTTGTAAGTCAAACTATCAAACCAAAGATTCTTATCAGCTGTTAATTGATCCTTTACACGTTTATTAAGTTCTCTGTAATGCTTTCTATCAGGACTAGTAGGGTATTGATTAAGAACATTCCTGCAGTTCTTTCTTTCTGAAATAAGCTCAAGTGTTTTATCACTCAAATTTCTTTCACC
Source organism: Ryuthela nishihirai (assembly GCA_038380435.1). Taxonomy (NCBI): domain Eukaryota; kingdom Metazoa; phylum Arthropoda; class Arachnida; order Araneae; family Heptathelidae; genus Ryuthela; species Ryuthela nishihirai. The sequence continues at coordinate 36,408,251 of JAWZYU010000022.1, forward strand.
TAAAAGAGCATTGTTAGTTTCCAAAAAAGCCTGTTTAAAATGGTCCCATTCTTCCTCAACTTCAGTAGTATACAAACCATGACCGTCATAATGACTAAGTAACTAAGTAGTGGTAAGCTTTAGTAGCTTAAGTAGTTAAGTAACTTAAGTAGTGGTAAGCTTTAGTAGCTTAAGTAGCTAAGTAACTAAGTAGCTTTAATATAACTGGATCTTTCAGAGCTTCAGTATTAAAGGTAAAATTTTTAACCCTAGCACAACACTTTTTAAGTTTAAGTTGCAAGACACTTTTAACAAGGTAATGGTCAGATCCAATTTCAGCTCCCCTATATGTCCTTGTACTCCTAACAGAACTAGCCCATTTGCTGTTAATTAATATGTAATCAATCATATTCTTATGCAGCCCATCAGATGAAACCCATGTGTACTTATGTATGTCGCGGTGTTTGTAATAAGTGTTAGTTATACTGAATCCATTGAGTATACTTACCTGTAGGAGACGTTGCCCATTGCAGCTACTAATATCAAAGGGTAGGTATCTACACCTCTCAAGCCTCCCCAAATGTCAGGGTCAGTTCCAACTTGAGACTTGAAGTAGCCTTCAAAGGTAATATCTCCTTTCTTGACAGAATTCAAAATATCCTGAAGTTGTCCGTAAAACCTCTTCTCATCCTCAGCAGCATCTTCAGTGGATAACAGCAGATAACATCCAAGTCTTTGTTTTGTCTGAAATTTTGCTGTAAGAAACCTTTCATTATAATGCACTCATATCCTAGAAAAGCTGAGAAGAAACCGACGCCTTGGAGATGCTTATTATCTTCCCTACCTGAAAAGAGAAATTTAAGATTATTTTTAAGTATCTGACCTTTATCTATCATCTTGTCTCTTGCAAGTCGAGAATATCTAAGGTATAACAATATACAAGTGATCAATAAATATTCAAAGGAGCAGTTGGAAGCTGACATAATTTCTTGGTTCTTTATTGCTACAGAAAAATTCATCTTCTTTTTAAAACGCGAATTGTATTCCAACGCAATAACGTTCAGTGCCGAGTTTTCTGGTCTGCGATGGCATCCATAGGCCGACTTCTTTTCTCAGTTAAGCCTAACGTATTAAAAAAAATACTTTCACTTGTTCCTGACTTTCCAAAAAAAATCACAATGTTGGCCAGGGGGGTAGGGAAGGACTATGGTTGGGGGGTGGGGAGAAATCAAAAATTTTCCAACTCGAAATTCCAATTTTGCCAATAGAGCAACTTATCTAGATTAATTTTCACAACTCGTCTGCATTTTGCCATTTAACTTCCAATTTTGCCAACTAGCCATAACTTTATTTACAGAAATAATTCCAATATTTACATCTCGTCTGAATTGTAGCAAGTCAGTGTGAATTTTCCCTTGATTTGGCAACTCTCCTTAATTTCACGAAACTGATCCCAATCTTTAAATCTACCCTGAATTTGCCAAATCACTTGGGGAGTTTGAAAAGCACTATCTCAACTCCTCAACTCGCCAGTATTTTATAAGTGGATTCGAATTTTGCTAACTGACCAACATTTTGCTAAGTTTCCTCAATAATTTGCCCAACACTCCTTAATGTCACAAAATAAATCTCAATTTTCACAACTCGCTTATATTTTACCAAGTGGATTCGAATTTTGCCAACTACTCTAGATTTTGCCAACTCGCCGTAATTTTACAGAAAAAATCGCAATTTTTACATCTTCTCTGAATTTGCCAAGTCACTTCGAATTTTATCAACTCTCCTTAATTGCACAAGAAAGGCACAATTTTCACAACTCCCCTGTATTTTACCAAGGAGATTCGAATTTTGCCAACTGCCCTAGATTTTGCCATATCGCCACAATTTTACAGAAAAAAAATCCCAATTTTACATCACACCCAATTTTCTCAAAGCCACTCTGAATTTTGCCAACTCCCCCAAGATTTGCCAACTCTCCTAAATATTGCGAAGTTGCCTCGATTTTGCCAACACGCCATAATTTTACAGAAAAAAATATTGCGATTTTTACATCTCACCTGAATTTTGTCAACTCCCCACGATTTTGCCAAGTCACTCTGAATTTTGCCAACTGTCCCTAGATTTTGCCAACTCTCCAAGATTTTACCAAGTCACTCCGAATTTTGACAACTGTCCCTAGATTTTGCCAACTCCACAAGATTTTACCAAGTCACTCCGAATTTTGCCAACTGTCCCTAGATTTTGCCAACTCCCCAAGATTTTACCAAGTCACTCCGAATTTTGCCAACTGTCCCTAGATTTTGCCAACTCCACAAGATTTTACCAAGTCACTCCGAATTTTGCCAACTGTCCCTAGATTTTGCCAACTCCCCAAGATTTTACCAAGTCACTCCGAATTTTGCCAACTGTCCCTAGATTTTGCCAACTCTCCAAGATTTTACCAAGTCACTCCGAATTTTGCCAACTGTCCCTAGATTTTGCCAACTCTCCAAGATTTTACCAAGTCACTCCGAATTTTGCCAACTGTCCCTAGATTTTGCCAACTCCACAAGATTTTACCAAGTCACTCCGAATTTTGCCAACTGTCCCTAGATTTTGCCAACTCTCCAAGATTTTACCAAGTCACTCCGAATTTTGACAACTGTCCCTAGATTTTGCCAACTCCACAAGATTTTACCAAGTCACTCCGAATTTTGCCAACTGTCCCTAGATTTTGCCAACTCCCCAAGATTTTACCAAGTCACTCCGAATTTTGCCAACTGTCCCTAGATTTTGCCAACTCCACAAGATTTTACCAAGTCACTCCGAATTTTGCCAACTGTCCCTAGATTTTGCCAACTCCCCAAGATTTTACCAAGTCACTCCGAATTTTGCCAACTGTCCCTAGATTTTGCCAACTCTCCAAGATTTTACCAAGTCACTCCGAATTTTGACAACTGTCCCTAGATTTTGCCAACTCCACAAGATTTTACCAAGCCAATCCGAATTTTGCCAACTGTCCCTAGATTTTGCCAACTCCCCAAAGATTTGCCAACTCGCCATAATTTTACACAAAAATATCCTAATTTTTACATCTCACCTGAATTTTGCCAACTTCCCAAGATTTTGCCAACTCAATTATTATTTACTAATTTACTAAGTTGTTTCGAATTTTGCCAACTGCTCTAAATTTTGCGTCTCTTCATTTTCCAAACTGCCTTAGATTTGCCAAGTTGCCTCGATTTTGACAACTCCCCTTAATTTTCCCAAAAAAATTGCAAATTTTCGCAACTCACCTAGATTTTACGAAGTCGCTCGCATTTTGCCAACTCCGAGTTACTTTGGGGGGGGGAGCCTTCCCCCCATGGCTACGCCCCTGATGTTGTCTATAAGTTTTTCTATTCTGCTGCTTTTCATTTCATTATCGTACTTTGTTTCGGAATGGCTTTATTAATTTAGGAAAATATTTCAATATGTTAATGACTCTTCACTTTGCTTACAGAATTATTTCAAGACACATCACAACTGGAGAAGTGATGTATGAGTCCACTAGAAATAATTCCTTCCCAAAACTCAACATTAAAGTCTAATGTTTTGCATTTGAATTTCATGTACTGTTTTTAGTTACTAATAATATATTTTCCACAGCTGTTTGAATTAATTTCAGATTTATTTATTTTCTAATTTCTTTCATTTGCGGCGATCCTTGGCAAACCAGAGGCCAAGGATCGCAGCAAATACGGGAGATCAGAGTTCGTAAAGTTGAGTTGGGTTGTTTTACCTCTGAGCGGCACTTTTTTGCCCACAATGGGCTAAATGGCCAGGTCACATGGACCCCGTAGGCTCAGAGAAGGTTGGGGGAGGGGACCCACTGGAACAGCTGTTGGGAGACAGAACCTGGATGGCCTCCCGTCAAGGCCATCCAGCTTGTTCTTTAACGTGCACAGGGTATGGCTCTCCCGCACACGGAGCCACGGCTTAACGTCCCATCCGACAGACGGCGGCCTTTCCGAGCCCATCGGTGTCCCCTACTGACCGTGGGCAGGGCGGGGAATTTTGCGGAGATAAATCTCAACGCTGACCCAGCTGGGACTCGAACCTGGGAACTACAGATTACGAGCCTGGCGCGCTACCGACTGAGCCACCCCCGCCCCGAGTTCGTAAAGGTTCACTCTAATGCTGTAGGCAAAAGTACATATATACAGCAGCCGTTGGTGTTGTTAGAGTGTCAAAGAACTTTTTCCAGAGGGGGGATGTACGAAGCACTTATTTAGAGTTGACTTCAATGCGTCGGCCTTGCGGTCAAGTCAGCTTCCGGTTCTCCTCTTCCTTTGACGGCTGTCGTATGCAGGGTTGGATTGTTTTACCTCTGAGCAGCACTTTTTTGCACACCATGGGCTAAATGGCCAGGTCACATGGACCCCGAAGGCTCAGAGACGGTTGGGGGAGAGGACCCACTGGAACAGCTGTTGGGAGACAGATGGTAGCCTCCTGCCAAGGCTATCCAGCGTGTTCTTTAACGTGCACAGGGTATGGCTCTCCTACACACGGGGCCACTGCTTAACGTCCCATCCGACGGACGGCGGCCTTTCCAAGCCCATCGGTGTCCCCTACTGACCGTGGGCAGGGCGGGGAATTTTGCGGAGATAAATCTCAACGCTGACCCAGCTGGGACTCGAACCTGGGAACTACAGATTACGAGCCTGGCGCGCTACCGACTGAGCCACCCCCGCCCCCGTATGCAGAGAAGGTATACGACCAGTTTTGCTGCTTCTTCAGCAGCAGCTTTTTTAAGTGTAAGGTCAAAGTTTGGGGCACGTGGAAGTAGTTAACGGTCTGAAGAAGGTGCATGCGCACTGGTGCATTTCTGACTCAGATGTTTCGGAGGTGGGTTCCAGGCAAGAAGTTCCCTAACCTGATGTGTATGGCATAAATTTCTTCGTTGATGCTATGTCTTCTGTTTTTGTATATTGCAAGCTGTTCGGCGTAATCGAGTTCCTATTGTGTTGGTGGAGAACAAAAAATTTTAGCTTCATTAAATTTAGTGGCACTTGGGCAGTGCTGTGTTTTGTTCCCCGTTGTGTGTTTCTCTTTTGTGTTCTTTTAGTCTTTACCTGAAGGTTCTTTTGGTTTTTCTGTAGTAATCGCATATTTTAATTTCTTCGTTCACTTGCATTTCGACTGGAATTTGATAAAGCCTTTTGTACTGTTTCATTGCATGCGCTAGAGATGCTAATTAGGAGCAGCAGGCTCCTAATGAGTCCCCGCTCTCTTTCCAACAGTGCCCTAGAGGCTACATTCTTTTTATCCCTTTCGAACCACAAGCATTCAACAAAGCAGACTCACAGCATCTAAATCTCCTCTGGGGTTGAAGGTCAGACTCCCATGGTCAAAGAATATTTGCCGTGGCCACGGTTGATTCCCAGGAATAAACATCTCAGGCGTTTCTATAGACGCGATTCACTTCAATAAATGGCTTTTCCAAATTCGAATACTAAACTGAGAACAAAAGTCATATTTATATTTCCTAAATGAATTCGGTTTCTTAGAGGAATAATTTAATAAAATGAATTATCCGTCAAAGAGTTTTTTATCAGAGAGGTCTCACAGAACCTTGTCAGTGTTATATGTCATGGAAAAGATCTGGAAGAGGGCAAGGCATTAGCAGAAAGGCAACAGAAAAAAATAAACTTCCAAATGTTATCCGGAACTCGAACCCAAGTCTCTTTCATCCCCAGCTTAGCAAGCTAAGGAGAAAAACTTTGTATCTCACGATTTTCTATATATTAGTGTTACCGTATTTGATGGTAGAATTATTTTAAAGCCTAATAATTCAAATTCTGTTTAATGAACGTAATTTAAATTTTGAAATGGCAATTGTATTGGCACTCCTTTTGACTTTTTGAAGACGGATAAAATTAGAAATTAATTATAAATGACCCACATAGCCGGAAAATATTTTCCGGGGGAAGAGGATGTGAAATGTAAAATGATATATACAAGGGAAAAACCCACATATATTTTTTGTTTAACTTTAATAAAATATATGACTATAGAGGCCCGGATCTAGAAAAAAAACTCCAGGGGAAGAGAGGGCAAAAAATACAATGGAACCGAGAAAATGCAAAGGGGGGGGGGGGCGAAGAGACTGGATTTCCAATGCAGTATAACATTTTCTCCTCCATTTTACAGGTCTTTAAAAAATTTCTTAAAAAATGCATAAATAAATTTTATATTTTTTTTCTTCTTTTACCATTATTAGCATTCAGAAAAGGGGCGGAATGATCCCCCCTTTATGAATGCTAATAATAATATAAAAACACAATGAAATATTCGTTTCTAGAAGCTTAGTCTTCTAATTCTTCTTATTCTCCTAGAATTTTGGAAGATAGGGTAATTTATTTCCCTAAACAGCACGTGTTTCTACATGATTTGCATGTTTGAGCTCTGCGTAGACAAAGTAAGAAAATGGAAACCAATTCAATTCTAAGAAAGATAAGAAACTTTTTTTCTTCCTTGAAAAGCGTTTGACTGAAGATGCGTACCAATGAGGGACGTACCCGAATGGGGGGCAGGATATCCTGACCCCCCCCCCCCCGAATAACCGGCCGACTTATACGAAATCTCAGATTTGTCAACCTGCTTCGAAATCCGAAACAGTAGCCTTTGTATAATTTTATTTTAATCTCGTACGACACTAAAAACAGATTTAAAAAGCACTTCTAAAATCTCATTCCGTATGGAATAACATTTTGGCGTTTCCTGTACGGTGGAATATTTTAATAATTTGGAAATTATATTTTAGTAATTAATAATTGGTGTGCACAAAATATGCCGCTACTTTAAAATTGCTTTGGAAATGCTTTTAAAAACCACATGCAAATTTTTTAATTAATGTTAAATGTTTAAATCACGATTATTCATAATAAATTCGTTATTGGTAAATTAGTTATAGTAACTAACCCATTGTTTTCAAAATTATTAATGCATTCTTAAATAAATTAATGAATAAAACAAATGCCCCCCTCGAGCAGCTTGCTTACCACCAGAGGGCATGTCAGTTTATACGTCATAGTGGAAAGTATGTGAGGAAGGCATGACCTCAGCAGAAAGACAACAAAAGTATCCATGCCTTACCCGGGACTCGAACTCAGGTCCTTTTGATCAGTGTGAGAATAAATCTTTCTCAAAATAAATCTCACTTTATCGCAAAAATGGCACAGTTTTCACAGCACCGGAAAAAATTTACACAAATTGCTTTTATTAAAAAAAAAAGTTGAATCCGAAAGAGCATAATGGCAAAGTGTAAATAATACAAATAAAATCTACGTTTAAGTAAAAAAATTTATAAAGAGTGAAAATTAATATAAAACAATAACTAACCAAAGGGTCCCGTGTTCGAGTCCCAGGCAAATCAGGATGTTTGTGTTGTCTTTCTGCTGAGGTCCCGGCATCCTCATAGACTTTCTATTATGTGCGAATTAAACTGACAGGCTCCTGGCAGACCTTTGTGGCAAGCAGCTGCCTGAGGTGGAATTTATTTTCATTTTTCATTTGATAAAATAAAAGTAAAGGTTAAATATCTCATCAAGTAGCTGCTTGCACAGAGGTGTGACAGGAATCTGTCAGTTTATATGCCATAGTAGAAATTCTGTGAGGATGGCCGACATATTTATAAAAAAATGAGTAAGTTTAAATAAATGAGATTACTTTTGGTTTTAACAATGGGCTGCTGGAGAAGCCCATTGTTGAAACCAACTGATTAAGGATTGGCTTTAACAATGGGAGGGACCATTGGGAACCAAAGGGAAACCAATTAATTGATGATCAAGCCCGATGTAGCACACCCCGCAATGACCAGTGACTGATAGATATACTATAAATGCAGATACCAATTAGTAAGCAGTTTTGAAAATAAAAATATTTAAGTCGTTCAGCAATTATAAGATTTATAAGCACTATCATTGCTTCTTACATATTCTCAATATAAGGACATCAATCGAAATCGATATTTCTTCAAATATCATGAAACTTTCCATTACTTATTACTTTCTATTACTTTATTTTATTAAGCCTAAATCATTCCATAAAATTACGGAAACTTTCTTCGAGGCTAGGCGGGATTTGACTAAGGCTGTAGCGTGCCAAGGTCGTAATCTGCAGCTCCCAGGGTCGAGGGGTCGAGTCCCATCTGCGTCAGCGTTGAAATTTGTCTCTGCTAACCCCCCGCCCCCTGCCTTTGTCTTGTAAGGGACATTGACAAGCATCGAAGAGCAGCCGTCCGTCGAATGGAACGTAAAGCCATGGCTCAGTGTGCCAGGTGAGCTACATACCACTGTGCAAGTTAAATAACTGATTAGAAGGCCTTGAGGGAGACTTCCATCTCTCTCCTCACAGATATCCAATGGGTCCTCTTTCCCTAATCGACTTTCAGTCCTCGGAGTCCTTATGATCCGACCATTTAGCCCACTGAGTGCAAAGTGCCCCTCAGAGATAAAACGAACCAAACATCTGACGACTCAACTTTATCACAGATCTTTGCTATGGCTTATTATAATAACAGATTTCTATTAGACCTCAATGACAAAGGGAATGACAGAAGAGATCTATTTCACTTACAAATAAAGCTTCGGCCAAATTTCAACACTGGTACAAATACGTAATTTAGAGTTGGGTTGGGTTACCTCAGTAGTGTAGCCCCATTATAGCGTAATTGATTACTTCCGGTATGATGCCACTGACCACGCCCCATTCCGGTCACGTGATATGATGTCACTGTCCCCTTATTAAGATTCACATTTCATAATTAATAATTAATTAATAATTAATTAATTAATAATTAATTATTCCCCTTTATTAAAAAACCCTCTTATCAAATGTTCCACCCCTTTATTAAAAACTCCCCTTTATTAGAAATCCCTACCACCACATTAAAAAACCCCTCCCAAATATTTTTATACTTTAACGTCGTAGTTCTATATTCCCTGTATTTATTTTTATTATCTTGCGAATTTTTATTCCTTATTAATTAAACATCTTATCAAATCTGTCTTCTCCCTCATTGAAAATCCCCCTTATCAAAAGTTTCGCCCCCTCTATTAAAAATTCCTCCCCCTTTATTAAAAACCTTTGGCGCCATCTAGTGTATATTAGGAGTACTATATTTAGAAAAGCCCTCTATTTTAACTGAAATTATTCCCAATTTTTACTACCCCCTCATTAAAAAAAACCCTTATCAAAAGTTCCGCCCCCTTTATTAAAAACCCTACCTGTATTTTTAAGCCCCCTTTATTAAAAACCTTTGGCGCCATCTAGTGTATATTAGGAGTACTATATTTAGAAAAGCCCTCTATTTTAACTGAAATTATTCCCAATTTTTACTACCCCCTCATTAAAAAAAACCCTTATCAAAAGTTCCGCCCCCTTTATTAAAAACCCTACCTGTATTTTTAAGCCCCCTTTATTAAAAACCCTACCTGTATTTTTAAGCCCCCTTTTTAAAAAACCTCTGGTTGACCCACCTGCATTTTTAATCCCCCTTATCAAAAGTTCTGCCCCCTCTATTAAACTCCCCCCTCACCAATCACAAACTCCCGAATAAGTCCTTTGATTTCTACTCTCATCTGAAATTTGCCAAGTGCAACTGAACTTTCCGTGGCAACATTCAGATCATCCCCCCACAGAATGGCTGATGCAATCCGCAGAAATAATTACAAAGGCGCAATTTTTACTCCCCCTTCATTAAAAACCCCCTATATTAAAAGTTCTGCCCCCCTTTATTAAAAACCCTACCTGTATTTTTAAGCCGCCCCTCTTTAAAAACCCCCTGGTTGACCCACCTGCATTTTTTAAGCCCCCCTAAATTTCCTAACACCTGAAAAAGTCTTCGTTTTTTGGTGGCGGCATCTAGTGTAACTTTAGTAAGCATTCTATTTTATTCGAAATTTTTCCAATTTTTGACTCCCCCCTCATTAAAAAACCCTATTATCAAAAGTTCTGCCCCCTCTATTAAACTCCCCCCCACCGATCACAAACTCCCGAAGAAGTCCCTTGACTTCTACTCTCATCTGAAATTTGCTAAACCAACTAAACTTTCGGTGGCAACGTTCAGATCATCCCCTCACAGAATGGCTGATGCAATCCTTAAAAATAATTGCAAAGAACAACTAAACTTTCGGTGACAACGTTCAGAAAGGCTGATGCAATAATCAAAAATAATTACGAGGTCCCATATTTAGCGAATTCGACCTTCACTACAATAAGGACTATCACGCAGTAACTGTTTTGAAAGACTGTCCCACAGAAAATGAAATGAAAAAATGCTATTGGGTAGAAAAAATTAATAAAAGGAAAATGGCAGAAAAAAATCTTTGTTTTAAAAACAGTTTATTCGTAATTATGAAAAATATTGAGGGTTAATATGGTCTGGTGACCAGTGTGGGTGACATAAAAGACCCGCTTTAGACCACGCAACAAGTGTTCGGTACCTCACCCTTACTACGGACCACGTTTTATTGAAGGATGAATCTTAGATCACGTCATCCCCTGCGCTGTCGATACCCCTTTGCTCCCATATCAGACGCGATGTCTTACAACATGAAAACCCACTCGCAGCCTTGACCACTGTTTTAGGACCCATCTCGAAATATTTCTAAGTCCAGAGACGGTTGCCAGCTCTTCTGACTAAACCCTTAATTGTCACCCACCAATTCTACCCCCCTTTGTCTCAGGCCATCACACGAGATATGGTATGGAAACAATGTTTCGGAAATAATTATCCATCTTCTTATCGAAACATCCCATTTCCCCTTTATGATAGGTCAGCTATTTGTTTCAATGTACCCCGTCGGAAGAAGACAAGCCATTTTGAAATTACGCGCCCCTAAACCCACAAGAGTTGAGCTTCTCTTATTAAAATTAGTCTCCATTGGGATGAAAGATGACGCCATCAGATATCTGTGATCAAACATATTATGCACTTTCCGCCAGGACTTGTTTTGGAACGATAAAGTGGTTTTACGTTAAATTCTGATCTCTGCCATGTCTCAATTAATTACTTTCCGTAAGTATATCCGTTACGCGACATGGTTTAAAACTTTTTATTCCTAATACTTATTACCGCTGTATCTTTAGTATATGATTCACTTATGCAAAAGGAGCTGGGGAGTGGGGCTCAGTCGGTAGCGTGCTAGGCTCGTAATCTGTAGTTCCCAGGTTCGAGTCCCAGCTGTGTCAGCGTTGAGATTTATCTCCGCAAAATTCCCCGCCCTGCCCACGGTCAGTAGGGGACACCAATGGGTTGGAAAGGCCGCCGTCCGTCGGATCGGACGTTAAGCCGTTGCTCCGTGTGCGGGAGAGCCATACCCTGTGCACGTTAAAGAACACGCTGGATGGCCTTGATGGGAGGCTACCATCTGTCTCCCAACAGCTATTCCAGTCTGTTCCCTCCCCCAACCTTCTCTGAGTCTTCGGGGTCCATGTGACCTGGCCATTTAGCCCATGGTGTGCAAAAAAGTGCCGCTCAGAGGTAAAACAACCCAACTTATGCAAAATATTACTCTTTCCTAGGAAGTAACGTTACTCAGTAACAATCGATAACATTATTTCTTCCTCTGAAAAATAAATCAGCTAATTATTTGGAAGTAAGATATCATTTAAAAAAAAAACGCGTGATCGTTACGCTATACAAGGTTAGTTGTCTTTCATAGGGTAAAAAATAATTCTCTAAAGAATTTTGTACGCGGTTGAATGTTATAGAAAGTAAGCAATGTTAAAAGTAGAAAACATTTCATACATTGCGGGTACCCTTGCGTTTCTGCTTACGGTGCGTAAAAAACTTTAGTTCTACATCCAACATGAATGTATGTTAATGGAGTAGGGGATATTAGTTTTAACAAATACACCAACCTACTATAAAAAATAATACACTTAATAAGTCTCACTCGATCATACCCTCTCAACTTACCTGAGCTAATCCACCGAACTGGACTGATAGTCAAAACTTAGCAAATACTACAGCGATTATATCAGTATATATCTATGGAACAACCTAAATGAGAAAGCTTCTTCGATTCGATAACATAAAAATCCGCCTAACTAAAAATTTTCAGGAATAATTTAAAAAGTACAAACCTTACCAACAAGGATACTTTTTACTGTTCAGTGACACCGGTGAAAACGAATTTTTTCCTTGTGCAGTAAAGTGACACTGATTATGTTGTGATCTCAATAAAATAATTCTGCACTTTTGTCACGAAAATCGAGGTTCTCGCATAGAGCTTACAAGAAGCGACAGAAAAAAATAATGCCTTTGCAAACTAAGAGTCACTTGGTGTAAAACATCCGAAATCCAGAAATGCCCTTTCTAAAAAGTAAAAAAATTACCTCCATATTCTTAAAATTCTAAAAATAATTCTTAATCGCCACTTCTTGAAATTTAACATCGCCTCTATTACAAGTACTGAAAGCGCCTGCTATTATATTGTCGCTTATCTGAAGAAATGGCCGGGAGATGAGCACGCGGGAACAGCCAGCCGCTGGTAAAGATCAGAGGGTCACTTACGCACTGACCTATGGAACACCCCGTCGATGCGAAAACAGATATGCTACTGTTTATCTAAATCATTTACTTACAGGAAGAGCTGCCGCTCTGTGAGTTTTATCTCCTCAAGGATCTTTTTGGCTTAACGACAGATTGAAACAATTATTCGTTTTATGACGAAATGCAGCAAATTGACATGTTCCTTCGAAATGTGGAATTCTTCTGCCAATAGGTTATTGACTAGCTTCTGAAGAGATGCACTTAAAAATTGATAGGAGTCTATGAAATTCAAAGTTCCAAGGGAGAATGCTATGTATTTTTCCATATTATTGGGAATGCAATTAAACTTCTTATTTTTGATCACACCGATTCCTTGCATAATAAGATGGCTGTTATATCTCTTTAGGTTATGAAATATAATTGTAATCTTATTTAGAAGCTTAAAATTGAGATTACACGCATTATGAGCGGCTCCTCGGAGAAGCGCTAGAGGAAGAAGACTATATCCATGCAATGAAAGTATGGAACTCATTCGACATAAAAAACCTAGGACAATATCACGACCTGAAGACTGACGTACTCCTCTTAGCTGATGTGTTTGAGAATTTCAGAAAACTATTTGTCAGATACTATGAAATTGATCCCTGTCATATTTACAGAGCTCCTGGACTAGTTTGGCAAGCATGCCTGAAGATGACAAATATTAATCTAGAGTTGATAACAGACCCTACAATGTACCTTTTCCTGGAAAAATGCATAAGAGGGGGAATTTCAGTGATATTGCAATCGTTTTAGCACTGCAAACAACAAGCATTTAGAATGAAAGACAAACTGATTGCAAGTTTGCTTATTAAAGCTTCACTGTCATACGATCTTAGAGATAAACTAACTCATTATATAGCTTAATCTTCAGATGCATGTTTCTCCATAGAATCGTAGACTCTCAATATCTATTCTTTGCATTTTCTCATACATCTCACAAGATAATTAAAGTAACTTGCTCGAAAGAACACAATCACTGATTCATCTTCTATATGTGTATATTTACTTTCTAATAAACCATACTTTAACGACCAAAGTAGGTAAATCACAAGCATCATCTGAGTCAGATTATTATTTTTTTCCATATATCTAGACTTATTAATTCTTTACATTGAAAATCTCTCAATAGCCTGAAATGGACACTATTCAATACTTTACCCACGATACACATATAAGTATGATAGCCAGCTGATTAAAAGATTTAAATCTACCTATCCCATAGACAGTAGGTTAGCACACTCAAACTTCTGATCTAAGAAACCTAGAGATCGAGATCCATGGTAAGACATGAGTGTTGTTTTTCTACTGAGCACCTTCTACTATGTCGTATAAAACTGAAAGGATTTTATAACCGTTATGACAAATAGTTGCTTAAAGCCATATTTATTTTTAAAGCAAAGATACACTGATTTCGAACTCACTAAGATTCTTACATGCAATCAATAGATGCACATGTTAGGACCTATACCTTTCATCTCCTAACATATGAAAAGGAAAGTTTGTCTGTTTATAAATTAATACAATAGCATGAACAGTCATTATAATAAGCAATTATAGTATGTTGACTTCATTCACTTTTAAGTCTGATTCGAGTAAACGGAAGACAATCTGAACAGCTGTTATTACTTTCAAGCAGAATAAAAATCCTGTTTAATTTTACATAGTCATAAACCTATGACTATGTAAAGATTATGTATGTACGAGAATGTGTTTCTCTGATCTTATGCAAAGTACGGATATATGCATGTTTATATATGTGGTTAAGAGATGCATGGTATTATACATATTCAATGGATGTCTTTCTAAGTGCATGTCTCTATGCATACATGAATGCGATTGACTAAGTTTTGGTCTCTCTTCGTATATATCTATTTTGTCACATACTTCCATATACATGTTTCGTTTCTGTACATGTGTTAATTGTATGTTTGGGTGTGCGTGCCAGCGCGTGCGAGCGTGCGTGTACGTGCGTGTTTGCGTGCGCGTGTGTATGTTTGTGTGTATATGTTTTCATGTTTGTGTGTATGTTTTCATGTTTGTTCCTGCGAATGTGCTCATGTTTGTTCTGTGAATGGGATGTGTTCATTTTGTTTCTATGACTGGGATGTGTTCATTTTGTTTCTATGAATGGGATGTATTCATTTTGTTTCTACGAATCGTGAGTTCAAGAATAAACATATTATCTATCTGTCAGTTGCTTGTTACAAAAAGAAGCTAACACTTTACAAACCTCAACAGATTGGCATCATAGCTCTATTAGGAATTTCCAAATCTCATCGAAAAGTCACTAAACAATACTTGTAAAAAGTTTACTAAAGAGAAAGATGTATTTTCCCTCTCCAATATTGTATACAGTTTTCAGATTGTCTTTTATGTTAACTCATTATTTTACCTTTCTCGATGCAGTTAAGTAGAATGTTGTTGACAGGTATAGCCGTGTAGGTTGTTAACTGGATACTGTGGTTTTTTACTCTAGGGACTAATATGAATGGTAGAAAGAGTGATCCAGTCTGGAAAGGATTCGTTTCGATAAGAGGATGGATAATTATTTCTGAAACATTGTTTCCATACCGTATCTCGTGTGATGGCCTGAGACATAAGGGGGTAGAATTGGGGGAGTGACAATGCGTTTTAATCAGAAGTGCTGGCAACCATCTCTGGACTTAGAAAAATTTCGAGATGGGTCCTAAAACAGTGGTCAAAGCTGCGAATGGGTTTTCATGTTGTAAGACATCGTGTCTGATATGGAAGCAAAGGGGTATCGACAGCGCAGGGGATGACGTGATCCAAGATTCATCTTTCAATAAAACGTGGTCCATAGTAAGGGTGAGGTACTGAACGCTTGTTGCGTGTTCTAAAGCGGGTCTTTTATGTCACCCACACTGGTCACCAGACCATATTACCCCTCAATATCTCAATGCTGACCCAGCTGGGACTTCACCGTGGGAATTACACATTATGAGC
Organism: Ryuthela nishihirai; assembly: GCA_038380435.1. Taxonomy (NCBI): domain Eukaryota; kingdom Metazoa; phylum Arthropoda; class Arachnida; order Araneae; family Heptathelidae; genus Ryuthela; species Ryuthela nishihirai. The sequence continues at coordinate 36,423,756 of JAWZYU010000022.1, forward strand.
CTGGTGCGCTACCGACTCAGTACCCCCCAATTTCAACAGACTTTTCAATGGGGGACAAAGGGGTTTTCTTTCTTCTTTGGGGGCGGGGGTGGCTCAGTCGGTAACGTGCCAGGCCCGTAATCTGCAGTTCCCAGGTTCGAGTCCCAGCTGGGTCAGCGTTGAGATTTATCTCCGCAAAATTCCCCGCCCTGCCCACGGTCAGTAGGGGACACCGATGGGCTTGGAAAGGCCGCCGTCCGTCGGATGGGACGTTAAGTCGTGGTCCCGTGTGCGGGAGAGCCATACCCTGTGAACGTTAAAGAACACGCTGGATGGCCTTGACGGGAGGCTACCATCTGTCTCCCAACAGCTGTTCCAGTGGGTCCCCTCCCCCAACCTTCTCTGAGCCTTCGGGGTCCATGTGACCTGGCCATTTAGCCCATTATGTGCAAAAATGTGCCGCTCAGAGGTAAAACAACCCAACCCAACCTTCTTCTTTGTGAATGCTAATATCCGGAACTTAGGTAAAAATATATATATTTCACGCATTTTTCAAACAATGTTTTAAAAACCACTAAACGTGAGAATGTGGAGTTACGAGGAGCACAGGACGTTACGTAACGCCACGCAACTTCCGGTTCCCATCTTCTCACAGCAGTCTTTTCTTTTTGTAAGAGTTATTCTCTCTTTGCACAGTAATCAGCATACAAAGTGGGTGGAGGTAGTAATAAATACTTATAAGTGAAAAATGGAATAAATTAAATGTTTTTTGTCATCAGAAAAAGAAAAACATTATTTTTAGAAATAAACATAATAATTCAATCGCTCCATATCCCTACCTCTGACTCTTCCACCTCTAACGCGACTTAACAAATTTCACCAACCTTAACCTCTCGAGTGATGGCTGTGGTTGGCATTTCATTTTCAATCAAATTGGAATCGCACTTGTGGAAGTTTTAATTATAATATTTTTTAAATTCCGGATCCCTTGCAAAACGCATAACTGACATTTCGCTGCAGTAATTTTATTAGCATGTTCCTTCAGCTAATTATTTCAAGTGTTTACTGTGAACAGGATTATTTCCTGTGATATTTTATTACTGAATTAGCCATCTTTGTCCTTGAACGAAATGGCAACTTTATACTTTTGGTGGGATGTCTGTAGAGATATTATATTTTGTAGTAGAGTTCAAGTGAAACAAATGAAGCTGAGGCTTCTGTCTCATTTGACACTTCTACCCCCCCCCCCCCGATACGGGACCACCTTGTCGAAGTGGGGGAAGGCTTGAGGCTCTAAATGGAGTCGAAGGCTATGCTGACCGGATTGGGCAACGGTCGGACAGGCTAAGATGGAAGAATTGAGGGCCCCGCTGACTAGAATCTCGCCATGTTGGACAGGGTCCCGATGGAAGGGCGGGACTAAGAGTCTTAGTCACGGGAGCCGAGGCAAGTTGGATTCTATATCCTTGTTTGTGGTGGTCCGGGACATAGATTAAATTTAGGTTTTGACCGATGGATGAGCTTTACTCCTATAGTACTGCTCGCCATTAGGTAGTCGGGAATCAGCTGTATCTATATGGGGTCCTCTGTCTTGCCCCTGACCGTAGATAGTGGTGAATATGGCATTTCCCATTACTGGTAGTGCTTTAGGAGGATCTAGTGGGTCTTCTCATCATATATATCACATTTGAGAACTAAAAGTCAAAGTGTTACTGCTTTGGTGACATCCGATACGGCCAAAGGGAAGACGGATCACATCTCGCCCAGGTACAGAAGACGGCTGTTTCTAGGAATACGAAGACGAGGGCATTTCCCAGAAGCAGTTGGTTAGTGACCTTTTACAAGTGTCGAAACTAGGGTCGACCATAATATATGTTTTCGTTGCCTACTAGATGTCAACTTGGAAGAATTTTTTTTATCGTTGCGAAAGAAATTCCTTCGAAATGAAACAAAAATTTATAAAAAAAAAAAGATTGAAAAGTAATCAACATTTTAAAATCCATATGAGTAAATCAGAATTTTTGTTTTACAAATCCCTTACTTAATTAATTTTGTTTGAGATAAGTTTATTAATTAATTATTTGAATCGGTTAATCTTATCTAAAATTATGTTTTTGGTGATTTGTTATTACTCTTTTTCTTTGTTGAAATGCAACGCATTTGAAAAACCCAAAAGCAATAGGATCGTCCATAAATTACGTAACGTTGTTGTTTTATAACTGCTTTTTTAATCAGACATTGCGCAAGGTCCATCCCCACCGCCATTTGATCCTTTCCTTGACCACTCTTCTTTTTCCGCGGTAATCAGCATGCCAAAAATGACTGTGAACATGAAACATTTACGTGCTATAAGATATTGGAATTCGGCAAGGAGCTATTCATTTTTGAAAAACAGAGTAAATTTGTTTTAAATTATTAAATTACATACTTAATATAATAAAAAAAATAAATACCCCCTCAAGCAGCTGCTTGCCACAGAGGTCTGACAGGAGCCTCTCAGTTTATATGCCATAGTAGGTGAGGTTGGTAGGACTTCAGCAGAAAAACGACACAAATCCATGCCTTACCCAGGGCTCGAACCCAGGTCCCTTAGATCAGTAGCCAAGCGTGCTAACCACTCGGCCATGGGACGGCATACACACTTAATATAGTTCTAATAAAATTTTTACGTCACATGGTTCAAAAACAAAAACTTTTAATTAATCACTTAAACCTTTGCACATTGCCAGTTGCGGTTACAGTGGCTCAGTTGTAGCTCGCCAGGCTCGTAATCTGTAGTTCCCAGATTCGAGTCACACCTGTGCCAGGTTTGATATTTATCTGCTCCAAATCCCCACCTCGGTCAGAAAAGGGGACACCAATGGGTTTGGAAGTGACGCTTTTCTTCGGATGTAAGGTCATTTCATGGCTGCATGTGTTGGAGAGCTACGCCCTGGGCATATTGAAGAACACTCTCGACGGTCTTGATGGGAGTCCGCCATCTGTCTCCTAAGATCTCTTCAAGGGATTCCCTTCACCGACTTCCTCTTCGGATGTATGGTCATTTCATGGCTCCATGTGTTGGAGAGCTACGCCCTGGGCATATTGAAGAACACTCTCGACGGTCTTGGTGGGAGTCCGCCATCTGTCTCCTAAGATCTCTTCAAGGGTTCCCTTCACCGACTTCCTCTTCGGATGTAAGGTCATTTCATTTGTGCATGTGTTGGAGAGCTACGCCCTGGGCATATTGAAGAACACTCTCGACGGTCTTGATGGGAGTCCGCCATGTCTCCTAAGATCTCTTCAAGGGATTCCCTTCACCGACTTCCTCTTCGGATGTAAGGTCATTTCATTTGTGCATGTGTTGGAGAGCTACGCCCTGGGCATATTGAAGAACACTCTCGACAGTCTTGATGGGAGTCCGCCATCTGTCTCCTAAGATCTCTTCAAGGGTTCCCTTCACCGACTTCCTCTTCGGATGTAAGGTCATTTCATTTGTGCATGTGTTGGAGAGCTACGCCCTGGGCATATTGAAGAACACTCTCGACGGTCTTGATGGGAGTCCGCCATGTCTCCTAAGATCTCTTCAAGGGATTCCCTTCACCGACTTCCTCTTCGGATGTAAGGTCATTTCATTTGTGCATGTGTTGGAGAGCTACGCCCTGGGCATATTGAAGAACACTCTCGACGGTCTTGATGGGAGTCCGCCATCTGTCTCCTAAGATCTCTTCAAGGGATTCCCTTCACCGACTTCCTCTTCGGATGTATGGTCATTTCATGGCTCCATGTGTTGGAGAGCTACGCCCTGGGCATATTGAAGAACACTCTCGACGGTCTTGGTGGGAGTCCGCCATCTGTCTCCTAAGATCTCTTCAAGGGTTCCCTTCACCGACTTCCTCTTCGGATGTAAGGTCATTTCATGGCTGCATGTGTTGGAGAGCTACGCCCTGGGCATATTGAAGAACACTCTCGACGGTCTTGATGGGAGTCCGCCATCTGTCTCCTAAGATCTCTTCAAGGGATTCCCTTCACCGACTTCCTCTTCGGATGTAAGATCATTTCATGGCTCCATGTGTTGGAGAGCTACGCCCTGGGCATATTGAAGAACACTCTCGACGGTCTTGGTGGGAGTCCGCCATCTGTCTCCTAAGATCTCTTCAAGGGTTCCCTTCACCGACTTCCTCTTCGGATGTAAGGTCATTTCATTTGTGCATGTGTTGGAGAGCTACGCCCTGGGCATATTGAAGAACACTCTCGACGGTCTTGATGGGAGTCCGCCATGTCTCCTAAGATCTCTTCAAGGGATTCCCTTCACCGACTTCCTCTTCGGATGTAAGGTCATTTCATTTGTGCATGTGTTGGAGAGCTACGCCCTGGGCATATTGAAGAACACTCTCGACAGTCTTGATGGGAGTCCGCCATCTGTCTCCTAAGATCTCTTCAAGGGATTCCCTTCACCGACTTCCTCTTCGGATGTAAGGTCATTTCATTTGTGCATGTGTTGGAGAGCTACGCCCTGGGCATATTGAAGAACACTCTCGACGGTCTTGATGGGAGTCCGCCATCTGTCTCCTAAGATCTCTTCAAGGGATTCCCTTCACCGACTTCCTCTTCGGATGTATGGTCATTTCATGGCTCCATGTGTTGGAGAGCTACGCCCTGGGCATATTGAAGAACACTCTCGACGGTCTTGGTGGGAGTCCGCCATCTGTCTCCTAAGATCTCTTCAAGGGTTCCCTTCACCGACTTCCTCTTCGGATGTAAGGTCATTTCATTTGTGCATGTGTTGGAGAGCTACGCCCTGGGCATATTGAAGAACACTCTCGACGGTCTTGATGGGAGTCCGCCATCTGTCTCCTAAGATCTCTTCAAGGGATTCCCTTCACCGACTTCCTCTTCGGATGTAAGGTCATTTCATGGCTCCATGTGTTGGAGAGCTACGCCCTGGGCATATTGAAGAACACTCTCGACGGTCTTGATGGGAGTCCGCCATCTGTCTCCTAAGATCTCTTCAAGGGATTCCCTTCACCGACTTCCTCTCTACCCTTGTGATATGTCTATTTAGCCGATTGAGTACAAAAAGTGCCGCTGATATATAACACTTCTCATTATTAATGTTTCCGACTTTCGTTCCTCAGTTGTTTTGCCCCATTCCCACCTGTGTGTTTCCGTATTGTGCACCCTTGATCTCAGGCAAAGCAATGTCTGGTTAATGAGAGCTGTTTTTCGCGGCTCGAATTTTCGCGAATTTCAAGGTTTCATTTAAAGCAGGCGTGTCCAACCCACGGCCCTGGACAGATAATAATGCAGCCCATAAAAACGTAAAATTTACGTGTTTATGACATAAACTTTCAACACGATTATGTTATTATCAGCGAGTTTTTGATATCCTACTAGTTTTGTATTGCCCTTTTTTAATTTTATAATAAAATACATAAGAAAATAAATGAAGTTTTATTATATATTTTATTTGCGGCCCAAAACAATTCATAGTCACTCAATGTGGCCCAGGGAAGTCAAAAGGTTGGACACGCCTGATTTAAAGTTTCAGGGAATATATATATATTTTTTCGCGATTCCGCGAATTTTATAGTTTTTTTCTGTCTAAAATTCTGCGATTTATCACAATTTTTAATATTCAAGTTGTTATTATTCTGATAAGACACAGAAGGTAATCGTCAATTTGCGATAAATCTCCAGCATTTAACGTTTCTTAATTATGCTATTTTTTCTGAAATGCATGAAAACATATGTTTGTGAAACTGATATGGATTTGTGTTGATCTGTTTTACCAATGAGCAACAATTCTTTTGCACAAATGGATTAAATGACCAGGTCACAATGACCCCTAGGGCTCACAAAAGGTCGGGAGAAAGGGAACCCATGGACAGCTGTTACTAGATAGATGGTAGCCTCCTTTCAAGACCATCCAGTGTATTCTTTAACCTGCAGGAAAGTCTCGTGTACACAGAGCCATGGCTTAACATCACATCCGACGGACGGCAGCCTTTCCAAGCCAATTGGTGTCCCCTACTCACCGAGGGCATGGAGTGACGTTTTGTCGACATAAATCTCAACGTTCAACCAGGTGGGACTCGAACCTGGGAACTGCAGATTAGGCGACTGGCGCTATACCGATATGCAAATACTCAATCACAGGCGCCGATTATTAATTTTTATCACGGGGGCAGAATAGTTCTACCCAAGGCCAGATCTAGAGGGGAAGGGGGCCATGCTTACCCCCCTGAGAATTCTTGTAAGGGTGACGAGGTCAACTATTATTAAACATTTGCTTTTTTGTTGTTTGCATCTTTTTGATATAAATGTATATATTGAAATGTAAATAATCTAAAAGCATCCGCTGATTCATTATTGCAATATGTAACACAGGAATAAAGTAATAACAACATATTTTAACACATAATACATACAATTTTAAACATCTTCGATGATAGTTGAATTTTTATTTACAGAAAAATATGCATTTCCTTTTTCTCAAAAAAAAAGCAGAGGCAAATATATGCCATTCCATTTTCCTCAATAGATTTTTTTGTGCCCTTATGGACAGAAATGAGAATGATTTCTTTCACCAGCTGAGTTCTAAAAGATCGCATGGACACATTTTGAGTTGTTTTAGGTTGTTTTACCTCTGAGCGGCACTTTTTTGCACACCATGGGCTAAATGGCCAGGTCACATGGACCCCGAAGGCTCAGAGAATGTTGGGGGAAGGGACCCACTGGAACAGCTGTTGGGAGACAGATGGTAGCCTCCCGTCAAGGCCATTAAGCGTGTTCTTTAATGTTGGGTTGTTTTACCTCTGAGCGGCACTTTTTTGCACACCATGGGCTAAATGGCCTGGTCACATGGACCCCGAAGACTCAGAGAAGGTTGGGGAAGGGGACCACTGGAACAGCTGTTGGGAGACAGATGGTAGTCTCCCGTCAAGGCCATCCAGCGTGTTCTTTAATGTTGGGTTGTTTTACCTCTGAGCGGCACTTTTTTGCACACCATGGGCTAAATGGCCTGGTCACATGGACCCCGAAGGCTCAGAGAAGGTTGGGGAAGGGGACCCACTGGAACAGCTGTTGGGAGACAGATGGTAGCCTCCCGTCAAGGCCATCCAGCGTGTTCTTTAATGTTGGGTTGTTTTACCTCTGAGCGGCACTTTTTTGCACACCATGGGCTAAATGGCCAGGTCACACGGACCCCGAAGGCTCAGAGAAGGTTGGGGGAAGAGACCCACTGGAACAGCTGTTGGGAGACAGATTGTAGCCTCCCGTCAAGGCCATCCAGCGTGTTCTTTAACGTGCACAGGGTATAGCGCTCTCCCACACACGGGGGCCACGGCTTAACGTCCCATCCGATGGACGGCGGCCTTTCCAAGCCCATCGGTGTCCCCTACTGACCGTGGGCAGGGCGGGGAATTTTTGCGGAGATAAATCTCAACGCTCACCCAGCTGGGACTCGAACCTGGGAAATACAGATTACGAACCTGGCGCCCTACCGACTGAGCTACCCCCGCCCTGGACACATTTTGACCGCTAGTTCTAAATATTACAAGACAATTGTAGTAACTATGCCGAGGGTGTGGGAGAAACTTTTTTTCTTATCATTTGAGATTTTTTCTCATACACAGATAATTCTGCAGAACACCGTCAGTCACATCAGTTACTCCAATATTTATATTGCAGTCTAATACCAAATTGGTTTCCACAAGTGTTCATCAGTTTTCTGATTAATTTCATCTGATTTTGCCAAGCCTAATCAATGTGTGGTAATAATCATGAAAAGTTCCTTTTTATCTTTCTTAACATTAATGCCATTTCTTTGCTTTGATTGCACTTCGTCTAAATTTGAAGTTTGTCGAATTACTTCTGAATGTATTCCTTTTCTATTTGACATCGCCGTACCACATGTATGAGTCTGCCTTGATAACAATTGTTCTGTTAACGATGCAGAAGCGACATATCTGTCAACGTATAAAGTGTGGCATCTATGTGACAAGCTATCAAGTAACGTTAATACAACTCTGTCTTCATATTAGCACAGCCTGCTTCAAATGCAGTTTCTTTTCCACAGTAGATTACAAAGTTCCACACCTAATCGCTTTTGAATTCACCAAACTAACAGCTTTTGATTCCATATCTACCTCTCTTAGACTGGACATATAGACGAAATCCAAGTCTCTCTATCCAAACATTAAATTTTCATCTATCATGTTTCTATCAGTTAAGTAAGCAGTTTTAAATTTCTCATTCAAAGTAAGTATCTAACACCGATGACAGTTGACGTATACTGCCATCGGGTTGGGTTGTTTTACCTCTGAGCGGCACTTTTTTGCACACCAAGGGCTAAATGGCCAGGTCACATGGACCCCGAAGGCTCAGAGAAGGTTGGGGGAGGGGACCCACTGGAACAGCTGTTGGGAGACAGATGGTAGCCTCCCGTCAAGGCCATCCAGCGTGTTCTTTAACGTGCACAGGGTATGGCTCTCCCGCACACGGGGGCCACGGCTTAACGTCCCATCCGACGGACGGCGGCCTTTCCAAGACCATCGGTGTCCCCTACTGACAGTGGGCAGGACGGGGAATTTGGCGGAGATAAATCTCAACGCTGACCCAGCTGAGACTCGAACCTGGGAACTACAGATTACGAGCCTGGCGCGCTACCGACTGAGCCACCCCCGCCCCACTGCCATCGGGATTAGATACTCTACTTGCCATTGCCATCACCAGAATTAAAATGAAGACTTTAAAGCAAAGCTTATAATCTATTTCTAGACAAAACACAATAGAAGAACGGTGTAGCAAGGACAGGATATTTCGAAAAATACATATTAAATTCAGGTTGCCTAATAACACTCATTAGTATAATCACACCAAAAAATGGTTTTGTTATGTCACAGGATATCACTGGTGAATGCCGAACACAGGATCACATCTTCAGAACGTTTTCCTTATATCGGCATATTTGTTTCATTACAAAATTTTCTCCATTAGATTCATATCAAAGAAATATTCAATACATTAAGTGGAGACCGCTACTGATCTAAGGGGCCTGGGTTCGAGCCCCGGATTAGGCATGGCTGTTTGTGTCGTTTTTCTGCTGAGGTCCTGCCATCCTCTCAGACCTTCTACTATGGCATATAAACTGACAAGCTCCTGTCAGACCTCTGTGGCAAGCAGCTGCTTGAGGGGGTATTTATTTAGCCGTCCCATGGCCGAGTGGTTAGCGCGCTTGGCTACTGATCTAAGGGAACTGGGTTCGAGCCCGGGTAAGGCATGGCTGTTTGTCTAGTTTTTCTGCTGAGGTCCTGCCATCCTCTCAGACCTTTTATTCTGGCATATAAACTGACAGGCTCCTGTTAGACCTCTGTGGCAAGCAGCTGCTTGATTTATTTATTACATCTGGATCTAAAGGAAGATGAGATATCCATTTAATGATGTGATTTTACCCCCCCCCCCACCCTCTTCAAAATTAATTAAGCATATTTATACTTCATGCATTTTGCATTAAAATTTTTAAGAGACGTAAAACATAGGGAGAAATATATCGAACTGGAAATCCAGTCTTTTGTCCCGCCCCAGACCCTCCCCAGAATTTTTCTAGATCCGGCCATGGTGCAGACAAAGGAAGAAAAAAAAAACCGCTCCTAATTTTTGGGTGACCAGTGAAATTTTATGCTGTTAATTCTTTTATCTCATTACTGCAGATAGTGGTGCGCGGGTGGTTCAGTCGGTAGCGCGCCAGGCTCGTAATCTGCAGGTTCGAGTCCCAGCTGGGTCAGCGTTGAGATTTATCTCTTCAAACAGCCCTGCCCACGGTCACTACGGGAAACCTATGGGCTTGAAAAGGGAGTCGGATGGGACTTTAAGCCGTGGCCCCGTGTGTGTATCAGCCACACCCTGTGCACGTTAAAGAACACACTGGATGGCCTTGACGGGAGGATACCATCTGTCTTACAACAGCTGTTCCAGTGGGTCCCCTCCCCCAACCTTCTCTGAGCAGTTCGGGGTCCTTGTGACCTGGCCATTTAGCCCATGGTGTGCAAAAAAGTACCGCTCAGAGGTAAAACAATCCAACGTTAAAGAACACGCTGGATGGCCTTGACGGGAGGCTACCATTTGTCTCCCAACAGCTGTTCCAGTGGGTCTCCTCCTTCAACCTTCTCTGAGCCTTCGGGGTCCTTCTGACCTGGCCATTTAGCCCATGGTGTTACATAAAAGTACCGCTCAGAGGTAAAACAATCCAACCTTAAAGAACACACTGGATGGCTTCGACGGGAGGCTACCATCTGTCTCCCAACAGCTGTTCCAGTGGGTCCCCTCCCCCAACCTTCTCTGAGCCTTCGGGGTCCTTGTGACCCGGCCATTTAGCCCATGATATGCAAAAAAGTGCCGCTCAGAGGTAAAACAATCCAACTGCAGACAGTTACGTATACCCAGGATTTAGTTTCAGGGGAGAGTTACTGAGAATAAGACTTCAGTAGGGGAGTCTAAAATGATATCCTTTGAAGAATGATATTTTATAATTGTTTTTTTAAATCTGTTTTCAGTGTCGGTCATAAAATATGGGACAAATTAAATTATACAAAGTCAACTGTTTTCAATTCCAAAGCAGGTAGACAAGTTGGAGAATTGGTATAAGGCGATAGGATTGATACTTGTGGCAGCCGTAGGACACGTTCATATGAACCCTATTATATAGATCTCGTTAGTAGCCTTTTCGGCGCTGTTTGGCTGCTGATCTAAGGGACCTGGGTTCGAGCTCCGGGTAAGGCATGGCTGTTTGTGTCGTTTTTCTGCTGAGGTCCTGCCACCCTCTCAGACCTTCTGCTATGGCATATAAACTGACAGGCTCCTGTCAGACCTCTGTGGCAAGCAGCTGCTTGAGGGGGTATTTATTTATTATTTTTTTTATTATGTTAGAGAACTAACATCAGAACCCAAAATGTGGAAATATTCGAAATTTTCATCATCTTTCATAAAACATCGATGATTATGCGATGAAAATAAAATGTAGAAAAATAAAACTAAAAAGTAATTTTAAAAGTTATTTAGGAAAATAAAAGTCTTTTATAACTGGACAAATTTACAAGCGTTTATAATAGCTTGGGGACTGAGGTTGAAGATCAAAGGTCACAAGAGCTACGTATCTCGAGTTCAAAGGCTGCGTGCGACTTGAAAGGGATGGGGAATCACCCCCCCCCCCTCCCACGTTAGACAACTGATTACAAATTAAATTACCTTCAGGAGCCCGTGCCCTAAAGCCACAGCGAGCGGGGTGAGGGATAACGCTGGGTCACGTGGTATATATATATCCTTGCGCCTCCGCTTGCCTTCGTTCTTTTTACAGAGAAATTCGATTTCTTTTACAAAAAAATCAATTTTTAAAACAACTATGCTCTACAATATATAGAAAAAAATCCAACGTTCAGAAAAAAACGGAATGATTGAAGCAAAATAACACGAGAAAAAAAATCGCAAAAGAAAACGCGCCACTGCTCGCACTCAGATGCTCAATGTGTGGCATTCAAGGGCACAAAACTTCGCCACCCAATCGTTGAGTTGATGGCAGTGAACAGGTTAAGCGTGAATGAAATACTGCTACTCACCTCACGAGGAAAGAAGGGGGCTTGCAGAGAGAAACACGAGGCGATCCAGAAATTCGCGTAAGCCAAGCAGCCGAGAATCACATATTGTCGCGAAGTGAAGCTCAGCGTCACGGGGGGTGAAGGTTCGATTCCTACCTCAGCGTCGAAGCTGTCCCTGAACTTCAATAAAGACGTTTTATCTCTAGCCATTGATTGTTTCCTGATCTTGTCAATCTGTTGATGGAAACAAAGAGGAAGTTAACTGAGATGACGTCAGAAATGGAAAATACTGCGTTTAGCGGATACAATGGGCACTTCTAATTATCAGGAAGAAACTAAAAATCGGTATGAATTTGCACACAACTATGCATAATATACAGAGCCGGATTTAATCTCTATGAAGTCCTAGGCGCACATAGGCGCATATTAAATTCGAGGCCCCCTTGTTAAACATTTCGAGGCCCTAGGCGCACATTAAACCCGAGCTAACCGTTTCGAGGCCTCCTTACTAAACGTTTTGAGGCCCTAAACGCACATTAGATTCGAGGCCTCCTTATTAAACGTTTTGAGGCCCTAGGCACACATTAGATTAGAGGCCTACTTACTAAACGTTTTGAGGCCCTAAGCACACATCAGATTCGAGGCCTCCTTACTAAACGTTTTGAGGCCCTAAGCACACATCAGATTCGAGGCCTCCTTACTAAACGTTTTGAGGCCCTAAGCACACATCAGATTCGAGGCCTCCTTACTAAACATTTTGAGGCCCTGAACACACGCTAGATTCGAGGCCTCCTTACTAAACGTTTTGGGCCCTAGACACACGCTAGATTCGAGGCCTCCTTTCTAAATGTTTTGAGGCCCCAAGCACACATAAGATTCGAGGCCTCATTTCTAAACGTTTGAGGCCCTAAGCACGCATTAGATTCGAGGCCTCCTTACTAAACATTTTGAGGCCCTAAGCACACATTAGTTTCGAGTCCTCCTTACTAAACTTTTTGAGGCCCTAAACACACATTAGATTCGAGGCCTCCTTACTAAACGTTTTGAGACCCTAAACACACATTAGATTCGAGGCCCCTTACTTAGGTTTTTTGCAATATTTGGTGTTTGATTCAAGCAAAATATTTAAAAAAAATTATTTAAAGAATTGTAGAAAAATAATCACAAAAATATAACTCAATCCCAGTAAGCAAAGATATAGACATTACTAAGATTCATTAAAATATTTTTAGCATGAATTGCAGTTTACTACCAAAATGCGATATTGAACATTTCTTGAGAAGCATTTAACTAAAAACTTTTCGATCAAAAATCATCAAAGTGTTTTATTGCGAGCTTTCTTTTTGGCGAAACCATCAATAAAATCGTCACAATTTAATGAATCTGTCAATTCACATTCAATAAACGTTAAAGATAAATTCTACATTTTAGTTTGCGTTAATGAATTTCGTATTTAAAAATAAGTATTTTTTTTGCAACTATAACTAGGCTGTTTTTTATATGGTTATTTGTGAGGAGTAAGGTTTTAAAATGAGGCCCCAGCATGCGCCTAATGCGCCTTATGGTAAATGCGGCCCTGATAATATATATACACTGCCTGGACAAATGATTTGGACATTCATCTAATACTTCGTCCTATGTACCATGGTAGTGTTTACAAATTTGAAAGTTTTCAATTCTCCGCGCAGAGTTCTTATTGAAATCTAGGTTTGTTTTATCTATATCTGTACATTTATGCTCATGAATAAAGAATAGATATATATATATATTTGTATATTTATGCATATGAATGAATAATTCATACAGGGGTTTATCAAAATAATGAAAACATCGACGGCGACTGAAGTACATGCAATGCGCTGTATGCATATCACAGGGATGGCGTCACGCGTAGGTGAACGTTGGGTTGGGTTGGGTTGTTTTACCTCTGAGCGACACTTTTTTTGCACACCATGGGCTAAATGGCCAGGTCACATGGACTCCGAAGGCTCAGAGAAGGTTGGGGGAGGGGACCCACTGGAACAGATGTTGGGAGACAGATGGCAGCCTCCCGTCAAGGCCATCCAGCGTGTTCTTTAAGGTTGGGTTGTTTTGCCTCTGAGCGGCACTGTTTTGCACACCATGGGCTAAATGGCCAGGTCACAAGGACCCCGAAGGCTCAGAGAAGGTTGGAGGAGGGGACCCACTGGAACAGCTGTTGGGAAATAGATGGTAGCCTCCCGTCAAGGCCATCCAGCGTGTTCTTTAACGTTGGGTTGTTTCGCCTCTGAGCGGCACTGTTTTGCACACCGTGGGCTAAATGGCCAGGTCACAAGGACCCCGAAGGCTCAGAGAAGGTTGGAGGAGGGGACCCACTGGAACAGCTGTTGGGAAAGAGATGGTAGCCTCCCGTCAAGGCCATCCAGCGTGTTCTTTAACGTTGGGTTGTTTTACCATTGAGCGGCACTTTCTTGCACACCATGGGCTAAATGGCCAGGTCAAAAGGAACCCGAAGGCTCGGAGAAAGTTGGGGGAGGGGACCCACTGGAACAGCTGTTGGGAAAGAGATGGTAGCCTCCCGTCAAGGCCATCCAGCGTGTTCTTTAGCGTTGGGTTGTTTTGCCTCTGAGCGGCAGTGTTTTGCACACCAAGGGCTAAATTGCCAGGTCAAAGGACCCCGAAGGCTCAGAGAAGGTTGGGGGAGGGGACCCACTGGAACAGCTGTTGGGAGACAGATGGTAGCCTCCCGTCAAGGCCATCCAGCGTGTTCTTTAACGTGCACAGGGTATGGCTCTCCCGCACACGGAGCCACGGCTTAACGTCCCATCCGACGGACGGCGGCCTTTCCAAGCCCATAGGTGTCCCCTACTGACCGTGGGCAGGGCGGGGAATTTTTGCGGAGATAAATCTCAACGCTCACCCAGCTGGGACTCGAACCTGGGAAATACAGATTACGAGCCTGGCGCGCTACCGACTGAGCCACCCCCGTAGGTGAACGTTGGCATGGATTGTAAATGGCAGCACAAATAGAAACAGAGTTCAACACCGTTGGAATGATCCAGTTTCCGTCATAACAGTTTGTCGGGAACTTCATCGTGCCGGTATTTATGGCCGCGCTGCATTCCACAAACTTCTGATTACCAACATCAATGCAACAAAACGTGTAAGGTGGTGCAAAGCACATAAAAACTGGGATGCCAAAGACTGGTCGCGTGTCATCTGGTCTGATGAATCGTGCTTTCCCATCACTGGTAGAGTGTATGTCTGGCGAAAACCTGCAGACGTGTACCACCCCGACTGTTTGGTTCCAGTTTTGAAGGGGGCGGGAGTCGCTCAGTCGGTAGCGCGCCAGGCTCGTAATCTGTAGTTCCCAGGTTCGAGTCCCAGCTGGGTCAGCGTTGAGATTTATCTCCGCAAAAATTCCTCGCCCTGCCCACGGTCAGTAGGGGACACCGATGGGCTTGGAAAGCCGCCGTCTGTCGGATGGGACGTTAAGCCGTGGCCCCGTGTGCGGGAGAGCCATACCCTGTGCACGTTAAAGAACACGCTGGATGGCCTTGACGGGAGTCTACCATCTGTCTCCCAACAGCTGTTGCAGTGGGTCCTCTCCCCCAACCTTCTCTGAGCCTTCGGGGTCCATGTGACCTGGCCATTTAGCCCGTGGTGTGCAAAAAAGTGCCGCTCAGAGGTAAAACAACCCAACCCAACCCAGTTCTGAAGCATGGAGGTGGATCCCTGATGCTGTGGGGTGCCATATCAGTGCAGTCCTTAGGGCCATTAGTTATTTTATAGGGTCGTGTTACATCCGCAACGTACGAATCCATTCTCGCGGTCCACCTGCACCGAATGTTTCGGGCATTGTTCCCTAATAACCATCCCTGGTTTCAAGCGGATGATGCACCCGAGCATTGTACGAAACGTGTCAAGTTGTGGTTTGCGGAGCATGAGGATGAGGTATGGCAGCTTCCCTGGCCACCTCAATATTAATGAACAGTTGTGAGAATATCTGAAGAGCAAGGTCAGATCACACTTTCCACCTCCAACATCATTGACACAGTTGGACATATTTTACAGGAAGAATGGTCCCACATTCCATTACCGTACATGCATGACTTGTATAAGTCTATTTCACGTGGGACAGCGGTGGCTCAGTAATAGTGCACCAGGCTCCTAATCTTCAGTTCCCAGGTTTCAGTCCCAGCTGGGTCAGCGTTGAGATCTACCTCCACAAAACTCCTCGCCCTGCACCTCGGTCAGCAGGGGACACTGATGGGCTAGAAAAAGCTGCTGTCTATCGGATAGGAAGTTAAGCCGTGGCCCCGTGTGCGGGAGAGCCATACACTGTGCATTAAAGTGCGCGTTAAAGAACATGCTGGATGACCTTGACTGGAGACTACCATCTGTCTCCCAATAGCTGTTCCAGTGGGTCCCCTCTCCCAACCTTCTGAGCCTTCGGGATCCTTGTGACCTGGCCATTTAGCCCATTGTGTGCAAAAAAAGTGCCACTCAGAGGTAAAACAGCCCAACCGTATTATTCCACTTCGAACTGCATCTATTTTGAACGCCAGAGGTGGGCCTACAGCTTATTAATAAAATGTTCTCCACAAACAATACGTGTTTCCATTATTTTGATAAACTTCTGTATGTATGTATTTCTAACTTAAACTGGGAATGACATTTCAATAAATGTCTAAGTGGAAAAATGCCTAAAATCAATATTTTTCAAATTGCACTAAATTGCATAGGGTTTTGTAATACAGTTGCAATCATTGCTCACAGCTGATGAATTAAAGCATCTCTGTTTCGCCATACAGTCCATGCCAACAATCGCTTGTCCATGTCTGTCAGAGCCTTTCTGCCTCCCGAATTTGCCAACCATTGTCAGACTGTTTTGAGACTGTTGCCATCAGGACCGGTTCAAGGTATCTTTGCGCCCTGATGCGAAATCTCTTTTCAGTGCCCCTCACCCCTTTTGTTTTTCAGACATTTTGCAGGTGCTGCGTTTCACCCACTGCTGTGCTTACACCAATGCTGTGCTTACTCTTGTGAACACCAATGCTGTGCTTACTCTTATGAACACCAATGCTGTGCTTACTCTTATGAACACCAATGCTGTGCTTACTCTTATGAACACCAGTGCTGTGCTTACTCTTATGAACACCAATGCTGTGCTTACTGTTATGAACACCAATGCTGTGCTTACTGTTATGAACACCAATGCTGTGCTTACTGTTATGAACACCAATGCTGTGCTTACTCTTATGAACACCAATGCTGTGCTTACTGTTATGAACACCAATGCTGTGCTTACTCTTATGAACACCAATGCTGTGCTTACTCTTATGAACACCAATGCTGTGCTTATTGTTTTGAACACCAATGCAGTGCTTACTCTTATGAACACCAATGCTGTGCTTACTGTTATGAACACCAATGCTGTGCTTACTCTTATGAACACCAATGCTGTGCTTACTCTTATGAACACCAATGCTGTGCTTATTGTTTTGAACACCAATGCAGTGCTTACTCTTATGAACACCAATGCTGTGCTTATTGTTATGAACACCAATGCAGTGCTTACTCTTATGAACACCAATGCTGTGCTTACTGTTATGAACACCAATTGGGCTGAGCATTTCAGTGATGTTCTAAACAATGTAATTAGTTCTACTTCCATTGTTTGCAATGATGATAGTATATAATCTGAAGTTATTTTGGCTGTTTCTAAACTGAAACTACATAAATCCCCAGGGTTAGATGAAATTACTACGGAAATGCTTAGAGCTGGGAATGTTTCGGTTACCACTTGGATGACTGAAATTCTGAATATCTTTTACGATAAAGGCATGGTTCCTAATGATTTTACCAGAGCTATTATTATCCCTATTTTCAAAAAAGGTGATCGCAGATCTTGTGATAACTATAGGGGTATCAGCCTACTCTCTGTTCCAGGTAAAGTTCTTTCCCTGATTGTGCTTACCAGAATTAAGAATCTGGTTGACAGTCAATTGCGTATGAGCAATGTGGATTCAGAAGTGGTAGGGGATGTGTAGATCAGATATTTTCACTTAGGCAGATTCTTGAGAAATGTATAGAGTTTCAGAAACCTTTGGTTGCTAGCTTTGTTGATTTCAAAAAGGCTTTCGACTCTGTTGATCGTCAGAATTTGTGGTTGATTGTGAAATCATATGGTATACCAGACAAGTTAGTTAACATAATGAAAGCTCTCTATAATAACACTGAGTCGTGTGTGAGAGTTGGTAAGGCTTGTAGCAATTGGTTTAGCATTACTTCTGGTGTTCGACAAGGGTGCATTTTGTCTCCTTTTCTCTTTAGCTTGGTTATTGATTATGTTATGTGAAATTCATTTCAAGGGAAAGATTTTGGCCTTAAATGGGCTGGAGATACGAAAATGTCTGATTTAGATTATGCTGATGATTTAGCCCTTTTGGTAAATGATGTTGATGAGATGAACTCTTTCATTCGAACTGTTGATGAGACTGGCAGAAGAGTAGGTTTGGTTATAAACAGAGAGAAAACTAAAGTGATGAAAATTGGTCAGGCAAGTTGTGATTCAGTTAATCTTAATGGTTGCAGTCTTCAGCAGGTGTCACAGTTTAATTATCTTGGGAGCTATGTAACAGATAATGGCGATGTGCGGCATGAGATTAACAGACGGATAGGGATTGCTGCCGGGACTTTTAAGAATCTATGGAGAGTGTGGAGAAATAGACGTATACATCTAAAGATTAAAATTGGACTGTATAATAGTTTGGTTCTTTCTAGGGTTATTTATGGTAGTGAAACCTAGACACTTTGTAAACAAGATAACAGGAAACTAGATGCTTTTGATTCCAGATGCTTTTGATTCCAGATGCTTACGCAGTATCTTGGGCATTAGGTGGTTCAACTTTGTAACTAATGATGAGGTTAGGTAAAGGAGTCTGCAACCTCCTTTAAGTAGAATATTGTGCAGAGAGAAACTCCGTTGGTTTGGCCATGTTACCCGTATGGATAATTATAGATTTGCGATTAGGGTTATGAATAGCGTGCCTAAAGGCCTCAGAAAGAAGGGGAGACCTAGGATGCGGTGGGCAGACAATGTCAAACATGACCTTGTTAATATTGGTGTGCAGTGGCCAGATGCAGCAGATGTAGCTCAGGATAGACTTGCTTGGAGAACTAAATTGCACGGTCTGGTTGGACCTCCGTAGCCCATGGCTGCTTGAGGATGATGATGATGATGATAAATTAAAAAATTAAAAAAATACTTATTTTTTTTATCTTTCTAAAGGCCCTAAAAATAGCAAACAATCTTGGTGCAATCAGTCCTGAGTTCATATTAAAGGAATATATTACGTGAAATATTACAAACAGAAGGATGTGGGTGGGGTTAAGGGATATCTCCCCCTTGAGAATGAGAAACGAGTAATCGAAGCAAAAGATTATTAAACGTACGCATATTTTACACATTTTTCAAAGAAATTTTGAAAGACCTCTAAAATGGAGGTGAAAATATTTTACTGCAATGGAAATCCAGTCTCTTCAGCACTCTCACATTCTCTTTATTGTGTTTTTTTTTCTAGATTTCGGCCTGATATTATATTTCATGGGTGTTATTGTAAATCAAGAATTTGTTCATTTTAGTTTGTTTTTAACGCATTTTATTGAAAGCCAAACTTGCTAATGTTATCGCCAGCTGCGACGACCATCTGTCTGTGCATGCACTCTCTCTGCAACTAATCAATGGATTTCGATGGGTTTTTTTGCGTTCGATGAAGGAGAAGGCTCAGTTTGCACGCAGATATTTTTATTATAACGGTCTGTTTATGCACGCAATATTTCTGTAACTAATCAACCGATTTCATTATACTTTTTGCTATCAATAGAAAACAGGATCAGTTTTGCGCGTGCATATTTTTGGTTCCCGATATGTAGCCCCCCCCCCTCCACCTGAAAAAGCTGTTGCATCATAAACTGGAACCATTAAAAGTGACATATATCAAGAATACGTATCTTATCATCCGCCCTGGGCGAATGAAAATTACACTTTTTTGTGTGTAAAGCGTTTTATTTTTTTCATTTCTTTATAAAATCGCAACTATTTTTTTATGTTTTTTAAATATACTTGAAACTTTTATATATTCATTTCAATGCAAATATGTTAAACGAATGAATTCAAAAACACGCTGCGGAACGGAAAAAAACACACAATTTTTGTTAATGTGCTTCACTATATTTCTAATTGTCATCTTGATAAGGATTCCAGAGAATGTTACGATTATTTTGGTTTTCGAATGTATTTATTCAGAGAGATGGACATGGCGATAACATTAACTAGTTTTGCTTTAAAGAAAATGCGTTAAAAACAAACATGACAGATGTAGAAAAAAATTTAACCTATTTTGCTTCTCGGCCTCAACATCGTATTATAACTAAATGAAAGGATTTCGAAATATATTATTTCTATAGAGACATAAAAATCTTCCCTCTCAAGTGGCAAACATTTTAAACAGTGCAATTTCGGCGAAATGCTTTCTTTCACGCATGCGCAAAGTTTGTTCCATCAACAAAGAAAGAAACCATGAAAATGCTTTTATTATGTTCATTTATCTGTTTATTTCTTCCTTTTGACTTGGAAGCTTACTGCATTGTTGCGAAGTGCATTACTGAAATAAAAAAAAAAAACGGAAATTTCATAATAGCAGCGAAGCCTTTGTATCAATTTTGCCGTTTTCTTTAAAGTTTTGCGCAATGGATCGAACTTCTTCGAAGTGTATTATGGAAATAAAATCAGAGGAAAATGAAGGAGCGGAAATAAACATCAAAATTTCCAGAAACTGCTACTGAAAAGATTTAATTATTATTATTATTGGGGCGGGGGTGGCTCAATCGGTAG
Organism: Ryuthela nishihirai; assembly: GCA_038380435.1. Classification (NCBI taxonomy): domain Eukaryota; kingdom Metazoa; phylum Arthropoda; class Arachnida; order Araneae; family Heptathelidae; genus Ryuthela; species Ryuthela nishihirai. The sequence goes on from JAWZYU010000022.1 coordinate 36,444,186, forward strand.
TGCACCAGGCTCGTAATCTGTAGTTCCCAGGTTCGAGTCCCAGCTGGGTCAGCGTTGAGATTTATCTCCGCAAAATTCCCCGCCCTGCCCACGGTCAGTAGGGGACACCGATGGGCTTGGAAAGGCCGCCGTCCGTCGGATGGGACGTTAAGACGTGGCCCCGTGTTCGGGAGAGCCGTACCCTGTGCACGTTGAAGAACACGCTGGGTGGCCTTGACGAGAGGCTACCATCTGTCTCCCAACAGCTGTTCCAGTGGGTCCCCTCCCCCAACCTTCTCTGAGCCTTCGGGGTCCATGTGACCTGGCCATTTAGCCCATGGTGTGCAAAAAAGTGCCGCTCAGAGGTAAAACAACCCACAACCCTTTAACTGTAAATATGAAATGGCGAATGCTGTAGGTACGGCTAAGGTGCTCAGCGATTTTGACAAATAAATTTTTACAACGAATTCCTGTTAAAAATTATGTATTTCCTTATTATGAACATACAGAAAATAATAAAACAGTGAAACGCTATTACGGCCATCAGCATCTAGCTAAAAATTTCTGGATTGCTTATTCAAATTTAGAAAAGGGAGGTCACTGCTTTTCTAAATCTAACGGAAAAAAGAAATAAATCTAAACGGGAAGAAGAAATAATGGACCAATGTTGCAAAGGTTATTGGCCAAACCAGTTACAAAATCTGCTAAATTAATAGGCAAAGATTTTAGTATTTTTAGATATTCACAATTTACATGCATATCATCAAGAAGCAAATTTTCATGCCAAAAATTTATGAATTTTAGGAGGATTCTAGTCAAGACGTAAAAAGTGTGTTAGATGTTACTGGAGCAAAAGAAGCAGAGTTAAATCGAAATAGACTAAGACTCATAATAAAACTATGGTGGGGTGGGGTGGCTCAGTCGGTAGCGCGCCAGGCTCGTAATCTGTAGTTCCCAGGTTCGATTCCCAGCTGGGTCAGCGTTGAGATTTATCTCCGCAAAATTCCCTGCCCACGGTCAGTAGGGGACACCGATGGGCTTGGAAAGGCCGCCATCCGTCGGATGGGACGTCAAGCCCCGTGTGCGGGAGAGCCATACCCTGTGCACGTTAAAGAACACACTGGATGGCCTTGACGGGAGGCTACCATCTGTCTCCCAACAGCTGTTCCAGTGGGTCCCCTCCCCCAACCTTCTCTGAGCCTTCGGGGTCCTTGTGGCCTAGCCATTTAGCCCATGGTGTGCAAAAAAGTGCCGCTCAGAGGTAAAACAACCCAATACAAACTATGTTTTTTTTAGTTCGCCAAAATATACCTTTCCGTGGGAGAGGGACAATGGTCCTTTATTACGAAATAATAATGAAACTTGTAACGAATGAAATTTTACAGAATGACTTCTTTGCTCATGAATACAGGGGAAAGATTCCAGAGCAGCATTTATTAAATGCATTTTCTCGTGCTACCTTTCCTCTTCGGCGGAGAAGAACGTTGCCTACATTAAGAAAAGAACTCAATATGAGATAATCACACGCTGTAGTCAAATTTTGGCCGTGGTAACAGATAAAATCTTAAGTGCTAAATATTACAGCATAAGTTTCGATGAAATAATTTTTTTCGATAGATTTCGATATTTCGCCAACCTTGGAATCCCATGTGATGATGCAAAGAACCGGCCAGGCCTAGCACCTAATGTCCGACCCGCCTTCTCGTGGTGCGGACCGTTAGTAACTTTCAAAAGAGATAAGGAAGTGAACGGAAGGGGAGGGCTGCCAGGTTAGTGTGGCCTACTGATCTGGACAACTATGGTTACTTTTCTTTTTATTCTACCCTGCTGAGGAGTGGTCAACCACACAGGGTCCTGGTGCTGACCATATAAACCTACTGGACTGGACAGATATATGGCTCTGAGCTTGATTATGGATCCCGATTTTGCTGCACTGATGGGCTTCTGTGGAGGGAAAATCTTCCGCTGTGTTTTCTGTTTGTTTGTGGGTTGACAGCCCCAAGTGAATAGATTCACAGGATATGTTTATCAGCTGGTGGATAATCCTGAGCAGAAGTCATCGCAGGCACCTGAACTCTTTGCTTCTATTGGCATCGTCAAAAATCTACATTGGAGGAAGTCTTCCAGTGTAGATGGTTTCAGCCTTTAGTAGTGGGGGACCGGGTCTTTGCCCCATGTCTGCGATTAGGGGGCTGTTTGATATTGTCGGCATTCCCTCTCTCAATAAACATAGTTTCTTTAAACATTCCACTAACCATTTTCTCTCCATAGGTAGTTGGAATGTGAGGACTCTGCACAGAGCTTTTTCTCTTGATGTCCTCAAACAAGAATTCCACCGTTATAATTTAGATATTCTCGGCTTGCAAGAGACCAGATGGACAGATAAAGGTCAGATTCTTAAAAATAATCTTAAATTTCTCTTTTCAGGGAGGGACGAAAATAAGCATCACCAAGGCGTGGGTCTGCTTCTCAGCAGACACGCTAGCGATGCTCTTCTAGGATATGAGTGCATTAATGAAAGGTTTCGTACAGCAAAATTTCAGACAAGCTTTAAAGACTTGAATGTTATCTGCTGTTATGCTCCCACTGAGGATGTCGATGAGGATGAGAAGGATGGGTTTTATGAACAACTTCAGGATATTTTGAATTCTGTCAAGAAAGGAGATATTACCCTTGTTCTTGGTGACTTCAATGCCAAAGTTGGTACTGACTCTGACCTTTGGGGAGGAGTAATAGGCCCTTTTGGTATTGGTAGCTGCAATGGCAATGGGCAACATCTCCTACAGGTAAGTAAACTCAATGGATTCAGAATAACTAACACTTATTACAAACACCGCGACACACATAAGTACACATGGGTTTCACCTGATGGGCTGCATAAGAATATGATTGATTACATATTAATTAACAGCAAATGGGCTAGTTCTGTTAGGAATACCAGGGCATATAGGGGAGCTGAAATTGGATCTGACCATTACCTTGTTAAAAGTGTGTTGCAACTTAAATTTAAAAAGTGTTGTGCTAGGGTTAAAAAATTTACTTTTAATACTGAAGCTCTGAAAGATCCAGTTATAGCCAAAGCTTACCATGATAGGTTACTTAGTCATTATGACAGTCATGGTTTGCTTACTACTGAAGTTGAGGAAGAATGGGATCATTTTAAGCAGGCTTTTTTGGACACTAACAGTACTCTTTTAGGAAAAAAGGAGCAGAAGAGGCAAAATTATCTGAGTGATAATGCACTTGAGCTTATTTCGGAAAGAAAGAACTGCAGGAATGCCCTTAATCAATACCCTACTAGTCCTAATAGGAAGCATTACAGAAACTTTAATAAACTTGTAAAGGATCAGTTAGCTGCTGATAAGAATCTTTGGCTTGATGGTTTGGCTGACAAAGCCGAGGAAGCAGTTAGACAGCACAACAGCAGAGAGCTGTACCAGATAGTTAATGTTTTGTGTGGTAAAAAACGGACAGGCATACAAGGATTGAAGGATAAACAAGGTAAGGTTATAGAAGGGGAGGATTCTGTCATGGCTAGGTGGGCTGAGCATTTCAGTGATGTTCTAAACAATGTGGTTAGTTGTACTCCCATTGTTTGTAATGATGATAGATGCATTGGTGGCTTTAATGTTGGACCTATAACACAATCTGAGTTATTTTGGCTGTTTCTAAACTTAAACTTCACAAATCCCCAGGGGTAGATGAAATTACTACGGAAATGCTTAGAGCTGGGAGTGTTTCGGTTACCACTTGGATGACTGAAATTCTGAATATCTTTTATGATAAAGGCATGGTTCCTAAGGATTTTACCAGAGCTATTATTATCCCTATTTTCAAAAAAGGTGATCGCAGATCTTGTGATAACTATAGGGGTATCAGCCTACTCTCTGTTCCAGGTAAAGTTCTTTCCGTGATTGTGCTTAATAGAATTAAGAATCTGGTTGACAGTCAATTGCGTGATGAGCAATGTGGATTCAGAAGTGGTAGGGATGTGTGGATCAGATATTTTCACTTATTCAGATTCTTGAGAAATGTTTAGAGTTTCAGAAACCTTTGGTTGCTAGCTTTGTTGATTTCAAAAAGGCTTTCGACTCTGTTGATCGTCATAATTTGTGGTTGATTGTGGGATCATATGATACACCAGACATGTTAGTTAACATTATGAAAGCTCTCTATAATAACACTGAGTCATGTGTGAGAGTTGGTAAGGCTTGTAACAATTGGTTTAGCATTACTTCTGGTGTTCGACAAGGGTGCATTTTGTCTCCTTTTCTCTTTAGCTTGGTTATTGATTATGTTATGCGAAATTCACTTCAAGGGAAAGATTTTGGCCTTAAATGGGCTGGAGATACGAAAATGTCTGATTTAGATTATGCTGATGATTTAGCCCTTTTGTCAGATGATGTTGATGAGATGAACTCTTTCATTCGAGCTGTTGATGAGACTGGTAGTAGAATAGGTTTGGTTATAAACAGAGAGAAAACTAAAGTGATGAAAATTGGTCAGGCAGGCTCTGATTCAGTTAATCTGAATGGTTGCAGTCTTGAGCAGGTGTCACAGTTTAATTATCTTGGGAGCTATGCAAGAGATAATGGTGATGTGCAGCATGAGATTAACAGACGAATAGGGATTGCTGCCGGGACTTTTAAGAACATATGGAGAGTGTGGAGAAATAGACGTATACACCTGAAGACTAAACTTAGACTGTATAATAGTTTGGGTCTTTCTAGGGTTAGTTATGGTAGTGAAACTTCGACACTTTGTAAACAAGATAACAGGAAACTAGCTGCTTTTGAATCCAGATGCTTACGCAGTATCTTGGGCATTAGGTGGTTCAACTTTGTAACTAATGATGAGGTTAGGCAAAGAAGTTTGCAACCTCCTTTAAGCAGCATATTGCGCAGAGAGAGACTCCGTTGGTTTGGCCATGTTGCCCGTATGAATAATTATAGATTGGCGAATAGGGTTATGAACAGTGTGCCTGAAGACCTCAGAAAGAAGGGGAGACCTAGGATGCGGGGGGCAGACAATGTCAAACAGGACCTTGTTAGAATTGGTGTGCAGTGGACAGATGCAGTAGATGTAGCTCAGGATAGACTTGCTTGCAGAACTAAATTGCACGGTCTGGTTGGACATCCGTAGCCCATGGCTGCTTGAGGATGATGATGATGATGGACTCTTTCTACCGAACTCCTAAGTTATGCGGAATGCATTTTGACGAATGCTGATTTAGATCGACGATAATTTTTTAATGAATTGCTAAATTTGCATTCGCTTTAAAACCTATATAATAAACAATTATTATTATTAAATAACCTTGAAAACAAAACGAAACAGGAACATTCGTTTCAGCGTTTTTTATATTCCATACAAGGAAATATCCTTCATACTTACATAAATGACCCCCTGCAGACTGGAGACTTATGACCGTCCATCGTTAAGTTCTACATTGGAGGAAGTCTTCCAGTGTAGATGGCTTCAGCCTTTAGTGGTGGGGGAACGGGTCTTTGCCCCATGTCTGCGATTTGGGGGCTGTTTGATATTTTCGGCATTCCCTCTCTCAATAAACATAGTTTCTTTAAACATCCTACTAACCATTTTCTCTCCATAGGTAGTTGGAATGTGAGGACTCTGCACAGAGCTTTTTCTCTTGATGTCCTCACACAAGAATTCCACCGTTATAATTTTGATATTCTCGGCTTGCAAGAGACCAGATGGACAGATAAAGGTCAGATTCTTAAAAATAATCTTAAATTTCTCTTTTCAGGGAGGGACGACAATAAGCATCACCAAGGCGTGGGTCTGCTTCTCAGCAGACACGCCAGTGATGCTCTTCTAGGATATGAGTGCATTAATGAAAGGTTTCTTACAGAAAAATTTCAGACAAGCGTTAAAGACTTGAATGTTATCTGCTGTTATGCCCCCACTGAGGATGCCGATGAGGATGAGAAGGATAGGTTTTATGAACAACTTCAGGATATTCTGAATTTTGTCAAGAAAGGAGATATTACCGTTGTTCTTGGTGACTTCAATGCCAAAGTTGGTACTTACTCTGACCTTTGGGGAGGAGTAATAGGCCCTTTTGGTATTGGTAGCTGCAATGGCAATGGGGAACGTCTCCTACAGGTAAGTAAACTCAATGGATTCAGAAAAACTAACACATATTACAAACACCGCGACATATTTAAGTATACATGGGTTTCACCTCATGGGCTGCATAAGAATCATCATCATCATCATCCTCAAACAGCCATGGACTACGGAGGTCGAACCAAACCGAGCAGTTTAATTCTCCAAGCATATCTGTCCTGAGCTACATCTGCTGCATCTGGCCACAGCACACCAATTCTAACAAGGTCCTGTTTGACATTGTCTGCACACCGCATCCTAGGTCTCCCCCTCCTTCTGAGGCCTGTAGGTACACTGTTCATAACCCTATTCGCCAATCTATAATTATCCATACGGGCAACATGGCCAAACCAGTGGAGTCTCTCTCTGCACAATATGCTGCTTAAAGGAGGTTGCAGACTCCTTTGCCTAACCTCATCATTAGTTACAAAGTTAAACCACCTAATACCCAAGATACTGCGTAAGCATCTAGAATCAAAAGCATCTAGTTTCCTGTTATCTTGTTTACACAGCGTCCAGGTTTCACTACCATAACTAACCCTAGAAAGACCCAAACTATTATACAGTCTAATTTTAGTCTTTAGGTGTATACGTCTATTTCTCCACACCCTCCATAGATTCTTAAAAGTCCCGGCAGCAATTCCAATTTGTCTGTTAATCTCATGCCGCACATTACCATTATCTGTTACATAGCTCCCAAGGTAATTAAACTGTGACACCTGCTCAAGACTGCAATCATTCAGATGAACTGAATCACAGCCTGCCTGATCAATTTTCATCACTTTAGTTTTCTCTTTGTTTATAACCAAACCTACTCTACTACCAGTCTCATCAACAGCTCGAATGAAAGAGTTCATCTCATCAACATCATTTGCCAAAAGGGCTAAATCATCAGCATAACCTAAATCAGAAATTTTCGTATCTCCAGCCCATTTAAGGTCAAAATCTTTCCCTTGAAGTGAATTTCGCATAACATAATCAATAACCAAGCTAAAGAGAAAAGGGGACAAAATGCACCCTTGTCGAACACCAGAAGTAATGCTAAACCAATTGCTACAAGACTTACCAACTCTCACACACGACTCAGTGTTACTATAGAGAGCTCTCATTATGTTAACTAACTTGTCTGGTGTACCATATGATCCTACAATCAACCACAAATTATGACGATTAACAGAGTCGAAAGCCTTTTTGAAATCAACAAAGCTAGCAACCAAAGGTTTCTGAAACTCTATACATTTCTCAAGAATCTGCCTAAGTGAAAATATCTGATCCACACATCCCCTACCACTTCTGAATCCACATTGCTCATCACGCAATTGACTGTCAACCAGATTCTTAATTCTATTAAGCACAATCATGCAAGGAACTTTCTCTGGAACAGAGAGTAGGCTGATACCACTATAGTTGTCACAAGAACTGCGATCACCTTTTTTGAAAATAGGGATAATAATAGCTGTGGTAAAATCTTTAGGAACCATGCCTTTATCATAAAAGATATTCAGAATTTCAGTCATCCAAGTGGTAACCGAAACATTCCCAGCTCTGAGCATTTCTGTAGTAATTTCATCTACCTCTGGGGATTTATGAAGTTTAAGTTTAGAAATAGCCAAAATAACTTCAGATTGTGTTATAGGGCTAACATTAAAGCCGCAAATGCATCTATCATCATTACAAACAATGGGAGTACAACTAACCACATTGTTTAGAACATCACTGAAATGCTCAGCCCACCTAGCCATGACAGAATCCTCCCATTCTATAACCTTACCATGTTTATCCTACAATCCTTGTATGCCTGTCCGTTTTCTACCACATAAAATATTAATTATCTGGTACAGCTCTCTGCTGTTGTGCTGTCTAACTGCTTCCTCGGTTTTGTCAGCCAAACCATCAAGCCAAAGATTCTTATCAGTAGCTAACTGATCCTTTACACGTTTATTAAGCTCTCTGTAATGCTTTCTATTAGGATTAGTAAGGTATTGATTAAGGACATTTCTACAGTTCTTACTTTCCGAAATAAGCTCAAGTGCCTTATCACTCAAATAATTCTGTCTCCTCTGCTCCTTTTTCCTAAAAGAGTACAATTAGTTTCCAAAAAGCCTGTTTAAAATGGTCCCATTCTTCCTCAACTTCAGTATTAAGCAAACCATGACTGTCGTAATGACTAAGTAACCTATCATGGTAAGCTTTAGCTATAACTGGGTCTTTCAGAGCTTCAGTATTAAAGGTAAATTTTTTAACTTTAGCACAACACATTTTAAGTTGCAAGACACTTTTAACAAGGTAATGGTCAGATCCAATTTCAGCTCCCCTATATGCCCTGGTATTTCTAACAGAACTAGCCCATTTGCTGTTAATTAATATATAATCAATCATATTCCTATGAAGCCCATCAGGTGAAACCATATGTATTTATGTATGTCGCGGTGTTTGTAATATGTGTTAGTTATTCTGAAACCATTGTGTTTACTTACCTGTAGGAGACGTTGCCCATTGCCATTGCAGCTACCAATACCAAAAGGGCCTATCACCCCTCCCCAAAGGTCAGAGTCAGTATCAACTTTGGCATTGAACTCACCAAGAACAAGGGTAATATCTCCTTTCTTGACAGAATTCAAAATATCCTGAAGTTGTCTGTAAAACCTATCCTTCTCATCCTCATCAACATCCTCAGTGGGGGCATAACAGCAGATAACATTCAAGTCTTTAATGCTTGTCTGAAATTTTGCTGTGAGAAACCTTTCATTAATGCACTCATATCCTAGAGGAGCATCACTAGCATGTCTTCTGAGCAGCAGACCCACGCCTTGGTGATGCTTTCCATCCTCCCTCCCTGTAAAGAGAAATTTAAAGTTATTTTTAAGTATCTCAACTTTACCTGTCCATCTGGTCTCTTGCAAGCCTAGAATATCTAGGTTATAGTGCTGGAATTCCTGCATGAGGACATCAAGAGAATAATCTTTATGTATTGTCCTCACGTTCCACGTTCCTGCAGAGAGAAAATGATTAGTAGGATTTTTAAAGAAATTTGGTTTATTGAGATTGGTAGGGCCAACAATATCAAACAGCCCCCTGATCGCAGGCATGGGGCAAAGACCTGTTCCTCCTCCGCTAAAGGCTGAAGTCACCGATGCTGGTAGGAACTTCAGGCACCACCTTTTCAAGTGGACTTTTTCAAGAGCCACATGGCCTGCCTGAGACACATTACTCCAGTTTAACCTTGACGATGCCCAACTAGCTAAGTAAGGTTCAGGTAGCTGCGATGGCCTCTGATTAGAATTATCCACCAGCTGATATAAGGTATCCCATGCCTCTGTTCACTTAGAGCTGACAACCCAGAAGCAAACAGAAAACAAAGCGGCAGACTCTCCCTCAACAGAGGCCCACCATTGCAGCAAGTCCAGGATCAATAATCAAGCTGAAATCCACAAACAAGTCCAGTCTAGTAGGTATAAATGGTCAGCACCAGGACCCTGTGAAGTTGACCACTCCTCAGCAGGGTTGAAAAAAAAAAGAAAAAAGTGGCCATAGATGACCAGATCAGTAGGCCATACTGAACTGGCAGCCCTCCCCTTCCGTTCCCTTTCAAAAGAGAATATCTCTTTTGAAAGGTACTAACGGCCTGCACCACGAGAAGGCGGGGTCGGACATTAGGTGCTAGACCTGGCCGGTTCTGTGCATCATCACTAGGGATTGGTACACAGCTCTCCTTCCAGTTTACGCCTAGCTACCATTTACAGGCCTTAAGAATATGATTGATTATATATTAATTAACAGCAAATGGGCTAGTTCTGTTAGGAATACCAGGGCATATAGGGGAGCTGAAATTAGATTTGATCATTACCTTGTTAAAAGTGTCTTGCAACTTAAACTTAAAAAGTGTTGTGCTAGGGTTAAAAAATTTACTTTTAAACTGAAGCTCTGAATGACCCAGTTATAGCCAAAGCTTACCATGATAGGTTACTTAGTCATTTATGACAGTCATGGTTTGCTTACTACTGAAGTTTAGGAAGAATGGGATCATTTGAAACAGGCTTTTTTGGACACTAACAGTACTCTTTTGGGAAAAAAGGAGCAGAGGAGACAGAATTATTTGAGTGATAGGCACTTGAGTTTATTTCAGAAAGAAGGAACTGCAGGAATGTCCTTATTCAGTACCCTACTAGTCCTAATAGAAAGCATTACAGAAAACGTAATAAACGTGTAAAGGATAAGTTAGCTGCTAATAAGAATCTTTGGCTTGATGGCTTGGCTGACAAAGTCGAGAAAGCAGTTAGACAGCACAACAGCAGAGAGATAGTTAATGTTTTGTGTGGTAGAAAACAAACAGATATACAGGGACTGAAGGATAAACAAGGTAAGGTTATAGAAGGTGAGGATTCTGTCATGGCTAAGTGGGCTGAGCATTTCAGTGATGTTCTAAACAATGTGGTTAGTTCTACACCCATTGTTTGCAATGATGATAGATGCATTGGTGGTTTTAATGTTGGCCCTATAACACAATCTGAAATTATTTTGGCAATTTCTATACTTAAACTTCGTAAATCCCCAGGGGTAGATGAAATTACTACAGAAATGCTTAGGGCTGGGAATGTTTCGGTTACCACATGGATGACTGATATTCTGAATATCTTTTATGATAAAGGCATGGTTCCTAAAGATTTTACCAGAGCTATTATTATCCCTGTTTTCAAAAAACGTGATCGCAGTTCTTGTGATAACTATAGGGGTATCGGCCTTCTCTCTGTTCCAGGGAAGGTTCTTTGCATGATTGTGCATAATAGAATTAAGAATCTTTGTTGAGAGGCAATAGTGTGATGAGCATTGTGGATTCAGAAGTGGTAGGGAATGTGTAGATCAGATATTTTCACTTAGGCAGATTCTTGAGAAATGTTTAGAGTTTCAGAAACCTTTGGTTGCTAGCTTTGTTGATTTCAAAAAGGCTTTCGACTCTGTTGATCGACATAATTTTGTGGTTGATTGTCACATCATATGGTATAATAGACAAGTTAGTTAACATAAGGAAAGCTCTCTATAATAACATTGAGTCGTGTGTGAGAGTTGGTAAGACTTGTAGCAACTGGTGTTCGACAAGGGTGCATTTTGTCTCCTTTTCTCTTTAGTTTGGTTATTAATTATGTTATGCGAAATTCACCCTCAAGGGAAAGATATTGGCCTTAAATGGGCTGGAGATACGAAAATTTCTGATTTTGATTATGCTGATGATTTAGCCCTTTTGGCAAATGATGTTGATGAGATGAACTCTTTCATTCGAGCTATTGATGAGACTGGTACTAGAGTAGGTTTGGAAATAAACGGAGAGAAAACTAAAGTGATGAAAATTGGTCAGGCAGGTTGTGATTCAGTTCATCTGAATGGTTGCAGTCTTCAGCAGGTGTCACAGTTTAATTACCTTGGGAGCTATGTAACTGATACTGGTGATGTGCGGCATGAGATTAACAGACGAATAGGCATTGCTGCCGGGACTTTTAAGAATCTATGGAGATTGTGGAGAAATAGGCGTATACACCTAAAGACTAAAATTAGACTGTATAATAGTTTGGTTCTTTCTAAGGTTAGTTATGGTAGTGAAACTTGGACACTTTGTAAACAAGATAACAGGAAACTAGATGCTTTTGATTCCAGGTACTTACGCAGTATCTTGGGCATTAGGTGGTTCAGCTTTGTAACTAATGATGAGGTTAGGCAAAGGAGTTTGCAACCTCCTTTAAGCAGCATGTTGTGCAGAAGAGACTCCGCTGGTTTGGCCATGTTGCCCGTATGGATAATTATAGATCGGCGAATAGGGTTATGAACAGTGTGCCTAAAGGCCTCAGAGAGAAGGGGAGACCTAGGATGCGGTGGGCAGACAATGGCAAACAGGACCTTATTAGAATTGGTGTGCAGTGGCCAGATTCAGCAGATATAGCTCAAGACAGAAATGCTTGGAGAACTAAATTACACGGTCTGGTTGGACCTCCGTAGCCCATGGCTGCTTGAGGATGATGATGATGATGATGAAAGCTGATATAAAAAAGGAATGCAAAAGAACGATTTTGAAATTCTTATGAATTTTGTTAATTAAATGAGAAAATTGCACAACATTTGCTTTCGTTAGTGATTTGTTGAGGATAAGGGTAATGCGAATTGAAACGTATACAGGAACCCCAGGGATCAACAGCTGTGTAATATGAGAGAACAATTTTAGATGAACAAAGTGTATATCAAAAAAAAAGAAAGCTTGTATACAGGAACGATATGAGAACTGTTGTTTGATTTTGTTTGATGATTCTGCCATTAATGAATAGCAATGGAATGTGTGATGAGCTTATATAGTTCTACCGAGCTACACATGACTAATAGAGAGTTGGGTTGGGTTGTGTTGTTTTACCTCTGAGCGGCACTTTTCTGCACACCATGGGCTAAATGGCCAGGTCACATGGACCCTGAAGGCTCAGAGAAGGTTGGGGGAGGGGACCCACTGGAACAGCTGTTGGGAGACAGTTGGTAGTCTCCCGTCAAGGCCATCCAGCGTGTTCTTTAACGTGCACAGGGTATGGCTCTCCCACACATGGGACCACGGCTTAACGTCCCATCCGACGGACGGCGGCCTTTCCAAGCCCATCGGTGTCCCCTACTGACCGCGGGCAGGGCGGGGAATTTTGCGGAGATAAATCTCAACGCTGACCCAGCTGGGACTCGAACCTGGGAACTACAGATTACGAGCCTGGCGCGCTACCGACTCAGCCACCCCCGCCCCAACTAATAGAGAGAACAGAGAATGAAAATCTGTGTGAACATGTAATTTTGAATGTAACATTTATTGGACACAGCATAAGGTTTTGCCGCTATGCAACCTATCGTCCGAAAAATGGCCTGAATTGTTTAAAAAGTGAAAAGTGGTGAGCTATATATATAATAGGAGGAATAATTACCCCTAGAAAGCTTCCATGCAAGGCTGTAACCATGTGTTGCTCGGTACAAGTATATATCAGACAGTTATTATATTGGCCAAGAGTTATGAAAATTGTGCATCTGATCATAAAGCAGAATATTGCAAGACAAATTAGTGGAAGTCAGAAATATTAATTATAGAAGTTAACCTACAGTCGTTAGCCCTCAGATTAATGTAGGAACAGAAGGTGCTCAAACTGTAAGATCTACCAAATAAGGGTTGGGTTGTTTTACCTCTGAGCGGCACTTTTTTGCACACCATGGGCTAAATTGCCAGGTCACATGGACCCCGAAGGCTCAGAGAAGGTTGGGGGAGGGGACCCACTGGACAGCTGTTGGGAGACAGATGGTAGCCTCCCGTCAAGGCCATCCAGCGTGTTCTTTAACGTGCACAGGGTATGGCTCTCCCGCACACGGGGCCACGGCTTAACGTCCCATCCGACGGACAGCGGCCTTTCCAAGCCCATCGGTGTTTCCTACTGACCGTGGGCAGGGCGGTGAATTTTTGTGGAGATAAATCTGAAGTCTCACCCAGCTGGGACTTGAACCTGGGAACTACAGATTACGAGCCTGGCGCGCTACCGACTGAGCCACCCCCGCCCCGCACGGTGGAGAAAACAAGATCACAGAACATTGTGCTTCCTCGATCAAAATATGGATTGTGCACAAAAGAAAAACAGTTATGTGTTTGGACTATAAAAAGAGAAACTCCAAGGTGAGGTGGCATAAGACTCTTGCGCAGGAACTACAATCCTTTCGGAAGTCAAAGACCTGCTCTCTATGCAGTGGCGCACTCAGGATTGAATTTTGGGGGGCGGGGCGGGGGGCCCGGCTTCCCCGCTCGGACAAAGAAGTAGCGCTCGGTCCGCCTTGTGTTGTTCACAGCGGTCGTGATTCCCGAGAGCCATGGGCGTCCGCAGAGGGGGGAAAACGGGGCACTTGCTCCCTTCTGGGATCGAGTAAAATATTCCACAAATTATAATCGTTACAATTTAAACATAATTAATTTATATACAGTTTGCATGTGTTTTTATATTGATGCAATACTGTATTCTATAATCTCCTTGTGAAAAAAAAAACCTTAAAAAAATTAAATAAAAATTTATTGATGTAATTATTTGTCTCCAAGTTTTGCCCCCCCCCCCCTGGAAAAGTTTCTGCGGACGCCCATGCCGAGAGCTATAGGGTATTCCCACCTTATGTGACCGCTAATTCATAAGTAGTATAGAAATAGAAGGCACGACACAACATAAAAATAAAAAAAAAATTTTAATTAAGAAAAGATTTTTGGAAAATTTTTTAGTGTTTTTTTTTTTTCCTTTTTCTTTGGGGGTGTCAGGATCCCTCTGGGTGCGCCACTGTCTCTATGCACCCCACTATTGATGTTATTTTCCCATCCCAGTTGGGTAGAAAGTACACGTTCAAAGGAACCTGAAAAAAGTTAATTTAGCTAGTGTAGTTAGTTAATTTAATGTTAACAGGATCGACCTATTATAAGATTATAAGAACCAATTATAAGGTATTGATCCAGTTCCAAAAATTTTCTTTTATGACTTCCAGAACTCTTTTAAGTAGTCAGCATACATTAGAGTAGAATTTACAGTATATTTTCATGGCTTTATATATATATTTAGTTATAAGTGCCTAGATAAGTAGGGGCGGGGGTGGCTCAGTTGGTAGCGCGCCAGGCTCGTAATCTGTAGTTCCCAGGTTCGAGTCCCAGCTGGGTCAGCGTTGAGATTTATCTCCGCAAAACTCCCCGCCCTGCCCACGGTCAGTAGGGGACACCGATGGGCTTGGAAAGGCCGCCGTCCGTCGGATGGGACGTTAAGCTGTGGCCCCGTGTGTGGGAGAGCCATACCCTGTGCACGTTAAAGAACAAGCTGGATGGCCTTGACGGGAGGCTACCATCTGTCTCCCAACAGCTGTTCCAGTGGGTCCCCTCCCCCAACCTTCTCTGAGCCTTCTGGGTCCATGTGACCTGGCCATTTAGCCCATGGTGTGCAAAAAAGTGCCGCTCAGAGGTAAAACAACCCAACCTAGATAAGTAAGGATACGGAGACCCCATTTAAATAAAAATCAAAGGAGGGAAACTTCTTTTTCTCCCCGTGAGGCAGAAGGAGTATTATGCGCTGATTTGCATCTCGCATAACGATTATATCTCACTTATCTGAGATTTTTACCAGCACACAAGGAACAGACAAATAGGGTGACACTTGAAGTTTTCGCTTCCAGAGGGAAGGACCAATACCTCCTAGAACGAACGAGCCCACCAACCTGTTTTTGACGTCACACACACTGGGCTATCGCTGCTGGTTATTTCCGCACATCGCTTCATTTGAATGAAGTTGAAAGGGAAATTATTGTCGATGGTTTCAAATGAATCATTTCTTGACGCAGATGCAATTTATCAATCTTTGTATAAAAATAATTCCTAGACAAAAAATGAAGACAAAAAATGTCAAAAATGGAAAATATATCTGCCGAATTTTGCATTAAAGTTAAACAAACGTGGTTAAAATTCAATCGCTGTCTCCTTTCTGATAACAATTTCAAAATACAATAAGGAACTTTTGGAATATTCTAATGTCAGAGAGAAGTTATTCAAAATCTCTCTTGCAATAACATTCTCTTATTGAAAACGAATAAATAAAATCTGAGGTAAAAATAATATATCTTTCACGATTTCAAACAAACCAAAATTACATTAGTGTGAAAATTATCAACTATTACAAGTTTAAGTAATGTTTCATAAACATTTACATAAAAAATAATCAGCACGATTAGCAACTGTATTTTCAAAAAAAAATTCATAAAACTAGCCAGATGAGTGATTCATTTATAACATATATATGCTAAATCTTATTGAAGAAATTCATAAAGCTTTTAAAGGTGAGGAGGTGAATATCAAAAATTGTAAAATATTTAGAGGTAAATCATGAAATGATATATGCTAAACCAATTGAAGAAATGCATAAATCTCCTAGAGGGTGAGGAGAAAAAATATAGAGAATTTCGCAAAACTAGTAATAAATAAATTAATTCATATATAGTAAACCAACTGAAGAAATACATAAATCTCCCAAAAAGAAGTGGAAAAATATTAAATATTACACAAAATTGATTCGATTAATTTATATATGTTGTATACATAATAAACCTAATGCAGAAATGCATAAAGCTTTTAAAGTTAGGAAATATTGGCTTAAAATTAGCCTGAGTGATTTAATGAAATCATCTACTAATTCAAATGAAGAAATGTTTAAAACTCCTAAGGTCGAAGTTAAAAATGTAAGGGAAATAGAAGAGTAACAGGGGTAACGATTAATTTAAGTCATTTATATATTTAAATAACTTTAAAATACATATTAACTTTTCTACGAGTGATGGAAATAACAGTTAGTAAATAGAACACAAAATGAGCAAATTCAGTGATACATTTTTATCGTATACTTTGAACTAGATGAATAAATATATGTACTTTCTTAGAAATGAGAAATGGTTCATTATATGTATATGTTACCGCTAAAGCTCGAAAGCCGTTAATGTGCACATTACCTAGCTAATCTGCAGATTAACTGATTTGCTCCGTTAACGTGCGGAATCAAGAGTTTTCCGCATTTTACCTAGGTAATGTGCACATTAACGCCTTCCATATCGTTAAAGTTCAAAAGTTTGTTTCTCTCATAGTGGTGAATCTCTTGAATATGAATCTTCGTGTCACGTGATTCACTCGTCCGCATTATAAAAAACGCCCCGGATGAGCGGAGGCCAAGTGAGAACGAATCGGTAAGTGATTCATTCTTGATAACGAATCACTAAAATGATTCGTTCTCACTTGGCCTGCTCGTTTTGGGGGCGTTTTTTATAATTCGGACGACTGATTCATGTTGACAGAGGGATGACCCTGGTTTCAACTCTACTCTCGGACACTAGATAAATAACATTATGTTAATTTAAGCGTACAGAAACATTGCTGTTGTTCCAGCAAAGATCTTATTTTCACTTTAACGAGTGCCTAGTAGGTAATGTGCAGATTATCCAGATAATTTGCAGATTACCTAGGCAATTTGAGAAATGAAACAATTTTCCGCACGTTACGGATCACCCTAGTTAATCTGTAGAATAACTGATTTCTGCACATTAGTGATTCAATTAAATCATATGAACAAATTAAATGTTGATAAATCCAGAAAACATGACACAAAAGCTGCAGAATAGTGATTCAGATAAATGGTATACACTAACACATTGACTACCAGATATGTCAATAAACAAGCATAGAAGGTACCTAAAAATGGTGATTCAGATAAATAATGGGGACTTTATGTAATTGAGGACTCTAGGTATTAATGAAATGCCAGCTTGAACGAAATCATTTTACATTCAAAATGCAAACACATATCAGTTCAAATGCAATGACTATAAAGCCTAATTTCTTTACCATTCAAATATGAGTAGTATGTCACTCTAATCTAAATCAATTTAGCACTAAAATATCAGCGAATGTCAAATTTAAATCATTTTACCATTTTATAAGCGAAATATTAACTATACAACCGAATCATTTTTACCCACTAAAGATCAACGAAATGTTAACTATAAACTAAATCATTTTATCACTAAGATATCAGCGAAATATGAATTGCAAAACCAAATCATTTTATCACTTAAACATCGGGGCGAGGGTGGCTCAGTCGGTAGCGCGCCAGGCTCATAATCTGTAGTTCCCAGGTTCGAGTCCCAGCTGGATCAGTTTTGAGATTTATCTCCGCAAAATTCCCCGCCCTGCCCGCGGTCAGTAGGGGACACCGATGGGCTTGGAAAGGCCGCCGTCCGTCGGATGGGACGTTAAGCCGTGGCCCCGTGTGCGGGAGAGCCATACCCTGTGCACGTTAAAGAACACGCTGGATGGCCTTGACGGGAGGCTACCATCTGTCTTCCAACAGCTGTTCCAGTGGGTCCCCTCCCCCAACCTTCTCTGAGCCTTCGGGGTCCTTGTGACCTGGCCATTTAGCCCATGGTGTGCAAAAAAGTGCCGCTCAGAGGTAAACCCAACCAACTCAATCACTTAAACATCAGCGAAATGTGAACTATAAACCTAATCATTTTATCACTAAAATATCAGAGAAATATAAACTGTAAACCGAACCCTTTTACCACTTAAATATCAGCTATAAATCAAATCAATTTAGCACTAAAATCTCAGCGAACGTCAATTTTAAACTAAATCACTTTACCACTTAAATAACAGCGAAAGGTCAACTGTAAACCGAATGATTTTACCAATGAAATAATCGGCGAATGTCAACTGTAAATCAAATCATTTTAACACTAAAATATCATCCAAATATCAGCTATAAACCAAATCGTTGTCAACTATAACCCAAATAATTTTATCTTTCAGATATCGCTGAGATTTCAACTGTAAAACCAAATCACTTACCTACTGAATTTTCCAAATTCCATTTACCTTGGGAGTCCTTGAAATCGACGATGAAATTCTGATCGAAATTATTTTCACAAAAATCACTTCGCACAAAAGAGTGAATTTGCTGTTGCAACCAAGCTATAATATATCCGAGTCGAATCGTGGTGGTTAGGCCTAACAAAAGTGGCTCACACAAAAGTTATGCACACAATCTACATATCACTTTACTGATTACACCTGAGGACGTAGGGGCGGGGGTGGCTCAGTCGGTAGCGCGCCAGGCTCGTAATCTGTAGTTCCCAGGTTCCAGTCCCAGCTGGGTCAGCGTTGAGATTTATCTCCGCAAAATTCCCCGCCCTGCCCACGGTCAGTAGGGGACACCGATGGGCTTGGAAAGGCCGTCGTCCGTCGGATGGGACGTAAATCCGTGGCCCGTGTGCGGGAGAGCCATACCCTGTGCACGTTAAAGAACACGCTGGATGGCCTTGACAAGAGGCTACCATCTGTCTCACAACAGCTGTTCCAGTGGGTCCCCTCTTCCAACCTTCTCTGAGCCTTCGGGGTCCTTGTGACCTGGCCATTTAGCCCATAGTGTGCAAAAAAGTGCCGCTCAGAGGTAAAACAACCCAACCCTTGCTAGACCTCGTTTTCCACGAATATGTGCTATGTGTGCCACCATCTGTAGTCGAACTTAAGATTCGTAAATCTTAAGTTTACCCAGGGAGTCTGTCTCTAGTCGTTGACACATTGTTGACATCGCCGTCTGGGTTAACGGAATTTGTTGCTGGTGAATATCAGTAGTGGAGAATGTTGTTTAGTTCTACTTCTGTAGCTGGCCTTTCGTGGCGGTGTTTTCAGTTTGAAGTCGCATTTTTGCTGTCTGCATTTTTTCTCACCACTCGACAATTCGGTGTCTGACCTTCCACTGTAAGGGGATAAATTGTGGTTCTGCTTATCGTTTCGTCACACGGGGTGCTGGTTTCAAGTAGTCGGTGTGTCATGTTGCTTATCGGAAGGGGTTCGCTGGATATGCAAAATGACCACTTGGTCTCATGTATATTTGGGCTTTCGGTTGCAGCTGTGGATTCCTTGTCCTTCCAATACCACCTAGAATTGAAAGCCAACCACCTTCGGAATACGTCACAACAATGGCTGTCCTAGTGAGCCACGTCACAAAGCAGCGCAAGCGTCTCGTGAGCCTTTGGTCTCATTTGTTCTCGCTGGCCCACGAAGTAGTGCTGTGGCGGGATTTTTGAATTTTTTTAAATTTCGTAGTAGTTATATTACAAGTTTTTGAGGTGAATACAACGTGAATTGTGATTAGAGTGAATTGTGATTAGAGTGTTTAACGTTCTCAGGGTTGGGTTGGGTTGTTTTACCTCTGAGCCACCATGGGCTAGAGCACACCATGGGATAAATGGTCAGGTCACATGGACCCCGAAGGCTCAGAGAAGGTTGGGGCAGGGGACCCACTGGAACAGCTGTTGGGAGACAGATGGTAGCCTCCTGTCAAGGCCATCCAGCGTGTTCTTTAACGTGCACACGGTATGGCTCTCCCGCACACGGTGCCACGACTTAATGTCCTATCCGACGGACGGCGGCCTTTCCAAACCCATCGGTGTCCCCTACTGACCGTGGACAGGGAGTTTTGCGGAGATAAATCTCAAAGCTGACCCATCTGGGACTCGAACCTAGGAACTGCAGATTACGAGCCTGGCGCGCTACCGACTGAACCACCCCCGCCCCATTGAGATTTGGTAAAGAGCAGTTACACTAGTGACAAATAGAAGCACGTGATGCCCTTGGCAGATCGAAGTATGGTAAATGAGACAGCGAAGTACAGACTGCATAGGAAGTGAGACTGTATGATGCATATTCAAAAGACTGCAGTAATCCTAATTTGAGAGAGATTGGTGCACAAATCGACTTCGACAATAGTTTAATGCATCAAGGACATATCTGCTTGGCCCTGAACGGTGCAATTAGACAATGACAATGAAGGACCTTTTGAAAGCCGATGCAGAGAGACAGAGTTTAAGATTTCTCATCTTCTGATTAGCGAAGAGCAAACTCCCACTTGCAACAGTAACGGATAATGCAACCGCTATCCTTCTCGTAATCAATAACCCAACCCGAGGAGAGAGTACTTATGTGAAAGTCGATCCCCGTATCAACTCCAGTTCGACGTAGCTGTCTGTCTTCCCCCTACTTCGGCAAAAGTTCGCTATTAGGTTATGACCCCCTCCCCGCCACGCCGAAGTGACAGGAGTCCCTGACCGCCAACTTGACACCCGCTGCTACACGAACTCAAGATGATATGTATTAAAAACGGCACGTTTTATTATCCTTCCTTAACCTAAGAGAGGTACTTTTGTGTATACAGTGTCTCGCAAACTTTTTTACTCTGCGGCACACTGAATCTAATTTTTTTTCCGCGGCACACCTAAAAAAGAATAAAAGCGAACTCTATATAATCGTCATTATATTTGCGCTTTGTTGAAGTCATCAGCCTGGTTTTACTTGAAGATTTGCTCTCGTTCTTTAATTCATAACTCGGTGTTTGTTTTAAATATTTGTCAAAAATTAATGCCAAAATTTGGAAAAAGCTTGATAAATACTTACAAGATCCCAGTTGATAAAATCTGAAAGACTTTTATTAAAGCACGTCGATAGCACGTCGATAACACTAGTCAAGTCAAAATGAAATCTTCGGAATATCTAGTGTCAATTTGAAAATCTCTCGCGGCACACAGTTTGCGAGACACTGGTATAGATGGCCAGATCACAAGGCCTCCAGTGCTCAGAGAAGGTTCACGAAAGAGATGCACTGAGCAGCTGTGGGGCGACATATGCAGACATTCCATCAAAGCGACACAATGTGCTCTTCAATTTGCACATGGATGACCCCCCTTCACACAGACCATGGCTTTACGTCTCATCTGATGGACGGCAGCTTTTCCGAGTTCTATTAGTCGGCCTTAAGTAGGAACACATTTGACATAATGCTTAAAGTAAACATTTCTATTACTTTTCGTTTTCAAAAATTTCTAAACAATTTTAGTTTCATTTCATTACGGCAGAAATCGTATTTCTAGGGGCAGATGATAAATTCTGCTATTCGGCTGAGAGCATATGAAGTGAGTCAAGGACGCCTCATTAAAGTTGAAAATAATTATTTGAGTTCTATACTAAATAAGCAGAAAAAAAAAACTAGAGGAAGGTATATAGACTGTGGCGAATATGGGATACCCGTTTTCAAATAGAATGATGTTTTTCGTCTCCTGACTTTTCGAATCAATAGGTGATTAGAAGAAGGCAATAGAAATATTTTATTAGAACTTAAAAATACATAAAAAAGTTTATTTATTCCTTAAAATGAAAAGCATTGTACTTCCTCCCCCCTCCCCTGTGCAAAAAGGAGGCAAATGTTTGCTCTCAGTAAATAATATCTCTTGACACTCTACAGGCGAAATGGCTCGGGGAATGGCTCAGTCGACGGCGTGCCAGGCTTCTAATCTGCAGTTCCCAGGTACGGGTCTCACACGGGCCAGCTTTGAGATTTTCGCCTGAAAGCTCTCTGTCGGCCCTCGGACAGCAGCGGACACCGATGGCCATTGGAAATGCTGCCGTACGTCGGATGGGACGTTAAGAAAGGCGCCATTTCTGGGCATATTTAAGAACTACCATTTGTCTCGCAACAGCTGTAGAGTGGGTTACCTTTCCCGTACCTTATCTGAGCCCTCGGGTGCTTGTGACCTTGCCATTTAGCCTATTGTGGGCAATAAAGTGCTGCTCAGAGGTAAAACAACCCAACCACCGAAATTTTAAATTTCTACCATAAATATATCGTTTGAAATCACCGAGTTCTATATATAGCAGATATAGATCTGACAACCATACCATGGCCCACAATGCACCAGAGCAATTTGGGCAGAAACGATGATTCTAATATACGTTTTAACTTATATTGGTTTCCATAAATTAAGAAAGTTAATTAGATTAAATTAAGTCAATGAGAAGTTAACGTCAAAGCTCTATAACTTCTAAAATAAGTTTTTTTTGTTTTGAAAAATGTGATTGCAGATAAATATCTCAATCAAATAAATCAATATCTCGATTTTCAACAAAATTCGTTCGGTATTTAATGAGTTATGGAAGTTTGAATATTTAGAGATAACAATGCCAGCCACAAAAATTGACTTCAGAAGTTAATTTAAAATTAATAATTAGTATTGTATCAAAGCGTTTAATAAAATATGTTTGTATTTTAGGACTTTGTGTAAAGAATTCTTTCACTATTCTTCAGTTTTGTATAAGTTTCTTAAGACTGGCATTGCTGTTGCTAAATATTGAAACTTCCATAACTCATTAGATACTGAACGAATATTGTTGAAAATTGAGATATTGATTTATTTGATTGAGATCTTTATCTGCAAAATATTAAAACTTCCATAACTCAATAAATACTGAACGAATATTGTTGAAAATTGAGATATTGGTTTATTTGATTGAGATCTTTATCTGCAAAATATTGAAACTTCCATAACTCATTAAATACTGAACGAATATTGTTGAAAATTGAGATATTGGTTTATTTGATTGAGATCTTTATCTGCAAAATATTGAAACTTCCATAACTCATTAAATACTGAATGAATATTGTTGAAAATTGAGATATTGGTTTATTTGATTGAGATCTTTATCTGCAAAATATTGAAACTTCCATAACTCATTAGATACTGAACGAATATTGTTGAAAATTGAGATATTGGTTTATTTGATTGAGATCTTTATCTGCAAAATATTGAAACTTCCATAACTCATTAGATACTGAACGAATATTGTTGAAAATTGAGATATTGGTTTATTTGATTGAGATCTTTATCTGCAAAATATTAAAACTTCCATAACTCATTAAATACTGAACGAATATTGTTCAAAATTGAGATATTGGTTTATTTGATTGAGATCTTTATCTGCAAAATATTGAAACTTCCATAACTCATTAAATACTGAACGAATATTGTTGAAAATTGAGATATTGGTTTATTTGATTGAGATCTTTATCTGCAAAATATTGAAACTTCCATAACTCATTAGATACTGAGCGAATATTGTTGAAAATTGAGATATTGCTTTATTTGATTGAGATTTTTATCTGCAAAATATTAAAACTTTCATAACTCATTAAATACTGAACGAATATTGTTGAAAATTGAGATATTGGTTTATTTGATTGAGATCTATATCTGCAAAATATTAAAACTTCCATAACTCATTAAATACTGAACGAATATTGTTGAGAATTGAGATATTGCTTTATTTGATTGAGATTTTTATCTGCAAAATATTAAAACTTTCATAACTCATTAAATACTGAACGAATATTGTTGAAAATTGAGATATTGGTTTATTTGATTGAGATCTATATCTGCAAAATATTGAAACTTCCATAACTCATTTAATACTGAATGAATATTGTTGAAAATTGAGATATTGGTTTATTTGATTGAGATCTTTATCTGCAAAATATTGAAACTTCCATAACTCATTAAATACTGAATGAATATTGTTGAAAATTGAGATATTGGTTTATTTGATTGAGATCTTTATCTGCAAAATATTGAAACTTCCATAACTCATTAAATACTGAACGAATATTGTTGAAAATTGAGATATTGGTTTATTTGATTGAGATCTTTATCTGCAAAATATTGAAACTTCCATAACTCATTAAATACTGAACGAATATTGTTGAAAATTGAGATATTGGTTTATTTGATTGAGATTTTTATCTGCAAAATATTAAAACTTTCATAACTCATTAAATGCTGAACGAATATTGTTGAAAATTGAGATATTGGTTTATTTGATTGAGATCTATATCTGCAAAATATTGAAACTTCCATAACTCATTAAATACTGAACGAATATTGTTGAAAATTGAGATATTGGTTTATTTGATTGAGATCTTTATCTGCAAAATATTAAAACTTCCATAACTCATAAAATACTGAACGAATATTGTTGAAAATTGAGATATTGGTTTATTTGATTGAGATCTTTATCTGCAAAATATTGAAACTTCCATAACTCATTAAATACTGAACGAATATTGTTGAAAATTGAGATATTGGTTTATTTGATTGAGATCTTTATCTGCAAAATATTGAAACTTCCATAACTCATTAAATACTGAATGAATATTGTTGAAAATTGAGATATTGGTTTATTTGATTGAGATCTTTATCTGCAAAATATTGAAACTTCCATAACTCATTAGATACTGAACGAATATTGTTGAAAATTGAGATATTGGTTTATTTGATTGAGATCTTTATCTGCAAAATATTGAAACTTCCATAACTCATTAGATACTGAACGAATATTGTTGAAAATTGAGATATTGGTTTATTTGATTGAGATCTTTATCTGCAAAATATTAAAACTTCCATAACTCATTAAATACTGAACGAATATTGTTCAAAATTGAGATATTGGTTTATTTGATTGAGATCTTTATCTGCAAAATATTGAAACTTCCATAACTCATTAAATACTGAACGAATATTGTTGAAAATTGAGATATTGGTTTATTTGATTGAGATCTTTATCTGCAAAATATTGAAACTTCCATAACTCATTAAATACTGAACGAATATTGTTGAAAATTGAGATATTGGTTTATTTGATTGAGATCTTTATCTGCAAAATATTGAAACTTCCATAACTCATTAAATACTGAACGAATATTGTTGAAAATTGAGATATTGGTTTATTTGATTGAGATCTTTATCTGCAAAATATTAAAACTTTCATAACTCATTAAATACTGAACGAATATTGTTGAAAATTGAGATATTGGTTTATTTGATTGAGATCTATATCTGCAAAATATTGAAACTTCCATAACTCATTAAATACTGAACGAATATTGTTGAAAATTGAGATATTGGTTTATTTGATTGAGATCTATATCTGCAAAATATTGAAACTTCCATAACTCATTTAATACTGAATGAATATTGTTGAAAATTGAGATATTGGTTTATTTGATTGAGATCTTTATCTGCAAAATATTGAAACTTCCATAACTCATTAAATACTGAATGAATATTGTTGAAAATTGAGATATTGGTTTATTTGATTGAGATCTTTATCTGCAAAATATTGAAACTTCCATAACTCATTAAATACTGAACGAATATTGTTGAAAATTGAGATATTGGTTTATTTGATTGAGATCTTTATCTGCAAAATATTGAAACTTCCATAACTCATTAAATACTGAACGAATATTGTTGAAAATTGAGATATTGGTTTATTTGATTGAGATCTTTATATGCAAAATATTAAAACTTCCATAACTCATTAAATACTGAACGAATATTGTTGAAAATTGAGATATTGGTTTATTTGATTGAGATCTTTATCTGCAAAATATTGAAACTTCCATAACTCATTAAATACTGAACGAATATTGTTGAAAATTGAGATATTGGTTTATTTGATTGAGATCTTTATCTGCAAAATATTGAAACTTCCATAACTCATTAAATACTGAATGAATATTGTTGAAAATTGAGATATTGGTTTATTTGATTGAGATCTTTATCTGCAAAATATTGAAACTTCCATAACTCATTAAATACTGAACGAATATTGTTGAAAATTGAGATATTGCTTTATTTGATTGAGATTTTTATCTGCAAAATATTAAAACTTTCATAACTCATTAAATGCTGAACGAATATTGTTGAAAATTGAGATATTGGTTTATTTGATTGAGATCTATATCTGCAAAATATTGAAACTTCCATAACTCATTAAATACTGAACGAATATTGTTGAAAAT
This sequence comes from Ryuthela nishihirai, assembly GCA_038380435.1. Taxonomy (NCBI): domain Eukaryota; kingdom Metazoa; phylum Arthropoda; class Arachnida; order Araneae; family Heptathelidae; genus Ryuthela; species Ryuthela nishihirai. Next base: position 36,470,537 of record JAWZYU010000022.1, read on the forward strand.
TGAGATATTGGTTTATTTGATTGAGATCTTTATCTGCAAAATATTAAAACTTCCATAACTCATAAAATACTGAACGAATATTGTTGAAAATTGAGATATTGGTTTATTTGATTGAGATCTTTATCTGCAAAATATTGAAACTTCCATAACTCATTAAATACTGAACGAATATTGTTGAAAATTGAGATATTGGTTTATTTGATTGAGATCTTTATCTGCAAAATATTGAAACTTCCATAACTCATTAAATACTGAACGAATATTGTTGAAAATTGAGATATTGATTTATTTGATTAAGCTCTTTATCTGCAATCACATTTTTTCAAAAAAAAAAAAAACTTATTTTAGAAGCTTTGACGTTAGCTTCCCATTGACTTAACATAGGGATGTTCCTTAATATATGGAAACCAGTGTAGTTTAAGCCTATTATAGTGATTGCAAAACATGATTCAATCAAGTTCAGCTGTAAAATACTCTAATCGTTATAACAAGAATTAATGTCTTAATTTCTTCAAACCAATTTTTTTTAATCTCCTGTTTTTAATGAAAATAATTTATAGTTCATGATTAGGGTTCTTGAACTAGTGCCGAGCGCACTTCGCGGTTGCAAGTACTTTTCTAGTTGTACGAGAATAAGAACTTCAATGTGTGTTTGTGTTGCGTTCTGTTTTAAACATTACCCAATGAAAGATCATTAATCAGAAAATGAAAGCCTCTCTAACCCTAGGACGCCTTCTTAGGGGAAAACGTTTTCACAGCACCAATCTGTTGTCGCCTCCTTAAGAGAAGACGTTTTCTGATAAATTTTAATGACTGACACTAACTCAGGTTTATGAGAAACAATAATAAAAACTGTTAATCAGAAAAAATAATATAAAAGTACAAGCAGAGAATAAATAATGTTAGAACCCGAAATAATTGATATTAACTTTAAAACTCTTACAGCTAAAGCATTGATGAGTTGGGTTGTTTTACCTCTGAGCGGCACTTTTTTGCACACCGTGGGCTAAATGGCCAGGTCACGTGGACCCTGAAGGCTCAGAGAAGGTTGGGGGAGGGGACCCACTGGAACAGCTGTTGGGAGACAGATGGTAGCCTCCCGTCAAGGCCATCCAGCGTGTTCTTTAACGTTGGGTTGTTTTACCTCTGAGCGGCACTTTTTTGCACACCATGGGCTAAATGGCCAGGTCACATGGACCCCGAATGTTGAGAGAAGGTTGGGGGAGGGGACCCACTGGAACAGCTGTAGGGAGACAGATAGTAGCCTCCCGTCAAGGCCATCCAGCGTGTTCTTTAACGTACACAGGGTATGGATCTCCCGCACACGGGGCCACGGCTTAACGTCCCATCCGGACCTTTCCAAGCCCATCGGTGTCCCCTACTGACCGTGGGCAGGGCGGGTAATTTTGCGGAGATAAATCTCAACGCTGACCAAGCTGGGACTCGAACCTGGGAACTACAGATTACGAGCCTGGCGCGCTACCGACTGAGCCACCCCCTCCCCTAAAGCATTGATGAAACCCCTTTTAAGCTTAAAAGCAAACTTTAACGATAACAACTTTTGTATCAAAGGAAGGATAATAAAACGTACCGTTTCTAATACGTATCATCTTGAGTTCGTCTAGTCCCCTCCCACCCACGCCGAAGTGACTCCTGTCACCTCGGCGTGGGGGGGAGGGGGTCATAACCTAATAGCGAACTTCTGCCGAAGTAGGGGGAAGACAGACAGCTACCTCGAACTGGAATTGATACGGGGATGGACTTTCACATAAGTACTCTCTCCTCGGGTTGGGTTATTGATTACGAGAAGGATAGCGGTTGCATTATCCGTTACTCTTGCAAGTGGGAGTTTGCTCTTCGCTAATCAGACGATGAGAAATCTTAAACTCTGTCTCTCTGCATCGGCTTTCAAAAGGTCCTTCATTGTCATTGTCTAATTGCACCGTTCAGGGCCAAGCAGATATGTCCTTGATGCATTAAACTATTGTCGAAGTCGATTTGTGCACCAATCTCTCTCAAATTCAACCCTTATCATGTGTTTCAAAAATTATCATTTGTTTCTAACTCAAGTCAACCCTTATCTTTTATTCACTTCCTTACACATTTTAGGGATAAATTTCCTTTAGACAAAACGCAGGATAGAGTTTGAAACTCAATGTAGAACAGTAGTACAGTCGCTCAAAAAATTATCCGAACACTGTGGCTGATTATAGAAATCAGAAAAAATATCTGGCAACGACTTTTTTAGAAATTAGTGATCTGGCAACCACGTGTACTGTGCACGAAGGTTGCCAGATCACTAATTTGTAAAAAAAGTCGTTGCCAGATATTTTTTTCTGATTTCTATAATCAGCCATAGTGTTCGGAGAATTTTTTGGGCGAATAAATGAATAAAGCGAATAAAGCCATAATGGGGGAGAGATGAAAAATAATCGCTACCGAAAAATAATCCCTTTTCTAAACAAAAATTTCATAAAATGTCACTATGGTTGATTAAAGATTTCAGAAAAAAGTATCTGGCAACGATTTTTTTTTCGAATTCTTTAATCAACCATTGTGTTCGGATAATTTTTTGAGCACTGTACCCATAATGGGGGAGAACTGAAAATAATCGCTACCAGAAAAAAATCCCTATTCCAAACAAAAATTTCATAAAATGTCACTATGGTTGATTAAAGATTTCAGAAAAAAGTATCTGGCAACGATTTTTTTTTCGAATTCTTTAATCAACCATTGTGTTCGGATAATTTTTGAGCACTGTACCCATAATGGGGGAGAACTGAAAATAATCGCTACCAGAAAAAAATCCCTATTCCAAACAAAAATTTCATAAAATGTCACTATGGTTGATTAAAGATTTCAGAAAAAAGTATCTGGCAACGATTTTTTTTTCGAATTCTTTAATCAACCATTGTGTTGGATACGTTTTTGAGCACTGTATCCATAATGGGGGAGAACTGAAAATAATCGCTACCGGAAAATAATCCCTTTTCTAAACAAAAATTTCATAAAATGTCACTATGGTTGATTAAAGATTTCAGAGAAAAGTATCTGGCAAACGATTTTTTTTCCGAATTCTTTAATCAACCATTGTGTTCGGATACTTTTTTGAGCACTGTACCCATAATGAGGGAGAACTGAAAATAATCGCTACCGGAAAATAATCTCTTTTCTAAACAAAAATTTTATAAAATGCAAGTTTTATAAATGTCTGAGATAGAACAACACATTGTTCAATTTCAAGAGGAAACCAAATGGTTTCGACTTATCGAAAGAAATGCAACTTACCTTAGAAAATAAATTCGGTCGCAAACGCGTTGATTAGCGGAACATAATCACTTTTCCAAAACCAAAATTTTATAAAATGCCAGGTATCAGCAGAACACGTTGCTCTGTTTGAAGAGGAAAAAAAATGATTTCGTGTTATGGGCAGCGTTCGTTCTCTTTATGCTAATAACTCCGTAGGTCAGAACACAATGGCTTTCCAAACTTTTGAGACTCTCCTCGTCGTGACAACAGGATCGAAATGATGCCGCTGCTGCCACAGTTCAAACAGCAAACGCTATCAACCCTCAATCATCTGAGTTTTCGAAGTGAAATCTGGAGATGGAGGCGCCAGACGCTGATAACAATGAGCACTCTCACCAGGGGGAGTCATTACAGTGCTCGCACAATCTTAAGACAAATAGGATCTTTGGCACTATTTATTTGTATCATGTGAGCGTAAAATGCCAGTTGAATGAAATGTGTTTACGGAACTTAAGAATAAAAAAATGTTATTTCAATATGAGCCGTTCAAAAAAAGTTAATAATCAGTAGAACCTTAGGGGCGGCGGTGGCTCAGTCGGTAGCGCGCCAGGCTCGTGATCTGTAGTTCTCAGGTTCGAGTTCCCGCTGGGTCAGCGTTGAGATTTATCTCCGCAAAATTCTCCGCCCTGCCCACGGTCAGTAGGGGTCACTGATAGGCTTGGAAAGACCGCCGTCCGTCGGATGGGACGCTAAGCCGTGGCCCCGTGTGCGGGAGAGCCATACCCTGTGCACGTTAAAGAACACGCTGGATGGCCTTGACGGGAGGCTACCAACTGTCTCCCAACAGCTGTTCCAGTGGGTCCCCTCCCCCAACCTTCTCTCAACCTTCGGTGTCCGTGTGACCTGGCCATTTAGCCCATGGTGTGCAAAAAAGTGCTGCTCAGAGGTAAAACAACCCAACCCAAATCCGTAGAACCTTATAGACCTTATGCAAAAAATGTAAACAAAACTTATGCTTGCTAATTATACAGACAGCTTATCTTGAACGTTATATGAAAAGAATGGATATAAAAACTTTAAATATATCACGACATGAGTTTTAAGTCTTGTTAGGGGGGGGGGGTATTAATTTATTTTTACTCCCTCTAAGATAAGTATTGATTTTTGCATATCAATTATTTTTAAGTGTACATTGCGTTATTTTTTTAAACGTCTATTGGCCGTGATATTTAATTTCTATCTGAACAAAATAGCTTACTTGACAGTCAAAATGAAGCCAACTATCTTTAATGACATAAATGAAACAGTTTAATGATGAGATGACGTTACAATACCGAGGAGGTGTATGCAGATCATCAACATATCATTCCTCTCCTGAACTAGGGCTCGTGCGTGCCCTTACAATTTAAATGCACTACTCTTTTATAAAACTAATTAGAAGTCATCCGAACCTGCGTCGGAGCTATGGCAAATGAATCTTTTCTAAGCACAGGTCTGATTTAACAACTGATGCACCAACTTTCTGATTTATAAGGTAAACACGATCGTTTCCTTCCTCTTATTTCGATCATTTCCTTCCTCTTATTTCGATCGTTTCCTTCCTCTTATTTCGATTGTTCCTTTCCATAAATTGCAAAAGAATTCTAAGTATGTCCGTATAAAACCAAAATTCCCTGAATAGTGTTGAATCCCGTGATGTTTACACTTAAACTTGCTTTGTTTGTTCACGTTGTTCACTTCAAATTATGGTTTTAATAAATAAATAAATATTCCCTCAAGCAGCTGCTTGCCACAGAGGTCTGATAGGAGTCTTTCAGTTTATACACCATAGTGTCTGTGAGGAAGGCGAGATCTCAGCAGTTTGTGGTTTTACACTGTATTAAAAAAGAATACAAAATCAGAGTTTCTAGAATGCGTTAAATTGCTCAAATCGGCTGAAAACTATATTTGCAAACAACTATAGCAAAGCAAATGCAATTATTCATCTGAAAAGAATTATTGCTGACGCGGCGGGAATCGAACCCGCAACTCTCTAGATACATGCCATCACTCTACCAGTTTCTACAATTTAACATGCCAGATTGCTCTATCAGTTTTAATGGTAGAGTGCTCTGACAACGCCCCAACATATTTCAAAGTTACCTTGATTTTCCCAACTCTCCTTAATTTTAGAGGAACTATACCAATTTTCACAACTCACCTGTATTTTACTAAGTGGATTCAAATTTTGCCAACTTAATTAAATTTTGCCAACTCGCTATAATTTTACAGAAAAAATCTCAATTTTTTTCATCTACTGAACTTTACCAAGTCATTTCGAATTTTGCTAACTTCCATAGATTTTGTCAAGTTGCCTCGATTTTGTCAACTTCCCTAGATTTGCCGAACTCCCCAAAATTTTACAGAAAAAAACTCGATTTTTACATCTCACCTCAGTTTTACCAACTCACTTCCAATTTTCCCAATTTCCTTAGATTTTGGCAAATCGCCATAATTTGCAGAAAAAATCTCAATTTTCGCATCTCACCTCACTTTTACCAAGTCATTTCTAATTTTGCCAACTGCCCTAGATTTTGTCAACTTCCCTTTACTTTAAATAAAAAATAAATCTCAATTTACACAACTCACCTGCATTTTATCAAGTCACTTCGAATTTTGCGAATTCTGATTTACTTTGGAGCGCATATCTACTTATTCCTTAAAAAAATTCTTCTTAAGAAGATAATCTGCCGTTAAATAATATATTTTCCCGCGGTGTACGAGGCGGGGGTGGCTCAGTCGGTAGCGCGCCAGGCTCGTAATCTGTAGTTCCCAGGTTCGAGTCCCCGCTGGGTCAGCGTTGAGATTTATCTCCGCAAAATTCTCCGCCCTGCCCACGGTCAGTAGGGGTTACTGATGGGCTTGGAAAGGCCGCCGTCCGTCGGATGGGACGTTAAGCCGTGGCCCCGTGTGCGGGAGAGCCATACCCTGTGCACGTTAATTTTGGCCTCCCGTTAAGGCTGGATGGCCTTGACGGGAGGCTACTATCTGTCTCCCAACAGCTGTTCCAGTGGGTCCCCTCCCCCAACCTTCTCTGAGCCTTCGGGGTCCATGTGACCTGGCCATTTAGCCCATGGTGAGCAAAAAAGTGCCGCTCAGAGGTAAAACAACCCAACTCTCGGTGTACTGATAGGCCGCGCAGCATCTGCGCTGGAGGGGGAAGGTCTCTGCAAAAAAGTTATATATTTACACCGTATGATTAACTTTCGCATTAAGCGTTTTAAATGTGTTTTAGTAAAGTATACTGATCAAAGGGACCTGATTTCGAGCCCCAAATAAGGCATGTGTGTTTATATTCTTTCTGCTGAGATCCCGCCTTCCTCACAGATCGTCTCTATGGCGAATTAAACTGGCAGGCTCCTGTCGGAGCTCTGTGGGAAGCAATTGTCTCGGGGAATATTGATTTATTATTTATTTATAAAATTAAGGAAATATTTCGAACTGAAACAGAAACCTTTGTATTTCATACAATAAAGTGTAGTAATTTTGTTTTTTACGTAAAATATCTGTCTTAAAAATTTAAATTATTAAAAATTGCAGAAAATATGAAAACAAAGATAGTAATATGAAAATCCTTATGGAATTTCGATACTTGAAAGCTAATTGTTAGCGTTCTCCACTCCCTCGAAGACATTTCTAGCGAGGAGGTCCAGAGATTATCTGGTACAGTCGCTCAAAAAAGTATCCAAACACTAGGGTTGATTACAGAAAAAAAAAGTATCTGGCAGAAATTTTCTTAGAAATTAGTGATCTCGCAACCTTCGTGTCACGTACACGAAGGTTGTCAGATCACTAATTTCTAAAAGAAACGTTGCCAGATATTTTTTCTGAATTCTGTAATCAACCCTAGTGTTCGGATTTTTTTTGAGCGACTGTACACGAAGGTTGCCAGATCACTAATTTCTAAAAAAATCGTTATCAGATGTTTTTTCTGAATTATGTAATCAACCTTAGTGTTCGGATACTTTTTTTGACACGAAGGTTGCCAGATCACTAATTTCTAAAAAAAAATTCGTTGCCAGATGCTTTTTCCTGAATTCTGTAATCAACCCTAGTGTTTGGATTTTTTTTTTGAGCGACTGTACACGAAGGTTGCCAGATCACTAATTTCTAAAAAAATCGTCACCAGATGTTTTTTCTGAATTATGTAATCAACCCTAGTGTTCGGATACTTTTTTTGACACGAAGGTTGCCAGATCACTAATTTCTAAAAAAAATCGTTGCCAGATACTTTTTTCTGAATTATGTAATCAACCCTAGTGTTCGGATACTTTTTTTTTACATGAAGGTTGCCAAATCACTAATTTCTAAAAGAAATCGTTGCTAGATATATATACATATATTTCTGAATTCTGTAATCAACCCTAGTGTTCGGACCCTTTTTTGAGCGACTGTACACCATTGCTAGTAGTTATTCTAGCTCTATAGCTTAGATTGGACGGAACAATTGAGCAAATAAGTTTCCATATCTATTGAGCAAATAAGTTTCCGTATTTTGAAATTTAACTGTTTTACTGAAAATAAGGTTTAAAAGTTTTTTCCCAAATTCTAGATCAGTTTTTCTTCTAGGAGAAATTAAATCATCTAAACTGATCAATACCAAAGTTTGAGAAAATTATTTCTTAATGTTTTTAATAATTAAATGCAATGTTTTTGTAGCGGTCTCATTATTAAATGTACCGATAGTTAAAAAGTTACGCATACTGACAAAAAGGTTTGTCGCAAAAAAAAAAGATACATTTTGTTCATTTCGGTAAACTAGGGCTGGGATGTTTTACCTCTGAGCTGCACTTTTTATTGCAAAGAATGCGCTAAATGGCCAAGTCATAAGGACCCTGAGAGAGGAGGTTGGTGGGATGGGTACCCATTGGAGCAGCTGTTAGAAGACAGATGGAAGCCTCCCGTCAAGGTTATCCCACGTGTTCTATAGCATGCACAGGATATGGCTCTCCTACACATGAAACCACGGTTAACCTCCCATCCTACGGACGGTGACCTTTCCGAGCCCATCAGTGTCCCCTACTGACCGAGGGTAAGACGGGGAGAAATCTTAACGTTTGCCCAGTAGGGACTCGAACCTGGGAACTGGAGTCACTAAGGCTAGAGAAGTCCTGGGAAAGTGTTTTAGCTGAACGGCCGTATAGAAAATCGAAATGGAATTGCGGCAGTCAAAAAAATATAGCGTATAATCAACGCAAAAAAAAACTAAATATAAACAATGTAATTATATTAATTATTTTAATCAGAAATCATCTCCCCGAAGTTAGATTTCTTGTCCAATCTCTGTTCTTTATCTCTTTCATGAATTTAATTTATTTGCAATCAGTAACTCGAGGGTCGCACAAAACGAGGTGGCTGGCCACAGTTTACCAAGGTCTGGGCTAGAGAATCGCCCATACATTGCGAAACACCTCGAAAAGAGGAAGTTAGTGATGTACAGTCGCTCAAAAAAGTATCCGAAAGCTATGGTTGATTACAAAATTCAGAAAAAATATCTGGCAACGATTTTTTTAGAAATTAGTGATCTGGCAACCTTCGTGTCACGTGATTACAGAATTCAGGAAAAATATCTGGAGCGTGTACAGCAACTGTACACGCTCCATTTACCGTTCACAGCAAACTGGAGCGTGTGCAGTTACTACACACGCTCCAGTTTGCTGTGAACGGTAACTGCACACGCTCAATATTTTCCTGAGTGAGCCCACACGATCTAGTATCAAAATAATATAACCACCTACAGTCGCTCAAAAAAATATCCGAACACTACGGTTGATTACAGAATTCAGAAAAACTATCTGGAGAGATTACTGATCTGGCAACCTTCGTGTCACGTGACACGAAGGTTGCCAGATCAGTAATCTCTAAAAAAATCGTTGCCAGATAGTTTTTCTGAATTCTGTAATCAACCGTAGCGTTCGGATACTTTTTTGAGCGACTGTACAAGAGGGAGAATAGGGTCGAAGTGGTAATCATGCAACGCTAATTAAATAATTACAATCTGTAAAGCCTACGAAACATGCCAAAAAAACAATACTTTGAAACATAAAGTTGGGAATAAACATTTCCATAGTATGAACCACAAACCCTGACATTTGATTAATACCATCATTTATTCCAATACCCAGGGAGATTCAAATATATGTCAATGAAAAGGGGCTGGAATCGTATTTAAAATATATTTGAATTTGTAAAAAGAATGGGTTTCATACGGATCCATAAAAAAAAATTATGGCATGTACGTGTTAACACTATTCGTATTTTTAATATGCATATAAACATCTACTAAAAAAACTTTGATAAAATGTTTTACGTATTATTTCAGATCAATTAACCTTTCAGAATTTCGGTTTTTGATGGCGAAGTTCATGGTCTGTTCTTATCAGTATGTTGTCATAGGGCACTGTGTGACACGAAGGTTCACAGATTGGACTCTAGTACTTCTGTTTGTCTCTTTGCATTATCTGGCAAGACTATGATTTCAGAAAAATTTTACCTCGTTAATTACGGGAAGTAAGGAGTTTATCGCTGGTCGGTCCAAGAGTCATACAACATCGTGTTTTTATCACTAGGTTGGCGTGTAAGGCTCTTCTTGCAAACTGAATTGTTTGCAGGAGTTCTAATTCTACGCATATCACCACAAAACCTTTTAGCGAGAGATGTTTGTTATTAGCATTATTTAATTTCATAGCGAAAGTCACAGTTCAACTATGTGATAATTCCTAATGTGGGGGAACACTGCCTGAAGTTCTTGAGTTCATGACTATCAGCTGAATGAGAACTCCAAGTTCAGTTGACAAAAACTAAGATAGGTTAAAATTACATCTTTTCTAAACGACCTTTGAAAGGAAGATCCGAACACTTCCCGCCACGGACCAAGGACCGTGTGATGAAATTCGGTCATAATTTAAGCAAGATAGGCTTTTAAATACTGTAAACAAATTCGACTACCGTTGAATTAACACAAGAACCTTCTATAAGTTGGCAGAGAAGTATGATGTTGGAAAAATGCATTGATTTGCGATATATAGGACAGAAAAGAATCCTAGAAGCTACTGCTAGCTTTTACAGGCCTTCTCATACAAGGACATGCCCTACTACGACTGAAGTCACTGCTGACCACTGCCTCAGTTAGAGCTAACACAACACACAAAGTTTGCCTTGCTGGAACAGTCGTTAGCTGCCTAACCACTATGCCAGTTAAGGCATAACGTACGTATTTATTAAGATATTCATACGCATTTATTAAGATTAGAAAATAGTTAAGTGGAAAAGGTTTCAAAGTGGACACTGAAAATATACTCTTGTTTCCAACCAGATTTTAGTTATTTCTAATATTTTACTTGAAAAATTAAAAACTGAATTTATGCGAGATAGTAATTTAAAACGTTCACGAATTTGTGTCCTCGTTGAATTAACATAGGAAGGTGCTATAATTTGGGAAAACGTGATTGTGAAGAATGATATTACTTACGGAAAATACATTCAGTTGCATTCATTAAGAGCATAAACTGATTCCACGCTAAGACTTTAAACAGGAGACTGAAAACATCTTCTTTTATAACAGATTTCAATTTGCTTAGAAAATTAAGGTTAATAATTTATGTAAGCTACTGAAAATTTATGTGATTATGTTATAAACTTATGTGAATTTAAAAATTTATGTGAGCTACTTGAAACGTACAGATGGAATCACTCATTTTCCGTCAGAATCTGCTATGAGTTCAAAAACAGATTCGGGAAGATTTTTTTTTTCATACAAAAAAAATTCAGTTTTATTCATTAAGAACTTAAACTGATTTCATGGTAAAGGAGAAACCGAAAAGATGTTCTTATTTCATACCAAATTTTAAATTACTAAAAAATATAACAACAGAACTTTGGTTTGAAACGTTCAGAAAAGAATGGTTGGAGAAAATCTAATTAGCATTGACTGGTATCTGCAATAAGTTTGCGAAAACAGAATCGGGACGAATGATATTTCGTGCAGTACATTCAGTAACAACTATAAAGACCCCAGAACTGTCTAGTGGTGATACAAAATACTGAAAGTGTGTTTTTAATTCAAAATGAAATTCATTTTAGTTACAGAGAAATTTCACCACTTTAGCAGTAACATTCATATAAGAAATCACCTGTAATTGTCTCTGACATTAACAGTGAAGTGATATCGTGCTTAAAGACTCAGTTTGGGATCCAAACTAATGCACGAACAGTTAGGTATGAAAAGTCGGTCATCTGTGGAATGCGATATCTCCCTCCACTAACAGATTTTAGAACTGGTCAGTAGGAGATTAATGGGGGTTCTGGAACAGTGGCGAATCAATGTTAATCCTGAGGAATTCGCTACCCATCTGTTGCAAAGCGGTGGCGAATCAATGTTAATCCTGAGGAATTCGCTACCATTGTGTTGCAAAGCGGTGGCGAATTATTGTGGCCCTAAGGGACCTGGGTTCGAGTCCCGGGTAATTGCATGGATGTTCGTGTTGTTTTCTGCTGAGGTCCTGCCATCCTCTCAGACCTTCTACTCTGGCATATAAACTGACAGGCTCCTGTCAGACCTCTGTGGCAAGCAGCTGCTTGAGAGGGTATTTTTTTATATTTTTTTTTTATATAAGCCAGAACTCTACGTCTGTAGGCTCAAGTTAGTCAATGTCGAACCATATAGCCTAGCTGCCGTGGGGGTTTGAAGCTGAAATTATGTTCAATTAAATTGCGAGTAACTTTTGGCATATGGCAGCAGGCGAAAAACCCACTTCACCTGCACTTAAGCGACGAGGCTAATCCTAAAGGAGATTTCAAAGCAAGAAGTAAAGAATAATTAAAGGTCCACGAATATTTCTAAGTGTTTCCGCAAACTACTAGAGTACAGCCCACTCTTTATGGGAAAAAAAAAACTATGAACACTTCATCTCCGCTTTTCATTATACGACGTATTTCTCCACTACCCCACGGCTCGTTTGTGGTTGAAGTGTTTAAGGTGAATGACCTAGATGATGGTGAAAAAGGAATATATTTTTACGAAAACGGTTATTAATTTTTATTCCAGCATTTGTAAATTGCAAATATTTTAACTTAGAAATAAATTTATAACCACTTCGCAAAAATTCAACTCTTATCCGCCAATCCTGTGTGTGCACAGAACCATGTTTTATTGACGGACGTCGCAATAAACGCTCAGAGAAATAAATGATTTCAAAAGTTCCAATTATCGAGCTCACACTACTTGCTCTGAAGGATGCCGATTTTTTTTATTACGCTCCTGTTGTGTTTACAAAATATATTCATGATGGACTGTATTGAAGAACTTCGTTTATTCATCTCGCACTTCCTTCATGTTTTTCCTTCATGCCAGAAAAGGATGTTTTGAAACATTATTTTTACAATCTATGAACTAAAAAGTCATGCAATAATGTGCAAAATAAACATTATTCCAAACTGGGGATCACACGCCTTGCTCTGAATGCTAATCATCGGCGCATTCCGAGGATACTGGGAGGAAAATTTTTTTCCAATTTGTGAACCACAAAGTTCTGACAGCTGATTAATAAATATAAATACCTCCTCAAGCAGCTGCTTGCCACAGAGGTCTGACAGGAGCCTGTCAGTTTATATGCCATAGTAGAAGATCTGAGAGGATGGCAGGACCTCAGCAGAAAAACGACACACACAACCATGCCTTACCCGGGGCTCGAACCCAGATCCCTTAGATCAGTAGCCAAGCGTGCTAACCACTCGGCCAGGGGACGGCTATCTGATTAATGCCATAAGTTATTTCAATATCGGCCCTGTTTACAAAGCACCACATTTTATTGATGGAAATGCAATGCTACCAAACAGACGAGAAAAAATATTTTCAAACATTATTTTTTTCCAAATTAGAAATTACACTCTTTGCTCTGAATAATTAAAGGCGTAATTTCTTTGGGAAAAACAGTTTCATACTATGAACTACGAAGCCCATCCGACCATTTATTTGGTAAAAACTATTTCTTGGAGATTAACATTTTCATACTATGAACCACAAAGCACTTCCAACCATTTATTTCAATACCTAGGAAAAAAGAGATATTCGCCACTTCAATAAAAAGGAGCCACAACTCATGTTTGAAATATATCAGAAGTCATTTTTTTTGGAAGAAAAGTATCGGTTCCATGCTGATCTGAGGAAAATATTATGATATGTAAGCTTTAAATGTTAATCGTATTATGTCTCTGAGAATTGCAGTGAATTGATATCTACTTAAAAACTTGCAGTTTGAGGTCTACAATAGCAATATCGAAGACTAAATGCTTGGGTTGGGTTGTTTTACCTCTGAGCGGCACTTTTTTTGCACACCATGGGCTAAATGGCCAGGTCACATGGACCCCGAAGGCTCAGAGAAGGTTGGGGGAGGGGACCCACTAGAACAGCTGTTGGGAGACAGATGGTAGCCTCCCGTCAAGGCCATCCAGCGTGTTCTTTAACGTGCACAGGGTATGGCTCTCCCGCACACGGGGCCACGGTTTAACGTCCCATCCGACGGACTGCGGCCTTTCCAAGCCCATCGGTGTTTCCTACTGACAGTGGGCAGGGCGGTGAATTTTTGCGGAGATAAACCTTAACTCTCACCCAGCTGGGACTCGAACCTGAGAACTACAGATTACGAGCCTGGTGCGCTACCGACTGACCCACCCCCGCCCCCTACTGAGGTGGAAGACAGACTAAGCGAAACATAAAAATAACAGAAAGTATACTAAAATAAACGATAGAATAACACCAAATACCCTAGAATGGAACCCGAATAAAGTCAAATGTACAAGAATGACTGGCAGAATTGTTTCAGTACTGAAATGGGTAGTGAATAACTAGAAAGTATCCAAACGTAACTGCAATGGGTGGCAGAATATCTAGAAAAGCTCACAGAGTGCACCGGAATGTGTGTCGGAATTCCTTAAAAGTTATTAAATTATGCTGAAATGGACGGTACAGTGATTACAAAATCTCCAAATATACAGTGAAATGGACGTAATAGACGTATAGACTTAGTAGACGTAAAAATCTCGTAAAATATACAAGAATGGCTCACAGACTTTCGTAACAAACAGTGAATGGATAGCAGAACATCTGTAAAATCACGAAGTGTACACTGGAATGAATGACAGAGTATGTATTTCCAAAAATATGCTGGAATGGATATCGATATATCTTCAAAATATAACGGAATGGAGAATAAATATTCGTGAAATCGTTAAAAATACACTGTTCGACATTGAAAGATAACGACAATGGTGGTAATCCGGAGCCAATGATTAGAGGTGCAAGAAGGAATATGCATGGTATTGGTTTATGCTGGTGGAAGTCTTGCGAACGGTTAAGATTAGGTGGTTCCACTTGGAAATTGTTCAGCGAAGGCTGAAAATGCTTGGTAAATGCAGTTGGCAGGTTTTTCACCATTTGGATGCTTTTGAGAGAGGAAGAATTATAGGCCTATGAGAAGCTGGATGGACTACACGTCATGTCGCTGCCCATGTTCATCGGGATGCACGAACTGTTGGACGCTTTTGGGAACAGTGGCGAAATGAAGGTTCTGGCTTGCGTCACAGAGGGAGTGGTGCCGTCTGACAGACGTCAGCACGGCTCGATAAGCGCATTGTTCGACATTCTCGTTGGTCACCACAGAGCATTGCAGGCGATATCCGACGGGTTGTGTCAGCAGCCATGGACGTCCCCATAACGACCCAAAAGGCACACCTGCGCTCTAGGCAACTGTTACGTTTACTGCCATTGACTGCAAACTATCGCAGCGCTCATCTGGCTTGGTGCAGAAGTCGTGCGAACTGGAGTCACAAATGGAACACTGGTATGTTTTATGATGAATTCCGTTTCTGTCTGGGTGCTGACGATCGGCGGGTCCGTGTATGGGAACAACTTGGCGAGAGGACGGATCCAACTTTAGTTTGCGACGGTCACACCACCCATCAGCCAGGTATAATGGTATGGGGTGCTATTGGATATGACAGCAGGTCACCTCTTGTCCGCATCATGGGAACACTGACAGCTACACGAAACGTTAACATGGTCTGCAGCCCATTTTGTTACCATTCCTGGGAGGCATGCAGAAACCCATTTTCCAGCATGATAACGCCCATGTACACAATGCAAGAGTCTCCAGAGAACGTTAGGAACATGTTCAAGTATTGCCATGGCCAGCAAGATCTCCAGATTTATCCCCAATTGAAAATCTGCGGGACCACATTGAACGACGTGTGCAATCCTCTCACCGGCCGGCACAGAATCTCGATGAATCATGACAGCAAGTCAAAGCTGCCTCCCATCAAGGCCATCCAGCGTGTTCTTTAACGTGCACAGGGTATGGCTCTTCCGTATACGGGGCTACGGCTTAACGTCCCATCCGACGGACGGCGGTCTTTCCAAGCCCATCGGTGTCCCCTACTGACCGTGGCGGGGAGTTTTGCGGAGATAAATCTCAACGCTGACCCAGCTGGGACTCGAACCTGGGAACTACAGATTACGAGCCTGGCGCGCTACCGACTGAGCCTCCCCCCCGCCCCCAGAGAATTTGTGAAAGAATAAACTGCAAAGAACAATCACACAAAGTACAGAGAAATGATGGTTGAATATCTTCCAAATATAAAGGAATGAAAGGCACGCCAGATGCAAATACTCTCCATTGATACATAATTGCCTCAAAAAAAAAAAACAGAAAATATTCTGATGGAAAAAGTGTAAAGTGTAAAAAATGGGTAACAGTGAACTTCAGGATTGAAAGCATTATCGAAAAGAAAACCATCATGGATCCATTACATATTATACGAAAATTTGCAAACGATTTTCTGAAAAATGCCTAAATTGACTATATTCCTATAATTAAATTATCTAATGGAAATTTCGACTCCAAAGAATATTTTGAAGAGATGACGACTTAGCAACCTGAATTTCCGTCACTGGTAGGGAATTCATCATATTTAATTACTTGTCAAAAACTCCCTTTGATATTGAAATAATGTTCTAGCAAAAATAATAGTTCTTCTCAAAAGGGTATTCTATCTTCAAAGACACAAAGCTGAAGTTTCAGGAAAATTACTTCAACTATATTGTCCAACATTCTGCTCTGATGTGTCATCAACATAAAATTCTAAAAATTTACCAAATCCGACGATACGGGAGTCACAACACGGAAAAACTCTCACACCCTGAAGTAAAAAACTGACAATTACCGTTTTTTTAGCCCACCTTCGTCCACTTTTTGTCGCCTTTTCATTGTTTAGGAGACGTTTTTCCTTTCTTTGCCATTTTTTTTGCATCGGATTCTCGCCCTGACATCCCAATGACGCATCATAACCATCATCCGGGGTCCAACTGCACTTCCCCCACCAGCGTTGACTCTCGAAACTACCGTGAGAGTCAGCGAGGTGACGTCACCTGTACTACACAGGCGGTTGTTTTAAGCGCAATTCAGCGCGCATCGGAGATTTCATGAGGTTCTCGACGCTTGTGATATTCTCTCTTCAACCCACTAGCCTTTCTTTCTGTTTACCCCATCACCACGCTTTTTTATTTTTATTTTCAAACGGCCCTTTTAAAAGCCACCCAATTTTGATCAGTAATTCTTTATCGATATACAGGGTGATTCAAAACTTATCGTTCAAATTTCGTGGGGAGGTAGGGAATACATCAGGAAACCGATTTCACATAGGTATGTCCGCAAATGTACGCATGTGTATGTAGAGGGCGCTGTGTGTACCCAACCAGTGTACAGCTCGCCCGACCACTCCCGCTGTCATCAGTGTACGAGCTGACTTACTAGTGATAAGGTTGGGTTGTTTTACCTCTGAGCGGCACTTTTTTTGCACACCATGGGCTAAATGGCCACTAGTGATAAGATGAATCGTTTTACGCATCAAGAGATAGCGGATATGCATCTCGCATATGGGGCAGCTGGCGAAAGCGGCCGCTGAGCTAGGCAAGTTTACAAAGACCGATACCCCAACAGAAGAATACCGCAGCATCAAATGTTTGCACGTGTGCATCGCAATCTGCGAGAACGTGGTTCATTGCGCAGCAACATGCAGGATACGGGGAGAAGACGACTGACGCGGACTGTCAACGTCGCAGAACAAGTCCTACAGTCCATCGAAGATAATCCGAATACCAGCACATGAGCTATTGCTTAGCAGCTTGGGGTCTCTCAGTCAGCAGTGTTGCGGATACTGCACGAGGAACGTGTGCATCCTTACCATCTGCAAAGGGTGCAGTTACTGCATCCTGACGATTATCCGAAGCGTGTGGAATTTGCACAATGGTTCATGCAGAAAGGTGCCGTGGACCCAAGTTTTCCAGCTTCTGTCCTTTTTACAGATGAAGCTTCATTCACTCGTGAAGGTGTGTTCAATCAACACCACCTAGAGGAGAAGGCCGTACCACTGATTTGTGACGTCAGCATTACTAGACCGGACTACCGGCAGAATAGATTGAGAGATAGCTTATCCTTGTTAATAGAACTTCCCATTTAGATTTTGAATATTCACTAATAAATCATTAAAATAATTTGTTTTCATATAATTAAAAAAAAATCCCACTTTTTTCTAAATTTTTTTAGAGATAACTTTTTTTTGCTTTGATTAGTATTGATAAACCATTAATTACCGTTTCCGATTATACAGATAGCTTTAAATTATTATTTAGATAATAACACTCTTTAAATGTTCGGAAATTTCAAAACTTTTAACGAATTTTGCAAACGATCGATTAATGTATTGAACAAGTACTAAATTTTCATTCTTAAAGGATTCTAGAAGTGCGAAATATATTTAGAAAAAAACTACTTGTTACAAAATACCACAGATATCTATTTTTTTTTCACAAATATGTATGTATATATATATGAGGTCTAAGACATTATTTAATTAAAATAGTATGTTTCAATATTGCATATGTTAAGAAAAACAACCAACAAATTCCTCATTAAAAAAATACTTTTATTTACAATATGAGAAAACAAATATATATAGGATACACATTACAATGAAACAAATATTTCATTGTTTAATTTATTTTTAAGAAAATTGTGCAATTAAAACAGGAAAATTCACCAATCATATGGGAGAATTTTTAAGCAATATGAAGGAACTTAATATTGTGCAATACTATTTAAATGGAAAAGGAAAATTTTATGATATTCCCTTCATCCCAGTTGAACTCTTTTTTTTTAAATAGTTTAATAATGAAAGCTATTTTTAAAATGCATCACATTAATAAAAACTGTTTCTAGGACAACTATGACTTTTAAATAAAAAGAAAAGAAAAATTGCTTTCCCAAACTTTTTCACCCTAATGTATATTAAAACTAATTTCTTCACATAACATAGAAATTTTTATCCTTTTTGCTATCATAATAAACTTTAATAATAGAAAAAAAAATTCTGAAGAAACATGAAAGCAACATCTAAATACATGTGGTCAAAAGGTTTGAACAGATTCAAAATACAACAGAAATATAAAATACAATGTAAAGGTCACATTGAAATATCCATATACACTCAGTAATTATGAAACCTAATTCCATGTTATGTCAATGGAAAGCTAATTTCAAACCTTTGTAACTTTGAAAATGAGCTTTTATGAAAAAAAAATGAAATGAAGATCAATTAAAGATCTCAATCAAATTTATCTAAATCTATGTTCATTAAAAATCAAAGAATTATGAAAACTGGGATATTTAATATGAACAATGGCTGTTTTAAAATATTGATCTGGGAAGTAGTTGAAATAAGTTAATCTCAAAACAGTATCTAATATTAAATTTTATTAGCATAGCTTTAGCAGAAAATGTAACAATTATTTAAATTTTCACCAACTCTGCAGAATGCACATTATTGTTTAAGATGTTGATATATAATAAAATACCCCTTCAAACAGCTGCTTACAACAGAGGTCTGACATGAGCCTGTAAGTTTATATGCCATAGTAGGTCTGTGAGGATGGCGGAAACCTGGCAAAGAAACAACACGAACAACCATGCCTTACCTAGGGCTCGAACCCAGGTTAGTAACCAAGTGAAGCCTCTTTAAATACTAAATGAATATATTATTGGAATATAGAAAATTAAGATAGATTTTTAACTTATATATATTCAGTCATATTTTCCCATGAAATGTTTATTTTAGAAATTACAGAGCTTTGAAATCATCATTCCATTGACATAACATGGGATTGGGTGGTCATAATTAACAGAGTGTATATGGGGTAGTTTCATGGCAGCAAACACAGACTTTTATAACACAGAATTGAAAATATTTATGATAATACATTTGTACATACATGTAGTAAGAAAAGATTTAACTTGTAAAATTTGCAGCTAATATAATTAGTAGAATTGTAGCATCATCAGCAACTCAGATTTAATGACATTGCAAAACTTGAATTAAGTAAAAATAAAGTACTACAAGCAATATATATCAACTATTGAACATTTTACTAACATTGAATAGATAGAATTAGCATCTAAAATTTTCTTATATTTTTATAGAGGTCAAGCTGTTTCAAATGATTCAGTATACTCCAAATGTGCAAATTAAATTGAAGAATTAAAAAAATATCTAGATGTCATTTACATAAAGGTTGATGAAGGGGCAAAAATAAACTACACCAGTAGGTTCTTAATGGGATTCCTTCCCAAAGGCAAGTCAATAAAATAACTTTAAATTTGTATGGTGTCAAAAATATACAGAACAGAAAAAAATGTTTTGCTATTTTGTAAAGAGCATATACTTAACATGCCTGGAAACATATTAAATAAAAACATTATTCTAATCTTGACCTTCTGCAGAGTTTTTTAAACCTTAAGTCATTAACTATTATGCATATCTTAACTGCCATATCTGGTGAAGATACTTTCGAATGCTAAGAGCAACAGGGTATTTTCCCTTTATAAACAGATATTCTTACATTAAAATTTTAATATTACTTTAACTCACTATCAGTGTAAAACCAATTATTAACAAAGAACTTGGAAGAAGAAAATGTGTATCAGAACCAGTACAAGGTTTCTAATAACATAGTCAATCATCTCCCTCCAAGCAGAAACTGACATCCCCCAATGATACAGAAAACCTTATTGATCTGTTGATCAGGCTAGTTCATAGGCATATCAAATACCCATTGACAATCACTATTAGAAATTTAAAAAATCCTACATTTGCAAGGCAGAAGAAGCCACAAGATATGCATATATATTAAAGAAAATCAAGGAATAAATTAACTTCCTAAATCTCCCATGGCTTTTACAAAAACCAAAGATTGACACTTAAGTTTTCTGCTTATAATGTTCTCAATTTAAAGTAATGAAGGAAAAATAATATTCAGAAAATTCTATTTGCAGTTTAATGAGTTTCAGTTGATCATTTTATCCAGAAACTGGTGGTATATGTTCCAACAGAAAATTATAAATTTCATACCCCACTAAATACATGTATAACATAAGCAATGAAATGGATTGGAAAGAAAACCATATACTGTCACATACTGCATCGGTACTGAATAGCTGTCCAAACAAAAGCATCCACCCCAAGTATTTGATACATTGATAAAAAAATTTAAAGACAACCAAAAATATAATTTATCTTCAGGGGTCCAGCCATAAGAGTATAGTGGGAAGTGAAAATGTTGTGGAATTGGCAAAAGATCACTCAAAAGTAATACTAAACACAATATTAAGAAAAAACCTACTGACAAGTGCAGGTAGAGATTCCCTTTGATCATAGATTTAGCCACAAAAGACATGAAATCAGTAAAATAAAAATGAAATAAATCTAGTAGACCCTGTACAGTAGCAAAATATAGTTAAAGGAACTGAAAATAGCTATTGCAGCTTGCATGCAATAAAATTTCCACTAAAATATTGCAAAATATTTGACAATAAAGTTAATCAGTTTTTGTCTAAAAAACAATGGTTGAAACAATAGCACACCATTCCAAAGGGGTTTCCACCAATGTATTTATAGGGCTATGATTATTTGAGTCAAAAAAAACAATACTCATTAAATATACTATAAAATATATGGTGCAGTGATTTTTATTCCTATTTCATAAACAATCAAAGGTTATTTCACCTAAAGTGTCATAATGATTAGTAACTATGCACTGTCATAAAAGGTAAACTTTCTGTTACTTCAAACTGACTGAGGTAGTGGTCAGCAATGATTTCAGTTTTGGGCATAATATTTTTTTTAAAGTGTATTTGTGGATGCTTTAAAAGTAGTTGAACAGTATGCCCATTAACATACTGGTCATATAGCAAACATTCCCTCTCCATCAGTATATGGATACTTTAGAGGTCAGGAAGCTTTCTCCCAGTTTTCATGTCAAACATGCTGGTTTCTCTTTCAACATCAGATGGTGCAAAGTGGAGTTCACACACCTATGTATGCAAAAGAAATATTGAGAATATGTACAAAAAAACCTCTGATGAATGATAAACATTAAAACAAAAATCCAAACACCAGGAATACTGTTCACCATACACTAAAAAATTTTATTCAGAACTGAAGACTTTTTACCTTCGAAAGTAAAAGCTATAATTGTATTCAAAACAATTCTATAATCAGTGTATTTTCTAAGATTTCAATAAAAATCCATGGTTAAAAGAATGAATTCTCCCAAGGAATGCACCTATTCTACCAGTAAGCTGGTTTTTCTCAATATTTATAGCACTTCTTTTATCATATATAGTTCACCTTGAAAGCTAATGCTAACCATCTAATAGCATTCCACTGCTAGTACTAACCATAAAGTGCTTTTGGTAATGCCACTATAAGGTGATAATGTAAAATAAAATGCGAAAAATCATACTGAGCTGAAAATCATTTAAAACAACACTCTTATGAATGAACGTTTAAAGGTTTGAAATATTCCTGTCCAGGAATTGAGCCTGAAAACAACTCCAGTAATAAGTTTATTGTTTCAGACAATTTCCTCTTACTGTAATTTTCAGTTTATTAGTCATAAATTTGTTTATATAGACAGTACCTGGTATTATACTAATGCTGAAAGGTATTAGGAATTGATTGGTCAGGAAGTTTACTGTTGTCGACAGTTTCTACAATAAACTTTTACCATTACATATCAGTAAAATTAAAATACCTCAAATTTTTGTGATAATTTTTGGATTTCTTCATTTGTAAAATCCAAACCAGTGGTCAGTACAGAGGATAAACTTTGACATTAACTCGAAAACAATATTGTATGCATTTGTGGTGTTTAACATATTTATATTCACATAATAGGTGAAATGACAGATATCCCCTCAAATATTCTCTAATATGATTATAGAATACATTTGTAACAAAATTAAAACAAAACCTGCAATCACATGCAGTAAAGATATGACAGTAGACTGTTATACCTTTATTATAATATACCTGACTTATCTCATTTTACAATGAGAGTGATTGGAAATATATGCACTTTTAATTACTCCTTTGAAAGTAAAAAAATTCTTTAACTTTACTATTAAATCCTTTTCAAAATATCCTTTCATTTATTAATCCATATGTACACTAGATGTAGCCCACCCATTCTTTAATATCCACTATAACTTGACCTGATTTCAGAGATATAATTATGCAGATTAATTTAATGCTGAAAGTTATTAGGAATTGATTGGTCAGGAAGTTTACTGTTGTCCACAGTTTCTACAATGAACTTTTACCATTACCTGTCCTGCTTTTATTAAAAAAAATAGCTGATGTGTGAGGTAGGCAAAACTTCAGCAGGAAAATAATACATATTCACAAAGCCATCTCTAGGCTTTGAACATGGGTCCAATTTGTATCCAAGTATACTAGTAATAACACCAAAATAATTTCTAATACTTATGCAGAGATTTTGTATTTCAAAGTAGGTTTTCCCATGATCTTGCCTTTGGCTTATATATGTATTTCAAGTTTAACAGTATTATCGTATTAACTTATACGAGATATATTTGAACTCTATGGATATATAAATATAGTGATATAACATTAGACCCTGAAACTATCCCAACAAAAGTACCAATTTCTTAACTTACTACTGTAATCTATTAACTAAAAAGTCTGGTCACTGTCAAATATTCTTTTCTATTTAAGCATTTTAACAAACGTACATTCGACATTTTTTATTCCAGCATATTAGGTTTCTTACTTAATAAAAATAACGTCAAATTAATCCATAACAGATCAATGATATTATATATGTATATTATATAAACGTAACATACAATAGTTAAAACGATAATTTTTACTTTAGAAGTTCATAAGTATGACAACAGATATTAATACAGAATAAAGTTCTTCTTACCTTGGATGCTTTCGTTGGACAGAAGTTTTGCCTTGGTAATTGAACGAATCCATTTCTGTCGCAAATCGATATCTTCTGGAAATTTAAAAACTGAGAATATTTGTTCCCCATCGTAATTGCTCCTGCACTGAGGAAAGCAGCAGCGCGATGGCATTTCGCTAAAAAAAAATCAATGAACGTAATAACAAACCACACTAAATCATACGTTTTGCAGAACTAGCTAAACACTAACAAAGGCAAGATGGAGGCGACGCTACTAGCTACGGGTCGACTAAATTGACGTCATCAGAATCGCTTCACCGAGTGGTAAGACCTTCTCCTCTAGGTGGTGTTGGTTCAATACACACAATTCACATGTGTGGGCTTACGACAACCCGCATGGTATGAGAAGTCACGCTGCACAACAACGTTTTGCCGTAAATGTGTGGGCTGGAATCATTGGTGACTGTTTGTTGGGACCTTACTTTCTACCGCCCCGATTGGACGGCCGGAAATACCTAATATTTCTCGAGACAGTGTTGCCGACTTTTCTGGGCGCTGTTCCTGCGCATATCCGCCGAGATATGTGGTTTTAACATGACGGGGCCCCAGCCAACACCACCTAGAGGAGAAGGCCTTACCACTCGGTGAAGCGATTCTGATGACGTCAATTTAGTCGACCCGTAGCTAGTAGCGTCGCCTCCATCTTGCCTTTGTTAGTGTTTAGCTAGTTCTGCAAAACGTATGATTTAGTGTGGTTTGTTATTACGTTCATTGATTTTTTTTTAGCGAAATGCCATCGCGCTGCTGCTTTCCTCAGTGCAGGAGCAATTACGATGGGGAACAAATATTCTCAGTTTTTAAATTTCCAGAAGATATCGATTTGCGACAGAAATGGATTCGTTCAATTACCAAGGCAAAACTTCTGTCCAACGAAAGCATCCAAGGTAAGAAGAACTTTATTCTGTATTAATATCTGTTGTCATACTTATGAACTTCTAAAGTAAAAATTATCGTTTTAACTATTGTATGTTACGTTTATATAATATACATATATAATATCATTGATCTGTTATGGATTAAATTGACGTTATTTTTATTAAGTAAGAAACCTAATATGCTGGAATAAAAAATTCGAATGTACGTTTGTTAAAATGCTTAAATAGAAAAGAATATTTGACAGTGACCAGACTTTTTAGTTATAGATTACAGTAGTAAGTTAAAAATTGGTACTTTTGTTGGGATAGTTTCAGGGTCTAATGTTATATCACTATATTTATATATCCATAGAGTTCAAATATATCTCGTATAAGTTAATACGATAATACTGTTAAACTTGAAATACATATATAAGCCAAAGGCAAGATCATGGGAAAACCTACTTTGAAATACAAAATCTCTGCATAAGTATTAGAAATTATTTTGGTGTTATTACTAGTATACTTGGATACAAATTGGACCCATGTTCAAAGCCTAGAGATGGCTTTGTGAATATGTATTATTTTCCTGCTGAAGTTTTGCCTACCTCACACATCAGCTATTTTTTTAATAAAAGCAGGACAATGGTAAAAGTTCAGGTAATGGTAAAAGTTCATTGTAGAAACTGTGGACAACAGTAAACTTCCTGACCAATCAATTCCTAATAACTTTCAGCATTAAATTAATCTGCATAATTATATCTCTGAAATCAGGTCAAGTTATAGTGGATATTAAAGAATGGGTGGGCTACATCTAGTGTACATATGGATTAATAAATGAAAGGATATTTTGAAAAGGATTTAATAGTAAAGTTAAAGAATTTTTTTACTTTCAAAGGAGTAATTAAAAGTGCATATATTTCCAATCACTCTCATTGTAAAATGAGATAAGTCAGGTATATTATAATAAAGGTATAACAGTCTACTGTCATATCTTTACTGCATGTGATTGCAGGTTTTGTTTTAATTTTGTTACAAATGTATTCTATAATCATATTAGAGAATATTTGAGGGGATATCTGTCATTTCACCTATTATGTGAATATAAATATGTTAAACACCACAAATGCATACAATATTGTTTTCGAGTTAATGTCAAAGTTTATCCTCTGTACTGACCACTGGTTTGGATTTTACAAATGAAGAAATCCAAAAATTATCACAAAAATTTGAGGTATTTTGATTTTACTGATATGTAATGGTAAAGGTTTATTGTAGAAACTGTCGACAACAGTAAACTTCCTGACCAATCAATTCCTAATACCTTTCAGCATTAGTATAATACCAGGTACTGTCTATATAAACAAATTTATGACTAATAAACTGAAAATTACAGTAAGAGGAAATTGTCTGAAACAATAAACTTATTACTGGAGTTGTTTTCAGGCTCAATTCCTGGACAGGAATATTTCAAACCTTTAAACGTTCATTCATAAGAGTGTTGTTTTAAATGATTTTCAGCTCAGTATGATTTTTCGCATTTTATTTTACATTATCACCTTATAGTGGCATTACCAAAAGCACTTTATGGTTAGTACTAGCAGTGGAATGCTATTAGATGGTTAGCATTAGCTTTCAAGGTGAACTATATATGATAAAAGAAGTGCTATAAATATTGAGAAAAACCAGCTTACTGGTAGAATAGGTGCATTCCTTGGGAGAATTCATTCTTTTAACCATGGATTTTTATTGAAATCTTAGAAAATACACTGATTATAGAATTGTTTTGAATACAATTATAGCTTTTACTTTTGAAGGTAAAAAGTCTTCAGTTCTGAATAAAATTTTTTAATGTATGGTGAACAGTATTCCTGGTATTTGGATTTTTGTTTTAATGTTTATCATTCATCAGAGGTTTTTTTGTACATATTCTCAATATTTCTTTTGCATACATAGGTGTGTGAACTCCACTTTGCACCATCTGATGTTGAAAGAGAAACCAGCATGTTTGACATGAAAACTGGGAGAAAGCTTGCTGACCTCTAAAGTATCCATATACTGATGGAGAGGGAATGTTTGCTATATGGCCAGTATGTTAATGGGTGTACTGTCCAATTGCTTTTAAAGCATCCACAAATACACTTTAAAAAAAAATATTATGCCCAAAACTGAAATCATTGCTGACCACTACCTCAGTCAGAGTTTGAAGTAACAGAAAGTTTACCTTTTATGACAGTGCATAGTTACTAATCATTATGACACTTTAGGTGAAATAACCTTTGATTGTTTATGAAATAGGAATAAAAATCACTGCACCATATATTTTATAGTATATTTAATGAGTATTGTTTTTTTTGACTCAAATAATCATAGCCCTATAAATACATTGGTGGAAACCCCTTTGGAATGGTGTGCTATTGTT
This sequence comes from Ryuthela nishihirai, assembly GCA_038380435.1. Taxonomy (NCBI): domain Eukaryota; kingdom Metazoa; phylum Arthropoda; class Arachnida; order Araneae; family Heptathelidae; genus Ryuthela; species Ryuthela nishihirai. The sequence continues at coordinate 36,497,478 of JAWZYU010000022.1, forward strand.
TCAACCATTGTTTTTTAGACACAAAAACTGATTAACTTTATTGTCAAATATTTTGCAATATTTTAGTCGAAATTTTATTGCATGCAAGCTGCAATAGCTATTTTCAGTTCCTTTAACTATATTTTGCTACTGTACAGAGTCTACTAGATTTATTTCATTTTTATTTTACTGATTTCATGTCTTTTGTGGCTAAATCTATGATCAAAGGGAATCTCTACCTGCACTTGTCAGTAGGTTTTTTCTTAATATTGTGTTTAGTGTTACTTTTGAGTGATCTTTTGCCAATTCCACAACATTTTCACTTCCCACTATACTCTTATGGCTGGACCCCTGAAGATAAATTATATTTTTGGTTGTCTTTAAATTTTTTTATCAATGTATCAAATACTTGGGGTGGATGCTTTTGTTTGGACAGCTATTCAGTACGGATGCAGTATGCGACAGTATATGGTTTTCTTTCCAATCCATTTCATTGCTTCTGTTATACATGCATTTAGTGGGGTATGAAATTTATAATTTTCTGTTGGAACATATACCACCAGTTTCTGGATAAAATGATCAACTGAAACTCATTAAACTGCAAATAGAATTTTCTGAATATTATTTTTCCTTCATTACTTTAAATTGAGAACATTATAAGCAGAAAACTTAAGTGTCAATCTTTGGTTTTTGTAAAAGCCATGGGAGATTTAGGAAGTTAATTTATTCCTTGATTTTCTTTAATATATATGCATATCTTGTGGCTTCTTCTGCCTTGCAAATGTAGGATTTTTTAAATTTCTAATAGTGATTGTCAATGGGTGTTTGATATGCCTATGAACTAGCCTGATCAACAGATCAATAAGGTTTTCTGTATCATTGGGGGATGTCAGTTTCTGCTTGGAGGGAGATGATTGACTATGTTATTAGAAACCTTGTACTGGTTCTGATACACATTTTCTTCTTCCAAGTTCTTTGTTAATTGGTTTTACACTGATAGTGAGTTAAAGTAATATTAAAATTTTAATGTAAGAATATCTGTTTATAAAGGGAAAATACCCTGTTGCTCTTAGCATTCGAAAGTATCTTCACCAGATATGGCAGTTAAGATATGCATAATAGTTAATGACTTAAGGTTTAAAAAACTCTGCAGAAGGTCAAGATTAGAATAATGTTTTTATTTAATATGTTTCCAGGCATGTTAAGTATATGCTCTTTACAAAATAGCAAAACATTTTTTTCTGTTCTGTATATTTTTGACACCATACAAATTTAAAGTTATTTTATTGACTTGCCTTTGGGAAGGAATCCCATTAAGAACCTATTGGTGTAGTTTATTTTTGCCCCTTCATCAACCTTTATGTAAATGACATCTAGATATTTTTTTAATTCTTCAATTTAATTTGCACATTTGGAGTATACTGAATCATTTGAAACAGCTTGACCTCTATAAAAATATAAGAAAATTTTAGATGCTAATTCTATCTATTCAATGTTAGTAAAATGTTCAATAGTTGATATATATTGCTTGTAGTACTTTATTTTTACTTAATTCAAGTTTTGCAATGTCATTAAATCTGAGTTGCTGATGATGCTACAATTCTACTAATTATATTAGCTGCAAATTTTACAAGTTAAATCTTTTCTTACTACATGTATGTACAAATGCATTATCATAAATATTTTCAATTCTGTGTTTGCTGCCATGAAACTACCCCATATACACTCTGTTAATTATGACCACCCAATCCCATGTTATGTTAATGGAAAGATAATTTCAAAGCTCTGTAATTTTTAAAATAAATATTTCATGGGAAAATATGACTGAATATATATAAGTTAAAAATCTATCTTAATTTTCTATATTCCAATAATATTCATTTAGTATTTAAAGAGGCTTCGCTTGGTTACTAACCTGGGTTCGAGCCCTACGTAAGGCATGGTTGTTCGTGTTGTTTCTTTGCCGGGTTTCCACCATCCTCACAGACCTACTATGGCATATAAACTTACAGGCTCATGTCAGACCTCTGTTGTAAGCAGCTGTTTGAAGGGGTATTTTATTATATATCAACATCTTAAACAATAATGTGCATTCTGCAGAGTTGGTGAAAATTTAAATAATTGTTACATTTTCTGCTAAAGCTATGCTAATAAAATTTAATATGGGATACTGTTTTGAGATTAACTTATTTCAACTACTTCCCAGATCAATATTTTAAAACAGCCATTGTTCATATTAAATATCCCAGTTTTCATAATTCTTTGATTTTTAATGAACATAGATTTAGATAAATTTGATTGAGATCTTTAATTGATCTTCATTTCATTTTTTTTCATAAAAGCTCATTTTCAAAGTTACAAAGGTTTGAAATTAGCTTTCCATTGACATAACATGGAATTAGGTTTCATAATTACTGAGTGTATATGGATATTTCAATGTGACCTTTACATTGTATAATACTCATTGTATTTTATATTTCTGTTGTATTTTGAATCTGTTCAAACCTTTTGACCACATGTATTTAGATGTTGCTTTCATGTTTCTTCAGAATTTTTTTTTCTATTATTAAAGTTTATTATGATAGCAAAAAGGATAAAAATTTCTATGTTATGTGAAGAAATTAGTTTTAATATGCATTAGGGTGAAAAAGTTTGGGAAAGCAATTTTTCTTTTCTTTTTATTTAAAAGTCACTTTTGTCCTAGAAACAGTTTTTATTAATGTGATGCATTTTAAAAACAGCTTTCATTATTAAACTATTTAAAAAAAAAGAGTTCAACTGGGATCTATGGAATATCATAAAATTTTCTTTTTCAATTTAAATAGTATTGCACAATATTAAGTTCCTTCATATTGCTTAAAAATTCTCCCATATGATTGGTGAATTTTCCTGTTTTAATTGCACAATTTTCTTAAAAATAAAGTAAACAATGAAATATTTGTTTCATTGTAATGTGTATCCTATATATATTTGTTTTCTCATATTGTAAATAAAAGTATTTTTTTAATGAGGAATTTGTTGGTTGTTTTTCTTAACATATGCAATATTGAAACATACTATTTTCATTAAATAATGTTTTAGACCTCATATATATATACATACATATTTGTGAAAAAAAAATAGATCTCTGTGGTATTTTGTAACAAGTAGTTTTTTTCTAAATATATTTCGCACTTCTAGAATCCTTTAAGAATGAAAATTTAGTACTTGTTCAATACATTAATCGATCGTTTGCAAAATTCGTTAAAAGTTTTGAAATTTCCGAACATTTAAAAAGTGTTATTATCTAAATAATAATTTAAAGCTATCTGTATAATCGGAAACGGTAATTAATGGTTTATCAATACTAATCAAAGCAAAAAAAAGTTATCTCTAAAAAAAAATTAGAAAAAAGTGGGATTTTTTTTTTTAATTATATGAAAACAAATTATTTTAATGATTTATTAGTGAATATTCAAAATCTAAATGGGAAGTTCTATTAACAAGGATAAGCTATCTCTCAATCTATTCTGCCGGTAGTCCGGTCTAGTAATGCTGACGTCACAAATCAGTGGTACGGCCTTCTCCTCTAGGTGGTGTTGCCCCAGCCCATAGCACAATTGTTGCGCGTGATTACCTGAACCGAACATTCGGAGCTCGATGGATCGGTAGAGGTGGACCGATCGCTTGGCCACCCAGGTCACCTGATTTATCGCCCATGGATTTCTTTTTGTGGGGGGCCAGGAAATACCATGTGTACGAGACCCCCGTCGACAGTGAAATTGACCTTGTTGCACGAATAGTGGCCGCCGCAGGCATTGTCCGTGATATGCCAGGCGTTTTTGAAAATGTTCGGCGGTCAATGCAACGGCGCTGTGAATCCTGTGTCCGTGTAAATGGTCGCAATTTTGAGCACCTACTGTGAACCTGTACTTTACCTTGTTGGAATAAAAGTCACATTCGTTACCACTTAACTGTACTGTTTCCTTGTGTTCACTTTACTTGTCCATTTTGTTCATGTAGATGACGTTTGCGGACATACTTTCCTATGTGAAATCGGTTTCCTGACGTATTCCCTACCTCCCCACGAAATTTGAACGATAAGTTTTGAATCACCCTGTATATATTAGCAGACCAGTGTCCGAGTGGTTAGCGCGCTTGGCTACTGATCTTAAGGGGCTTGGGTTCGAGCCCCAGATAAGGCATGGATGTATGTGTTGTTTTTCTGCTGAGGTCCTGCCATCCTCTCAGATCTTCTACTTTGGCATATAGACTGACAGGCTCCTGTCAGACCTCTGTGGCAAGCAGTTGCTTGAGGGTGTATTTATTTCATATATATATCAAAATTTATTATTATATATATATTTATATGATTTAGCGATATATATATATTTTTGTTCAGTAATTCTTCATCGATAATATGCGCTAGTGAGAAAATCGCGAGAGGAAATTTTTTTTATCTTTCAGACGAATTTTTTCTTTATGTTAACACGTTCCCTTTTCTACCTGCACAGGAAAGCATTTTGAAAAGTGTATTCCTCACGCATGCGCATTATGAGTGCGATTGAAGAGTAATGTATATTTGTCTCAGATATTATCTTAAGAATTTTTATGTCTGTGTATTCATCCCTTTTTCTTACAGAAAAAAAAAGTAAAACTTTTTTTACTCTTATCTTTTTACCTTACAGTCTGATTCCCCTCGGTACCGGTATACGGGGACGTTCTGTACCAAAGTAGTTACTAAGCACCCTCTTCAGACTTCAAGGTACAGTCGCTCAAAACAGTATCCGAACACTATGGTTGATTACAGAATTCAGAAAAAATAATCTGGCAACGATTTTTTTTATAAGTTAGTGATCTGGCAACGTTCGTGTCACAATAGTGTTCGGATATTTTTTGAGCGACTGTAAGCGAATTTTTTTTCTTCAAAGTTTTGTGCTTCTCTGGTCGCAATTTTTTTAAATATAACGTGGAAAGAAAGTTTTTTAAAATATACCCTTTCTTCTCAGGAGAAAAAAAGCCATAGATAACAGTACACGAGGTGCAGAGGTAAAAAACATTTATTTACATTTCAGGTAGCTTCTAACCATACGGGTTTTCTTATTAAAATCACACAGGTATATAAGATTGGATTGTTTTACCTCTGAGCGGAACTTTTTTACACACCATGGGCTAAATGGCCAGGTCACATGGACACCGAAGGCTCAGAGAAGGTTGGGGGAGGGGACCCACTGGAACATCTGTTGGGAGACAGATGGTAGTCTCCCGTCAAGGCCATCCAGCGTGTTCTTTAACGTGCACAGGGTATGGCTCTCCCGCATACGGAGCCACGGCTTAACGTCCCATCCGACGGACGGCCGCCTTTTCAAGCCCATCGGTGTCCCCTACTGACCGTGGGCAGGGCGGGGAATTTTGCGGAGATAAATGGCAACGTTCGTGTCACGTTCGTGTCACAATAGTGTTCGGATATTTTTTGAGCGACTGTAAGCGAATTTTTTTCTTCAAAGTATTGTGCTTCTCTGGTGGCAGTTTTTTTTTAATATAACGTGGAAATAAAGTTTTTTAAAATATACCATTTCTTCTCAGGAGAAAAAAAGCCATGGATAACAGTACACGAGGTGATAGAACACACCTAAACGAGCAGTTTTCATCATACGTGCACATTTAGTTACATTTCAGGTAACTTCTAACCATACGGGTTTTCTTATTAAAATCATACTGTATAAAATAATAAATCAAACAGATATATAAGTGACATAGTATATTAATAAGAAATCATTTTAAAATAATTTGAAAATCATCGAAAATTACAATAATACATATATATGTAAAAAACAGTGATGTCAGTGACAGCATAATAAGCGAAATCTATGCAATCACGCTACAAAAATTAATTAGTCATATTAGTAACATAACATAATAATCAGAAATCATTTAAAATCTGCGAAAATAAGAATAATACTTATAAGTAAAACAGTTATATCAGTGACATAGCATAATAATAAGAAACCTATGTAATCATACTGCAGAAAATAATAATAATAAATAAATAAATAAATAAATACCCCTTCAAGCAAAATAATAATGCGTGTAAGTAAAACAGTTATATCAGTGACATAGCATGTAATGTGAAATATGTGCGTTTTAATAAGGTGTAGCAGTTGTTTATCTATCCTGAACGGTTAAACAGAAATATATACCTTGAACCCGAAAGGGTATGTGGTACTTTGCCCAGATTTAAAAATTCTCTTGTTAAAATTAAAAGATAGCTTCTTAGGGTAGGGACGGTTAGTGAGTGTGGCCTTGTACTTGTCTATTTTAACATTGAAAAAAAAGTGAGTTGGTTGGGTTGTTTTAACTCTGAGCGGCACTTTTCTACACACCATGGGGTAAATGGCCAGGTCATATGGACCCCGAAGGCTCACAGAAGGTTGGGGAGGGGACCCACTGGAACAGCTGTTGGGAGACAGATGGTAGCTTCCCGTCTATGCCATCCAGCGTGTTCTTTAATGTGCACAGGGTATGGCTCTCCCGTACACCGAGCCACGGCTTAACGTCCCATCCGATGGAAGGCAACCTTTCCAAGTACATCGGTATCCCCTACTGACCGTGGGTAGGGCATAGAATTTTGCGGAGATAAATCTCGACGCTGACCTAGCTGGGACTCGAACCTGGGAAATACAGATTACGAGCCTGGCGCGCTACCGACTGTCCCGAACAAAAGTGGCTGTGGGACTTCGCAGAATTAAATTGTGAAGAAGCTGCGGAATGTAACGTTCCCTGTTACGCAACACACAATTTAAAACCTTTTTCCCGTGTGATAGTTTCACCGTTAGATAGTTCGAGTATATAATTTTTGGGAGCTATGGAGATATATCTGGCTATAGTGACGACGGATCCCCACTGGTCCGTTATTTCATTTTTGAAATACCTCATGAAATCGGAGGACTCTGAAGTGAACGTATCGTTGGGAGTAGTTATAAAGATACACGAATCCGGTGTAGAGGGCGTGTTGTTTTAATTTTGAAAGTATGTCATATAAAATTAAACGTATTAGGGCGGTAATGAATGAGGCCACGACAACGTTACCTTTTAGAATTTGTGTGGGTGAAATCTTTAAACATTATTTGGTAAACACTTGAATATTTCGGGTTTTAATGGATGACAAATTTTCAAATGTAACACGATTATTTTTAAACATATTTTTCGTTATGGAGAGTTTAAATCATTATTCTCGTTGTATCTCTAAGAAAGATTGCAGTTTATTGTATTTGATTAACTCTCTGTCTGATTTTTTACCATGTGACTTCGACCAGATCGCTATAAAGGGTGATTCAAAACTCTTGGGCCAAACTTTAAGGGGTGATAGAACACACCTAAACAATCACTTTTCGTCATACACTGCATGGTTGGAACTCAAACGGTGAAACGCTAGAGGGCGCTTTCCAGTGAACCCTTATAAGCGCTGGTTTTCGCACTCGTCGTCATTTCTACCATGGATTGCAGAATGGATGGATTGTTTCACGAATCAGGAGAAGGCAGACATGCATTAAACGTACGGAGCTGCAGACGGGAATGCGAGGAAAACCCAAAGACTGTTCAATCCACGGTAGAAACGACGGTGAGTGCGAAAACCAGCGCTTATGAGTGTTCACTGGAAAGCGCCCTCTATTTCAAATAATAACATTTGAAATGAATGTAAATACTAGAATAAAAATGGGTTTTAAACAATGCAAATTTAAAAATGTTACTTAATTTATTTTCTAAAGTATAAAATCCAAACATAATTTTGATTTCTCCATTAAATTTTTTTGATGTAATATTTTACGTAGAGTTTTATTTTTACAAATAGGTCAAGTTGTCGCATAAATATGAGGGGTTATGTATGATCCCATCTTGTGTACAAAAATGAATAAATTACATTGTGATATTAGGACTGTGTTAAATTGTGTTAAATAGACTTTTTATAAAGTTAAAAATTATGTGTTTATGCAAGGCCAATCAAGCAACAGGGACCCAGATCTTAAAATATAATTTTAGGGGGGGGGGGGGGGGAAGGCTGCTGACCCATTGCCACTCAGGACAAAAATAGAAAAATATATGAATCTTCTCTTGAGTGATTTAAGGTTATATTTTCATTATTTTGAAATTAAACTTTTGGTAAAAATCAAGAAATAATAGGCATTTTATAAAATTTTATGGTCTTCGATGGCTTGCATTTCCGACCTTCCACATCTTGGCTGGTCCTGTGTTATAGGACATGGAAGATTATTTCACCTGATTAATGTTCCCTGGTGGAATATTGTTCCGTGTGAACCCATTAGGGTAATGAGCCAAACAGGCACCTCTTGGATGGCATGGAATCCGAGTTAATAATTTTAATAATAAATTTGATGTAAATGAAATTGTTTACAGCTGTTTGATGGGAGAATGTAATTTTTGGCTCCAAAGTATGATTTTAATTTCAATTTCATATGTCTTTTTCTTATCAACAACCTGGCATAGAGAAAAGTTTGAGTTTGAAATCCACAATCAGTATTTTTTTTTTCACTATTGCGATTATACACAGTTGTATCAGAATAATATGACCACCTACTTAATAATGGGAATAATCACCCTTGGCCCGGATGAATGCATCGAGATGGCGTGGCATGGACGCAATGAGGCCCTGGAAGGTTGCCAGAGGCACACGTGCCCATTTAGACTACAGCAGAACAGGGAGGTTCTGCAGATGATGTGGGTGTGTGTCCATACGCCGAACCTGTCGATACAAATGGTCCCAAAAGAGTTCTATGGAATTGAGGCCAGGCGATTTCGCCAGCCGAGAGAGAACGGAGACATTGCTGTTATGTTTCTGGAACCAATCATGCACCACCTTAGCGACATGGCAGGGTGCATTGTCCTGTTGGTAGACACCATCACCACCAAGGTAAATGTCTAACATGAAGGGATGTATATGGTCAGCGAGGATGGACAGGTAGCCATTGGCATTCAGGGACCCATCGAGTGGTACCAGCAGTCCCAGGTCATATCAGGAAAACATTCCCCAGACATGCACACTGCCCCCACCAGCCTGTACTTGACCGACAAGTATGTCTGGTTGATGGTTCTCGTGTGTCAGATGCCATATCTGCCACCTTCCATCACTTCTGTGGAGTAGAAACCTCGATTCGTCAGAGAAGGCAACTTTTTCCACTCTTCCACTGTCCAATGATGGTAATCCTGTGTGAATTGCATGCATCGTTGACAATGGATCTTGGTTAACATGGCGCCTTTACTCAGCGTCGACTCCAGAGACCCATGTGTAACAGGGTTATCAGGAAATGTACCTGGATGCTCCAGCGTTCATTTGAGTGGTCAATCATTCACCTGTAGTGCGTTGATTGCCCTTTACTAGTCGATGAAGCAATGTTCTACTCTGGGGCTCCACTGTTATGAAGTCTGGAGGTACTCGATGTGCCAGCAGTCCATTCTTGGTACAGTCGCTCAAAAAAGTATCCGAACATTATGGTTGATTACAGAATTCAGAAAAAATATCTGGCAACGATTTTTTTAGAAATTAGTGATCTGGCAACCTTCGTGTCACGTGACACGAAGGTTGCCAGATCACTAATTTCTAAAGAAAATCGTTGCCAGATATTTTTTCTGAATTCTGTAATCAACCATAATGTTCGGATACTTTTTTGAGCGACTATACACCCTTACTACAGCACCGCACAAACAGCCCATGAAGTCTGCTGTTTCCGAGATGCTTCCCCCCTTGGCGCAGTAGCCAATCATCATTCTATTTCGAACAACTGTCAAATCAATACCTCTGTCCATTGTGCTCATGTTACGCACTATGACTCATCTGTCCTGGCCGTCCGCTTATATCTCCGTGTGATCAACCTTGTCATGTGCACTCTGTGGTACCAGCAGTCCCAGGTCATATCAGGAAAACATTCCCCAGACAGGCACACTGCCTCTGCCAGCCTGTACTTGACCAAATAGTATGTCTGGGTGATGGTTCTCGTGTGTCTGACGTCGTATCTGCTACCTCCCATCACTTCTGTGGAGTAGAAACTTCTATTCGTTGGAGAAGGCAACTTTTTCCACTCTTCCACTGTCCAATGATGGTAATCCTGTGGAAACTGCATGCATCGTTGACAATGGACCTTGGTTAACATGACACCTTTATGCGGCATCGACTTCAGAGACCCATGTGTAACAGGGTTATCGGGAAATGTACCTGGATGCTCCAGCGTTCATTTGAGTGGTCAATCATTCACCTGTAGCACGTTGATTGCCCTTTACTAGTCGATGAAGCAATGTTCTAGTCTGGGGCTCCACAGTTATGAAGTCTGGAGGTACTCGATGTGCCAGCAGTCTATTCTTGGTACACCCTTACTACAGCACCTCACAAACAGCCCATGAAGTCTACTGTTTCCGAGATACTTGCACCCTTGGCGCAGTAGTCAATCATCATTCCTTTTTGAATGTCTGTCAAATCAATACGTCTGTCCATTGTGCTCATGTTACACACTATGGCTCATCTGTCCTGGTCGTCCGCTTATATCTCCGTGTGGTCAACCTTGTCATATGCACTCTGTGATGCGCTTGGGCCAGTACACTGTGGTTCCTTGGGTGGTCATATTATTCTGATATGACTGTGTATTTCCCATATTGAATATTGGAGCAATTTTCAATAGTTTTTTTCCCCCATTAATCAGTTTAAATTTTGGTGAGACAGTTACTTTCAGTATTATATTCCCATAAATAGAAGAAACACAATGGTTTTAGGGTAATTTTTAGGAGTAAAAATGCTGTTATAAAACAGTTATACATTGGCATAAGTTTAAAGATATCTTGCTACCACAGAATATGCATTTTTTTTTCATATATTTAGAGACAAAAAGACCTTTTATTTTTTGGATATTCCATTTCAATTAATATTCTTACTGTAACTGTATTTAATATTCTATCGAAGACAACATGTTGCATGTGAAAGGATCTGAATGAAGAATCATAAAATATCCTTACCTTTTGAAACCTACTTAATATATAAGTGAAAGTAAAACCTAATTAATTCTTTCAATTAAGCGTTGATATTTATGTCCACAAAACTCCCTGTCCTGCCCACGGTCAGTAGGGGACACCGATGGGTTTGGAAAGGGCACAGTCCGTCGGATGGAACGTTAAGCCATGGCTCGTGTGTGGGAGAGCCATACCTGTGCACATTAAAGAACACGCTGGATGGCCTTGACGGGAGGTTACCATCTGTCTCCAAACAACTGTTCCACTGGGTCCCCTCTCCCAACCTTCTCTGAGCATTCGGGGTCCTTGTGACCTGGCCATTTAGCCCATTATGTGCAAAAAAAGTGTGGCTCAGAGGTAAAACAACCCAACTTTCAATTAAGCGAAACTACATAATACATCTTGTTATTCTTTTTAATGAGATATCAGTGTTATAAAAGTGGCTCATAATAACTGGAAGACCTATTACAGTATAGTTTGAACAACACTTTTAATCTAGTAGTTTACAATAGGAATTTGCCCTACCTTTCGTTAAGCTGCAGAAATGTACTCCAAATAAATACAACGTACAAATGTTTCTCTGTGGTCGTAAAGTTGCACAGATCGTTGCTTTTAATGAAAAAAATTTACGACTATAAGAAATAAGCATTTTAAATTTTGTTTAAATGGACTGATATCTCAGGCATATCAATGATACAGGGAGTTAATTCAGATGTACTAAAGTGTGCTGCAAGTGAATAGGAGTCAGTGGTTGTTGAGGGACACAAAGCTAAATATCCACACCAGAAAAGTGATTTGGTACTTATTTAATTTCGATAGTCCATGTCCGAGAGATTATGGTACTTGGCTGCTGTTCTAAAGGACCTGGGGTCGAGTCCTAAATACGGCATTGATGTTCGTGTTGTTTTTCTGCTGAGGTCCTGTCGTCCTTACAGACCGACTCTGGCATATAAACTGACAGGCTCCTGTTAGACTTCTGTGGCAAGCAGCTGCTTGCGGTTTTTTTTTTCATTTACAGTAGGTATCGGACAAGAGTAGATTATTTTGTTGCTAAACAGATTCCCTAATAAAAATAATCGAGGAAAACAAAAAATAATCCATGGAAGTAATTTTTATTATAAAATTAATAAGCATTTCTCAAACCAAAAAATTAATATTAAATGACTAAGAGTATGAGAAGCACAGAGTATAAGAAAATTGGTATTATAGTTTAAAAATACTGTGCAAAGTTTGGGTTGCACTTTCATCTGTGTAGCACTTTCATGCTCACTGTGGATTAAATTGCGGTTGCCAAGGACCCCAATTCTCAGAGAAAGTTGGTGAAGGGATCCAGTGGATAGTTGTTAGGAGACAGAAGCTCCTATCAAGTCCTGCCAGCATATTCTTTAATATGCATAGGTTAAGTCTTAATCTACTATTGGACGGACCACAGCCTTTCCAAGCCCAACTGAGTGCCCTTTCTCACCAAGGGCAGGTGGTTCAGCAGAAATTAAGCTCATTACAAGCACAGTTGGGTTCAGGAGAAATGGAGTAATAGTGAAGGTTTGAACCTGGTTACTGCAGATTATAAGCCTCGCACAATACCGAGTTAGCTGCCCATTGGACAAAGGTGAACGGCGCGAAACATCGAGATAGTAAATTTAGAGCAGTGCAAAATATTTAGCATTTTGATTAGGATTAAAAAGAAAATATAGCTCAGAATTACGTTATAACAAAATATGATTTTGTTTTTCCTATCAGCAGCTTTTGTAAAAAAGCAGACGAACTCTTGAATGTTCAATGTAGGATCTGAAGAAAAATTTAAGTCCTTTTTTTTCTCTTTAACTGATTTCGTATTTATCAGCTACCCCCCCCCCCTTTTTTTTTATCAGTAGTCACTTTTCATATTGAAGCACGTGTGCCAGGGAACATAAAACTAATGGGCTATTGCTTAATAAAAATTGAAAAACTAATTTAATTTTTAGCAAGCAATAGCTGCATTTTTTTTATGTCGTTAGTAATAACTAATCGACTAGCACTCTTTGCACAACCTACATATTCTACAAAACGTGAAACTGCTTCTCATTTGAGATCTAATCTGGGGCAATATGCCAAAGCCTAGATGGCTTCTGCTTTAATCAAGTACTGAATATAATCTATTGGTTTTATTTTACATCAGAAAACATATTTCCTTCAATTATTTCATTAAAGTAACAACTTATAAAACTAAATTAAAGAATTATTTACGTCATTTTCTTCAGTAAAACACTGGCCACCATTGTGTAGTGTATAAAAAAAATTCCCCTCCACTGCAGCAAAATGTCAATTTTTTTATGAATTGCTGAAAATTTTGCGAGATATACAGAATTCTCTACAGCTTTTGTCAACTGAGAAAGCACTCAATAATGGTTAAAAGTTATTAGAAATATTGTTATATGAAATAATTTTAAAATATTATATATATATAATTAAATATTATTAAATATATTATATATTATATATTATTTATGAATTACGTTACAATACACTGGAACTTTAAAATGAAACGCTATTCTCGCCTGTTTTACGGAATAGATCGAAATTAATTAATTTTTACAATGGCCAAAATTTAGATCAGTATTTTAATTCCATATTAAAAGAAGACAAATTTTACTCCAGACTATAGAGAAGTAAACAAATTAACCTTAAAAAAAGAATTAGAGAAAATACTCCCAGCATGCATCGAGACGATGGCCTCACTTTGGTAGCTACGTCCTTCTGCGAACTGAACACCACATTTTGCGTCCCGTGTTAGTAGACTAAGAAATTATATGTTAAGAAGTGCAGGTTACTGCCAAGAGTTTAGAAGTTTTAAGGAAAACAGTTTGGAGTATGATAAAATATAACGGTGTGGTTGATCAACAGAGGAAATGACACATAAGTCAAAACAGTCTAGTTTCTAAATTTTAAAGTTTGTAAGTAGCAAACACTGACAGTATGCCGGTATATGTTTTCTTATTTAACTGTGAAAATTTAAAGTTCGGATATTATTATTTAATCCCTTATGATGATTTTATTTGAAATTTTAATTTTTGGGTGGTGAACTTAGGCAGATTGCGCGTTTGCCTGCAAATGTTTTTTGTGACAAAATCTATCTGGGTTATACTATGGCTAACGTGACTGATTCCTTAGTTTCTGTGACTTGGATAGACCTGCAGTATTGGGCACTCTTGTGCGTTTTGACGAAATGTTTGACGTCCAGACTTCTAACAACGACTGATGGCAATAAAAAAAAACCCCGAAAATTATACAAAAACAGCCTCTCTAAATTAATGCTGTACCAAAACATGATTTACGCTAATGAAACGGCCGGATCTTGTGCGTATTTTATGCAGTTTGTAAGAAATGTCAACAGATAATATTGCTTAGGAAACATGACGTTGAAATGTAAAGTATGGCATAGAAACATCAAGTATTCTATTAGAACCTAAAAAACATGATTATTATAAACAATGCATTCTCTATTACTACATTCCAGAATAAAATCTCATCCAATACAACCATTTCAACCGGCATACAGTGCTGTCTTAACAGTACTGTAGGCCCCTGGGCAAAGCAATGCACTGGGGCCCTACCCACCCACCCACCACTCTGCCAAGAGATCTCATGAACAATATGGCAGCATGGGGCCCTGTGTGCCCATGCTTTAAGATGGCCCTGCTGGCATATACTGCTAAACAACAAATCATTCTTACACACTTTTAAAACTTCACAATGTCATCAAAGTACACCACCACCACCACCTGTCTTTTCACACTAAAAGTAAGTTCAGTTAACACTTTCACTACCATACCAGCCCAAACTCTAGTAAGAAGTAGTGAAGGAGAAGGAATAGTATTCATTAAGTGAGTCCATTTCAAATCGCTGCCTTTTTGGATGGTATAGTACTGAAAGGGGGACACCTCGGCTAATATTAGAAATCCCATCATCACGCATTTCCCACTTTAACACAATATGTATTTAAATATGTATATGTAATATAGCTGTCCTGTGGCCGGGTGGTTAGCACGCTTGGCTACTGATTTAAGGGACCTGGATTCGAGCCCCGGGTAAGGCATGAATGTATGTGTCGTTTTTCTGCTCAGGTCCTGCCATCCTCTCGGACCTTCTACTCTGGAATATAAACTGACAGGCTCCTGTCAGACCTCTGTGGCAAGCAGTTGCTTGAGTGGGTATTTATTTTTACCCCTCCCATGAAAAATAAAAAATGATATTCACTTAAGATCTGGAATAACTTGAGAACACACGAGTCGATTTGAAACATACCATCAGACAATCTACTAAACTCTTCAATACATTGTCACTGTCCTACTGTATATTTTCAACTTGTGTTCTGTTACTCCGTGGTGCTATCTACTGAGCCAATTGCTGTAAACTGCAGAAGTACCATGACTTCAGAACTTTTTTTACAATGCAAAAATGACAAATTTACCCATTTTTAATGCATTTTACTATTTATTACCTTTTTTTAATTTCTGTGAAAAATTTTAAACATAATTTGAAAACATGCTTGTATATTTCATGAAATATTATATTTAATGAGATTATTTAGGTTTTTTTTTCAATAAAAGATATTCACTGATGGAAGTGAAATATTGAGTATAGTAGGATTTAACAATTTACTGATTCAATTGTTCTTATATTTTTTGGTGCTTTTTTATGCCATTAATGGATTTATATGAAATGAGAATCCTTGAATTATGATTCAGTATTACAAAATAATTATATAAACTTATTGACATAAATACAGATACCTTCTTTTGCATTCACAGTGATCATCAAGTTTATTTGAAGCCACTGTCTTTGCTGTTGTATAGGGGAAAAATTGTTTTGTGGCTATTGAGAACAGAATCTGTGACCTACTGATAATATGTGAGGTTCTCTGACCGCAGCAACTGGCAACTAATCAAGATAATACCAGTTGGATCATCTCAATCTTCTGGTGTTTTGCACTAACCTGAAATAGTTCCAATGAATGGATGCTTTATCTACAATTATAACATCTACATGAAACCAGGGTATAATACTTAACAACATAGGAGAATTCTTGATCAGTGGTCAGAGCACCATAATGTTATCAGGAGGTCGTGGGTTCAGACCCACCCAGCATGAGACAATTTTCCCCCTATATCCAGTGTTAGCAGAATGCAATAGTGAAGATAGTGGTGTGAATACAAAAGATGACTATGGGTTAGTAACATATGTACCAAATGCATAATGCATGGAGAAATGTTAAAATATCCTTAAAACAATACCAGTTGGATGACCTTGGTGTACTAGTGTTATGTATGAGCCTGAAATAGATCTGATGAATGGGGACTTTATCTGCAATCATAACATCTACTTAAAGCTAGGGGAACTCTTGACCAGTGGTCACAGCACCTGACATGTTATCAGGAAGTTGTGGGTTTGAATTCCACCCAGCACAAAAAAATGTTTACCCTATATCCAGCGTTAGCAGAATACAACAGTGAAGATAATGGCTTCAAATAAACAAATATGATGTTATCTAAAGCCAAGCTTATTGTCGAATTTTGAGTTCTCCATATCTGTCTTTAGCTACAGCTATTGTATTTGCCCCTGTAGCACAGTTGTAAAAACATCTATTTGGCATTGTCAGCCCATTGCATGTTGGGCTTACCCTTTTCCTGAGGCTTTTATACACATTGGTCATGACTTTCTAATCTGTGCTTTTGGAAGCAGGCAAAATGGCCTAACCATACAGTATCAGCAGAAGTTGCTGCTTACCCCTTATCATGACAGTCCTGAAAAGCAATTGTACTGATAACTAGGCATTGTTTCAGCTGTGCTCAGTCAAAAAGAAAAAAATTATGGGAACTTCAGAAATTTTTTGCCAAATAACTAATAAAGGGAATTGGGACTTGTTATATGATTCAGGATTTAATTCTAGATTTTATGAAAATAAAATGAAAACAAGTTAATTTTAATAGGCACTACACCTGATGATGAATCCATAGTCAGGATGCGAAACACTCATAGTGGATTTTCATATTTAAAAGCACTCTGTATGCTACTATAAATATTAACAGTAACTGACCCCACTGCAGTTACAAATCATTGATGTGTCAGCAGCAGAAGAAAACCTAAAGCTAAGCAATGAACTTGAATCGTAAAAGCAACTTTCACCACCTCCAATTTGAGTGTTCTATGTTGCCCTGCTCACTGTCATGCTTTGCTCTACAGTATGAACTTGCCAGTCTCAACTTTCACCTCACAAGAATGAATGACTAGTTGGGAGATCCAACTAGTCATTCATTGGTATGGAAAGATCTCGGTCATTTATTGCTGTTGATACTAGGTAGCAGACATATTTTATGAAAGTGCATTTAACTTAAACAGCATCATAGATAATTAAACTTATTTAATATTAAAGAGCCGTCCCATGGCCAAGTGGTTAGCACGCTTGGCTACTGATCTGAGGGACCTGGGTTCGAGTCCCGGTATTAGGCATGGATGTGTGTGTCGTTTTTCTGCTGTCCTGCCATCCTCTCAGATCTCCTACTGTGGCATATAAACTGACAGGCTCCTGTCAGACCTCTGTGGCAAGCAGCTGCTTGAGGGGGTATTTATTTTTTTTATTTAATATTAAAGAAAATAATATTTTGCCTTGGGAAAACATATTTGTTATATAAAGTAATACTAAAGTGATAACAATGCAAAGTTTAAATAAGAGTTTAAAATTTGTTAAAAAAATTTATTATTCAACCACATCTTTGTAGTGAACCACTTAAATGGCATTTTGTAGTATATGCAGTAGGGGGATATATAGTAGTTCCATAATACGTACAGTAGGAAGATATATTTATGTAGTAGTTGGCACTGCATGAGATGAGTCATTTTGTAACAAAGGAAGTGTATGCCCTACAAGATGTGCATATACTACATGGTGCTACATTTTAAGTTAGGATTGTCTCAATACTAGTGCTAGTCTGTGCACTTGTGGCTGGAACACTTACTGTTGATGATAGATGTTATATCCACTGTGGATATTTGATGTAGTAGATTCTACTTTTAAGTAGTTTACTTTAGTGATACTGTAAAATGATAAAAATATTTTAATTAATTTTAAAATTTATAAACTCTTGTTTTAAGAAAGTGACAAATTTGTAATAATTTGCCACACAAATTTGCAATAATATGCCTTTATTTTGTGTCTTGAACCCTGGAAGAAGAAAGAGGCATCCTATGTGCATTCATATTCCTTATGCTAGAATAAAGTGCAAACATCATTCCTTCATATGCCGAGTTGGTCAGGTTTGGAGCTCTTTACCACCTGATATTGTCATGTCCCCAACTTTATACATTTTTAACGTTTGACTAAAACAAGTTGATTTATATAAATTTTTGACAATTTTCATTTTCATGTAGATAATGTGTTTATATTTTGTCAAGGTGGTTATTACAGCTTCAACTGTAACATTTTTTCTCCTCAGCCTTAAATGTAGAGACATCTTTTGTATATAGTATAAACCAAAGTGCCTAAACATTTTGACTATCTGCCTAATATGATGTTGGTCCTCCACATGCCACCAAAACAGCTCTTACCCAGCGTGGCATGGATGCTACAAGATTTCTAAAGGTATCTTGTCATATCTGGTACCAACACATTACCAGAAAAGCCTTTAACTCTTGTAAGTTATATGGTTCATCTGCTGCAGATTGGATATGCTGTTCCAACACAAACCACATGTGCTCGATTGAATTGTCTGGGGAATTTGGAGATCAGAGCAATACCTGGAAGTCTTCCTCATGTTCTGCGAACTATTCTCGAACAATCCGGGCAGTGTGGCATGGTGCATTATCCTGCTGAAAGAAGATACTACTAGAGGGAGGGATATACCATTGCCATGAAGAATATACCTGTATTACTGGTTTGCAATGAAATTTAGGTAGGTGGTAGATGTTATAGTTTCCTTTACATTAATGACTGGACCCAGGGTTTCCCAGCAGAACATTGCCCAAAACACTACACTTCCTCCACCTGCTAGTTCCCACAGTGCATCCTGCTGCCAACACTTCCCCAGGTAAATGACTCGCACGTACCCAGTCATCCACACAGTGTAACAGGAAACGAGATTCATCAGACAACCTTTTTCCAGTCATTCAAGGTCCAGTTTAGATGCTCGCATGCCCATTGTAGACACTTTTGACAGTGAATTGTCAAGGTGGTTATTACAGCTTCAACTGTAACATTTTTTCTCCTCAGCCTTAAATGTAGAGACATCTTTTGTATATAGTATAAACCAAAGTGCCTAAACATTTTGACTATCTGCCTAATATGATGTTGGTCCTCCACATGCCACCAAAACAGCTCTTACCCAGCGTGGCATGGATGCTACAAGATTTCTAAAGGTATCTTGTCATATCTGGTACCAACACATTACCAGAAAAGCCTTTAACTCTTGTAAGTTATATGGTTCATCTGCTGCAGATTGGATATGCTGTTCCAACACAAACCACATGTGCTCGATTGAATTGTCTGGGGAATTTGGAGATCAGAGCAATACCTGGAAGTCTTCCTCATGTTCTGCGAACTATTCTCGAACAATCCGGGCAGTGTGGCATGGTGCATTATCCTGCTGAAAGAAGATACTACTAGAGGGAGGGATATACCATTGCCATGAAGAATATACCTGTATTACTGGTTTGCAATGAAATTTAGGTAGGTGGTAGATGTTATAGTTTCCTTTACATTAATGACTGGACCCAGGGTTTCCCAGCAGAACATTGCCCAAAACACTACACTTCCTCCACCTGCTAGTTCCCACAGTGCATCCTGCTGCCAACACTTCCCCAGGTAAATGACTCGCACGTACCCAGTCATCCACACAGTGTAACAGGAAACGAGATTCATCAGACAACCTTTTTCCAGTCATTCAAGGTCCAGTTTAGATGCTCGCATGCCCATTGTAGACACTTTTGACAGTGAACCAAGGTTATCATGGACACTCAGAGTGACCTGCGGCTACACAGCCTAATTTTCAGCAGGGTTTGATATATAGTGACGCATTACTCCCGTCATCAGCATTAAATTTATGGGCGAGTTGTGCCACAGTATCCCTTCTGTTGGCTCATACCATACAGGATAGCCTTTGCTAACCTCTAGCATCGATGAGCTGTGGTCAGTCCACACCTTGCCAGCGGTTAATGGTTTTTCCCTCCTTGGACCACTTTTTGAAGATACCACAGCTGACCATGAGCACCCCACAAGCCTTGTTGTCTTGGAAATGCTCTGACCCAGTTGTCTGGCCATTGCAATTTGGCCTTTGTCAAATTTGCTCAAGTCTGATGCATTTCCCATCTGAAGAACAAGAATAACACTGATTAACAGAGCCCAGTAGCAGTGTTATTTATACCATTTCATGACCTTCACACGCACTGTTGTTTACCTGCAGTTGCTTCGATTTACATAAAGATGATTTGGTCATAATGTTTTGGCTCTTTGGTGTATGTACTCTTGTGTGCTATTAACCACACTGTAAATATTTCGCTGTTCCTTTTTAAAGCCTTTGCAACTGCTGACCATTCAGCATTCTACTGTTCAGTGAACTGTTCATGCACGTTTACACACTTATCAATTTGTATTTTATGTTTTTGTTATATATTGAGTGGTGTTAGTGTACATTTTTGTACCTTCCTCTCAATAGGAAAATAAATAGAAAAATACCAGTTCTCACAAAACCCACCCAGTTATGGCCTATATGGCAGGAAAAAAATCAAACAGCTCCCCCATCATGCATATTCACATGATCTTGCATATTCATGCATATTCACACCATGCAATATTTGGTTGTTTCCAAAAATTAAAAAGGAACTTGCTGGGAAGCCTTCTTCAAGGGTGCAAGACCTTGCAATGTGGTTCAAAAATTCACAGTTGTGGGATATTCCTATTGGGGAATATCTAGCAGTCCAGAATTGGCATACACCAGAGTAGTAGTACCACCAAACCCTCCAGAATTGGTGTAAACATCTGCAACATTGCATTGATCAGGGAGGGGCAAGCTGTTTTCATTGGCATGCTAGATAAGGATATTTGAGAGTTCCCCACGCCAGATCCTTACTTTTTGCATTTGCATTAACCCTTTAACACCCAGATATTTTCAGGAAAGGGTAGAGGGTATTAAAGACAAAGGAATGGTACTATTTGGATGAGTCAATTTCAAAATGCCAGCCATTTTGGACATTAAAGGGTTAAGCACTCTAAACTTAGCCCCCCCCCCCCCACACACACACACCAATGCCCTGAGTAGACAATATAAGTACAAAATTAAATTTTAACATTTACCTAATTATTTCAAAAAGAAACTTATACATTTTATAATTTTAATAAAAAAAACTATTTTTTTAAATTAAATTTAGGGTGAAATATACAAGAAATTGTAAGTTAACAACATAGGTAAATAAAGATACTTAGATAAATAAAGATTAAGTTAACTCTATTATAAGCACTAGGTGCTGGACTAGTCACATGGTATCATGACAAACAATTGGCTCATTGATACTAATGTAGTAATTGATAGCTGTAGATCAGTTAGTAATTTCTTTGTCAGATTGTGGTGGATTTTGTCCAGAAAAGTCACAATTTATTTCCAAGAATAAACAGATAATAGTAAATTCTATATGAAATTACCATCTGTAGCAAGTTATAATCTTTTGCTAAAATTATATTCTTGCCTTTCTAATGCAATCTGTCTCACAACACCTTAATGAAATGAAACCTCTTTTCAATTGGTTGCAAGACTTTTCTAGAATTGAATTCTTTCAGGCTAGTAAAAACTGTAATCTCCTGATAAATGTCAGGTGTTCTGACTGCTGAGCTATCAGCCACTGATCAAGATCTCCTCTGTTGATGTCTTTAAGTATTATATCATAGAATCAGGCATTCAAATATATCTGACATTAATTGAAGTCTCTTAAAAGAGGTTCCTTCTGGGCCTAAGCCTTCAAATGAAGACAGAGATATTCGAATGACTGATTCTATGGTATAAGCTTAATTTTAAATCTGTGCTGACTTAAACCTCTTCTTTTTAATGTTATATTAATGCCAATTTTTATTGTTAACAGCAATTTGAGATAAAATGTATAAGTAAAATTTTCAATATGCATTTTATTAATAACATGGAATTTTTTCAGAATCAATTCCCATTTTTTCCATAAGTTGTTGGTCTTGATTTGCATGGTTTAAATTTATGCATCGATTTTCCATACCTTATATATAAAGAAAAAGAATTTAGATGTGAATAGGCTGTTTTTTGGCCAGAAGATACAGTAAAGTTGTGAAATCCATTTTTTGCCAGGGAAGCCCTTCAAAAGAGAGCCATACCTCTTATATACCCCCCAAGACATTTTCTGTATCTGCCCCTGCTAATGATCAACCATAAATTTTGATGATCAACAGAATCAAAATCTTTTTTGAAATCTACAAAACTAGTAATCACATTAACAACTTTCAAACACTGTTATGCTGTAGGTCTGCGGTGCCCAACCCTTTGCTCGCATACCGTTTTAATGTGGTTCGCAGCTCGCATATTAAGATTCATCACGTTTATTAAAAATAAAATAGTTTTAAAAATTATACATAAATATAAATATATAAATTAATTTTTATTAAGTGGCCGTTTAGGACATACGTCCCCCTTTCAGCCCAAGTGACATGCCTAACAGTTGGCTGGCCTTGAACGATGCGCACTTGACATGCGCATCTACTGACACCTCCCACCTCTCTCCTTCCCCTTAATGCAGTAAGTTGTCATTCGCCGCAAGAGCAGTGTATGTGTATTTTTTATAGTGGTTGTATGTTTTTATTTTCGTAATATTTAACGTGTTTCCGTATTTACACGGAGCGAACTTTGAATTTGTGTGTGAACTGACGGATGGTTTCAACCAGGTATAAAAATATTTGTTTGATTTATTTTAAGGGTTAATATACTAACAATTATATTTATCTTATATTTACCCTAATTATGTCTGAATATGAGCCAGAGAAAAAGAAAAAAACGGACACACACTTACAATTTTCAAGAAGATTGGGAAGAGAATTTTTTTTTAATTTATTTTAAGAACAAATGTATTTGTTTGATTTGCTGTTCAACAGTTGCTATTGGAAAAAAGTGCAATGTAGAACGACATTTTACAGCGGTTCATAAAAAATATACTGAATATCCTATTAACAGCAGTTTAAGAAAATCTAAAGTGAAAGAATTGAAAACCACATTAGTTGCCCAACAATCTATATTTACTAAGTCCGTGACTAAATCAAGAGCTGCTACAATTGCTTCATTTAAGATTGCACATATACTTGCAATGCACAAAAAAACCTTTCACGATGGCAACATAATTAAAGAAGCAATGCTTGCTGCATCAGAAGCATTGTTTCAAGAATTTAAAAATAAGAAGGAAATTATATCAGGTATTGATGTTCAATTATCAAGAAATTCAGTCACTCGTAGAATAGAAGCAATGTCTGAAAATATCAAATTACAAAGAAAAAAAGATTTAGAAAAATGCGATTTTTTAAGTTTACAATGTGATGTATCAACAGACATCTGCAATATTGCTCAAATAAATATTTTTATAAGGATGGTCTTTTAACGATTGCTCAGTAAAAGAAGATATACTCTCAGTTTTGCCACTACAAGGAAATACAAGTGAAAAGGACATATACCAAGTTATTAAAAACTACATTAAAGAAATTAATCTGCCCCTTCAAAAACTTGTGTCCATAGCAACTGACGGAGCACCTGCCATGATTGGTTCTGGTGTTGGCTTCATCACATTATGTAAGAATGATGCTGAGTTACCAAATTTTTTTCATTATCACTGGATCATTCTTCAACAGGGATTATGTGCAAAAGTGTTGCATTATTTACATGTTATGAAAGTTGTTCTAAAAATTGTAAATTCTATTCGAGCCAGACCACTTCAGAATAGATTATTCAAAATACTGACTGATGAACTTGATGCTGAGTATGGAACTTTAATGTTACATTCTGAAGTTAGATGGCTTAGTAAGGGAAAAGTCCTACAACGATTTGTAGAGCTTCTTCCAGAGATAAAACTGTTTGTAGAATCCAGAAACGAAACTTATGAAGAACTTTATGATCATGGCTGGTTGTCAGATTTATCCTTTCTTACAGATATAACAATCAAAATGAATAAACTCAATCTTGAACTTCAGGGGAAACAAAGAACTCTTTTTGAATTAATAGGAAGTGTAAATGCATTTCAGTCAAAATTAAATTTGTGGATATCCCAAATTAAAGAATGTAACTTCAGCCATTTTCCAAATTTAGAGAACTATATTCATAAATATAAGGAAATTGAATCAGATAAATATTCTGAAAATCTCGCTGAACTTAAAAATAATTTCGAAATTAGATTTTCTGATTTTCGTAAAATTCATCCAGTTGTTTCATTCATTTTAAATCCATTTGTTGATATTAATATTTATGAAATATCGCAAAAGATTGCAAGAATGTTGAATAAAAATGTCAGTATTTTAGAAATGGAAATAATTGATTTTCAATCTGACCTACAATTAAAAACAAGAGTATTGCAAACTGATTTTTGGATACTTGTGGATGAGAGAAAATATCCACTTGTAAAGGAAACTTTTCAAAGGTTAAACTCCTGCTTTGGATCAACTTACCTTTGTGAAAGTGGCTTTCCGACAATGAAATTTTTAAAATCAAAGTTCAGATCCAGAATAACAAATGAACGTCTGAATAATTGTATGACTCTTACTGCAACACCTTATGTACCAGAGTACAATAAACTGGCCGAAGACATGCAATGTCAGTCTTCACATTGATTATTAATAAGTTTTGTTTGTCCAATATTGTATTTAATTTGTAGTAAATTAGTAGTAGTAATAAACAGTAGCAGTGTAATATTATTGTGTTTTCTTTTACCTATTATTGCTGATTTTTTCAAAAAAAAAAGGTCGTTCTATGTATGGCTCGCCTAGAATTTTTAAATTCTTAATTTGCTCAAGATAGACTAAAGGTTGGGCACCACTGTTGTAGGTCAATGTGGAAATAGATGAAAATTGTCTTGAGCCAGGTGAAATCTGAACCCACAATCTCATGATGACATGTCAGAGAGATGCCAGGCTTGGACCCATGACAAACCACATTCCATGAGGCAATTGAATGGCATTTTTTTATGAGTTGTCTTCAATTCTCATGCAAAGTTAGGTATATCAAGTATATACATCTAGTATATATTAACTGTTACATTAGTAACATTTAATATCACAGTACTTCATAGTAGTTACTTTGTGAATACTGTTATGCTGTAGGTGAATGTGGACAAAGAAGAATATTGCCTTTAGCTGGGTGGGATCTGAAACAGGCCAATCAATTGTTCCATGGAGTGTGACTTACCAATGGCTCAACTGCACCAGTGTTGAGATTTATCTCTGCAAAACTCCCCACCCCATAGTCAGTAGAGGATACTGATGGGTTTGGAAAAGCCATCATCTGTCAGATGGGACATTAAGCCATGGCCTCATGTGGGAGAGCCATATCTTGTGCACATTAAAAATTACCTTTACAATTTTAGTTGCAGTGCAATTATTTGTAAGATCTGCATCAAATGTTTAACAGAATTAAGCTGATGGTCAACTGCATGATGAATAGTGTTGATTCAGAAAGAGTTCTTCGAGTCCTAGCTGTATCAGTGTTAAGAAGATAACACACTGGGTTTGTTTTACCTCTGAGCAGCACTTTTTTGCACACAATGGGCTAAATGGCCAGGTTACAGGGACCCCAAAGGCTCAGAGAAAGTTGGGGAAGGGGACCCACTGGAATGGCTGTTGGGAGGCAAATGGGAACATCATGTCAAGGCCATCCAGTGTGTTCTTTAATGTGCACAGGGTATGGCTCTCACGCACAATGGGCCAAGGCTTAATGTCCCATCCGACGGACGGTGCCCTTCCCAAGCCCATCGGTGTCCCCTACTGACCTTGGGCAAGGCTGGGAATTTTGTGGAGATAAATCTTAACACTGATACAGCTAAGACTCGAATCTGGGAACTATAGATTATGAGCCTGGCATGCTACCGACTGAGCCACCCTCGCCCCATTGTTTGGAAAGTTTTTACTATGAAGTGATGTGATATGAAATGTTACTAATATAACAGTTAATGTATACTAGTAAGTATAGGTTTCTGAAACATTTCTCAAGAATCTGCCTAAACGAAAATATTTTATCTATGCATTTGCTGCCATTTCTGAATCAACACTATTCATCATGCAGTTGACCATCAGCTTAATTCTGTTAAGCACAATAATACAAAGAACTTTACCTGGAACAGAAAGAGACTGATTCCCTTATAATTTTCCCAGGAACTGCAATTACTTTAAAAAAAAAAAGTATATAATAGCTCTAATAAAATATATAGGGACAACACCTATATCATAAAAAAGCAAAATTGCAATTAGCCATGTGACAACAGAAAACATTCCCATTGGGCCAACATTAAAGCCAATAATGCATCTGTCCTCATTAGGAAAAATGGAAGTAGAACTCACCAGATTGTTGGGCTAAATGTTTCCCAAGTTCCACATTTACATGACATTTCCTGTGTTTTTGTACTATTAAAACTTGTTTTGATAACACAGTGTGTTTGACTATGTTATTATTTCAATATGTGGCAGATTGGTTGTCCATTCTCCATTGTAGATGGCACCTGGCATGTTATTAAGATGTAGATTTGTAATTGCATCTGTTGTGAAACTTGGTTTTTTCAGCAAAATGATTGATGAATTCCATATTTACAGGACATTTCCTGTGCTTCTCTATTATTGAAAAATCATTCTGCTTTTTACTGATGAAAATATATCAAAAGATCCAAAAGTAATTTTATTTTGTTGTTGATGAAAAACTTAGAACAACCTTTGAAAGCTTTAGTTTCTTCAATTTACAAGCAGTTGCTGAGAAGGTGAAGCACTTTTTAAAAAAATATATTTGTTAGGTATTTCAAACAAAAACTTAGAATTATATGCTAAAATGTGTTTCACTATTCAATTGTGGTCAATTAACAGGAATAATGTAATTTTTTTTATACAAATGTATTAAAAACTTTGAATATCAATTTGAAAACCAGTAAACATCAAAAACTTATTTTAAAGATTGTTAAATTAAACTTAAATATTTATAAAAATAAAAAACTAATAGAATTTTTTTTATTTCAGCTTTACAAGTAATGCCAAATAAGAAGAAAAAGAGACCAAAATGTCAAATTAGGAGGAAAAGAAGCGGAACAAGTACTAAAGCTTTGTCTACTGTGAAGGCTGCAATTGCATCAGGAAATCCAATGATGCAACTTCAACAATTTAAACAGTTTAAGAATAATAATTTAGAGTTGACAATTGAATGCTGCAAAGGAATTGATCTGGATAACAATAGCATAGAATGGGCATTCCAGTTGACAAAGGTCAATATGCAGCAGCTGTATGAGAATTCTAGTTGGGGCTGGAATGAGGAAGAGAAAAGAGCCCAGTTAACTAACAAAAAAGCTTGGTTTCTCCTGGTGAAAGATAATGAAAAACTGTGTGGGTTTGTAGATTTCAGATTTGAGGTGGAATTGAATAGTCCTGTTGTTTATTGTTATGAAATACAAATTGAAAACTACCTGCAGAGGCATGGGCTGGGAAAACATTTGATGCAGATCTTACAAATAATTGCACTACAACTAAAATTTGTAAAGGTAATGCTAACTGTATTCAAACATAATGAGATGGCTTATAACTTTTATACTAAGTGCTTGGGTTTCAGAATAGATGAAACATCTCCTAGTGATGAATGCTATGAAATTCTCAGTAAGAGCACAGCAATTTGATTATAATCTTAACACTGAGTTTTCTGTATTTGCTAGTAGGGCATAACTGTGCAAATATGTATGTTAATGTATAATAGTTACATATTTATGTGAAACCTTATATAAAATATAAATTTTACATTAAATATTGATTGTATACTTTTGCTTCTTTAATAGAATTACTCTCTATTACTATAATGGCAAGAAAAGTTGAGACAATTAGTTGAAATTATTTTTATCTACAAAATTACCATGGTTTTTCGTTTGGTTAATGGTGGATAAGTAGGTGAGTCTATTGTCATTATTATGAATTCATTATATTCTTGATTGTGCCACTGTTCTTGTTTCAAGGTTGACATCGGTGTGGGATTGGCAAAGAGAGATGTAATATGATGTTGGAATTTATAATTTGCTGTGCATATTAATGGAAGCATTTATAAATTTCCAGTGTATGTCACAACTTTTCCAGAAGAGTGAATAATGTAGCTTATTATATATATGTTATGCATTTCATATTGTTACTCCAATGCGTCATCAGGGGAAAGAGTTGTTTTAGTGGTAGGTGTTTACATTAATACTCCACAATAATTAACCAAACATTAAAACTAAATTAGTTAACCCCCTCCCTACACACACACACACACACATGTATTTTGTAACACTCCAAATATTATTAACTTTTCCAAGTTTGGAACTTTTGTCTGATTTAAGTTAAATTAAATTCCAGATAGCATGTTGGGTGCCAGGCAATATTAACTTGCCAAATAAAGTTGAAATAGGGTTTGTTTTGTTTTAGCGTTACTTATCAAGTAAGAATTTGAAAAGGATTGTCAAGTTTATTTGAAGTTTAAATCTAATCAATAATCGTTGCTCAAGATGAAAAAAATATCAAAGTCAAAATAATCATGAAGCAAAGTTTATTTCCAAAAATTTCAAAGACTCACCAATTCAGTTGATGAATACAAAAGTCCGAGAAATTAAAAAACTCCATCTCTAATTACGACTCACAAAAACTGACTACTAATGTCTTCCTACTTCACCACCTTCCTACTAACATCTCTCATCACTCTCTACTCTAATTTCGTGAGCTAATGTCACTTAGATACATGCGGGGTACAATCTGGCACGTATCTGTTGCTGAAAAAACATTTGCATAATCTGATGATCGCATGCTAGCTATGATGCATGAGGGGTAGTGTCCTTAACGCATGCATTAGTGGCTGACAATCGAAATGTTGGAGTTGCGCATGCGCAACTCCTTCTGTGGCTCAGAAGGAAGAATTGTGATCTAGTCCAAATGAAATAATCCCCAAAATGATAAATATAATGTAAACAAAGTAAAACTGGTTAAGTAAAAGTGAATGAATGGACCTCACAACTCTCTCTCCCAGAGGAAGTCAAAATTTAATCTAACAGATTTTGATGAGCAAATTTAGAATAATAGGACACTTCTCATGTCATTTACACATTGTTGAACATAAAGTAAAAGTGTGCTTATGCAAATTTTGATAAGACAGTCTAATCTCACATTGACACAATCTTCTATCACAACCAAAGGTACCCCCTCCCATTCCACCTAACAAGAGTGTATAGCTACCTATTGTAAATACACAGTCGTATCAGAATAATATGACCACCTACCATGTCTTGCTTAACTTCTAAACAGGTTAAAGAAAAAATTCAATTACATCAAATTCTGTTCTTTCACAGAATGTAATTACAGATGTATCAAGTGGGATACAAAACTTCTGTTTATTCCCCTAACCACAATTCAAATATGTTAAATCTAATCTTCCATGCCTACCATATATAAAAAAAAAACAAATATTGATACTCCCTTAAATCCTCTCAACTACATCAAATATGCGAAGCTAATAATTTCATTTTACTAACAAGCGGGTGTGTAATCATCTGCTTGTATTTTCGTGTGGAGATTCTAAACACAATAATCACAAGCTGGCTGAAGTAAAAAAAAGCATTAGTTACCTTCCCTCATTGAGCTTTGTGTCCCCCTCCCCAAAAGAGTTATGCTGGTGACCATCTCAGCCACCAGACTTTGTCGTTGGGGTCAGCTCAAAGAAGATACAAAACTTCAAGTCATCATGGTCAGCTCATATATATATGCAAACAAATGCTGCCAATGTCATCCCAATAATATGCATCATTGATGCATCAATATTACCGATGACAATGAACAGATTTAAACACATATACACACATTGATGACAATGAACAGATTTAAACACATATACACACATCGTATCTAAGTGTAAAGAAAAGCTGTATCAATAATTTATCATATACGATGCTAACATTTCATCCAATACAATTCCATCCAAATTTTACAATAATGTACTTCAAATACATATATATATCTCAAAATGCAAAATATTTAATCACTGTATACTATAAATTCTCTTTCATTCTCATCATTCACATCCATAAACATTTTTATAATTTCTAAGCTTCTAAACTTATAATGCTTAATTCAGCTTTCAGTTAGCCAAAAGAAAAAAAATCTACAAAAATACATAAATGCCTTGAAATCACATTAAATACAATATAACTCTTTATGGTTCAACTAGAACTTCAGATAAACCAAAATACATTAAAAAAAAATCCTATTCACTTAACATTATATACTCAAACTATAAACTTTGAATAGTAAATTCACTTTTCAAAAAAAAAAAATCAAAACTTAGTTTCAACACTAAATTAAACATTTCAAAATCTCTAAGCATAAATCACAATAAATATTGCTTCAATCTTCATCTTCATCTATTCCAGAGAAAAGAAATAAAACATCATAATCATTAGTGCCACAATGGAAGTTATTGCACTCAGTTGCAATAAATCATCATCCATTCGTTTCCTGGTAACATCCTGCATTGATTGATAAGTTAGGTGTAGGCACTTCTGAAGATCTTTTTGGTGACCTCATTTATTCTGTATTGACTACTTCTTTGCTGGTTGTTGCTCTGCAGGGTGTGGTCATTTCGTTGACATCTCACTACACTCTTGACGTTGATGGAACATCTGAATCTGGCGTTACTATCTTTTTTCCTGTTGTATGCAATAGGTTATAATCCAATCTTTTCTTCTCTCATCTGCTTGGTAGTGGTTCATCATCATCAAAGACATCCTTTTCCTGGTTTTGTTTTGGAGCATCTAAATCATTTGAGACTTCTGATCTGGAAAATTCCATGGAACTTTTATACTGTGTAATGTTTGCGATATTAAAGTATCCTTTGAAGCATTAGTGGTTATATTGGCTAGTTCATATAACAAATGTGAAAGTTTTTACTTTGCAATATATGGTCCAGCATATAATGGTGCAAATTTCTTTATGAACCCTCTTTATCACTTTTATGGTGTGTTTTAATTAAGATCTTATCACCTATTTTAAATTCCATATCTCATCGTTTTTTGTTATCTTCTCGTTGCTTTTGTTGTAATCATAGGGAATTACCTTGTGCCTTTGAAATGTCTTGAATATGCTGTTCCATTCTAAATTCAATGGATTGTGGAGATGCAGATTGATTGATGAATCTGTCCCAGGGTAATGTCAGCTCTCTTCCTATAAATATCCTTGAAGACAAGAATTTAGTTGTTTTGTGTAACGAAGTGCGTAGAGCAAAGGAAAACTGTTGGAAGTATTTATCCCAGGTACTATGTCTATTTTCAATATATGTAGCTATTATTCTACCAATATTTTGATTAATTCTTTTGGTTGAATTTCGACTGTGGATGATATGGAGTTGTACATATATGTTTTATTTGAAATGTTTCACATACTTCAGCAAGCGCATTTGAAATGGGACCCAATATCTGAAACTATAGTCTTGGGTACCCATACCTGCATACAAATTCATTTATAAACTTCTTTGCTACAATTGTTGCTGTTGCATTTCTAATGGGGAAATATTTCAACCCATTTTGAAAAATAATCTAACACCAGGATGTATTGGGATCCCGTTTGTGGTTACAGGCCCATTAAATTCATGCCTACTTATTCCATGGGTTCATTGGAAATAATGCTTTTCATAAGACCACAAGGACGGTTCTGATCAAATTTTCTGGTTTGACAAATTAAGCATGTTTCTACATAGGTTTTTACCTCCTTTTTCAAGGCTGGCCAATATGCTCTTTTGACTACATTCTGATGTTTTTCATGTACCTAAATGTCCTGCTGAAGGTACATCATGCAATTCTTGGAGTATGTACTCTCTTAAATTCTTGGATAAATGGGCGATAACTGCCTGTTTGACTCGCTCATCTGCAGTAATGCAAAATATCATTCATTAATCAAAAATGTCTGGCTCTTCCAACAATACTTGAAGCTATACTGGGATCTAGAAGTAATTCATCAGTTTTCAAATAATGGTATACATTTTCATATTCTAAATCTTTTTGTTGTTCATTAACTAAGTGTTCCTTGTATGTGACGGGAACTATTGTGGCGAGCAAGGGAGCAAAAGGCTTATCCTCTAGCTCTGGTGTGACTTCTGCTGGCTACACAAGAACATGGGATAATACATCTAGTAGCTGATGTGCACTTCTCTTTCGGTGCTCAACCTTGAAATTGAATTCTTGTTGGTGTAATGCCCAGTACATTAGACAACCTGTTAAATTGATGGATGTCTGCAACCATTGCAAAGCAGCATGGTCGGTAAAAATAGTAATGTCGGATGTATCTATTTGCAGTTTAAATTTTTTTAGAGACCATATTATGCTTTGACATTGTTTTTCAGTCAATGTATAATTAATTTCAGTGTAACTCAAACAATGACTGGCATACATGATGACGTGTTCACAGTTGTCATCCTGTATTTGGCTAAGCATAGCACCAAGACCAGCATAGGGAGGAAGCATCAGTGTAAATCTTAAAAGGTTTGACTGACTGCGGCAAGGCCAACACAGGAGCATGACACAATGCATCTTTTAATGTCTGAAATGCTGTGTCACAAACAGGTGTTCAATGGAACCATCTTTGCTTTCGGTGTAATTCACATGAAGGTTCAGCCAAATTAGCAAAATTAGGTACAAATTATCAGTACCAGCCACACATTCCTAGAAATCTGCTAACTTGCTTTGAATTGCGCAGTATGGGAAATCATTGTATGGCTTTGACTTTATTAGGTAACGTTCTTACTCCATCTGCATTAACCGTAAAGCTGAGGTATTGAACATCTTCTCGGAGAAATGTGCATATAAATAATTTTATGGTGAGCCTGGGCTCTCTTAACCTTCAGAAAACCAAATCTAAATCATGTAGATGCTCAGAAAAATCAGTGGAGAAAATAACTATGTAATCTAAGTAGATTTCACACAATTTTCCTTTCAGATCACCCAGAACATGGTGGGTGCTCTGGATAAGCCAAATGGTAAGCAACAAAATTGGAATAATCCATCTTTTGTGAGGAAAGCTGTTTTGGGCCGATCTGATGGATATACAGACACCTGCCTATATCCTAGAAGATAAATCTAGTGTGCTAATAAATTTCTTACCAACCAGTTATGTCAGTAGATTCTGAATAATAGGTAGTGGATATCTATCGAGGACTGTGACACTAGTTTTCGATAGTCCACAAAAAATCTCAAATTGCCAGTTTTCTTTTTAACGAGGACAACCGGTGAAGCCTATGGGCTGAAACTTGGTTCAATTATCCCATTCTTTAACCCTTTGCCCTTGAAGGTTTTTTCACTATAGGAAAGTAGCAACTGGAAATTTTTTTTGTTAAAAAGTTGGTGAAAATTTTTAAAACTAACATAAAAATAAATCATATATAAACGACGTAAAATCAAGCTCATCTTCGCTGCTACTAATTTCATCATTTGGCTCCATTTTTATAACCACTAAAAACAGACTAAATTTAAAATAAAATAATAATAAATAAATACCCCCTCAAGCAGCTGCTTGCCACAGAGGTCTGACAGGAGCCTGTCAGTTTATATGCCACAGTAGGAGATCTGAGAGGATGGCAGGACCTCAGCAGAAAACGACACACACATCCATGCCTAATTCCGGGGCTCGAACCCAGGTCCCTTAGATCAGTAGCCAAGCGTGCTAACCACTCTGCCACGGGACGGCAATAAATTTAAAATAAGAATTTTAATTAAACACAATGCTGTATTATGAAGTGCACATAGACAATAGATTTACACATCTAAAATGTGTATCTAATCTGTATAAATCTGTGTATAAATATATCTAATCTGCGTATAAAATAGTTATTGTCAATTCTCAGTCGTCATTTGAGTTGCTGCATCAAACTAGTGGCAAGGGTTAGCATTCTTTAATTTGCTCAGAGATTATTTCTTTTTTACTTGGAGGATAATTGTATGGTTTGCTATAAATAGGTCTACTATTACCCGTGTCAATGTGATGCTCCAAAATCTGACATCTGCCAGGCTTATTGCTAAAAAGTTCGTAATTAGCATTGAGCAGAGCTTCTAAGATAGTAACGAGAGAGTTAATCTCTCGTTACTATCTAAATGAGTGTTGTCAGCATGTTTTCTAATATCCATTTTTATGTGATCGACATGAAGTTTTTCTTTCATTGTTGCTTTTAGCGAAATAGTGTAATTAGCAAAATTGAATTCTATGAAGAGTTTTCGTATTGCATCTATTCCTATCAAGGAGTCATATAATAATTCACTAATTACTACAAATTCAAGTCTTATCTCCACATTATTTAAAGTGATAGGTAACTCAACAGTTCGGTGTGGAAAACACTGCTTGGGAGCACAAGCTAACTTCAAAGGTCCACGGGACCATGGCTGCAATTTCAGTTTACAAAATCTCTGAATTTTATCCCATACTTTCTTATGTAGACATGATATCAGCTCCTGTGTCGATATGAGCTATGAATTCAATTTTTTCTTGATAAAGCTTCACAAAAGGTAAATGTAGGACGTTATGTATACCCACAGTGGCAAGACTTAACTCATGAGAGGGCTTTTCTGGAGGAAATTTGGCCTCTTGCTTCAACGATCCTAATTTAAGTTTCCCAAATTGCAGTTTTTTCTGTAGCAATAATGCTCCATGTGCCCTAGTTGGTCACAAAATTTACATCTGAAAGTGTATTTTTCGTAGCAAAAGTTTTTGGTTTAGTGTCATTGTTCTAAGCTTGACTCAGAACATAATCTCTGCTTCATTCATTCTTCATCATTGTAGGCACGTTTGGCACAAATTGTTGGGACCATGTAACTACCAGTCATGAGGGAGTCATTTTGCGAGACTCTACCTGATAGCGCTGTTTTGGCGAGGATTACATCCATTGTTGGTTTAATGCCATTTTTGCAGATTCTCTTGTTGTGGAGTATTGCCTATTCAATTTGGCCAAATTTGAAATTGAATTTACATTTCTTACTTCCAAAAACTCACGTAAGGGGCAAAAGTAATTGAGACATAATGGCGTTTATAATGTCAATTTCGGCGGCATCATCATCGTACAGCTGGTATAACTCTGCTGTACCCCAGATGAATTTTTCGATATCTCCTCTTTGTCTTTGTGAAAAAAGTTCTGTAGCTAGATGTGTCAAATTATCATAAACTGGATATATTTTGAAACGTTTATTTTTAAATTCTTCCCAAAACTCTATACCATTATGATATCCTATGTTATTCCACCATTGTTTAGCACATTCAATTAAACAAGATACTGCTAAAACCACCTTTTTGTTGCTGGGCACTTCATGTAAATGGATATGCTCTTCCATGGGCTTGACAAATGTCCATGATGATGGATGTTTTGAACCATTGAACCTTATCTCAGATAAAGGCCAATTAACATAAGGACTACAGTTAATAAATGGATTGGCAACCCATCATTAAGGTGGTTGATAATACTCTGTTCTATCATTTTCTTCTGATGGAAAAAAATGAAACCTTCAAAGTTTATGTGTTCATGAGCTGACATTGTCAGCAAATTTAGGGGTTGTTGTCGTTCCCTTTTTCTCCCGAGGCTCTTTAAACAGATTCATTAACACTTCTGCTTCTTTCATCACATCCTGCAGTCTATCTTTTACTTTTTTTCAGTCAGGAATAATTATGGCAGAATCGGCCATATTACTAGTAGACATGTTTAGCAATCTGCCAAAATTTTGAATTTCGGAAATTTGGAAACTTTTTATCTTGAGCAGCGCTCAAATGTATTGCTATACAACAATACAATACTAAAGCTATACCAAGCTTTCAAATAACTTGCTTATCAAAAAGGTTTATCTGTCTTGTGTCCATACACTTCTAATCTTTACATACATACAATAAAGATCTTGACTATCAGCAATAACTGCACTGAAACTTCAGTACCTTTGACTAATACAAAAGTTAAGTTTCTTGCTCAACAAAAATTTCAGCTTAAACTGCTGTTAAATCTATGATTAGTACATATAACTAATGAGCTCAAAAATTTGTTAACTTTGACAATCACATTAAATAACATACAATTTATACACACACATATATATATACAGTCCCTGTGTTCGGTGCATCACTTTCTCTATTGGCTCTATAATGCTCCAAAAGATTATTAAACTTCTCTTTGGATCTTTTGACTGATCCAAATTAAATTAGAACTTTGGATAGCATATCGGGTGCCAGGCAATATTAACTTGCCAAATAAAGTTGAAATAGAGTTCATTTTGTTTTAGCGTTACTTATTGAGTAAGAATTCAAAAGGATTGTCAAGTTTAATTGAAGTTTAAATCTAATGAAAAATCAATCGTTCTCAAAATGAAAAAATAGCAAAGTCAAAATATTCATAAAACAAACGAAGTTTATTTCTAATAAATTCACTCACCAATTCAGTTGATGAATACAAAAGTTGGAGTAACTGAAAAAACTCCAACTCTAATTACGACTCACAAAAACTGACTACTAACGCCTTCCTACTACACCACCTTCCTACTAACATCTCTCATCACTCTCTACTCTAATTCCATGACCTAACATCATGAAATATGATGTTGGAATTTACGATTTGCTGCACACATTAACCAAAGCATTTACAAATGCTGCATTTACAATCCAGCACGTCTGTTGCACACCGGGAAAAACATTTGCATAATCTGACGATCGCACACTATGACGCAAGAGGGGTCATACCCTTAACTCGCGCATTAGCAGTTGACAATCAAAAGTTCGGAATTGTGCATGCACAACTCCTTCTACGACTCAGAAGAAAGAATTATGATCTGGTCCAAATGAAATAATCCCCAAAATGATAAATATAATGTAAATAAAGTAAAACTGGTTAAGTAAAAGTAAATTTCTGGAAATGTTGTGGCATACATTGGAAATTTGCAAATGCTTTGGTTAATGTGTGCAGTAAATCGTAAATTCCAACGTCATATTTCATCTCTGTGTCAATCCCAAACTGATGTCAGTCTTGCAACATAATCCCCAACAATGACAAAATCAAGAACATAATGAATTCATAGTAATAAAAAGTGACACCATAGGACAATAGACACCTATTTATTGGATATCAACCCAAGGGAAAACCATGGTAATTTTCTATATAAAAATAATTCCAACTGATTGTTTCAGTTTTTTTAGTCATTACAGTGATATAGAGTAATTCTGTTAATGTAACATTAAAGAAGTATAGAGGAAAAACTGCCATTTGCCGGGTGGGAATCAAACCTATAAGCTTGATATTAATATATACTTTATATATATATAGTACCAGAAACTTGTTTGACAACATTTGTTCAACACATTTTGTTTGATGGAAATTTGTTCAAAAGAGAAACTTGTTCGTAACCAAAATTCATCCAAACAGAATCAAAGTACTTTAGGAAAAGTGTTGGTATGATTGTATCTCCCCAGTGCGAAATATTTTAGTAGTATTTTCAGTGGAGTGGGTGGTGATGCGTTAGTTTTACTTTCCTTTAATTCTGTCTTTTTTCTGTTAAGTGATGTGAAATGTGAATAGTCATGGTGATAAAGCTTACAGTCATGGAGGCTGTCTCGTATACAATAAGAGATTTTTTGGAATGGTGTGTATGTGTAAGGGTGAGGGGGGTGGCTCTCCCCTGTTGTAGTTTTCTCTTTGAATTTATGGGTCCATAGTCATATTAATAACTGGAAATGTAGTCAAAAATGTTAATGATATATATTAATATATCTTTATAAAATTTTTGAAAGAGCACTAAAATAGAAGGGGGAAAAAATTGTATACCAGAACTGCATTTAATTTCGTTCTGTTTCGATCTGACCATTTGGCCCTCTCCCAAAACCCAAAATATTTATTCATATATTCACTAGAAATAGTGAATATTTGAATACTTATTAGAAAACACATATTCTGAGTAATCATTGAAGTTAGTGCAACTGTTTGAAATTAGCTTCACATTGATGTAACATGAACTGTGTTATGCCAATGGGATGCTAACTTCGAAGTTTCTATAACATCTAAAAATCAGCGTGTTGTAAGAAAATGTGGCAGAGAATAATATAAAGGTCTGAATTAAATCTATCTAAATCTTGATTTTTAACAGTATACTCAGTATTTAAGCAGGTATCGAAGTTTAAAACTTTCAAAGCAGCAATCTGTTTTAAGAAATTTATCAAAAAAAGGAATATTTAAGAAATTATTTGCACATACTTTTAAAACATCTAATGGCATATGAACTGGTTTCAAATAATGTTTCCTATTTTAATTTCAATTAACTTCCGTGGGGCAGGGGTGACTCAGTCGGTAGCGCACCAGGCTCGTAATCTGCAGTTCCCAGGTTCGAGTCCCAGCTGGGTCAGCATTGAGATTTATCTCTGCAAAACTATCTGTCATGCCCACGGTCAGTAGGGAACACTGATGGGCTTGGAAAGGCCACCATCCTTCGAATGGGACATTAAGCTGTGGCCTCATGTGAGGGAGAGCCATACCCTGTGCACTTTAAAGAACACACTGTATGGCATTGATGGGAGGCTACCATCTGTCTCCTAACAGCTGTTCCAGTGGGTCCCCTCCCCCAACCTTCTCTGAGCCTTTGGGGTCCTTGTGACCTGG
Source organism: Ryuthela nishihirai (assembly GCA_038380435.1). Taxonomy (NCBI): domain Eukaryota; kingdom Metazoa; phylum Arthropoda; class Arachnida; order Araneae; family Heptathelidae; genus Ryuthela; species Ryuthela nishihirai. The sequence continues at coordinate 36,536,324 of JAWZYU010000022.1, forward strand.
CCATTTAGCCCATTGTATGCAAAAAAGTGCCGTCAGAGGTAAAACAACTCAACAACCCAAAAATAACTTCCAATGTAAAAATTCCAAAAATAACTTTCAAAAAATAACTTCCAAAAATAACTTCCACTGCTATTATTATATGTTCAAACTTCATAATTCTTTGAATACTGAAAGGATATTGTTGAAAATGAATAGTTAAAAATTATTTCGAACTGTAATTTACCTTTATCACATATTCCCATAAAAATGTTTAAAAGTTATAGGACTTCAAAAATTATGGTCCCAATGATATAACATGGGGTGGTCTGGTCATATTTCAGTGATCACTCAGCGTATAGTAGTGGTAAGAAAAAATATCAAATGAAAGGTGTTAAAAAAAATCGGGGGGAAAAATGACATGTTATTTACTTCTCAACAGCCAAAGTTGGTTCAAAGAAAGTTAAAAATGCAAGCACTCTTTTACTCCATTCAGCCTGAAGCCCCTAGAAAATGCTGGATGCACCATCCCGACAAAGCCCACCACTCCAACATTCCAAAGATAGTAGCTATCCACTATGGACTAATCTGTATTATCCACTAGATACAAAGGACATCAGACTCTGCAGCTGAAACCATTGAAGAATTGGCCAGGAGCCCAAGACATATGAGCCAAAATAATCAGCAGAGAGAACTTAGTCAAAAGAGAAAAAAACTATCATAAAAAAAAGAAACTCCAGTTAAAATCAAATAAAAATACAGCCAAAACAATGGAACAAACAATGGAACACATGCCTAATATGATGTTGGTCCTTCACATGCCACCAAAAACAACCCTTATCAAGCGAGGCATGGACACTACAAGGTTTCTAAAGGTGTCTTCTGGTATCTGGTACCAATACGTTACCAGCAGATCCTTTAACTCTTGTAAGTTGCATGTTTGAGCTGCCACAGATCAGATATACTGTTCTAACAGAAACCACAGATGCTCAATTGGATTGATGTCTGGGGAATTTGGAGGTCAGGGCAATACCTGGAAATCTTTCTTTCATTCTGCGAACCATTCTCGAACAATCCGGGCAGTGTGGCATGGTGAATTATCCTGTTGAAAGAAAGCACAACTAGAGGGGTATACCATTGCCATGAAAGGATATATCTGGTCTGCAGTGATGTTTAGGTAGGTGGTCAACATCATAGTTTCCTGCACATGAATGACTGGACCCAGGGCTTCCCAGCAGAACATTGCTGAAAGCATTGCACATCCTCCACTGGCTTGTTTTGGTCCCATGGTACATCCTGGTGCCAACACTTCCCCAGGAAACAATGCACATGTACCCGGCCACCCACATGGTGCAACAGGAAACGAGATTCATCGGACCAGACGATTTTTTTCCAATCATTGAAGGTCCAGTTTTGATGCTCGCATGCCCATTGTAGGCACTTTCAATGGTGAAGCGAGGTTAGCATGGGCACTCAGAGAGCCTGCAGCTAAGCAACCCTATTTTCAGCAGAGTTCGATGTACTGTGTGTTGTGACACATTACTCCCATCACCAACATTCAAATTACGGATGAGTTGCGCTACAGTATCCCTTCTGTTGGCTCGTACCATACAGTATAGCCTTTGCTTACCTCTAGCATTGATGAACCTTGCCAGCGGTTCGTGGATTTTCCCTCCTTGGACCACTTTTTGAAGGTACTAACTACAGCTAACCATGAGCACCCCACAAGTCTTGCTATCTCAGAAATTCTCTGACCCAGTCTGGCCATTACAATTTGGCCTTTGCCAAACTCACATAAGTCCACTGTCTTTCCCATCTTAAGAACATGAACAATACTGATTAATAGAGCTCAGTATCAGGTGTTATTTATACCATTTCATGACCTTCATATGTGCTGTTGTTTACCTATAGTTGCTGGGGCAGGGGTGGCCCAGTTGGTAGTGCACCAGGCTCGTAATCTCTAGTTCCCAGCTGGGTCAGTGTTGAGATTTATTTCCGCAAAATTTCCCGCCCTGTCCACGGTCAGTAGAGGACACTGATGAGCTTGGAAATTCTGCTGTCCACCGGATGGGATGTTAGCCATGGTTCTGTGTGCGGGAGAGAGCCATACCCTGTGCACGTTAAAGAACACGCTGGATGGCTGTGACAGGAGGCTACCATATGTCTCCCAACAGCTGTTCCAGTGGGTCCCCTCCCCCAACCTTCTCTGAGCCTTTGGGGTCCATGTGACCTGGCCATTTAGCCCATGGTGTGCAAAACAGTGCCGCTCAGAGGCAAAACAACCCAACGTTAAAGAACACGCTGGATGGCCTTGACACGAGGCTACCATCTGTCTCCCAATAGCTGTTCCAGTGGGTCCCCTCCCCCAACCTTCTCTGAGCCTTCGGGGTCCATGTGACCTGGCCATTTAGCCCATGGTGTGCAAAAAAGTGCCGCTCAGAAGTAAAACAACCCAACCCAACCACACATTGTCCTGGTGCTGACCATATACACTAACTGGACTGGAACTGGAATAAGGCTCTGAGCTTGATTATGGATCCTGAATTTGCTGCACTGGTGGGCTTCTGTGGAGGCACAATCTTCCATTTTGTTTTCTATTTGTGGGTTGACAGCCCCAAGTGTATCGATTCACAGGATATGTTTTATCAGCTGGTAGATAATCCTGAGCAGAGGTCATTGCAGGCACCTGAACTCTTGCTTCTACTGGCATCGTCAAATTCTATATTGAAGGAAGTCTTCCAGTGTAGATGGCTTCAGCCCTTAGTGGTGGGGGAACTGGTCTTTGCCCCATGTCTGCGATTAGGTGGCTGTTTAATATTGTCGGAATTTCCTCTCTCAATAAACATAGTTTCTTTAAACATCCAACTAACCATTTTCTCTCCATAGGTAGTCTCCATATAGGTATCGGGCACACAGCGCATAGGATACCACTCACGGTAGAGTCTTTGCGCCTCTCTACCATTGCCCTCGACTATACCGTACATCAGGTGCATATCGACTTTCTCTGCGTTCGTAAACTGCTCCATCTCTTCTCTGGTCGACACTGAGAATGCTGGGATTTGGTCGATCCAGCGCTTTTAAGCCGTGCTGCCTCGTCTGCACCCCCTACCGGCACTGGGCTGCGTTTGCGACAGCATATTCTATGACGAATATTGGTGGGTTCGGTGTGTACTACCATCCCCTCACGTTTGGGCCATGAATTCAGGGACACCCTGTATATAAATGAGAAGAAATCTGATCGATCCTGAGTATATATTTGAAGAAAAATAGGAAAAGAAAATTATATATGATTCAAATCCTTTTATAAACTATAATATTATTTTTGGTAAATTATAGCTCTCTAAAATTAATAGTATATGTGTAGAACTATAACTAACTATAAAGGATTGAGGTAAAAATGATCTATTTCTTTAGGACAATATTATTATTAAAAATTGCTTGAAATGATATTTTTGTATTTTTGCTTTGTCTAGTCATTATAAAAATAAGTTTGAAAAATTTATTGCGATCTCTATAAAAGTAATAATTCTGTTACAAACGTGTGAGAGAGGAGTTTGAGTTGAAGTTTCCTCAGTCTGCAGTTCCCAACAAGTCGACAATATCTCGTTTGATTGATAAATTTCGTGACACTGTCTGTACAGGATCGAAAGAGCCCAGACTGGCCATCACTATTAACTGCTGCAGTTCTTGATGATGTGTCTCAGCATTTAACTCGCTCACCCAGAAATCTCTTAGAAAGTTCTTCACAGGTTGGACTGTCACCAGCTATTATTTTCAGTGCTAAAATGAAGTTAAAATGTCATGCCTACCGCATTGGTGTCGTTCATGAAATGAAAGAACCAGACTATGAAAACGTTTATGGTACTGTCGTTGGTGTCGTTCTTTTGTTGATGAAAATGGAATTGAGATGTTGGACTGCGTTTATTTCAGTGACGAGGCTTGGTTTTACTTTGATGGGTATGTAAACAGTCAAAACTATTGATATGGAGCAGGGAAAAATCCTCACACTTTTCGCGAACGACCATTACACGAACGGAAAATTGGTGTTTGGTGTGCATTTCCCGTCGTCGTGCGATAGGGCCTTTATTTTACTCTCAACTATAATTGTTGAAGTTTATCGTGACCTCTTCCAACAGTTTATTGCACTGTTGGATGTGAATGAACGAGAGCGTTGGTTTCAACAAGAAGATGCAACCGCCCATACTGCAAATGAGACAATGGCCATGTTGCAGGAACTTTTTGGTGATCATTTGATTTAAAAAAACTTGTGTCCCCCAAGATCCCCAGATCTTACTCCTCCAGATTTTTTCCTTTGGGGATATCTCAAATGTGTAGTGTTTCAAAACAATCCCCATAAACTTGAAGGCTAACATTGAAAGAGAGATTTTAAACATAAGAAAACAAACATTATGAAAGGTGGTTGCAAATATCATGAAACGGGTACGAACCTGCATCCAGTTTTCAGGAAATCACTTTCAACATCTTTTGTAAAGGTAGACATATGTCTAATTTGCATCTTTTGAAATTTGTGTCTTTGTTAAGTTTAAATAGAAAAATATAATAGAAGGTTGCCCCCCTTTTTGAAACTCCCATGAGACATACATTCATCACAAACATGTAGCGTCAAATACTGCCTTTCAATTCTCTCGATGCCAATCCCTGAACAAGGACTTCGGACAGTTTCTTTCCAAGAAATCATTATATATGAGACCAAAGCACCAACTGGCCATGTGTCTTAAAATGCAAAAGATTTTAATGCAATCAAACACTTGAGAATATTTTTGCAAAATATTTTAGAAATGCTGGAAAAAGAATCCAGGGAAACACTTCCGACCTCCGAGTGAGGCTTAGAATAAATATACCATAGCAAGGATCAGAAATAGCACTGAATGCTCAGATGCTGCATGTATTCATTTGTTGCCCAAACTTCGTAATATACGATCATAATTCTTAGTTATAAATGATGTCTAAGATTTTTATTCAAGCTCATACCATTATTCATTTGGTCACCTCAACAAACATGTATTCATTTGATGCCCAAACTTTATTGATTAGTACCTCTTGCATTTATCCTGGTGGACAAAAATCATGCGAGGAACTTCCTTCGAATTCCATTCTTTCATTCAAATTCAGGTGGAAATTTTATTTTCTTTTTGCGCTCATTTTGCCAAATAATAACTGGTGTTCGCAGCCTGAACTCATAAAGGCGCAACTTAACGTTCCATCCGACGGGAAGATAAATATACATATATGGTATATATATATATATTGACCCACAGAGGTTTACTAGTTATATGAAGATAAAACAAGCAGGAGCCTGTCAGTTTACCTTCATATAAAGCATGCAAATTAAAACGTCATTCTGAATCGGAATATTTACTTCGTGACACGTTTTCTAAGGAGATAAATGAGTTTGAGGAATATCCAAATAATAGCACCTCCTTGGTCTAATAATAGCTCCCATGGAGTAAATGTTCTAATAATTGCTCCATGGAATAAATAATAGCTCCCATGGTCATCATAAGCACGACATTTGTTCCAACAATGAGAGGAACCCAACATTTCTTCAGAATTTGAAGGACGTCTCCTTAGTCTCTTTGTTAGCAAAGTCGAGAGTTCAGCCTGCGAACACCAGTTACTATTTGGCAAAACGAGAGCAAAAGGAAAACAAAATTTCCACCCTAATTTGAATGAAAGAAAGGAATTCGAAGGAAGTTCCTCTCATGACTTTTGTCCACCAGGATAAATGCAAGAGGTACTAATCAATAAAGTTTGGGCATCAAATGAATACATGTTTGATGAGGTGACCAAATGAATAATGGTATGAGCTTGAATAAAAATCCGACATCATTTATAACTAAGAATTATATTTGTCGTCAACATCTGAGCATTCGGTGCTATTTCTGATCCTTGCTATGGTATATTTATTCTAAGCCTCATTCGGTGGTCGGACGACTTTCCCTGGATTCTTTTTTTTTTCAAAATTTCAGTTTTGGAGAATAAGTTAAGGTACCAAGAAAATAGTGATACAAATGGATGTGATCTCTTGACTGAAGTGGATATAGCCAAAGAATTATTTCCTGAAGATGTAAAGCTTCCAATAGAAGACGCTAGGTTCATAAACATTAATAAGTTACAGGATGTCGTGCCAAATCTGTGGGTTGCATTAAGAATAATGCTTACAATACCTATTACTATGGCCGATGGCGACAGAAGGCTTTAGTAAACTAAAGCTTATAAAAACATACTACGGTCATCCATGTCTCAAGACAGAATGAATTCTTTGGCAATTTTGTCTATAGAAAATGATATTGCAAAGAATATAAATATAGAAAGTGCCATGAAAAGATTTGCTGATCTAAAGGCTAGAAAAAAAAATGATGTAGGTAGGCTAATTGTTCATACTGTCCAAATACTGGTTCAGAAACAAAAACAATATTATTGTTCATTGTTTGTTAAAAAAAAAAACCCAGATAATAAACTCATTTCTATATTTTTAGTTTTTATCTTGTGAAAATTTTTATAATTATACTTAAAAAGGGCGCCGAATTTCAGCTTGCCCAGGGTGCCAGCAACCATAGGGACGGCCCTGCATGTACCACAGCTGATTTTAAGATTTCACCTTCCAACATCCTCAGAGATTGTTGAGTCTCAGGGTCAGTAACAGAATCAATAAATTGTAATTGAGCTAAGTTATCTTGAATTTCTGGTGGACAGTTACTATAAGCTAATCTAGGTAGACGCTCAGTATCAGCAAATTCTTGCAAAGTTTCACCATTCTTCTGTATGCAATGTTTCAATTGTGTCATATAGCATTGTTTTAAATACACGCTGCGTATATTTGCATGTTGTCGTCCTAAGTGACGTCATTATTTCATCCAATGACTTTCAATCTTGGATCACGGTTTCTGCTGCCCTTAACTATTAACATATGACGTTCCTGAAGGAATTCCTTCTGGGTGTTCTTTTTTCAATGCTGTTGATGTGTGTTCAACCCCAGTCTTAGCAAATGCGGGATTCATTAGTTCAAAAACAAATAACAATGAAACAAAAGCTAAACTGCTAAAACATTTAGACTGCATACAAATATCAATTTTCTAGCCGAAATAAATCATTAGAAATGTTCGTTTGAAGTTTTCAAATTTTCCCCCCTTTCAAAGGGCGCATTTTAAACTTTCGAGAGATTCGAAAAGAAAGAATCGTAATAGTTTATCAATTCCTGTGGAACCCAAATCCCTAAGAACTACATAATTGCGTTTCTCTCCCTCCCCCCGGAGGTATTGGTGAAAATCATTTCTTGAATTCAAACCTCATGACCTTCACATTTCACCAACAAATATTTTAAATTGTAACGTAATCACATCATTTGAAATATTCGTTTAAATTTTGCCAATTCGAAATTTCTCCGCCGTCAGACAATGCAATTGTGACGTTTACGACATTACGAAAGTGCAGATCATAATATTTCGTCCAACACCTATCCAACACAAAAAACATTTTTAATATATCACTAAAAACAAAGAAGATGAATGTCTACAAACGGACAGCCCTATATGCAGAAGACAAAGTGAAAACATTAACCCGTCTTTGTTTTTCTTTAGAAAGAAAAGCAGCCAAAAATAACGATTTTTAAATAAAATATTCGTAACGATATGATGTTCTTAATTTTTTGTTTGTTTGTAAGGTTCGTTGTTTATTAATTCTGAATTTCTTTCAAGTTTAAGCAAAATATTCCTTTGTGCAATTGACGAACCAAAAAAAAAATGTGGAATATCTATCCAGTCAGTTTGTTAGAAATCTTCTGGGATTAGTTGTAACAGAATAAAAAGTTTGCGACACAAAATAAAAGTCTTTTTAGATATGTAAATGATTATGAAATATATCTGTTAAAATAATGGAATTACATATATTTGATAATCTTCGCAACATTAGTTGATGGTTTGCGAAATGGGTTCGTTAATAGCTACTTGAAAACTGAGACCTAAATTGAGTTGTTTTATCGAACCATGAATAAAATTTCGCTTTCTGTATTGGTCAAAATTTTATGAAACCATTCAACTGATTGCAACTGATTTAGTGACAACATGTCTTTTAACGAACAAACAAACACGATTTTGATATTTATGAGCTATGGAAGAAAAAAACGAAATTAGAAATGCATTCATTTCGTAAAATGTGAATTTTTATATTAAGAAAAAATTTTAGATGACACTTATTTACAAAATAATTTACAGCAAATTGAGAATGAAAAAAGTGCGGAATTTGTAACCACCTGCCCTTGGCTACCATTTTATTATTAATTGGAAGAAAAATTACTCAACACTATTCTGATGATGTCACTGAATCAGTGGATTTAGCAGAAGAAAAAAAATAATTGTTTGCATCGATACGTAACAATGATCGCAACTCAAAAATGAAAGCGAATGGGGAAAAAAAGGAGTTGATGTTTTAGCATCGTATGAAGATATCTGTGTGATTCGCGTTATTATGAATAGAGGTAAGTTCTTATGAGTTGAATTAATGAAAATAAACATGTATCGTAGTGGTCACGTTATTGAAGCGTCGATAGATTTAATAAAGCGTAAAGATGAATATGAATTCCTTTACGATATTGGTGAAGGAGGCTACGGCAAAGTCATCGCGTTGTATGACAAGGCAAAAGCTTGTAAGGTAGCAACTAAGATAGTGGCAGAAGCTTCTATAGGTGAAGTCATGTTATGGCCACATTTATGCCACGAAAACATTATGTGCTTATATGGAACGATACCACTCATTGGAAGAGCGAAGGCTTTCTTTATGCCCTTAATGGATACGGATCTTTTGAATTTAATACATGCACCAGAATTCTTTACTGCTCCAGATTGTATGACAAGAAAAAAAGGATTTGTGTTTGATTTCCTCAAAGGATTGGATTATTTACATAGTCATGGATTAACACACAATGATTTAAAAGAAGAAAATATACTCGTTAGTATAGAAATGAATAAAGCTGTCATAACCGATTTCTCCTTCCTTAACAAAACAGACTTTAGCAAGATGGCTGCGCCTTTTCTGTATTTACCACCGGAAATAGTATCTGCTAGAATTCATGGCCCACTTGATGCCATAGATGCTGAGCTCTGGGTGGCAGGAATCGTAATTCTTCAGATAATGGCAAAACAATATTTCTCAAAAAGCATTAAACTTTGTGTACCTCGTCCCACTTTCGACAGTCACGTTAAACCGATGCTCACGAGCATGAAAGATCCTCGGTTCATGCGTTCGCTCCTGTTGAAGGCTAATCCTGCTTCACCCATTAAAATGGAAGCTGCTAAGCAACTAATCACTTTTTTAGATCTCTTTATTTGTGAAGAGCCGAAGAAAAGAATAAGGGCGAAAGCAGCGCTGCTTCATGATTTCTTCTTGAAAGATGAAGATAATAAGGTTGAGTGTGATGGTGCAAAAGTGATCGACCCCAGTTTTCGTGTGACACGAAGAGGCGCTCATGCTAATAAAGCTGAAGGTTCGAAAAAGCCAAAAACTGTTTCTTGCAATAAATATCCAGATATTGAAAGGAAAGAATGTGATAAATCTTCACCAACTAATGATGGTAGAAGGATGATACAATTACGCAAATGCGTCTCACGATTTTTCAGGAGAATTTTCTGCATGAGTTGCTGCTGTACGTCTACTAATGAAAGGCAAGATTTTAAGATTGGGAAAGTGAATGAACTGCCTCCTAATGAAATTCATCCTAAAAGAGTAATGATGGGTTATAAGCAGCCAGATTCTGTTTCTGACGGTGTGAATAATGAGAGTAAGAAGAATTCCGAGGTAAAGAAAAAATTCAAAAGAAAGTTAGTTGAAAGTCCCAAAAGTGTGGTGTGTGAAAAGTGGGGGGTGTGTGGGAAGAAATGGGTGAAGCGAAAAGAAATTAAAGATAAAGAATGTGAAAAGAATTTAAAGAAAATAAGAAGAGAGCAAAGGGACCATGTCAAAGGAAATGCAAATGAGGCAGAAAGCACTGGTGAGAAAAATGAAGAAAGTGAATTTGGTCGCAGTTTAGATGAGAAGGAGGCCCAAAGAAAACTGGGAAGAAGTAAACGATAAATCAACACACCCAAAACAAAAGGCTCTTTTAAGAGCCACATATTGTGTAGAAAGGATGCTCGATCGTACAAAATAAATTATCTAGTAAAGTGACATTTTCACTGCTCTAAGAAATCTTTGAAGGAAAATCCGAAAAGGCTACCTGGTATGCGAATTAGCTGGATCAGCATTCTCCTTAAGTGTTGAAGAAGAAAAATTTCCCTGATCCCTCTTTTTTCTTCCACACTAACTGCCTACGTGTGGAGGAGTTTTCTCCAAGTTAGAGCAAAACACTGACATAGATGGTGCCTTGACGTGGCGTCAGAGCTTTTCACTAAACCATCTGGCAGACATATTTCTATGTAACAGAAAATGCTGATTGACACTTTAATGCAACTTTCTAGTATCTTTATTCTCTTTTTCCTCCCACGTTAGCTGCCTATATGGCTCAATCGGTAACGCGCTAGGCTCGTAATCTGTAAATCCCAGGTTCGGGTCCCACCTGGGCCAACGTTGAGATTTATCTCCGCAAAACTCTCAGTCAGTAAGGGACACCGATGGGCTTGGAAAGTCACCGTCCGTCGGATGGGACGTAAAGTCGTGGCCCCGTCTCTGGGAGACCCTGTGCACCTTAAAAACACGTGGATGGCCTTGACATCTATCAGCAATCTATCCAGTGAATTCTCTTCCCTCAACTGTCTTTGAGCCCTCGGGGTTCTTGTGACCTGGCCATTTAGCCCATTTTGGACAAAAAAGTGTAACTCAGAGGTAAAACCATTGACGATCCTATTTTTTCGTTTTCGGCTATCCGTAGTTGCGTTAGAGTAAGATGTAGGCATAATTGCTGTATTTGTAACTGCGCTCATTAGTGAACGGCTTAAATATTTCACTCTTGAAACATTGATTTGTTTATTGCCCCTCCTTCCTGGAAACATTTTGCAGCCCTTGAAAGATCCACTCCTCCACCCCCCCTCTGAAAAAGTCTTTCCTAATGCCCATTGGAAGTTTCTAGCTGAAATATTTAGTGCGTTGCCTTGACCTAATTCGAAATGGTTTTACACAAATTTGACATCTAACATATGCGAAAAGAACTGTACAAAATAATCTCTGAATGCTTTTGAATATCGCAAGAAATGTAATACCGATTATTAGCATTTTTCTAAATACCATTCCTTTGTTGAATTTTAAATTTTTACGTGAAATTTGTTTTTATAAATGAGCAAACGAAATTCAAGTGCTCAATATGTAATCAATTTTTTTTCAGATTCCTAACTATATATATTGAACTTAGGCTCTCTGAGATGAGTTCGAGCGGGCTTGGGCTCAGAATAATTTAAGTTTCAAATACATAGCAATTTGAAATAAGCACCATGTGGGTTTCGATTATTTTTGTACATATTCTCTAACGTTTTTAAATGAATAGCTCTTCGCGTTTAGCAAGAGGCCTACGAATTTTCAGTCTCTACTAGTATTTCCATTTATTCGTTTCAAATAGCATTAATATTTTAATTTTATTATAAAATGATTATAATTAATAAGAATAAAATAAATGATTAGCGACATGCATTTCTCTGTATACAGTACTGTGCAAATTAGTTGGGACAATAGGAAAATGCAGTAAGAAAGACACAATTAAAATAATTATTTGTTTAATAGTGTAGTTAATAGTGAATGTGACCCCACTCAGCTTTAATTACTTCTTCCACCCTCTCAACCATTGATGCCACTAGCTTTCCACACATCTCCTTCACTTCAGGGTCGTGGTACCACGTTTTCATGACACTTCTATCATTTTGGTTTTCGTCGTGCAATCTATCTTAGATATGCGCCCTTTAATAATGGCCCACAAATTTTCAATGGGGTTTAGATCGGGTGAATTTCCTGGCCACTCCAATACCTTCAGATGTTGGTGGGTAAAGAAGCTCTTAGCAAGCTTAGAATTGTGGCATGGAGCCAGATCCTGTTGAAATACCCCATCGCTGTTAGGAAACAGCTTCTGCAGTGTTGGGACCATTTTCGCCTCCAGAACGCCTATGTACTTTTTGCTGTCCATCATTCCTTCAATGGGGTGAAGCGTCTGTGGCCCGGAAGCTGTGAAACATCCCCGAAACATGACCTTGGGTGGGTGTTTGCGGGATTGCTGGATGTGGCCGGATCGAAGAGGTTCTCCAGGCGAGCAACGGACGAAATTTGACCTGTCGCCATGCAACTCAAAGTGGGTTTCGTCGGAAAATATCACTTTTTCCCAATTCTCCACAGTCCAGTCTCGTTGTTTCTTTGCCCAGGATAGCCTTTTTTGCTTCACAGCGGGTGTCAAAAGTTGCTTTTTGGAGGGGCGTCAAGTCCGGCGGCCACACTCCAGAAGGTGACGATGTACGGTGGAAGCATCTATATTAACCCCATGAGACGCAATCTCCCTTTAGATGTCTCCACTGTCTTCTTCGGGTCTATGATACTAATTCTTCGAAGTAGACTATCATCTCTAGGGGTGGGTTTTCTTTTTCTTCCACAATGTCCTTTACGGGACGTGTCCACGGACCCTGTCTCCTTATGTAGCTTCATGATCCGTGAAACGCTGGATTTCCCGACGCCAACTGCTTTTGCTATCTGCCTAGCAGTAAGTCAGCCTATGAAATATCAATTCCGACTAAAATGGAAGTGTAAATAATAGCAGAGTAACACAACATACAATTCTAGACTTGAAGCAGAAGGTTATGAACAAGTTTAGACTTGCAGCAGTTTAGACTCTGCAACGGAAGGGACTTAGCGTTCCTTCGCTTGTCCCAACTAATTTGCACAGTACTGTAGGTCTTATGATGCGTCAGAGAACGTTTTCTCCAAATGGGTCTCGGGCTCAAATAATTGACGAAATGGACTCCGGGCTCAGTAATTGACGAAATGGTTCAGGCTCAGACTGACTCGGGCTCAATAATTGAAGAAATGGTTCAGGCAGTATCGGATTCAACAGCTTTGAGCTCGGGCTCGTAAAATTGATCCCGTCCTGAACTCGTTTCTGCTAAGCTTCATTGCAACTGTACCAATGAGAGATTTTATGTGACGAACGTCTCAAGCGGAATGGGATGAGTTGTTCACGCTTTGTATCAATTTTTTTGACCAAAGAATTCTTTGAATTCCTGTTCCAGATCCATAACAATTGTTAGTTTATTAAAGTGTCTCAAGACAGATTCAGTGGAATACGATTTTGGCGGAAGAATAGAATTACAGCTCACAGAATTTTTAGTTAATTTTCAAAAAAAAAAAACACCAATGTTTTCACTTTGTCGTGTGTAGATATTCACTTTTTTGTTTTTACCGATAATTCTTTTTGAGTTGGATAGATATTGATGAAATGTTACGATTCGTATTTTTCGAATATCCCAATAGTTTTCATACCAAACCTAGGCACATAATAGGCACATAATACAAACAATAAAAATGACGATTCTGATCCATTTCTAGAAACTTTTTTGACCAAATACTTTTAGGTGCATAATAATCAGTTCATAGCACTCATCAAAAATGTATATTTTTGGTTCTTAATCAAAATATTTTAATAATTGCTGAAAAAAATAGAGTGTTTTTTTCCAATTCATTTCTCATTAGAATTGTATTTTTTCGCTTTAAGAGAGATAATTTTTCCTGCGGCTCTTTCAGAATATAGTTTTTTTTTTTCCTAGTGGCTCTTTACTAAGTTTGGGTTGGACTCGATTTTTAACAGCATATCGTAAAAATCGAGGTCAGTAAACCAGTAAGGCCGCAAAGTTTGCATAAAAATATTAAAATGAATTTCACATTTTCTATTCGTCCGACAGATGCCACTAGTTCACTTTAAAGTAGGGGTTCTCAATGTGGGGTAAGCGGTAAAATTTTTTCGGGTACGCCGTGAGAGCTGAAAAGTCGCTGGATATATGTTATACATATAAATAAGTTTTAAGTTATTCCCATTGTTATACTATAACTATAGTTTTATCTATCTATACGCCAGTTACATACACATTTCCAGGGGGTACGTGAAGCATAAAAGGTTGAGAACCACTGGTCTATATTATAGTTTTTGTGTGCTACATAGTGTCATCTTTTCATATTATTGGGTAAAACGAACTATTTCTAATCTTGCTTTAGTTTTCGCTAATTCCATTTGAACAGTAGTCTGCAATAGCTGTCAGGAGCGTTATTAAAAAACAACGTATTATAGAACTTTCTTTTTGCTCTTGGACGTTAATTCTTTTAATTAATTTTTGCAAAAAGCTTCATTGGATTGCCGACTTTTTGGTTTTCTAATAATTCGCAACACTTCGGGCAAAGAATCCTACTCCTAGATTTTCCAGGACTTCCCGTACAAGGACATGCCCTATCATTAACTATATACTGTTCAAAATATACAAAGCACACTTTCAAGTGTACTGACTATGCTTTCAAGTGTACTGATTATGCTTTCAAGTGTACTGACTATGCATACTGACTATGCTTTCAAGTGTACTGATTATGCTTTCAAGTGTACTGACTATGCATACTGACTCTGCTCATCAAACTTGAGAGTTTGTTTCACCACTGCCTCAGTCACAACTAAAACAATTCTTGGCAGTGTAAAGGAATTGGAGGCAAGGTTACCTAATTCCGTGTTATTTTTATTTTGCTTTACCTACGTTGTTTAGTGTTAAAATTAAATATAACTGTTCGAGATGAAAGACTACACCATGAAAGAAATATTCGTAAAAAGTTTTTGACTAAACAAATGAACATTCTGACTTAAAATCTTTTAATGCGTATTCCGCGCAATGATTCCTTGATAGTATTATTCCGTTATAATGGTATCCTAACTCAGTGACAGGGTTCCTAACAGTGACGTAGCAAGGTGACTGGGCTTTCTCGCGATACTTATTTTTTGAGCCCCTTCCCCCTCCTTAAAAATATACTTTAGAAAAAACATTAGGAAAACATTTTTTAATGAAATAGAAACACCATTGTTTTATCGTTTTCTTAATTTAATTTTGCAGTGTACACATATAAATCACGAGATATCATATCAGTATCATTCAGGCCAGGATCTGAAAAAATATAAAGAGGATGGAGAAAAAATGGGGGAGGGGGGCGAGTGCAAGTTACTCAACGGAGTCGAAAAAGGTAAAAGAGGGGAAGGCAAGAGACTGGCTTTACATTGAAGTATAATGTTTTCCCCTCCGCTTTAGAAGTCTTTAAAATTTTTTGAAAAATGTGTTAAATATGCACATACGGGCTCTGATCTAGAAAAGCGGGGGGGGGGGGGGCAGCAGGAAATACAATCGAGTCAGACAAACGTAAAGAGGGAGCAGGAGGCTGGTTTTCTAATGCAGTGTAAGATTTTCTCCTTGTTTTACAAGTCTTTAAAAATTTCTTGAAAAATGCATTGAAATAAGTTTAATAATATTTTTGCATCCATTACACATACTCATTCTCAAAAGGAGAAGATATAGCCATATGTCGAACACGTTACTGTAGTTTGCTCCCACCTGAATCAGAGTAATTTTTCAGTTGATTTATTAAACGTTTTTTATACATCCTAAGTACACTTATTAACTTAGTGCTTTTTAAGATTTCTGTGATTTTTTTTTGTTATTGGAGTAAGAACAATAATTTTAATCTCCTCAACTTAGTAAAAACTTTTGAGAGTTAAAAATATTTTTATTTTATAGACAATCTTCTAGTAATGAAAAAAGAAAAGAGACACCCATTATCATGTAAGGGAGATTTTAATGAGAGTAAGATTACATTTGCGTTTTCAAACTAGCAGATGAGTCTGCGAATTTAGATATCGTTTAGCGATACATCAGGGCATTTTATTCTGATACGTGTGAATCTTTACGTAATTGTAGGGAAAATATTTCCCTTCGTATTTCAGTCACTAAGCACATTTTTCAGTTTTTCATTTAAAGAAAAGCAGATTTTCTCTTAAACAAGAGTATGGTGACTTCTTTTGGCAAATATTTATACACGGAAGATTAACGTCACTTTACTTAAATAAATACCCCCTCAAGCAGCTGCTTGCCACAGAGGTCTGACAGGAGCCTGTCAGTTTATATGCCACAGTAGAAGGTCTGAGAGGATGGCAGGGCCTCAGCAGAAAAACGACACAAACAGCCATGCCTTACCCGGGGCTCGAACTCTGGTCCCGTAGATCAGTAGCCAAGCGCGCTAACCACTCTGCCACGGGACGGCATTAAGTTATTCGCATTCTCTTTTGTACAATTTATACATTCTCAAACCAAATAATATGTGACACTTGATTTATAGTACCACAACAAATAAACAGTGTTTCATTATATTCTACTCGAAAGCTTTTCCGAGAAATGCGGCACTACGGTGCTGGATTTTATGAAACTGACTAAAAGTTGTGATATATTTCGGAAAGGTTAACACCGACACTTCATTTCTTTATTCAATATATCAAAAAACATTATTCTATGGCTTTCGAGTTTAGAAAAAAAATTCAGCCCTGCCATGAAAATAGTTTCTGTTTCCCAAAAACAAATTATGTACATTTTTATTTATATCAATCAGCATTATATGTACATGAATAAAAAAAGACAAAACGACAACATATTTATAGATCTCTAGCCAAATAACTATTTAAATTTCAGTGCACATATTTTTATAAAACTTTTCACTCGTTTTAAAATTATTTCACGGTTTCCTGCTGCATTTTTAAATATTGCGAAAAACGTAACATGGTAGATTGAAGATTCGACGAATTGATAATTACAATAATCACCCTTTTTGTTATTAAGAAAATGAAAACTTAGTTTAAAACTTAATTTACCATTCGAAGGCGATGTGAAGAGGCTGCAGCATAGCTTGACCGAGCTGGGCACGTGGTACGAAAAATGGAAGATAAAGATTAACTCTGACAAGAGTCTGCCATCTTTTTTTACTGCAAAGCGTATTATGAATCCCACTTGCCTCCATTTACAGGATATTCCCATTGCCTTGAGAGTGATTCAGTGAAATATCTTGGGGTTGTTATACATAAGAGGTGAAATGGAATTATCACATGCATAATATAATCTCCAAAGTCAATTCATTGAAGGGCCAGCTAGGCCCACTCCTTAGGAGAAATTCCATTTTAATGATTGATCATAAGCTTTTACTCTGTGATATGATCATCAGACCAGTGATTCTCTATGCTTCTCCCACATGGGCGAATACTACACCCATCAATATTCGTAAGATTCAGGTCTTACAGAACAAGATTTTGAGAACTGCAAACTGTGGTCGATGCCTCTTGGTTTGTCACTAACAGACAACTCCATAAACACCTGGGCATCGACCATATATATATACACATATAAAACACACCTCAAAAAGATTTTTTGAGGCTGTAAGCAATAATCCCAATGAAATTATTTCCTCTCTGAGACCTTCCTGTTTTAGGTTTCTTTTTACACAAACCATAGAAGCTCGATTGGATTGATGTCTGAGGAATTTGGAGGCCAGGGCAATACCTGGAAGTCTTCCTCATGTTTCGCGAAACATTCTAGAACAGTCCGGGCAGTGTGGCATGGCGCATTATCCTGCTGAAAGAAGGCACTACTAGAGGGATATACCGTTGCCATGAAACGATGTACCTGGTCTGAATAATGTCTAGGTAAATGGTAGACGTCATAGTTTTCTGCACATGAATGACTGGATCCAGAGTTTCCCAGCAGAACATTGCCCAAAGCATTACACTTCCTCCACCGTTATGTTTTTGTCCCACTATGCATCCTGGTGCCAACACTTCCCCAGGTAAATGATGTACATATACCCAGCCGTCTACATGGTGCAACAGGAAACAATATTCATTGGAACAGACGACCTTTTACCAATCATTGTCCAGTTTTGATGCTCGTGTGGCCAATGTAGGCGCTTTTGACATTGAACCGAGGTTCGCATGGGCACTCGGAGGGCCCTGCGGCTAGGTAGCCCCATTTTCAGCAAAGTTCGATGTACTGTGTGTTGTGACACATTACCTCCGTCACCAGCATTCAAATTACGGGCGAGTTGCGCAACAGTATCCCTTCTGTTGCTCGTACCCCCCCCCCCCCCCCTCCCCCGAGAGGGAACCACCTTGTCCTGGTGGGGGGGCTTGAGAGCCCATCGAGGTCGAAGGCTCTGCTGACTGGTTTGGGCCCCGGTTGGACAGGCTAAGACCTCAAATCTCAGGACAGTTGTTATGGGCCCTGCCAACTGACTTGGTCCGTTAGGTTGGACAGGGCCCCGAAAGTCGGGCCCGACTAAGAGTTCCCACCACGAGATATTGGATTTATATATCCTTGTTAGTGGCTAACCAAGGCTCAGATTAAATTTAGGTTTTGACCGATGGATGAACTTTACTCCTACAGTATTGTTCATCATTAAGTAGTCGGGGATGAGCTGTATCTATATGGTACTGTCTTGCCTCTGACCGTAGTTAGTGGTGAATAGGGCAATTCCCTATACTGGTAGTGCTTTAGGGGGAAACAATGAGTTTTGTTTCATAAATATATTTACCTGTTGGCTCATACCATACGAGATAGCCTTCACTCACCTCTAGCATCGATGATCCGTGGTCGGACCACACCTTGCCAACGGTTTGTGGTTTTTCCCTTCTCGGACCACTTTTTGAAAGTACTAACTATGGCTGACCATGAGCACCCCACAAGCCTGACCCAGTCGTCTGGCCGTTACAATTGGACCCGGAAATGCTCTGACCCAGTCGTCTGGCCGTTACAATTTGGCCTTTGCCAAACTCACTTAAGTCCGTTGTCTTTCCCTTGTGAAGAAGAAGAATAACACTGATTAACAGAACGCAGTATCAGGTGGACTTGTAAATGGTAGCTAGGCGTAAACTGGAAGGAGAGTTGGATACCTAGTGATGGTATATGGGATACCCTAGTGATGATGCACAGAACCGGCCAGGTCTAGCACCTAATGTCCGACCCCGCCTTCTCGTGGTGCAGGCCGTTAGTACCTTTCAAAAGAGATATTCTCTTTTGGAAGGGAACGGAAGGGGAGGGCTGCCAGTTCAGTATGGCCTACTGATCTGGTCATCTATGGCCACTTTTTTCTTTTTTTTCAACCCTGCTGAGGAGTGGTCAACTTCACAGGGTCCTGGTGCTGACCATTTTTACCTACTAGACTGGACTTGTTTATGGATTTGAGCTTGATTATGGATCCTGGACTTGCTGCACTGGTGGGCCTCTGTTGAGGGAGAGTCTGCCGCTTCGTTTTGTGTTTGCTTCTGGGTTGTCAGCTCTAAGTGAACAGAGGCATGGGATACCTTATATCAACTGGTGGACAATTCTAATCAGAGGCCATCGCAGGTACCTGAACCTTACTGAGCTAGTTGGGCATCGTCAAGCCTAACCTGGAGTAATGTGTCTCAGGCAGGCCATGTGGCTCTTGAAAAAGTCCACTTGAAAAGGTGGTGCCTGAAGTTCCTACCAGCATCGGTGACTTCAGCCTTTAGCGGAGGAGGAACAGGTCTTTGCCCCATGCCTGCGATCAGGGGGCTGTTTGATATTTTTGACCCTACCAATTTCAATGAACCTAATTTCTTTAAAAATTTTACTAATCATTTTCTCTCTGCAGGAACGTGGAACGTGAGGACATTACATAGAGATTATTCTGTTGATTTCCTCATGCAGGAATTCCAGCGCTATAACCTAGATATTCTAGGCTTGCAAGAGACCAGATGGACAGGTAAAGGTGAGATACTTAAAAATAACTTTAAATTTCTCTTTACAGGGAGGGAGGATGGAAAGCATCACCAAGGCGTGGGTCTGCTGCTCAGCAGACATGCTAGTGATGCTCTTCTAGGATATGAGTGCATTAATGAAAGGTTTCTTACAGTAAAATTTCAGACAAGCATTAAAGACTTGAATGTTATCTGCTGTTATGCCCCCACTGAGGATGCCGATGAGGATGAGAAGGATAGCTTTTACGGACAACTTCAGGATATTTTGAATTCTGTCAAGAAAGGAGATATTACCCTTGTTCTAGGCGACTTCAATGCCAAAGTTGGTACTGACTCTGATCTTTGGGGACGGGTGATAGGCCCTTTTGGTATTGGTAGCTGCAATGGCAATGGGCAACGTCTCCTACAGGTAAGTAAACTCAATGGTTTCAGAATAACTAACACATATTACAAACACCGCGACATACATAAATACACATGGGTTTCACCTGATGGGCTGCATAGGAATATGATTGATTATATATTAATTAACAGCAAATGGGCTAGTTCTGCTAGAAATACCAGGGCATATAGGGGAGTTGAAATTGGATCTGACCATTACCTTGTTAAAAGTGTCTTGCAACTTAAACTTAAAAAGTGTTGTGCTAGGGTTAAAAAATTTACCTTTAATACTGAAGCTCTGAAAGACCCAGTTATAGCTAAAGCTTACCATGATAGGTTACTTATCATTATGACAGTCATGGTTTGCTTAATACTGAAGTTGAGGAAGAATGGGGCCATTTTAAACAGGTTTTTTTGGAAACTAACAGTACTCTTTTAGGAAAAAAGGAGCAAAGGAGACAGAATTATTTAAGTGATAAGGCACTTGAGCTTATTTCAGAAAGAAGGAACTGCAGGAATGTCCTTAATCAGTACCCTACTATCCTAATAGAAAGGATTACAGAGAGCTTAATAAACGTGTAAAGGATCAGTTAGCTACTGATAAGAATCTTTGGCTTGATGGCTTGGGTGACAAAGCTGAGGAAGCAGTTAGGCAGCACAACAGCCGAGAGATAGTTAATGTTTTGTGTGGTAGAAAACGTACAGATATACAGGGATTGAAGGATAAACAAGGTAAGGTTATAGAAGGTGAGGATTCTGTCATGGCTAAAGTGGGCTGAGCATTTCAGTGATGTTCTAAACAATGTGGTCAGTTCTTTTCCCATTGTTTGTAATGATGATAGATGCATTGGCAGCTTTAATGTTGGCCCTATAACACAATCTGAAGTTATTTTGGCTATCTCTAAACTTAAACTTCATAAATCCCCAGGTGTAGATGAAATTACTACAGAAATGCTCAGAGCTGGGAATGTTTCGGTTACCACTTGGATGACTGAAATTCTGAATATCTTTTATGATAAAGGCATGGTTCCTAAAGATTTTACCAGAGCTATTACTATCCCTATTTTCAAAAAAAGGTGATCGCAGTTCTTGTGATAACTATAGGGGTATCTGCCTACTCTCTGTTCCAGGAGAAGTTCTTTCCATGATTGTGTTTAATAGAATTAAAAATCTGGTTGACAGTCAATTGCGTGATGAGCAATGTGGATTCAGAAGTGGTAGGGGATGTGTAGATCAGATATTTTCACTTAGGCAGATTCTTGAGAAATGTTTAGAGTTTCAGAAACCTTTGGTTGCTAGCTTTGTTGATTTCAAAAAGTCTTTCGACTCTGTTGATCGTCATAATTTGTGGTTGATTGTGGGATCATATGGTATACCAGACAAGTTAGTTAATATAATGAAAGCTCTCTATAATAATACTGAGTCATGTGTACGAGTTGGTAAGTCTTATAGCAATTGGTTTAGCATTACGTCTGGTGTTCGACAAGGGTACATTTTGTCTCCTTTTCTCTTTAGTTTGGTTGTTGATTATGTTATGCGAAATTCACTTCAAGGGAAAGATTTTGGCCTTAAGTGGGCTGGAGATACGAAAATTTCTGATTTAGATTATGCTGATGATTTAGCCATTTTGGCAAATGATGTTGATGAGATGAACTCTTTCATTCGAGCTGTTGATGAGACTGGTAGTAGAGTAGGTTTGGTTATAAACAGATAGAAAACTAAAGTGATGAAAATTGGTCAGGCAGGTTGTGATTCAGTTAATCTGAATGGTTGCAGTCTTGAACAGGTGTCACAATTTAATTATCTTGGGAGCTATGTAACTGATACTGGTGATGTGCGGCATGAGATTAACAGACGAATAGGGATTGCTGCTGGGACTTTTAAGAATCTATGGAAAGTGTGGAGAAATAGGCGTATACACCTAAAGACTAAAATTAGACTGTATAATAGTTTGGTTCTTTCTAGGGTTAGTTATGGTAGTGAAACCTGGACGCTGTGTAAACAAGATAACAGGAAACTAGATGCTTTTGATTCTAGATGCTTACGCAGTATCTTGGGTATTAGATGGTTTAACTTTGTAACTAATGATGAGGTTAGGCAAAGGAGTCTGAAACTTCCTTTAAGCAGCATATTGTGCTGAGAGTGACTCTGCTAGTTTGGCCATGTTGCCCGTATGGATAATTATAGATTGGCGACTAGGGTTATGAACAGTGTGCCTAGAGGCCTCAGAAGGAGGGGGAGACCTAGGATGCGGTGGGCAGACAATGTCAAACAGGACCTTGTTAGAATTGGTGTGCAGTGGCCAGATGCAACAGATGTAGCTAAGGACAGATATGCTTGGAGAATTAAACTGCGTGGTCTGGTTTGACTTCCGTAGCCCATGGCTGCTTGAGGATGAGGATGATGATGATGAGTATCAGGTGTTATTTATTTCGTTTCCTGAGCTTCACACGCGCCGTCGTTTATCTGCAGTTGCTTCGATTTCAATAAAGACGCACTGGTCATGATGTTTTGGCTCTTCCGTATATATTAAAACTTCTAAGTATTTTAAAAATACTATTATGAGATTTCATTAGTACCAATGAAATTAAAAAAGTGTTTTCTAATTATCATTTTTATTGTTTTCATTCCACCACCAAAATTTCATATTTCTGTCATTAATACATCGTTTGCAATATTCGTTTGAAATTTTGGAATTTTCGATTTTTTTCACCGTTAGAGTGCGTGATTATAGTGTTCGAAAGATTCCGAAAGTATTAATCATAATATTTTGTCAATTCCTATCTAACACTAATAGGATATTTGATTTATCTCTAAATACAAACAATTATCTGCTAAAAAATTATTGTCTTCCCCCCTCCCTGGGCCTAAGAGGTCAATTCATTGTTTCCGAAGAAAACATCATTACGTTCACATTCCACCACCAAAATTTAAAATTTTTAGCTTAAATACGTCGTTTGCAATGTTTGTTTGAAATTTTGGAATTTGCAAATTTTTCCACTATCAGACAGTAGGGGAAATAAGCTCTGGATCTAAATCAAGTTTAAATAAATTTGGAATTTCAGTAAAATCATTTCAGTAAGTAAAGAATAATGGAAACACGATTGCTGAAGAATAAAATTTGTCAGTTGAGCACAAAAGCTAAAACAGAAATGATATTTTTATATAAAGCCCTTATCAATTAAGGGTACTTTTAGAAGTTTATTAATTTTTCTTCTTTTCTTCAGTTTCCGAGAAACCTTTAAATGGGGAGCGATTAATTACCAAAAAAGTGTTAGATGTCACGAAGTTTTGAATATGGTCTTGTCCTGATAAAAAAAACATTTAGAATGTTTAACCTCTGAGCGCACTGTTTTGCAAACAATGGGCTAAAAGGCCAGGTCACAGAGACCCCAAGGGCTCAGAGAATGTTGGTGGGATGGGACCCACGGACAACTGTTAGAAGACAAATGGTAGGGTCTCGTCAAGGATATCCAGTGTGTTCTTTAACACGCACAGGGCATGGCTATCCCGCGCACAGGGCCACAGCTTAACCTCTCATCCGAAGGACGTCGGCTTTTCCAATTCCATCGGTGTCCCTTACTGACCGAGGGTAGGGAATTTTGCAGATTAAAATCTCAACGCTGGCCCATTTGGGACTCGAACCTGATAAGGGAACAGCCAATTGCTTACTATACAGTTATGGGGTGATTTTCAATTTTATCTAACAATAATGCATAAGATTGAGAGCGAAATCGTAAACTTTTGTAAAAAAAATAATGGATTACAAATATATAATGAAACCGCCTCTTTCGATTCTGATGAAATTTTAATACATTTTTTCCAATGTTAGCTTAATGCGGCATATAATTCAGTCGTTGCAAAATTCCAAAAAGCAATTTACTGCCTTAAAAGTTATTGCATAAATAATTATTTTTTAAGGAAAAATTTAAGTTTTCTATACAATAATAAAAAAAAATAAATAAATAATCCCTCAAGCATCTGCTTGCCACATGGGTCTGACAGGAGCCTGTCAGTTTATATGCCAGAGTAGAAGGTCTGAGAGGATGGCAGGACCTCAGCAGAAAAATGACACGTATATCCATGCCTTACCCAGGGCTTGAACCCAGGTCTCTTAGATCACCCGGGGCTTGAATCCAGGTCCCTTAGATCACTAGCCAAGCACGCTAACCACTCGGCCATGGGACGGCTATTCTATACAGGGTGTTTTAAAACTCTCTGTACAAATTTCAATGGGAGATAGGGAACACGAAGACAAATCTTTGTCGTCTATGAATGTACATATGTTTGCTGACGGAACCTTTCGGTGGTAGAGGGCGCTGTTTGGTGGCATTGCAATTGGCTAGAGGGGCGAAGTGGGAACGGACTTCTCTTTGCCGTCGGCATTCGTAAATCAGACACATTGCGTGTAAGGGAAACTCCACACTTGCAGCTCGTGGCCGCTCGCCGCTGTGCAAGGAGGAGTTTTCGAAGACTGCACATCTTCTGGAGTCAGTAGTCAAATGTCACTTCCTTTCCTCTCGCCACGGCACGAACGCAAGCAAGAGCCAATCAAATAGCCGCTGACGAATGACGTAGTTAGAACAGCTGGGCGAAAATGAGCCTTTCTTTGCATTTGTTATGAGGTGCATTGGCGAGATGGACGACTGCAAACTTTTAAAATTAGTGTGCGATTGCCTTGTCCTTATGATAAGACGCATCGAAATTATAGGGATCGACGAAGGAAACCAAATATGTGGGAATCAATAGATTCAAAACTGAGCAATGCTTCAGGCGAATTTCTGTGTGTTGAACGTTTTATTTAATATATGTGTGACAAAGGTTTTAACTCTGTAAAATGAGAATTGTTATGAGACCAGTATATTCTGCTTTCATCTGTTTTATTTTTATATATTAGAAAAATATTATTGAATTGCAGTTTTACGAGCTGGAATATCTGTGTATATAAATGTTTACTGTTAAGCGAGTTTTTCTTTTGCAACCACGCAGAAGCAGTGGTGTATTTTTAAACTATATTTTGGAGTATGATTTTAGGAGTAGCTAAATATTTAAAAATATATCATTGCAAACAAATTTTGAAACGCATCCATTTGGAGTTGCCCCACTCTCTCCTTAAATCCTCTGCTGTGCATAAAGCCAAAGTTTTTTTATTTAACTTTGATTATTCAAAGAAACGAACTAAAGACAATGCACTAGTGAACATTTCTGAGCACTGTTTTTGTATACTGATATTAAGGTATTAATCAAGCATCATTTATTGACTGCTTCTTTTAATGTAAGCAGTATGTTTTAGTAATTACTTATGCTGAATATCTGACACTTGAAATAAATTTATAAATATTTACACACTCAGAAAGGGGAGATAGAGTAAATGGCTTACTACATTTCAATTCTAGGCCCTATATATCCCATAATAATTTGAAATGTATAAAATAGTGATTTAACGGTACTTTATAAATTAGATTATTTCAGCTGATGAATACCGTTTTTCATCAATGCAATTATGAGGAATATCTAAAACTGTACTCTGCAATGCAACACACATACTCACTTAGAATTGGAATGTCTCTGTTTCGAAGTATTGTGTAAGAAATGTTCCAACTTCCCTTTCATAAAATAATCACAGTGGTGTTAAGAGTGTTTTCTGGGTTTTATGGTGATATGCGTAGGACTCCTGCAAATAATTCAGTGGGCTGTGCTAGAATAGCATTACACGCCAACCTAGTGATAAAACACGTTGTTCTATGGACCGACGAGCGATAAACTTCTTACTCCCCATAATTAACGTGGTAAAAATTTTCTGAAATAGTAGTCTTGCCAATCAAATCAAATCAAATCAGTCAATGCAAAGAGACACTAGAGTTCAATCTGTGAACCTTCGTGTCACCCAGTGCCCCCATGGCAACATACTGATAAGGAGAGACCATGAACTTCGTCACCAAACACTCAGAATTCCGACAGGTTAACTGATCCAAAACATTACGTGTTAAAACATGAAGGTTTTTTAGATGCTTAAACTCCGAATGGTTTTTTTTTAAACATGAAATAATTTTTGTTTGAATTGAAAATTTTTTTGTTGAAAATGATATCCATATTTTTAACAAATATATTTCAAACACGATCCCTTCCCTCTTTTTATCGGTAATTTTGAATCTTTTTTCCTCCCGTTGGTATTAAGCGACAGCTTTAATGAGATGAGAGAACTTTGTATTTCACAGATGGGCAAAGTTTATTCCAAATAAATCATTATTCAGAGACGTGTAATTCCCCTTTTGGAAGAAATAATATTTATTTCGCAGGAATTTTCAGTTTGTAGATGCTTTTACATCTATCAATGAAACGTGGTTGAGAAGAAAAATGTGCGAGGAGGTTACAAATTTACTACGTGGTCTGGTTTATTTAGTTCTGAGATTGGGAATGTATTTCGAAATAAATTTCTCTGACAATTAATTATTCAGAAGAAAGAGTGTAATCCCCCTGGAAGAAATAGAGTTTTATTTCTCGGCCGCTTTCGTGGCGCCGAGTCCGTCAATGAAACGTGGCCTCGTGCAAACACAGGATGAGTGAGATCAGAGCAAAAAGTCGTCCTCCGTCACAGCAAGGAGGGTAATTCCCAATTTGGAGTAATATTTTAAAACATTTTTTTCTGCTATTGCGACGTCTATCTATGAAACCTGGTTGAAAATAAAAATGTGCGAGGAAGATATAAATTTATTTCTTTGTCTGTTTCATTTAGTTCACAGAATGGGAAAGTTTATTCTTAAAAATATTTCTCAGAATCACACCACTAATTATTATACAGAGCAAAAGGATGTACAATCGCTCAAAAAAGTATCCGAACACTATGGTTGATTACAAAATTCAGAAAAAATATCTGGCAAATAGATTTTTTTTAGAAATTAGTGATCTGGCAGCTTCGTGTCACGTGACACGAAGTTGCCAGATCACTAATTTCTAAAAAAAATCTTTGCCAGATATTTTTTCTCAATTCTGCAATCAACCATAGTGTTCCGATACTTTTTTGAGCGACTGTACTTGGAAAACAAAATGTTTATTTCATTTAGTTCTCAGATTGGGAAAGTTTATTCCTAATAAGTTACTTTGATAATTATTATTCGTAGCAAAGTGTATTTCTTTATTTGGAAAAAAAAATAATGTTTCAAAATATTTTTTATTTGTTCTCTTTCGGAAGATTTTTTAGGAGATTGCAATTCTTCAATAAATCGTAGTCCTATGCAAATGCAGGGTGATAGGAAGGAAAAAGAACACCGGAAACTGTCAGAATGTGGGCTCGATAACTGGGATTTTTAAAAACGTTATTTCCTTTTTCAAACATTTATTTCTGTGTTCGTTTATTGCGACGTCAATAAAACGCGGTGCCACAGGACGCGGGAGATCAGAAGTTGATGTATTTATTTCGAAATGTCATTTGCAAGAAATAAAAATTCATTCCCACGATAATGTTATTTACAAGGAATTAAAAAAAATTGATTTATTCCTAAGTTAATTTACAAGAACTAAAAATATAATTTATTCTTAAGTTAATGAGAAATTAAAAAAAAATAAAAGCCCCTTCAAGCAGCTGCTTGCCACAGAGGTCTGACAAGAGCCTGTCAGTTCTTATGCCATAGTAGAATATTTGTGAGGATGGAGGACCTCAGCAGAAAAACGACACATACAGCCACGCCTTACCCGGGGCTCGAACCCAAGTCCCTTAATTAATAACAAGCGTGCTAACCACTCGGCCACAGGACGGCTGAATAAAAAAAAAATCATTTATAATTTATTCCCAAGCTAATTTATAAAAAAAAATAATGAACGGTTATTTCTTCCTCATCTACTTTTAAGCGTACAGTCATATACTCCCCATGGCGTAATGGATAAACGTGCTGATAAATCTGAGGGATCTGGGTTCGAGACAAGCTATAGAAAGTAGTTTTCTTTTAAAATATGGTGCCTATTTTAAACACTAGGTGTCACTGCAGTTGATTTAGACGGACTTGGAATATTGCGGGAGTTTCCTACTGGGTGATGACGTCAAATACAAGAATGGCGGACTTTAGAGGGATGACACAACCAGGGGGCGTGACAGTATCAACAAAAATCGGGAACTTTTTCAAAAGGGGGCTTGTTAGAAAGTGCGATATCTGAGGGATTTTCTGTTAAACGCTTAGGATTATTATTATATCGTTTCATCGTTTCGACAAAGTGGTGTACTAGCATATGTGCAATTGTTAATTATAAACAAAACACAATTTTGTTACTAGAAATATCACATCATTTCAAGATTAGACTTTATTTTATTTACAACAATTATGCTTTCAAAACAATTACTTTAAAAGACAGTTTATCTGTTTGGAAAATGCTATTTTACTACAGTCCATTAAACAATGTGATGGTGCTACTTAGATTTTAGCTTGCTATCAATCTTTTTTTTTTTTGCCGTCCCATGGCCGATTGGTTAGCGCGCTTGGCTACTAATCTAAGGGACCTGGGTTCGAGCCCCGGGTAAGGCATGGACATGTGTGTCGTTTTTCTGCTGAGATCCTGCCATCCTCTCAGACCTTCTACTGTGGCATATAAACTGACAGTCTCCTGTCAGACCTCTGTGGCAAGCAGCTGCTTGAGGGGGTATTTATTTATTTTTTTATCAATCTTTTTTGATAGCAATCTTTCACAAGCAAAGATGTCGAAAATGACATCATAAGCCGAGACTTGATGTGGGTTGACTAGCATAGCTTCGAAGTTCCGCTGGCTCGGATAGAAAAATCCACCGAAGCAAATGTTGAGTCTTAGATGTTGATAGTAGTTTGTAGACTCGTATCCATAGTGCTGAATCCATGAATCATGCTATTTTTAAATATTAGGTAATAATTTTATTCTTGACATTCAATAACATGTGTATTGACATACAATAATCTTGGCATACAATAACATATGCTTATTGCATAAAATATGAATCATGGGAACTGCAGATTACTAGCCTGATACCGATGATACCCATCCCCACTCCTCTAAATATCGGATGTAATTTTAACTAAATAAGTTTAGATTAAATCCATTTTGTACCACGCTTTATGATTAGTTTTGTCCTCCTCGCACAATTAAAAAAAATGAACAAAAAAGTCAGAAAACTGACAGGTAAATGAAAAAAATAATAAATACCCCCTCAAGCAGCTGGTTGCCATAGAGGTCTGACAGGATCCTGTCAGTTTATATGCCATAGTAGAAGATCTGAGAGGATGGCAGGACCTCAGCAGAAAAACAACACACACATCCATGCCTTATCCGGGGCTCGAACCCAGGTCCCTTAGATCAGTAGCCAAGCGCGCTAACCACTCGGCCACGGGACGGCGACAGGTAAATACCCTCAGAGAAACACATGCATTGAGAATAAACAGCAAAAAGTTGCTACAGATAAAGAAGAAATAAACAAACCTGGACAGAATATATCTGGACAGAATATGTATGATGACAATAGAGACTATGCAGAACTAGTGACAGAAATAGGAGGTCCGACAAATCCTGGAGGATGAAATGAAATATGCACTATCAACAAGGAAAACAGGGAAAGCCACAGGCCCAGATGAAACACAATACGAACTGATCAAGAATATACGGAAAAATGGCATCAAAGAAACAACTAAAATACTAAATGGAATATATGTAGCAGCAACAGCACCAATTGAAACGAACAGATATATAACAAGAGATACAGATATATACTAATACAACAAATACTAATGAACACAGAACACTAAGTTTAACCAATTACATAAATAAATTGCTCCTAAAGAAGAAGCCAGTATGAACACAGAAGAATATTTAGAAAACCAGAAGGCCAAATAAAGCTTAACACAATTCGGATTTAGAACTAACCTGGGCACAAGACAAGCAATGTTTTTCACTTCCCCAGATATCAGAAAAGGGAATTGAACTGAATCCCCCCCCCCCCCCCAATACTTGTGCTTCCTAGACTACGAGAAAGTCTCTTGAGAAAGTATCGACTGATGGAAATCGTACATGAAATTGGTTTAGATAATAGAGACATAAGAATTATCAAAGATGTCTACTAGGACCAAGAAACAAAAATTAGAGTTGGGCAAGAAGAAACAGAATAATCAAATTAAAAAGAAGTGTCAGACAAGTCTGCATCTTGTCACCAGTACTCTATAATCTGTATCCAGAGAAAATAATAACAACCTCCCTAGAAGATAGAAAAGAAGGTCTAAAGATAAATGGAAAAGTAATAATAAACAACCTGAGATATGCAGACGGCACAATCTTAATAGTCCAAACTCGGAGAGAACTTCAAAATCTAACAGACATACTTGATATAGAAGGACAGAAAATGGGACTGAATATAAACACAAGAAAGAAAAAAACAATGTGCAACAACAGAAAGAAATTAAAAATAAATAAGAACAAAAAACTTGATCAAGTCGACGAGTTCTGCTACGTGGGAAGAAATATTTACAGTGACAATGACCAAAAAAAACATCAAATCGGACAAGCTAAAAACCAATTCATCCAGGTGAAGAAAATTCTGTGTGGAGGAAAGTTAAACATCCAATTGAGAATTAGAATCTTAAAATGTTACATCTGTCCCGTCCTACTGAATAGGGGAGAGACCTGGACTCTAAGGGGGCGGGGGTGGCTCAGACGGTAGCGCGCCAGGCTCGTAATCTGTAGTTTCCAGGTTCGAGTCCCAGCTGGGTCAGCGTTGAGATTTATCTCCGCAAAATTCCCCGCCCTGCCCACGGTCAGTAGGGGACACCGATGGGCTTGGAAAGGCCGCCGTCCGTCGGATGGGACGTTAAGCCGTGGCCCCGTGTGCGGGAGAGCCATACCCTGTGCACGTTAAAGAACACGCTGGATGGCCTTGACGGGAGGCTACCATCTGTCTCCCAACAGCTGTTCCAGTGGGTCCCCTCCCCCAACCTTCTCTGAGCCTTCGGGGTCCATGTGACCTGGCCATTTAGCCCATGGTGTGCAAAAAAGTGCCGCTCAGAGGTAAAACAACCCAACCCTAGTTGGTGGATAATCTGATCAAAGGCCATTGCAGGTACCTTAACTGTCACTTAGATATTTAAGCATTGCCAATCCTACACTGGGATAATGTCTCCAGCACATCACTTTCTGGTTCTTGAAAAGGTCCACTTCAAAAGGTTGTGTCTGAAGTTTCTACCAGCATCAGCCTTTAGTAGTGGGGCAATGGGTCTTTGCCCCATGCCTGTGATTAGGGTGTTGTTTGATATTGTTGGCCCTAGCTCTCTCAACAAAGCTAGTTCCTTTAAAAATCATTCTAATCATTCAATTTCTCTCTGCAAGTACGTGGAACGAGGAGATGTTACATAAAGATTATTCTCTTGACATCCTCACACAGGAATTCCAGCGTTGAAATCTAAGTATTCTAGGCTTGTAAGGACCAGATGAACAGGTAAAGGTTGAAAATAATTTTAAATTTCTCTATTCTGGTAGGAAAGATGTAAAGCACCTCCAAGGTGTTGGTTTGCTTCTCAGCAGATATGACAGTGATACTCTTCTAGAATATTACTGCATTACTAAAGGATATCTTACAGCTAAATTTGAAACAAATATTAGAGACTTGAATGTCATCTGTTGTTACACCCCCGGACACTGATGAGAACGAGAAGGAGAGGTTTTATAGAAAACTTCAGAAAATTTTGAAATCTGTCAAAAAAGGAGATTTTTCTCTTCTGCTACGTGACTTTAGTGCTAAAATTGATTCTGACCATCATGAAAATCTCCAGAAGATATCTAATATGACTACTAGATATCCATTCATCATCTTAGATATTTAATGGATATATTCTGGATATTGTGGTTGTGTGGGGTCTCTGATCTTTTAGATCCCTTCGGCATTGGTAGTTCCAATGGCAATGGGGAACGTCTCCTACAAGTAAGTAGGTTGTGGATTGAGAAAACCTCTGAGCGGTACTTTTTTTCACACCATGGGCTAAATGGACAGGTCACAAGGACCCCGAAGGCTTAGAGAAGGTTGGGGGAGGGGACCCACTGGAACAGCTGTTGGGAGACAGATGGCAGCATTCCGTCAGGGCCATCCAGCTGTTCTTTAACGTGCACAGGGTGTGGCTCTCCCGCACACGGACCCACGGTTTAACGTCCCATCCGACAGACGGTGGCCTTTCCAAGTGCATCAGTGTCCCCTACTGACCGTGGGCAGGGCAGGGAAAATTGCGGAGATAAATCTCAACGCTGACTCAGCTGGAATTCGAACCTGGGAACTACAGATTACGAGCCTGGCGCGCTACCGACTGAGCCACCCCCGCTCCTACAAGTAAGTAAACTTCATGGTTTGTGAATAAATAGCACATACTAGAAACACTGGAACATTTATAAATACCCATGGGTTTTACCTGATGGGTTGCACAGGAAAATGATACATTATGTTTTAATTAACAGGAAAAGAGCTCTGTTAGGATTAGGAATACCAGATCATTCAGAGGAGCCGACATTCGGTCTAACCATTACTTGGTCAAAAACAACTTGCAACTGAAGCTTAAGAATTGTTAAGAGAATTGCTTTTAACACCGAAGGTCTGAAAGATAGAGATATAACAAAGCATACCATGATAGACTTAGTCATTAAGACAAAACGTTGCTTGCTTACCGCTGAAGTTGAGAAAGAATGACATCAGTTTAAGCGGGCTTTTCTTGAAATCAACAGTATTCATTTGAGTAAAAAGGAACAGAGGAAACAAAATTATTTCAGTGATAAGGCTATGGAACTTATATCTGAAACAAGGAGATGGCAAACTCGAAACCTGGGATCATAGTCCCATGATATTACCTAGGCCACCATAATTCCAACCATAGTCCTTTGATATAGCCCCTGCATGTTGCTTTATTCAAAACATTAGTTCTTAACAGTATTAAGAGAATGATTTTTGTTTTATAAAAGTTGACGATTTGCGATTTTTATATTACAGCTGCTTGTTTAGCGTTATGAATTAGCCCTTCAAAGCAGATACC
Organism: Ryuthela nishihirai; assembly: GCA_038380435.1. Taxonomy (NCBI): domain Eukaryota; kingdom Metazoa; phylum Arthropoda; class Arachnida; order Araneae; family Heptathelidae; genus Ryuthela; species Ryuthela nishihirai. The sequence continues at coordinate 36,569,456 of JAWZYU010000022.1, forward strand.
CGAAATTACATTTCAATAGTAAATTTATCAAATTAATCAAAATAAAATAAATTATATAAACTAACATCTTTTTGTTTTATTTATGCATTTATAAAGTTTTAATTTAATTTACAAACCTATATGAATTGAAACAGATTTTCCATTTTCTTTTCCGCAAAATTCCCCCTCCCTGCCCACGGTCAGTGGGGGACACCGATGGGCTAGGAAAGGCCGCCGTCCGTCGGATGGGACGTTAAATCGTAGCCCCGTGTCCGGGAGAGTCATACCCTGTGCACGTTAAAGAACACGCTGTATGGCCTTGACGGGAGGCTACCATCTGTCTCCCAACAGCTGTTCCAGCGGATCCCCTACTCCAACCTTCTCTTAGCCTTCGGGGTCCATGTGACCTGGCCATTTAGCCCATGGTGTGCAAAAAAGTGCCGCTCAGAGGTAAAACAACCCAACCCATTTTCTTTACGTTTAATGCAATGAATCCGGTGATTTAAGTATGAACAAAAGTTATGATATTAATATTCTTTTGGACTAAAAATTTAAAGAAATGCTTGATATTCAGAATGAAGATATCACTTTCTCCTTGATCGACATATATGTCTAGAAATAATTCAGTAAATATTTTTACTTGAAAACTGAAATTTTTCTTCACGTTCTTCATTGAAACAGATACATTTGTTTAAACAAGCAATTACAAATATTACATTAAAGATATTTTCATTTGATTCTGGAATTTCAGAGTGCATTCTTATACAAATTAACAGAAGGTTTTGCGCTGTTTTATTTTACCACTAAGTGCCACTATTTTTTTTTTCGGAAAATGGGGTAAGTGGTCAAGTCACTTGGATTGGGTTGTTTTACCTCTGAGCGACACTTTTTTGCACACCATGGGCTAAATGGCCAGGTCACATGGACACCAAAGGCTCAGAGAAGGTTGGGGGAGGGGACCCACTGGAACAGCTGTTGGGACACAGATGGTAACCTCCCATCAAGATCATCCAGCGTGTTCTTTAACGTGCACAGAGTATGTCTCTCCCGCACACGAAACCACCGCTTAAGTTCCCATCCGATGCACGGCGGCCTTTATAAACCCATCGGTGACCCCCTACTGACCGTGGGAGGGCGGGGAATTTTGCAGAGGTAAATCTCCAGGGTGATCCAGGTGGGACCTGAACCTGAGAACTGCAGATTAAGAGCTTGGTGCGCTACCAACTGAACCACCCCCGCCCCAGTGGCCAAATCACAAGGACCCCAAAGGTATCAGAGTAGATTGTCTAAGGCAACCGACTGAATATATGTTAGGAGACAGATGGAAGCCTCCCATCAGGGTTTTGCTATCCAACGTTTTGTTTAATGTGACAGGGTATGGCTCTCTTTGCGCACAGGACGAGGGCTTAATTACCAGTCTGATGGATGGCCATCCTTCCAGTATATAGAGGAAATGTACTCATAAAACGAGCTCAAATTTCCTATCAAAAATAAAAAAAAATATTTTCAAAAGAAAAAAAATGTTTCTTCAGTTCTTTTAGGTTTTTAGCTATTATTGATAAGAATCTAATTAATTTCTACATATATTTTCGTTTCAATTATTTTTATGACAAAATTGGCAATGTTTCTTTTATTTCACATTAATGAACACCAGTGAAGGAAATTTATATTTAATTACTTTTTTTTTAATTTTAAAAAATGTCGGGAAAAATGTGTAAATTGAATATTTTGCAACTCTATATTACTCCATCTCTTTATTTTCACATATATGCTTATCAGGGTCGCCTTGATAACGGTAACCTATACCAAGGTGTGTCTTCTCAGATGAATATGAAATATGAAGAAAAATTCATAGTAAAAGAAGTGTTTCCTGGTTCGAATCTCAAATGCTAGCACTGATATTTATATCTGCTAACTCCAAACCTGCCCTGGGTCAGAAATGGGATAGTAGTGAATTTGAAAAGGTCATCCTTTAAATTGGGAATTAAGCCAGTCTCCTGCGTGCAGGAGAACCAGATCCTGTTCACATTAAAGAACATGGTGGGTAGTCTTATGGGAGGCTTCTAATCACAATTATTATTGGATTTGGAGACTTTTATGTCTTTCTTCTTGGTTTTGGGTGACCTTTCTTACCTGGGAGTGATCTTTTTCTTACCTTACTTTTCTTTCCTCCTAATCAATCAAATAATCAATTTTTTTAATTGGGAAGATCGAAGCGAAACACATTTTGTTGTAAGTAATGTAGATGTGTTTTATGTTCTATTCCCATCATTGGTTAAATTATATAAAATTTCCCAGAAATTTATATGTAGCATGCAGCATAATTATGAATTTCGAAGTACCAGGATAAAAGATCCCATAACCTTCTCCATCTGAGGATATCCAATAAGTGACATGAGTCGCAAAGGACAACACAAAAAATCACCAAAAGGTGAACCCCAAGGGGCAGGAAAACAATGTTAAATATGGTAGATGAGGGTACTAGACCAAAAAGCGTTCCTGATCGAAATCCAATGATCTAGTCCTCTTGAATCTGCTCATAGGATCATGATCAGCAGAAATTTATAATTGGATCCTGTTGTGCTTTCAAGATTATTAGTTTTTATCTCTTTAGATGAAATTTTCTTATTTTTGGACAACAGGAAAAAATGTTTGGTTTGACATAAGAATCTATTTTTTCCTGCATGTTGCATTTGTGATTTCGATACTGAAATTCCGCTACCGTTATTACATATTTGCAGGCCCGTATCTAGAAAAAATTGAAAGGGATTTCATTTAAAAAAAAACTGAAAGGGATTCCAGTGGGTTTACTTCCCCCAACCTTCTCTGAGCTGTTAGGGTCCTTGTGACCTGATCATTTACCCTAATGGCTCTCTTGGATACGGGATTACTGCTCAGTGTCTCATACTACGGACGGCAGGCGTTCTAAAGCCATCAGTGTCTTGATTTTCAGTGAGGGCTGGGGAGGTTTTAGCAGAGGAAAATCTCAGTGTTGTCACATTTTGGACATACGAATTGATATTCAAGTCTGATCAAAATTGTTTTAAACAGTGAGTGTCATAATTGATTAACGTACTTTTTGAGTTTGTTACCACTTTGGCCGAGTGGTTGCCATGCTTGGTTACTGATCCAAAGGTTTAAGCCCTGGTAAACACATTAATTTTTTTGTTGTCTTTCTGCTGAGGTCCCGTCACCCTCATAGACCTTCTAATATGTCGTATAAACTGACAGTCTCATGTCAGAACTCTGTGCCAAGCAACTACTTGAGAAGGATTTTGTTGTAGCAATGTAGATGTATTTTATGTTCTATTCCCACCATAGGTTAAATCATATAAAATTTCCCAAAAATTTACAATTGGCTACTGTTGTGCTTTCAAGAATATTAGTTTTAATCTCTTTAGATGCATTTTCTTATTTTTGTAGAACAGGAAAAAATGTTTAGTTGACATAAGAATCTCTTTTTCCCTGCGTTTCTCTTTTGTGATTTTGATACCGTAATTCCGCTACCGTTATTACATAATACCATGCCCGCATCTAGAAAAAAATTGAAAGGGAATTGGAGGGGGGGGGGGGGGAGCGGGGAGAGGAGCCTAATCTAGTCGGAAAAAAAGGAATTTCCATTGCAGTGTTATATTTTCGCTTCTGTTTTAATTGTATTTAAAAAACTTCATACAAAACGCATGAAATATAGTAAAGTTCAATATTGTTTGACCCCGTTATCCTTTCTAGCATTCTGAAGAGGGGTGGCAATGGGTCCCTCATCGCCTTCTGGACCCGCCTTTGTTATTTGTAGTTTATTAGTGTTCTGTGCATTAACTATTTCCTACCACTTATTATTGACAGATATAAAAGAAATTTCAAAAATTATGTAATTTTTTTTTGTATTTTTCCATTCATTCAAATTTATCTACTTGTATCAAACGTTCGTAGTAATTAAAGTACTAGTTATATAACGGAAAAGGTACATAGTTACGTAATGTATTAAATCAAAATAATAGAAATAGTAAATATCATAGCAGATGCGGTGAAAGCACGCGAAAAAGCAGGATTGATTATGGCTTGGGTTGTTTTACCTCTGGGCGGCACTTTTTTTGCACACCATGGGCTAAATGGCCAGGTCACAAAGACCCCGAAGGCTCAGAGAAGGTTGGGGGAGGGGGACCCACTGGAACAACTGTATGGTAGCCTCCTGTCAAGGCCATCCAGCGTGTTCTTTAACGTGCACAGAGTATGGCTCTCCCGCATACGGTGCCACGGCTTAATGTCCCAACCGACGGACGGCGGCCTTTCCAAGCCCATCGGTGTCCCCTAATGACCGTGGGCAGGGCAGGGAGTTTGGCGGAGATAAATCTCAACGCTGACCCAGCTGGGACTCGAACCTGGGAACTGCAGATTACGAACCTGGCGCGCTACCCATTGAGCCACCCCCGCCCCATTGATTATGGCAGTAGATGGTTTGTTTTGGGAGAAGCAACATAGCCACCACCCTGATGGGCGTCATTACGGCCTTGAACAGGGAAAGCACATTAGAGCGCCTCTCATTCCAACCTTCGTACAAGCCTCCGTGTAACAGCCAAGGTTTTGGTTCCAGTGACAGAAATAGTTTCTTAAGAGAAGTAAGCAGCACCTGTGTTGTTCGTATTCCCTGCAGTCTCGACTACTGACTGTGCGAATCAAGGTTAGTAGAATATTTTATATTCCGCATTTTATAATGTCAATGTTGCTGTTCATCACATTATATTCCTAACAAAGGTAATTTGTCGATTTAGTCTTTGAAAAAGAAGGAAGTAAACAGCTTCCTAGGTAACAGCCAAGGTTTTGGTTCTGGTTTCAGAAGTGGTTTTTCCGAGGCCAGTCAGCAGCACTTTCTTGTTCGTTCCACATCGATTGACGGCTACTGAGTGTGGGAACTAAGGTTAGTAGAATGTTTTATATTGTGAATTTTATTATCTGATTATTTATGTGATATTGCTGTTCATTACATTATATTCCTAATAAATTTATTGCCGTTTGTTTTCTTCCGAGAGAAAGAAAGTAAAAAAAAAATTGGTTCTGGTTTCAGAAGTGATTTTTCAAGAGCAGTAAGAAACAACTGCAGCGCCCATTCACGAATTCGTGAAGTATTTGTACGTAGTCGACTATCGTTGAGCGCCTCACCATCGGCAATGGGTTTGTATGCAATTTGTGCAGTAAGAAAATTTGCTTTTTTAAAAGTAGTTAATTGTGTGACTAACGAATCCATCTGCAGAACGCCCGGAAAAATACAAGAAATAGGATTCGATATATGAATGAATATTTTATCTGTTCGATTTGTTTAAAATAATCGATCATTTCTACAAGTTTCTGGACAGCTATGAAATCAGTTTGGCTAGTGAATACACAGAAACGAGAATATGCCTAAAGCAATATAATGACGAACGCTTTTTTTTTTAATCCAAAATTTTTATTTTGCTTATAAAATAAACGAAAAAAAAAATAACTGCATCTGAAGCATTTTTTTTTCTTAACTGAGCATATCGCGAAGCAATGAATGTCATTATTTTAATCACTTTGAACAATGCCAAAAGAAGCCACTTCTTTCTGCAAAAATTTTCAAAAATAAATGCCTTTTTCGAACTTCGCAAAAAGCTCCTGACAGCTATTTTTGGGGCGGATTTCGCTCAGTGGGTAGCGTGCCAGGCTCGTAATCTGCAGTTCCCAGGTTCGAGTCCCAGCTAGGTGAGCATTGAGACATCTCCGCAAAAATTTCCCGCCCTGCCCCCGGTCAGTAGGGGACACTGATGGGCTTGGAAAGGCCGCCGTCCATCGGATGGGATGTTAAGCCGTGGCTTAACATCCCATCCGGATCGGACAGTCACAACAGAAGGGCCAGATTGGGCTGCCTATCAGCGTAAAGTATGACGTAGAAACGCAAAGTAACCGTGGTTTGGTACAACACATATAACAGAATTGTTTGTAAAATTAAAATATGACGTGTACGGGAGAGCCATACCCTGTGCACATTAAAAAACACATTGGGAGGCTACCATCTGTCTCCCAACAGCTGTTCCAGTGGGTCCCCTCTCCCAACCTTCTCTGAGCCTTCGGGGTCCTTGTAACCTGGCCATTTAGCCCATGGTATGCAAAAAAAAAGTGCCACTCAGATGTAGGTAAAACAACCCAACTGTCATTAGCCAACAGGAAACGTATGACATCGAAGCGTAGAGTATGACGTAGAAACGCAACGTAACCGTGGGTTGGTACAACCCTAACAGAACTGTTTGGAAAATTAAAATCTGAAATTTTGTAGTCTATAAAAACACCCCATTTCAGTGATTCCAAAAGTAGATGCAATATAATGCCTTTTGACCTTGGAGGTGGGGGGGGGGGATTGCCCCCATTGCCAATCGGCAATGCATTACTTTGCTTTCCTGGTAATCGCAAACGTCTATCGAACGTAATGCAAGATGCGTATGTCAGTCAGACCGTTTTCACACACCAGTCTTCCAAAGAAGATATTTATTCCTTGAAAATAACGGACAGAGAGTAGAAAAATGAAATAATTGGTGATAGTTCAAAAGCAAAAAAGTCCATCAAAGATTCATTGAAGGTGTTGTAAGTTCATGGTGAAATTAGTGTCCAATGAGGGGTTTCCTACAACAGAAGGGCTAGAATGAACTGCCTTTCAGCTAACTCTTGCGACTATTAAGAGTACTAGGCTACGCTGCAGTATAGGGTCCTCAGGTTCATCCGCGTACTTACTACATCGTGATTTGTGGGATTATTCTGTAATATTCTTCAAGGTAAATATTCTGTTTCTTAATGCATTTTTAAATTGATGTTAGACTTTTTTTTAATGTTTTTTTTTCTTGGTAAAAATTGCAGTTGTTTAGTTCCCGTATTATGACCCTTATGAGCTGTTTCAAATAATTGTCTGTAATGAGATTATTTATTTATGGGGCTTTTTTTAAGTGCTTAACAAAGGTTAATTCCTTAGTGATAAGCTTTTTTAATTAAATCTACTCTTGATGATATGATTCATTTTTGGGGTTTTTTAAGTGCGGAAAGAAGTTTCATTCTTCAGCGAATGGCTTTTTTTTTAAATGCGGAACGAGGTTTTATTCCTCAGCGAATGGCTTTTTTTAAGTGCGGAACGAGGTTTGATTCCTCGGCGAATGGCTTTTTTTTAGTTTGGAACGAGGTTTCATTCCTCTGCGAATGGCTTTTTTTTAGTTTGGAACGAGGTTTCATTCCTCGGCGAATGGCTTTTTTTAAGTGTGGAGCGAGGTTTCATTCGTCGGCGAATGGTTTTATTTTAGTTTGGAACGAGGTTTCATTCCTCGGCGAATGGCTTTTTTAAGTGCGGAACGAGGTTTCATTCCTCAGCGATAAGCGTTGTTAATGAACATTTGTTTCGATGGAATTATTTTAAGGTTCATTTTCAAGTGCGGAAACGTGATTTTCTTTCGTATAGCTTTGTATATATTATGATGCATAGCCTATAATCATGTCTGAAGGTACTACTTTTTCATCGCGGTGCCTTCGGACAGGGGGGCGGGGGTGGCTCAGTCGGTAGCGCGCCAGGCTCGTAGTCTGTAGTTCCCAGGTTCGAGTCCCAGCTGGGTCAGCTTTGAGATTTACCTCCGCAAAATTCCCCGCCCTGCCCACGATCAGTAGGGGACACTGATGGGCTTGGAAAGGCCGTCGTCCGTCGGATGGGACGTTAAGCCGTGGCCCCGTGTGTGGGAGAGCCATACCCTGTGCACGTTAAAGAACACGCTGGATGGCCTTGACGGGAGGCTACCATCTGTCTCCCAACAGCTGTTCTAGTGGGTCCCTTCCCCCAACCTTCTCTGAGCCATCGGGTCCATGTGACCTGGCCATTTAGCCCATGGTGTGCGAAAAAGGGCCGTTCAGAGGTAAAACAACCCAACCCTTTGGACAGTCTGCGGTAGAAAAAAAATAGATTTCTTTCAGAAATCGGTGAGAAGTGGGAAGCGCGTTCGCAGCAGCTTCAGATTGTGGTGGTTGCCAAGTAGGGAAAGATTCATTTAATTATTATGAATAAAAAAACAAAACCACTCGCACAGTTGCATAGGAGCAAGCACACAAAAGCGGAATCATCAGATAGAGGGCGCCCCTTCACAGTCAGCCGAGTTAGCTGTCACTCATCGAGTTGAAAAGCCAGTCAGAGCAGATCTAAGCTTAATCATTGGCTTCTTTATTATGAAATATCATAATTCTAGTTAACAACACAAATATTTTTTTTTCCTAAATAGCAGCTGCTTGAGGGGGTATTTATTTTTTTTAAAATATATTTATAGATAAACATTAGTACAAAGATTAGCACAGACAAAAACGACAATATCTCTGCTGCTGATATCAGGGTTGGGTTGTTTTACCTCTGAGCGGCACTTTTTTTGCACACAATGGGCTAAATGGCCAGGTCACATGGACCCCGAAGGCTCAGAGAAGGTTGGGGGAGGGGACCCACTGGAACAGCTGTTGGGAGACAGATGGTAGCCTCCGGTTAAGGCCATCCAGCGAGTTCTTTAACGTGCACAGGGTATGGCTCTCTCCCGCACACGGGGCCACGGCTTAACGTCCCATCCAACGGAAGGCGGGTTTTCTCCAAGCCCATCGGTGTTGTCCCCTACTGACCGTGGGCAGGGCGGGGAATTTTGCGGAGATAAATCTCAACGCTGACCCAGCTAGGACTCGAACCTGGGAACTACAGATTATGAGCCTGGCGCGCTACCGACTGAGCCACCCCCGCCCCCGCTGATATCAGGAGTTTTTACAGACATAAAAATTGTCTATATGGTAGGACTATTTAAGCCAACTTCATAAATTTGGTCCCCTGGCTTTCTGTTGTAGGAGTTGTTGGTTGTTAGCCTATGGTGCTATGATTTATTTCTTTTGGGTGGATAACGTGAAGTCGTGTGTCATTTGACATGAATGTATGGATAATGTGATATTATTGCTTGGATAACCAAGAGAATAGCATGACGAAAACGGCCACAGGTAACTGAATATCTATAATATGTAACGAGGGATTTTCAACGAAAAGCAGAAAAGGTGTAATTAATTATCTCACCTCTTTTTTTTAATAGAAATTTCATTAAAATATGGTAAATAATTGGTGGCAATGCACTTTACACTCCTCGGTCTCCATTTTTTTACGCAACTTAACAAAACGATCCTTTTCGATGATTTCCACAACCTCGCCCCCAGAAAGTGGTTTATAGAAAAACATTTTTTCGTTACCACAGTAACGGTAGTGGGTTACGTCAAACGCAACGTAAAAACTGAATCCAAAAATTTCCCCGCCCCCACCTTTTATAAACAAAAATCACTCGTATCCGTTATTTTGTGGAATATTTCGAACAAACCCTAGGTTAGACAGCAGTTCATGGTTACAATATGGCGCTCGGTGAAGACACGTAAGGTAAATAGATGGTACGTGTATAGCAATGCAAGGTGGTAACGTATTCGGTTGGAGGTTTTTGTATAATGTCTGAATGTAATTGTTTGAGGGCAGTTTGTAAACAAATCTGCTGCTGCGGTTTGAGGAGGCTCCGAATATTGCATTTTGATATTTTTTAGGTTTGTTAAAAGTTACGAGCATGAGTGCGGAACGAAAGTTGCCTTATTATCACACGCCAGGCTCGTAATCTGTACATCCCAGGTTCGAGTCCCACCTGGATCAGCGTTGAGATTTATCTCCGGAAAATTTCCCCGCCCTGCCCACGGTCAGTAGGGGACACTGATGGGCTTGGAGAGGCCGCCGCCCATCGGATGGGACGTTAAGCTGTGGTCCCGTGTGCAGAAGAGCTATACCCTGTGCAAGTTAAAGAACACACTGGATGGCCTTGGCGGGAGGCTACCATCTGTCTCCCAACAGCAGTTCCAGTGGGTCCCCTCCCCCAACCTTCTCTAAGCCTTCGGGGTCCTTGTGACCTGGCCATTTAGGCGATGGTGTGCAAAAAAGTGCCGCTCAGAGGTAAAACAACCCAACCCCCAACCTTTTCTGAGCCTTTGGTATCCGTGTGACCTGGCCATTTAGCCCATGATGTGCAAAACAGTGCCGCTCAGAGATAAAACAACTCAACTTTAAATAAAGAACATGCTGGATGGCCTTGACGGGAGGCTATCATCTGTCTCCCAACAGCTGTTCCAGTGGGTCCCCTCCCCCAACCTTCTCTAAGCCTTCGGGGTCCTTGTGACCTGGCCATTTAGCCCATGTTGTGCAAAAAAGTGCCGCTCAGAGGTAAAACAACCCAACCCGGATCTAGAGGGAGCCGGTAACCCATTTCAGGAATACTAATATGTGTAAAAGAGACAAGTAATGATTTTAATTTAATACATATTTCAAGAATTTAAAGAAATGTGAAACGGAGGATAAAATATTGGCTTGGAGGATATGGAATCTTAGTTGTTCTGCATTGGAAATCCATCTCTTGGACTCTCGTTTTACATTTTTCTGACTCGATTGTGTTTCCTGGCCCTGTCTTGTCTCTCTAATTTATTTTTTATTATGGTATATATCGTTGTTGTATATATCTGTGTTAAGATAATTTTCTGAAGTATCCGAAAGGGGAATATGGCTCATTAGTTGTCATTCAGGGCCTAGCTGGGCTGTTTTCCATATGCTCAGGAAGCGAATGCATTAAAATGGCCTTATTACACTGTGCACCACTTGTAGCTGGAGGCGTAGAGTGCGAGTCATCACGAGGAACAATTGGAAAATGCAGGAGTAAATAATAAATAACAAACTGAGTGTTGTTTTATGTTAGCATGTCGAAGCAACGCAGCTCTTTTTTGGGAACCCTAAAGGAGCAGATTCAGTTCTGTGTTAACCAAGATATGGTTCTGTGTGAACCAGGACACGGTTCTAAGTCAAACAAGGTATGGTTCTGTGTGAACCAAGATACAATTCTGCATGAACCATGATACGATTCTGTATGAACCATGATACGATTCTGTATGAACCAGGTAGTGTAGGCAGGGATTAAAAATATCCTCTCGCCGAGTTTTAAGGTCGGTTAAGAGATTTATGTAAAGTAGAGATGATATCATATGAATGCTTCCAATAGTAAAGCAGCATTATGGTTAAGTTAAACCGTTTGGAGAAAGTCGACAAAAACGTCTGTAAAGTCATTATCTTCTATGAGAATTTGAGTGCACTTAATGCCCACAGAATAAGCACATTCTCATATGTACATATATGTGGGAAAGTAAATAAACAGTCTCGTCCACTACTATGTTGCGTTCACTATTTCATTTTCTTACACGATATTTAGCACGTCTTGAAGTATACCTGAGCACGGATGAAAAAACTCGCGAATCTGCAGTTGCTGCATGTAGTATAATTGGTGAATATTCATTAAGCGGACTAATTAAACAACATCCACAAAGTGCATTGGCAGATGTTAGATCTCTCCTCCCCCCCAATGGCCATGACATCATCACTGGCAGAGGATCCTCATTTTAGAAAGATATTTCAGATCCAGCAGACAAGAGAGCAGAAGCCATGTCTTCGCAGAAGTGAAACGTCTGTGGTTTTTCGGTCTTTTTTTCCTTTTCGTACGAATTTTTGGTTGTAGGAGTCATGACAAAACCAAGGGTGGAACTGAGCAAGACCGGGAGCATTCGTGACCAGACACATTGAGGCTGAGAAAGTTAGCAAAATTGATAGGATTGGTGGCGATTTTGGGGTAAACCCGAATTTTTTGGGTAGGACCCCGAAGGCTCAGATTTCATAACCAAGATGGAATATGAGATGATGAAATGGCAAAGAGAGAAAGAGGAAAAGGATAAAGAAGAAGGGAATGTAGAAGGGAGGAGGAAATTGCAGATAGAGAGTTAGAAAATTGAAGATTAGCTCTAAAACAAAAGAAATGGGCATGGATTGTAAAAAGACGAGATTAGAGGAAGAAAGGAAAGCTAAAGAATTAGCCTGGCAAGAGGAGGAGTTTGGAAAATAAGTAGTTTTCAAGATCAGAAAGAAGGTGAAGTTTAACGGTGATAATTCTGCTAAAAATGAAAAGATTAGTAAAAATTATTTTGAACAGAAATTAAAATTTAGCTTTGTAAGTGGTTTTTTTGATAATCTGATAAGTTTCAAATGTTTAAGGCAGGTGGAGCAGGAGATAGTAATGACTAGTAATGAGAATGATTTTAATAAGTTACATAATACCACTAAAGAGAAGAAAAGGGATTGATGAAAGTTATTATGGTAAAAGTAATATATATGCCTAAGAAAGGCAGATGGTTTAATAAATCTGTAGGTAAAAGGAGAAAGGTCTTAGATAATACTGTAAATATTATTAAGATTCATAGAGTTAGTAACTTGGAGAGGAATGAAGGTGGCAAGGTGCAAACTAGCAAAAAAAAGTTGAGGTTATGTCGAAGTTTGGCAAAATGGTAGTAATGCAGAAAGGTTTTAAGTTTGATAATGTTGAGAAGCCAGTAGGTAGGAAGGTTTCTGGTGAAACTGAGTGTATGCCTAATATGCATAAGGCAATTAATAAATCTAAAACTAACTGGAAAGATGGAAGTAATTTTCCATTAAGGAAATTCCCGGTTGACACCAGAGTCGTTGATGAGAATGTAAAGGATACAAATTAGATGTTGTTCATTAATAATGAGACAAATAAGGTTCAGTTTGAGGTACCTAATGATAAAAGATGTAACAGTGATTCATGTGCCATTAAATTTAAGGTGAAGAATGTGTCTAGATTTAATGAAGAAAATATTTTTCTAGCTGAAAAGTGCGAAATATTGTGTAGAAACTAATGAGGAAAAAAGATAACACTAAGAGTATTAAGATCAGAGATAGAGAACAAGAATCTATTAATTTAATTGAGAGCTAAGTAAATAATAGTGTAGGAAATGATGATAATATTAAATATTAGGAGGATGAAAATAATATAGATTGAAATAGCGATCTACCTAACAGATCTGTAGTGTAGCGTAGAGTAATTAACGAGCACGATAAAATCAATTGTGAAGACAGTACATTTAATGAAGCAGAAAGTAAAACTACATATAATGATGATATTCCTTGTGAAAGCAATAATATGATAAGGTGGGGATGATAGCCAAAAATCAGGATGTTATATATTTAATGGCTAGAAAGAGTTTGGAACTATGGTTGACCTAGATAAAAAAAAAGATGACATTAATTATCAGTTAGAAATTATGTGGAAATCAGTAATTGGAGATTGCATTACAGTAGATCAGTTGACTGATTAGGTGATGGATGATTGTCAGTAGATAAAGCAAACAATCCTGAAGTAGTGTGTGATCTTCAGGTAGGAGAGAATTGTAATTTTTAAAATAGGGATAAATTGCAATTGAAGTGTCTAAGCCTGATGTTAAGAATAATTATCAGGTAGACAAGAAAACTAGTAGCAGAATAAGAGTAGTATTTTTGTTGTAAACTCAGGAGAAGTTAATCAATAACGGCTAAAAATCAAATAATTGATATTATTCGGAGGTAAGAGATAGAACACAAATATTAGATAAAGCAAATTCCCAGGAAAATAGGTAGTCAATGGAAGATGATAATCTAAATGAGAATTTACTTATGATCTGAAATGTAATTTTCAAGGAATTAGGATGTAAATACCAGGACGACATTAACATTGAGGATGTTTAAATAGTAGTGCTAAGGAGAAAATTCTGATAGAGGTAGATGAGAGGTTTCTAGACAGATGTAATCTTAAGCTATTAGATTCTGTGAGTAATGATATAAGTGATAGGAGTTCAGTTAAGTGCTAATGAAGGTAGGAAGAGAGCTGCCTTATTGTCTAACGATCGAAATGACTCGAAAGTTAGAGATATATTGGGCCAAGGTGCTAATCTACTAGACAAAAATGTAAATAAATGTGCAGAGAAGTCCTTTGGGTTGTTTTACCTCTGAGCGGTACTTTATTTACACCATGTGCTAAATGGGCAGGTCACAAGGACCCTGAAGGCTCAGAGAAGGTTGGGGGAGGGGACCCACTGGAACAGCTGTTGCAAGACAGATGGTAGCCTCTCGTCAAGGCCATCCAGTGTGTTCTTTAACCTGCACAGAATATGGCTCTCCCACACACGGGGCCACGGCTTAACGTCCCATGACGGACGGCGACTTTCCAAGCCCATCGGTGTTGTCCCCTATTCACCGTGGGCAGGGCGGGGAGTTTTGTAGAGATAAATCTCAATGCTGACCCAGGTGGGACCCGAACCTGGGAACTACAGATTACGAGCCTGGCACGCTCCCGACTAAGCCACCCCTGCCGCAGAGAGAGAGAAGAGTCCTGATACAAAGATGATCGACAAATGTATGTTTGAGCAGATACCTTTTCGAAGGAACGAAATCTAAGGAGGAAGTGTAGCGTTAGAGGTAAAAGGGAAAGTGAAAACTGCTTCAATAATTTTGGTTACATAAGTGAAGTAACTATTAAGCAGAAGATAGAAAAAGTTTCTGATATTCGGATAATGAATATGCAAAAACTTATTAAAGGCAAAAAAGAGTACAAAAGTAGACCTGAGGTGGAATATGTCCTGAGTGGTCCATTAACTAGTGATAAAAGTTGTGTTAATGAAAGTACTAAATTCAGTATTGATAAGGGTAAAGTCAGTAATGAAATTAAAGAAGTTCAGTACCGGAGTAAATGACAGTATCACATGAAATAATGAGCTGAAAAAAAAAGGCATGTTTCCTGGAGACGTGGGTTCGAATCCCACTCAAGGCAAAACCATTTTTTTTTTCAGCTTATTATTTCATGAGTTCCATGTCTACAGGACTTATCCTGTGTTTCTTTACTACTGACAGTATCTCATTTAAAAATAATGTTTTATTAAATCAGAGAAGCTTAATAGAAAATAGTGATATGATAGAAGATTCTGGAAAATATCATGAATTAATAGAAGATTTATTAGGAAAATATCAGAGGGTAAAAGAAGCGCAAGTCCATAGGAAAACATGCGCCAGGAATAATTTAGCAAGGATACAAAATTAAATTCATCAGAAAAATGGAAGAATTGCAAAATGAAAGATAAAGTGCAGGAATAGTATCTAATTATTCTGGAAATATCAGATTGGCAGATGCCAATAAACTGAAAGGGAGGAGTGAGCATTAGAGTGACACAGGCACAAGTCTTATTAGAAGACAATCAAAACTCTTAGGTGGGACATGTCATGTCTCTGTAATTTATTTTTTTTAATTTTGGTATCTGTTATTATTGTATATAACTATGTTAAGAGTATTTTCTGAAGTATCCGATAAGGGAATGTAGCTCATTAGTTGTCATTATAGGCCGAGCTGGGCTGTTCTCCATATGCATGGGAAGCGGGGGCACTAAAATGGCTTTATGGTACTGCACGCACCACTTGTATCTGGAGGACTAGAGTGTGAGTCATCATGAGGAGCGAGGGTAAATGCAAGAATAAACAATAAACAGAATGAGCATTGTTGATAAACAGAGAGGTCGTTTTATGTAAGTGCGTTGAAGTGGTGCAGCTCTTTCTCGGGAACCCTAAAGGAGCAGGGTTTGGTTATATATACACAATCGTATCTGAATAATATGACCACCCACGGAATCAGTGTACCCGCCCAGGCGCGTCACAGAGTGCACATGACAAGGAGATATAAACAGCTGGCCAGGACAGATGAGCGATAGTGTGTAACGTGAGCACAATGGGCAGAGGTATTGATTTGACGAACGTTCACAAAGGAATGATAATCGGCTACCGCGCCAAGAGTGGAAGCATCTCTGAAACAGCAGACTTCGTGGGCTGTTTGTAGGTGCTGTAGTAAGTGTACCAAGAATGAACTGCTGGCACACAGTACCTTCAGATGTCATAACTGTGAAGTCCCAAAGGCCATAGACTCCGTCGACTGGTAAAGGGCAGTGGACGCACAACAGTGCAGCAATTGACCACTCGAATGCTGGGGCACCCAGGTTCGTGTCCCCGATAACAGTAGAGCGAACCCTGTTACGCACGTGTCTCCGGAGTCAATGCTGTGTAACCGTGCCCATGTTAACCAAGGTCCATCGGCAATGACGCTTGCAGTTCGCATGGGAATGCCATCATTGGACAATGGAAAAAGGTTGCCATCTCTGACTAATCGAGGTTTTTACTTCGCAGAAATTTCTTTCACATTTTCTTCCGGGTGGTGACAGATATGGCGTCATACACACGAGAACCAATACCTATACATGCTTGTCGGTCAAGTACAGGTGGGCAGTGTGCATATCTGGGGGATGTTTTGCTGGTACTATTAGTTCTGCTGGATGGGTCCCTGAACACCAGAGGCTACCTGTCCATCCTCGCTGACCACATGCATCCCTTCATGTTGGACGTTTACCCTGTGGTGGTGATGGTGTCTACGCAGGACAATGCACCCTGCCATGTCGCTAAGGTGATGCGTAACTGGATGCAGGAACACGACAGCGATGTCTCCATTCTCTCTTGGCTGGCGAAATCGCCCGATCTCAATCCCATAGAGCACTTGTGGGACCATTTGGATCGACAGGTTCGGCATGCGGACCCAGAACCACGACATCTCCTAAACCTCCAAACTCTGCTGGAGTCTGAATCGGAATGTTTGCCTCTGGCAACCTTCGAAGGCCTCATTACCATGCCATGCCGTCTCGCCCCTCTCATCCGGGCCAAGGGTGGTTATTCCCATTATTAAGCAGGTGGTCATATTTTTCTGTTACAACTGTGTATATCACACAGAACCGTATCCTAGTTCTGTGTGAAATAGGATACGATTCTGTGTGAACAGGTGGTATAGGCAGGGAATAAAAATACCTCTCGCCGAGATTTTAGGCACCTCATCATATGAATGTTTGCAGTAGTAAAGCAGCATTCAGGTTAAGTAAGTTGTATGGTACACAGAATGAAGCACATTTCCATATGTACACGTGTGAATGTTTATAAACATCATTCGTTTATTTCATCTTCCTACACGACATTTGGCACAACACCTCTGAAGCACACTTAAACATGAGTGTAAAAACCCGTGAATCTGTGGATCACCTAGAATATTCATTAAGTGGACTAATTGATCGTCATGCACAAAGTGCATCGGCAGATTTCATCTCTCCCCTCGCTACGACAGACACCCCTCTCCCCTCGATTTTTTTTCTAGATTCGAGTCTTCCTCTGTCTATTAAAATGCTCATTAGTGTGAAAAAAATAGCTAGATCCAGTTTTAACAAGTAAATAGACACCTTATATTATTGGAAATATTTTGATCCAGAGTCTACGAAAAGTAACGAAATGCATTAGCAGGGCAAATCTTTATATTCACGTTCCTTCCCTAAAAACATAGCTATCATGTGCGGAAATTTTGTATCCAATGTACTCTCATCAATATTTTACCATTTCGCTATCATCTTGAGGGAGGTAGAAGGTTTGGATCATCTATTGGAAATAACGTTACCTCATGGCCCTGCGCACAAATATTTTACAGAAATATTTATTCCTTCTGAAGAGCTTAGAATAATATAACGTGGATTAAAACAATGTCAGTGAAACGAAGTAGAAATGAGCAGAGAGTATGAACAAACACGTTAAAGTCAATGCAGTAGGAAAAGTTAGCGAGGGCAAAGTTTTCCCTCTTGTAGCAACGTTTGAAGTTTGGAGATTTGATGATGTCGAATAGGAATAATTTGTCATCGAGGAGGCAGTACTCCAGTTTCAATCTGGTGATTTTAATTTCTGGCCCCCTTCTTGTAAGATCATTGACTTTAATACTGTTTATAGAATCTTCAATATTTGTTTTAGTTGATTTGCGTTCAGTAATTATTTTAAATCTATCTTGGATTTTTTTTAAAGAAGTTTGTTGAACTGATATATCTAATGGTCATGGGCAGGTATTTGTTTTAAGTTTGATATTTTGTAGGTCATTTGTCAGTGTGTCGGCAGTTTCATTGCCAATTACCTGGCTCAACACCGGTTTCTATTTCTGCATCAGTGTCTTCCACTATCATCTCAGGAAGGCCCTCTCCATCATAACCAAAGACAGCCATTCCTTCCCAACCTAAGGGGCCTTCACTGGAGCCGATAAAAAAACAATGACACCACCTCATTCGGTGGTTTGAGATCCATGTCCTTTGGATGATTCCCAGGGCATCGACAAAGACCCACCCCTAATTTTCTGAAACCATCACTGGCAATGGTTAAAATAAATTGAAAATCGTTGTCCACCCATTCTTCTAAGTCCTGAAATTGCCACCCCCTACAATGGAATTGTCATGCATTCCAGAGGAATATTGACGATATCAAGGTCCTCTTGAGGGCATGCAAGCCCATTTGTGTGTGCCTGTAGGAAACATACTTGCAGACACAGTCATTAATCTGACTATCTGGCACCTATCCCTCATTTGCCAAGACCAGGATGGAGGTGGACCAGCTTGTGGTGGTGTTGCCATTCTCGTCAATAACCATCTACCATTCCCGGTCGTTCCCCCACCACCACTCTAGAGGTGGTGGTGGCCATCCGCCTCTCTGTGGGATTTTCCTTCACTGTCTGCTGCATCTATCTACTGCTTGAAAGTATTATATTATCTTCCGGAAAGTCCTTGATGACCTCATGTGGTACCTGCCATCTCTTCCACATCAGGGTCTTCAATGGACACAGTCCTTTGTGGTGCAATACTGACACCAACCAGAATGCTTGAGTATTGGACAATGGTTCTTGTATCCTTCATTCTCTCTGAATACCGGTGTCAGTACATACTTTCACTCCTTGACCCTCACTTTCACTGCCAATGATCTCACCATCTGCTCCTCCTCGATCATTCCACTCTTTACGTGGGATATTCAGGACAACCCCTAGGGAAGCAATCACCTCTCCATGATGTGTACCATCTCCCGTGGGGGGATTTGTAGCCCTTCATGTGTATCACAGTGGAGGCTTGATTGGGCTGAATGGATTGATTGGCTTTGAACTCCTTTTCTGAGTTTAAAGGACACTCGACATTCTTCGACATCGAAAAGCATACAACAAGGGATTGAGATTCAGCAGTCTTTATTACTTCCATAGCTTCAGCTTGAGAGGTCATATGCAGATCTCCAACTTTTTATCTTCTCACTGTTTTCATGTCTGTATTGGCAACACAATCATGTAAATGGTAACTAGATAGTCACTGGAAGGAGGGCTATGCACCAATCCCCTGTGATGATGCATTGAAACGGCCAGGCCTAGCACCTGATGTCTTCTCGTGGTGTAGCTATTAGTACCTTTCTAAACAGACGCACTCTTGTAGAAGGGAATGAAAAGGAAGGGCTGCCAGATCAGTGTGGTCCACTGATCTCGACAACTAAGGCTACTTTTTTTTCTACCCTGCTCAGGAGTGGCAACCACACAGGGTTGTTGACCATATAAACCTGTCAGACTGATATAAGGCTCAGCTGGATTATGGATCCTGAATTTGCTGCACTGATGAGCTTCTGTGGAGGGAAAATCTTCCGCTGTGTTTTCTGTTTGTGGGTTGACAGCCCCAAGTGAATAGATTCACAGGATATGTTTATCAGCTGGTTGATAATCCTGAGCGGAGGTCATCGCAGGCCCCTGAACTCTTTGCTTCTGTAGGCATCATCAAATTGTACATTGGAGTAAGTCTTCCAGTGTAGATGACTTCAGCCATTAGTAGAGGGGGAACGGGTTTTTGCCCCATTCCAACGATTAGGGAGTTGTTTGATATTGTGGGCATTCCCTCTCTAAAGACAAGTTTCTTTAAACATCCCACTAACCATATTCTCTCCATAGGTTGTTGGAATGTGAGGACTCTGGGCAGAGCTTATTCTCTTGATGTCCTCACACAAGAATTCCACCATTATAATTTAGATATTCTCGGCTGTAAGAGACCAGATGGACAGATAAAGGTCAGATTTTTAAAAATAATCTTAAATTTCTCTTTTCAGGGAGGGACAACAATAAGCATCACCAAGGCGTGGGTCTGCTTCTCAGCAGACACGCCAGTGATGCTCTTCTAGGATATGAGTGCATTAATGAAAGGTTTCTTACAGCAAAATTTCAGACAAGCGTTAAAGACCTGAATGTTTTCTACTGTTATGCCCCCACTGAGGATGCCGATGAGGATGAGAAGGATAGGTTTTATGAACAACTTCAGGATATTTTGAATTCTGTCAAGAAAGGAGATATTACCCTTGTTCTAGGTGACTTCAATGCCAAAGTTGGTTAGGGGTGATAGGCCCTTTTGGTATTAGTACCTCAATGTCAATGGGCAATGTCTTTTATAGGTAAGTAAACTTAATGGTTTGAGAATACTTATTGCAAACACAGCAACATATATAAGTACCCATAGGTTTCACCAGATGGACTGCATTAGAATATAATTGATTATATTTTAATTAAGAGCAAATGAGAAAGTTCTGTTAGGAATTATTTATATAGTTTTATATCCCCTCAAGCAGCTGCTTGCCACAAACGTCTGACAGGAATCTATCACTTTAATACACCATGGTAGGTGTGTGAGGATGACGAACTTCAGCAGAAAAACACCACCAACATCCAGGGACCTGGCTCGAACCCAGGTGAAATTGATATGAACCCAGGCTGAAATTGGATATGATCATTGCCTTGTTAAAAGTGTCTTGCAACTTAAACTTATGAAGTGTTGTGCTAAGGCTAAAAAATTTATCTTTAATATACCCAGTTATAGCTAAAGCTTACTATGATAGGTTACTTAATCATTATGACAGTCATGGATTGCTTACTAAAGTGGAGGATGGTTGGCTTGATGGCTTGGCTGACAAAGCTGAGGAAGCAATTAAGACAGCACAACAGCAGAGAGCTGTACCAGATACTTAATGTTTTGTGTGGTAGAAAAAGGACAGGTATACAGGGATTGAAGGATAAACAAGGTAAGGTTATAGAAGGAGAGGATTCTGTCATGGCTAGGTGGGCTGAGCATTTCAGTGATGTTCTAAACAATGTGGTTAGTTCTACTCCCATTGTTTGTAATGATGATAGATGCATTACTGGCTTTAATGTTCGCCGTATAACACAGTCTGAAGTTATTTTGGTTATTTCTAAACTTGAACTACATAAATCCTCAGGGATAGATGAAATTACTATGGAAATGCTTAGAGCTGGGAACTTTTCGGTTACCACATGGATGGCTGAAATTTTGAATATCTTTTCTGATAATAGCACGGTTTCTAAGGATTTTACCAGAGCTATTATTCTACTTATTTTCAAAAAAGATGGTCAAACTTCTTGTGACAACTATAGAGGCATCAGCCTAGTTTCTGTTCCAGGTGAGGTTCTATGAATAATTGTACTTAATAGAATTAAGAATCTGGTTGACTGGCAGTTGCGTGATGAGCAATATGGATTCAGAAGAGGTAGGGGATGAGTAGATCAAATATTTCCACTCAGGCTTTTATCTTGAGAAATATTTAGTTTCAGAATCCTTTGGTTGCTAGCTTTGTACATTTCAAAAAGTCCTTTGACTCTGTTGATCGCCATAATTTTTTGGTTCATTCTGAAATCGTATGGCATTACAGAGAAGTAAGTTAACGTAAAGAAAACTCTGTATATAACATTGAATCGTGTATGAGAGTTGGTATGCCTTGTAGCAATTGGTTTAGCATTGATTCCGGTGTTCGACAAAGGTGCATTTTGTCTCCTTTTCTCTTTAGTTTGGTTATTGGTGATGCTATATCAAATTCACTGAAAGTGTAGATTTTGGCCTTAAATGATCTGGAGATATTAAAATCTCTGATTTAGATTATACTGATGATTTAGGCCTTTCGGCAAATGATGTTGATGAGATGAACTCTTTCATTCGAGCTGTTGATGAGATGAACTCTTTCATTCGAGCTGTTGATGAGACTGGTAGTAGAGTAGGTTTGGAAATAAACAGAGAAAACTAAAGTGATGAAAATTGGTCAGGCAGGCTGTGATTCAGTTAATCTGAATGGTTGCAGTCTTGAGCAGGTGTCACAGTTTAATTATCTTAGGAGCTATGTAGCAGATACTGGTGATGTGCAGCATGAGATTAACAGACGAATAGGGATTGCTGCTGGGACTTTCAAGAATTTATGGAAAGTGTAGAGAAATAGGCATATACACCTAAAGACGTAAAATTAGGCTGTATAATAGTTTGGTTCTTTCTAGGGTTATGGTAGCGAAACACGGACCCTTTGTAAGCAAGGGTTGTAACAGAAACTTGATGCCTTTGATTCTAGATGCTTACACAATATCTTGGTCATTAGGTGATTTGACTTTGCTGACTCCTTCTAATCACATCATTATTTACAGACTCTTTTTAGCAGTATTTTGTGCAGAGAGAGAGGGACTGCGTTAGTGTGGCCATGTCGCCCAAATGTATACCTGCAGATTGGCAAACAGTATTATGAACATTGTGTCTAAAGGCTTCAGGAAAAGGGGATCTAGGATGCGATAGACAGTGTCAAACAGGAGCTTGCTACAATTGGCGTACAGTTGCCAAGTTAACAGCTGCAGCTCAGGACAGACATCAGGAGAGGAAAATTAGTCTGGTAGGACCTCCGTTGCCATGGTTGCATGAGGATTTTGTATGTATGTATGTTATCAGGAATTAGAGGTCTGACTTTCTGTTAAAGATAGGTTTAGAGTTCCTGTGCAAGATGAGAGATCTACACTCATTATTTTCCTTGTTCATTGTTATTTTGAATATTCGATATAAGGTTTCATAGTATTTTCTATGTTGAGAGGCTTGTTATTAATAAAATTAAGGATAATATGTATAAGAGTAATAAGGGGCTGGGGTGGCTCAGTCGGTAGCGCGCCAGGCTTGTAATCTGCTAATTCCCAGATTCGAGTCCCAGCTGGGTCAGCGTTGAGATTTTTCTTCGCAAAATTCCACGCCCTGCCCACGGTCAGTAGGGGACACTGATGGGCTTGGAAAGTCCGTCGGACGGGACGTTAAGCCGTGGCCCCGTGTGCGGGAGAGCCATATCCAGTGCACGTTAAAGAACATTGTGGATGGCCTTGACAGGAGGCTACCATCTGTCTCGCAACACCTGTTCCAGTCGGTACCCTCCCCCAACTCTCTCTGAGCCTTTGGGGTCCATGTGACCTGGCCATTTAGCCCATGGTGTGCAAAAAAGTGCTGCACAGAGGTAAAACAACCCAACAACTTCACTGCATTCGTAAAAGATGTGCTGAATCAGCAATGCAACATTTTTATTGAATAAGACAAAAGCTGTTGCTTTAATAATTGCGCTCTTAAACGAAGAACCATATCGATTTGGCAAGTATCGTGACCTTTAGAGATCCCCTTCTAAACAAGTTGGGTTTAGCTGCTGATATTTAATTCATAACATCCAGTAAAGATTCAGCAAGCCACCTAGAATTCCCGTCTAGTTTTGTCTTTAAACACCAAAGTAAAATAGTAGTTGTGGCATAGTGGGTGTGCAATGTGAGATAATGCCTTGTATCTGATAATAATATGGTCACTTCTCACCAGAAGGGTAATATTACGATCAGCATAGGCAAGGGTTATTCGAAGTACAACATTTCTACACTCAAAAACGACGATTTCAAACACAATTTTACTGGATTCTACCAGCAATTTATCGCTAACAGTTTCGTCACAGATACTAGCGAAAAGTACAAGGTATCTTCCACTTTTCCGTGGGGCGGGGGTGTCTCAGTCGGTAGGCGGATGGCTCGTAATCTGTACTTCCCAGGTTCGAGTCCCAGCTGGGTCAGCGTTGAGATTCATCTCCATAAAACTCCCTGCCTTGCCCACGGTCAATAGGGAACACCGATGGGCTTGGAAAGGCCGCCGTCTGTCTTATGGTACGTTGTTAGCCGTGGCTCCGTGTGTGGGAGAGCCATTCCCTGTGCACTTTAAAGAACACACTGGATGGCCTTGACGGGAGTCTACTATCTGTCTCACAACAGCTGTTCCATTGGGTCCCCTCCCCCAACCCTCTCTGAGCCTTCGGGGTTCTTGTGACCTGGCCATTTAGGTGTTCAAGTGCCGTTCATAAATAAAACAACCCAACCACTTTTCCCTAGTGTCTGTGGCTACTAGGACTTTTTTACTCAATCACTTTTTTACTTAAGAGGGAGAGTAAACAATTCATTATCAGAAATGCAACAAACAGAATCGGATTAAATATCTCAAAAACAGACTGAATGAACTCAGTCACACATAATAACAACACACAGATCATAACCAATATGATGGATATAGCATTAATTTCTTTCGAAAAACTACTACTGAACGGCGCTGTCCTCGTTCTAGATCGCAAATTTCTCACGAGCAGGAGAAATTCACAAAATGCTTTTATTGGCTCCAGAGGCAACAATCACAGAATATGATTAAAGAGCCATGTAGTATATCTGATATACTACAAGGTGCCATGAGGTTTTTCACAATTGGGAATAAAAAAGAATTTTATCATACCGTATTTCTTCCATTCTAAGATGCACCTTTTCCCCCCATATAAACGTCTCTAAAAACGGGGTGCGTCTTAGACTGTGCACATGTTTTTCGCACAGTTTTAAGCATTCAAAAATTGCTGCACGTTCTGCGTTCATGATGAACGAAGTTTAGTTCGAATTTTCATCTAGGTTTAAACATTATTTCTTCCTTGGTGAGCGGACAATAAAAAACGTCCGTTGTAGTTTCAGGATCTGTATATTTTGAGCCATCTGTATAAAAACTTTTTTTCAGCATTTGTTACGATGTTCATTATAATATTGAGGTTGAATTTTTTGCCGGCGTATTGTTTATAGAAAGTCTTTTCCCATTTCCTATTGATGGGCTACACCAAATCCATGTGGGAGGGGTAGCAGGCACATCTTTGAGTTTATGAAAAAAAATAATAAAAATAATGTTTTTTAACACCGTACTTTGGGGCGGGGCTGTCTCAATCGGTAGCGCATCAGGCTCATAATCTGTAGTTCCCAGATTTGAGTCCCAGCTGGGTCAGCATTGAGATTTTTCTCTGCAAAATTCCCTGCCCTGCCCACAGTCAGTAGAGGACACCAATGGACTTGGAAAGGCCGTTATCCGTCGGATGGGAAGTTAAGACGGGAGAGACATACCCTGTGCACGTTAAAGAACACACTGGATGGCCTTAACGGGTGGCTACCATCTGTCTCCCAACACCTGTTCCAGTGGGTCCCCTCCCCCAACCTTCTCTGAGCCTTCAGGGTCCATGTGACCTGGCCATTTAGCCCATGGTGTGCAAAAAAGTGCCGGTCAGAGGTAAAACAACCCAACGTTAAAGAACACGCTGGATGGCTTTGACGGGAGGCTACCATCTGTCTCCCAACAGCTGTTCCAGTGGGTCCCCTCCCCCATCCTCTCTGAGCCTTCGGGGTCCATGTGACCTGGCCATTTAGGCCATGGTGTGCAAAAAAGTGCCGCTCAGCAGTAAAACAACCCAACATCATACTTCTCCCCTTTATATACCTCACATCGTGGGTGACGTTGTTCCTGTGATATGCATACTGCTCATTGCGTGTTCTCCAGTCGCCGTAGGTGTTTCCATTATTTTGAATAATCCATGTACCTATAAGTTTGATTAACCTTCTACCTCTACACTTAGCATTTACCACTTCGCCGACACCAACTTTGTTTTCCCATTTTGGCTTTTTGGTATCGGCACTAACTTTAGGCAACTTGATAAAGAACACACACGTTATTTCTTTCAACACAAACCAAAATGTTTAATGACACACCAGCCACTAAAACAATTCACCTTTTCTGCTTCTTGCAGATTTCCGAACGTTTTTGCGATCTATCGTTTATTATTCAAAGTTCATTCTTCGTTTCAATGGAATAGTGATTCAGTTCTCATGCAGAGGCACATGATGAGTGCCACATGACATCACAGTTTTGCTGTTGTACTTTTTCCTTTCGTTACACTGCTCCCTCTTTAGGTTTTGATCGTTCCAAACAGTCTTGAAATCTGAAGGTTCTTCAATTCTTCTATGAAATGGGGCCAAACGATTCACGTGAACCACTTTACACTTAGTAGTCGGACCTCGACGAATTCGATACACCATGCTGTTAACCCTGTTCACTACTGTATGTGAACCTTACTATGGTTTCTGAAGCCTTGGTGAAAGTCTTTTACCTATTTGTGGATTGTATAGCCAGACAAGATCTCCTTGATTGAAGACAGTTCCCTTTGTTTTACTGTCGTACCTCGTTTTGGTTCTCTTGCCTGCTTAATGTTATGCCTGATGAAGTGGTGGATTTCTTCTAGTTTTGTTGCAGGTCTTGTACATACACAGTCGTATCAGAATAATATGGCCACCCACAGAATCACTGTGTACCTGTCCAGGCACGTCACAGAGTGCACAAGACAAGGTCGACCACACGGAACTATTAGCAGCTGGCCAGGACAGATGATCCATAGTGCGTAACGTGAGCACAATGGGCAGAGGTATTGATTTGATGTATGTTCAAAAAGGAATGATCGTCGGCTACCGTGCCAAGGGTGGAAGCATCTCGGAAACAGCAGACTTCATGGGCTGTTCGTGAGCCTCGTATTCAGTGAGCCGCTGACAGGTCCAAATACTTACAGACTGTGGGACCCCGAAGGCCATCGACTCCAGAGGAGAACGTTGCTTCTGTCGACTTGTAAAGGGCAATCGACATGCAGCAGTGCAACAACTGACCACTCAAATGAACGCTGGGGCACCCAGGTACGTGTCCCTGATAACAGTAGAGCGAACCCTGTTATGCACGGGTCTCCGGAGTTGATGCTGCATAAAGGCTCCCATGTTAACCAAGGCAACGATGCCTGCAGTTCGCACAGGACTACCGTCATTGGACAGTAGAAGAGTGGAAAAAGGTTGCCTTCTCCGACGAATCGAGGTTTCTACTCTACGGAAATGATGGGCGGTGGCGGATACGGCGTCAGACACAAGAGAACCAACACCTGGATACCCTTGTCGGTCAAGTACAGGCCGGCAGTGTGAATGTCTGGGGTATGTTTTCCTGGTATGACCTGCCCCCCCCCCCAATAGGGGACCACCTTGACGTGGTGGTGGGGGGGCTTCGGGCCCAGCAACCCGGTCGAAGGCTGTGCCAGCCGGATTGGGTCCCCGGTTAGACATAGCCAAGACCAACCGAGGTCGAGGATGCCGCCAACACGTTTGGCGTGCCTGTTGGACGATGACGGTGTCTTAGACCTCACCTCTCAGGTACTCTGGGTGAGCAGTTCGAGGGCTCGGCAGAACGGATTTGGTCCCTTAGTAGGCCTGAGCCCTCACCAAAGTCTGGGCCTTACTAAGAGTCTCCACCCTGGGAGCCGAGCGAACTTGGATCAATGTATCCTTGTTCATGGCTAACCGGGGAACAGATTAAAGTTAGGTTTCTTCCAGTGGTTAGCTTTCCTTTTATAGGACTGCTGCCATGTGAGGTCGGGGTTGAGGTGCGTTTATATGGCACATTATTGCCCCCGTCTCTAGATAAGCACGGCTTTTCATAACTGGTAGTGTTGTAAGGCGGAATCGGGAATTGCCTTGGTTGCATAAGATCGCAACAAAAGAGAGGTATGACCTGGGACCGCTGGTACCACTGGATGGGTCCCTGAACGCCAATGGTTACCAGTCGATCCTCTATCCTCCCCGGAGTGGGACCTCCTTGACGGTGCCTCTGAGAAGTTCGGCTCGGATCGCTGGCACTCTGGAGTTCTTGAAGTCTGGTGACCCCCCGTGGAGGGAGGGCATGTTAAGGGCTGGCGGACTACCTGGGCTGTGTTGGTCCAGCCAGCTTATTGACTTTTCCCCAACGAAGCTGGGGGTTGCAGCCGAGATTGAGGGGCCGTTCCATGGGCCTCGGACGGGGATTGGGGAAGTCTTCTGTAGGCTCACTGGGGAGTACAGCGGATTGAGTTGTGCACCTCTTCGTACACTCTTCTGTGGGCTCTTTGGTGCGGTCTCTGTGATATCGAGGTGGACGGATGTTCACCGGGGGGCTTCGACCCGTTCACAATGGAGAGGTAGAAGTTGGAGGCTCACGGCTGGGAGTGACTACCCTGGCTAGTGGACTTATCGATGGAAGAGCCAAACTAAGAGTCCCACGGAATTATATTTGGCAAATATAGCTTTTGCAGTGGAGGAACGTGGGTTCCTCTGCGAAGTGGGGTCCGGGTGATCCGGGTCAGCATGGTTAGGGCCGAGATGGAGAGCGGGCTGTGGTTGCCCGGCTCGATGGAGAGGACGAAATTGAAGGTCATGCCGAAAGGATTGGAGCCCCGATTAGGTGTGGCCTTATCAATGGAAGTGACTAGGAGCCTCTGCTGCAGAGGATTCTAAAAGTTCGGACTTCTGTTTATTTTTCTGGCTCAAAATTCGAAAGACACGATCTTTTATTTTATATGTTGGCAAGTTTCTGGACAAAATTCAGTGAGTGTTGGGCATTTCCTAGGCACCACTCCAAAATTCAAAAGATCTCACTCTCACTGCACCTCAATGATTATATCTTCAGGCAGGCTATAAAATCCCAAGCATTGCTTTTCTCTTCACATAAGGTCTCCCGCTGTAGGCAGGTACAATGTAAGGCAAGCTTAAATTGACAGGTACCTTTTTAGTCGATAGTAGTTTCAGTGACTTCTCCCATACGGTGATATGCAGTCTTCGTACTGCGGTGCACCAGGGTTGTCACGATTACTTCGTTGTCCATCCTCTATGACCACATGCATCCCTTCATGTTGGACGTTTACCCTGGTGGTGATGGTGTCTACCAACAGGACAGTTCGCCCTGCCATGTCGCTAAGGTGGTGTGTGACTGGTTTCATTAACACGACAGCGATGTCTTCGTTCTCCCTTGGCCAGCGAAATCGCCCGACCTTAATCCCATAGAGCTCTTGTGGGATCATTTGGATTGACAGGTTCGGCGTGCAGACACACAACCACGTCATCTCCAGAACCTCCGTGCTCTGCTGGAGTCCAAATGGGTACTTGTGCCTCTGGCAATCTTCCAGGGCCTCACTGCGTCCATGCCATCTCGCCGCTGTCATCCAGGCCAAGGGTGGTTATTCCCATTATTAGATAGGTGATCATGTTATTCTGTTTCGACTGTGTATTATGGTGTGGATATAAACATTGCTTTAGGCCGACCATATAAAGGTTCACAGGGAAGACGTAATTCTCTTTCAGTTGTCATGTACTGCTGTCTTCTATACCAAAGAAAAGATTGGTATATGGTGATCCCAGTCACGTTGATTGTGGCCGTCAAACAATGCTAGATGTTGAGCAATCGTTCTATTGAAGCTCTCAATTGTGCCATCCGACTGAGGGTGTAGGGAAATCGTTCTTTTTTTCTGAATGCAGTTGACATATACCTTGAAGTACATTAGACTCAAAATTCCATCCTTGGTCTGAGTGGAGTTGTAAAGGTACTCCATACCTACTAATCAAATTATTCACTATCATCTCTGCAACTTACAGCAGAGATGATTGTGAGTAACTGAAGCACTTGTTGCCTTTTGATCTTGGATGGGATAAACTTCAGCCCATTTCGTGAAATAATGCATTTTCACCAATAAATATTGATTTCCCTCAACAGTCTTAGGAAATGGACCCAAGATGGCGGAATACAAAATGGTGGACAAACTGCAAAATCGGAGTTTCTGATGCGAAGGTGATGACGCCGTAAAACCAAGATGGCTGTCTCTGGAAATTACGATTGAGTTGTTATCGAATACCATCTGTTATATATCAATTATTTCGTCGAATTTAACTGAATAATATAATTTCAGATTAATGTATCACTGAAAGGAGATATTCTTTTTAACATTGCCCAACTTCAATCTTAAAACAGAGTTCTGATCAATGTGATTGATAATGACCCACCACCGTTCTAAATACATGGGTTTTACTTACAGGTCTTTTAGCAAAGAACCCTTTCATTAAGCCGTTGGGACAGAGTTACTCTGGAACCAACCTTGTGGCAGCTAAGAGCTACGATGGAAATTGGTGCTCTGACATCATTCTATTGCACCTTGCAGTTAGGGACAAGAAATTATCAGGTTGACCTGTTGTTGCTCTGGGAGCATATCCTGGCTTCAAGAGCATCTTCCAGTGTCGTGAAAACATCTGCAAATAACACTTTATGACACATCCATGACTGACAACCTCTCTGTGAATGTCCTGCTTCCATCCGTCCGATAGCTCTGACCGTCATCCAAATGGTATCTTCTTTGCATTTTAACAAAACTGTAATCTGTAACGCTCGATAAAGCTGCTCTTAATCCGAAATGAAAAGTGTTCATTCTTAAAGATGTTTTATGATAAGCTTAATTTGTAGATCAGTCTTTCACAGTAAGAAATGAAAATTTAATGGACGATAACTATGAGTTATTTCACGTTAAATGTCTTCTGGACTTTCGTTATATTCCCAAAAAGTTTTTTATTGTTTTTTGCGATTTTGTGCAACTTAAATCTTGGAACAGCAGTATACAGGGTGATTCAAAACTCTTGGGCCATACTTTAAGGGGTGATAGAACACACCTAAACGAGCACTTTTAATCATACAATGCAAGGTCAGAATTCAAGTGGTGAAGCGCTAGAGGGTGCTTTCCAGTGAACACCTATAAGCACTGGTTTTCACACTCATCATTTCTACCGTGGATTGCAGAGCGGATGGATTGTTTCACGAATCAGGAAAAGGCGGACATGCATTTCATGTACGGAGCTGCAGATGGGAATGCGAGGGAAGCCCAAAGACTGTACTGGGAGCGTTTAAGAAGGTTTTACGATCGGGCATGCGTCTGGTCGGAAAGCGCTCTAGGGTACAGTATTTGGGCTTCCCAGGCATTTCTGTCCACACGTGAAATGTATGTTCGCCTTCTCCTGTTTCGTGAAACAATCCATCCATTCTGCAATCCATGGTAGAAATGACGACGAGTGCAAAAATCAGCGCTTCAGTTCAGACCATGCATTGTATGACGAAAAGTGCTTGTTTTGGTGTGTTCTATCACCCCTTAAAGTTTGGCCCAAGAGTTTTGAATCACCCTGTATATTGGTATAATGTTAAAAAGGTAATGTATTTTCCTGTCTTACAGATATATATGCAGGATGTGTTGCAGCATGCACTGCAACAACCATCGGAGCGACTGTAGTTGGAGTTGCTGCTCTTGGTTTTGGAGGTTTAGGAATAGCGGCAGGCACAACTGCAGCCTGGTTCCAGAGTACATTCCTTGGAGGTACTATCGCTTCGGGTAGCCTCTTCGCTACGCTGCAGAGTGTTGGAATGGCTGGAACAGCTTCTGCTACCAAAGCTGCAATTGCTGCAGCATGTGCTGCAGCATGTGCTAAGCTCTAAGGCGTAATGGAGTTACTTTTGCTTGTATTAAAATAATATTAAAACATATATTGTTTTCAAATTAATTCTATAACTTGTTGGATAACATGTTTTGTCAATTAGAGAGTCTCAACCACATAACTTTATTGTATACATTGTACATCACATAACCCATTCTACCGTATGACAACCTCCATGGCATGCACATTGAGTTTGTATGGTTGACATGCTCACTTGATATTGTTGAGCAAGATATTCTGCATTCATAAAATCATAAAACTTTTCAGTCTTAACCTTACGCGAATTCTTTACTATTCTGTCACATTAAAAAGCTGTACATTTAATTAAATCAATGCTCTGTGCAAAAAACCAATATCTGAAGTAGAAATTTCAATTGGGATATACAGAGAAACGATTAATGTCACTTCGAGCAATAACTTCAGGCTAGCTTGCGAAGTCACCGTAACGCAGTATTACGTTTAAACTCTGTCTAGAGGTGCGATTCACGATACAATGCACGTGTGAGATTCTAGCGTTCAGTTGCTATGGTCTTTTTAAAAAATATAAAAGGAATTCGGATCCTTGTTTTGGATGTGGGATTCAAAACTTAAGAATCTATTTTTAACCCCCCACGTTGGTCAAATAAGTGCATGTTAAATGCATTTGATCAACTTTACAGTTGACATTTTTCTACAGTAGTAATAGTATATAAATTGTGATTTTTTTATACTGCATCCGACTATGATTTTGACCATATTTCAAAGGTTTCAGAACATTTTCATACAACAAGTAGTAGGGAGAATGAAAGTTCTGGACTAATGTTAAGTTGACGAAATCCCAAGTTACTTATGGAGACATTTTGGAAGATGAGCGTTTAAAATAATATCTTGCAAAAAACGTTTTTGTGAGAGATGTGAGATATTGGATTTTTTAGAGAATATTTTTTTTCTTATTGTATAAAAAAATACCCCCTCTAGCAACTGCCACAAAGGTCTGACAGGAGCCTGTTAGTTTATATGCCATAGTAAAAGGTTTGTACTATTTGTTGCCAGATGTTCAGCAACCAGGGCAATCCCGGTTCCGTCTCGCGACACTACCAAGTTAACGGAAAGCCATGACTATCTAGAGTCGGGGGCAAGAATACACCATATAGATGCATATCATCTCCAACCTCACATGGCAGCAGTCCTATAGAAGGAAAGCTAACCACCGGTAGAAACCTGAAATTTAATCTGTTCCCCCGTTAGCCATGAACAAGTATATATAGATCGAAGTTCGCTCGGCACCCGGGGTGGAGACTCTTAGTGAGGCCCAGACTTTGAAAAGGGCTCGTGCCTACTAGGTGACCAAATCCGTTCAGCCGTGCACTTGAAGTGCCCTTGAATTGCTCCACGGAGCACCTGATGTTGAGGTCTTGGCTCTGTCCAACCGGGGACCCAATCCGGTCAGCAAAGACTTCAACTGGTTGCAGGGCCCGAAGCCCCCCCACCCCCCCACCCCACCACGACAAGGTGGTCCTATATCGGGGGGGGGGGGGATAGTAATAGGTTTGTGAGGATGGCAGGACCTCGGCAGAAAAACAACACAAACGTCCATGCCTTATCTGGGGCTCGATTCCAGGTCCCTTAGATCAATAGCCAAGCGTGCAAACCACTCGGCCATTGGTATACCTCGCCGAATTACTAGTCTCTTAAGTTGAAATCGTAGATTGGAGTAACAGAGAAAAGAAATTTAGCGTAAAAAATAGTTACAAAAAATACGACAACTACAAGTCAGCAGGTAATATATGAGACTGATATCAGGGGGGGTTATTTAAATATTAATGTATGGTTCACTATCCTCCATTTGTGAGAAAACCTGCTATAGCACCAACCATATCCCCAAGCCATCTAGGCAGAGACCGCGAAGAAGACTCCTAACAGTGGTGGTAACAACGCAATTGTGTCTCATAGCAGCTTTTGAATTGGGTTGGGTTGTTTTACCTCTGAGCGGCACTTTTTTTTGCACACCATGGGCTAAATGGTCAGGTCTCAAGGACCCCAAAGGCTCAGAGAATGTTGGGGGAGGGGACCCACTTTAACAGCTGTTGGGAAACAGATGGTAGCCTCCTGTCAAGGCCATCCAGCGTGTTAACGTTGGATTGTTTTACCTCCGAGCGACACTTTTTTGCACACAATGGACTAAATGGCCAGGTCACAAGGACCCCAAAGGTTCAGAGAAGGTTGGGGGAGGGGACCCACTGGAACAGCTGTTGGGAGACAGATGGTAGCCTCCCGTCAAGGTCATCTAGTGTGTTCTTTAACGTGCACAGCGTACGGCTCTCCTGCACACGGGGCCACGGCTTAGCGTCCCATCCGACAGACGTCGGCCTTTCCAAACCCATCGGTGACCCCTACTACCCGTGGGCAGGGCGGGGAATTATTGCGGAGATAAATCTCAACGCTCACCCAGCTGGAACTCGAACCTGAGAACTGCAGATTATGAGCATGACGCGCTACCGACTGAGCCACCCCACGTGATAAGCAGTATGGATTAAGAAGTGATAGAGAATTGTAGATCGGATTGTTTCACTTGGACAGATTCTTGAGAAATGTTGAGACCTTCAAAAACTTGTGGTTACTACAAGTGTAGAATTTTTCACAGCGCTAACAATACCGATATTAAATACACTATATGGCTGTTTAGCATAAAGGTACCGAATTTATTTTTTTTATTCTTTCCTATATCACGTCTTGCTACACTAGAACATGCTGTGCCATAGTGAAATAGATTTGTGCAGAAGTACTAAGAGTCAACGGAACGGTCTTTGTATTCATTAGCAGGTCAACAAATCTTATTCCACATCGGGCGATGTACATCCGGGTGTTATGATCAGGGAAAGGCCTTTGGATGTCTTCTTCCCTATCAAGAACACACATCGAAGCTCTATTTTGTCAAGACAAATGACAGAAGAAAATGTAAAAGGTGTAAAAAAAATTCTTAAAAGACACCAAAAGTTAACTTTTAATGGCCCGACTCAAATGACAGAAAAAGTCGGGAAATTCATCTTGTTGACAAAATAGAGCTTCTATGTGTGTTCCTGGTACGGAAGAAGTCAAGACATCCAAAGGATTTTTCCCTGATCTTAACACTCGGATGTACATCGACCGATGTGGAACAAAGAAGATTTGTTGACCTACTATTGAATATACAGGGTGTCTTAAAAATATAGGTACAAACTTTTATGGGAGGTAGATAACATTTAAAGCAGTAATTCCCAACCTTTTGTGGACCATCGCCCCCTTTAGAAGAGAACAAAAATTTCAACACCCCCCTAGTCCATAATAGTTAATTTTATATGAAATATTAAAATATTGTTGCATATTATCTGTAGCTAATTTATCTGTTTATTTATCTATTAAAAATCATAAAGCAGAAATTAATAAAACGACAACCAAATGTACAATAAAATTGTTTATTAAAATTTTAAAAATAAACACAGAATCAATAAGAAATAAAAAGTAATGAGATAAACACAAAATTAATAATAAATAAAAAAAATTAATGAGGTGGTTGAGGCTGGTGGAGTGTTAACAATTTGTTAATGTCGGGCTCCAATTACGTTAACATCAATCGCAGATCGCCACGTTCAGTGATGTGTATGTAGTTTGTTCCTCTTCTTTGACAGTAAATTAGCTACTGCACTGAATCCACGCTCAGCCATATAGGACGAAGGAAATGCGATTAAAAACTTCTGTACTATTGCCCACAATCCAGGGTAGAGAACTGGTATTGATTTTTGAAGCCAGAACTCTTGGTATGCATGTTTGAATTTTACTTTGAGTGCTTCGTTAGTCGTGAGTTCTAAGAGTTCCTCTTCCAAATTTGATGATTCTTCAGTATCTGTGTTTGCAAAATGATCTAAAACCCAATTCGGTATATTCATGTTTAAAATATCATGGAAACGCTCCTTAAAATCAACATGAAGAACTTCCAAGTGTTGGCAGTAAGTAAGTAAATCTTCCGGTTTTGCAGAGACGCACCTTTAGAGAGCCAACGTACTTCTGTGTGCAGCAGCAAGCGATTGCAATCTTCATCATTTTCATTACAAAGCTTACCAAATAATCGGTCATTCAATGAATTGCTTCTAATCTTATTGATTGCTTTAATAACGTAATGGAGCGACGTATGCAGACGTTCATTCAATTTTTTGTAATGAAAATGATGAAGATTGCAAATGCTGACGATGAATAATACAATGTACAGCGAGTACATTTGGTACTGCTTGTTTCAAATGCGCTATGAAACCCTTATGACGCCCTGTCATTGCTGGAGCACCATCAGTAGCAGCAGACAAAATATTGCAAATAGGAACTTCTTTCTCTTGAAAAAACTTTTGCATGGTATTAAATATAGATTCTCCCTTTGTATCAGATTCCAAATTTTTAGCAAATAATAACTCTTCATGAATTTTTTCTTCTTTTATAAATCGTACGTATGATAAGAGTAGAGCTTCGTTATTTGGTAGAGTTGATTCATCGAGTTCAATGGAAAATTTGCAAGTCTTTAAGTAATCACATAATGATATTTCAACGTCTTTTGCCATTTCATCCATTCTTCTTTGCACTAAATTTTTACTGAGAGGACTTTTTTTGATGATATCTGACGGTGTCTTATGATGAAGAACAGTTTTTAATATCTCTTTGACTGCCGGCAAAATTAATTCCTTGCCAATTGTGTGTGTTTTTTTTGCTTTTGCGATTAACAATGAAACGTTATATGAGGCTCGTAGTCCATCATCATCTTGTTTAGAAGACGACGCAAAAAGGTTTGACATAGTTGGCTGTTTTAAATATTGCTTTTCCAGTTCTTGAAAATAGGATAAATCTTTGTTCTTCTTATCAGCATGCATTTTATTTAAATGCTCTTGTAGCCTAGAAGGTTTCATAGCTTCATTTGAAAAAAACTTTTCGGCAAATTAAACACATAGGTAATGATTGGTTTGTAGGAGAGTAAGTAAATCCATATTTCAAATACTCAATACTGTACTGCCGGCATTTCTTTTTAGATGTAGATTCAGACATTTTCAAGTACAAATTAACTTCTCAACAGATTTGTAGATAGTTATAAAAATAATGTTTATACTGACTTCTAACACTTATCACTCATGACTATTTATCACGGCGAAGCACATAAAAATAATAAAACATTCCTAGAGCTATCGCTTTTATAGATTTGATTTTGTGCACGCATTAACTTGTATGTTTGCGATGTCGGCACACTTGCTCCGTAAACAAGTCATTTCAAGCTCCCATATTCTTGTCGAAACATGTTAAATTGCATGAACCGCGTGTTTGCCTACCAACTTGCAAGGACTTGTCACCGTCAATCTATTCTAAACTAAAACAAATTAGGTATAGGTATACCTAATGCTAATTTAAAAATGCTCATTAACGCGATAACAATAAGATAATTTACATAGCTAGATAAAATATTTATTCATGAAAACAGGTATTTTCAAAGTATTTTATTATATAAAAAATATAAAAAATATTAAATATAATAAATTTATTATTATTATATTATTATTGCATCAAGGTTGATTTGCCTATCATGACGGACACACATGTCCAACATAATAAGCCTGATATAGTAGTGCATGTTAAGGTATTGAATGAGATTACAATTATTGAAGTAGGAATAACATCTCAGGATAACCTGCAGACAGTAGAGATTGAGAAGAAGAAGAAGTATGATCTGCTGGCTAATGAGTTGAGCCTAATTCACAAGTGTAATGTTAATATTGTACCTTATGTTCTGACGAGGAATGGTATTGTAACTACGTACCATAAAGCATACTCAAAGCGACTTGGAGTGGGAAAACATATTGAAGCTTATATCAAATCTGTGATCTTGAAGAGAACTTTTGAGAGTATCTCAGTCGACTTCAGACGTACCAGTACGCTAGTAGGCGGTAGCAGGGAACTTATTGTCCAAGCTGCAGTTGAAAAGCTGTACATGACGGATGAGGCAGTGGATGACCAGAATCACCAGGAAGACACCACAGAATAGAAGATATAAAAAGGTTGTCACAGAAAATTCCATTAAATTTATTTATTTATTTGACCGCCCCTCTTGACTGCCTCAACGCCCCCCATTTGCCTCTGGATCCGCTACCGCCCCCATGGAAGGCTACAGCGCCCACTGGGGGGCGGTATCGCCCCCGTTGGGAATCTATGATCTAAAGGAATGAGAACTGCATAGGAACCCATAACCGGAAACGTCATGGAAAGTGATAGCAGAGGTACAATATCTGAAAGGACACAAGACAGTGATTAATGGGAAAACATTTATTGGACATAATTATTACAAATGGCGTACCAGATGATAATTTCATAATGTTACAGCAGATGCTCGAAGTTTCCACCATGAGACGCGATGCATAGCGACGGAGCATTGATTGCCGGACACGGTCGAACACACCTGGAGTTTCTTTGATAGTAGCAGCAGCAGCGGAGACGAGCCTTTGCCACGAGATCCATGTTGGACTCCACAGGTGATTCATACACGATAGCTTTGAGGTCTCCCCACAGAAAGAAATCAACACTCGTTAAATCAGGTGAGCGTGGGAACCAGGCAACTGGTCCAGCACGCCCAATCCATCATTGCCCAAAAGACATGTTCAAATGCGCATGAACACACCTTCCATAATGGGGAGGCGCCCCAACATGTTCAAACCACATGTTGCGTCTAACATTTGCTGGAACATGGGCAAGTAAGCCTGGTAGAACCTGTTCCAGAAAGATCAGATACTTCGCAGAGGTTATGCGGGATGATAAAATGTATGGCCCGACTAAGTAGTCGCTGACCAAACCTGCCCACACATTTACTGCGAAACCATGTTGTGCCACGTGGGTGCACACACCGTGAGGGTTCTCGTGAGCCCACAAATGCACATTGTGCTGATTGAATACACCATCCCGTGTGAAACTGGCCTCATCAGTAAACAAAACATAAGCTGGGAAATTCACATCTTGGCCACTTTCTTGGAGATACCACTGCGCAAAACGTACATGTGCAGGATGATCTGCGGGGAGAAGTAACTGAACCCTTTGGAGATGAAAGGAGTGTAAGGACTCTCCGTGCAAAACGCACTGTACGCTGCAATGTGACACTCCTAAGGAAGAGGCAATGGCACGTGTGCTGGTACAAGGATTAGTCCACGGCATCCAACACACTTTCTTCCATAGCGGGAGTACGCGTCGATCGTGGCCTGCCCTCACTTCTGCTACCTCTTAATGACCCATAATCGCACAAATTTTGATGCGCACGCGCAAACAAGCGGTGGCCCGTTACATGTCTGTGTGGGAAGCGTTCTTGATACATTCGTTGAGCGCCGTTGCCCTCAGCTATTCCATACATTAAGTGCATGTCTGCCAGCTCCCTGTTCGAATACTTTTGCATGCTCTTCGAAAGCCGACTACCGCTCGAATGAGGAAATCCGAGATTTCTTCTCTAGCACACTGCTGAACAGCGCCGCCTATTGACTTATGGTGACTTTTCCGGTTATGAGTTCCTATGCAATTCTCATTACTTTAGATGTTATCTACTTCCCCTAAAAGTTTGTACCTATATTTTTGAGACACCCTGTATAGTAAGTCCGTTCCATTGAGTGTCCAACTGTACAACTCCAGTTCATTATGGCAGAGCAAGTTCTAGTGTAGCAAGATGTAATATAAAAAAGAAGAAAAACAAAAATAAATTCGATATCTTTATGCTAAACAGCCATATAGTGTATTTAATACCAGTATTGTGGTTACTGCTTTGTAGATTTCAAAAAGGCTTTCGACTCTGTTGACCGTCAAAATTCGTGGTTGATCGTGAGATCGTATGCATACCTGACCAGTTAGTTAATATAACAAAAGCTCTCTATAAGAGTCATGTGTGAGAGGTGGTAAAGATTGTAGCAATTATTTTAGACTCGCCTATGGTGTTCGAAAAGGGTGTATTTTGTCTTATTTTCTCTTTAGTTTGGTTATTGATTATGTTAGAGAAATTCACTTCAAGGGAAACAGTTTGGCCTAAAATGGTCTAGAGATAAAAAAAATTCTGATTTAGGTTATGCTGATTATATTTGGCCTATTTAGCAAATTATGTTGATGAAATGAATCATTCGAGCTGTTAATGAGACTGGTATAGAGTAGGATTGATGATAAAGAGAAACTAAAGTGATGAAAATTGGTCAGGCAGGCTGTGGTTCAGTTAATCTGAATAGTTCCACACTTGAGCAGGTGTTCCAGTTTAATTATCTTGGGAGCTATGTAACAGCTACTGGTGATGTGCGGCATGAGATTAACAGACTAATAAGAATCGCTGCCGGGACTTTTAATATCTATGGGGATTGTGGTGAAATTGGCGTGTACACCTAAAGGCTAAAAGTAGACCGTGCAATAGTTTCATTCTTTCTAAGGTTAGTTGTGGTAGTGAAACGTGGACTATTTGTAAAAAAGATAACTGGAAACTTGATACTTTTGATTCTCTATGCTTACGTAGTATCCTAGATATTAGATGGTTCAACTTTAAGTAATGATGAGGTTAGGCAAAAGTGTTGGCAACAGCTTTTGAGCTGCATATTGTGCAGAGAGAGCAATATAATTAATTAATATTTCATTAATTATAGATTAGCGAATAGGGTTATGAATAGTGTGCCAAAATAACTCATAATAAGGGAAGTCTTAGGATGCGGTGGGCAGACAACGTGAAACAGGACAAGTAGAACTAAGTTCTATAATCTACTTAGCCCTCCATAGCGCATGGTTCCTTGAGGATGATTATCAATGAGATAAAAATTGAACAATTTAGCAGGCCAATGATTTTTGTTTGGTGGTGAATAACAATTAGTAAAGAAACTTTTAATCTTGATGCAGCATTATAGATTAACGTTATCGATAACAGTAAACTAACATAGACACAGGATCTGTCTAAATTTGGTTTCATGAGTATTATAATATTGATTCAATAGTAATATTACGAGGAGCATTCAAAAGGTTCTTCACATGCATCTGCAGATTGAAAAGCCATTGCACTTACCTCAACAAAACTTTTACCGTCCTTCAAAATTCCCCCTCCAGCATCTATGCAGAGTTGCAGACATCTATGCCAATTCTGGAACTCTTGGTGGTACTCCTGTTGGGGAATACTCCGCAACTCTTAATGAATGTATTTTGAAAGGTTTTACACCCTTGAAAAGGCTTCCCAGCAAGTTCCTTTTTAATTTTGGAAGTAACCACAAATCGCATGGTGCAAGATCGGGTGAATATGCAGGATGGAGTAGCTATTTGATTTTTTTTTTCTGCTCCAAATAGGATGCAACTTGCCGGTTTTTCTTAGCACTGGCGTTGTCATGAAGAAGAAGAACCCTTGACATGCCTATTGTTCAACGCTGCTCCTTCATCTCCTTACCTATTTTGGTCAAAACAATGTTGGTGGTGTATTGGCCATTTATAGTCATTTTACCACGTAAGCCGCCCATGGTTACCACTCCTTGGTAATCGAAAAGAATTGCGTACATCCTCTACTTTGAGCAAAAGTCTTCTTGAAGGATTAGAGGGCGCCAATCTCCTGCAACCGAAACGTAGTTGTCGATTTTCTGGGAGATGTATACTATTAAAACCTTGCTTCATATGTGGCAATGTCCGTTAGTAGTTTGAGGCAGTTAGGTTCAAACGTTGCCATCTTCTTCATGCACGAGTCGACTCTAGCCCAGTTTTGCTGTTCTGTCAGTTTGTGCGGTACCGATTTGGCACAAATCTATGGGAACTCTAAATATTGATGTATAATTTTTTCCCACACTGCCATCTAAACATATTACCTGAACACTGATGTGTGGGTTTTCCTTAATGAGTTCAAAAAGAGCAGCGATGGTTCTTTCATTCACGGCCTCCTTCAGTCTTCCTGCACGAGGCAGGTCTTTGATGCTCCGCTGTCCTCTGAATTTGCGCATCCACCGCATAGCAGATGACCCCATATACTTGCGACAAATCGGAATTTTTTCCACCTCGTCTCCAAGTTGCATCCTTGTAAAAATTTAATTTAATAACAGTAAATGGAAGGTAAATATTATTTACACTGTATCCATTTGGGAGAATTTGCAAAACGAACATATATATATAGCAGTGGAAACATAAAATGAACTCAGTGGTTGTGTACAACTGTCGTACTCGGAATTTTGTAATTATTATAATTATAATTATAATTAATTATTTTATAATTAAATATTTTATAATAAATTATTATAATTAATATAATTATATTAATAAAATAAATATATAATAAATTAATATTAATTAAAATATATTAATTAATAATTATATAATTATTATTAATATATAATATATTAATATAATTATATTAAATTAATATATTATTAATAATTATAATATCTATAATTATATATTAATAATTATATAAATAATAAATAAATTATATATTATAAATTATAAATATATTAATATATATTAATATATATTATTT
This sequence comes from Ryuthela nishihirai, assembly GCA_038380435.1. Taxonomy (NCBI): domain Eukaryota; kingdom Metazoa; phylum Arthropoda; class Arachnida; order Araneae; family Heptathelidae; genus Ryuthela; species Ryuthela nishihirai. The sequence continues at coordinate 36,611,219 of JAWZYU010000022.1, forward strand.
AATTTATTTTATATTTTTAATCATATTTTTAATAATATTTAATTTAATATATATAATTTATTAATAATAATAATATATATATTAATTATAATTAATTATTATTTTATATATATTTTATAATATTTATAAATATTATATTTAATATAATATTAAATATATTTAATAATTATATGATTAATATTATTAATTAATAATTTAAGCTGTTACCTGTGTAACAAGTATAATATTATTAATTATATTTTTAATATAATAATATATATATATATATATATTATTAGGATATAATTATAATTAATTATTTAAATAATTAATATTAATTATAATTATATATAATTATAATTTAATATATAATTAAATTATATTTTAAATAATTAATAATTAATTTAATACTAATTATACAATAATAATATTTTAAAATATTAAAATAATTATTTATAATAATCATTTATAAATAATATTAATAAATATATTATTAATTATTAAATTAATAATTATATAATAATAATCATTATTAATATAACATATTAATTTTATATATTATAATATATAATTAATATTGAATATTATAATAAATTAATATATATAATTTATTAAATAGTATAATATATATAATATAATTAATAATATAATATAAGAATAATATAGAAATAAATTTAAATAAATTAATAATTAATTATAATATATATATTATTAATATATTATAATTAAATATTTATATAAATTAAATAATACTATATTATTATAATTATATTATAATAATATTACTTATTATATATTATTAATTTATTTATTATAAATAATAATTATATATATATATACTAATTATATTATAATATAATATGTAATATAAATATATGGATTATAATAATATTTATTATTGATATAATATATATAATTATTATATCATATAAAATAATTAAAATAAATATTATTATAATGTTAAACTATTAATTAATAATATAAGAATAATGGTAATTATTATAATTAATCATATAATACTAATTTATTAATAATATATAAAATTATATATAAATTATTATAAATATAATATAATAATTTATATTCAAATAATTAATAATTAATTATTATTAATTATAGGGAATAATATATATTAATATATATTTTATAATTAATTATTATAAATTATAATAATATTATCATATATAATAGTAATTTATCAAATTAATAAACATTATTAATAATATAAATAATTAATTATATTATATTATAATATCATCTTTCAACGTCTGCCCTACTTTTCATCCAATGAAATCGTTCCCTGGCTTTGGCTAATGTCTTATTAATAATAATAATAATAATTATAATTAATTAATAATAATAGTTATAATTATATATTAATTATTAATATAATTTTAATATTATAATTTAATTATTAATATTAATTATATTAATATTATATTATAAATTATTATTATATATTTAAATATAATAATTATATTATTATAGATTATATTATATAAAATAATAATTAATAATTATTATATTAATAATAATGATATTTAATTATTATTCTATAATAATTATATATATTTATTATATAATTATATATAAAATTTATATTTAATAATATAATTTATAATATAATTTATAATATAATTTATAATATAGATTATTATATATAATATATAATAATATATATTATTATTATTTTATAATTATAATTATTATTTATAATTGTTATTACATTAATTAATATATAATTAATATTATTATATTGAACAATTAAATATGTTCCGCATCGTTTCTTTCCCGCATCAGCATTATGTTCATCTGTACTATAGCTCCCACTGCTGGAGATATATTCACCTGTTGGTTTGGGATTTTGAAAATATAGTTAATATATTAATATATTATATAATATTATAATAATTTTATTATAAATATTATCAATTATTTAATTTATTAATATAATAAAATTATTATAATTGTTATTAATATAATAATTTATTAATATATTATAAATTAAATTTTTTTTATAATATATGTTATATTATTATTAATTGTTATATATTCATAATTTTTTTATTAAATATAATTATAATATATAATATAATAAATTATAATTAATAAATAATATATAATTTATTATATATTATATAATGTAAATAATAATAATGTAATAATATTATTATTATTAAATTAATAATTAATAATTAATTAATTAATATAATAATATATTAATTAATATTATAATTAATTAATTTACTTATAGTCTTTATTATTAATTATTATATTTAATAATATAATATTTTATATTATATTAATATATATTTTATATATTTTAATTTTAATTAAATTTATTAATTAAATTAATCATACAATAATATTTTATTGTATTTTATATTTAAATAAATAATAATTATATAATATTATTAATATAATATTATTATCATAATATTATATAATTTTTAATTATATTAAGTTGCGGATTACAAAATATGGATAGCACTGGGCGTGAGTTTTAATAACTATATTTTAAAACCAATTGTAATACAATGCAAATCGTTACAAAGAAAATATGGATGTAATTTCTCATAAACAAATTAACTACTAACATGCAAAAATCATCAATCTTCCTGCACAGAGTACTTAACAACAGCTCTGTCTATTCTATTAAATACTACATTTTCAACCTTGTTTACCATGTCATTTGAACATCTTGAGACGTAAACAAATCATCGTCCTCTGCTAGTTCACTAAACTTTTCACATTAGTAAAATAATACGAGGATCGTCCGCGCACACAACATAAAAGATTCTTCTTGTCTTTTACTTATCGCGCACAGACACAAACCATCTGAACAACCTTTCAGACCTCAGAACTTTAACACACTGCACTCCTATACTTTTATTCTTCTTCTTCAGAACTGTTCTAAGTTCCAAATCGTTGGCTAATTGAATCTCACGCTGAAGCACACACGAGGGCTACAATCACGTTAACTCGTGAAGTCACTGTAGCGCGTTCATCTGTCGTAACAATATATATAGCAGTGGAAACATAAAATGAACTCAGTGGTTGTGTACAACTGTCGTACTCGGAATTTTGCAATCCCGAGTTCGATGTAACTATCTCTCGCCATTTTCTTCCCGCCACCCGACTTTTCCCTCAGTGAAACGGCTAGAAATAACAATTTGAGCCGCCATCTTGAGGACGACGGACCATCTGGCCCTTTGCACACGGCACCCCGTCCAAATTTAATTAAAATATTCAATCAAGTTCAAAATGCATTCATTGCACTTAACTGGAAAGGGAGTTTTCTCGAATACGCGCAGTAGTAGTCACCAAGAGCTACACAAGGATGACTCGGGATCACGCCAGAGGCTGGGACGTCCAATAAAAATTGGACCGCACCAATGAATTTTGGCCACCGCTGTCACCAGACGAACTCTGCTGTCCAATGAGAGGTGACCGCGGGGCCCTTTTCGAATCCAACTGGCGCGACAAAGAGAGAAGAGAGGTGTCTGCGTTCGAGTGTGGACGTGTAACAAGAAGACCCGCGAAGATGGAAAGTGAAACAGCTAAGAAACGGCCGAAGATGCTGTAGGCCGAGGCAGACCACTAGGAAAGAAAGGGTGAAGAAAAAGCGTACCCCACCCTCCTGATGCAGCCGACTTGAAAAATCTCACAAGCCGTCGTCGAGACCCTTCTCGGAGAGAAAAGATCTGTGAGCAGCAGGCAACAGCGCAGAATACAGTGAGCAACTCAGCCCCTGGAGTGACCTGCGTGTAAAGAGAGACGAAGCCCCCTGTCATGCAACCTGCCGGAACCACCCGCCAGTGCCTCCAGCCTTGTCAACAGCGGACTTATGAGGTGTTTTCGCCGATGAACTGTTCCTGCCACTAATGGAGACTTAACGGCAACTCCCAGGGTGGAGGATCTCCCCACGGCCAAGCCCTAGCATAAGAGCCACGGAGGAGCCCAACAATGGAGCAAACTAAGCTTAAAAGGTCAGCAGCCGTTTTTCTGAGATTCTTTTAATTTTTACCTCCAGTAATAGTCTCTGAGTGTCTCCTCCTTCTCTCTGCGTCTTCCAGAATATTTCGCCAATAAGTCCAAGTTACCTGGCATTTACTATAGTATTGAAATTGTGATCCGACCCCAGAAAATCGGTCGTGTATTTTCTGAATAATAAATTATGTTTGTCATGTACCTTCCTGTACGAATGAGTGCTTATTGATGAGAAGGAAAGCTTCCCCCGCAAACAGCATTGAAAACACAACACAATCATCAGCCATCATTTTGGGGCCTAACCTATCGGTTACTCCTAGTTCTTACCCCCCATCAACTTGATTTGGTGGGGTGTAGAACACAACATCACATAAAAAAATGGACTGAAGATATCTGAATCATTTAGTAATTAAGTTCATGCACTGACTTCCCGGCTGGAACCCGCATTCAGATGGGTGGTAATTTCAAATAATGTCTGATGGTCAGACTGTGAAGCCTACGATCATTCTAGGCTGGTTGTCCTTTGCAGTTTGTCTGGGTGCTTGTTTTTTTTGCAGGAATTTTCATATTCCCGGAACTCTCTTGAAACTGTTGTACGAGAAAATCCAATTTCGTTGACAATTTCGGAGATCGAGTGTCCCATCCATCGGGCACCTACGATCTGCCCTCTTATGAAATGCATTTAAATCCCGCACCTTTCCCATTACGCTTCTCACAACGAATGCTTGGGGAAGCCAAAGCTTACAGCTATATATGATCAGAGTTTCACCATGCATGCGCGCAAATGCGGGACTTGCAGTACTAAATTTCGATAATGTCTCCTATACCTAATTCAATGGCACTTCAGTGTAATATGAACTGTTTACCAGCTTGTGAATATGTCAACACTGGTCAGTAGTAAGAGCTTGCTTCAATTTTTGAAAGGCTATTTCATATGTAATGGTCCACATGAACCGACAGCTCCCCTCTGTAAGGAATGCAATAATTTTTCGATATTGGAGAAACCATTGACTAATATTCTGTAGTATGTGTAAAATACAATGAAGCTACGAAGCTAATGAAATCCTGTGGTGGTAGCCAGTCTCTCATAACTTCTATCTTACTAGAATCAGTCTTTATCCCTGATGTAATGATTACAAGACCAATGTAATGGACTTCTCGTTGGAATAGTTTACATTTAGTCGTTCTCAGGTTTATCTTCGCTGCCCGGCGGGGGTTGCTCAGTCGGTAGCGCGCCAAGCTCGTGATCTGTAGTTCCCAAGTTCGAGTCCCAGCTGGGTCAGCGTTGAGATTTATCTCCGCAAAATTCCCCGCCCTGCCCACAGTCAGTAGGTGACACCGATGGGCTTGGAAAGGCGGCCGTCCGTCGGATGGGACGTTAAGCCGTGGCCCCGTGTGTGGGAGAGCCATACCCTGTGCACGTTAAAGAACACGCTGGATGGCCTTGACGGGAGGCTACCATCTGTCACCCAACAGCTGTTCCAGTAGGTCTCCTCCCCCAACCTTCTCTGAGCCTTCGGGGTCCATGTGACCTGGCCATTTAGCCTATTGTGTGCAAAAAAAGTGCCGCTCAGAGGTAAAACAACCCCAAGTTAGAGAACACGCTGGATGGCCTTGACGGGAGGCTACCAACTGTCTCCCAACAGCTGTTCCAGTGGGCCACCTCCCCCAACCTTCTCTGAGCCTTCGGGATCCTTGTGACCTGACCATTTAGCCCATGGTGTGCGAAAAAGCGCCGCTCAGAGGTAAAACAACCCAACCCTCTCCAATCAAGGCTATATTCCTTAATATGCACAAAATAATGTGTTTTATCAATACGAAAAAGTTTCATTCGAATTTTAGTAACTACCGCAGATTTTTGTAATGACATTTAACTTCCTGTAGCTAAATAGTGATTTTTCTGCTGCCGAAAGATTTCTCATACCGATTACAATTAAACAGATCATGAAACATTTTATTACTGTAGTTTTAATTGTAAAAGTTCTATGTCGTTTATTTTAAGAAATGTTTTAGAAACATCAAAGAAACATTCTAGAACATACAGGGGTTCATCAAAATAATGGAAACACGTACTGTTTGTGGAGAACATTTTATTAATAAGCTGTAGGCCGAACTCGGGGTTCAGAACAGACTTATACAAGTCATGCACGTACGGTAATGGAATGTGGGACCATTCTTCCTGTAAAATATGGCCCAACTGTGTCAGTGATGTTGGAGGTGGAAAGTGTGATCTGACCTTGCTCTTCAGATATTCTCACAAATGTTCAATAATATTGAGGTGGCCAGGGAAGTTGCCATACCTCATCCTCATGCTCCGCAAACCCCGTTCGCCTATCCCTATCGGACAACTTCGTAATTTTCACGTTTGGAGGCAACGCCTTGTCCTTTTTAATAGGTAGCCATAATCTTCGATACAGTTCGATACACACTCGTGTTACACCTACTATGTCTACCGTTCTTGTTACTGAAGCTCCTGCAAGACGCGCACCAGTGATAATTCCTTTCTGGAGGTCACTGAGATCTGACATTGTCGACAATTACACCACCACATCTGTTTCACCTGAGCCTGTGGCACTGCTACGTGATAGCCGACATCATACTTCTCCCCTTTGTATACCTCGCTGATGACGTCGTCCCTGTGATATGCATACGATGCATTGCGTGCACTCTAGTGGCTGTTGGTGTTTCCATTGTTTTGATAAACCCCTGTATCCGAAAATGTTTCAGTTCTCTTACCTGACTTAACGGTATACCAGTTGAAGCAACAGTAAATCCATATCTTTTGTTACCATGATGTTAAAACACTAGTGGTTAGTAAGAAATCAATCATGAAACGTAAACCATCTGCTCATAAAAAATGTGAAAAACAAAAAAGGAATATAGTACCTAAGAACACGAAATCATATTTGAATGCAAAATGTATTAAAGTAAGCAAAGAATACGCGAACTAGTTAATTAAATTCAACGCCATTACGAAATATTTGCTACACTTCCTAAAGCCATTAAGTATCTACAACAAATTTTTTTTACATTTAAAAATGGATGAATAACTTGGCTATTAAGTCATGAAAATGTTGCTTTTTCGTGTAGTTGTTTTTAATTATTAGTAATAAAATAATAATGTTTTGTTAACTATGGCATTTCGATTTATTCCTTCCAGAATAAAGATCCTAAAGCGCCAGTGATCCTTTGGCTCCAAGGAGGACCTGGAGGATCATCATTATTTGGACTCTTTGTCGAAAATGGTCCTTACGTCATCAACCCTGACCTATCAGCAAGTTTAAGGAAGTACACGTGGGCGCAGACGTTCAGCGTATTGTACATCGATAATCCCGTGGGCACGGGCTTCAGTTTCACTCAGAGCAACGATGGATATGCCAGGAATGAAACTCAAGTAGCTCGTGATCTATATGAAGCACTTCAGCAGTTCTTTACCCTCTTCTACGATCATCGAGGAAATGATTTTTATATAACAGGAGAATCATACGCAGGCAAGTATCAAAGTAACTTCAAAGGAAAACTATTTTGTATCACGTAAAAAAATGGTGTATTTTTACCCTGTATGCCATGAATAGCCGTCCCGTGGCCGAGTGGTTAGCACGCTTGGATACTGATCTAAGCGATCTGGGTTCGAGCCCCGCATGAGGCATGGATATGTGTGTCGTTTTTCTGCTGAGCTCCTGCTATCCTCTCAGATCTCCTACTGTGGCATATAAACCCACAGGCTCCTGTCAGACCTCTGTGGCAAGCAGCTGCTTGAGGGGGTATTTATTTATTTTATTTTATGCCATGAATAGAACCAACCCTTTGGTTTATAGGTCTTACCTTAGAGCGCTTAGAGCAGTTGTTGTCAACTATCAGTCTCAAAATAATGAAGTGTATTCCTCGATGAATCACGCAGAATATAAAACATATTCGTTCTTAGAAGAGGGTAAGTAAGGTACGACACATAAATATGAAAATACTAGTTACAGGTGACGGGGATCCTCCCTTGCTCAGATTCCTGCACCGGAACATTTTCTTTTACTCTATATGGGGTTAAATTATTTGGGCCATTTATGTAAATATATGAATCCCAGAGCTAACCAAATATGAGAGGAGGTAATATTCTAGATTTTTTCCATTCAGAACCTTTTAGAGCTGGAAATGAAAGAAAGAATACAGAGTTTATGATGGTTTGTTTCATTACAATGATTACCAGAATCTATAATTATATGTTCTGCTATGAACCATAGAACACTACACCTTCTCATGGAATGTTATTTTGTCATAAGCAGTATATGATGTTTAATATAAATATATATTACCATTTGCTCCAGTAAATAGTAGAAAAAATTATAAATTTGAACAGTTACTTAAATATTTTATGGATTTGGCGATTCTGAATAATTACAAAAATGTTCATATCTTAAATGGTAGATCTGAAAGTTTTTCAATTTCAGTAGTAAGATATTTTCCTTAAAGAAGGAGTTCTCTGGAGTTGTTTGGTCTTTATAGTCAATGCTCACAAAGGATTTTTTTTTAATCTGTCGAGGTTCTGTCTCAACATTTTTTGTTCCCACACCTCTGCATTACCTTGGAACTTGTGCAAAATCTTGCTCTTGGTTGTCTGCAATGGGCTGATCGTCAGCTTTAAAACAAGTGAAGTTAATACATGTGGAGTGAACGAAGCATTTCAGGATAAGTGGATGGGTCATTTGATTCTGAGCCAGGCTCATAGTTTGATATTCCCCAATTCGAGTATTAACTGTGCATGTTTTGAGATTTTCTCCGCTCACCCAGCTCTGTCCTCTTGTGAGAAAAAAGACACAGGTGGACACAGGAGCGCGCTTGGCTACTGACCTAAGGGATCTGGATTCGAGCCCTGGGTAAGGCATGGATGCATGTGTCGTTTTTCTGCTGAGGTCCTGCCATCTTCTCAGATCCTTCTACTATGGCATATAAACTGACAGGCTCCTGTCGTGGCAAGCAGCTGCTTGAGGGGGTATTTATTTTTTTATTTTATATAAAATGGGGTTACTTTATAGAAACTGATATTTATGTTTAGAAATTTTTAAAAACTATTGTATACCAAATCATTTTATTTAGAAAATATGACTGATATGTGTGAATTTGTAACATTTGGTGCATATTATATGATAAATATATCTATATATATGGCTACTCCTTTCCACCCCACGTTACATTACTAATTTAAGTCTCTACCTAAAATATATACACATTACAAAAGGACACCTTTCCCAGCCTCAGACCATATTTACCCCCAATTTTATTGTCCTTTTCACTTAGTCAAAATTCTGCGTAAATTATACTGTTATGAAGCGGAAAAAATCTATTCAGACAGAACTACATTCCTTTATTTTTTCAGAGACAGTTCTTGTTTTCATTCCATTCTTTTCTAAAACAGAAAATGTTGTTTGCAAAATGTAACATCCATAACAAGACAAAGATAATTGTTCAAGTGTTCTGCGCCTTTTTACTCAAAAGAAATAACATCTAAAATATCCACAGAACCTGACAATGAGGGTTCAAAGAATTCTAAATTACAAAACACTTAAATTTGAACTCGATTTATATTATACAACTACATAGTTAAACCCTCCAAAAGTTGGGTGTGAAATGTCTGCCCATAGATAACGTTTCCCGTCGATAACTTACCACTCCATTCACATTTTGCAACTCTTCATCGATAACGTACTACTGAGTTCATAACTTTCATCGGTAACGTACAACTTGTTTCATAGAGTAGGAGACAACAACGCACTCAGAAATTTTGGACACGTGCAGCAAGATTAATCCCGATTCACCGCACCCAGGAACCCGATATCTAAGCCCATTAGGACCATCGCACGAATATTGGGACCGATCGGTCAAGTACCCGCGGAATCACAGGGAACTAAAACCTTCCGCTACCAGTGACGTCACTGCGGATCGAAACGTGGCCAGCAGGATGCACAATTTTCAAATGCACGTTTTCACACCCGTTCTTCCCGCTCTCCCGTCCTTCGTTCGGAATAAGCTTATTATTTAATAGGATGATTACATATAAATTATATAAATAGACTGATATAATATGCCGTAACAGCAGAATATTTATGAACGAGTTTCAATATATAAGCAAAATATGGCAACAAACATACACCGAACAGCCAAAACATTTTGACCACCTGCCTAACATGATGTGTCCTTAGCGTGCCCCCAAAACAGCTCTTACCTGGCTAGGCATGGACGGTAGAAGATTTCTAAAGGTGTCTTGTGGTATCTGGTATCAACGTATTATTAGCAGATACTTTAACTCTTGTAAGTTGCGTGGTTGAGCGCCGCAGATCCGATATGCTGTTCCAACACAAACCACAGATGCACGATTCGATTGCTGTCTGTGAAATTTGGAGGCCAGGGCAATACCTGGAAGTCTTCCTCATGTTCTGCGAACCATTCTCGAACAATCCGGGCAGTGTGGCTTGGGCGCAGCATCCTGCTGAAAGATGCCACTACTAGAGGGGAATACCGTTGCCGTGAAAGGATAGGATATACAGTGGACCCCCGATATAACGCGCATGTCGGGCGGGAAACAACACCCGCATTATAAGGTGAACCGCGTTATACCGAGCAGCGCGGTGGCGACACAATAAATTTCACACTGTAAGCTTTTCTTTTACTCATCATGCATACAATAATTAAACACTATTCAAAATACATGTAGGAACTCAATACATACACAATTATTCAATACGCAGTAACAATAAAATGCGATACTCACTAACGCCGCACGGACCGGTATAAACATGTTTGAACTTATCGCGAACATCGCCCGCGCTATAACCGAGTGCGCGGTATAGTGAGCAGCGCTATAACGAAGGTCCACTGTACCTGGTCTGTGATCACGTTTAGGTAGGTGGTAGATGTCATAGTTTCCTGCACATGAATGACTGGAACCAGGTTTCCCAGCAGAACATTGCCCAAAGCATTACACTTCCTCCACCGGCTTGTTTTCATCCCAAGGTGCATCCTGGTGACAACACTTCCCCAATCGAACGACGCACACGTACTTGGCCATCCACATGGTGCAACTGGAAACGAGATTCATCGGACCAGATGGCTTTCTTCCAGTCATTCAAGGTCCAGTTTTGATGCTTCCGTGCCCATTGTAGGCAGTTTCGGTGGTGAACTGAGATTAGCATGGGCACTTGTAGTGGCCTGTAGCTACGCAGCCCCATTTTCAGCAGGGTACGATGTACTGTGTGTGTTGTGAGACATTACTCCTGTTATCAGCATTCAAATTACGGGCGAGTTGCGCCATAGTGTCGCCTCTGTTGGCTCGTACGTTATGGGATAGCTTTCGCTCACCTCCAGCATCGACGAGCCATGGTCAACCCATACCTTTCTGGCGTTTCGTAGTTTTTCCCTCCTCGGTACTAACCACAGCTGACTGTGCACTCTAAATGACCGTCTCGAAAATGCTTGACCGTCTCGAAAATGCTCTGACCCAGTCGTCTGGCCATTACAATTTGGCCTTTGTAAAATTCACTTAGGTGGGCTGCCTTTCCCATCTATAGAACAAGAATAACACTGATTAACAGAGCTCAGCATCAGGTGTCATTTATACCATCATTTACCTGTATTTGCTTTGAATTGCGTAAAGATATACTGGTCATAAAGTTTTGGTTTTTCAGTGTATACAAATATATATATATATGAAGAAGCTAATTTCGGTAAGAGGAGAGAAAATCAACTGACATAGAAATAATTATTTTTAACATGAAGGGATGATATTTCATTTCAATATTTCAAATATGTAATTTTTATTTAGAGTGCAATAGAAACTGAAGAGTTATGTAAATAATCATTCTAAGCAGTGACTGCATTTTATCTTAATTGCAATTACTAAAAAAAATATAGCAATTCGCTTGTTATATCCTTAGGCCTAAGGATAAGTTGTAGAATCCTTAGGCCTAAATGGGGTAAAATATTATCCAGAAGGAAATAAAAAACGGACGAAACATCCAACAGACGACTACTTCATATGATCATTATTGCAATATATGAAAAATGTATAAAATTGAAAATACATCAAATGCATATCAGAAAAATGCATTGCGGTAAAGGGAAGTTGAAGTAGTGAGTATTATACAAAATAGCAATAAAATAAAGTATTCGTGTAATTATAGCTTTGGCTTCCTTTTTTTAACTTTTATTTATTTTGTATGCCTAAAGCAGATCAATGGTCAAACAACACTAGACACATAAGCATAGCATAAAAAAATTAAAAAATTGTTATCATCATCATCCTCAAGCAACCATGGGTTACGGAGGTCTAACCAGATTGTGCAATTTAGTTTTTCAAAAAGATCTGTCCTGAGTCCCATTTGGAGTAAATGGGACTCAGGACAGATCTTTTTGAGAAACTAAATTGCACAATCTGGTTAGACCTCCGTGGCAACTGCACAGCAATTTTAACAAGGTCCTGTTTGATATTGTCTGTCCACCGCATTCTAAGTCTCCCCCTCTTTCCCAGACCTTTAGGCACACTCTTCATAACCCTATTCGCTAATCTATATTTATGCATACGGCCAACATGTTGAAACCAACGGAGCCTCTCTCTTCACAATATGCTGTATAAAGGAGATTGCAAACTCCTTTTCCTAACCTCATCACTACTTAAAACGTTGAACCACCTAATGCCCAAGATACTGCTTAAACACCTAGAATGAAAAGCATCAAGTTTCCTGTTGTCGTGTTTACAAAGAATCCAGGTTTCAGCATCATAACTAGCTCTAAAAAGTACCAAACTATATAGAGGCTAAATTTAGTCTATAGGTGTATACACCTAGTATTCCATACTCTCCATAGTTTCTTAAAAGTCCCAGCAGCCATCCCTATTGATCTGTTTATCTCATGCCGCACATTACCAATTTTTGTTACATAGCTGCCAAAATAATTAAACTGTGCTACTTCCCCAAGTGTGGAATCATTCAAATTAGTGGAACCACAACCTGCCTAACCAATTTTCATCACTTTAGTTTTCTCTCTATTTATCACCAAACCTACTCTACTACCAGTCTCATCAACAGCTCGAATGAAAGAGTTTACCTCATCAACATCATTTGCCAAAAGGACTTAATCATCAGCATAAACTAAATAAGAAATTTTCTGATCTCCAGACCATTTAAGGCCAAAATCTTTCCCTTGAAGTGAATTTCGCATAACATAATCAATAACCAAGCTAAAGAGAAAAGGAGACAAAATGCACCCTTGTCGAACACCAGAAGTAATGCTAAACCAATTGCAACAAGCCTTACCAACACTCACACACAACCCAGTGCATTACAGAGAACTGTCATTACATTAATTACCTTGTCTGTATGCCATACAATCTCATGATTAACCACAATTTATGGATCATCAACAGAGTCAAAAACCTTTTTGAAATAGGTTTTTGAAACCCTAAACATTTCTCAAGAATCTGCTTGAGTGAAAAAATCTGATCTACACATCCCCTACCACTTCTGAATCCACATTGCTCATCACGCAATTGCCTGTCAACCAGATTCTTAATTCTATTAAGCATAATCATGGAAAGAACTTTACCTGGAACAGAGAGTAGGCTGATACCCCTATAGTTATCACAGGAACTGCGATCACCTTTTTTTGTAAATAGGGATAATAATAGTTGTGGTAAAATCCGTAGGAACCATGTCTTTATCATAAAAGATTTTCAAAATTTCAGTCATTCAAGTGGTAACCGAAACATTCCCAGCTCTAAGCATTTCATTTAGCAATTTTATCTACCCTTAGGGATTTATGTAGCTTAAGTTTAAAAACATCCAAAATAATTTCAGACTGTGTTTAAGGTTCAACATTAAAGCCAGTAATGTATCTATCATCATTACAAACAATGGGAGAACTAACCACGTTGTTTAGAACATCAGTGAAATGCTCAGCCAGCCTAACCATGACAGAATCCTCACATTCTATAACCTTACCTTGTTTATCCTTCAATCCCTGTAACCTGTCTGTTTCTTTCCACACAACACATTAATTGGCTGGTATAACTCTCTGCCTCTACACTCTCTAACTGCTTCTTCGGCCTTGTCAGCAAAGCCATCAAGCCAAATACTCTTAGCAGCAGTTAACTCATCCTTTACACGTTTATTAAGCTTTTTTAATGCTTCGTATTGGGAATAGTAGGGAATTGATTAAGGACATTCCTTCAGTTTTCTTTTCGAAATAAGCTCAAGTGCCTTATCACTCAAATAATTCTGTCTCCTCTGCTCCTTTTTTCCTAAAAGAGTACTATTAGTTTCCAGAGTTCCTGTTTAAAACGGTCCCATTTTTTCCTCAACTTCAGTAGTAAGCAAACCATGACTGTCATAATGACTAAGTAACCTATCACGGTAAGCTTTAACTATAACTGGGGCTTTCAGAGCTTTAGAATTAAAGGTTAATTTTTTGACCTTATCACAACACTTTATAAGTTTAAGTTGTAAGACACTTTTAACCAGGTAATGGTCAGATCCAATTTCAGCTCCCCTATATGCCCTGGTATTCCTAACAGAACTAGCCCATTTGCTGTTAATTAATATATAATCAATCATATTCTTATGCAGCCCATCAGGTGAAACCCATGTGTACTTATGTATGTCGCGGTGTTTTTAATAAGTGTTAGTTATTCTGAACCCATTGAGTTTACTTATCTGTAGGAGACGTTGCCCATTGTCATTGTAACTACCAATACCAAAAGGACCTATAACCCTCCCCAAAGGTCAGATTCAGTAACAAAAGATAACATTCAAGTCCTTAATGCTTGTCTTAAATTTCGCTGTAAGAAACCTTTCATTAATGCACTCATATCCTAGAATACACTCATATCCTGCGTGTCTGCTGAGAAGTAAACTTGCGCCTTGGAGATGCTTTTTATCTTCCTTCCCTGAAAGTGATATAGTCACCTGTATATACAAAAAAGCAATGAATAGCAAATATGGAAAACATATGTCTAGAACTTTTCGTCCCAACGATTGTTGGATCTGAAGTTGGATCTGACCATTACCTTGTTAAAAGTGTCTTGCAACTTAAACTTAAAAAAGTATTGTGCTAAATTTAAAAAAATTACCATTATACTGAAGCTCTGAAAGATCCAGTTGTAGCTAAAGCTTACCATGATAGGTTACTTAGTCGTTATAACAGTCATGGTTTTCCTACTACTGAAGTTGAGAAAGAATGGGGCCGTTTTAAACAGGCTTTTTTTGGAAACTAACAGTACTCTTTTAGGAAAAAAGGAGCAGAGGAGCCAGAATTATTTAAGTGATAAGGCACCTGAGCTTATTTCAGAAAGAAGGAACTGCAGGAATGTCCTTAATCAATACCTTACTAGTCCTAATCAATACCTTACTAGTCCTAAGCTAGTCCTAGCATTACAGAGAACTTTATAAACGTGTAAAGGATCAGTTAGCTACTGATAAGAATCTTTGGCTTGATGGCTTGGCTTACAAAGCTGAGGAAGCAGTTAGTGATGATAAATGTATTCGGGGCTTTAATGTGAGCTCTACAACACGATCTGAAGTTATTTTAACTATTTCTAAACTTAAACTTCATAAATCCCCAGGGGTAGATGAAATTACTACGGAAATGCTCAGAGCTGGGAATGTTTCGGTTACCACTTGGATGACTGAAATATTGAATAAATTTTATGACAAAGGCATGGTTCCTAAAAATTTTACCAGAGCTATTGTTATCCCTATTTTGAAAAAAGGTGATCGCAGTTCTGTGATAACTATAGGGGTATCAGCCTACTCTCTATTCCAGGTAAAGTTCTTTCCATGATTGTGCTTAATAGAATTAAGAATCTGGTTGACAGTCAATTGCTTGATGAGCAATGTGGATTCAGAAGTGGTAGGGGATGAGTAGATCAGATATTTTCACTTAGGCAGATTCTTGAGAAACGGTTGGAGTTTCAGAAACCTTTGGTTGCTAGCTTTCTTGATTTCAAAAAGGCTTTCGACTCTGTTGATCGTCATAATTTGTGGTTGATTGTGAGATCATATGGTATACCAGACAAGTTAGTTAACATAATGAAAGCGCTGTATAATAACACTGAGTCGTGTGTGAGAGTTGGTAAGGCTTGTAGCAATTGGTTTAGCATTACTTCTGGTGTTCGACAAGGGTGCATCTTGTCTCCTTTTCTCTTTAGTTTGGTTATTGGTTATGTTATGCGAAATTCACTTCAAGGAAAAGACTTTGACCTTAAACGGGCTGGAGATACGACAATTTCTGATTTAGATTATGCTGATGAATTAGCCCTTTTGGCAAGTGATGCTGATGAGATGAATTCTTTCATTCGAGCTGTTGATGAGACTGGTAGTAGAGTAGGTTTGGTTATAAACAGAGAGAAAACTAAAGTGATGAAAATTGGTCAGGTAGGTTGTGATTCACTTCATCTGAATGGTTGCAGTCTTGAGCAGGTGTCACAGTTTAATTACCTTGGGAGCTATGTAACAGATACTGGTGATATGCGGCATGAGATTAACAGACGAATAGGGATTGCTGCCGGGACTTTTAGGAATCTATGGAGAGTGTGGAGAAATAGGCGTATACACCTAAAGACTAAAATTAGGCTGTGTAATAGTTTGGTTCTTTCTAGGGTTAGTTATGGTAGTGAAACGTGGACACTTTGTAAACAAGATAACAGGAAACTAGATGCTTTTGATTCCAGATGCTTACGCAGTATCTTGGGCATTAGGTGGTTCAACTTTGTAACTAATGATGAGGTTAGGCAAAGGAGTTTGCAACCTCCTTTTAAGCAGCATATTGCACACAGAGAGACTCCGTTGGTTTGGCCATGTTGCCCGTATGAATAATTATAGATTGGCGAATAGGGTTATGAACAGTGTGCCTAAAGGCCTCAGAAAGGAGGGGAGACCTAGGATGCGGTGGGCAGACAATGTCAAACAGCACCTTGTTAGAATTGGTGTGCAGTGGCCAGATGCAGTAGATGTAGCTCAGGATAGACTTGCTTGGAGAACTAAATTGCACGGTCTGGTTGGACCTCCATAGCCCATGGCTGCTTGAGGATGATGATGATGATGATGGTTGATTACAGAATTCAGAAAAAAATATCTGGCAACAATTTTTTTAGAAATTAGTATATATATGATAATAGATCATTTCATTTTTCAAAAATTCATTTTCTCCCATAAGGCTTGAGAATAAATATTTTGTATCGCTATTTTTTGAAATGTAATTTATCTTTCAGAAACCAAGTTCTAATTTTATTCAAATCGGAATTTACTGATATAATAAAAGACTCCATATCTGGAGCACTAATCACTAATGCAGTATCATCAGCAAAAGTAATTATGTTCTCATTTAACTTCAGATACATAGATCATTTATTAAAAATCAGATACCTAGATCATTTATTTAACTTCAGATTAAATATTTAATAAATGAAGTTTAATCATTTGTTAACACTTCAGATACTTAGATCATTTATTTAAATCAAAAATGAAATAGCTCCTCGCACTGTACCTTGAGATACAGCGAAACATATCTTATTTTCATTACTTATACGATCATTTATTTTCACAGCTATACAGTTGAAAAAGTAGATCTTGTGGGACTGAATCAAACACCATATATATCAGGGAAAATTACAGCCACGTTCAAATTTTCATTTATTCCTTTATATACTATTGATGTCAATCTCAAAATTGCATCCTTAGTACCTAATTGCATCCTAAATCCATGTTGACTTACAGAAAAGAATTTGTTCTCATATAAAAATTTACAATTCTTCAATAGTTTTTCAATAATCTTTGAAATATTTTATAAAATGGAAATTGGCCTGTGGTTTTCCAGGGTTATTTTTATCTCTCCCTTTTTGCACTGGAATGACAGTTGCGAATTTCAAGCTTTTTGGAAAACATCCTTTTGAAATGAATTATTTATTAACATACATAAAATTCTTTTAATATGTAGTCATAGCATTTTTAAAATATATGGTGTAAGACCATGTTCTCCTGATGCTTTTCCATTCTTTAAAGATCTTACTTAATACATTACATCATGTTCTGTAATATCATCATCATCATCATCCTCAAGCAGCCATGGGCTACGGAGGTCCAACCAGACCGTGCAATTTAGTTCTCCAAGCAAGTCTATCCTGAGCTACATCTACAGCATCTGTCCACTGCACACCAATTCTAACAAGGTCCTGTTTGACATTGTCTGCCCACCGCATCCTAGGTGTCCCCTTCTTTCTGAGGCCTTTAGGCACATTGTTCATAACCCTATTCGCCAATCTATAATTATTCATACGGGCAACATGGCGAAACCAACGGAGTCTCTCTCTGCACAATATGCTGCTTAAAGGAAGTTGCAAACTCCTTTGCCTAACCTCATCATTAGTTACAAAGTTGAACCACCTAATACCCAAGATACTGCGTAAGCATCTGGAATCAAAAGCATCTAGTTTCCTGTTATCTTGTTTACAAAGTGTCCAAGTTTCACTGCCATAACTAACCGTAGAAAGAACCAAACTATTATACAGTCTAATTTTAGTCTTTAGGTGTATACGCCTATTTCTCCACAATCTCCATAGATTCTTAAAAGTCCATTATACAGTCTAATTTTTTCCTAACCTCATCATTAGTTACAAAGTTGAACCTCAATGCCCAAGATACTGCGTAAGCATCTGGAATCAAAAGCATATAGTTTCATGTTATCTTGTTTACAAAGTGTCCAGGTTTCACTGCCATAACTAACCCTAGAAAGAACCAGACTATTATACAGTCTAATTTTAGTCTTTAGGTGTATACGCCTATTTCTCCACAATCACCATAGATTCTTAAAAGTCCCGGCAGCAATCCCTATTCTTCTGTTAATCTCATGCCGCACATCACCAGTATCTGTTACGTAGCTCCCAAGATAATTAAACTGTGACACCTGCTCAAGACTGCAACCATTCAGATTAACTGAATCACAGCCTGCCTGACCAATTTTCATCACTTTAGTTTTCTCTCTGTTTATAACCAAACCTACTCTACTTCCAGTCTCATCAACAGCTCGAATGAAAGAGTTCATCTCATCAACATCATTTGCCAAAAGGGCCAAATCATCAGCATAATCCAAATCAGAAATTTTCCTATCTCCAGTCCATTTAAGGCCAAAATCTTTCCCTTGAAGTGAATTTCGCATTACATAATCAATAACCAAGCTAAAGAGAAAAGGAGACAAAATGCAACCTTGTCGAACACCAGAAGTAACGCTAAACCAATTGCTACAAGCCTTACCAACTCTCACACACGACTCAGTGTTATTACAGAGAGTTTTCATTATGTTAACTAACTTGTCGGGTATACCATATGATTTCACAATCAACCACAAATTATGACGATCAACAGAGTCGAAAGCCTTTTTGAAATCAACAAAGTTAGCAACCAAAGGTTTCTGAAACTCTAAACATTTCTCAAGAATCTGCCTAAGTGAAAATATCTGAACCACACATCCCCTACCACTGCTGAATCTACATTGCTCATCACGCAATTCACTGTCAACCAGATTTTTAATTCTATTAAGCACAATCATGGAAAGAACGTTTCCTGGTACAGAGAGTAGGCTGATACCCCTATAGTTATCACAAGAACCGCGATCACCTTTTTTGAAAATAGGGATAACAATAGCTCTGGTAAAATCCTTAGGAACCATGCCTTTATCATAAAAGATATTCAGAATTTCAGTCATCCAAGTGGTAACCGAAACATTCCCAGCTCTAAGCATTTCTGTAATAATTTCATCTACCCCTGGGGATTTATGAAGTTTAAGTTTAGAAACAGCCAAAATAACTTCAGATTGTGTTATGGGGCCAACATTAAAGACACCAATGCATCTATCATCATTGCAAACAATGGGAATAGAACTAACCGCATTGTTTAGAATATCACTGAAATTCTCAGCTCACCTAGCCATGACAGAATCCTCCCCTTCTATAATCTTACCTTGTTTATCCTTCAATCCCTGTATACCTGTCCGTTTTCTACCACACAAAACAGTAATTATCTGGTACAGCTCTCTGCTGTTGTGCTGTCTAACTCTTTCCTCAGCTTTGTCAGCCAAATCATCAAGCCAAAGGTTCTTATCAGTAGCTAACTGATCTTTTACACGTTTATTAATTTCTCTGTAATGCTTTCTATTAGGACTAGTAGGGTGTTGATTAAGGACATTCCTGCAGTTCTTTCTTTCCAAAATAAGCTCAAAATCACTCAGATAATTCTGTCTCTTCTGCTCCTTTTCCCCTAAAAGAGTACTGTAGTGTCCATAAAAGCCTGTTTAAAATGATCCCATTCTTCCTCAACTTCAGTAGTAAGCATACCATGACTGTCATAATGACTAAGTAACCTATCATGGTAAGCTTTGGCTATAACTGGGTCTTTCAGAGCTTCAGTATTAAAAGTAAATTTATTAACCCTAGCACAATACTTTTTCAGTTTAAGTTGCAAGACACTTTTAACAAGGTAGTGGTCAGATCCAATTTCAGCTCCCCTATATGCCCTGGTATTTCTAACAGAACTAGCCCATTTGCTGTTAATTAATATATAATCAATCATATTCTTATGCAGTCCATCGGGTGAAACCCATGTGTACTTATGTATGTCGCGGTGTTTGTAATAAGTATTAGTTATTCTGAATCCATTGAGTTTACTTACCTGCAGGAGACGCTGCCCATTGCCATTGCAGCTACCAATACCAAAAGGGCCTATTACTCCTCCCCAAAGGTCAGAGTCAGTACCAACTTTGGCATTGAAGTCACCAAGAACAAGGGTAATATCTCCTTTCTTAACAGAATTCAAAATATCCTGAAGTTGTTCATAAAACCTATCCTTCTCATCCTCATCGGCATCCTCAGTGGGGGCATAACAGCAGATAACATTCAGGTCTTTAACGCTTGTCTGAAATTTTGCTGTAAGAAACCTTTCATTAATGCACTCATATCCTAGAAGAGCATCACTAGCGTGTCTGCTGAGAAGCAGACTAATCAACCGGCCAAATCTAGCGCCTAATGTCCTATAGGCTACTCATTACTTCACAGATAATTGAAAAAAGTCGAGACTTCAATGGTCCGATTTTGATGAAATTAAACATTGGTACACTTTCATCCAGAACTCTTTTCAAATATGACCTTTATCTGTCCATCTGGTCTCTTGCAAGCCGAGAATATCTAAATTTTAATGGTGGAATTCTTGTATAAGGACATCAAGAAAAAAAGCTCTGTGCAGACTCCTCACATTCCAACTACCTATGGAGAGAAAATGGTCAGTGGGATGTTTAAAGAAACTATGTTTATTGAGAGAGGGAATGCCGACAATATCAAACAGCCCCCTAATCGCAGACATGGGGCAAAGACCCGTTCCCCCACCACTAAAGGTTGAAGCCATCTACACTGGAAGACTTCCTCCAATGTAGAATTTGACGATGCCAATAGAAGCAAAGAGTTCAGGTGCCTGCGATGACCTCTGCTCAGGATTATCACCAGCTGATAAACATATCCTGCGAATCTATTCACTTGGGGCTGTCAACCCACAAACAAACAGAAAACAGAGCGGAAGATTTTCCCTCCACAGAAGCCCACCAGTGCAGCAAAATCAGGATCCTTAATCAAGCTCAGAGCCATATATCTGTCCAGTCCAGTGGGTTTATATGGTCAGCACCAGGACCACTCCTCAGCAGGGTAGAAAAAAATAGAAAAGTAGCCATAGTTGTCCAGATCAGTAGGCCACACTAATCTGGCAGCCCTCCCCTTCCGTTCACTTCCACAAAAGAGTATCTCTTTTGAAAGGTACTAATGGTCTGCACCATGAGAAGCCGGGGTCGGACATTAGGTTCTAGGCCTGGCCGGTTCTATGCATCATCACAGGGGATTGGTGCATAGCTCTCCTTCCAGTGACTACCTAGCTACCATTTCTGTAATATAACCAAGGAAAAAAGTTTAAACAATTGTATTAATCTTCGAATGATTATCAGTTCCTACTTTAGGTATCTGACTACATAAATACCTACTTACCTCAGTGAAATAATTATTAAATTTATTTACAAAGCCTAAAGAATTTTCTTCGAAATGATACATCTTATTATTATATTGGTAGCTACGCATAAACTGGAAGGAGAGCTGTGTAACAATCCCCAGTGATGATGCACAGAACCGGCCAAATCTAGCGCCTAATGTCGTACAAGCTACCCATTACTTCACACATATTTGAAAAAAGTCGAGACATCAATTGTCCGATTTTGATGAAATTAAACATTGGCACACTTTCATCCCGAACTCTTTTCAAATCATCAGGGAGAAATTTAGCTATCAGCGCTTCACGGTGAAGACAACAATGAGTGAACGAGCGTGCTCTTGTGAGACCTCAAAGGTTTTTGTATACTGTAAAACATTATCTGAAATAAAAATTATCTTATCTTTACTTACATTCTGGTGCAACTTGTTTTATACTACTGCTAGTCCTGTGATATACCACACATTGCTTTTGCTCCGTCATTACATACAGAAATACAATTTTTCCATTCAAGGTTGTTTTCGGCTAAAATTGAATCAATCATGTTAAAAATATCCTCACCTGTAGTAGAAGTTTTGAGAGACTTACAAAATATCTTCCAATATTAAAGTTTGGAACAATATTGAAGTTTGGAATTTTCCACGCACAAAAACAAGTAATTGAGCTAGCCCAGCTACGTCTGTCGACTCATCCACTTGTATGGCAAACCACAGGCTACATTGAATACCTTGAATGAGTTGGTCCTTGTATTACAAGTCATATCCGTAATTCTCCTGGAAACTGTGTCGTTTGACAAAGGAATGATTCTGACAAGGTTTGCCTATTTTTGACCAAACAACAAGAAGCTATTTCTTCTGCTGCTGGAAGAATGAGTGACCCGTCTATTGTGTGAGCATTTCCGGCTTTGGCAGTTAAGTTTAGAGTTTGAAGTCAAACTGACTTCAAACCATTTCTTTTCGTTACTCTGTAACGCTCCAAAGAATTGAAATACTTTCAAAGTTTGGACCCTTTGTCTGATCCAATAATTATTCAAGCTCCGGATAGCTAAGTCGGGCGCCAGGCAATAATTAACAAATTGCCAAAAATAAAGTTCAATTAGGGTTCGAATACCAGCGAGCGTTACTTAACGAGTAAGAATTCAAAAATTAAATGATTGTCAAAGTTCTAATACAAATTCTAATCAGAACAATTAATGTTGCTCAAGAGAAAAAATAGTAAAGATTCAAAGAAGGTTTATATAACAAACAAATTTATTTCCAAAATTATTTCAAACACTCACCAAACTTCAATGGAAAAATACTACATCAATTCTAACTCATTACAAACTGACAACTAACAAACAACTCTATCAACTCTTCTCTCTAACTGACTTCTCTGCTACTGTCAAACTAAACTAACTTCTCAAAATCCCACTCTTCAAAACTGACATCAAAACTAACTGAACTTCTAAATACAATTCCTTTCTCAAAACTGACTGTTAAGTGCACTCTCATTTTCTTCCACACCAGAAAAATGCTCAATTACGGTTTTTCTACTACTCAAATCTTCCAAAAGACGTTCAAAATAGCTTAAGGGCTTATTTTTAAATGCTCATTTTTTGTTTCAAAGTGTCGCCGTAAAAGAGAGTGATGGAATTTTCTGACAAAACTTCAGAACAAGCAACGGACTCTGGATTTGGTTCTACTAAATTCGCTGTCCATGTAAAGCCAAATTGTAAATATGATTCATGATATTTATGTTTTTTAATTTTTTTTACCACTTGATTGTTTAACATCTAACGTTTTTTTAATTACTGCTGAATCCACCTCTTTACTCACATGGGATGATGACGTAGTTGTAGATGGAACGTGGACCGGAACCAATGTAGAAGCAATCGGCTCCGGCTCCAAGTTACTTTTCTTCTTAATTATCCATTTATCCATGTTTCAAAGCACTTTAGACACACGTTCATTTAACTTCACAGTAAACTGAAGACTAAAAATAGCTTTAAGCACAGCAAGTGAAATAAATCACAACAAATACATAGAGCAGTAAGAAGGCACATTCACTCACTTAGAATGGCTGTTTCGACTGGGCGATCAGCTATTAGGGTAAGTTCGGCTCTCAGCTAAGGAAGGGAGGATTGACAAACGTGTACATACATGAACTACAGCTCCGCACTTCGTCACTCAGTTCTCAGAAATTAATTAGTAGCAGTGTTGCCAACTTAGCGATTTTGTTACTAGATCTAGCGACTTTTGAGCTCTCATGGCGTACCCCTTGTATACATATCTATATAGATATATATATATTATGCTTCACGTACACCCTGGAAATGTGTATGTAACTGGCGTACCCCTTGTATAGATGGATAAAACTATAGTTATAGTATAACAATAGAAATAAAATAAAACATATATATATATGGTTCTCAATATTTTATGCTTCACGTACCCCCTGGAAATGTGTATGTAACTGGCATACCCCTTGTACAGATAGATAAAACTATAGTTATAGTATAACAATGGGAGTAAAATAAAACATATATATATATCAGTGGTTCTCAATCTTTTATGCTTCACGTACCCCCTGGAAATGTGTATGTAACTGGCGTACCCCTTGTAGAGATAGATAAAACTATAGTTATAGCATAACAATGGGAATAAATTAAAACATATATATCAGTGGTTCTCAACATTTTATGCTTCACGTACTCCCTGGAAATGTGTATGTAACTGGCGTACCCCTTGTACAGATACATAAAACTATAGTTATAGTATAACAATGGGAATAAAATAAAACATGTATATATCAGTGGTTCTCAATCTTTTATGCTTCACGTACCCCCTGGAAATGTGTATGTAACTGGCGTACCCCTTGTAGAGATAGATAAAACTATAGTTATAGCATAACAATGGGAATAAATTAAAACATATATAGCAGTGGTTCTCAACCTTTTATGGTTCACGTACCCCTGGAAATGTGTATGTAACTGGCGTACCCCTTGTATAGATGGATAAAACTATAGTTATAGTATAACAATGGGAATAAAATAAAACATATATATATCAGTGGTTCTCAATCTTTTATGCTTCACGTACCACCTGGAAATGTGTATGTAACTGGCGTACCCCTTGTAGAGATAGATAAAACTATAGTTATAGTATAACAATGGGAATAAATTAAAACATTATATATCTGTGTTTCTCAAACTTTTATGCTTCACGTATTCCCTGGAAATGTGTATGTAACTGGCGTACCCCTTGTATAGATAGATAAAACTATAGTTATAGCATAACAATGGGAATAAATTAAAACATATATATCAGTGGTTCTCAACATTTTATGCTTCATGTACCCCCCCCCCCCCTGCAAATGTGTATGTAACTGGCGTACCCTTTGTATACATAGATAAAACTCTACTTAGAGTTTAACAATGGGAATAAAATAAAACATATTTATATCAGTGGTTCTCAACCGTTTATTCTTCACATACCCCCTGGAAATGTGTATGTAACTGGCGTACCCCTTGCATAGATGGATAAAACTATAGGTATAGTATAACAATGGGAATAAAATATAGCATATATATCAGTGGTTCTCAACCTTTTATGTTTCACGTACCCCCTGGAAATGTGTATGTAACTGGCTCTTGTATAGGTAAATAAACTATAGTTATAGTACAACACCCCTTGTATAGGTAAATGAAACTATAGTTATAGTACAACAATGTGAATAAAATAAAACATATAATATATACATATTAAATTTTGTATTCATAAAATACATATATCAATAAACACCGTGGCCCCGTGTGCAAGATAGCCATACCCTGTGCACGTTAAAGAACACGGTGGATGGCTTTGACGGGAGAATACCATCTGTCTCCTATCAACAGCTGTTCCAGTGGTTCCCTTCCCCCAACCTTCTTTGAGCCTTCGGGGTCCTTGTGACCTGACCATTTATCCCATGGTGTTCAAAAAAGTGCCGCTCAGAGGTAAAACAACCCAACCCAATGATAAACACAAAAAATGACATAATCAATTTAACAAATCTTATAAACATATTAAACAGCTCTCACGGCGTACCGCAAAAAATTACCACGTACCCCAGGTTGAGAACCGCTAATCTAGGGAATAAGAGAACTAATCCTTTAAGGAAAATCATTGAGGAGGTAGAAGGGCAAGAAAGAAAAGAATCACAAGAAATTTCTTATGCACTTTATCTTTCCTGAAATCTATTGTTTAGTTTTCATCAAGTGTACTGTAAAAGAGAGTGAACTTCTACACAGTTTTGCACTAAAATATGAAATTTTAAAAATTCTTAATCTGACACAGAAGAGTGAAAGCCATGAGCGTCCGCAGAGAGGGGGCAAAGGGGCACTTGCTCCCCCCTGGGATCTAATAAAAAATTCCACAAATTATAATCATAACAATTTAAGCGTAATTAATTTATATACATTATGTATGTGTTTTCGTATTGATGCAAAACTGTATTCTATAATCTACTTGTGAAAATAAAACCTAAAAAATTAAATAATTAAATAAAAATTTATTGATGCAATTACTTGTCCCCAAGCTTTGCCCTCCCCTGGAAAGTTTCCTGTGGACGCCCATCGTGAAAGCAAAAAAGAAATGAGGAAGGCCAAGATGAAGCTGATGTCAAGATATCTGATATTCCTCGAAGTTCTTCAAATATAATTAAAAAAAAAAGAAAATTTAAAGAAATGTTAGCCAATTGAAAGATATTGCTTCAGGAAAAAAGATTTAATCAGCTTTATATCCGGATTTTGAAGAAACTCTTTTCCGTTGGTTCATATGAGCCAGAGTTCAAAATTGACCACTGATCAGTCAATTGTTTCATGCGAAAAGAAAAAACAATTAGATTCATGACTTACTGAAAAATAATTAACTAGTCTTTAATATCTGTATTTATGTACCATTATTATCTTTTACAGTTTGATCTTTATTATTTGTGCTTCAAAATTATTTCTTCTTAGATAAGGTTTCGATCCATATTTCTTATAAAGAATTAACGGATATAAAGGAGAGTTTGGATTGTTCCTTCAAATTCCTTACATGCAGGTTTGACTGTAAATTTAAAATGAAATAAGACTTTCATCCTTCTAATCACCAGAAAGAAAAGGTTACAAGCTCCTGTGCCGTCCCGGTAGGTAAGTGGTTAAAACGCTTTGCTATAAATAAAATGGACCTGGGTTCGAGTCTCGGGTAAAGCGTGGATATTCGTGTTGCCTTTCTGCTGAGATCTCGACTTTGATCCTCACAGATCCTCACAGATCTTTGTTTATGGCGCATTATACTCACAGGTTCTTGTAATTCCTTTGTGGCAGGAAACTGCTTGAGGAAGAATTATTGTTATGTTTAAAATTACTGTGAATCGATCTTAGCAGGAATACACGAGATAGCTAATGTTAACAATCAACGAAAACGCCAATATCGTGATTAATTGAGGAAATTGAAAATATCAGAATTAAGTGGAGAAACTGGCTAATATCCGCATCAATTGCTTTCGGAGACTAGCCGTAAGTGTTGGAAAATAAAAGAATGCAGCAATATGGATATGTTGAAAGACGGAAAAAAAATTAAAACTACCACTAGATTTATACAATAATTATTTAAATAAAGAAACTTTCCTTCGATCGTCATGTATGTCTCGGTGACTGAAAGTGCTATATTAATGGAAATAACTCAACGATGATCTCTCGAGTTTTAAGAGAAAAATAATCATCGCGAAATCCATAAACGATTTTTTTCATACGTTCATTTATTGCCTAACAGTGAGTGTAGGATTGCATCACCACTATTGTCTCTTATAAAATCAAAATAAATAAATACCCCCTCAAGCAGCTGCTTGCCACAGAGGTCTGACAGGAGCCTGTCAGTTTATATGCCACAGAGGTCTGACAGTGGCCTGTCAGTTTATATGCCTCAGTAGAAGATCTGAGAGGATGGCAGGACCTCAGCAGAAAACAACACGAACATCCATGCCTTACCCGGGCTCGAACCCAGGTCCCGTAGATCAGTAGCCAAGCGAGCTAACCACTCGGCCACGGGACGGCTAATAAATAAATACCCCCTCAAGCAGCTGCTTGCCACATAAGTCTGACAGGAGTCTGTCAGTTTATATGCCATAGTAGAAGGTCTGAGAGGATGGCAGGACCTCAGCAGAAAAACGACACATACATCCATGCCGTATCCGGGGCTCGAACCCAGGTCCCGTAGCAGTCTCCAAATCATTTTTCATTTATTTGGTCACTTTAATATTTCTTTTGCTAATTTAGCATTTAAAACGCCCATTAATCGAAGTTTTAATGTATTTACTAATACGTCGAATAACCATAATTTTGTCTACTCAATTCAGATTTTTGGTAAAATGGTATTTAAGTGAGTCATATTTTGCATAAAATGCATCTGCTGGAATTAAGATAAACATGTTGAAATCATATGTTAAATAAAGCAAGTGAGTTATAGGCAACACAAAAAGAAAATGTATAATTATGTATCATAATCTATTACAAAAATTAAGCTGGTTTTAAGCAAGCTGGGTAAAGAGTAAAACGAGACGACTGCATAGATAAAATGCGCGAGGCGTTACTAGCGTTACCTGCCAAAATAGTAGCGATGACTTCATACTTAGAAATGTTTCCTCCCTCTGGTTGAACCCTGTATTTAAAAATATTACTAATACAGTCGCTCAAAAAAATATCCGAACACTATGGTTGATTAGAGAATTCAGAAAAAATATCTGGCAACGATTTGTTTTAGAAATTAGTGATCTGGCAACCTTCGCTCAAAAAAGTATCCGAACACTATGGTTGATTACAGAATTCAGAAAAAATATCCGGCAATTATTATTATTATTTTCTTTGAATTAGTGATCTGGTAACCTTCGTGTCACGTGACACGAAGATTGCCAGATCACTAATTTCTAAAAAAAAACGTTGCCAGATATTTTTCTAAATTCTGTAATCAACCATTGTGTTCGGATATTTTTTTGAGCGACTGTACACTAAATTTCATATAATCACGTAAACGATTGCTCCTCATCCTTCCGAAATCTATTCATCCATTAATTTGTAACAGCAGAAGTCGTGTCATAACCAAGAAACCTACATTTCTTCGTTTTGCCATGCTGCTACAACACGTGGAACATGTTCTCCAAAGCGGTGGTCTCTTTTGCATACCTTTGCGCGATGACATTGCACGTGACCACAGAACACGTCACAGGTATCATGTGACGTTTAGTTGCTCACCCCTTACGATTGATATTACTGCTGTAGGTCACTCGACCCTTTTCTTTGACACTCAGCTTGCGATGTTGAAGTGATTGCTCAGCTTTGTTTTAAGTGTTCAATATTTTCTCTTAATGTTTAGGGCAAAACTTCGATTAACCGGTCTAAACTGAGAAATAAAAATTCGGATAATAGAAGAAAACCGAGTAGCCATAAGTCCAGCTTATTAGAAGATTAATTGTCATCATATCTTTAAAAGAAGAATATCATCATATCTTTCAAAAGAGAATGAATTTTTCATTTTTATTTTACTCCATCTGACAGTGGAAATTCGAACTAATAAATGATTTGAAAAATGTAAATATCAATAATTTATTAGTTTCTCTAAAACACAAAAATAATGTCTAATTTATCAATGTCCAATTTATCACTAAAAAGAAAAAAAAAGTTGTGTTTTCTTATTACCGAGAATTAAGAAATTTAACGGTTCGTACCATTTGCTCGTTTGTAGATGGTGTAAAATTTTGGGAAGTTGGGTTGGGTTGTTTTACCTCTGAGCGGCACTTTTTTGCACACCATGGGCTAAATGGCCAGATCACATGAACCCCGAAGGCTCAGAGAAGGCTGTGGGAGGGGACTCACTCGAACAGCTGTTGGGAGACAGAGATAGATGGTAGCCTCCTGTCAAGGCCATCCAGCATGTTCTTTAACATGCACAGGGTATGGCTCTCCCGCACACGAGGCCACGGCTTAAAGTTCCATCCGACGGACGTCGGCCATTCCAAGCCCATCAGTGTCCCCTACTGACAGTGGGCAGGGCGGTGAGTTTTGCGGAGAAAAATCTCAACGCTGACCCAGCTGGGACTCTAACCGCCCAAATTTAAGGGAAAGAAGATTTCTTTGTCGGGGAGGGGTCTTACATTGCTCTAAGTTACCATAAAAGGAAGTTGCAACCGAATTTCCTGGTCCTAGCTCTTACCGTTCAGGAGTTCTTGATCAGACAGACGTAAAGAAACAATGTTCTGATAAATGTTTTTTGTTTAAAGTTGAAGTTGTTGATTGAGTGACTAGACCTGTGTACAGAGTGGGGGTGTCCGCTAGGATTGCCGTTATTTGTTGTTTAGCTTCTTTTTGCATTGGGTTGGATTGTTTTACCCTGAGAACTTTTTTTGCATACAATGGGCTAAATAGCCGGGCCACAAAAACCCCGAGGGCTGAGGGCAGAAAGGAGAATTTTACGGATAAATCTCAACGCTGGTCTAGACGGAACTCGAATCTAAGAACTGCAGCTTACGATCCTGGTGCGCTACTGACTGAGCAAGCCCGACCCCATCTTTTCGTGAATAATCAGAATGCTTTCAGTTGTTCAAAAGAATGTTGTCCATATAAAATATGCTACGTATGGTTGATTTTACGATTTGTTTTATAGAGAAGGTTTGTAAATCAGCTTTCGAGTGTTATATTCTTTTAGTGTTTGATGTTTAAAGAATGACAATAGTAATTAGATCAATGATCTCGGAGCTTTAATAAAAAGTAAATATACACCAAAAAAAGTGTAACAAAATAAATTGTGGAACATGTCATAAGGAAGGCTACACGAAGCAAACTTTTAAGAGCATGTCTGTCTCTTTGCTCCACTTTTTATAGCGTTATTTTCTTTTAGCTAAGGTGGTGAACTGAATAAATGGAAAAAAAAAATTCTTTCTCTGATTCAAACTAATGCAGAAAAAAAAAGCTATGTTTTTACCATGCATTCTCTTTCACAAGAAAAATCATTTAAAATTTTATACAAACAAATGAAAATTGAAAATGCAATTTTTAGCCGCTAAGTTCCTTACTTACCATATTATCAGAAAAGCTATTTTAACGAAACTTCTTTAGAGTCGACAAAAAATTACTCTATGACGTCCTACCATCATGTGTTGAAATTATGAATAATGGATCTTTTAACAGTTAAATTAGAAGTAGAGAGCTACAATTGTACGTTGGGTATGAAATTAACAGTAAAATCTGTTTTTTTAAACTTTGGACATATCCCTGAGATACATCTGTAATGTAACGCTTTAGTATTTGGAAACTTGTTTGAAATTGAACGAGAGATACCATATTGAATTAATTTGTTTTATAAATCGGGCGGTAGTTATTATCCAATTATTTTCCATTTTCACTTACCTTCTCCTATATTAGGGTTGCGTTTGTTGTGAAAACCGCTGTTCCATTATAGCTTCTTAACTCGTTAACCAATCGCAACGAGTATGTACTAAATGAAAATTTTTTAAGCAGTCTTCAAAATGATCACCGCATTAAGTTCAATGAAGCTTCGTGGAAGATGATTCTGAACTATCAGTGATATACTTTTTCCTAACTCTTCCAAAGCATTGAGCATTGAATAGCAATACTGTATTTCAACCTCATAGCTTTTGGTGGCACGATTCCTTTTCGATAAAGGAATCCATAATCAAATTGACTTCCCCTCACCTATGTTTCTTACATCTATTGTTATTGAAAGTGAAAACGCTTTGCTCTGATATCGCAGTTACTGTCAGGTTTTGATGCGATACCTGGATACGATTTTGTCATTGAATGTATATTTGTATTTGACCTTGTATTTGTAATCCTCTATGTGAAACTGTTTCCTTTCTCCCACCAATGACTAAAGCTGTTCATTACTAGTATGTGTTGCTATAATCAGCAAGACAGGTTTGTGGTACCTGATCGTCGGTGATCGGCCCGCCTTTCTGGTCCAACTCGATTGATCAAGGGCGCGAGCCAAATGACCGTCCCGTGGGTATAGGGAGGTCAGCGCTGAAAGAGTTCTGAAAGACAGTTCTGAAAGAGTCGCTGGCTGGAGCTGACATGTAGAGGTGCTCGGGGAATAGATATTCACGAAGTGAGAGGTTTTCCTCTGTTAGGTGCATAGAGTCGCAGCCTGTTAAGCAATCTGAATATGATTGTTTGTAGCCAACTTAGCCAGTAGCCAAAGTCAGTGCTCGGGGAGACTCTGTATATATTTTCCATAATAAACCTTTTGTTATTGTTTTAAACTTGGAGTTGGTTATCTTTCTGCAATTATCAAACGTCAAAAGCTCAATACAGAACGAATCAAAATCTTACGTCCTTACCTGTGGGCGCAGTGGATCAATTATATTCTACCAACCCCATGCACCGACAACTATCAACAGACGATAGGATTGGTATTTCAACGTGGGAAGCCTGAAGAGAAAATTTTGTGCCATCAATGCCACATTGTGCATGAACAAGATTCCCAATAATTGTAAAATTATTCTTCAGATTACAGAACTATGTGGTTTTCCAAATTACAGAATTGTGTAGTTCTTCAAATTACAGAACAGTAAAATTAATCTTTTGAATTACAGATCTGTGAAGATACAGTACTCCTTCAGATTACAGAACTATGTGGTTTTCCAAATTACAAAACTGTGAAATTAATTCTTCAAATTACAGAACTGTCTAGTTGTTCGGTTGTAGAACTATGTTCAAGTGAACTTGTGTGCTCAGCGAATCTTCACTGTTTGGAACAATCCGTAGAGACTCAAGCAACAAAATTTCCGTTAGTAACCCAGCAGTCGTGAGCAGCAGAGACATAATAGGAGATCCTCAACAAAAGAAACACACATCGGTAACGGTAAATATATTTATAGTATCTGATTTCTGTTTGCCGATTGTATCTCTTAAAAATTTATTTAATTTTAGTTTAGAAATTTTGAGTAATTGTACATTTCACTTTAATTTAAGGTGTGTTAGTATTATTAAATAAGGGATGGAGTCAAATAGAAATGTTAATTTAGATGTAGACTCAGGGTCTAGCGATAGGACGGAAATTTACGATTGCGATATATGGATGCTGTAAATTTAGACGGGGCTACGTCAGCAGATTGTGCTAGCCCTAACAGAAAATTTGACCGGAGCATCGAAATGCAAATTAAATTGGAGGAAATAAGAAATGAACATGAGATAAGTTTGCAAGAAATGCGATATAGAAATGACCGATTCGAAATGGAGATTAAAAGAGATATAGAGTTGGCCAAAATTAGTGCAGGAAATAGTGCGAGTCCTAGCGAAGGTGGCTCAAATTCTCTAAATAATCAGACGTAAAAAAATACCCCCTCAAGCAGCTGCTTGCCACAGAGGTCTAACAGGAGCCTGTCAGTTTATATGCCACAGTAGGAGATCTGAGAGGATGGCAGGACCTCAGCAGAAAAACGACACACACATCCATGCCTAATCCGGGGCTCGAACCTAGGTCCCTTAGATCAGTAGCCAAGCGTGCTAACCACTCGGCCACGGGACGGACGAGCATTATGAAAAATGCATTACCAAATCCACCGAAATGTGAGGAGGAACTCCCTCAATTCTTCGAAAGGGCTGAGAAAATGTTTGCTTTAAATAAGATAGCAACGGAAAATCAAGCCCAGATAATCTTGACTCATGTGGGAAGATTTGCGGAAAACACGATAGCTTCTCTCAGCATTGAGGAGTTAAAATCATACGAACTGATCAAAGAGAAGATTTTATCCGAATGCCGTTTAACCCCCATTTCATATAGGAAAAGTTTTGATGATGCTAAAAAGAAAGATGACGAGAGTTGGTATAGTTTTGCCAGTAGATTGGAGAATTCTCTAAATTATTACATTAAGGGTAGAAATATACAAAATCAGTCACGTCATGCCAAATTAATAGTCGCGTACAAAATTAAAACCCTGTTACCTGCAGAAACACTGAGCTATGTGATCTGCCTGGAAGGCGAGTCGTAGTTCGAACCACAGAAGCTGGCTGAAACCGCTGAATTACATTCGCACAGTATATCAGTACCTAGAAGGCTTAAGTTTGCGGAGCAAACGAAGTATAAGATGCCTCAAGTGCGGAGGAATTTTCACTCCCAGGATGTAAAGCCGCAAAGTACAGATAGAACAAGATTTTTACCTGCACACTCATACACAAAATGCTATGTTTGCGGAGCTACAGGACATTTTAGGAAGGATTGCCCTAAAAGACGACAGACACACGCTCAACAAGTTCGAGTCGATGACTCAAAAAAAAAAGTAACGAAACTGCTATCATAGCCGAGGTCTCCGAATTGTTTAATAAGGCTTAGGCATCGAGATTGAAATAACCGAGAAAAGCAGAAGTTTATTGCAGAGTTGGAAGAAATTGTAGTCAGGATAGGCAATAGTAAAATAAATAGCATTCTGGATACGGGGACCCAAATCTGTGTGGTCAGATCAGATGTAGTCCCAACATAACCATCTTAAACCATGTGGAGATTAAACTTGTCAGCGCGTTTTGACACTCAGTTACAGCTGACTTGATGAAGTTAGAATTACATCTTGCTGAAGTTGGCGGAAACACACTAATTGGCAACTTTCCAGTGGAAGTACTGAGCCTTACACCTACTACCCTTACACCTGAGCTATGTAGCCCGATGCTCCTAAGCAAAAATGCTCATGAATTATTAAGTAGTCAGGCCAATATATTAAGTAAAGATAAGGTGTACCCTGAAAGTTCAAAAGTATCGATTAATGCCTGTGACGTTGATCAGAAAAGCACCCGAACAGTACCAGAGGTTAATGAAAGGAATGAGAGCAATTCAGTGAATACCGAGAATGGTAATAAGGAAAACGTTATGATCGGACTACAGCCATCTGAAATGGCATCAACAAAGGTAGATAACGACCAAGTCCTTAATGCTAATGGCAATTCCACTTTAAGTCCTGAGACTTCTGAGTCCAAGTTACAAGATATGGTGCTTTTTAGAAAACAGCAATTAACCGATCCCACTTTAAGAGAGGACTTTAATGATGCGGATAAGAAGCGTAGTATTTATATTGTGTTTAATGAGAATGAAAATGATTTCGGACATTTGGAAGTTTGAGAATGGAATGAGAAGGGAAACCCTAGCTTTAAAGTAGAAGAAAATAGATCAAATTAGATCAAGGAAAAATTAAAGAACTGAATAGTCTGTTGATGCGGCATCCATATTGTTTTAAAGGGATCCCTTGAAAGGCTACAGAAGGAAAACATGAAATTCAGATTAAGGACGGGAGGTACCCAACTAAAGTGCATAGATATCGAGTACCAGATACTTTAAAGAATGCAGTGGATGAACAAATTGACGAATTACTTGAAAGGGGAATGATTAGTCCTACGGTGAGCTTATTTGCTCACCCAATTGTATGTGTGGTTAAAAAAGATCGTACTAATTCTTTAATATTTATCTAAACGACATCTCAAAAGTCTTTAATCCAGAAATTAGTTACGGAACATATGCTGATGACATTATCTTCTGGTCGATTGATACAGATATAAATATTTTAAATAAAAGAATGCAAAATGCAATAAATAAACTATCAATATATACCGAAAAATGGAACTTAAAAATTTCTACTGAAAAAACAAAAATAATTTATTTTCATAGAAAAAATAAAATTACGGACGAATTAAAAATAAAATTGAACAACAAAGATGTCACAATAACGGATAATATTAAATTCTTGGGATTACACTTAGATTCAAAATTAAAATGGAATAATTATATACACAATGTAATTGAAAAATCTAAAAAACTTTTTAACTATTTAAGATTTCTCTGAGGATCAAACTGAGGAAACTCTAGTAAAAATTTATTATTAATTTTAAATTCAATTATCCTACCTAAATGCTTATGTGGCATCGAACCTCTAAGTACCATCTCAAAAACAAAATTGAAAAAATTAGAAACAATTCAAACAAAAACAATATAATACTGTTTAGGCTTAATACAATCAACAAATAACCTAAATACATACGCAGAAACTGCAATACCACCAATAGAAATAAAAAGAAAAATATCTGTTAAAAAATCTAATCTTTCGTATTTTTGCTAAAAATAGATAACATCCTATAATAGACAAATTAATAATGCAATTCCTGATGTTTCACTATATAAATTTCCTGAAAAAGTAAAAACTTTAGACATTTTTAATAATAAAACTAGTGGTGATTATATTCCCAACTTTCCTTATTGGATTGCTCCTTTACGTATAATCAAAGATAAAATTTTTGGAATAGAAAACAAAAAACAACAACATTCATCTGCTTTAAAAATCTCAACTGAAACATACATCCATGATAAATATTCAAACTTCATTCAAATATATACAGATGGATCTAAAAATTTTGAAACTCTTAACACATCTGGAGCATTCTATTGCCCTGCAGAACAATTTGAATACCTTTTTAAACTCGACTCATTTCAACCAATTATTATTCCAGAATTAATTGCAATTATCTTAGTCATAAATTGCAATTATTATTCCAGAATTAATTGCAATTATCTTAGCCATAAATTGGTCATTAAAATTCCATAACCAAAATATTATAATATTAACTAATAGCAAATCTGCTTTAAAAATTTTTCAATCTAACATATTTAAAAGTAATTTCTTTCTATACTTAAATGACATAATTACTTTAATGTTCAAACACCTAAACCAACACAACATTCTACACATACATTGGATATTGGATACCATCACACTTCAATATCAAACACAACGAATATGTCGACAGCTTAGCTAAAAAAGCTTCAAATCTAAATCAACTTATGCAATCTCCATTTAATTATTCAACACATAAAAAAATAATAAAAAATATTAATAGATGAACTTCAATCATGATATGATATAAAAGCTCAAAACACAAATAGATATAAAATATCTTCTTTAATAAACAAATTTAACGATTATGGATTAAATAAAAAAGAAATAAAACTAATATTAAGGATAAAAGCCAATCTTGCTTTAACTAAATCTACATTATTTAAATTTAAGAAAGTAACTTCTCCTAGTTGCGAACATTGCAATGAAATTCAATCTATTGAACATATAAGATTTCAGTGTAATTATTACAGAAATGAAAGGAAAGAATACTCTGAAAAATAAAATAACCTTAATATTAACAACTTTAATTTTAAAACTATTTTAGAATGTACCAAAAAATCACTAAAACGCACTTTATGTAAACTCCTCTTACAATTCTTAAAAAATATAAATATGGTAGATCAATTATAAAAAAAAACATACATATAAATATTAAAAAATTATATATTTTACAAGTATGAAAAAAAATTATGTATGGAACAACCCCCCCCCCCCCACAAAACAGTGACCGAATGAGTCTGCATAGACCCTTTTCTATACAGGAATATTCATTGTGTGATATGCTCATCATCATCATGCGATTATGCTGCGACTTTCACATGATAAATGAAATCATGGTACCAGATGCTTATCCAATGGCAGACATGAATGAACTTTAAAGGAAGGTATCCGAAGCCCACTTCATTAGCACAAGAGATTTAATAAGGGGTTACTGTCAAATTCCTTTCGCCGACGAGGCGCAAGAACATACAGCCTTCACCACTCACAAAGGACAATACAAATGGTCGATTATGCCATTCGGATTAAAGGTAGCCGCTTCTACTTTTCAACGATGCATGGATTTCACACACTTATTACGCATGTGCTTATTTAGATTACGTTGCTATTTATTCCAATACTTGGGAAGAATATCTACATTTGGATAAAGTTATTTCTACTTTGGAAACTGATGGTTATACCGCTAATGCAGAAAAATGCAATTTTGCACGTGCCCAGGAAATCTATTCAGGACATCAAGTAGGTTCGGGGAAGCGTTCACCTGATCCTATGAAACTTGAAACGATTAGAAATTTAGAAAGGCCGAAAGCAAAAAATGGTATTAGAAGTATCTTAGGTTTATGTGGATATTATCGTGAATACATTTCGGATTTTGCTATTGTTGCAAACCATTAACCGATATGAGAAGGAAAAATGCTCCTGAGATTGTGAAGTGGAGTAAAGAAGCCGAAGTGGCATTTCATCAATTGAAACAAAAACTTTTCATGGCACCTGTGTTACGTGCACCTAAATTTGGAGAACCATACAAGTTATTCACTGATGCGTCTGAATTTTCAGTCGGAGCTTGTCTCACCCAGTTACATAATGGAAAATATATGCCAGTTGCTTATGCTAGCGAAAAGCTCACAACGACTCAGAGTCGCTGGCCAGCTATGTGTGGAGAAGCCTATGCTACTATATGAGCCTTGTAAAAATTTGAGTCATTGATTAATGGCATCCCGGTTGAAGTGGTGACATATCACAAGCCTCTGATATATATGACTAAATCAAAGATACAAAATTCCAAATTAGAAAGGTGGTCTTTGGCCTTGCAACGTCTAGACGTTCAGTTTACCTATGTGAAGAGCAAAGAGAATGTTCTGGCTGTCTCCCTGTCCCTCCCTGTCCAGATTA
This sequence comes from Ryuthela nishihirai, assembly GCA_038380435.1. Taxonomy (NCBI): domain Eukaryota; kingdom Metazoa; phylum Arthropoda; class Arachnida; order Araneae; family Heptathelidae; genus Ryuthela; species Ryuthela nishihirai. The sequence goes on from JAWZYU010000022.1 coordinate 36,649,801, forward strand.
GAGCATCCAAGGAGAGGAAAGATAGGGAACACTGCGTAGAATTATTTGTCAATAGAGAATGGCAAACACTAATTTATTACTTTAAAATATTTATCAGTAAAACAGTGTGTATATTTAAATATTTTAGTGTTTTTCTTATTATTGATTTACTAAATATGCTCATGTTGTTTTATGAAGAGTTGTTATAGTTTCGAAACATATCGAAAATTTTAGGAAATCACCTGTGGCAGTAGCTATATTATTACCGCAGTCGAATTATCAAGCTATGTTCAGCCTGGATAACTCTTGATGAAGGAGGGGCTTCTCAGGTTTCGATGCGATACCTGGATATAATTTTGTCATTTCATGTATATATTTGAATGTGACCTTGCATTGTAATCCTTTGAGTGAAACTGTTTCCTTTCTCCTACCACTGACTTAAGCTCTTTATGGATAGTATGTCTTGCTGTAATCAGCAAGATATACTATGACAGATTATCAGTAAGACAGATTTATGGTACCTGATCGTCGGTGATCGGCCCGCCTTTCCGGCCCAGTTCGATTGATCAAGGGCGCGAGCCAAATGACCGTCCCGTGGGACAGGGAGGTCAGCGCTGAAAGAGTCCTGAAAGACACTTCTGAAAGAGGCGCTGGCTGGAGCTGACATGTAGAGGTGCTCGGAGAATAGATATTCGCGAAGTGACAGGTTTTCCTCTGTTAGGTGCATAGAGTCGCAGCCTGTTAAGCAATCTGAATATGATTGTTTGTAGCCAACTTAGCCAGTAGCCAACGTCAGTGCTCGGGGAGACTCTGTATGTATTTTCCATAATAAACCTTTTGTTATTGTTTTAAACTTGAAGTTGGTTATCATTCTGCAATTCTCAAACGTCAAAAGCTCAATACAGAACGAATCAAAACCTTACTTCCTTACCTGTCGGCGCAGTGGATCAATTATATTCTAACAACCCCAGGAATTATATATTTATATAATTCGAATACCCCGAAAGCGCAGAGAAGGTTGGGAAGGGGGCTCACTGGAATACACCGGACCACGACTTAGCGTTACATCCGACGGACGGCGGCCTTTCCTAGATCATCGATATCTCCCACTGACTGAGGGCAGAAAGGAGAATTTTACGGATAAATCTCAACGCTGGTCTAGACGGAACTTGAATCTAAGAACTGCAGCTTACGATCCTGGTGCGCTACTGACTGAGCAAGCCCGACCCCATCTTTTCGTGAATAATCAGAATGCTTTCAGTTGTTCAAAAGAATGTTGTCCATATAAAATATGCTACGTATGGTTGATTTTACGGTTTGTTATATAGAGAAGGTTTGTAAATCAGCTTTCGAGTGTTATATTCTTTTAGAGTTTGATGTTTAAAGAATGACAATAGTAATTAGATCAATGATCTCGGAGCTTTAGTGAAAAGTAAATATACGCCAAAAAAGTGTAACAAAATAAAATGTGGAACATGTCATAAGGAAGGCTACACGAAGCGAACTTCTAAGAAGCAGTTGAATGTCTGTCTCTTTGCTCCACTTTTTATAGCGTTATTTTCTTTTAGCTAAGGTGGTGAACTGAATAAATGAAAAAAAAAAAGCTATTTTATTACAGTATTTCCCCGAAAATAAGACCGGGTGTTATATTAATTTTTGCTCCAAAAGACGCATTAGGGATTTTTTTTTTCAGAGGATGTCTTATTTTTTCATGTACAACAATCTACATTTATTCATGTACAAAAATCTACATTTATTCAAATACAGTCATGTCATCTTATTCTGGAACTTCATCATAACTCTAATTATAATTAATAATTATAATTCATATTATCATTTATTTTAAGTATTAATGTCAATAATATTATTTATTTATATTTAATTGTATATTAATATTATTATTTTATAATTCAATACGTCCGTCGTGTGTTGCAACGGACGTACTAGATGCATCCGTCTGTCTCACGATCTTGACTGGGGCTTATTTTTGGGGTAGGGCTTATATTACGATCATCCTGAAAAATCATGCTATGGCTTATTTTCGGGGAAATACGATACCATTTCACAAGAAAAAGCATTTAAAATTCTATACAAAACAGATGAAAACAGAAAATGCAATTTTGGCCTCTAAGTTCTTTCTTTCCGTGTTCTCACAAACGCTATTTTAACGAAACTCCTGTAGAGTGGACAAAAAATTACTATATGACGTATTACCACTATGTATTGAAATCATGATTAATGAGCCTTTTAACAGTTAAATTAGCAAAAGGAAATTTAATGTGACCTAACAAATGAAATGTGCTGTAAGAAGAAACAGAGAGGTTGGTTGGTTTAACTTCACGCTCACTGAGAGGTCCGATCTCCGGCTTTCTCAATAAACAGAGAGGTATCGTTGTACATTGGGTATGAATTTAGTAATAAAACCTACTTTTTAAATTTTGAACGTATCACAGGAATGCATCCGTTATATAGTGCTTTTTTATGTTCATATAAGATATAGATTGAACAAGAGATATCATATTGTATTAATTTGTTTTATAAATCAAGCGGTAGTTATTGTCTAAATATTTCTCCATTTCTACTTACTTTCCTTTATATTAAGATTTCATTTGTTATGAAAGTGGCTGTTCCACTGTAGAGTTCCCACCACGGGAGTCGAGGCAACTTGGATCTATATATCCTTGTTTGTGGCTAACAGGGGCGCATATTAAATTTAGTTTCGACCGATGGATGAGCTTTACTCCTATAGTACTGCTCGACATTAAGTAGTCGGGGATGAGCTATATCTACAGGGTGATTCAAAACTTATCGTTCAAATTTCGTGGGGAGGTAGGGAGTACGTCAGGAAACCGATTTCACATAGGAAAGAATGTCCGCAAATGTACGCATGCGTATGTAGAGGGCGCTGTTTGTACCCAACCAGTGTACAGCTCGCCCGACCACTCCTGCTGTCATCAGTGTACGAGCTGACTTACTAGTGATAAGATGAATTGTTTTACGCATCAAGAGCTAGCGGATATGCATCTCGCATATGGGGCAGCTAGCGAAAGTGGCCGCCGAGCTAGGCAAGTTTACGAAGACCGATACTCCAACAGGAGAATATCGCAGCATCAAATGTTTGCACGTGTGCATCGCAATCTGCGTGAACGTGGTTCACTGCGCAGCAACATGCAGGATACGGGGAGAAGACGACTGACGCGGACTGTCAACGTCGCAGAACAAGTCCTACAGTCCATCGAAGATAATCCGAATACCAGCACACGAGCTATTGCTCAGCAGCTTGGGGTCTCTCAGTCAGCAGTGCGGCGGATACTGCACGAGGAACGTTTGCATCCTTACCATCTGCAAAGGGTGCAGTTACTGCATCCTGACGATTATCCGAAGCGTGTGGAATTTGCACAATGGTTCATGCAGAAAGGTGTCATGGACCCCAGTTTTCCAGCTTCTGTCCTTTTTACAGATGAAGCTTCATTCACTCGTGAAGGTGTGTTCAATACACACAATTGACATGTGTGGGCTTACGAGAAGTCACGCTGCGCAACATCGTTTTGCCGTAAATGTGTGGGCTGGAATCATTGGTGACTGTTTGTTGGGACCTTACTTGCTACCGCCCCGATTGGACGGCCGGAAATACCTAATATTTTTCGAGACAGTGTTACCGACTTTTCTGGGCGCTGTTCCTGCGCATATCCGCCGAGATATGTGGTATCAACATGACGGGGCTCCAGCCCATAGCACAATTGTTGCGCGTGATTACCTGAACCGAACATTCGGAGCTCGATGGATCGGTGGAGGTGGACCGATCACTTGGCCACCTGATTTATCGCCCATGGATTTCTTTTTGTGGGTGGCCATGAAAGACCATGTGTACGAGACCCCCGTCGACAGTAAAATGGACCTTGTTGCACGAATAGTGGCCGCCTCAGGCATTGTCCGTGATATGCCAGGCGTTTTTGAAAATGTTCGGCGGTCAATGCAACGGCGCTGTGAATCCTGTGTCCGTGTAAATGGTCGCAATTTTTAGCACCTACTGTGAACCTGTACTTTAGCTTGTTGGAATAAAAGTCACATGCGTTACCACTTAACTGTACTGTTTCCTTGTGTTCACTTTACTTGCCCATTTTGTCATGTAGATGACGTTTGCGGACATACTTTCCTATGTGAAATCTGTTTCCTGACGTATTCCCTACCTCCCCACGAAATTTGAACGATAAGTTTTGAATCACCCTGTATATGGTACTGCCTTGCCCCTGAGCGTAGGTAGTGGTGAATATGGCATTTCCCTATACTGGTAGTGCTTCAGGCGGAACTGGTGGGATTTGTTTCATAAGTATATTTACCTGTAGCTTCTTAACTCGTCAACCAATCGCAACGAGTATGTAGTAAAAGAAAATTTTTTAAGCATTGTTCGAAATGATCACCGCATTAAGTTCAATGAAGCTTCGTGGAAGAACTATCAGTGGTATTCTTTTTCCTAACTCTTCCAAATGATGAACCCAAAGCATTGAGCATTGAATAGCAATACTGTACTTCAACCTCATAGCTTTTGGTGGCACGATCCCTTTTCGATAAACGAATCCACAATCAAATTGACTTCGCCTCACCCATGTTTCTTACATCTATTGTTATTGAAAGTGAAAACGCTTTGCTCTGATATCGCACGCACAAAACCTACAGCTAACTTTTCTTTAATCACGTGGCATTTATAGAATCCAGTATTTGAAATCATTTTTCGAAACCGTTGTTCATATTGTGATTTTCACTTTTTCCGTGTTTGAAAGTGTTGGTACAAATGCAAGCAAACAGGAAATATAGGTCGTGTTAAAACACATAAAAATTGCTATGGGAACGGAATGGCAGATGCTTGATGAGATTCGAGATAATATTACTAACAGAATTTCACCTGTATCAAATGGTACATTATAAGCGACAGAGGTTGAATAGAAGTTCTTAAAATGTATTTAGAAATGATGAACAACTCCTTGGGAGTTTGAGCTATTTAATGATGAGCAACTCCTTGGGAGATTAAGCTATTTAATAATGAACAACTCCTTGGGACTTTGAGCTATTTAATGATGAACAACGTCTTGGGAATTTGAAATATTTAATGATGACAACTCCTTGGGAGTTTGAGCTATTTAATGATGAACAACTCCTTGGGAGGTTGAGCTATTTAATGATAAACAACTCCTTGGGAGTTTGAGCTCTTTAATGATGACTAACTCCTTGGGAGATTGAGCTATTTAATGATAAACAACTCCTTGGGAGATTGAGCTATTTAATGATGAACAGCTCCTTGAGAGTTTGAGCTATTTAACGATGAACAACTCCTTGGGAGTTTGAGCTATTTAATGATGAACAACTCCTTGGGAGATTGAGTTATTTAATGATGAACAACTCCTTGGGAAATTGAGCTATTTAATAATGAACAACTCCTTGGGAAATTGAGCTATTTAATTATGAAGAACTCCTTGGGAGTTTGAGCTGTTTAATGATGAACAACTCCGTGGGAGATTGAGCTATTTAATGATGAACAACTCCTTGGGAAATTGAGCAATTTAATGATGAACAACTCCGTGGGAGATTGAGCTATTTAATGATGAACAACTCCTTGGGAGATTGAGCTATTTAATGATGAAAAACTCCGTGGGAGATTGAGCTATTTAATGATGAACAGCTCATTGAGAGTTTGAGCTATTTAATGATGAATAACTCCTTGGGAGTTTGAGCTATTTAATTATGAACAACTCCTTGGGAGTTTGAGCTGTTTAATGATGAACAACTCCTTGGGAGTTTGAGCTATTTAATGATGAACAACTCCTTAGGAGGTTGAGCTATTTAATGATGAACAACTCCTTGGGAGGTTGAGCTATTTAGTGATGAACAACTCCTTGGGAAATTGAGCTATTTAATGATGAACAACGTCTTGAGAGTTTGAGCTATTTAATGATGAACAACTCCTTGGGAGATTGAGCTATTTAATGATGAACAGCTCCTCGAGAGTGTGAGCTATTTAATGATGAACAACTCCTTGGGAGTTTGAGCTATTTAATGATGAACAACTCCTTGGGAGATTGAGCTATTTAATGATGAACAACTCATTGGGAAATTGAGCTATTTAATGATGAACAACTCCTTGTAGATTAACGTATATGGAGATAGAGCTACGTAATTATGAATAACTCCTTGTAGGCTAACGTACAGAAAGAGAGCATTCCAATCATCAGATCTGATCAAAAAAAGAACATTTCATTGCAGTAGGGCTGGTGCTAGCTTCTTTGCAGCCCAGAGTGAGCAGAGACTCTGCGGCCCCTTTATCGAAGTCGAATTTTATATATTAATGATTAATTTAGCAAAATATAATGCAGTTTTAAATTGCAATTGAACTCTCATACCTACTCGGGTCAACTTTACTTCAGTTATGGTCATTAGTTGGCTTTTTGGGCATGTGCAAGGATTACACACTGGAAGTAGATTTTACCTTTCACATGAAAAATTCAGCTTTTTGAATCTGTAAGATGGGTCTGCTTCGCCTGTCATGAGACAGAAATCAGGCTTGGATTGTAACAGCTGTAGTCTCAGATCGACCTGGTTGATCAGGTAACGTTCTTGGTTGAACATGTCGGCATGGATCCACAAGGTGAGTTCGATATCTGTAGGCTACGTACCCCTTGTGCTGATGCCATCCCTTGTTCTCGTGGGTGGCCAGCTCCATTTTGCCTGCAGTGTCGAGGTACCAGAGTGCCATACCAAGATGGCTTTGGGTGGATCGGAACCGTAATTCAGCAGAGTCTCCAAGTACACCTTGTAGGGGTACAGGGTTGAGAAGCACTCGCTAGATGATCATTGAGGAAGACTTCTACTTAGTTGAATAGGGCATGGAAGAAATGATTGCAGGGAGTCACCACTTCTGACGGGGCTGTACCATTTCATTTCACAATTTTAATGATGAAACGTAGGTGGCACGGGACAGATTGATATAATCATATATTCCTTTTGCAATGAATTCAAGTGTAATTCCAGAGAAGCCACAGCCTCTTTCTAGTTGTGAGACAGTGGGAGTACCAGAAACAGATCCAGTTCGGAATTGGCGCAATTGCCAGAATGAAGCCCTCTGTTGTGGTGGTGATGGGTCCCGAAAGATCTCCCATTGGGGAAAATCTCATTCTCTGCTTGCAGAACACTACACAAGTGGCGAGAGCCTAGAAGTAGAAATCAAGAGATTATCTCAGAGAAGATCAGTAGGGACTTAAAGTATGGGTGGTGTTAAAGGGGGATAGGGAGGAGAGCAGCCTGGCTAGAAGAATATTGAAAATACGTATTCGAACGAAGGCAGCTTCGGTCTCAAAGCAGAGAGTCGCAGATCCAGCAGACGAGTCAACCCAGATTGCCCAGGTTTGCTTTAACTTGGGCATTCCCAATGGAAATCGTGGTCGCCCCGCCTGCTACCTCTCTGATGGCACGGACCCTTCTGAGTTCATTAGCAAACCCCTCTGTTATCGGGCACTGGAAGATGTAATGCAGTGCCCGAAATCGGCATCTGGAGCCCCACAGCCGCAGTAACTGTGGGCAGAGATCTTAAAATGCTCCCGATACACTGAGAAGTTCCCGTGTCTTGTCAGTACCTGCGTTAGGTAATGGTCAGAGAACACTAAAGACAGACTGATTCTCTTTAAGAATATCTTCTTTTTAATTCCATTCTCAGTTGTGTCCCAGAACCTCTGCCACTCGTTACTCACCTGCTTGCCTAACGTAAGCTTCAGAGTGTTTCTTGAAGCCTTTACCACAATTTCAGGCTGGGTGCCAGCGCCTGCTGAGTGGGCCAGTTGGTCTATCTGCTCATTTCCTTCATGACCTACGAACGCCTTGATCCAGGTGAGAGAAATGCTGGGTCTGTTATCGTTACCCAGTAGCCACTTGATCTTGGTAACCGTTTGATACCTGTTATTTGCATCTCCAAATGCTTGCAGAGCTGCCCAGCTGTCGGTATACAGCTGAATGTCGTTGTAATGACTGCGTCATTGAGGGCCCACTTAAGGGCCCTTCTGATGGCAAGCAGCTCTGCTTTGAAGGCCGAGCCATTATTTGATACCTTCCTCTTGAAATCTCTTGACCGTAAAGTGTGTATTTGATACCTTGTCTAGACCACAAAGTGTGTATTTGATACCTTGTCTTGACCACAAAGTGTGTATTTGATACCTTGTCTTGACCACAAAGTGTGTATTTGATACCTTGTCTTGACCACAAAGTGTGTATTTGATACCTTGTCTTGACCACAAAGTGTGTATTTGATACCTTGTCTTGACCACAAAGTGTGTATTTGATACCTTGTCTTGACCACAAAGTGTGTATTTGATACCTTGTCTTGACCACAAAGTGTATTTGATACCTTGTATTGACCACAAAGTGTGTATTTGATACCTTGTCTTGACCACAAAGTGTGTATCCCACTTTGCGGTCTTGGCTTCATAGTCCTCATGGTCATACTGGACTCTGAGGAATGTTGTCTTTTCCCATGTCTGCAGGACTAAAAATGGTCGATTCTTTGCCTACTGTCAAATACAGAGGAGGAATCCCTGCAGTGACCAAGAGCGCATCCATAGATGCAGTTTTATAAGTTCTGGTGATACGCAGTAAAACTGTTTTCTGGGCTGCGAGCAGCTTCCTGCACATTATGGGGTGGGTCGTTGGGTGCCATAAGCCACCCGTTTCATATGTGAGGATCCTCTCTGTTCCACTCAAATAAATTTATTTTAGGACCTCTCCTCGGAGGCCCTACGAGTTGAGAACCATTTGCCCCAGTTTGCACATCACCTTGATACATTTCGTCTTCATTTCCTACAAGTGTGGGATCCAGCTCATTCTCTCATCCAGCGTAATGTTGTTGTTGTTGTTTTACCTCTGAGCGGCACTTTTTTGCACACCATGGGCTAAATGGCCAGGTCACATGGACCCCGAAGGCTCAGAGAAGGTTGGGGGAGAGGACCCACTGGAACAGCTGTTGGGAGACAGATGGTAGCCTCCCGTCAAAGCCATCCAGCGTGTTCTTTAACGTGCACAGGGTATAGCTCTCCCGCACACGGGGCCACGGCTTAACGTCCCATCCGACGGACGGCGACCTTTCCAAGCCCATCGGCGTCCCCTACTGACCGTGGGCAGGGCGGGGAGTTTTGCGGAGATAAATCTCAACGCTGACCCAGCTGGGACTCGAACCTGGGAACTACAGATTACGAGCCTGGCGCGCTACCGACTGAGCCACCTCCACCCCATCCAGCGTGATCCCCAAGTACTTTATAGTCGTCTTGTAGCAGATGTTATTGCCATTCATTTTAAATATAGGGTACCTTTTGTTTAGGACACACTCCTTAGTTACTATCATTGATGTCTTCGTACATCTGAACACTAGCTTGTAACGAAGATTTCATCCTTCGAGAACCAACAATGTTGTAATTGCCAGCATCAGTGTGAATTTTCTGAATGTTCATGATGAAAACACATTCTTCACTTTGTGAACACTAGGGTGATGGCGGCTGCGTTTTATGCATTTTTCTCCTTGCAGCTTGGAACTGGCATGGTACAGCAGGTCCACATGTACTTCACACAGTCCTGCTTTGACAGTTGTTTTGAAGTTTTGCTTTTGCCCCTAGGCCGTCTCTGAAACGAACCATAGTTCACCTTATATAGGGTGGCTGAAGCAAGTCGTACGAGAAAGCTATGAAACGTCCAATAGCAGCAAAGATGCTACCGAGACCACCACATCTCTGGTAACGAGGACCCCGGAACACACCCTACCCCATGTGGCTCTTGTAGTAATGTACATAGGTATACAAGACTATACACTAAGACAACATACTAAGAAAATCAGCAAAAGGGGGGACGAATTTAATCCTCGTGACAGAAATTTAATTTGACTAAAACTTTGCCAAACTTAAAATGTAGGGATTCTCTGGTATCGGTGCAAAGGAAAGATTCTCACACTCTCAAAACTGTTTCTTGCCAGAGGGTAGTAATCAGGTTGTTGATACACAGCAACGATCGCATCATTATTACTGGTTCTGACGGCACGGCAACAGTTCGCCGTGTCACCTAACAACTGAGGTGCAATCAGGTCCGAATACAAATAAATACCATACATTCCTCGGTTCATGTCGGCAAAATAGTCTCCAATAGCTTTACCCAGTGGAATGTAGAATTTCGTAAATCCTAATATCATCCCTAATCCTGGTTGGCACTGGGAAATTTAATGTAGTATTACTAGTTGACCAATCGTTATTCTGCGATTGGCTAGTTGATTGAAGCAGCTTTTGTGGATTTCAAGGGCTCGAACGATGAATTGGCTGATTCATATTGCCGGTGGGGTACCTTCCATTCGTGGGAAATTGCCATTCCCTCAGAGAAAGACTAACACCTGCAACTGTGGGGTTGTCATCAATAAACCTCCTGACATCCAGTGTTAAATTACACACTTGTAATTTGTAGCCTCTCTCTAATATTTTTCCCTCGCCATAATTACTGTCTCTGTATTTGGATAGGGTTTCCAATTCAATCCCTACTATCGTTAACACCGTTATATTTGCACTTGCTATACTAGCTAACACCTTCTTTCTCCTATCCATACTAAGACTAAAAGGTTTGCCCTTAGGGGTCCACCTAAGGGTGGTTTACTTATATATTTTGTTCTTACTCATTCCAATTAGGCATATCTTTATGATGGAGATGGTTAGGGGTAAAATTATTACCCGGTACATCGAATATGATTATATGATCTACGATCTACAACAACAGCATTATATTTCAGAGTACATAAAAAATTCAGAATCTACAAAGTACAACAGAACACGTTTCCAAGCAGTATCAACAAACACTTGTGCTAATGCATCGATGTCCATGTCACCCGTTCATCCGATGATAGTCATGAGTTTTTCTTCAGGATGAAGTTCATCTAAGGGATCAGACCTGCTAATTCTTGCTGGAAAATATCCACTGAGAGCTGATAGACACGGTCGGATCCTTCATAAGCAGTACTCAGCAGGAAAGGCTGAATTAATTCAGAATGTTCCATAATGGCCATGCGTAGCTGATGGTCTTTGAGGCTACTATATACGTACCACAGAAATCACTTCGTCTAGATTGAGAGTTATAGTCCAGTTCAGCACACGGAATTGCACAGTTCTCACTGCATCTGCCTCTTTGATGAACTCAATGTAACGCTCGCCTGCTTCATTGCGATACATGTACACATGTAAAGGTGTAGGGTAGATGAGTTCACCATTTTCATACTTCTTGTAACGATGTACATGCACCAAAAATTTATTTTTGAACAGAAAAGGCACGATGTAAACATCTTCACCGAGACACCGTGCATCTTGATCATTAGCCTGCTCGTGGACAACGATGTGTTGATCGCGTGCACACTATTTAATTTTAACGGATATGCATGCGCACAGACACTGAGATGGGTGACCTTGATATGTGTCGAGATGTGCTGACTCAGTCCTTTGGCACTTCACATGTTAAAAATCTCCTTCCTCGTTGAACTATTGGAAGCTTATTCCTATACAGTTTTTTTGCATGGTCAACGTCTGCGACCTTTGCTACAGTTACACTGACACGTCCACAACCCTGGGGGCGGGGGTGGGGGGCTCAGTCGGTAGCGCGCCAGGCTCGTAATCTGTAGTTCCCAAGTTCGAGTCCCAGCTGGGTCAGCGTTGAGATTTATCTCCGCAAAACTCCCCGCCCTGCCCACGGTCAGTAGGGGACACCGATGGGCTTGGAAACTCCGCCGTCCGTCGGATGGGACGTTAAGCCGTGGCCTCGTGTGCGGGAGAGCCATACCCTGTGCACGTTACAGAACACGCTGGATGGCCTTGACGGGAGGCTACCATCTGTCTCCCAACAGGTGTTCCAGTGGGTCCCCTCCCCAAACCTTCTCTGAGCCTTCGGGGTCCATGTGACCTGGCCATTTAGCCCATGGTGTGCAAAAAAGTGCCGCTCAGAGGTAAAACAACCCAACGTTAAAGAACACGCTAGATGGCCTTGACGGGAAGCTACCATCTGTCTCCCAACAGCTGTTCCAGTGGGTCCCCTCCCACAACCTTCTCTGAGCCTTCGGGGTCCATGTGACCTGGCCATTTAGCCCATGGTGTGCAAAAAAGTGCCGCTCAGAGGTAAAACAACCCAACCCAACCCACAACCCTGGGTTGATGCAACATGTCGAGACACGAATATCTGATGGCTGAATATCTATCGTCAGACTTACGTCAGAGTTGTTTACTGTTGATAGGTGATCAGACGTCTCGGAAAATAATTTCAAGAGGTGTTGTTAACTGGGGGTGCGGAGTTTCGTATTGGAACACGTCCTGTCAATATCGAAACAGAAGGTACTGTGGTCTGTGATGTCATTCAAGATGGCCATAGCTGGAAATTTCGAGAAATGTTGGCCATCCAAGATGGCCACGAAGGCGCTGAAGGGTGTGTGGAATTTTTGATAAGTGTTTCAATTAATAAGGGAATTTTAATAAAGGTAGCCCATTTTAATAAGGGTTTTTTTAATGAGGGGCTCTTGATAAGCATTCTAATAAATGCGACACATATTAATAAGGTTTTTTTTTTAATGAGGGGGTTTTTGATAAGCATTTTTAATAAAGGGAGCGCATGTTAATAAGGGGCTTTAATAAAGATGGTGTGGTCAGTTATGAATATTAATAAGTGGTCGTGGTCGGAAGGGACGTAACAGGGAGATACGTGGTCAAAGGTGTCATAAAGTGGAAACCATTGTCTGTGGGGGTTCCATCCAGCGAACACATTACTCTCCCCAAAGGTCAGAGTCAGTACCAACTTTGGCATTGAGGTCACCTAGAACAACGGTAATATCTCCTTTCTTGACAGAATTCAAAATATCTTGAGGTGGTCCGTAAAACCTATCGTCATCCTCATCCTCAGTAGGGCATAACAGCAGATAACATTCAAGTCTTTAATGCTTGTCTGAAATTTTGCTGTAAGAAATCTTTCATTAATGCATTCATATTCTAGAAGAGTATCACTAGCGTGTCTGCTGAGAAGCAGACCCACGCCTTGGTGATGCTTATTATCTTCCCTCCCTGAAAAGAGAAATTTAAGATTATTTTTAAGAATCTGACCTTTATCTGTCTTTCTGGTTGTTTGCAACCGACAATGTCTAAATTTTAATGCTGGAATTCTTGTGTGAGGATATCAAGAGAATAATCTCTGTGCAGAATTCTTACATTCCAACTACCTATGGAGAGAAAATGGTTAGTGGGATGTTTAAAGAAAGTATGTTTATTGAGAGAGGGAATGCCGACAATAACAAACAGCCCCCTAATCGCAGAAATGGGGCAAAGACCCGTTCCCCCAACTGCATTATTTTCGTACCCAAACTGCATTATTTTCGTAATTTGCTCAACATTTCATTATTAAAATTATTATATAACTATTGCGTAAATTCCTACTTGTAAAATGGAATTATATAATGGGGAGATATATATTTTACTAATGTAAAAAATCTTATAATAACACAAAATCGTGAAAAATGATGGATTATGAAAAAAAAATCGATAGCATCGAAACATTCTTCCATAAGAAAATGATATGTTTTTACTATCGTAATGAATATTTTTTTACTAAAAGTAGTCTGATCAAATATTGTCAATAACAAATTATAATACATGAGAAAATGATTTTCCAAATATTTATGTTATAATACCTAGAAATACTACAACCAAAAACTTACATTTATTTGGTGCCCAAAATTTATAAAGTGTCAAAATATCTCTTCTAATATGTTAATGAAATAGGAAATATTGAAACAATGTTATGAAGAAATAATCATTATAAAAGCGATTGTTTTTAACTAAATCATTGTAGCACAGTTGTTATCGGGTTCATATTACTGTTGCTAATGTTTAAGTAATGTATAAACGTTTAATTTACTAACACCACGGGACGCCTTTACTCTTGTGGTGTAGTTATTTTGCCAAAAATTTTGTATGCTATTATTTCAGGGTATATATAACTGTATACAATGTATTCATATCTATGGAAATAAATGATTGATGGATGGATTCATTGATAGTGTAACCGTATAGAGATTGCATTAAGGTTAGAGTATAAGTTAGCCAGGACTGTGGTTTCATAATTACATAGGAATGTATATTATATGCTTGATTTCGGCTGTATTAAGGGAACATCAGTCACTCTCAGGGGACAACTGTAAACTAATGGAGAGTGAAATTATCTGTACATTCAAGGGCTTAACCCCGTAGTGTTAAAAGATTAATAAATCCCCAATTAATTTTGTTTAAATCAAATCGTCAGACTTACGTCATCATTCTCCAGTGGAAGAAGTGTTCACACAGCTAGGTGGCCTTTACCTAAAATTAGGGTAAAGAAAGGACCACTCAAACCAGTGCCTTGCTACTTAGCCCTGGGAGCTTCAGAAGTTCGTGTGTTTTTGAATTAGGAGAGCCATGAGGTAAAAGTGATTAGGCATGTGCTGCCATTTCGTATTGAAAGACAGTCAGATAGCCTGCTTTTGCTACTCTCATAGTTAGCTGTGTATTCGTGGCTAATTGACCGTCCTTCACTTGGAACTTTTAATCATTATGTGGTAAATCCAGCTTCAGCTCAGGGCACCTTAAGTACGACTTTATCACTTATTTTATTCTACCATTAACGCACAGATTAACTGTGGGATATAATTGTGCGAGGGAAGGAATGAAGGAGCTTCGGCCACAGTCTCCGTAGTTAATTCTTCTTCACCGGGTCTTATCTGGCAGCCATAACTGCTTGGTGGGTTATTTCGGGTTGCACAACGCAAAAATCACTAACGATTGTACTTTAGGCCAACAGAGCGCCTGAAACTCAACCTCTGCGGTGCGTACGGCAGATTGTTGCCGTGAACTAGGATTCGAACATGCACAATTTGGTGTTCCACAAAAAATTGTCGCCATTACGACCTGGATGTTAATTCTATGGGAATCCTCTTATCCTAGTTTTTAAAAATATTGGAAGTATATTTGTGGAAATAGAGGAAAGTGAGGAGAAAAAAAAAGTGTGCAGTAGTTAAGAATTTTATTTTGCCTATGTGAATTTCTTGGAATTAAAATGTTTAGAGGAAAATATTTTGTATTTGAATTGGTACCTCAAGACAGAGTTAACTATGTCTAAAACGTTTGGAAATTTTTGATATTGGAATTTGGTTCTGATAATTTTAGAAGTTAGGTTATTGAGAGTGTTTTTATTTGTTGTAGTGTGATTATGTGGGATCAGAGAAGTTTTAGTAAGTCAAATGGGTTAGGACAGGCAACTTATTTCGAATTTTTGAAATCCTTTCACACGACCCGTCCTAAATAAACAAACGTTTGCCACACAGGACATGTCAACGGAAACAGAGGCTCGAACACGAACAGCATCCACTTGGCCGATTTCTAGCCCTCATTAATCCATATGCAGAAGACAAAACCTGAACGCCGAAGGCATTTATAGAGCAACTGGAAAGTACAGGAAGGTTAGCTAACTGGCGACATCCAGAGTTGATCATTATAGCCAGATCCAAGTTAAAAGGGTTAAGGACAGAAACGAAGTTAAGAACAGAAGAGTTAAAGACAGAAACGGAGTTAAGATCATCATCATCATCATCATCATCATCATCATCATCATCATCATCATCATCATCATCATCATCATCATCAAGCAGCCATGGGCTACGAAGGTCCAACCAGACCGTGCAATTTAGTTCTCCAAGCAAGTCTATCCTGAGCTACATCTACTGCATCTGGCCACTGCACACCAATATTAACAAGGTCCTGTTTGACATTGTCTGCCCACCGCATCCTAGGTCTCCCCTTCTTTCTGAGGCCTTTAGGCACACTGTTCATAACCCTATTCGCCAATCTATAATTATTCATACGGGCAACATGGCCAAACCAACGGAGTCTCTCTCTGCACAATATGCTGCTTAAAGGAGGTTGCAAACTCCTTTGCCTAACCTCATCATTAGTTACAAAGTTGAACCACCTAATGCACAAGACACTGCGTAAGCATCTGGAATCAAAAGCATCTAGTTTCCTGTTATCTTGTTTACAAAGTGTCCAAGTTTCACTACCATAACTAACCCTAGAAAGAACCAAACTATTATACAGTCTAATTTTAGTCTTTATGTGTATACGCCTATTTCTCCACACTCTCCATAGATTCTTAAAAGTCCCGGCAGCAATCCCTATTCGTCTGTTAATCTCATGCCGCACATCACCATTATCTGTTACATAGCTCCCAAGATAATTTAACTGTGACACCTGCTCAAGACTGCAACCATTCAGATTAACTGAATCACAGCCTGCCTGACCAATTTTCATCACTTTAGTTTTCTCTCTGTTTATAACCAAACCTACTCTACTACCAGTCTCATCAACAGCTCGAATGAAAGAATTCATCTCATCAGCATCACTTGCCAAAAGGGCTAAATCATCAGCATAATCTAAATCAGAAATTTTCGTATCTCCAGCCCATTTAAGGCCAAAATCTTTCCCTTGAAGTGAATTTCGCATAACATAATCAATAACCAAGCTAAAGAGAAAAGGAGACAAAATGCACCCTTGTCGAACACCAGAAGTAATGCTAAACCAATTGTTACAAGCCTTACCAACTCTCACACATGACTCAGTGTTATTATAGAGAGCTTTCATTATGTTAACTAACCTGTCTGGTATACCATATGATCTCACAATCAACCACAAGTTATGACGATCAACAGAGTCGAAAGCCTTTTTGAAATCAACAAAGCTAGCAACCAAAGGTTTCTGAAACTCTAAACATTTCTCAAGAATCTGCCTAAGTGAAAATATCTGATCCACACATCCCCTACTACTTCTGAATCCACATTGCTCATCATGCAATTTACTGTCAACCAGATTCTTAATTCTATTAAGCACAATCATGGAAAGAACTTTCCCTGGAACAGAGAGTAGGCTGATACCCCTATAGTTATCACAAGAACTGCGATCACCTTTTTTGAAAATAGGGATAACAATAGGTCTGGTAAAATCCTTAGGAACCATGCCTTTATCATAAAAGATATTCTAATTTCAGTCATCCAAGTGGTAACCGAAACATTCCCAGCTCTAAGCATTTCGGTAGTAATTTCATCTACCACTGGGGATTTATGTAGCTTAAGTTTAGAAACAGCCAAAATAACTTCAGATTGTGTTATAGGGCCAACATTAAAGCCACCAATGCATCCATCATCACTGCAAACAATGGGAGCAGAACTAACTACATTGTTTAGAACATCACTGAAATGCTCAGCCCACCTAGCCATGACAGAATCCTCCCCTTCTATAACCTTACCTTGTTTATCCTTCAATCCTTGTATGCCTGTCCGTTTTCTACCACATAAAACATTAACTATCTGGTACAGCTCTCTGCTGATGTGCTGTCTAACTGCTTCCTCGGCTTTGTCAGCCAAACCATCAAGCCAAAGATACTTATCAGCAGCTAACTGATCTTTTACACGTTTATTAAGTTCTCTGTAATGCTTTCTATTAGGACTAGTAGGGTATTGATTAAAGACATTCCTGCAGTTCTTTCTTTCCGAAATAAGCTCAAGTGCCTTATCACTCAGATAATTCTGCCTCTTCTGCTCCTTTTTTCCTAAAAGAGTACTGTTAGTGTCCAAAACAGCCTGTTTAAAATGATCCCATTCTTCCTCAACTTCAGTAGTAAGCAAACCATGACTGTCATAATGACTAAGTAACCTATCATGGTAAGCTTTGG
Source organism: Ryuthela nishihirai (assembly GCA_038380435.1). Taxonomy (NCBI): domain Eukaryota; kingdom Metazoa; phylum Arthropoda; class Arachnida; order Araneae; family Heptathelidae; genus Ryuthela; species Ryuthela nishihirai. The sequence goes on from JAWZYU010000022.1 coordinate 36,667,570, forward strand.
CTATAACTGGATCTTTCAGAGCTTCAGTATTAAAAGTAAATTTTTTAACCCTAGCACAACACTTTTTAAGTTTAAGTTGCAACACTCTTTTAACAAGGTAATGGTCAGATCCAATTTCAGCTCCCCTATATGCCCTGGTATTCCTAACAGAACTAGCCCATTTGCTGTTAATTAATATGTAATCAATCATATTCTTATGCAGCCCATCAGGTGAAACCCATGTGTACTTATGTATGTCGCGGTGTTTGTAATAAGTGTTAGTTATTCTGAATCCATTGAGTTTACTTACCTGTAGGAGACGTTGCCCATTGCCATTGCAGCTACCAATACCAAAAGGGCCAATCACCCCTCCCCAAAGGTCAGAGTCAGTACCAACTTTGGCATTGAAGTCACCAAGAACAAGGTAATATCTCCTTTCTTGACAGAATTCAAAATATCCTGAAGTTGTTCATAAAACCTATCCTTCTCATCCTCATCGGCATCCTCAGTGGGGGCATAACAGCAGATAACATTCAAGTCTTTAACGCTTATCTGAAATTTTGCTGTAAGAAACCTTTCATTAATGCACTCATATCCTAGAAGAGCATCGCTAGCGTGTCTGCTGAGAAGCAGACCCACGCCTTGGTGATGCTTATTGTCGTCTCTCCCTGAAAAGAGAAATTTAAGATTATTTTTAAGAATCTGACCTTTATCTGTCCATCTGGTCTCTTGCAAGCCAAGAATAGCTAAATTATAATGGTGGAATTCTTGTGTGAGGACATCAAGAGAAAAAGCTCTGTGCAGAGTCCTCACATTCCAACTACCTATGGAGAGAAAATGGTTAGTGGGATGTTTAAAGAAACTATGTTTATTGAGAGAGGGAATGCCGACAATATCAAACAGCCCCCTAATCGCAGACATGTGGCAAAGACCCGTTCCCCCACTACTAAAGGCTGAAGCCATCTACACTGGAAGATTTTCTCTAACGTAGAATTTGACGATGCCAATAGAAGCAAAGAGTTCAGGTGCCTGCGATGACTTCTGCTCAGGATTATCCACCAGCTGATAAACATATCCTGTGAATCTATTCACTTGGGGCTGTCAACCCACAAACAAACAGAAAACACAGCGGAAGATTTTCCCTCCACAGAAGCCCACCAGTGCAGCAAAATCAGGATCCATAATCAAGCTCAGAGCCATATATCTGTCCAGTCCAGTAGGTTTATATGGTCAGCACCAGGACCCTGTGTGGTTGACCACTCCTCAGCAGGGTAGAAAAAAAAAGAAAAGTAGCCATAGTTGTCCAGATCAGTAGGCCACACTAATCTGGCAGCCCTCCCCTTCCGTTCACTTCCACAAGAGAGTATCTCTTTTGAAAGTTACTAACGGTCCGCACCACGAGAAGGCGGGGTCGGACATTAGGTGCTAGGCCTGGCCGGTTCTATGCATCATCACAGGGGATTGGTGCATAGCTCTCCTTCCAGTGACTACCTAACTACCATTTACAGACCAGTTAGAACAGAAAGAGTTAAAGACAGAAACGGGGTTAAGGACAGAAAGAGTTAAAGTCAGAAACGGAGTTAAGGACAGAAAGAGTTAAAGACAGAAACAGAGTTAAGGACAGAAAGAGTTAAAGTCAGAAACGGAGTTAAGGACAGAAAGAGTTAAAGACAGAAACGGAGTTAAGGACAGAAACGGTGTTTGAGAGGTTTAAGCAAACGCTTATCTCCTGTTTTGATGCAGAAGAACCTTTAGCGGTGTGACTGAAGAAAATTTCGACACGTAGGCAGCAGATAGGAGAGAGCTTGGCAGAATGTGCAGCAAGAATAAGGACCTTAGTCCAGTGCATTCTAGTGAGGACCCCACAGTATTACCTTTATTTTCATTCTGAAAGAGGGTCATGGACTCTTGGTCCCCCTACAGGAGACATCCATTGGCTACTGTATGTACTGTGCATTTACATATTAATGTGCTATGTACGTACATACACACATATGTATGCATGTACTACGTACATACGTATGTATGTTTAATAACATCGTGGAACTCTGATATTGTATTGGCAATTATAAGTGAAATGAAGTACATTATTGTTTTATAAAAACAACTACATTGTCGACTTTGTCTTGAAAATTGAGGTGGCGTCTGACCTTCTTCTTGCAAAAGAAAGAAGCGAAATTATGGTTGCAAATAAAGTTTTGATTTTCAAGAAATTCTGTCCATTTCTTTGTTTAAAACTTGCTAAACATTTAACTATAATATTTTTCAGTTTATGTTTTCCTATTGTAGAAGCGCTCTAAACAAATTAAAAAAAATATTTTTTATAATTGGCATCTAGTTTGTTAAAACTATGCGACAACTATTTACATATTATTGCAATAGCTAAAACACCTGAAAATTGTGAAGAATAGAAGACTAGAGAAAGTTTCAATCATTCACCTGCGTAAAGACGTTGTTTTATTGGGTTGGAATTATTTTACAAAATATGTTTATGTTTAATCACATTTAGCATTGTCAAAGGTCGACTTGATTTACATTTTGATTTGCATATTAACAGTACAGAAAAATTCTGTTTTTTTAACAAACTGACAAATATCATGGAATTTACCATTAATAATGCTTCCATATAGAGTCACCTAATTGAAGGGTTTTCCTCTAACAAAGCGGTTAATCAAATCGAAAGCAACTCTTGGTTGATCGTGAGGCAAAATATGTCCAGCATTTCTTACAACCACTTCGTAGAAATCTTTCACCTGATGGACATAACCAGCAACTTCCTGATCCGTCGGTGACACTTTCCATATCTGTCGAGGAGCATTCTTGTAATCATCTGCATACTTCCATTCTAGGGACTGGAGAAAATTCACTGTTAATGGATACGCAACGATGATATCCAACTGGCCATTGTATATGAGAACCCTGTAGTTTTCGAAAAGGGGTATCACCCATGATTTCACAGACTGTAATATATCTGCCATCAAAGCTTGTTCTACCATAGAGCCATTATTATAAGTGAGATTGCCTACATGAATAGCTTTGCGAACTTCGGGTAAGACTACATAGGAATTATAATATTGAAAATCTTTAGGATTTGAAGTTTCGAGGTAATTATAATAATTTGAAAGACCTGTAATATTTGTGAAATAGCTCTGTGTGTGGTAATCTCCTGATAACAACCTGTCAAGAATATCGTTGGCCTGTATCCATTTTTCTTTCTGGATATTTTCAATTACTTGATTCGTTTGTTCTTTGAAGTAGGCAGCTTGCACTCTATCAATGAGTCCTAATTGATAAAGATAATCGCCATAATCAAGCATATTTACTGGATCAATTAGACCATCTCCAATGGCTATCCCTTTCATTCTGATCTTTGCAGCTGCACCTTCTGAATGGATCTTATAGGCAATGGCTGGAACGTATTTACCTGCAAAAGTATACATTAAAGTTATTTTGCAAAGCTTACATATTTTACTTATACTCCATATCACACTTGTCTATATTTTATGGAACTGGCTATTCTCTAAATAAAATTTTTAAAGAAACTTTTCACAGATTAAAATTCTTAAATATTATTATATGAATGAATAGTTTAAGAAATATTTAGTTTCGTCATTCATTTTATAAAGATAAATGTTCTACAAAATAATCTCCTTACAACAATTGCATGGGAATATTTTAAATTTTTTTTCAGAGGAGGGCCAATTTCTAAAGTGGAAGCAACACAGGCAACTTGCAAACCAGAAAATTAATGCATTAAGTGATATAAAAATTCTTTACTAAGTTCAAATTCGTTTTATATAATTTTGGGAGGCATGGAAATAGCCTCTTTTATCTACATTATGCTTATTAATATCAAAGTTTTTCTTACATTTTCTATGATTAATAAACATAAAGTGTTTTGAGCTGAATGCCATTCTCAACCACACGAAAGCATTAGTACCCATAAACAGATGCTGCGGATTGATCCTTCGGTTCAGAGTAATAATCAAAGGAATAATTTCAGAGGAAGAGAGTACTCAAATTTTTTGGAAAATTTATCTACGTTGTGAATATTTAATTTAAAATAGCTTCGCACAAATACATCTCACAGAAGTTCAAGTTGAAAAAATTGTATTCTAAAAATCATATATGGATGAACATGCTAACGGAAATAACGTTATATAAAGTAAGGGGATAATTTCGTGATTATTAGCAAGAAATATAACTGATCAACATCCGAGCTTTATTCTCTGATATGTTCTTTTTATCTTGAGATATGTATATCTCCGTGCGGCATCTGGAAAAATATCAAAATGTCCTTCCTTACGTATAGATTCATAAGAACGTGTTTTAAGCTAAAATTAAAGTAGGCATTTATCTTTATTAAATTTCTTGCACCTAACCGTCAAAGAATTTGTGACTACTATAGTCAGTCAAATTGTGAATACTCTAATCATTCGGTTAATGTAAAAGTTAATATATTCTCTAATACGGAATATCAGCAATGGGAGATGGAGGACATGCCAGAAGGAGAAAGCTAGAACGCTCACAACTAGATGGAGTTATGGAAGTTGACGGCAATTTTTCTTCTTATTATTATTAGCAACATAAAAGATAGAGAGGATCCCAGAAACTTCACCTGGTTTGCATAAGCCTAATTACACAATGGACCGAACTCACCACTTAGAGGTAAGACAAACACAAAGTTTGCCTGTTCCAACATTGGCTAACTCCCTACACTCTATTCCAGTTAAATCGAAATAAATGTTGATTGCTTTTCAAGTTTGATTAAACATCGGTACCTATCATACGTTTTAAAGTATATTGAATAAATATTATGCCTTTTTCTAGCTGAACTGTTGTTAGTCGGTACTTCAAATAAAATTACTAAAAACTTTTTTTAGTTCACATACTAAAAGCATGGCCTTCTTTGTCGTCCCTTTCTAGATATTTTGTCACCTTTTAGAACACTGGCAACTGGTAACCCTAGACATACCGTATTTCTTCTATTATAAAGTGACAGTTTTATTATCCAGAAGCTAAAATCGAGCTTCCGTTATATAATGTACAATCTTTAAGTTTTTGCAAAGAAGACTTTATCTTCCTCATTACTCTTAAAATAAGCTCATCGAGTTACCATATAATCCGATTAGGAATGTTTATTCTATCAAGTATAATTATCATTGATTAGTAAATAATCACAGGATGTGTCCTGTAGTGAGGATGTGTCCTGCATGAGGTTTAGGCACTCTGGTTGGAAGCAGTTTTGAAAATACCTGCGTTTTTACATATCTCTCTTGTTTATACTGATTTCTAGCAAAGGTGTTATTACATATGTATAGCATTTATCATTCACTCGAAAGTAATATTTATGCTGAGTTTAAAACTGATTTCGGTTTTCTGTTATTTAAAATGGGATTTGAGATATAATTACCAGAACGCAATCAAGTACAAATTGTAATTTGCTATGTCATGCAATCAACGTTAATAGAAACTTAAATTTCATGAAATGTTTATTTTTATCCAAATTTCAATCATTACAGAACAATTTATTACACACGTTAATGAGAATATTAAATGTTTTAAACTCATTATTTAATAGGCTACCTTACTATTTAATCTCCGCTTTACACCTTTTTGTCTTGGAATGCACTAATTTAAGAAGTGGTTCTGCTGTAAAAATATGGTTAAAAGGAAATGGCAAAGCCTTAACTTATTGACGCTTATTTGAAGGCCTTGTGAATTTCGTAACAAATTTTGTATCATATGTTCTTCACAGGATTAAGGTTCATATACTGTTGAGGCTTATTGCATCCTTTTAATGGTATTATCTGCTAACCAATTCTGAACAATCTTTGCATGGTGGCAAGAAGATTTATCGTCCTAGAAATTCAAGATTCCTTCCCAAAGAGATCATTGGCTGTAAGTAATAATTTCGTTTTAATATATCGATGCAATCCATAGCTTTCACTGTTCCGTAACCTTCCAATACCTGGACAGGACATACAACTATGTACAATGACTTGGGTTGGATGTTTACGGTAACTTCAAGAAACTGAGGACCAGTTGAGACCTTGATTCTTACGTAGATACTGTTCTAATTTCCAGGAAAGGAAAACATTTTCATCAATAAAAATACTTTTTTTTAGTCCTCAAGAGTCAACCGTATATTCTTCTTTGCCCATTTGTAATGATTTCCAGCTCTGAAATCTGTCAGCAAAGGATTTGTACGAGTTTTCAACCGCAATCCATTTTCTAGGAGTCTCCATAGAGTCTTTGAATCTATGGAGTCTTTGAATATATGGATCATCTCATTAGAGGTTTTGAACACACGTCGCCATTTCCTTTCAATATCCACTCTACCAAAGTTTTGGTGAATTAATCTACCTGTTCGAAGTATAATCCCAAACACTACCCTGTCAACAAGTAACGTTGTTTCCCAGGTTCCCCATTTCGTCCTTTATAAGCAATAAATCAAGTTTCAAAATGTCTTCATTGCTCTCAAAACAGTACAAACGCCATATGATATTTGAGCAGCGATTTAGCAAACTTCTTTTAAATGCATTGTTTTATAACTTTAATTTTTACGCAGAAATAAAGATATTCACAAAATTGTTCTTTGTTAACATTGCGCAAAATATTTAATGGAATACACAACTGCCTAATATCCATAAATTACGTTTTAAAATGCATTGGATTATGCACCAGAGCAAACAAATCAAACTTTATGGTTAGCCATTTATGCTTTGTTATCATAACATCACACAACGAGACCCTTTTCAATCCTAGTAACGTCTACACTTAGTAGTTTATTATTTCAAAGTATCTAAAGATTTTTTTAAAACATTTGAAAACAAAATAAAAACGATCTTCCAATACCTGGACAGGACATACAACTATGTAGAATGACTTGGGTTGGATGTTTACGGTAACTTCAAGAAACTGAGGACCCCTTGAGACCGTTTATTTACGTAGATACTGCTCTAATTTCAGGAAAGGAAAACATTTTCATCAATAAAAATACCTTTTTCTAGTCCTCAAGAGAAATAAATGTCCTTTAAAACAAATAATAAAGGTTGTATAAAGTTGATAATATTGTTGTCTAAGGTACAAACTGGCTGAACTGCAGGTGTGTCCAGCAGGTGTGTCCCCGGATCTAGAAAAAAATTAAGGGGGGGGGAAGAAACGCAGTCGAGCAGGAAAACTGTAAAAGGGAAGGGAAGATCCCACTCCGTTTTATAAATTTGTAAAAATTTCTTGAAAGATATATGAAATATAAATAGGTTAATTTTCTTTCTTCCATTACCTTTACTTTTCTTCTGAACCATGGACCTTTGGTCCCCCCCTACAGGAGACATGCATTGGTTACTGTACAACTGTATGTACTATGTACGTACATATCACTATGCTATGTACGTAGATAGGTACGTATGTATGTTTAACAGCATCGTGGAACTCTGATATTGTATTGAAATTTATAAGTTAAATGAAGTACATCCTTGTTTCATACAAAAAAATTACATCTTCAACATTGTCTTGAAAATCCTGCAGACCCCCCCCCCCAGTTCAGTATTGAGGTGGCGTCTGACCTTCTTCTTGCAAAAGAAAGAAGCTAAATTATGGTTGTAAATAAAGTTTTGATTTTCAAGAAAATCTGTCCATTTCTTTGTTTAAAAACTTGCTAAACATTTAACTATAATATTTTTCAGTTTATGTTTTCCTATTGTAGAAGCGCTCTAAACAGATTAAAAAAAATATTTTTTATAATTGGCATCTAGTTTGTTAAAACTATGCGACAACTATTTACATATTATTGCAATAGCTAAAACACCTGAAAATTGTGAAGAATAGAAGACTAGAGAAAGTTTCAATCATTCACCTGCGTAAAGACGTTGTTTTATTGGGTTGGAATTATTTTACAAAATATGTTTATGTTTAATCACATTTAGCATTGTCAAAGGTCGACTTGATTTACATTTTGATTTGCATATTAACAGTACAGAAAAATTCTGTTTTTTTAACAAACTGACAAATATCATGGAATTTACCATTAATAATGCTTCCATATAGAGTCACCTAATTGAAGGGTTTTCCTCTAACAAAGCGGTTAATCAAATCGAAAGCAACTCTTGGTTGATCGTGAGGCAAAATATGTCCAGCATTTCTTACAACCACTTCGTAGAAATCTTTCACCTGATGGACATAACCAGCAACTTCCTGATCCGTCGGTGACACTTTCCATATCTGTCGAGGAGCATTCTTGTAATCATCTGCATACTTCCATTCTAGGGACTGGAGAAAATTCACTGTTAATGGATACGCAACGATGATATCCAACTGGCCATTGTATATGAGAACCCTGTAGTTTTCGAAAAGGGGTATCACCCATGATTTCACAGACTGTAATATATCTGCCATCAAAGCTTGTTCTACCATAGAGCCATTATTATAAGTGAGATTGCCTACATGAATAGCTTTGCGAACTTCGGGTAAGACTACATAGGAATTATAATATTGAAAATCTTTAGGATTTGAAGTTTCGAGGTAATTATAATAATTTGAAAGACCTGTAATATTTGTGAAATAGCTCTGTGTGTGGTAATCTCCTGATAACAACCTGTCAAGAATATCGTTGGCCTGTATCCATTTTTCTTTCTGGATATTTTCAATTACTTGATTCGTTTGTTCTTTGAAGTAGGCAGCTTGCACTCTATCAATGAGTCCTAATTGATAAAGATAATCGCCATAATCAAGCATATTTACTGGATCAATTAGACCATCTCCAATGGCTATCCCTTTCATTCTGATCTTTGCAGCTGCACCTTCTGAATGGATCTTATAGGCAATGGCTGGAACGTATTTACCTGCAAAAGTATACATTAAAGTTATTTTGCAAAGCTTACATATTTTACTTATACTCCATATCACACTTGTCTATATTTTATGGAACTGGCTATTCTCTAAATAAATTTTTTAAAGAAACCTTTCACAGATTAAAATTCTTAAATATTATTATATGAATGAATAGTTTAAGAAATATTTAGTTTCGTCATTCATTTTATAAAGATAAATGTTCTACAAAATAATCTCCTTACAACAATTGCATGGGAATATTTTAAATTTTTTTTCAGAGGAGGGCCAATTTCTAAAGTGGAAGCAACACAGGCAACTTGCAAACCAGAAAATTAATGCATTAAGTGATATAAAAATTCTTTACTAAGTTCAAATTCGTTTTATATAATTTTGGGAGGCATGGAAATAGCCTCTTTTATCTACATTATGCTTATTAATATCAAAGTTTTTCTTACATTTTCTATGATTAATAAACATAAAGTGTTTTGAGCTGAATGCCATTCTCAACCACACGAAAGCATTAGTACCCATAAACAGATGCTGCGGATTGATCCTTCGGTTCAGAGTAATAATCAAAGGAATAATTTCAGAGGAAGAGAGTACTCAAATTTTTTGGAAAATTTATCTACGTTGTGAATATTTAATTTAAAATAGCTTCGCACAAATACATCTCACAGAAGTTCAAGTTGAAAAAATTGTATTCTAAAAATCATATATGGATGAACATGCTAACGGAAATAACGTTATATAAAGTAAGGGGATAATTTCGTGATTATTAGCAAGAAATATAACTGATCAACATCCGAGCTTTATTCTCTGATATGTTCTTTTTATCTTGAGATATGTATATCTCCGTGCGGCATCTGGAAAAATATCAAAATGTCCTTCCTTACGTATAGATTCATAAGAACGTGTTTTAAGCTAAAATTAAAGTAGGCATTTATCTTTATTAAATTTCTTGCACCTAACCGTCAAAGATTTTGTGACTACTATAGTCAGTCAAATTGTGAATACTCTAATCATTCGGTTAATGTAAAAGTTAATATATTCTCTAATACGGAATATCAGCAATGGGAGATGGAGGACATGCCAGAAGGAGAAAGCTAGAACGCTCACAACTAGATGGAGTTATGGAAGTTGACGGCAATTTTTCTTCTTATTATTATTAGCAACATAAAAGATAGAGAGGATCCCAGAAACTTCACCTGGTTTGCATAAGCCTAATTACACAATGGACCGAACTCACCACTTAGAGGTAAGACAAACACAAAGTTTGCCTGTTCCAACATTGGCTAACTCCCTACACTCTATTCCAGTTAAATCGAAATAAATGTTGATTGCTTTTCAAGTTTGATTAAACATCGGTACCTATCATACGTTTTAAAGTATATTGAATAAATATTATGCCTTTTTCTAGCTGAACTGTTGTTAATCGGTACTTCAAATAAAATTACTAAAAACCTTTTTTTAGTTCACATACTAAAAGCATGGCCTTCTTTGTCGTCCCTTTCTAGATATTTTGTCACCTTTTAGAACACTGGCAACTGGTAACCCTAGACATACCGTATTTCTTCTATTATAAAGTGACAGTTTTATTATCCGGAAGATAAAATCGAGCTTCCGTTATATAATGTACAATCTTTAAGTTTTTGCAAAGAAGGCTAGATCTTCCTCATTACTTTTAAAAAAAGCTCATCGAGTTACCATATAATCCGATTAGGAATGTTTATTCTATCAAGTATAATTATCATTGATTAGTAAATAATCACAGGATGTGTCCTGTAGTGAGGATGTGTCCTGCATGAGGTTTAGGTACTCTGGTTGGAAATAGTTTTGAAAATACCTGCGTTTTTACATATCTCTCTTGTTTATACTGATTTCTAGCAAAGGTGTTATTACATATGTATAGCATTTATCATTCACTCGAAAGTAATATTTATGCTGAGTTTAAAACTGATTTCGGTTTTCTGTTATTTAAAATGGGATTTGAGATATAATTACAAGAACGCAATCAAGTACAAATTGTAATTTGCCATGTCTTGCAATCAACGTTAATAGAAACTTAAATTTCATGAAATGTTTATTTTTATCCAAATTTCAATCATTACAGAACAATTTATTACACACGTTAATGAGAATAATAAATGCTTTAAACTCATTATTTAATAGGCTACCTTACTATTTAATCTCCGCTTTATACCTTTTTGTCTTGGAATGCACTAATTTAAGAAGTGGTTCTGCTGTAAAAATATGGTTAAAAGGAAATGGCAAAGCCTTAACTTATTGACGCTTATTTGAAGGCCTTGTGAATTTCGTAACAAATTTTGTATCATATGTTCTTCACAGGATTAAGGTTCATATACTGTTGAGGCTTATTGCATCCTTTTAATGGTATTATCTGCTAACCAATTCTGAACAATCTTTGCATGGTGGCAAGAAGATTTATCGTCCTAGAAATTCAAGATTCCTTCCCAAAGAGATCATTGGCTGTAAGTAATAATTTCGTTTTAATATATCGATGCAATCCATAGCTTTCACTGTTCCGTTTACAATACGTAACCTTCCAATACCTGGACAGGACATACAACTATGTACAATGGCTTGGGTTGGATGTTTACGGTAACTTCAAGAAACTGAGGACCAGTTGAGACCTTGATTCTTACGTAGATACTGTTTTAATTTCCAGGAAAGGAAAACATTTTCATCAATAAAAATACTTTTTTTTAGTCCTCAAGAGTCAACCGTATATTCTTCTTTGCCCATTTGTAATGATTTCGAGCTCTGAAATCTGTCAGCAAAGGATTTGTACGAGTTTTCAACCGCAATCCATTTTCTAGGAGTCTCCATAGAGTCTTTGAATCTATGGATCATCTCATTACAGTTTTTGAACACACGTCGCCGTTTCCTTTCAATATCCATTCTACCAAAGTTTTGGTGAATTAATCTACCTGTTCGAAGTATAATCCCAAACACTACCCTGTCAACAAGTAACGTTGTTTCCCAGTTTTCCAGTTAATTTGATAATATTGTTCCCAGGTTCCCCATTTCGTCCTTTAAAAGCAATAAATCAAGTTTCAAAATGTCTTCATTGCTCTCAAAACAGCACAAACGCCATATGATATTTGAGCAGCGATTTAGCAAACTTCATTTAAATGCATTGTTTTACAGCTTTAATTTTTACGGCAGAAATAAAGACATTCACAAAATTGTTCTTTGTTAACATTGCGGAAAATGTTTAATGGAATACACAACTGCCTGATATCCATAAATTACGTTTTAAAATGCATTGGATTATGCACCAGAGCAAACAAATCAAACTTTATGGTTAGCCATTTATGCTTTGTTATCATAACATCACAAAACGAGATCCTTTTCAATCCTAGTAACGTCTACACTTAGTAGTTTATTATTTCAAAGTATCTAAAGATTTTTTTAACACATTTGAAAACAAAATAAAAACGACCTTCCAATACCTGGACAGGACATACAACTATGTACAATGACTTGGGTTGGATGTTTACGGTAACTTCAAGAAACTGAGGACACCTTGAGACCGTCTATTTACGTAGATACTGCTTTAATTTCCAGGAAAGGAAAACATTTTCATCAATAAAAATATTTTTTTTCTAGTCCTCAAGAGAAATAATGTCCTTTAAAACAAATAATAAAGGTTGTATAAAGTTGATAATATTGTTGTCTAAGGTACAAACTGGCTGAACTGCAGGTGTGTCCAGCAGGTGTGTCCCCGGATCTAGAAAAAAATTAAGGGGGGGGGGGGGGGGGAAGAAACGCAGTCGAGCAGGAAAACTGTAAAAGGGAAGGGAAGATCCCACTCCGTTTTATAAATTTGTAAAAATTTCTTGAAAGATATATGAAATATAAATAGGTTAATTTTCTTTCTTCCATTATCTTTACTTTTCTTCTGAAAGAGGGCCATGGACCTTTGGTCCCCCCCTACAGGAGACATGCATTGGTTACTGTACAACTGTATGTACTATGTACGTACATATCACTATGCTATGTACGTAGATAGGTACGTATGTATGTTTAACAGCATCGTGGAACTCTGATATTGTATTGAAATTTATAAGTTAAATGAAGTACATCCTTGTTTCATACAAAAAAATTACATCTTCAACATTGTCTTGAAAATCCTGCAGACCCCCCCCCCCCCCAGTTCAGTATTGAGGTGGCGTCTGACCTTCTTCTTGCAAAAGAAAGAAGCTAAATTATGGTTGTAAATAAAGTTTTGATTTTCAAGAAAATCTGTCCATTTCTTTGTTTAAAAACTTGCTAAACATTTAACTATAATATTTTTCAGTTTATGTTTTCCTATTGTAGAAGCGCTCTAAACAGATTAAAAAAAATATTTTTTATAATTGGCATCTAGTTTGTTAAAACTATGCGACAACTATTTACATATTATTGCAATAGCTAAAACACCTGAAAATTGTGAATAGAAAACTAGAGAAAGTTTCAATTATTCACCTCCGTAAAGACGTTGTTTTATTGGGCTTTTGTTATTTTACAAAATATGTTTTTGTTAAATCACATTTAGCATTGTCAAAGGTCGACTTGATTTACATTTTGATTTGCATATTAACAGTACAGAAAAAATTCTGTTTTTTTAACAAACTGACAAATATCATGGAATTTACCATTAATAATGCTTCCATATAGAGTCACCTAATTGAAGGGTTTTCCTCTAACAAAGCGGTTAATCAAATCGAAAGCAACTCTTGGTTGATCGTGAGGCAAAATATGTCCAGCATTTCTTACAACCACTTCGTAGAAATCTTTCACCTGATGGACATAACCAGCAACTTCCTGATCCGTCGGTGACACTTTCCATATCTGTCGAGGAGCATTCTTGTAATCATCTGCATACTTCCATTCTAGAGACTGGAGAAAATTCACTGTTAATGGATACGCAACGATGATATCCAACTGGCCATTGTATATGAGAACCCTGTAGTTTTCTAAGAGCGTTACAACCCATGGTTTAACAGATTGCATCATGTCCATTATCAGCGCTTTCTGAACCAATGAACCATCATTAAAAGTAAGGTTACCTACATGAATAGCTTTGCGAACATCTGGTAGGTTTATATAAGAATTATAATACTGGAAATCGTTCGGACTTGAAGTTTCGAGGTAGTTGTAAAAAAAGCTGAACCCAGTAGAAGTTGTAAAATAACTCCCATTCCCACTGCTACCCAAAATCAACTTGTCGAAAAGCATCAATGCATCAAGCCACTTCTTTTTCTGAATATTTTCTACTATATAATCCCTTTGTTGGTTAAAGTATGTCGCTTGCACTCGGTCAATAAGTCCTATTTGATAAAGATAATCTCCAAAACCCATCATAGTTTCAGGATCACACAATCCGTCACCTATGGCAATTCCTTTCAAGTTGAGCTTTGCTGCAGCTCCTTCTGTATGGATCTTGTAAGCAATGGCTGGAACATATTTCCCTGGAGAAATATAGAGCAAAGGTAATTATAAAAAATAGATAATTGGCATATTGATAGTACAAAAAAAAATTTTTTTGGTGGGCCATCGATTAAATGTAAACTTGACACGCTGGAAAAGGATGTCGCCTCCAGAAAGAAATAGCCAAATCTTTGAGTCGATTCAAGCTGACTCTGGGATTCAACAGACTCAAAAATCTGTGATTTCAACAACCGATAAATATTGTGGATTCAGTAATATTTAACTCTCTCGCGATTGGTTCCATAGCCCAGACAGTCTAAATGATGAGTCGCCACTCATGTTATATGAGTGCTCGTGGGGCCATCACTTGACGAGGAAAGGGAAAAATTAGCTTTTATTTGGATTTTTATCAGTTCGCAATGGACTACAACTCATATTACTCGCAATTTTGGAGGACGAATTTTTACCAGCAGATTTCTGATGGGTAATAGAAAATCAATTAGGTGCTCTATCTTCATTTACAATTTGTAGCATCTGAAATATTGGTTTAATCATGGAGAATTTTGTTTCCTTTTTCCCATTTTTACAGATTTTTTAAACTGAAGTTTTTTCTGCTTTTCAGTGACAAATTCACATGGGATATTTTTCTAAAAACATGCCCTTTTGCCCTTCTTTGGAGGAGAGGAATTTATGTCATCTGCGTATCATAGTTTTTTCATTTGATAGAACACTACCATCGTCCCCAAGGCATATAACATAGAGTGGAATACCTGTTTCGAACTTTCTCCTTTTTCGACAGTGTTCCCTGTATAGAACATACAAGATGTCCTTGACAGAACCAGTGGATGTCTTCTAACAAGCGACCCTAGGTCCCCTTTCCTAACCAACTCTGAGCCATTGGGGTCCATGTAACCTGATCATTTAATCCGTTGTGTGGACAAAAGTGGCACTCAGGGATAAAACAACTCACAACGCTCCTTTTGAAGGGAAAGAAAGAAAGGATTAATTATCCATGTTACAAATTCTTTCGGTTTTCCTTGTCATAATTTCAGTAGAAAGTGAAAAAGGTTTTTTCGGTTGACAAATCCCTAAAATGTTACAGATCAAATTTAGTGTTTTGAATGCTAATCTGCACGTGACTTCAATCAATATCTATGGTGAAAAAAAAATATTTTTTGACCAAGAGCTATATTATATATCACTATCCCCAGATCCAGCGCATATTTTTGAAGTGCAGGGTGCAGTTTGCCGAAGTATCTTTGCCATGTGATAAAGCGTAAAACATTAGAAATAAACTGCGACTTAAGCGTAGAAAAAAGTTCTATTTCAGAATAAAAAATGGTGATTTTCGAAAATGGCGAAATATCATCAAGATAAAACGGCTGTAAAACAGTGCATGGGACTCCACTTCAAGCGAGGGGTTCCTCTGTCAGTGGACACAGGTGCAATTGCACCACTTAGCATCGCCTTAACCCCGGCTTGTTTGTCTCTATGAGACACAGAATATAGGGAGGGAAATGTTTTTTTTTTAAATTATGCTTAACTATATGCTGTTATTTCTTTGCAATGTAACGCTTTTTTCTGTTTACATTGTAATGCCATATTGCACAAATGCCATAATAACTCTCGCATTCTTATTGGGAATAAGCCACAATACATTTTAAAGTCCGTTTACTGTATACACATAGAATAATCCTCAAGGCACTTAAAACCAAATTTTGTGTTACAAGAACTTTACTTACAAAGTGTCCAAAATTTGCACTCATAACAAATTTAAGAAAGGATTAAACTGTTTTTCTCTAAATTTAATCTTTAGATGTTCATGCTTATTTTTCCATACTCCCCACAGATTATGGATCGCGCATTAGTAGTATTTGTCATGCAAATCCCGAGAAAATTAAACTGCGAAACTTGTTTAATAACACAGCCATTGAAAAAACCTGGAGCACTACATACGTAGTTTAATTTTATCACCAAATTTATCAGAGCCTAATTTAGACTATTAGAGGACCTAGGCGCAAGTTTACAGTTTTTTTTTTAAATTTGGGATTTTGGTTCAAGCAGTTATTAAACACTGTCAAGAAATGCGCAGAAAAAAAATCTTGGAAATGTATAACACATTCATAGTAAGGAAAAAGTATTTTCAGTACAATATCACTATTACTCCCTATTTAGAGTATAGATGATAAAGATGTGGTTACCAATACATCCTTGACTCACTTTTGCATAATTTTTAAAGGATATGATCTCACGCTGGAAGTCCCTATGATTTCATTAACAACCTTCTCTATTCAAATCCGGTCGAGCCATTAATTCATGTCTTGGACTCTAGCAGAACAAGGAGGCATCATCAGTGTATACATATTCCTCATGCGAGAGAAAACAGTAAATATCATTTCTTCATATGCCATGTAGGTCTTATTTAGAAATCTCTACCTCTTGATGTCGTGTTGTCCACAACCTTGAGTATTTTTTCCATGCTTTCATTAGTTCACTTCATTACCACAGCGTGTGTCACTGGAATGGAAGGTTTTTGGTTTCCTTTATGCAAAGGACAGCTTTTAAGCTGAATTTTGACCAATCTATAAATGGATTCTTAAGATTGTGAGTTGTTCCAATTTCTTCCATCAGCCCTGAAATATCTATGGAGAAACACAAACCATCTTGCATCTCGTAATAAGCAGATAGAGCCAAATTTCTCTTTCTGAATAGAGAAACTCTGGTACCCTTGGCCAGAAGATTTCTGAACTCTTAAAATCTTGAACCTAAAACCTCGGTTTGTTGTTTGGAAAGTTCTAGGTCTCGAACAAGATAATTTACCTCATTTTGCTGAATCAGATGAGGCTCGTCTAACTTTTTAGGGGTGTATGTAGGATTAGGATCTGTATGTGCCTCAAAGTCTTCCTCTGATGAATGTGAATCTATCTCCTCCCAGTGGTTGGAGGTGTTGGTATAGGGAGATCTTCTCCATGAGGAACTGGCCTTATTGCTGAAGGCACATTTGGATATTGTATTTTGCTTTTTTCCTTTTTGAAAAGCCCGATGTTTTAGTTAAACAACAATAGCAATCATGCAAGTGACTAGTTGGCTCATGCCAAACCATTGGAATTGCAAAGGGCATGGATTTTATCTTACCTTTCAACCATTCATTGAGGCCAACAAAGCACGAAATGCAGCACACATGTGGAGCCAATGTTTTGTCCTGATCTCGAACATGACATCCAAAATACAAGTTATAAGCTTTCTTCACAATCTTTGTCAAAGAACGACCCTGAGATTTTAAAATATAATTTCCACACACATAACAAAACTTATCTGGCACATTAACACATGCGCGATGTTACTTTTGTGTCATTTAAACGCCAAAATTCACTCTTCAGTGTCAGCACGTATACGTTATTCTATAATAATTGCGTTATAGAGCAACGTACAGTACGTGTACGTTGCCTCCTCTAATGAAAACAACAAGTATGGCGGTCTGAGTTTAGGTTACTATTACATGTCTTCTCTCACTTGGCAATCAGTGTTGCCAGCCACAAAAAGTAAAATATCTAGTATCCTCCCAGTTGCCTGGAGGTGTTGTTATAGGAGATCTTAATAAGAGTCAAAATGACCAATAACATAAAAACGTGACGTGCTAGTCAATTTTGAAGGCCAGATGGATGAAATCAGCACCTGAAAAATAGTTAAAGGCAGCTACAATTCTTCGTGTTATAAAAACCTTGTAAACCAGTGTTATTATTATGCATAGTTTATGGAAGCAAGCAACTGAAAATGCTTTCTACCTCCATTATATTGTTTAGAATTTAAAAAAAATCGCTGATTTGCGAACACTTCCACGCGACATAACTCAATATAACTGTTCATCAAGAGCATTTGTTCTGCAAAAATCATTTCTTTACTAGGAATTCAAAAGGAAAAAGGTTAAATTTACAAACGAAAGAAGGTATTTTAAATGAGTATTCGAAGTTGAGAAAAACAAAATCGTTAAAGATTCAAGTAGCCATGAGAAAGACATTTATTTTGACCTTTATTTCTGTGACTATTATCCACGCAGGAAAACAAATGTTGTGTAAGGAAGGTGCATTACCTACTCCGAGGAAGAAAAGGCTTGGAAAATCTAGATCAGAAGTGATCAAAGATATGTGATGCTTTCACAAAGACAGTACAGCCTATAGAAGTACAGTTTATCAGGTGTCATCATAACGAATCACCAACAGTTGAGATAACTGTCTGAGTCCAACTGGTGCGAGATCACTTCGATGAGTCACGCATTTTTCGGTTCACACTTTACCGTGCTTGAAGGATAGTGGCTTTGAATTTCGAAAACGAACCAAATGCTGTGCGACTGATATAAGAAGAAAAAATCAGACATAAAATTCTGTTAAAGTTTCCATTAATATGCGATAAATTTTTTTTCCAAGGTTTTAGTCTTGTTTTTAATATAGTAATATCGTAAAGTACACAAACATTTATGTTGTTAAAAATTTGATGTAAAAGCTCTCTAACGAATTGCAGATTGGCACATTTTTAGACGTCGCATCAAGCTTTCAATTGTCTTTGTGGTTAACAGTATTAAGTGATGATTGGAAAAGTAAAAGGTTGTAATTCGGAACCCAAAAAATCGATTACAAATACCCAAAGGAAAATTTTCAACAGAGGATTGCTTTTATTTTTGTATTCAATTCCAATAAACGACCAATTATATTATGGGAGGTTCAAAGATTGATAAAATATCCTTTTTAGCCTAACATAATAATACTAGGCTCAATGCAAGTGTACAAGCAGTCCATAAAATAGACTGCCTCTGAAATCCTAATGATATTCGTCAAAGTTCGCGGTTCAATTCATGAACATTCAATCATTTCATACGTCATATCAAAAGATTTTATTCTCCAAGCAATAGAAAAAAGTGTCGTTGGTAGGACTAAAATTTGTTTACTGTCAATGGCAAAAACTTTACAGAGTGAGGTTACACTTTGCATTCTTGGTGGTACATTCTTGTTCTTTTAAGAAACATCATCATCATCATTCACAAGCAGTCATGAGGTACGGAGGTCCAACCAGACCGCGCAGTTTAATTCTCCAAGCATATCTCTCCTGAGCTACATCTGTTGCATCCGGCCACTGCACACCAATTCTAACAAGGTCCTGTTCGGCATTGTCTGCCCACCGCATCCTAGGTCTCCCCCTCCTTCTGAGGCCTCTAGGCACACTGTTCATAACCCTATTCGCCAATCTATAATTGTCCATACGGGCAACATGGCCAAACCAGCGGAGTCTCTCTCTGCACAATATGCTGCTTAAAAAATGTTGCAGACTCCTTTGCCTAATCTCATCATTAGTTACAAAGTTAAACCACCTAATACCCAAGATACTACGTAAGCATCTAGTTTCCTGTTATCTTGTTTACACAGCGTCCAAATTTCACTACCAAAACTAACCCTAGAAAGAACCAAACTATTATACAGTCTAATTTTAGTCTTTAATGTATACGCCTATTTCTTCACACTCTCCATAGATTCCTAAAAGTCCCGGCAGAATCCCTATTCGTCTGTTAATCTCATGCCGCACATCTCCAGTATCTGTTACATAGCTCCCAAGATAATTAAACTGTGACATCTGCTTAAGACTGCAACCATTCAGATGAAGTGAAACACTACCTGCCTGATCAATTTTCATCACTTTAGTTTCCTGTCTCTTTATAACCAAACCTACTCTACTACCAGTTTCATCAACAGCTCGAATGAAAGAGTTCATCTCATCAGCAATATTTGCCAAAAGGGCTAAATCATCAGCATAATCTGAATCAGAAATTTTCGTATATCCAGCCCATTTAAGGCCAAAATCTTTCCGTTGAAGTGAATTTCGCATAACATAATCAATAATCAAACTAAAGAGAAAAGGAGACAAAATTTACCCTTGTCGAACACCAGAAGTAATGCTAAACCAATTGCTTCAAACCTTACCAACTCTCACACACGACTCAGTGTTATTATAGAGCGCTTTCATTATGTTAACTAACTTGTCTGGTATACCATATGATTTCACAATCAACCACAAATTTTGACGATCAACAGAGTCGAAAGCCTTTTTGAAATCAACAAAGCTGGCAACCAAAGGTTTCTGAAATTCCAACCGTTTCTCAAGAATCTGCCTAAGTGAAAATATCTGATCTACACATCCCCTACCACTTCTGAATCCACATTGCTCATCACGCAATTGCCTGTCAACCAGATTCTTAATTCTATTAAGCACATTCATGGAAAGAACTTTCCCTGAACAAATAGTAGGCTGATACCCCTATAGTCATCACAAGAACTGCGATCACCTTTTTTGAAAATAAGGACAATAATAGCTCTGGTAAAATCCTGAAGAACCATGCCTTTGTCATACAATTTATTCAAAATTTCAGTCATCTAAGTGGTAACCGAAGCATTCGCAGCTCTGAGCATTTCCATAGTAATTTCATCTACCCCTGGGGATTTATGAAGTTTAAGTTTAGAAACAGCCAAAATAACTTCAGATTGTGTTATAGCGCCAACATTAAAGCCACCAATGCATCCATCATCACTGCAAACAATGGGAGCAGAACCAACTACATTGTTTAGAACATCACTGAAATGCTCAGCCCACTTAGCCATGACAGAATTCTCACCTTCTATAACCTTACCTTGTTTATCCTTCAATCTTTGTATGCCTGTCCGTTTTCTACCACATAAAACATTAACTATCTGGTACAGCTCTCTGCTGTTGTGCTGCCTAACTGCTTCCTCAGCTTTGTCAGAAAAGCCATCAAGCCAAAGATCTATACGCCTAAAAAACCCGGCAGCAATTAGTAGCTAACTGATCCTTTACAAGTTTATTAAACTCTCTTTAATCCTTTCTATTAGGACTAGTAGGGAACTGATTAAGGACATTCCTGCAGTTCCTTCTTTCTGAAATAAGCTCAGGTGCCTTATCACTTAAATAATTCTGGCTCCTCTGCTAATTTTTTCCTAAAAGAGAACTGTTAGTTTCCTAAAAAAGCCTGTTTAAAACGGCCCCATTCTGCCTCAACTTCAGTAGTAGGCAAACCATGACTGTCATAACGACTAAATAACCTATCATGGTAAGCTTTAGCTACAACTGGATCTTTCAGAGCTTCAGTATTAAAGGTAATTTTTTTAAATTTAGCATAACACTTTTTGAGATGCAAGACACTTTTAACTTTTTAAGTTGCAAGACGTTTTTAACAAGGTAATGGTCAGATCCAATTTTTTGAATATTTGAGTGTAACATATTTCGGATTTGTTGGGACGAAACATTCTAGACACATGTTTTCCATATTTGCTGTTCATTGCTTTTTTGTATATACAGGTGACTATATCACTTTCAGGGAGGGAAGATAAAAAACATCTCCAAGGCGTAAGTTTGCTTCTCAGCAGACACGCGGGATATGAGTGTGTATTAATGAAAGGTTTCTTACAGCAAAATTTAAGACAAGCATTAAGGACTTGTATGTTATCTTTTGTTACTGACTCTGACCTTTGGGGAGGGGTTATAGGTCCTTTTCGTATTGGTAGTTACAATGGCAATGGGCAACGTCTCCTACAGAGAAGTAAACTCAATGGGTTCAGAATAACTAACACTTATTACAAAAAATGCAACATACATAAGTACACATGGGTTTCACCTGATGGGCTGCATAAGAATATGATTGATTACATATTAATTAACAGCAAATGGGCTAGTTCTGTTAGGAATACCAGGGCATATAGGGGAGCTGAAATTGGATCTGACCATTACCTGGTTAAAAGTGTCTTACAACTTAAACTTATAAAGTGTTGTGATAAGGTCAAAAAATTAACCTTTAATTCTAAAGCTCTGAAAGCCCCAGTTATAGTTAAAGCTTACCGTGATAGGTTACTTAGTCATTATGACAGTCATGGTTTGCTTACTACTGAAGTTTAGGAAAAAATGGGACCTTTTTAAACAGGAACTCTGGAAACTAACAGTACTCTTTTAGGAAAAAAGGAGAAGAGGAGACAGAATTATCTGAGTGATAAGGCACTTGAGCTTATTTCGGAAAGAAAGAAGTGCAGGAATGTCCTTAATCAATTCCCTACTAGTTCCAATACGAAGCATTAAAAAAGCTTAATAAACGTGTAAAGGATGAGTTAACTGCTGCTAAGAGTATTTGACTTGATGGCTTTGCTGACAAGGCCGAAGAAGCAGTTAGAGAGTGTAGAGGCAGAGAGTTATACCAGCCAATTAATGTGTTGTGTGGAAAGAAACAGACAGGTTACAGGGATTGAAGGATAAACAAGGTAAGGTTATAGAATGTGAGGATTCTGTCATGGTTAGGCTGGCTGAGCATTTCACTGATGTTCTAAACAACGTGGTTAGTTCTCCCATTGTTTGTAACGATGATAGATACATTGCTGGCTTTAATGTTGACCCTTAAACACAGTCTGAAATTATTTTGGATGTTTTTAAACTTAAGCTACATAAATTCCTAAGGGTAGATAAAATTGCTAAAGGAAATGCTTAGAGCTGGGAATGTTTCGGTTACCACTTGAATGACTGAAATTTTGAAAATCTTTTATGATAAAGGCATGGTTCCTACGGATTTTACCACAACTATTATTATCCCTATTTACAAAAAAAGGTGATCGCAGTTCCTGTGATAACTATAGGGGTATCAGCCTACTCTCTGTTCCAGGTAAAGTTCTTTCCATGATTATGCTTAATAGAATTAAGAATCTGGTTGACAGGCAATTGCGTGATGAGCAATGTGGATTCAGAAGTGGTAGGGGATATGTAGATCAGATTTTTTCACTCAAGCAGATTCTTGAGAAATGTTTAGGGTTTCAAAAACCTATTTCAAAAAGGGTTTTGACTCTGTTGATCATCATAAATTGTGGTTAATTATGAGATTGTATGGCATACAGACAAGGTAATTAATGTAATGAAAGTTCTCTGTAATGCACTGGGTTGTGTGTTGCAATTGGTTTAGCATTACTTCTGGTGTTCGACAAGGGTGCATTTTGTCTCCTTTTCTCTTTAGCTTGGTTATTGATTATGTTATGCGAAATTCACTTCAAGGGAAAGATTTTGGCCTTAAATGGTCTGGAGATACGAAAATTTCTTATTTAGTTTATGCTGATGATTAAGTCCTTTTGGCAAATGATGTTGATGAGATAAACTCTTTCATTCGAGCTGTTGATGAGACTGGTAGTAGAGTAGGTTTGGTGATAAATAGAGAGAAAACTAAAGTGATGAAAATTGGTTAGGCAGGTTGTGGTTCCATTAATTTGAATGATTCCACACTTGGGGAAGTAGCACAGTTTAATTATTTTGGCAGCTATGTAACAGAAATTGGTAATGTGCGGCATGAGATAAACAGATCAATAGGGATGGCTGCTGGGACTTTTAAGAAACTATGGAGAGTATGGAATACTAGGTGTATACACCTATAGACTAAATTTAGCCTCTATATAGTTTGGTACTTTTTAGAGCTAGTTATGATGCTGAAACCTGGATTCTTTGTAAACACGACAACAGGAAACTTGATGCTTTTCATTCTAGGTGTTTACGCAGTATCTTGGGCATTAGGTGGTTCAACGTTTTAAGTAGTGATGAGGTTAGGAAAAGGAGTTTGCAATCTCCTTTATACAGCATATTGTGAAGAGAGAGGCTCCGTTGGTTTCAACATGTTGGCCGTATGCATAAATATAGATTAGCGAATAGGGTTATGAAGAGTGTGCCTAAAGGTCTGGGAAAGAGGGGGAGACTTAGAATGCGGTGGACAGACAATATCAAACAGGACCTTATTAAAATTGCTATGCAGTTGCCATGTGGAGTAAATGGGACTCAGGACAGATCTTGAAAAATTAAATTGCACAATCTGGTTAGACTTCCGTAACCCATGGTTGCTTGAGGATGATGATGATAACAATTTTTTAATTTTTTTATGCTATGCTTATGTGTCTAGTGTTGTTTGACCTTTGATCTGCTTTAGGCATACAAAATAAATAAAAGTTAAAAAAAGGAAGCCAAAGCTATAATTACACGAATACTTTATTTTATTGCTATTTTGTATAATCCTCACCACTTCAACTTCCCTTTACCGCAATGCATTTTTCTGATATGCATTTGATGCATTTTCAATTTTATACATTTTTCATATATTGCAATAATGATCATTTGAAGTAGTCGTCTGTCGGATGTTTCGTCCGTTTTTTATTTCCTTATGGATAATATTTTACCCCATTTAGGCCTAAGGATTCTACAACTTATCCTTAGGCCTAAGGATATAACAAGCGAATTGCTATATTTTTTTTAGTAATTGCAATTAAGATAAAATGCAGTCACTGCTTAGAATGATTATTTACATAACTTTTCAGTTTCTATTGCACTCTTAATAAAAATTACATATTTGAAATATTGAAATGAAATATCATCCCTTCATGTTAAAAATAATTATTTCTATGTCAGTTGATTTTCTCTCCTCTTACCGAAATTAGCTTCTTCATATATATATATATATTTGTATACACTGAAAAACCAAAACTTTATGACCAGTGTATCTTTACGCGAATCAAAGCAAATACAGGTAAATGATGGTATAAAGACACCTGATGCTGAGCTCTGTTAATCAGTGTTATTCTTGTTCTTCAGATGGGAAAGGCAGCCCACGTAAGTGAGTTTTACAAAGGCCAAATTGTAATGGCCAAACGACTGGGTCAGAGCATTTTCGAGACGGTCAAGACTTGTGGGGTGCTCACAGTCAGCTGTGGTTAGTACCGAGGAGGGAAAAACTACGAAACGCCAGAAAGGTATGGGCTGAGCATGGCTCGTCGATGCTGGAGGTGAGCGAAAGCTATCCCATAACGTACGAGCCAACAGAGGCGATACTATGGCGCAACTCGCCCGTAATTTGAATGCTGATAACAGGAGTAATGTCTCATAACACACAGTACATCGTACCCTGCTGAAAATGGGGCTGCGTAGCTGCAAGCCACTACAAGTGCCCATGCTAATCTCAGTTGACCATCGAAACTGCCTACAATGGGCACGGAAGCATCAAAACTGGACCTTGAATGACTGGAAGAAAGCCATCTGGTCCGATGAATCTCGTTTCCAGTTGCACCATGTGGATGGCCAAGTACGTGTGCGTCGTTCGCTTGGGGAAGTGTTGTCACCAGGATGCACCTTGGGATGAAAACAAGCCGGTGGAGGAAGTGTAATGCTTTGGGCAATGTTCTGCTGGGAAACCTGGTTCAGTCATTCATGTGCAGGAAACTATGACATCTACCACCTACCTAAACGTGATTACAGACCAGGTATATCCTTTCACGGCAACGGTATTCCTCTCTAGTAGTGGCATCTTTCAGCACGATACTGCGCCCAAGCCAAACTGCCCGGATTGTTCGAGAATGGTTCGCAGAACATGAGGAAGACTTCCAGGTATTGCCCTGGCCTCCACATTTCACAGACAGCAATCGAATCGTGCATCTGTGGTTTGTGTTGGAACAGTATATCCGATCTGCGGCGCTGAACCACGCAACGTACAAGAGTTAAAGTATATGCTAATAATATGTTGATACCAGATACCACAAGACACCTTTAGAGATCTTCTACCGTCCATTCTTCGCCGGATAAGAGCTGTTTTGGGGGCACGCTGAGGACCTACATCATGTTAGGCAGGTGGTCAAAATGTTTTGGCTGTTCGGTGTATGTTTGTTGCCATATTTTGCTTATATATTGAAACTCGTTCATACATTACGGCATTAGTTACGGCATATTATATCAGTCTATTTATATAATTTATATGTAATCATCCTATTAAATAATAGGCATATTCCGAATGAAGGAGGACGGGAGAGTGGGAAGAACGGGTGTGAAAACGTGCATTTGAAAATTGTGCATCCTGCTGGCCGCGTTTGGATCCGCAGTGACGTCACTGGTAGCAGAAGGTTTTAGTTCCCTGTGATTCCGCGGGTACTTGACCGATCAATCCCAATATTCGTGCGATGGTCTTAATGGGCTTAGATATCGGGTTCCTGGGTGCGATGGTCCTAATGGCCTTAGATATCGGGTTCCTGGGTGCGATGGTCCTAATGGCCTTAGATATCGGGTTCCTGGGTGCGATGGTCCTAATGGGCTTAGATATCGGGTTCCTGGGTGCGGTGGATCGGGATTAACCTTGCTGCACGTGTCAAAAATTTCTGAGTGCGCTGCTGTCTCCTACTCTATGAAACAAGTTGTACGTTACCGATGAAAGTTATGAACGCAATAGTACGTTATCGATGAAGAGTTGCAAAATGTGAATGGAGTGGTAAGTTATCGACGGGAAACGTTATCTATGGGCAGACATTTCACACCCAACTTTTGGAGGGTTCAACTATGTAGTTGTATAATATAAATCGAGTTCAAATTTAAGTGTTTTGTAATTTAGAATTCTTTGAACCCTCATTGTCAGGTTCTGCGGGTATTTTAGATGTTATTTCTTTTGAGTAAAAAGGCGCAGAACACTTCAACAATTATCTTTGTCTTGTTATGGATGTTACATTTTGCGAACAACATTTTCTGTTTTAGAAAAGAATGGAATGAAAACAAGAACTGTCTCTGAAAAAATAAAGGAATGTAGTTCTGTCTGAATAGATTTTTTCCGCTTCATAACAGTATAATTTACTCACCAGATTCCGCACGCAGAATTTTGACTAAGTGAAAAGGACAATAAAAATGGGGGTAAATATGGTCTGAGGCTGGGAAAGGTGTCCTTTTGTAATGTGTATATATTTTAGGTAGAGACTTAAATTAGTAATGTAACGTGGGGTGGCAAGGAGTAGCCATATATATAGATATATTTATCATATAATATGCACCAAATTTTACAAATTCACACATATCAGTCATATTTTCTAAATAAAATGATTTGGTATACAATAGATTTTAAAAATTTCTAAACATAAATATCAGTTTCTATAAAGTAACCCCATTTTATACAGAAATTTATTATTTACCTTACAACCTGTGTCCACCTGTGTCTTTTTTCTCACAAGAGGACAGAGCTGGGTGAGCGGAGAAAATCTCAAAACATGCACAGTTAATACTCGAATTGGGGAAAATCAAACTATGAGCCTGGCTCAGAATCAAATGACCCATCCACTGCTCCTGAAATGCCTCGTTCACTCCGCATGTACTAACTTCACTTGTTTTAAAGCTGACGATCCGCCCATTGCAGACAACCAAGAGCAAGATTTTGCACAAGTTCCAAGGTGATGCAGAGGTGTGGGAACAAAAAATGTTGAGACAGAACCTCGACAGATTAAAAAAAAAAATTCTTTGTGAGCATTGACTATAAAGACCAAACAACTCCAGAGAACTCCTTCTTTAAGGAAAATATCTTACTACTGAAATTGAAAAACTTTCAGATCTACCATTTAAGATATGAACATTTTTGTAATTATTCAGAATCGCCAAATCCATAAAATATTTAAGTAACTGTTCAAATTTATAATTTTTTCTACTATTTACTGGAGCAAATGGTAATATATATTTATATTAAACATCATATACTGCTTATGACAAAATAACATTCCATGAGAGGGTGTAGTGTTCTATGGTTCATACCAGAACATATAATAAAAGATTCTGGTAATCATTGTAATGAAACAAAACATCATAAACTCTGTATTCTTTCTTTCATTTCCAGCTCTAAAAGGTTCTGAATGGAAAAAATCTAGAATATTACCTCCTCTCATATTTGGTTAGCTCTGGGATTCATATATTTGCATAAATGGCCCAAATAATTTAACCCCATATAGAGTAAAAGAAAATGTTCCGGTGCAGGAATCTGAGCAAGGGAGGATCCCCGTCACCTGTAACTAGTATTTTCATATTTATGTGTCGTACCTTACTTACCCTCTTCTAAGAAACGAATATGTTTTATATTCTGCGTGATTCATCGAGCAATACACTTCATTATTTTGAGACTGAGAGTTGACAACAACTGCTCTAAGCGCTCTAAGGTAAGACCTATAAACCAAAGGGTTGGTTCTATTCATGGCATAAAATAAAAAATAAAATAAATAAATACCCCCTCAAGCAGCTGCTTGCCACAGAGGTCTGACAGGATCCTGTCATTTTATATGCGACAGTAGGAGATCTCTGAGAGGATGGAGGAGCTCAGCAGAAAAACGACACACACATCCATGCCTAATCCGGGGCTCGAATCCAGGTCACTTAGATCAGTATCCAAGCGTGCTAACCACTCGGCCACGGGACGGCTATTCATGGCATACAGGGTAAAAATACACCATTTTTTTTACGTGATACAAAATAGTTTTTCTTTGAAGTTACTTTGATACTTGCCTGCGTATGATTCTCCTGTTATATAAAAATCATTTCCTCGATGATCGTAGAAGAGAGTAAAGAACTGCTGAAGTGCTTCATATAGATCACGAGCTACTTGAGTTTCATTCCTGGCATATCCATCGTTGCTCTGAGTGAAACTGAAGCCCGTGCCCACGGGATTATCGATGTACAATACGCTGAACGTCTGCGCCCACGTGTACTTCCTTAAACTTGCTGACAGGTCAGGGTTGATGACGTAAGGACCATTTTCGACAAAGAGTCCAAATAATGATGATCCTCCAGGTCCTCCTTGGAGCCAAAGGATCACTGGCGCTTTAGGATCTTTATTCTGGAAGGAATAAATCGAAATGCCATAGTTAACAAAACATTATTATTTTATTACTAATAATTAAAAACAACTACACGAAAAAGTAACATTTTCATGACTTAATAGCAAAGTTATTCATCCATTTTTAAATGTGAAAAAAATTGTTGTAGATACTTAATGGCTTTAGGAAGTGTAGCAAATATTTCGTAATGGTGTTGAATTTAATTAACTAGTTCGCGTATTCTTTGCTTATTTTAATACATTTTGCATTCAAATATGATTTCGTGTTCTTAGGTACTATATTCCTTTTTTGTTTTTCACATTTTTTATGAGCAGATGGTTTACGTTTCATGATTGATTTCCTACTAACCACTAGTGTTTTAACATCATGGTAACAAAAGATATGGATTTACTGTTGCTTCAACTGGTATACCGTCAAGTCAGGTAAGAGAACTGAAACATTATCGGATACAGGGGTTTATCAAAACAATGGAAACACCGACAGCCACTAGAGTGCACGCAATGCGTCGTATGCATATCACAGGGACGTCATCAGCCAGGTATACAAAGGGGAGAAGTATGATGTCGGCTATCACGTAGCAGTGCCACAGGCTCAGGTGAAACAACTGTGGTGGTGTAATGTCGACAATGTCAGATCTCAGTGACCTCCAGAAAGGAATGATCACTGGTGCGCGTCTTGCAGGAGCTTCAGTAAAAAGAACGGTAGACATAGTAGGTGTAACACGAGTGTGTATCGAACTGTATCGAAGATTATGGCTACCTATTAAAAAGGACAAGGCGTTGCCTCCAAACGTGAAAATTACGAAGTTGTCCGATAGGGATAGGCGAACGGGGTTTGCGGAGCATGAGGATGAGGTATGGCAGCTTCCCTGGCCACCTCAATATTATTGAACATTTGTGAGAATATCTGAAGAGCAAGGTCAGATCACACTTTCCACCTCCAACATCACTGACACAGTTGGGCCATATTTTACAGGAAGAATGGTCCCACATTCCATTAGCGTACACATGACTTGTATAAGTCTGTTCTGAACCCCGAGTCCGGCCTACAGCTTATTAATGAAATGTTCTCCACAAACAGTACGTGTTTCCATTATTTTGATAAACCCCTGTATGTTCTAGAATGTTTCTTTGATGTTTCTAAAGCATTTCTTAAAATACAACGACATAGATCTTTTACAATTAAAACTACAGTAATAAAATATTTCATGATCTGTTTAATTGTAATCGGTATGAGAAATCTTTGGGCAGCAGAAAAATCACTATTTAGCTACAGGAAGTTAAATGTCATTATAAAAATTTTCGGTAGTTACTAAAATTCGAATGAAACTGTTTCGTATTGATAAAATACATTATTTTGTGCATATTAAGGAATATAGCCTTGACTGGAGAGGATTTTGTTGTGAGTTGTTTTACCTCTGAGCGGCACTTTTTCGCACACCATGGGCTAAATGGTCAGGTCACAAGGACTCCGAAGGCTCAGAGAAGATTGGGGGAGGGGACCCACTGGAACAGCTGTTGGGAGACAGATGGTAGCCTCACGTCAAGGCCATCCAGCGTGTTCTCTAACTTTATGTTGTTTTACCTCTGAGCGGCAATTTTTTGCACACCATGGGCTAAATGGTCACGTTGCATGGACCCCGAAGGCTCAGAGAAGATTGGGGGTGGGGACCCACTGGAACAACTGTTGGGAGACAGATGGTAGCCTCCCGTCAAGGCCATCCAGCGTGTTTTTTAACGTTGGGTAATTTTACCTCTGAGCGGTACTTTTTTGCACACCATGAGCTAAATGGCTAGGTCAGAAGGACCCCGAAGGCTCAGAGAAAGTTGGGGGAGGGGACCCACTGGGACAGCTGTTGGGAGACAGATGGTAGCCTCCCGTCAAGGCCATCCAGCGTGTTCTTTAATGTGCACAGGGTATGGCTCTCCCGTACAGGGGACCACGGCTTAACGTCCCAAGGAGTCAATCCGTGCCATCCAAGCCCATCGATGTCCCCTACTGACCGTGGGCAGGGCGGGGAGTTTTGCGGAGATAAGTCTCAATGCTGACCCAGCCTGGACTCGAACCTGGGAACTGCAGATTACGAGTCTGGCGCGCTACCGACTGAGCCCCCCCCCCCCCCCCTTGACTGGAGACTCCCGCCTGATTATAACAGCCAGTCCAAAGGTCTCTTAATCTCTCTTTTTTTTTCATACTTTGTCTCTCTTGTGACTTACTATTGTGTAGTTACAGTACAACTAAAAGATGCGAATAGAATACCAAAAGCAAAAATCAAATTTAAATTAAAAAATATTCGGTTTAACTTACCAAAGCAGGAAAAAACCAAAAGAACATATTACTACCCAGCAATTTATTGACAGTAAAAAATCCACTGTAACTAATCAATGATGGGGAATTAGGGAGAATTCCCACTCTGCTAAGATTCCTCGCTTTATCGATCTGGCCAGCTTCGATGTATGGAGTCAAAAAGAGTGGTTCACCGTACACTTCTGGAGGAGCATTTTTAGGGAGAGGTATCGGGTCCGGTATTATATCTCGATAGAAACCTCGAGAAGAAACAACCACAGTGTATAAGAGCAACAACTCCACTGCAAGAATTGCAATTTTGACGAAAGTCATGTTTGAAGAAAAGTTGTTTAAAGGACAGTCTTCCTTTGACGAGTCTCTGATCTTTCTACGAACAGAACGTGAGTGCAATCAGTGTAGCAGTATACAACAGCTCTAGCGTGTAATCTCTATCTCAACGTATCTTAAGTAGAGGCTCAGAATAAACAAGCGATAAGGTCAAAGATCTTTGCTTTAATTCGCGAGTTTAATCTCAACGAGAATCAGAAAAAAGTTTTCCCCTATCAGAATATTTCTACAGAACTTGATATCATACGAACATGACAAGAATTTTCTGTACATGTGATAAGACTTAACAAAAGAATCACATGACATTTAAGGGGCATCTCGAACATTTCTGAAGTCAGCAACTTTGCGACTTCTAATGACGTACTCAGATAAGGAATTAGGTACTTCAATGTTCAACAATTTCCTATTTTGTTTTTGAATTGTTGATAGTCTTTATTGATGATTGAAATTTAAACACTCACCAGATGGCATCTCACTCGAAAGGATAATAATGTCAGTAGTCAGAAGACCTGTTACTACTAGGCTCCAATGATGTTCTACGGGATTTTTAAATAATAGCACAATTTTTTATCATTTGTTGATAGTCCTCGCAGGACTCTTCCAGTACATCGTGTTGTCATTTATGAATTTAAATCTTATTTGAACTATACACATAAGAATCACTTTTTACAATAATATAACTAACATTTATTGGAGTTTACATATTTTTCATATTTAACATGACACATCAGTCAGTTGGTTTGGCTGAAAACATCGCTCATCACAGCATCGTCTCTCTCTCTAAGAACGGCCTAACCGATAACGACTTTCTCACAGTCTGCTCAAACGTTTCCTCATAACCTGCTTTCTCTACCCCTCAAGACTTACTCGCTTTTCGTAACCTCAAACTTTTCTGACTCTCTCATTCTCTGACTTTCTCTATCCGGGTTTTGCTCCTCACGAAAGGTCTCATCTGTCCCTTCCATTGATCAGCAACTACCAATCAGAAGGAGCGAATATTAGTGGAGCTTGAGAGTTCTTTGATGTTGCGCTCTCTACCACGTGGATCGCTTACTTTCCCAGGGACGCCATGATGCCATGGTTCTGATTCCCTCCCTGGGGAAGCATAAAGTTGTAAGAGTACCTTTAGTTAGGAATTACTGAAGATCCCTCGTAAACTTATTCGTATTCGCAATTTTGACAAATATGATAATTAGCTTCCTGCGGACATCCCACTCCCTCCGATGCCAAAATACTGTAACGAAAGGAAAACATAAAACAGTGAAGCCGGACTC
Organism: Ryuthela nishihirai; assembly: GCA_038380435.1. Classification (NCBI taxonomy): domain Eukaryota; kingdom Metazoa; phylum Arthropoda; class Arachnida; order Araneae; family Heptathelidae; genus Ryuthela; species Ryuthela nishihirai. The sequence continues at coordinate 36,700,415 of JAWZYU010000022.1, forward strand.
TCCTGTTACAAAAACGCGATATAACACAGAGAACGTGAATTACGTCACTTACCAATTCGAACGAGGAGTTAACTTAAAAACAAGAAAGAGATTTCCCAAGTAGTTGTTCTCAACTTGTTTATGATAGTTGAATATATTTTTATTTTCCGAAGAACTAGAGTGAAACAGAAACTGAAATATATTTGATTTTGTGTGCGTTAGTCTAGGAAGAAATATTTTATTTGGTGTGTGTGGGGGATTTAACACTTATTTAATATTGTATGTCAGTTTAGTTCGTGTTAGTGAACTGGTAAGAAAAAAATAAACTAAAAATAAAAAGTAATGCACTTATGTCGCTGATTATATTTGTTCCGCTTGGTTTTGGTAAAAAAGATAAGTTTTAAAATGTGCTTGGTTAAACAAATAATTTGGTAATTGAGGTTATCACGATCACTTTATACTGACATATAGCATGTTGGTGTTTTTTATAAATAGTAGGAAATTGTTTATGATTAATGTAGTCTTTTTGCCATAGTTATTAAAATCAGCTCATATATAGTTAGATGGTTCATTTTTCAATTCACTCTCGGTTAAGCATTAAAAATTAGTGACATTTGATGTCAGGAGTGAGATTATTTTGAATACTTTTCACTAGAAGTATGGATGAGTTGGTAAAATTTATACGTGATATGAGAGCTGAAATGGCTACTCAGAAATAACGATTTGAAAACTAAAATATTAGTGATGTATGTGCTCAAAACAACAATTTAACTACTCAGGATAATGATCTGAGAGCTGAAATGACAGATTAAAGTAAAAAAAATCATCGGATTAACTGATCAGTGTAAAGAGATAAAGAACGAACTCAGCAGATAGTAAGATTGTTTAAAAGATGAAATTGATGGTACAAAGTGTAACATTAAAGATATCACTTGTGACTTTAAACATCAGATTAATAGTGTAAAAACAGATTGCGAACGAGTTTCAGGTTTTAGGAAATAAAATGTTATATCTCTCCTCTAATAGTAGTAATAATAATGTACTTACACATATTGCAAGAAGCAGAAAGAAACTTTCCACGTGAGATAGCCAATCGTCTTGCGCAAGTGTTTCAAACCCAATTCAAAGTCTTCGCTCGAGCCAATGAGTGGAAAGAACTTGAAAAGATTAGCTTTCTTGCGGCTTCTTTAAGAAACGCTGTTGCAGAAGTTTTACAGGTTATTTCAGAACAAAAACGACTTCATTATAACAATTTAGTATCTGCCTTAGAATTAAGACTTGGTGATAATTATACTGCTTTCCATAAATTAAAGACAATCCCTACGTTATGTCAATGGGAAGCTAACGTCAAAGCTCTGTAACCTCTAAAATAAGATTTTTTGTTTTGAAAAAATGTGATTGCACATAAAGATCTCAATCATATAAATCAATACCTCGATTTTAATCACTATTCGTTCAGTATTTACTGAGTTATGGAAGTTTGAATATTTAGCGATAACAATGCCAGCCACAAACATTGACTTCAAAAGTTAATTAAAACTTAGTAATAAGTATTGTATCAAAGTGTTTAATAAAATAAATTTGCATTTTAGGACTTTGTGTAAAGAATTCTTTCATTATTCTTCAGTTTTACATAAGCTTCTTAAGACTGGCATTGCTCTTGTTAAATATTCAAAATTCGATAACTCATTAAATACTGAACGAATATTGTTGAAAATCGAGATATTGATTTATTTGACTGAGATCTTTATCTGCAATCACATTTTTTAAAATAAAAGAACTTATTTTAGAAGTTATAGAGCTTTGACCTTAGCTTCCCATTGACTTAACTTAGGGATTTTCCTTAACTTATTTAAACCAGTGTATTTTAAAACGTTACTATGTAACACAGTTTAAACATCGAATGCAGAAGGGTGATGATATTCTACAACAACTAGCCAGTGATACTGAGTGCCTGGCTAGATTAGCTTATAATAATTATGCTCCTGATATCCAGGATAGCTTAGCCCAACAGCACTTAATTGATGTTATAGCTGATCCTGAAGCTCAACAATCCCTGAGGATACTGGATTGAATCTTTGAAGTTAGCTGAGGTACATGCAATGAAATATGAGTGCTCCACTCTCTCCTTCGGAGCGAATAAATAGAGTGAGATTCGTAAATGCTGAAGAAACAGTAGAAAAGAAAGCGAAATAAAACAGTTATACTAAGCCGTACTATCTCTTTTGAAAGAAGTTAAAGGTTCCTCCACAAGCACTCCTAAAGAACTTCAATATTGGAATTGTGGCAAGACTGGACATATTCGAGCCAACTGCAACAAGAAGTGAATGTTAAGTTAAGCACATCTAACAGACACAAAACCAATATAAAGCAACGTGAAGTGCAAGGGCTGGCTGTTTTTTGCATACCATGGGCTAAATAGCCAGATCACATGGACCCCGAAGGCTCAGAGAAGGTTGGGGGAGGAGATCCACTGGAACAGCTGTTGGGAGACAGATGGTAGCCTCCGGTCAAGGCCATCCAGCGTGTTCTTTAACGTGCACAGGGTGTGGCTCTCCCGCACACGGGGCCACGACTTAACGTCCCATCCGACGGACGGCGGCCTTTCCAAGCCCATCGGTGTCCCCTTTTGACCATGGGCAGGGCAGAGAATTTTGCGGAGATAAATCTCAACGCTGACCCAGCTGGAACTCGAACCTGGGAACTGCAGATTACGAGCCTGGCGCGCTACCGACCGAGCCCCCCCCCCCGCCCCCTTGGCCATAGGGAAAGTCACCCACGTTTCAGCACTGCATGAATAGGACAACAGATTGGGAGCTGACTGTACCGTTAACGAAGTGCCTTGTTGTATGATTGCAGATACTGGTGCGAAAGTGACCTTACTCAGACCTCATATAGCGAAGAAGATAACACCTCAATCCAACTGGTATTCCAAACATACGAATATTACTCTGCGAACAGTCACTGTAATCGTACTAAAGTCTCTAGAAGGATAGAAATCAACATCAGAGTTGGTAGCTGCCTTGTACAGTGGCTCAAAAAACTGTCTGAACACTACGGTGGATTACAGAATTAAGAAAAAATATCTGGCAGCGATTTTTTTAGAAATTAGCGATCTGGCAACCTTCGTGTCACGTGACAAGGTTGCCAGATCACTAATTTCTAAAAAAATCGTTGCCAGATATTTTTTCTGAATTCTGTAATCAACCGTAGTGTTTGGATACTTTTTTGAGCGACTGTACAAAGGTGCTCTTACCACCTGATGCTTCCCCAGGGAGGCAATCAGAACCAGGGCGTCCCTGGGAAAGTAAGCGATCCAGTGATAGAGAGTGCAACATCAAAGGACTCTCATGCTCCACTAATATTCGCTCCTTCTGATTGGTAGTTGCTGAATATGTAAACTCCAATAAACGTTGATTATGTTATTGTAAATGTGATTCTTATGTGTATAGTTCAAATAAGATTTAAATTAAAGAATGACAACGTGATGTACTGGAAGAGTCCAGCGAGGACTATCAACAAATGATAAAAATTGTGCTATTATTTAAAAAGCCCGTGGAACATCATTGGGGCTTAGTGCCCACTATTTTATGTTTTATTAAATCGAAACTGGTAAAACTCACGGCCAACATAAGACAGAGTTAGAATGTATATAAGGCCCTTATTGCTTTTCCCACCCCTTGTATAACACTTAGCTGAACATATGACTTTTATGAACTGTGACCACAGTGACGAAAGACAGAGAGATCCCAGCAGAAAGAGAAGTTTCAGTCCATGGACATTGGGCAGAGACTTTATGGGGCCTTCTGATTGGCGGTCACTGAATTCCTGTTAGAGTGATGAACTGCAATGAAACCAGTAGATTATTGAAAAGAAGTGAAGAACTAGCAATATGTGAATCTGTCACACAGGTAACTTGTGCAAATGCAATAGAAGTTCCTGACTGAGACCAATATTACGCAGACATCCCATCCCATCTTGCTGAATTGTGGAGAGAAACAATAATAAAAAAAATTATAAATACCCCCTCAAGAAGTTGTTTCCCACAGAGGTCTGACAGGAGCCTGCATGTTTATATGCAACAGTAGAAGATCTGAGAGGATGGCGGGACCTCAGCAGAAAAATTTTACTACATCCATTCCTAACCTGGGGCATTACTACATCCATGCCTAACCATGAAAAACATTACTACATCCATGCTTAACCTGGGGCATTATTACATCCATGCCTAACCATGAAAAACATTACTATATCCATGCCTAACCTGGGGCATTACTACATCCATGCCTAACCATGAAAAACATTATTACATCCATGCCTAACCTGGGGTATTACTACATCCATGCCTAACCATGAAAAACATTACTACATCCATGCCTAACCTGGGGTATTACTACATCCACGCCTAACCATGAAAAACATTACTACATCCATGCCTAACCATGTAGGGGCGGGGGTGGCTCAGTCGGTAGCGCGTCAGGCTCGTAATCTGTAGTTCCCAGGTTCGAGTCCCAGCTGGGTCAGCGTTGAGATTTATCTCCGCAAAATTCCCCGCCCTGTCCACGGTCAGTAGGGGACACCGATGGGCTTGGAAAGGCCGCCGTCCGTCGGATGGGACGTTAAGCTGTGGCCCCATGTGCGGGAGAGCCATACCCTGTGCATGTTAAAGAACACGCTGGATATAACTTATAAAGAACACGCTGGATACGCCTTGACGGGAGGCTACCATCTGTCTCCCAACAGCTATTCCAGTGGGTCTCCTCCCCCAACCTTCTCTGAGTCTTCGGGGTTCATGTGTCCTGGCTATTTAGCCCATTGTGTGCAAAAAAAGTGCCGCTCAGAGGTAAAACAACCCAACCCAAGCCTAACCATGTCCCTTAGATCAGTAGCGCAGCGTGCTAGGAAGTTATTAACTGAAGACCAAGCTGCTAAGGCCGAGGATCGACTTACAGAATTTTCTGACATTTTTTCTGCTACATCAAATGATTCTGGCCAGACTTCGCTGACTGAACATAAGAACAATAGTGATGATTTTCCTGCCATTCATCTAAAAACAAAAAGACTTCCATTAGAAAAACGGGAGGAGACAGAACAACTAACAAGAGACATGGAAGCCCAAGACATTACAGAACCAACATCCAGTCCCTGGACATCATCAGTAGCTCTTGTGAAGGAAAAGGACAGGTCCACTAGATTTTGTGTGAACTACCGCAGATTAATTGATATAACAACGAAGAACTACTTTCTCTTACCCAGCATTGATGATACATTTGACACACTATCTGTGTCAGAATGCTTCTCGACATTAGACTTGAAGAGCAGTTATTAGCAAGTTGGTATGCATCTTGAAGATCGTGAGAAAAAGCTTACCTCTAGGAAATGGACTTTAGCAGTTTAAGATGATGCCATTTGGACTTTGCAATGCAACTGCAACGTTTGGACGACTAATGAAGTCGGTGATCAAAGGTTTGTCTTAGAAAGTCTGCCTGGTGTACTTGGATGATATCATCGTCCTTGTAAAGACTTTTGAGAGACATTTGAAGAATCTTCATCAAGTGGTTGAGAAACTCCGGGCAGCGAAGATAAACTTGAGAACGACTAAATGTAAACTGTTCCACCGAGAAGTCCATTACATTGGTCATGTAATCATTACATCAGGGATAAAGACTGATTCTAGTAAGATAGAAGCTATGAGAGACTGGCTACCACCACAGGATTTCATTAGCTTCGTAGCTTCATTGTATTTTACACATACTACAGAAGATTAGTCAATGGTCTCTCCAATATCGAAAAACCATTGCATTCCTAATAGAGGAGAGCTGTCGGTTCATGTGGACCATTGCATATGAAATAATAAAATAAATAATAAATACCCCCTCAAGCAGCTGCTTGCCACAGAGGTCTGACAGGAGCCTGTCAGTTTATATGCCATAGTAGAAGATCTGAGAGGATGGCAGGACCTCAGCAGAAAAACAACACGAACATCCATGCCTTACCCGGGGCTCGAACCCAGGTCCCGTAGATCAGAAACAAGCGCGCTAACCACTCGGCACCAATTGAAGCAAGTTCTTACTACTAACCAGTGTTGACATATCCACAAGCTGGTAAGCAGTTCATATTACACTGAAGTGCCATTGAATTAGGTATAGGAGACGTTATCGAAATTTAGTACCGCAAGTCCCGCATTTGCGCGCATGCATGGCTAAAACTCTGATCATAAATAGCTGTAAGCTTTGGCTTCCCCAAGCATTCGTTGTGAGAAGCGTAATGGGAAAGCTGCGGGATTTAAATGCATTTCATAAGAGGGCAGATCGTAGGTGCCCTATGGATGGGACACTAGATCTCCGAAATTGTCAACGAAATTGGATTTTCTCGTACAACAGTTTCAAGAGAATTCCGGGAATATGAAAATTCCTGCAAAAAAAAAACAAGCACCCAGACAAACTGCAAAGGACAACCAGCCTAGAATGATCGTGGGCTTCACAGTCTGACCATCAGACATTATTTGAAATTACCACCCATCTGAATGCGGGTTCCAGCCGGGAAGTCAGTGCATGAACTTAATTACTAAAGGATTCAGATATCTTCAGTCCATTTTCTTATGTGATGTTGTGTTCTACACCCCACCAAATCTAGTTGATGGGGGGTAAGAACTAGGGGCAAACGATAGGTTAGGCCCCAAAATGATGGCTGATGATTGTGTTGTGTTTTCAATGCTGTTTGCGGGGGAAGCTTTCCTTCTCATCAATAAGCACTCATTCGTACAGGAAGGTACATGACAAACATAATTTATTATTCAGAAAATACACGACCGATTTTCTGGGGTCGGATCACAATTTCAATACTATAGTAAATGCCAGGCAACTTGGCCTTATTGGCGAAATATTCTGGGAGACGCAGAGAGAAGGAGGAGACACTCAGGGACTATTACTGGAGGTAAAAATTAAAAGAATCTCAGAAAAAACGGCTGCTGACCTTTTTAGCTTAGTTTGCTCCATTGTTGGGCTCCTCCGTGTCTGTTATGCTAGGGCTTAGCCGTGGGGAGATCCTCCACCCTGGGAGTTGCCGTTAAGTCTCCATTAGTGGCAGGAACGGTTCATCGGCGAAAACACCTCATAAGTCCGCTGTTGACAAGGCTGGAGGCACTGGCGGGTGACTCCGGCAGGTTGCATGACAGGGGGTTTCGTCTCTCCCTACACACAGGTCACTCCAGGGGCTGAGTTGCTCACTGTATTCTGCGTTGTTGCCTGCTGCTCACAGACCTTTTCTCTCCGAGAAGGGTCTCGACGACGGCTTGTGAGATTTTGCAAGTCGGTTGCATCAGGAGGGTGGGGTACGCCTTTTCTTCACCCTTTCTTTCCTAGTGGTCTGCCTCGGCCTACAGCATCTTCGGCCGTTACTTAGCTGTTTCACTTTCCATCTTCGCGGGTCTTCTTGTTACACGTCCACACTCGAACACAGACACCTGTCTTCTGTCTTTGTCGCTCCAGTTGGATTCGAAAAGGGCCCCGCGGTCACCTCTCATTGGACAGCAGAATTCGTCTGGTGACAGCGGTGGCCAAAGTTCATTGGTGCGGTCCAATTTTTATTGGACGTCCCAGCCTCTGGCGTGATCCTGAGTCATCCTTGGGCAGCTCTTGGTGACCATTGCTGCACGTATTCGAAAAAACTCCCTTTAATGGTAAGTGCAATGAATGCATTTTGAACTTGATTGAATATTTTAATTAAATTTGGACGGGGTGCCGTGTGCAAAGGCCCAGATGGTCTGTCGTCCTCAAGATGGCGGCTCAAATTGTTATTTCTAGCCGTTTTACTGAGGGAAAAGTCGGGTGGCGGGAAGAAAATGGCGAGAGATAGTTACGTCGAACTCGGGATTGCAAAATTCCGAGTACGACAGTTGTACACAACCACTGAGTTCATTTTATGTTTCCACTGCTATATATATGTTCGTTTTGCAAATTCTCCCAAATGGAGTCAGTGTAAATAATATTTACCTTTTTTTTTAGAATATAATTTTTATTCATAACAGTAAAGAATACAAATACATTTACAATTTGACCCGCAAAGCTAAATAGCTTATCTGCAGGAAAATGAATAAATTATATTAAACATAGATCATTCAGCCACAAAAATGGTGTACAGCAAATAAATCCACAAAACACAACACATAAAAAACAGCTAACTAGAAAATACCAAATAATTTTTTAATTCCATTTTAAGTCTTCTAAAAGACTCTATATTTAGTAATTCTTTTGGAATAGCATTAAATATAAGTGGTACTTGATATTCGGAGGTATGTTTCCCGTAATTATTTCGAAAACTTGGCAATTTGTAATAAACCTTGGTTTGTTAAATAACCTTGGTTTTGAAGTCTTGTATTTTTATTATGTTGAATTTTTAGTTTGTAAGTTTCGTCAAAAGTTTTTTTAATTATTACATTATATTTATATAAATTGCTGTAGGATAAAAGATTTAAAAATTTTAATCTATCGGTAGAAGTTTTATAAATTTTTTGCAAATGAGATGGAATAATATTTTTAGCTATTATAGACTGCAGTTTTTCTATTTTATTTATGTTAGTTAAGTTAGTTGTTCCATGCACAATTATTCCATAATTTAAAATAGATTCGCATATTGCTTTATAAAATAGTACACATGTTTCCATATTTAATACGCATTTCAATTTTTGAATTTTTATCGCCGATATTCTCAAGCTTTCACATATGTGGGATATATGGGCATTCCACCTAAAATATTCATCAAAAATGATTCCTAAGTAATTTATTTTATTTACTTGCTCAACAAGTGGGTAACTGCATAATGATTCATAATTTGAAACATTCTTTTTTCTGCAATTTATTTTATGAGTTTTGATAAAGAGGTTTTGATGAATATGAAATCCTGGTGAATGAATAATCATCAGTTTTGTTTTTTTCTCATTGAAATAGATTTTATTATAATTTAACCATCTAATAATATTATTGTAATCTGTTTGAACCTCTGAAATGCTATCATTTAAATATTTCTGACTGTTTATTAAAACAATGTCGTCAGCATATAGATAAATAGCACTATTTAATTTTGTATTGAACAAATCATTTATGTATACTAGGAACAATAAAGGACCTAAAATTGAGCCTTGGGGAATTCCACATCGTGTAATTACTTTTCTGCTGTTGCAGTTTTTTATTTTAGTAATTGTGTATCTGTCTGATAAAAAATTTCTAAACCAATCTAACAATATACCGCGAATACCGTAATTTTCCAATTTATTTAGTAAAATGCTATGATCTATTGTATCGAAGGCTTTCTTTAAATCTAAGAACATAGTTACAATTTTTTCCCTATTATTCAATGATTTATTAATATTATTTGCAATTTTGGAAATTAGTTGAATTGTGTTTTTTCCTTTTTGAAAGCCAAACTGATTTTCATTAATTATGTTGTGTTTAAGTAAAAAGTTAAAAACAGTATTATAAATATATTTTTTCCATTATTTTCGAAAAAATAGGCAGAATTGTTATTGGTCGATAGTTAGAAAAATCCTCCTTAATACCACCTTTAAAAATAGGTCTTAAAATACCTGTTTTGAGTTCAGTAGGTATGTTCCCAGTAAATATAATCTGATTTATAATTTTTGATATAATATTTAGTAGTGTCTCTTTATTAAATTTTATATGTTTAATGCAAACATTATCGTAACCAGGTGATTTATTGGTGTCTAATGAAGTAATTATTTCATCAGTTTGTTTTTCAGTAATTTCATGTATATAGATAGATTTCCTCTTTGTATCATGGTTGGAACATAATTTATATCGTCTTGGTGATTTGTATTTCTTATCTGTAAAATTAGTGTATTATAAATGTCATTGTAATTGTTTGCTATTTCTTCCGCAGATAATTTCTTTTTGGCCATATTGTTAATTATTACATCGTCCGATGATTTTTTCTGTTTTCCTTCTAATATTTCATATATTAATTGCCAGGTAGCCTTCATATCATTTTTTTTCATTATAAGTTTATTTCTATAATAAAGTTGTTTCTGATTTCTAATCTGAATATTAACCATATTCCTTAATTTTTTATAGTTATTTTTATAAGCATCACTTTTATCATTGTTTTTAAATTTAATCCAAGCTTTATCTCTTTCTTCAATTAATTCTATCAAGTTCGGTGTTATCCAATTTTTGCTATGATTTCTTTTTACCTTTCCAACTCTCCTCATATATATTCTATTTTTTCCTAAAATTCCATCATAAATGTATATAAATACTTTATATAGGTTTAATTCATCCATTGGGTTGTCTCCATAATTTTCTAAAGTCCAATTCATTTCAGAAATAGCTTTGTTTATATTGTTATGGTCAAATGACCAATTCTTATTTTCCTGGTCTGTTTCACTATAATTAGTATTGTTCAAATTGTTATTGGTGTTGCTAATCAGTGTTAAAATCATATAGTGATCTGCTATTTTGCTTGTTTGAATTATTGATTTGCTGACATACGACGTGGAAAAAAATTCCGATTTGTCGCAAGTATATGGGGGCATCTGCTATGCGGTGGATGCGCAAATTCAGAGAAGGACAGCTGAGCATCAAAGACCTGCCTCGTGCAGGAAGACCGAAGGAGGCCGTGAATGAAAGAACCATCGCTGCTCTTTGTGAACTCATTAAGGAAAACCCACACATCAGCGTTCAGGTAATATGTTTAGATGGCAGTGTGGGAAAAAATTATTCATCAATATTTAGAGTTCCCATAGATTTGTGCCAAATCGGTACCGCACAAACTGACAGAACAGCAAAACTGGGCTAGAGTCGACTCGTGCATGGAGAAGATGGCAACGTTTGCACCTAACTGCCTCAAACTACTAACGGACATTGTCACATATGAAGCAAGGATTTAATAGTATACATCTCCCAGAAAATCGACAACTACGTTTCGGTTGCAGAAGGTGATTGGCGCCCTCAAATCCTCCAAGAAGACTTTTGCTCAAAGTAGAGGATGTTCGCAATTCTTTTCGATTACCAAGGAGTGGTAACCATGGGCGGCTTAAGTGGTAAAATGACTATAAATGGCCAATACACCACCAACATTGTTTTGGCCAAAATAGGTAAGGAGATGAAGGAGCAGCGTCGAACAATAGGCATGTCAAGGGTTCTTCTTCTTCATGACAACGCCAATGCTAAGAAAAACCGGCAAGTTACATCCTATTTGGAGCAGAAAAAAAATTAAATAGCTACTCCATCTTGCATATTCACCCGATCTTGCACCATGCGATTTGTGGTTACTTCCAAAATTAAAAAGGAACTTGCTGGGAAGCCTTTTCAAGGGTGTAAAATCTTTCAAAATGCATTCATCAAGAGTTGCGGAGTAATCCCCAACAGGAGTACCACCAAGAGTTCAAGAATTGGCATAGATGTCTGCAACTCTGCATACATGCTGGAGGGGGAATTTTGAAGGACGGTAAAAGTTTTGTTGAGGTAAGTGCAATGGGTTTTCAATCTGCAGATGCATGTGGAGAACCTTTTGAATGCTCCTCGTAATATTAATTACTATTGAATCAATATTATAATACTCATGAAACCAAATTTAGACAGATCCTGTGTCCATGTTAGTTTACTGTTATCGATAACGTTAATCTACAATGCTGCATCAAGATTAAAAGTTTCTTTACTAATTGTTATTCACCCACCAAACAAAAATCATTGGCCTGCTAAAATGTTCATTTTTTATCTCATTGATCATAATCCTCAAGGAACCATGCGCTATGGAGGGCTAAGTAGATTATAGAACTTAGTTCTACTTGTCCTGTTTCACATTGTCTGCCCACCGCATCCTTGGACTCCCCTTATTCTGAGTTATTTTGGCACACTATTCATAACCCTATTCGCTAATCTATAATTAATGAAATATTAATTAATTATATTGCTCTCTCTGCACAACATGCAGCTCAAAAGCTGTTGCCAACACTTTTGCCTAACCTCATCATTACTTAAAGTTGAACCATCTAATACCTAGGATACTACGTAAGCATAGAGAATCAAAAGTATCAAGTTTCCTGTTATCTTTTCTACAAAGCGTCCATGTTTCACTACCACAACTAACCTTAGAAAGAATGAAACTATTGTACGGTCTACTTTTAGCCTTTAGGTGTACACCCCAATTTCACCACAATCCCCACAGATATTTAAAAGTCCGAGCACCGATTCTTATTAGTCTGCTAATCTCATGCCGCACATCACCAGTAGCTGTTACATAGCTCCCAAGATAATTAAACTGGAACACCTGCTCAAGTGTGGAACTATTCAGATTAACTGAACCACAGCCTGCCTGACGAATTTTCATCCCTTTAGTTTTCTCTTTATCATCAATCCTACTCTATACCAGTCTCATTAACAGCTCGAATGATTCATTTCATCAACATAATTCGCTAAATAGGCCAAATACAATCAGCATAACCTAAATCAGAAATTTTTTGATCTCTAGACTATTTAAGGCCAAACTCTTTCCCTTGTAGTGAATTTCTCTAACATAATCAATAACCAAACTAAAGAGAAAATAAGACAAAATACACCCTTTTCGAACACCAGAAGCAAGTCTAAAACAATTGCTACAATCTTTACCACCTCTCACACATGACTCTTATAGAGAGCTTTTGTTATATTAACTAAATGGTCAGGTATGCATACGATCTCACGATCAACCACGAATTTTGACGGTCAACAGAGTCGAAAGCCTTTTTGAAATCTACAAAGCAGTAACCACAATACTGGTATTAAATACACTATATGGCTGTTTAGCATAAAGATATCGAATTTATTTTTGTTTTTTATTCTTTTTTAACAGCAGATAACATTTAAGTCTTTAACGCTTGTCTGAAATTTTGCTGTAAGAAACCTTTCATTAATGCACTCATATCCTAGAAGAGCATCGCTAGCGTGTCTGCTGAGAAGCAAACCCACGCCTTGGTGATGCTTATTGTCGTCCCTCCCTGAAAAGAGAAATTTAAGATTATTTTTAAGAATCTGACCTTTATCTGTCCATCTGGTCTCTTGCAAGCCGAGAATATCTAAATTATAATGGTGGAATTATTGTGTGAGGACATCAAGAGAAAAAGCTCTGTGCAGAGTCTTCACATTCCAACTACCTATGGAGAGAAAATGATTGGTGGGATGTTTAAAGAAACTATGTTTATTGAGAGAGGGAATGCCGACAATATCAAACAGCCCCCTAATCGCAGACATGGGGCAAAGATCCGTTCCCCCACTACTAAAGGCTGAAGCCATCTACACTGGAAGACTTCCTCCAACGTAGAATTTGACGATGCCAATAGAAGCAAAGAGTTCAGGTGCGTGCGATGACTTCTGCTCAGGATTATCCACCAGCTGATAAACATATCCTGTGAATCTATTCACTTGGGGCTGTCAACCCACAAACAAAGAGAAAACACAGCGGAAAATTTTCCCTCCACAGAAGCCCACCAGTGCAGCAAAATCAGGATCCATAATCAAGCTCAGAGCCATATATCTGTCCAGTCCAATAGGTTTATATGTTCAGCACCAGGACCCTGTGTGGTTGACCACTCCTCAGCAGGGTAGAAAAAAAAGAAAAGTAGCCATAATTGTCCAGATCAGTAGGCCACACTAATCTGGCAGCCCTCCCCTTCCGTTCACTTCCACAAGAGAGTATCTCTTTTGAAAGGTACTAACGGTCTGCACCACGAGAAGGCGGTGTCGGACATTAGGTGCTAGGCCTGGCCGGTTCTATGCATCATCACAGGGGATTGGTGCATAGCTCTCCTTCCAGTGACAACCTAGCTACCATTTACAGACCAATGTTATCTGCTGTTATGCCCCCACTGAGGATGCCGATGAGGATGAGAAGGATAGGTTTTATGAACAACTTCAGGATATTTTGAATTCTGTCAAGAAAGGAGATATTACCCTTGTTCTTGGTGAATTCAATGCCAAAGTTGGTACTGACTCTGACCTTTGGGGAGGAGTAATAGGCCCTTTTGGTATTGGTAGCTGCAATGGCAATGGGCAACGTCTCCTACAGGTAAGTAAACTCAATGGATTCAGAATAACTAACCCTTATTACAAACACCGCGACATACATAAGTACACATGGGTTTCACCTGATGGGCTGCATAAGAATATGATTGATTACATATTAATTAACAGCAAATGGGCTAGTTCTGTTAGGAATACCAGGGCATATAGGGGAGCTGAAATTGGATCTGACCATTACCTTGTTAAAAGTGTGTTGCAACTTAAACTTAAAAAGTGTTGTACTAGGGTTAAAAAATTTACTTTTAATACTGAAGCTCTGAGAGATCCAGTTATTGTCAAAGCTTACCATGATATGTTACTTAGTCATTATGACAGTCATTGTTTGTTTACTACTGAAGTTGAGGAAGAATGGGATCATTTTAAACAGGCTTTTATGGACACTAACAGTACGCTTTTAGGAAAAAAGGAGCAGAAGAGACAGAATTATCTGACTGATAAGGCACTTGAGCTTATTTCGGAAAGAAAGAACTGCAGGAATGTCTTTAATCAATACCCTACTAGTCCTAATAGAAAGCATTACAGAGAACTGAATAAACGTGTAAAAGATCAGTTAGCTGCTGATAAGAATCTTTGGCTTGATGGTTTGGCTGACAAAGCCGAAGAAGCAGTTAGACAGCACAACAGCAGAGAGCTGTACCAGATAGTTAATGTTTTGTGTGGTAGAAAACGGACAGGCATACAAGGATTGAAGGATAAACAAGGTAAGGTTATAGAAGGGGAGGATTCTGTCATGGCTAGGTGGGCTGAGCATTTCAGTGATGTTCTAAACAATGTAGTTAGCTCTACTCCCATTATTTGCAATGATGATAGATGCATTGGTGGCTTTAATGTTGGCCCTATAACACAATCTGAAGTTATTGTGGCTGTTTCTAAACTTAAACTACATAAATCCCCAGGGGTAGATGAAATTACTACTGAAATGCTTAGAGCTGGGAATGTTTCGGTTACCACTTGGATGACTGAAATTCTGAATATCTTTTATGATAAAGGCATGGTTCCTAAGGATTTTACCAGAGCTATTGTTATCCCTATTTTCAAAAAAGGTGATCGCAGTTCTTGTGATAATTATAGGGGTATCAGCCTACTCTCTGTTCCAGGTAAAGTTCTTTCCATGATTGTGCTTAATAGAATTAAGAATCCGGTTGACAGTCAATTGCGTGATGAGCAATGTGGATTCAGAAGTGGTAGGGGATGTGTGGATCAGATATTTTCACTTAGGCAGATTCTTGAGAAATGTTTAGAGTTTCAGAAACCTTTGGTTGCTAGCTTTGTTGATTTCAAAAAGGCTTTCGACTCTGTTGATCGTCATAATTTGTGGTTGATTGTGAAATCATATGGTATGCCAGACAAGTTAGTTAACATAATGAAAGCTCTCTATAATAACACTGAGTCGTGTGTGAGAGTTGGTAAGGTTTGTAGCAATTGGTTTAGCATTACTTCTGGTGTTCGACAAGGGTGCATTTTGTCTCCTTTTCTCTTTAGCTTGGTTATTGATTATGTTATGCGAAATTCACTTCAAGGGAAAGATTTTGGCCTTAAATGGGCTGGAGATACGAAAATTTCTGATTTAGATTATGCTGATGATTTAGCCCTTTTGGCAAATGATGTTGATGAGCTGAACTCTTTCATTCGAGCTGTTGATGAGACTGGTAGTAGAGTAGGTTTGGTTATAAACAGAGAGAAAACTAAAGTGATGAAAATTGGTCAGGCAGGCTGTGATTCAGTTAATCTGAATGGTTGCAGTCTTGAGCAGGTGTCACAGTTTAATTATCTTGGGAGCTATGTAACAGATAACGGTGATGTGCGGCATGAGATTAACAGACGAATAGGGATTGCTGCCGGGACTTTTAAGAATCTATGGAGAGTGTGGAGAAATAGGCGTATACACCTAAAGACTAAAATTAGAATGTATAATAGTTTGGTTCTTTCTAGGGTTAGTTATGGTAGTGAAACCTGGACACTTTGTAAACAAGATAACAGGAAACTAGATGCTTTTGATTCGAGATGCTTACGCAGTATCTTGGGCATTAGGTGGTTCAACTTTGTAACTAATGGTGAGGTTAGGCAAAGGAGTTTGCAACTCCTTTAAGCAGCATATTGTGCAGAGAGAGACCCCGTTGGTTTGGCCATGTTGCCCGTATGGATAATTATAGATTGGCGAATAGGGTTATGAACAGTGTGCCTAAAGGCCTCAGAAAGAAGGGGAGACCTAGGATGCGGTGGGCAGACAATGTCAAACAGGACCTTGTTAGAATTGGTGTGCAGTGGCCAGATGCAGTAGATGTAGCTCACGATAGACTTGCTTGGAGAACTAAATTGCACGGTCTGATTGGACCTCCGTAGCCCATGGCTGCTTGAGGATGATGATGATGATGATTCTTTTTTATATTACATCTTGCTACACTAGAACTTGCTGTGTCATAATGAACTGGAGTTGTACAGTTGGACACTCATTGGTTGGTTGGTTGTTTGGGGTTTTTTGGCGCAATAGCAACTAAGGCTATATTGCGCCAAACAAACGATAAAAAGGGTAAAAGACATGGAACCCACAACCAAATTTAAAAGAGACACAAACAACAGAGCATAAAAACGAGATGTATAAACAGTTGGACACTCAGGAACGGACTTACTATACAGGGTGTCTCAAAAATATAGGTACAAACTTTTAAGGGAGGTAGATAACATCTATAGGAATGAGAATTGCATAGGAACTCATAACCGGAAAAGTCACCATAAGTCAATAGGCGGCGCTGTTCATCAGTGTGCTAGAGAAGAAATCTCGGATTTCCTCATTCGAGCGGTAGTCGGCTTTCGAAGAGCATGCAAAGGTATTCGAACAGGGAGTTGGCAGACATGCACTTAATGTATGGAATAGCTGAGGGCAACGGCGCTCAACGAATGTATCAAGAACGCTTCCCACCCAGACATGTAACGGGCCACCGCTTGTTTGCGCGTGCGCATCAAAATTTGTGCAATTATGGGTCATTAAGAGGTAGCAGAAGTGAGGGCAGGCCACGATCGACGCGTACTCCCGCTATGGAAGAAAGTGTGTTGGATGCCGTGGAGACTAATCCTTGTACCAGCACATGTGCCGTTGCCTCTTCCTTAGGAGTGTCACGTTGCAGCGTACAGTGCGTTTTGCACGGAGAGTCCTTACACTCCTTTCATCTCCAAAGGGTTCAGTTACTTCTCCCCGCAGATCATCCTGCACATGTACGTTTTGCGCAGTGGTATCTCCAAGAAAGTGGCCAAGATGTGAATTTCCCAGCTTATGTTTTGTTTACTGATGAGACCAGTTTCACGCGGGATGATGTATTCAATCAGCACAATGTGCATTTGTGGGCTTACGAGAACCCCCACGGTGTGTGCACCCATGCGGCACAACATGGTTTCGCAGTAAATGTGTGGGCAGGTTTGGTCAGCGACTACTTAGTCGGGCCATACCTTTTATCATCCCGCATGACCTCCGCGAAGTATCTGATCTTTCTGGAACAGGTTCTACCAGGCTTACTTGCCCATGTTCCAGCAAATGTGAGACGCAACATGTGGATTCAACATGATGGGGCACCTCCCCATTATGGAAGGTGTGTTCATGCGCATTTGAACATGTCTTTTGGGCAATGATGGATTGGGTATGCTGGACCAGTTGCCTGACCCCCACGCTCACCTGATTTAACGAACGTTGATTTCTTTCTGTGGGGGCCCCCTCAAAGCTATCGTGTATGAATCGCCTGTGGAGTCCGACATGGATCTCGTGGCAAGGCTCGTCTCCGCTGCTGCTGCTATCAAAAAACTCCAGGTGTGTTCGACCGTGTTTGGCAATCAATGCTCCGTCGCTATGGTTGAAACTTCTAGCATATCATGTAACATTATGAAATGTATCATCTAGTACGAAATTTGTAATAATTATGTCCAATAAATGTTTTCCCATTAATCAGTGTCTTGTGTCCTTTCAGATCTTGTACCTCTGCTACCACTTTCCCATGACGTTTCCGGTTATGGGTTCCTATGCAATTCTCATTCCTTTAGATGTTATCTACCTCCCATAAAAGTTTGTACCTATATTTTTGAGACACCCTGTATATTCATTAGTAGGTCAACAAATCTTGTTTGTTCCACATCGGTCGATGTACATACTTTTATTCATGGAAGGTGTGTCAAGATCAGGGAAAAATCCTTTGGATGTCTTGACTTCTTCCGTACCAGGAACACAGAAGCTCTATTTTGTCAACAAGATAAATTTCCCGACTTTTTCTGTCATTTGAGTCGGGCCATTAAAAGTTAACTTTTGGTGTCTTTTAAGAATTTTTTTTTACACCTTTTACATTGTTTTCTGTCATTTGTCTTGTTAACAAAATAGAGCTTCGATGTGTGTTCTTGATAGGGAAGAAGACATCCAAAGGCCTTTCCCTGATCATAACACCCGGATGTACATCCACCGATGTGGAATAAGATTTGTTGACCTGCTAATGAATAATATAGAAAGACCGTCCCATCGACTCTTAGTCCTTCTGCACAAATCTATTTCACTACGGCACATCATGTTCTAGTGTAGCAAGACGTGATATAGGAAAGAATAAAAAAAATAAATTCGGTACCTTTATGCTAAACAGCCATATAGTGTATTTAATATCGGTATTGTTAGCGCTGTGAAAAATTCTACACTTGTAGTAACCACAAGTTTTTGAAAGTCTCAACATTCCTCAAGAATCTGTCCAAGTGAAACAATCTGATCTACAATTCTCTATCACTTCTTAATCCACACTGCTTATCACGTGGGGTGGCTCAGTCGGTAGCGCATCAGGTCGTAATCTGCAGTTCCCAGGTTCGAGTTCCAGCTGGGAGAGCGTTGAGATTTATCTCCGCAATAATTCCCCGCCCTGTCAACAGTCAGTAGGGGACACCGATGGACTTGGAAAGCCGCTGTCTGCCGGATGGGATGCTACGCCGTGGCCCCGTGTGCAGGAGAGCCATACTCTGTGCACGTTAAAGAACACGCTGGATAACCTTGACGGGAGGCTACCATCTGTCTGTCTCCCAACAGCTGTTCCAGTGGGTCCCCAACCTTCTCTGAGCCTTTGGGGTCCTTGTGACGTGCCATTTAGTCCATTGTGTGCAAAAAAGTGTCGCTCAGAGGTAAAACAATCCAACGTTAACACGCTGTATGGCCTTGACAGGAGGCTACCATCTGTCTCCCAACAGCTGTTCCAGTGGGTCCCCTCCCCCAACCTTCTCTGATCCTTTGGGGTCCTTGTAACCTGGCCATTTAGTCCATTGTGTGCAAAAAAGTGTCGCTCAGAGGTAAAACAATCCAACGTTAACACGTTGGGATGGCCTTGACAGGAGGCTACCATCTGTTTCCCAACAGCTGTTCCAGTGGGTCCCTTCCCCCAACATTCTCTGAGCCTTCGGGGTCCTTGTGACCTGGCCATTTAGTCCATGGTGTGCAAAAAAAGTGCCGCTCAGAGGTAAAACAACCCAACCCAATTCAAAAGCAGCTATGGGACACAATTGCGTTGTTGCCACCACAGTTAGGATTCTTCTTCGCGGTCTCTGCCTAGATGGCTTGGGGATATGGTTGGTGCTAGAGCAGGTTTTCTCACAAATGGAGGATAGTGAACCTTACATTAATATTTAAAGAACCCCCCTCATATCAGTCTAATATATTACCTGCTGATTTGTAGTTGTAACTATTTTTTACGCTAAATTTCTTCTCCGTTACTTTACTCCAATCTACGATTTCAACTTAAGAGACTAGTAATTCGGCGAGGTTTACCTATGGCCGAGTAGTTAGCACGCTGGGCTATTGATCTAAGGGATCTGGGTTTGAGCCCCAGATCCGAGTGGTTAGCACACTTGGCTACTGATCTAAGGGACTGGATTCGAGCCCCAGATAAGGCATGGATGTTTGTGTTGTTTTTCTGCTGACGTCCTGCCATCCTCACAAATCTTTTACTATCGCCCCCCCCCCCCGATAGGGGACCACCTTATCGTGGTGGTGGTGGGGGGGGGGGGCTTTGGGCCCTGCAACCAGTCGAAGTCTTTGTTGACCGGATTGGGTCCCCGGTTGGACAGAGACAAGACCTCATCAGGTGCTCCGTGGAGCAGTTCAAGGGCACTTCAAGTGCACGGCTGAACGGATTTGGTCACCTAGTAGGCACGAGCCCTTTTCAAAGTCTGGGCCCCACTAAGAGTCTCCACCCCGGGTGCCGAGCGAACTTGGATCTATATATACTTGTTCATGGCTAACGGGGGAACAGATTAAATTTCAGGTTTCTACCGGTGGTTAGCTTTCCTTCTATAGGACTGCTGCCATGTGAGGTTGGGGATGAGATGCATCTATATGGTGTATTCTTGCCCCCAACTCTAGATAGTCATGGCTTTCCGTTAACTTGGTAGTGTCGTGAGACGGAACCGGGGATTGCCCTGGTTGCTGAACATCTAGCAACAAATAGTACAAACCTTTTACTATGGCATATAAACTGACAGGCTCCTGTCAGACCTCTGTGGCAGTTGCTAGAGGGGGTATTTTTTTATACAATAAGAAATAAAATATTCTCTAAAAAATCCAATATCTCACATCTCTCACACAAACGTTTTTTGCAAGAAATTACTTTAAACCCTCATCTTCCAAAATGTCTCCTATAAGTTAACATGGGATTTCGTCAACTTAACATTAGTATAGAACTTTCATTCTCCCTACTACTTGTTGTATGAAAATGTTCTGAAACCTTTGAAATATGGTCAAAAACATAGTCGGATGCAGTATAAAAAAAACCACAATTTATGTACTATTACTACTGTAGAAAAATATCAACTGCAAAGTTGATCAAACGCATTTAAAAGGCACTTATTTGCCCAACGTGGGGGTTAAAAATAGATTCTTAAGTTTTGAATCCCACATCCAAAACAGGGATCCGAATTCCTTATATATTTTTTAAAAAGACCATAGCAACTGAACGCTAGAATCTCACACGTGCATTGTATCGTGAATCGCACCTCTAGACAGAGTTTAAACGTAATACTGCGTTAAGGTGACTTCGCAAGCTAGCCTGAAGTCACTGCTCGAAGTGACATTAACCGTTTCTGTGTGTATCCCAATTGAAATTTCTGCTTCAGATATTATTGGTTTTTTTGCACAGAGCATTGATTTAATTAAATGTACAGCTTTTTAATGTGACAGAATAGTAAAGAATTCGCGTAAGGTTAAGACTGAAAAGTTTTATGGTTTTATGAATGCAGAATATCTTGCTCAAGAATATCAAGTGAGCATGTCAACCATACAAACTCAATGTGCATGTCATGGAGGTTGGTTAATGATACAGTAGAATGGGTTATGTGATGTACAATGTATACAATAAAGTTATGTGGTTGAGACTCTCTATTTGACAAAACATGTTATCCAACAAGTTATATAATTAATTTGAAAACAACATAAGTTTTAATATTATATTAATACAAGCAAAAGTAATTCCATTACGCCTTAGAGCTTAGCACATGCTGCAGCACATGCTGCAGCAATTGCAGCTTTGGTAGAAGAAGCTGTTCCAACCACTCCAACACTCTGCAGCGTAGCGAAGAGGCCACCCTTAGCGATAACACCTCCAAGGAATGTACTCTGGAACAAGGCTGCAGCTGAGCTTGCTGTTATTCCTAAAGCTCCAAAACCAAGGAAACCAACTCCAACTACAGTCACTCCGATGGTTGTTGCAGTGCATGCTGCAATACATCCTGCATATAAAGCTGTAAGACAGGAAAATACATTACCATTTTTAACATTATACCAATATACAGGGTGATTCAAAACTCTTGGGCCAAACTTTAAGGGGTGATAGAACACACCAAAACAAGCACTTTTCGTCATACAATGCATGGTCGGAACTGAAGCAGTGAAACGCTAGAGGGCGCTTTCCAGTGAATACTTATAAGCGCTGGTTTTTGCACTCGTCGTCATTTCTACCATGGATTGCAGTACGGATGGATTATTTCACGAAACAGGGGAAGGCGGAAATGCATTTCACATGCGGATGGGAATGCGAGGGAAGCCCAAATACTGTACCAGGAGCGCTTTCCGACCAGACGCATGCCCGCTCATAAAACCTTCTTAAACGCTCCCAGTACAGTCTTTGGGCTTCCCTCGCATTCCCATCTGCAGCTCCGTACATGAAATGCATGTCCGCCTTTTCCTGATTCGTGAAACAATCCATCCGCTCTGCAATTCACGGTAGAAATGATAAGTGTGAAAACCAGCGCTTATAGGTGTTCACTGGAAAGCACCCTCTAGCGCTTCACCGCTTGAATTCTGACCTTGCATTGTATGATTAAAAGTGCTCGTTTAGGTGTGTTCTATCACCCCTTAAAGTATGGCCCAAGAGTTTTGAATCACCCTGTATACTGCTGTTCCAAGATTTAAGTTGCACAAAATCGCAAAAAACAATAAAAAACTTTTTGGGAATATAACGAAAGTCCAGAAGACATTTAACGTGAAATAACTCATAGTTATCGTCCATTAAATTTCCATTTCTTACTGTGAAAGACTGATCTGCAAATCAAGCTTATGATAAAACATCTTTAAGAATGAACACTTTTCATTTCGGATTATGAGCAGCTTTATCGAGCGTTACAGATTAACAGTTTTGTTAAAATGCAAAGGAGATACCATTTGGATGACGGTCAGAGCTATCGGACGGATGGAAGCAGGACATTCACAGAGAGGTTGTCAGTCATGGATGTGTCATAAAGTGTTATTTGCAGATGTTTTCACGACACTGGAACTCTTGAAGCCAGGATATGCTCTCAGAGCAACAACAGGTCAACCTGATAATTTCTTTTCCCTAACTGCAAGGTGCAATAGAATGATGTCAGAGCACCAAATTCCATCGTAACTCTTAGCTGCCACAAGGTTGGTTCCAAAGTAACTGTGTCCCAACGGCTTAATGAAAGGGTTCTTTGCTAAAAGACCTGTAAGTAGAACCCATGAATTTAGAACGGTGGTGGGTCATTATCATTCACATTGGTCAGAACACTCACTGTTCTAAGATTGAAGTTGGGCAATGTTGAAAAGAATATCTCCCTTCAGTGATACATTAATCTGAAATTATATTATTCAGTTAAATTGGAGGAAATAATTGATGTATAACAGATGGTATTCGATAACAACTCAATCGTAATTTCCAGAGACAGCCATCTTGGTTTTCCGGCGTCATCACCTTCGCATCAGAAACTCCGATTTTGCCATTTGTCCACCATTTTTTTCCGCCATCTTGGGTCCATTCCCTAAGACTGTTGAGGGAAATCAATATTTATTGGTGGAAATGCATTATTTCACGAAATGGGCTGAAGTTTATCCCATCCAAGATCAAAAGGCAACAAGTGCCTTAGCAACAAGTGCTTCAGTTATTCACAATCATCTCTGCGGTAAGTTGCACAGATGATAGTGAATAATTTGATTAGTAAGTATGGAGTACCTTTACAACTCCACTAAGACTAAGGATGGAATTTTGAGTCTAATGTACTTCAAGGTATATGTCAACTGCATTCAGAAAAAAAGAACGATTTCCCTACACCCTCAGTCGGATGGCACAATTGAGAGCTTCAATAGAACGATTGCTCAACATCTAGCATTGTTTGACGGCCACAATCAACGTGACTGGGATCACCATATACCACTCTTTTCATTGGTATAGAAGACAGCAATACATGACAACTGAAAGAGAATTGCGTCTTCCCTGTGAACTTTTATATGGTCGGCCTACAGCAATGTTTATATCCACACCATAATACACAGTCGAATCAGAATAATATGATCACCTATCTAATAATGGGAATAACCACCCATGGCCTGGATGACAGCGGCGAGATGGCATGGACGCAGTGAGGCCCTGGAAGATTGCCAGAGGCACACGTGCCCATTTGGGCTCCAGCAGAGCACGGAGGTTCCGGAGATGACGTGGTTGTGTGTCTGCACGCCGAACCTGTCAATCCAAATGGTCCCACAAGAGCTCTATGGGATTAAGATCGGGCGATTTCGCTGGCCAAGGGAGAACGAAGACATCGCTGTCGTGTTAATGAAACCAGTCACACACCACCTTAGCGAAATGGCAGGGCAAACTGTCCTGTTGGTAGACACCATCACCACCAGGGTAAACATCCAACATGAAGGGATGCATGTGGTCATAGAGGATGAACAACGAAGTAATCGTGACAATCCCGGTGCCCTGCAGTACGAAGACTGCATATCACCAAATGGGAGAAGTCACTGAAACTACTATCGACTAAAAAGGTACCTACTGCCTACAGCGGGAGAAGACCTTATGTGAAGAGAAAAGAACTGCTTGGGATTTTATAGCCTGCCTGAAGATGTAATCATTGAGGTGCAGTGAGATCTTTTGAATTTTTGAGTGGTGCCTAGGAAATGCCCAACACTCACTGAATTTTTTCCAGAAACTTGCCAGCATATAAAATAAAAGATCGTGTCTTTTGAATTTTGAGCCAGAAAAATAAACAGAAGTCCTAACTTTTAGAGTCCTCTGCAGCAGAGGCTCCTAAGCACTTCCATCGATAGGCCACACCTAATCCGGGCTCCAATCCTTTCGGCATGACCTTCAACTTCGTCCTCTCCATCGAGCTGGACGACCACAGCCCGCTCACCGTCTCGGCCCTAACCATGCCGAGGCCGCTTCGGGGACGCCTGGCCAGTAAACCAGAAACCCAGCCAGCGGCCCTCGCACAACCCCGACAAAGTTGTTAGCCTACCGGGGCTTGCATCACCACAGCACCTGGACCCCACTTCGCAGAGGAACCCAAGTTCCTCCACTGCAAAAGCTATATTTGCCAAATCTAATTCCGTGGGCCTCTTAATTTGGCTCTTCCATCGATAAGTCCGCTATCCAGGGTAGTCACTCCCGGCCGCAAGCCTCCAACTTCTACCTCTCCATTGTGAACGGGCCGAAGCCCCCCGGTGAACATCCGTCCACCTTGATATCATAGAGACCGCACCAAAGAACCCACTGACGAGTGTACGAAGAGGTGCACAACTCAATCTGCGGTACTCCCCGGTGAGCCTACAGAAGACAGGGTTCCCCAAGCCCCGTCCGAGGCCCTTTAGAACGGCCCCTCAATCTCCGCTGCAAGGTCCAGCTTCGTTGGGGACAAGTCAATAAGCTGGCTGGACCAACACAGCCCAGGTAGTCCGCTAGCCCTCAACAGGCCCCCTCCACCGAGGGTCACCAGACTTCAAGAACTCCAGAGTGCCAGCAATACGAGCCCAACTTCTCAGAGGCACCGTAAGCCACCCCCCTCGTCAAGGAGGTCCCACTCCAGGGGGGATAGAGGATGGACAGGTAGCCATTGGCGTCCAGGGACCCATCCAATGGTACCAGCGGTCCCAGGTCATACCAGGAAAACATACCCCAGACATTCACACTGCCGGCCTGTACTTGACCGACAAGGGTATCCAGGTGTCGGTTCTCTTGTGTCTGATGCCGTATCCGCCACGCCCATCATTTCCGTAGAGTAGAAACCTCGATTCGTCGGAGAAGGCAACCTTTTTCCACTCTTCTACTGTCCAATGACGGTAGTCGTGTGCGAACTGCAGGCATCGTTGCTTTGGTTAACATGGGAGTGCTTATGCAACATCGACTCAGGAGACCCATGCATAACAGGGTTCGCTCTACTGTTATCAGGGACACGTACCTGGGTGCCCAGCGTTCATTTGAGTGGTCAGTTGCTGCACTGTTGCATGTCGATTGCCCTTTACCAGTCCACAGAAGCAACGTTCTCCTCTGGAGTCGATGGCCTTTGGGGTCCCACAGTCTGTAAGTATTTGGTGTGTCAGCGGCTCACTGAATACGAGGCTCACGAACAGCCCATGAAGTCTGCTGTTTCCGAGATGCTTCCACCCTTGGCTTGGTAGCCGACGATCATTCCTTTTTGAACATACATCAAATCAATACCTCTGCCCATTGTGCTCACGTTACTCACTATGGATCATCTGTCCTGGCTAGCCGCTTATATTTCCGTGTGGTCGACCTTGTCATGTGCACTCTGTGACGTGCCTGGACAGGTACAGAGTGATTCTGTGGGTGGCCATCTTATCTGGCTATACAATCCACAAATAGGTAAAAGACTTTCATCAAGGTTTCAGAAACCATAGTAAGGTTCACATACAGTAGTGAACAGGGTTAACGGCATGGTGTATCGCATTCGTCGAGGTCCGACTACTAAGTGTAAAGTGGATCACGTGAATAGTTTGGCCCCATTTCATGGAAGAATTCAAGAACCTTCAGATTTCAGGACTGTTTGGGACGATCAAAACCTAAGGAGGGGGCAGTGTAACGACAGGAAAAGGTACAACAGCAAAACTGTGATGTCATGTGGCACTCATCATGTGCCTCTGCATGAGAACTGAATCACTATTCCACTGAAACGAAGAATGAACTTTGAATAATAAACGATAGATCGCAAAAACGTTCGGAAATCTGCAAGAAGCAGAAAAGGTGAATTGTTTTAGTGACTGGTGTGTCATTAAAAGTTTTGGTTTGTATTGAAAGAAATAACGTGTGTGTTCTTTATCAAGTTGCCTAAAGTTAGTGCTGATACCAAAAAGCCAAAATGGGAAAACAAAGTTGGTGTCGGCGAAGTGGTAAATGCTAAGTGTAGAGGTAGAAGGTTAATTAAACTTATAGGTACATGGATTATTCAAAATAATGGAAACACCGACGGCGACTGGAGTACACGCAATGAGCCGTATGCATATCACAGGAACGTCACCCACGATGTGAGGTATATAAAGGGGAGAAGTATGATGTTGGATTGTTTTACTGCTGAGCGGCACTTTTTTTCACACCATGGGCTAAATGGCCAGGTCACATGGACCCCGAAAGCTCAGAGAAGGATGGGGGAGGGGACCCACTGGAACAGTTGTTGGGAGACAGATGGTAGCCTCCCATCAAGGCCATCCAGCGTGTTCTTTAACGTTGGGTTGTTTTACCTCTGAGCGGCACTTTTTTGCACACCATGAGCTAAATGGCCAGGTCACATGGACCCTGAAGGCTCAGAGAAGGTTGGGGGAGGGGACCCACTGGAACAGCTGTTGGGAGACAGATGATAGCCTGCCATCAAGGCCATCCAGCGGTTTCTTTAGCGTTGGGTTGTTTTACCTCTGAGCGGCACTTTTTTCCACACCATGGGCTAAATGGCCAGGTCAGATGAACCCTGAAGGCTCAGAGAAGGTTGGGGGAGGGAACCCACTGGAACAGGTGTTGGGAGACAGATAGTAGCCACCCGTTAAGGCCATCCAGTGTATTCTTTAACGTGCACAGGGTATGTCTCTCCCGTCTTAACTTCCCATCCGACGGATAGCGGCCTTTCCAAGTCCATTGGTGTCCTCTACTGACTGTGGGCAGGGCAGGGAATTTTGCGGAGAAAAATCTCAACGCTGACCCAGCTAGGACTCAAATCTGGGAACTAGATTCTGAGCCTGATGCGCTATCGACTGAGACAGTCCCGCCCCAAAGTACGATGTTAAAAAACATTATTTTTATTATTTTTTTTTCATAAACTCAAAGATATGCCTGCTACCCCTCCCACATGGATTTGGTGTAGCCCATCAATAGGAAATGGGAAAAGACTTTCTATAAACAATAAGTCGACAAAAAATTCTACCTCAATATTATAATGAACATCGTAACAAATGCTGAAAAAAATTGTTTTTATACAGATGGCTCAAAATATACAGATCCTGAAACTACAACTGACGCGTTTTACTGTCCGCTCACCAAGGAAGAAATAATGATTAAACCTAGATGAAAATTCGAACTAAACTGCGTTCATCATGAACGCAGAACGTGCAGCAATTTTTGAATGCTTAAAACTGTGCGAAAAACCATGTGCACAGTCTAAGACGCACCCCGTTTTGAGAGACGTTTATATGGGGGGGGGGAAAGGTGCGTCTTAGAATGGAAGAAATACGGTATGATAAAATTCTTTATTATTCCCAATTGTGAAAAACCTCATGGCACCTTGTAGTACATCAGATATGCTACATGGCTCTTTAATCATATTCTGTGATTGTTGCCTCTGGAGCCAACAAAAGCATTTTGTGAATTTCTCCTGCTCGTGAGTAATTTGCGCTCGAGAACGAGGACAGCGTCGTTCAGTAGTTGTTTTTCAAGAGAAATTAATGCTATATCCATCATATTGGTTATGATCTGTCTTGTTATTATGTGTGACTGAGTTCATTCAGTCTGTTTTTGAGATATTTAATCCGATTCTGTTTGTTGCAGTTATTATTGTGTACAGCATCTGATAATGAATTGTTTACTCTCCCTCTTAAGTAAAAAAGTGATTCGAGTAAAAACGTCCTAGTAGCCACAGACACTAGGGAAAAGTGGTTGGGTTGTTTTATTTATGAGCGGCACTTGAACGACTAAGTGGCCAGGTCACAAGAACCCCGAAGGCTCAGAGAGGGTTGGGGGAGGGGACCTAATGGAACAGCTGTTGTGAGACAGATGGTAGCCTCCCGTCAAGGCGCCATTCAGTTTGTTCTTTAACGTGCACAGGGTATGGCTCTCCCACACACGGAACCCCGGCTAACAACATACCATTAGACGGTCGGCGGCCTTTCCAAGCCCATCGGTGTTCCCTATTGACCGTGGGCAGGGGGTTTTGTGGAGATAAATCTCAACGCTAACCCAGCTGGGACTCGAACCTGGGAAGAACAGATGACGAGCCTTTCCGGCCTACCGACTGAGCCACCCCCCGCCCCAGGGAAAAGTGGAAGATACTCTTCAGTACCTTGCACTTTTCGCTAATGTCTGTGACGAAACTGTTAGCGATAAATTGCTGGTAGAATCCAGTAAAATTGTGTTTGAAATTGTCCTTTTTCAGTGTAGAAATGTTGTACTTCGAATAACCCTTGCCTATGCTGACCGCAATATTACCCTTCTGGTGAGAAGTGACCATATTATTATCAGATATACTACAAGGCATTATCTCACATTGCACAGCCACTATGCCACAAGTACTATTTTTCTTTGGTGTTTAAAGACAAAACTAGAGGGGAATTCTAGGTAGCTTGCTGAATCTTTACTAGATGTTATGAATCAAATATCAGCAGCTAAACCCAACTTGTTTAGAAGGGGATCTCTAAAGGTCACGATACTTGCCAAATCAATATGGTTCTTCGTTTAAGAGAGCAATTATTAAAGCAACAGCTTTTGTCTTATTCAATAAAAATGTTGCAGTGCTGATTCAGCACATCTTTTACGAATGCAGTGAAGTTGTTGGGTTGTTTTACCTCTGTGTAGCACTTTTTTGCACACCATGGGCTAAATGGCCAAGTCACATGGACCCTGAAGGTTCAGAGAAGGTTGGGGGAGGGGACCCACTGGAACAGATGTTGGGAGACAGATGGTAGCTTCCTGTCAAGGCCATCCAACGTGTTCTTTAACGTGCACAGTGTATGGCTCTCCCGCACACGGGGCCACGGCTTAACGTCCCATCCGATGGACAACAGCCTTTCCAAGCCCATCGGTGTCCCCTACTGACCGTGGGCAGGGCGGGGAATTTTGCGGAGATAAATCTCAACGCTGACCCAGATGGGACTCGAATCTGGGAATTAGCAGATTACAAGCCTGGCGCGCTACCGACTGAGCCACCCCAGCCCCTTATTACTCACTACATATTATCCTTAATTTCATTAGTAACAAGCCTCTCAAATGGAAAATACTATGAAACCTTATATCGAATATTCAAAATAACAATGAACAAGGAAAATAATGAGTGTAGATCTCTCATCTTGCACAGGACCTCTAAAACTATCTTTAACAGAAAGTCAGACCTCTAATTCCTGATAACATACATACATACAAAATCCTCATGCAACCATGGCAACGGAAGTCCTACCAGACTAATTTTCCTCTCCTGATGTCTGTTCTGAGCTGCAGCTGTTGACTTGGCAACTGTAAGCCAATTGTAGCAAGCTCCTGTTTGACACTGTCTGTCTATCGCATCCTAGATCTCCTTTTCCTGAAGCCTTTAGGCACAATGTTCATAATACTGTTTGCCAATCTGCAGGCATACATATGGGCCACACTAACTCTTTCGAATCACATCATTATTTACAAAGTCAAACCACCTAATGACCAAGATATTGTGTAAGCATCTAGAATCAAAGGCATCAAGTTTCTGTTATCCTGCTTGCAAAGGGTCCATGTTTCGCTACCATAACTAACCTTAGAAAGAACCAACCTATTATACAGCGTAATTTTAAGTCTTTAGGTGTAAATGCCTATTTCTCCACACTCTCCATAGATTCTTGAAAGTCCCAGCAGCAGTCCCTATTCATCTGTTAATCTCATGCCGCACATCACCATTATCTGTTACATAGCTCCTAAGTTAATTAAATTGTGACACCTGCTCAAGACTCCAACCATTCAGATTAACTGAATCACAGTCTGCCTGACCAATTTTCATCACTTTAGCTTTCTCTCTGTTTATAACCAAACCTACTCTACTACCAGTCTCATCAACAGCTCGAATGAAAGAGTTCATCTCATCAACATCATTTGCCGAAAGGCCTAAATCATCGTTATAATCTAAATCAGAGATTTTAATATCTCCAGATCATTTAAGGCCAAAATCTACACTTTCAGTGAATTTGATATAGCATCATCAATAACCAAACTAAAGAGAAAAGGAGACAAAATGCACCTTTGTCGAACACCGGAATCAATGCTAAACCAATTGCTACAAGGCTTACCAACTCTCATACACGATTCAATGTTATTATACAGAGTTTTCTTTACGTTAACTTACTTCTCTGGAATGCCATACGATTTCAGAATGAATCAAAAAATTATGGCGATCAACAGAGTCAAAGGACTTTTTGAAATGTACAAAGCTAGCAACCAAAGGATTCTGAAACTAAATATTTCTCAAGATAAAAGCCTGAGTGGAAATATTTGATCTACTCATCCCCTACCTCTTCTGAATCCATATTGCTCATCACGCAACTGCCCGTCAACCAGATTCTTAATTCTATTAAGCACAATCATGCATAGAACCTCACCTGGAACAGAAAGTAGGCTGATGCCTCTATAGTTATCACAAGAAGTGTGACCATCTTTTTTGAAAATAAGTAGAATAATAGCTCTGGTAAAATCCTTAGAAACCGTGCTATTATCAGAAAAGATATTCAAAATTTCAGCCATTCATGTGGTAACCGAAAAGTTCCCAGCTCTAAGCATTCCCGTAGTAATTTCATCTATCCCTGAGGATTTATGTAGTTTAAGTTTAGAAATAACGAAAATAACTTCAGACTGTGTTATACAGCCGACATTAAAGCCAGTAATGCATCTATCATCATTACAAACAATGGGAGTAGAACTAACCACATGGTTTAGAACAGGCATGTCAAACTCGTTAACCACCGAGGTATATTAAGTATCATTAAGCATATTAAGTATTATATATTAAATCGCGGGCCGAAAAACCAAAAAAAAAACAAATGGAAATAAAGATGAAGCATAGCTTTTATTATAAACAAATCAATACATACAATGTACCGTGTACGTATACATACAATGTACCGTATACATTCGCCATGTACGTACTTATAATTTTAATTAAAGAATCCAGTGTTATCAAATGTTAAATAAACATATTGGTTAACAATCTTGGCGGGCCGAAGAACAGTTCCCGGCGGGCCGCGTGTTTGACATGCCTGGTTTAGAACATCACTGAAATGCTCAGCCCACCTAGACATGATCCAATCCTCGCCTTCTATAACCTTACCTTGTTTATCCTTCAATCCCTGTATACCTGTCCTTTTTCTACCACACAAAACATTAAGTATCTGGTACAGCTCTCAGCTGTTGTGCTGTCTTAACTGCTTCCTCAGCTTCGTCAGCCAAGCCATCAAGCCAAAGATTCTTAGCAGCTAACTGATCCTTTACACGTTTATTACGCTCTCTGTAATGCTTTCTATTAGGACTATTAGGGTATTAATTAAAGGACATTCCTGCAGTTATTTCTTTCTGAAATAAGTTCAAGTGCCTTATCACTTAAATAATTCTGCTTCCTCTGGTCCTTTTTACCTAAAAGAGTAACTGTTTCCAGAAAAACATGTTTAAAACGGTCCCATTCTTCCTCCACTTTAGTAAGCAATCCAGGACTGTCATAATGATTAAGTAACCTATCAAAGTAAGCTTTAGCTATAACTAGGTATATTAAAGATAAATGTTTTAACCTTAGCACAACACTTCATAAGTTTAAGTTGCAAGACACTTTTAACAAGGCAATGGTCATATCCAATTTCAGCTCCCCTATATGCCCTGGTATTCCTAACAAGCTGGTTCCAGGGACCTGGGTTCGAGCCAGGTCCCTGGATGTTGTTGGTGTTTTTCTGCTGAAGTTCGTCATCCTCACACACCTACCATGGTGTATTAAAGTGACAGATTCCTGTCAGACCTTTGTGGCAAGCAGCTGCTTGAGGGGATATAAAACTATATAAATAATTCCTAACAGAACTTTCTCATTTGCTCTTAATTAAAATATAATCAATTATATTCTTATGCAGCCCATCTGGTGAAACCTATGGGTACTTATATATGTTGCAGTGTTTCCAATAAGTATTCTCAAACCATTAAGTTTACTTACATATAGGAGACATTGCCCATTGCCATTGAGGTATTAATACCAAAAGGGCCTATCACCCCTAACCAACTTTGGCATTGAAGTCACCTAGAACAAGGGTAATATCTCCTTTCTGGACAGAATTCAAAATATCCTGAAGTTGTCCGTAAAACCTATCCTTCCCATCCTCAGTGGGGGCATAACAGCAGATAACATTAGTCTTTAATGCATGTCTGAAATTTTGTTGTTAGAAACTTACATTAATATATTCATATCGTAGAAGAGCATCACTAGCGTCTCTGCTGAGAAGAAGTCCTACGCCTTGGTGATGCGTGTTATGTTCCCTCCCTCAAAAGAGTAATTTAAGATTATTTTTAAGAATCTGACCTTTTTCTGTCCATCTGGTCTCTTTCAAGCCGAGAACATCAAGGTTATAACGGTGGATTTCTTGTGTGAGGACATCAAGAGAATAAGCTCTGTGCAGAATCCTCACATTCCAACAACTATGGAGAGAACATGGTCAGTGGGATGTTTAAAGAAACTTTTTCTTGAGAGAAGGAATGCCCACAATATCAAACAACTCCCTAATCGTAGGAATGGGGCAAAGACCCGTTTCCCCTCTACTAATGGCTGAAGTCATCTACACTGGAAGACTTACTCCAAAGTAGAATTTGACGATGCCTACAGAAGCAAGAGTTTAGGTGCCTGCGATGACTTCCGCTCAGGATTATCCACCAGCTGATAAGCATATCCTGTGAATCTATTCACTTGGGGCTGTCAACCCACAAACAGAAAACACAGAGGAAGATTTTCCCTCCACAGAAGCTCATCAGTGCAGCAAATTCAGGATCCATAATCGAAGCTCAGAGCCTTATAGTCTGACAGGTTTATATGGTCAACAACCTTGCGTGGTTGACACTCCTGAGCAGGGTAGAAAAAAAAGTAGCCTTAGTTGTCCAGATCAGTGGACCACACTGATCTGGCAGCCCTTTCTTTTCATTCCCTTCCACAAGAGTGTGTCTCTTTAGAAAGGTACTAATAGCCTACACCACGAGAAGACATCAGGTGCTAGGCCTGGCCGTTTCAAAGCATCATCACAGGGGATTGGTGCATAGCCCTCCTTCCAGTGACTATCTAGTTACCATTTACATGATTGTGTTGCCAATACAGACATGAAAACAGTGAGAAGATAAAACGTTGGAGATCTGCATATGACATCTCAAGCTCAAGCTATGGAAGTAATGAAGACTGCTGAATCTCAATGCCTTGTTGTATGCTTTTCGATGTCGAAGAATGTCGAGTGTCTGTTAAACTCAGAAAAGGAGTTCAAAGCCAATCAATCCATTCAGCCCAATCAAGCCTCCACTGTGATACACATGAAGGGCTACAAATCCCCCCACGGGAGATGGTACACATCATGGAGAGGTGATTGTTTCCCTAGGGGTTGTCCTGAATATCCCACGTAAAGAGTGGAATGATCGAGAAGGAGCAGATGGTGAGATCAAAGGCAGTGAAAGTGAGGGTCAAGGAGTGAAAGTATGTACTGACACGGGTATTCAGAGAGAATGAAGGATGCAAGAACCATTGTCCAATACTCAACCATTCTGGTTGGTGTCAGTACTGCACCACAAAGGACTGTGTCATTTGAAGACCCCGATGGGAAAGAGATGGCAGATACAACATGAGGTCATCAAGGGCTTTCCGGAAGATAATATAATACTTTCAGGCAGTAGATAGATGCAGCAGACAGTGAAGGAAAATCCCACAGAGAGGCGGATGGCCACCACCACCTCTAGAGTGGTGGTGGGAGAACGACCGGGAATGGTAGATGGTTATTGGCGAGAATGGCAACACCACCACGAACTGGTCCACCTCCATCCTGGTCTTGGCAAATGAGGGATAGGTGCCAGATAGTCAGATTAATGACTGTGTCTGCAAGTATGTTTCCTACAGGCACACACAAATGGGCTTGCATGCCCTCAGGAGGACCTTGATATCGTCAATATTCTTCTGGAATGCATCACAATTCCATTGTACGGGGTGGCAATTTCAGGACTTAGAAGAATGGGTGGACAACGATTTTCAATATATTTTAACCATTGCCAGTGATGGTTTCAGAAAATTAGGGGTGGGTCTTTGTCGATGCCCTGGGAATCATCCAAAGGACATGGATCTCAGACCACCGAATGAGGTGGGGGTCATTGTTTTTTTTTCGGCTCCAGTGAAGGCCCCTTAGGTTGGGAAGGAATGGCCGTCTTTGGTTATCATGGAGAGCCTTCCTGAGATGATAGTGGAAGACACTGATGCAGAAATAGAAACCGGTGTTGAGCCAGATAACTGGCAATGAAACTGCCGACACACTGACAAATGACCTACAAAATATCAAACTTAAAACAGATACTTGCCCATGACCATTAGATATAGCAGTTCAACAAACTTCTTTAAAAAAAATCCAAGATAGATTTAAAATAATTACTGACCGCAAATCAACCAAAACAAATATTGAGGACTCTATAAACAGTATTAAAGTCAATGATCTTACAAGAAGGGGGCCAGAAATTAAAATCACCAGATTGAAACTGGAGTACTGCCTCCTCGATGACAAATTATTCCTATTCGTTGCTACAAGACTTAACTTCAAACGTTGCTACAAGAGGGAAAACTTTGCTTTCGCTAACTTTTCCTACTGCATTGACTTTAACGTGTTTGCTCATACTCTCTGCTCATTTCTACTTCCTGTTTCACTGACATTGTTTTAATCCACGTTATACTATTCTAAGCTCTTCAGAATGAATAAATATTTCTGTAAAATATTTGTGCGCAGGGCTATGAGGTAACGTTATTTCCAATAGATGATCCAAACCTTCTACCTCCCTCAAGATGACAGCAAAATGGTACAATATTGATGAGAGTACATTGGTTACAAAATTTCCGCACATGATAGCCATGTTTTTAGGGAAGGGACGTGAATATAAAGATTTGCCCTGCTAATGCATTTCGTTACGTTTCGTAGACTCTGGATCAAAATATTTCCAATAATATAAGGTGTCTATTTACTTGTTAAAACTGGATCTAGCTATTTTTTTCGCACTAATGAGCATTTTAATAGACAGATGCAGACTCGAATCTAGAAAAAAAATCGAGGGGAGAGGGGTGTCTGTCGTAGCGAGGAGAGATATGAAATCTGCCGATGCACTTTGTGCATGACGATCAATTAGTCCACTTAATGAATATTCTAGGTGATCCACAGATTCACGGGTTTTTACACCCATGTTTAAGTGTGCTTCAGAAGTGTTGTGCCAAATGTCGTATAGGAAGATGAAATAAACGAATGATGTTTATAAACATTCACACATGTGTACATATGGAAATGTGCTTCATTCTGTGGGCCATACAGCTTACTTAACCTGAGTGCTGCTTTACTACTGCAAACATTCATATGATGAGGTGCCTAAAATCTCGGCGAGAGGTATTTTTATTCCCTGCCTATACCACCTGGTTCACACAGAATCGTATCCTATTTCACACAGAACTAGGATACGGTTCTGTGCGATATACAGTTGTAACAGAAAAATATGACCACCTGCTTAATAATGAGTATAACCACCCTTGGCCCGGATGAGAGGGGCGAGATGGCATGGCATGGATGTAATGAGGCCTTCGAAGGTTGCCAGAGGCAAACATTCCCATTCAGACTCCAGCAGAGTATGGAGGTTTAGGAGATGTCGTGGTTCTGGGTCCGCATGCCGAACCTGTCGATCCAAATGGTCCCACAAGTGCTCTATGGGATTGAGATCGGGCGATTTCGCCAGCCAAGGGAGAATGGAGACATCGCTGTCGTGTTCCTGTATCCAGTTACGCATCACCTTAGCTACATGGCAGGGTGCATTGTCCTGCTGGTAGACACCATCACCACCACAGGGTAAACGTCCAACATGAAGGGATGCATGTGGTCAGCGAGGATGGACAGGTAGCCTCTGGCGTTCAGGGACCCATCCAGCAGAACTAACAGTACCAGAAAAACATCCCCCAGATATGCACACTGCCCACCTGTACTTAACCGACAAGCATGTCTAGGTATTGGTTCTCGTGTGTGTGACGCCATATCTGTCACCACCCGTCACTTCTGTGAAGTAAAAACCTCGATTAGTCAGAGATGGCAACCTTTTTCCATTGTCCAATGATGGCATTCCCATGCGAACTGCAAGCGTCATTGCCGATGGACCTTGGTTAACATGGGCACCGTTACACAGCATTGACTCCGGAGACACGTGCGTAACAGGGTTCGCTCTACTGTTATCGGGGACACGTACCTGGGTGCCCCAGCATTCGAGTGGTCAATTGCTGCACTGTTGTGCGTCAACTGCCCTTTACCAGTCGACGGAGTCGATGGCCTTTGGGACTTCACAGTTATGACATCTGAAGGTACTGTGTGCCAGCAGTTCATTCTTGGTACACTTACTACAGCACCTACAAACAGCCCACGAAGTCTGCTGTTTCCGAGATGCTTCCACTCTTGGCGCGGTAGCCGATTATCATTCCTTTGGGAACGTTCGTCAAATCAATACCTCTGCCCATTGTGCTCACGTTACACACTATGGCTCATCTGTCCTGGCCAGCTGTTTATATCTCCTTGTCGTGTGCACTCTGTGACGCGCCTGGGCGGGTACACTGTGACTCCGTGGGTGGTCATATTATTCAGATACGATTGTGTATATATAACCGAACCCTGCTCCTTTAGGGTTCCCGAGAAAGAGCTGCACCACTTCAACGCACTTACATAAAACGACCTCTCTGTTTATCAACAACGCTCATTCTGTTTATTGTTTACTCTTGCATTTACCCTCGCGCCTCATGATGACTCACACTCTAGTCCTCCAGATACAAGTGGTGCGTGCAGTGCCATAAAGCCATTTTAGTGTCCCCGCTTCCCAAGCATATGGAGAACAGCTCAGCTAGGCCTATAATGACAACTAATGAGCTACATTCCCCTATCGGATACTTCAGAAAATACCCTTAACATAGTTATATACAATAATAACAGATACCAAAATTAAAAAATAAACTACAGAGACATGACATGTCCCACCTAAGGTTTTGTTAGTCTTCTAATAAGACTCGTGCCTGGTCACTCTAATGCTCACTCCTCCCTTTCAGTTTATTGGCATCTGCCAATCTGATATTTCCAGAATAATTAGATACTATTCCTGCACTTTATCTTTCATTTTGCAATTCTTCCATTTTTCTGATGAATTTAATTGGTATCCTTGCTAAATTTTCCCAGCGCATGTTTTCCTACGGACTTGCGCTTCTTTTACCCTCCGATATTTTCCTAATAAATCTTCTATTAATTCATGATATTTTCCAGAATCTTCTATCATATCACTATTTTCTATTAAGCTTCTGTGATTTAATAAAACATTGTTTTCAAATGAGATACTGTCAGTAGTAAAGAAACATAGGATAAGTCCTGTAGACATGGAACTCATGAAATAATGAGCTGAAAAAAAATGGTTTTGCCTTGAGTGGGATTCGAACCCACGTCTTCAGGAAACATGCTTTTTTTTCAGCTCATTATTTCATGTGATGCTGTCATTTACTCCGGTACCGAACTTCTTTAATTTCATTACTGACTTTACCCTTATCAATACTGAATTTAGTACTTTCATTAACACAACTTTTATCACTAGTTAATGGACCACTCAGGACATATTCCACCTCAGGTCTACTTTTGTATTCTTTTTTGCCTTTAATAACTTTTTGCATATTCATTATCTGAATATCAGAAACTTTTTCTATCTTCTTAATAGTTACTTCACTTATGCAACCAGAATTATTGAAGCAGTTTTCACTTTCTCTTTTACCTCTAACGCTACACTTCCTCCTTAGATGTCGTTCCTTCCATAAAAGGTATCTGCTCAAACATACATTTGTCGATCATCTTTGTATCAGGACTCTTCTCTCTCTCTGGGGCAGGGGTGGCTCAGTCGGGAGCGTACCAGGCTCGTAAT
Organism: Ryuthela nishihirai; assembly: GCA_038380435.1. Lineage (NCBI taxonomy): Eukaryota > Metazoa > Arthropoda > Arachnida > Araneae > Heptathelidae > Ryuthela > Ryuthela nishihirai. The sequence goes on from JAWZYU010000022.1 coordinate 36,739,113, forward strand.
CTGTAGTTCCCAGGTTCGGGTCCCACCTGGGTCAGCATTGAGATTTATCTCTGCAAAACTCCCCGCCCTGCCCACGGTCAGTAGGGGACAACACCGATGGGCTTGGAAAGACGCCGTCCGTCGAATGGGACGTTAAGCCGTGTCCCCGTGTGTGGGAGAGCCATACTCTGTGCAGGTTAAAGAACACACTGGATGACCATGACGAGAGGCTACCATCTGTCTTGCAACAGCTGTTCCCGTGAGTCCCCTTCCCCAACCTTCTCTGAGCCTTCGGGGTCCTTGTGACCTGGCCATTTAGCACATGGTGTAAATAAAGTACCGCTCAGAGGTAAAACAACCCAAAGGACTTCTCTGCACATTTATTTACATTTTTGTCTAGTAGATTAGCACCTTGGCCCAATATATCTCTAACTTTCGAGTCATTTCGATCGTTAGACAATAAGGCAGCTCTCTTCCTACCTTTATTAGCACTTAACTGAACTCCTATCACTTATATCATTACTCACAGAATCTAATAGCTTAAGATTACATCTGTCTAGAAATCTCTCATCTACCTCTATCAGAATTTTCTCCTTAGCACTACTATTTAAACATCCTCAATGTTAATGTCGTCCTGGTATTTACATCCTAATTCCTTGATAATTACATTTCAGATCATAAGTAAATTCTCATTTAGATTATCATCTTCCATTGACTACCTATTTTCCTGGGAATTTCCTTTATCTAATATTTGTGTTCTATCTCTTACCTCAGAATAAATAAATAAATAAATACCCCCTCAAGCAGCTGCTTGCCACAGAAGTCTGACAGGAGCATCAAGCAGCTGCTTGCCACAGAGGTCTGACAGGAGCCTGTCAGTTTATATGCCACAGTAGGAGATCTGAGAGGATGGCAGGACCTCAGCAGAAAAACGACACACACATCCATGCCTAATCCGGGGCTCGAACCCAGGTCCCTTAGATCAGTAGCCAAGCGTGCTAACCACTCGGCCACGGGACGCCACAGAATAATATCAATTATTTGATTTTTAGCCGTTATTGATTAACTTCTCCTGAGTTTACAACACAAATACTACTCTTTATTCTGCTACTAGTTTTCTTGTCTACCTGATAATTATTCTTAACATCAGGCTTACACACTTTAATTGCAATTTATCCCTATTTTAAAATTTAAAATTCTCTCCTATCTGAAGATCACACACTACTTCAGAATTGTTTGCTTTATCTACTGACAATCATCCATCACCTAATCAGTCAACTGCTCTATTGTAATGCTATCTCCAATTACTGATTTCCACATAATTTCTAACTGATAATTAATGTTATCTTTTTTTTATCTAGGTCAACTATAGTTGCAAAACTCTTTCTAGCCATTAAATATATAACATCCTGATTTTTGGCTATCATCCGCACCTTATCATATTATTGCTTTCACAAGGAATATCATCATTATATGTAGTTTTACTTTCTGCTTCATTAAATGTACTGTCTTCACAATTGATTTTATCGTGCTCGTTAATTACTCTACGCTAAACAACAGATCTGTTAAGTAGATCGCTATTTCAATCTATATTATTCTCATCCTCCTAATATTTAATATTATCATCATTTCCTACACTATTATTTACTTAGCTCTCAATTAAATAGGTAGATCGGTATTTCAATCTATATTATTCTCATACTCCTAATATTTAATATTATCATCATTTCCTACACTATTATTTACTTAGCTCTCAATTAAATAGGTAGATCGCTATTTCAATCTATATTATTTTCATCCTCCTAATATTTAATATTATCATCATTTCCCACACTATTATTTACTTAGCTCTCAATTAAATTCCTAGATTCTTGTTCTCTATCTCTGATCTTAATACTCTTAGTGTTATCTTTTTTCCTCATTAGTTTCTACACAATATTTCGCACTTTTCAGCTAGACAAATATTTTCTTCATTAAATCTAGACACTTCTTCACCTTAAATTTAATGGCACGACGTGCATCACAGTTACATCTTTTCTCATTAGGTACCTCAAACTGAACCTTATTTCTCTCGTGAATGAACAACATCTCATTTGTATCCTTTACATTCCCATCAACGACTCTGGTGTCAACCGGGAATTTCCTTAATGGAAAATTACTGCCATCTTTCAAGTTAGTTTTAGATTTATTAATTGCCTTATGCATATTAGGCATACACTCAGGTTGCCTGCTTCTCAACATTATCAAACTTAAAACCTTTCTGCATTACCATTTTGCCAAACTTCGACATAACCTCATCTTTTTTCTGCTACTTTGCACCTTGCCACCTTCATTCCTCTCCAAGTTACCAACTCTATGAATCTTAATAATATTTACAGTAATATCTAAGACCTTTCTCCTTTTACCTATTGATTTATTAAACCATCTGCCTTTCTTAGGCATATGTATTACTTTTACCATAATAACTTTCATCAATCCCTTTTCTTCTCTTTAGTGGTATTATGTAGCTTATTAAAATCATTCTCATTACTAGTCATTACTATCTCCTGCTCCATCTGCCTTAAACATTTGAAACTTATCAGATTATCAAAACAAAACACTTACAAAGCTAAATTTTAATTTCTGTTCAAAATAATTTTTACTAATCTTTTCATTTTTAGCAGAATTATCGCCGTTAAACTTGACCTTCTTGCTGATCTTGAAAATTACTTATTTTCCAAGCTACTCCTCTTGCCAGGCTAATTCTTTAGCTTCCCTTTCTTCCTCTAGTCTCGTCTTTTTTACAATTCATGCCCATTTCTTTTGTTTTAGAGCTAATCTTCTATTTTCTAACTCTCTATCTGCAATTTCCTCCTCCCTTCTACATTCCCTTTCTTCTTTATCCTTTTCCTCTTTCTCTCTTTGCCATTTCATCATCTCATATTCCATCTTGCTTATGAGATCTGAGCCTTCGGGGTCCTACCCAAAAAATTCGGGTCTACCCCAAAATCGACACCAATCCTATCAATTTTGCTAACTTTCTCAGCCTCAATGTGTCTGGTTATGAATGCTCCCGGTCTTGCTCAGTTCCACCCTTGGTTTTGTCATGACTCCTACAACCAAATATTCGTACGAAAATGAAAAAAAGACCGAAAAACCACAGACGTTTCACTTCTGCAAAGACATGGCTTCTGCTCTCTTGTCTGCTGGATCTGAAATATCTTTCTAAAATGAGGAACCTCTGCCAGTGATGATGTCATGGCCATTGGGGGGAGGAGAGATCTAACATCTGCCAATGCACCTTGTGGATGTTGTTTAATTAGTCCACTTAATGAATATTCACCAATTAGACTAAATGCAACTGCAGATTCGCGAGTTTTTTCATCCATGCTCAGGTATACTTCAAGACGTGCTAAATATCGTGTAAGAAGATGAAATAGTGAACGCACCATAGTAGTGGACGAGACTGTTTATTTACATTCCCACATATGTACATATGAGAATGTGCTTATTCTGTGGGCATTAGGTGCACTCAAATTCTCATAGAAGTTAATGACTTTACAGACGTTTTTGTCGACTTTCTCCAAACGGTTTAACTTAACCATAATGCTGCTTTACTATTGGAAGCATTCATATGATGAGGTGGAAATCTCTACTTTACATAAATCTCTTAACCGACCTTAAAACTCGGCGAGAGGATATTTTTAATCCCTGCCTACACTACCTGGTTCATACAGAATCGTATCATGGTTCATGCAGAATTGTATCTTGGTTCACACAGAACCATACCTTGCTTGAATTAGAACCGTGTCCTGGTTCACACAAAACCATATCTTGGTTCACACAGAACTGAATCTGCTCCTTTAGGGTTCTCAAAAAAGGAGCTGCGTTACTTCGACATGCTAACATAAAACAACACTCAGTTTGTTATTTATTATTTACTCCTGAATTTTCCAATTGTTCCTCGTGATGACTCGCACTCTATGCCTCCAGCTACAAGTGGTGCACAGTGTAATAAGGCCATTTTAATGCACTCGCTTCCTGAGCATATGGAAAACAGCCCAGCTAGGCCCTGAATGACAACTAATGAGCCATATTCCCCTTTCGGATACTTCAGAAAATTATCTTAACACAGATATATACAACAACGATATATATATAATATAATAAAAAATAAATTAGAGAGACAAGACAGGGCCAGGAAACACAATCGAGTCAGAAAAATGTAAAAGGAGAGGCCAAGAGATGGATTTAACAATGCAGAACACAAGATTCCATATCCTCCAAGCCAATATTTTATCCTCCGTTTCACAATTTTTTAAATTCTTGAAAAATATATTAAATTAAAATCATTACTTGTCTCTTTTACACATATTAGTATTCCTGAAATGGGTTACCGGCTCCCCCTAGATCAGGGTTGGGTTGTTTTACCTCTGAGCGGCACCTTTTTGCACACCATGGGCTAAATGGCCAGGTCACAAGGATTCCGAAGGCTTAGAGAAGGTTGGGGGAGGGGACCCACTGGAACATCTGTTGGGAGACAGATGGTAGCCTTCCAATGTGTTTTTACTGTGCGCAGGGTATGGCTCTCCCGTACACGTCAGATTTTAATTTTCCAAACTGTTCTGTTATATGTGTTGTACCAAACCACGGTTACGTTGCGTTTCTACGTCATACTTTACGCTGATAGGCAGAACAATCTGGCCCTTCTGTTGTGACTGTCCTATCCGGATGGGATGTTAAGCCACGGCTTAACATCCCATCCGATGGACGGTGGCCTTTCCAAGCCCATCGGTGTCCCCTACTGACCGGGGGCAGGGCGGGGAATTTTTGCGGAGATAAGTCTCAATGCTCACCTAGCTGGGACTCGAACCTGGGAACTGCAGATTACGAGCCTGGCACGCTACCCACTGAGCCAAACCTGCCCCAAAAACAGCTGTCAGGAGCTTTTTGTGAAGCTCGAAAAAGGCATTTATTTTTGAAAATTTTTGCTGAAAGAAGTGGCTTCTTTTGGCATTGTTCAAAGTGATTAAAATAATGACATTCGTTGCTTCGCAATATGCTCAGTTAAGAAAAAAAATGCTTCAGATGCAGTTATTTTTTTTTCGTTTATTTTGTAAGCAAAATAAAAATTTTGGATTAAAAAAAAACGTTCGTCATTATATTGCTTTTGGCATATTCTCGTTTCAGTGTATTCACTAGCCAAACTGATTTCATAGCTGTCCAGAAACTTGTAGAAATGATCGATTATTTTAAACAAATCAAACAGATAAAATGTTCATTCATATATCGAATCCTATTTCTTGTATTTTTCCGGGCGTTCTGCAGATGGATTCGTTAGTCACACAATTAACTACTTTTAAAAAAGCAAATTTTCTTACTGCACAAATTGTATACAAACCCATTGCCGATGGTGAGGCGCTCAACGATAGTCGACTACGTACAAATGCTTCACGAATTCGTGAAAGGGCGCTGCAGTTGTTTCTTACTGCTCTTGAAAAATCACTTCTGAAACCAGAATCAATTTTTTTTTACTTTCTTTCTCTCGGAAGAAACAAACGCAAATAAATTTATTAGGAATATAATGTGATGAACAGCAATATCACATAAATAATCAGATAATAAAATTCACAATATAAAATATTCTACTAACCTTAGTTCCCACACTCAGCAGCCGTCAATCGATGTGGAAAGAATAAGCAAGTGCTGCTGACTGGCCTCGGAAAAACCACTTCTGAAACCATAACCGAAACCTTGGCTGTTACCTAGAAAGCTGTTTACTTCCTTCTTTTTCAAAGACTAAATCGACAAATTACCTTTATTAGGAATGTAATGTGATGAACAGCAACATTGACATTATAAAATACGGAATATAAAATATTCTACTAACCTTGATTCGCACAATCAGTAGTCGAGACTGCAGGGAAAACGAACAACACAGGTGCTACTTACTTCTCTTAAGAAACTATTTCTGTCACTAGAACCAAAACCTTGGCTGTTACACGGAGGCTTGTACGAAGGTTGGAATGAGAGGCACTCTAATGTGCTTTCCCTGTTCAAGGCCGTAATGACGCCGCATAAGGGTGGTGGCTATGTTGCTTCTCCCAAAACAAACCATCTATTGCCATAATCAATGTGGCGGGGGTGGCTCAGTGGGTAGCGCGCCAGGTTCGTAATCTGCAGGTTCGAGTCCCATCTGGGTCAGCGTTGAGATTTTTCTCCGCAAAACTCCCCGCCTTACCCACGGTCAGTAGGGGACACCGATGGGCTTGGAAAGGCCGCCGACCGTCGGATGGGACATTAAGCCGTGGCACCGTATACAGGAGAGCCATACTCTGTGCACATTAAAGAACACGCTGGATGGCCTTGACGGGAGGCTACCATCTGTCTCCCAACAGCTGTTCCAGTGGGTCCCCCTCCCCCAACCTTCTCTGAGCCTTCGGGGTCTTTGTGACCTGGCCATTTAGCCCATGGTGTGCAAAAAAGTGCCGCTCAGAGGTAAAACAACCCAAGCTATAATCAATCCTGCTTTTTCGCGTGCTTTCACCGCATCTGCTATGATATTTACTATTTCTATTATTTTGATTTAATACATTTTTTCGCCAATGAATATTCCTATATCTGTAACTATGTACCTTTTCCGTTACGTAACTAGTACTTTAATTACTACGAACGTTTGATAGAAGTAGATAAATTTGAATGAATGGAACATTGCAAAAAAAAAATACATAATTTTTAAAATTTCTTTTATACCCGTCAATAATAAGTGGTAGAAAATAGTTTATGCACAGAACACTAATAAACTACAAATAACAAAGGCGGGTCCAGAAGGGGATGAGGGACCCATTGCCACCCCTCTTCAGAATGCTAGAAAGGATAATGGGGTCAAACAATATTGAACTTTACTATATTTCATGCGTTTTGTATGAAGTTTTTTAAATGCATTTAAAACAGAAGCGAAAATATAACACTGCAATGGAAATTCCTTTTTGTTTTTTTCCGACTAGATTAGACTCCCCCCCCCCCAATTCCATTTCAATTTTTTCTAGATACGGCATGGTATTATGTAATAATGGTAGCGGAATTGCAGTATCAAAATCACAAAAGAGGTACGCAGGGAAAAAGAGATTCTTATGTCAACAAAACATTTTTTCCTGTTCTACAAAAATAAGAAAATGCATCTAAAGAGATTAAAACTAATGTTCTTGAAAGCACAACAGCAGCCAATTGTAAATTTTTGGGAAATTTTATATAATTTAACATTTGGTGGGAATAGAACATAAAATATATCTACATTGCTACAACAAAATGTGTTTCGCTTCGATCTTTCGTATTAAAAAAATTCCTTCTCAAGCAGCTGCTTGGCACAGAGTTTTGACATGAGACTGTCAGTTTATACGACATATTAGAAGGTCTATGAGGGTGACGGGACCTCAGCAGAAAGACCACACAAAACTTAATGTGTTTCCCAGGGCTTAAACACTTGAATCAGTAACCAAGCATGGCAACCACTCAGCCAAAGTGGTAATAAACTCAAAAAGCACGTTAATCAATTACGACACTCACTGTTTAAAACAATTTTGATCAGACTTGAATATCAATTCGTATGTCTAAAATGTGACAACACAGATTTTTCTCTGCTGAAACCTCCCCAGCCCTCACTGAGAATCAGGACACTGATGGCTTTAAAACGCCTGCCGTTCGTAGTATGAGACATTGAGCAGTAATCCCGTATCCAAGAGAGCCATTAGGGTAAATGATCAGGTCACAAGGACCCTAACAGCTCAGAGAAGGTTGGGGGAAGGAAACCCACTGGAATCCCTTTCAGTTTTTTTTAAATGAAATCCCTTTCAATTTTTTCTAGATACGGGCCTACAAATATGTAATAACGGTAGCGGAATTGCAGTATCGAAATCACAAATGCAACATGCAGGAAAAAATAGATTCTTATGTCAACTAAACATTTTTTCCTGTTGTCCAAAAATAAGAAAATGTCATCTAAAGAGATAAAAACTAATAATCTTCAAAGCACAACAGGATCCAATTATAAATTTCTGCTGATCATGATCCTATGAGCAGATTCAAGAGGGCTAGATCACTGGATTTCGATCAGGAACACTTTTTGGTCTAGTACCCTGATCTACCATTATTTATCATTGTTTTCCTGCCCCTTGGGGTTCACCTTTTGGTGATTTTTTGTGTTGTCCTTTGCGACTCATGCCACTTATTGGATATCCTCAGATGGAGAAGGTTATGGGATCTTTTATCTTGGTACTTCGAAAATCATAATTATGCTGCATGCTACATATAAATTTCTGGGAAATTTTATATAATTTAACCTATGATGGGAATAGACACATATAAACACATCTACATTACGTACAACAAAATGTGTTTCGCTGCGATCTTCCAGCGATCAATTAAAAAAATTGCTGCGATCAATTAAAAAAATTGATTATTTTATTGATTAGGAGGAAAGAAAAGTAAGGTAAGAAAAAGATCACTCCCAGGTAAGAAAGGTCACCCAAAACCAAGAAGAAAGACATAAAAGTCCCCAAATCCAATAATAATTGTGATTAGAAGCCTCCCATAAGACTACCCACCATGTTCTTTAATGTGAACAGGATCTGGTTCTCCTGCACACAGGAGACTGGCTTAATTCCCAATTTAAAGGATGACCTTTTCAAATTCACTGCTATCCCATTTCTGACCCAGGGCAGGTTTGGAGTTAGCAGATATAAATATCAGTGCTAGCATTTGAGATTCGAACCAGGAAACACTTCTTTTACTATGAATTTTTCTTTATATTTCATATTCATCTGAGAAGACACACCTTGGCAAAGGTTACCTCTATCAAGGTGACCCTGATAAGCATTTATGTGAAAATAAAGAGATGGAGTAATATAGAGTTGCAAAATATTCAATTTACACATTTTTTCCGACATTTTTTAAAATTAAAAAAAAAGTAGTTAAATATAAATTTCTTTCACTGGTGTTCATTAATATGAAATGAAAGAAACATTGCCAATTTTGTCATAAAAATAATTGAAACGAAAATATATGTAGAAATTAATTAGATTCTTATTAATAATAGCTAAAAACCTAAAAGAACTGAAGAAACTTTTTTTTCTTTTGAGAATATATTTTTTTATTTTTGATAGGAAATTTGAGCTCGTTTTATGAGTACATTTCCTCTATGTACTGGAAGGATGGCCATCCATCAGACTGGTAATTAAGCCCTCGTCCTGTGCGCAAAGAGAGCCATACATTGTCACATTAAACAAAACGTTGGATAGCAAAACCCCGATGGGAGGCTTCCATCTGTCTCCTAACATATATCCAGACGGTTGCCTTAGACAATCTACTCTGATACCTTTGGGGTCCTTGTGACTTGGCCACTGGGGCGGGGGTGGTTCAGTTGGTAGCGCACCAAGCTCGTAATCTGCAGTTCTCAGGTTCGAGTCCCACCTGGATCACCCTTGAGATTTATCTCTGCAAAATTCTCCGCCCTCCCACGGTCAGTACGGGGACACCGATGGCTTGAAAAGGCCGCGTGCGTCGGATGGGACGTTAAGCCCTGGCTTCGTGTGCGGGAGAGACATACTCTGTGCACGTTAAAGAACACGCTAGATGACCTTGATGGGAGGTTACCATCTGTGTCCCAACAGCTGTTCCAGTGGGTCCCCTCCCCCAACCTTCTCTGAGTCTTCGGTGTCCATGTGACCTGGCCATTTAGCCCATGGTGTGCAAAAAAGTGCCGCTCAGAGGTAAAACATCCCAACCCAAGTGACTTGACCACTTACCCCATTTTGCGAAAAAAAAATAGTGGCACTTAGTGGTAAAATAAAACAGCGCAAAACCTTCTGTTAATTTGTACAAGAATGCACTCTGAAATTCCAGAATCAAATGAAAATATCTTTAATGTATTATTGTAATTGCTTGCTTAAACAAATGTATCTGTTTCAATGAAGAACCTGAAGAAAAATTTCAGTTATCAAGTAAAAATATTTACTGAATTATTTCTAGACATATATGTCGATCAAGGAGAAAGTGATATCTTCATTCTGAATATCAAGCATTTCTTTAAATTTTTAGTCAAAAAGAATATTGATATCATAACTTTTGTTCATACTTAATCACCGGATTCATTAGTGCATTAAACCTAAGGAAAATGGGTTGGGTTGTTTTACCTCTGAGCGGCACTTTCTTGCACACCATGTGCTAAATGGCCAGGTCACATGGACCCCGAAGGCTAAGAGAAGGTTGGAGTAGGGGATCCGTTGGAATAGCTGTTGGGAGACAGATGGTAGCCTCCCGTCAAGGCCAGGCTACCATCTGTCTCCCAACAGCGTCAAGGCCAAAATCCAGCGTGTTCTTTAACGTGCACAGGGTATGACTCTCCCGGACACGGGCTACGACTTAACGTCCCATCCGACGGACGGCGGCCTTTCCTAGCCCATTGGAGTCCCCCACTGACCGTGGGCAGGGAGGGGGAATTTTGCGGAAAAGAAAATGGAAAATCTGTTTCAATTCAGGAAGGTTTGTAAACTAAATTAAAACTTTATAAATGAATAAATAAAACAAAAAGTTGTTTGTTTATATAATTTATTTTATTTTGATTAATTTGATAAATTTACTATTGAAATGTAATTTCGGGTATCTGCTTTGAAGGGCGAATTCATAACGCTAAACAGGCAGCTGTAATATAAAAATCGCAAATCGTCAACTTTTATAAAACAAAAATCATTCTCTTAATACTGTTAAGAACTAATGTTTTGAATAAAGCAACATGCAGGGGCTATATCAAAGGACTATGGTTGGAATTATGGTGGACTAGGTAATATAATGGGGACTATGATCTTAGGTTTCGAGTTTGCCATCTCCTTGTTTCAGATAGAAGTTCCATAGCCTTATCACTGAAATAATTTTGTTTCCTCTGTTCCTTTTTACTCAAATGAATACTGTTGATTTCAAGAAAAGCCCGCTTAAGCTGATATTCTTTCTCAACTTCATCGGTAAGCAAGCAACGTTTTGTCGTAATGACTAAGTCTATCATGGTATGCTTTGGTTATATCTCTATCTTTCAGACCTTCGGTGTTAAAAGCAATTCTCTTAACACAGCAATTCTTAAGCTTCAGTTGCTAGATGTTTTTGACCAAGTAATGGTTAGACCCAATGTCGGCTCCTCTGAATGATCTGGTATTCCTAATCCTAACAGAGCTCTTTCCCTGTTAATTAAAATATAATGTATCATATTCCTGTGCAACCCATCAGGTAAAATCCACGGGTATTTATAAATGTTCCAGTGTTTCTAGTATGTGCTATTTATTCACAAACCATGAAGTTTACTTACTTGTAGGACCGGGGGTGGCTCAGTCGGTAGCGCGCCAGGCTCGTAATCTGTACTTCCCAGGTTCGAGTCCCAGCTGAGTAAGCGTTGAGATTTATCTCCGCAATTTTCCCCGCCCTGCCCACGGTCAGTAGGGGACACTGATGCGCTTGGAAAGTCCACCGTTCGTCGGATGGGACGTTAAACCGTAGACCAGTGTGCGGGAGAACCACACCCTGTGCAAGTTAAAGAACAGCTGGATGGCCTTGACGGGATGCTGCCATCTGTTGGAACATGCTGTCAATGTTCATTAGAACTACCAATGCCGAAGGGACCTAAAATATCGAGCCCCCACACAACCACAATACACAGAATATATCCAGTAAATATCTATGATGACGAATGGATATCTAATAGTCATATTAGATATCTTCTGGAGATTTTCAAGATGGTCAGAATCAATTTTAGCACTAAAGTCACGTAACAGAAGAGAAAAATCTCCTTTTTTTACAGAATTCAAAATTTTCTGAAGTTTTGTATAAAACCTCTCCTTCTCGTTCTCATCAGTGTCCGGGGGTGTAACAACAGATGCCATTCAAGTCTCTAATATTTGTTTCAAATTTAGCTGTAAGTTATCCTTTAGTAATGCAATCATATTCTAGAAGAGTATCACTGGCATGTCTGCTGAGAAGCAAACCAACACCTTGGAGGTGCTTTACATCTTTCCTACCAGAATAGAGAAATTTAAAATTATTTTCAACCTTTACCTGTTCATCTGGTCTCTTACAAGCCTAGAATAATTAGATTTTAACGCTGGAATTCCTGTGTGAGGATGTCAAGAGAATAATCTTTATGTAACATCTCCTCGTTCCACGTACTTGCAGAGAGAAATTGAATGATTAGAAGGATTTTTAAACGAACTAGCTTTGTTGAGAGAGTTCGAGCCAACAATATCAAACAACACTCTAATCACAGGCATGGGGCAAAGACCCATTGCCCCACTACTAAAGGCTGATGTTGGTAGAAACTTCAGACACAACCTTTTGAAGTGGACCTTTTCAAGAACCAGAAACATGTGCTGGAGACATTATCTAATTGGGAAAGTCTGAAGAAGGAGCTCTCATCAGCATGTAACGTTTAATGAATGAATGAATGAAGACATTATCCCAGTGTAGGATTGGCAATGCTCAAATATCTAAGTTAGGGTTAAGGTACCTGCAATGGCCTTTGATCAGATTATCCACCAACTAACATAAGGTATCCGTGCCTCTCTTCACTTAGGGCTGACAACCCATAAATAAAAGAAATATCCCCTCAAGCAGCTGCTTGCCATAGAGGTCTGACAGGAGCCTGTCAGTTTAGATGCCATAGTAGAAGATCTGTGAAGATGGCAGGACCTCATCAGAAAAACAACACATACATCCATGCTTTATCCAGGGCTCGAACCCAGGTCCCTTAGATCAGTAGCCAAGTGCGCTAACTACTCGGTCACGGGACGGCATATTTAATACTTGAGAACGATATAAGCAAACAGAACCACAGCGTCAGATTTTCTCTCAACAGAGGCCCTCCAGTGCAGCAAGTCCAGGATCCATAATCAAGCTCAAAACCATAAACTACTCCAGTCCAATGGATACTAATGGTTAGCAACATAACCCTGTGAAGTTGACACTTCCTCAGCAGGGTAGAAAAAAAGAAAAATGAGAAAAGTGGCATAGATGACCAGATTAGTAGGCCACAGTGATCCTGCAGCCCTCCCATTCCTTTCCCTTCCGAAACAAAATATCTCTTTTGAATGGTACTAATGACCTGCACCATGAGAAGGCGGGGTTAGACTTTAAGTGCGACGCCCGGAAGGTTCTGTGCATCAACACTGGGGATTGGTACATAGCTCTCATTCCAGTATATTCCTAGCATGCAAAAGCACTAGGAACATGTTTCTTTAAAATATCGTTCTCAAGTATTAATTATATTTATGCATTGGGAAGTACCTACACAGTAATTGCCTTGACATATTTGGGTTTTATTTGGAAAAAAATATATTCTTAAAGCGCCTTCATAACATGTTTAGGGAGCAAAACAGAAATTATGACCAGCACGTCTTTATTCAAATCGAAGCAACTGCGAGGTAAACGATGGCACATGTGAAGGTCATGAAATGGTATACATAACACCTGATACTGAGCTCGGTTAAGTAGTATTATATTTGTTCTTCAGATGGGAAAAGCAGCGGACTTAAGTGAGTTTGACAAAGGCTAAACTGTAATGGCGAAACGACTGGGTCAGAGCATTTCGCAGACGACAAGACTTGTGGGTGCACAGTCAGCCGTGGTTAGTACCTTTAAAAAGTGGTCCGAGGAGGAAAAAACCATCCAATTCTGGTATTTTGCCCACTATTCGGCCATGACACTCTCTCCTTACTGATCCATGGCGTCCAATGGCTCATCCACATGAGTTCTATCTCTAGTATATACAGAAATCTGTGGTTGAGCCTCTCAAAATAAAATATAGAATCCTAGCTACCTTAGTTCTTTAAAAATTGAACGAATAACGTTGAAAATTGAGATTTAGATCTTTATCTTAGGAAAACAAATTTCAATGCAAAGCATATTTTAAAAGCAAATTAAATAATAATTAGCAAACTTCTCCATTGACATGACATTGAAATTTCCTGAAAAATTGGAAGGACTCCTTACTTACTGATATTACATACATTCAGTACCTTGTTCTTCCTATTATTGTTTTTGCAACTAAGACTTTTACACTCATGTATTTTTAACCTTAATATACGATGTGTCTTTCACTCGTTTTGGAATAAACAATCAAGATATGTTGGCACTGATGGAAACGGTGAATTTACCACTGTCTATGTAGACTGAGTTAAAGGAGAGGAGTCGAAAAGGCACAGAATAATGATCTTTTATATCTTATGGGAATACTCACAACATTAGCTTTCACTTGGCATATAACTATTTACGATAGGCTGCCGCATATAGAACACAAAATAACAATAAATAAATAAATAAATACCCCCTCAAGCAGTTGCTTGCCACAGAAGTCTGACAGGAGCAGGTCAGTTTATATGCCAGAGTAGAAGGTCTGAGAAGATGGCAGGACCTCAGCAGAAAAAGAACACGAACATCCATGCCTTACCCGGGGCTCGAACCCAGGTCCCGTAGATCAGTAGCCAAGCGCGCTAACCACTCGGCCACGGGACGGCATATAAAAGCTATCAAATTTCTTTGTTGTGGTAAGTGACAGAAGATGCCAAAATTTTATTGGATGATCCGTTACTTCGATTAGATACTGAGCCTATTACTGACTGAAACATCTGGTTTGACAAATTTAGTGATAAAATGAATGCGAGAACACCAGGAAAATGTTATTTTTAAGTTTATCAGCTGTTAAATATATTTCTGTATTAAGAAGACAGCCGTCCCGTGGCCGAGTGGTTAGCGCGCTTGGCTACTGATCTACGGGACCTGGGTTCGAGCCCCGGGTTAGGCATGGATGTTCGTGTTGCTTTTCTGCTGAGGTCCTGCCATCCTCTCAGACCTTCTACTCTGGCATATAAACTGACAGGCTCCTGTCAGACCTCTGTGGCAAGCAGCTGCTTGAGGGGGTATTATATTATTATTATATTAAGAAGAACTTACGCAGTAATTCCCTTGATATGTTTAGGTTTTATTGGCAAAAATATTATGTTTTTATGACGCATTTGAAACATGTGTAGAGGAACTAAACATATATGTGTACTTCGACTACGTTTCTGATGTCTTGCCCAACTATTTGGCCGTGATATTATGCATTATTGTTGGATAAAATTGAAAATCAACCCATAACTGTATAGTAAGCAATTGGCTGTTCCCTCATCAGGTTCGAGTCCCACATGGGCCAGCGTTAAGATTTGAATCTGCAAAATTCCCTACCCTCGGTCAGTAAGGGACACCGATGGAATTGGAAAAGCCGCCGTCCGTCGGATGAGAGGTTAAGCTGTGGCCCTGTGTGCGGGATAGCCATGCCCTGTGCGTGTTAAAGAACACACTGGATATCCTTGACGAGACCCTACCATTTGTCTTCTAACAGTTGTCCTGTGGGTCCCATCCCACCAACATTCTCTGAGCCCTTGGGGTCTCTGTGACCTGGCCTTTTAGCCCATTGTTTGCAAAACAGTGCGCTCAGAGTTTAAACATTCTAAATGTTTTTTTATCAGGACAAGATCATATTCAAAACTTCGTGACATCTAACACTTTTGTGGTAATTAATCGCTCCCCATTTAAAGATTTCTCGGAAACTGAAGAAAAGACGAAAAATTAATAAACTTCTAAAAGTACCCTTAATTCATAAGGGCTTTATATAAAAATATCATTTCTGTTTTTAGCTTTTGTGCTCAACTGACAAATTTTATTCTTCAGCAATCGTGTTTCCATTATTCTTTACTTACTGAAATGATTTTACTGAAATTCAAAATTTATTTAAACTTGATTTAGATCCAGAGCTTATTTCCCCTACTGTCTGATAGTTTCTTCGATCCGGAATGGTTTGGCGGCATTACAGCACGTGCACCCTGAGCTACGTAATTATTAAAACGGCATTATTTTAAGGGCGGCAAATTTAAAAGCCAACTAATGACCATAACTGAAGTAAAGTTGACCCGAGTAGGTATGAGAGTTCAATTGCAATTTAAAATTGCATTATATTTTGCTAAATTAATCATTAATATATAAAATTCGACTTCTATAAAGGGGCCGCAGAATCTCTGCTCGCTCTGGGCTGCAAGGTAGCTAGCGCCGGCCCTACTGCAATGAAATGTTATTTTTTTGAGCAGATTTGATGATTGGAATGTTCTCTTTCTGTACGTTAGTCTCCAAGGAGTTATTCATAATTACGTAGCTCTATCTCCATATACCTTAATCTACAAGAAGTTGTTCATCATTAAATAGCTCAATCTCCAAAGGAGTTGTTCATAATTAAATAGCTCAAACTCCCAAGGAGTTGTTCATCATTAAATAGCTCAAACTCCCAAGGAGTTATTCATCATTAAATAGCTCAATCTCCCAAGGAGTTGTTCATCATTAAATAGCTCAAACTCCCAAGGAGTTGTTCATCATTAAAAAAGCTCAAACTCCCAAGGAATTGTTCATCATTAAATAGCTCAATCTCCCAAGGAGTTGTTCATCATTAAATAGCTCAATCTCCCAAGGAGTTGTTCATCATTAAATAGCTCAAACTTTCAGGGAGCTGTTCATCATTAAATAGCTCAACCTCCCAAGGAGTTGTTCATCATTAAATAGCTCAAACTTTCAAGGAGCTGTTCATCATTAAATAGCTCAATCTCCCAAGGCGTTGTTCATCATTAAATAGCTCAACCTCCCAAGGAGTTGTTCATCATTAAATAGCTCAACCTCCCAAGGAGTTGTTCATCATTAAATAGCTCAAACTCCCAAGGACTTGTTCATCATTAAAAAAGCTCAAACTCCCAAGGAGTTGTTCATCATTAAATAGCTCAATCTCCCAAGGAGTTGTTCATCATTAAATAGCTCAATCTCCCAAGTTGTTCATCATTAAATAGCTCAATCTCCCAAGGAGTTGTTCATCATTAAATAGCTTAATCTCCCAAGGAGTTGTTCATCATTAAATAGCTCAACCTCCCAAGGAGTTGTTCATCATTAAATAGCTCAACCTCCCAAGGAGTTGTTCATCATTAAATAGCTCAACCTCCCAAGGGGTTCTTCATCATTAAATAGCTCAACCTCCCAAGGAGTTCTTCATCATTAAATAGCTCAACCTCCCAAGGAGTTCTTCATCATTAAATAGCTCAAACTCTCAAGGAGCTGTTCATCATTAAATAGCTCAATCTCCCAAGGAGCTGTTCATCATTAAATAGCTGAATCTCCCAAGGAGTTGTTCATCATTAAATAGCTCAATCTCCCAAGGAGTTGTTCATCATTAAATAGCTCAACCTCCCAAAGAGTTGTTCATCATTAAATAGCTCAAACTCCCAAGAAGTTGTTCATCATTAAATAGCTCAAACTCCCAAGAAGTTGTTCATCATTAAATAGCTCAAACTCCCAAGGAGTTGTTCATCATTAAATAGCTCAAACTCCCAAGGAGTTGTTCATTATTAAATAGCTCAATCTCCCAAGGAGTTGTTCATCATTAAATAGCTCAAACTCCCAAGGAGTTGTTCATCATTTTTAAATACATTTTAAGAACTTCTATTCAACCTCTGTCGCTTATAATGTACCATTTGATACAGGTGAAATTCTGCTAGCAATATTATCTCGAATATCATCAGGCATTTGCCATTTCTAAATGGGTATGTTAATCCGTTCCCATAGCAATTTTTATATTTTTGAACACGACCTATATTTCCTGTTTGCTTGCATTTGTACCAACACTTTCAAACATGGAAAAAGTGAAAATCCCAATATGAACAACGGTTTCGAAAAATGATTTCAAATACTGGATTCTATAAATGCCACGTGATTAAAGAAAAGTTAGCTGTAGGTTTTGTGCGTGCGATATCAGAGCAAAGCGTTTTCACTTTCAATAACAATAGATGTAAGAAACATGGGTGAGGCGAAGTCAATTTGATTATGGATTCCTTTATCGAAAAGGGATCGTGCCACCAAAAGCTATGAGGTTGAAGTAGAGTATTGCTATTCAGTGCTCAATGCTTTGGAAGAGTTATGAAAGAGAATATCACTGATAGTTCAGAATCATCTTCCACGAAGCTTCATTGAACTTAATGCGGTGATCATTTTGAACAATGCTTAAAAATTTTCTTTTACTACATACTTGTTGCGATTGGTTGACGAGTTAAGAAGCTACAGGTAAATATACTTATGAAACAAATCCCACTAATTCCGCCTAAAGCCTACCAGTATAGGGAAATGCCATATTCACCACTACCTACGGTCAGGGGCAAGACAGTACCATATAGGTACAGCTGATTCCCGACTACCTAATGGCGAGCAGTACTATAGGAGTAAAGCTCATCCATCGGTCGAAACCTAAATTTAATATGCGCCCCCTGTTAGCCGCGTGGTGGGAACTCTACAGTGGAATAGCTACTTTCATAACAAATGAAATCTTAATATAAAGGAAAGTAAGTGGAAATGAAGAAATATTTAGACAATAACTACCGCTTGATTTATAAAACAAATTAATAGAATATGATATTCCTTGTTCAATCTAAACCTTACATGGACATAAAAAAGCACTATATAACGGATGTATCCCTGTGATACGTTCAAAGTTTAAAAAGTAGGTTTTATTACTAAATTCATACCCAATGTACAACGATACCTCTCTGTTTCTTCTTACAGCACATTTCATTTGTTAGGTCACATTAAATTTCCTTTTGCTAATTTAACTGTTAAAAGGCTCATTAATCATGATTTCAATGCATAGTGGTAATACGTCATATAGTAATTTTTTGTCCACTCTACAGGAGTTTCGTTAAAATAGGGTTTGTGAGAACACGGAAAGTAAGGAACTTAGAGGCCAAAAATTGCATTTTCTGTTTTCATCTGTTTTGTATAGAATTTTCAATGCTTTTTCTTGTGAAATGGTATCGTATTTCCCCGAAAATAAGACCTAACCGGAAAATAAGTCATAGTATGATTTTTCAGGATGCTCGTAATATAAGCCCTACCCCAAAAATAAGCCCCAGTCAAGATCGTGAGACAGACGGATGCATCTAGTACGTCCGTTGCAACACACGACGGACGTATTGAATTATAAAATAATAATATTAATATACAATTAAATATAAATAAATAATATTATTGACATTAATACTTAAAATAAATGATAATATGAATTACAATTATTAATTATAATTAGAGTTATGATGAAGTTCCAGAAGAAGATGACATTTGAATAAATGTAGATTGTTGTACATGAAAAAATAAGACATCCTCTGAAAAAAAGCCCTAATGCGTCTTTTGGAGCAAAAATTAATATAAGACCCGGTCTTGTTTTCGGGGAAATACGGTAATAAAATAGCTTTTTTTTTTCGTTTATTCAGTTACAAGTTTTATACAGTACAATATAAAAAGTGGAGCAAAGAGACAGACATGCAACTGCTTCTTAGAATTTCGCTTCGTGTAGCCTTCCTTATGACATGTTCCACATTTTATTTTGTTACACTTTTTTGGCGTATATTTACTTTTCATTAAAGCTCCGAGATCATTGATCTAATTACTATTGTCATTCTTTAGACATCAAACACTAAAAGAATATAACACTCGAAAGCTGATTTACAAACCTTCTCTATATAACAAATCGTAAAATCAACCATACGTAGCATATTTTATATGGACAACATTCTTTTGAACAACTGAAAGAATTCTGATTATTCACGAAAAGATGGGGTCGGGCTTGCTCAGTCAGTAGCGCACCAGGATCGTAAGCTGCAGTTCTTAGATTCAAGTTCCGTCTAGACCAGCGTTGAGATTTATCCGTAAAATTCTCCTTTCTGCCCTCAGTCTGTGGGAGATACCGATGGTCTAGGAAAGACCGCCGTCCGTCGGATGTAACGTTAAGTCGTGGTCCGGTATGTTCAAGTGAACCCTCTCCTCAACCTTCTCTGCGCTTTCGGGGTATTCGAATTATATAAATATATAATTCCTGGGGTTGGTAGAATATAATTGATCCCCTGCGCCCACAGGTAAGGACGTAAGATTTTGATACGTTCTGTATTGAGCTTTTGACGTTTGATAATTGCAGAAAGATAACCAACTCCAAGTTTAAAACAATAACAAAAGGTTTATTATGGAAAATATATACAGAGTCTCCCCGAGCACTGACTTTGGCTACTGGCTAAGTTTGCTACAAACAATAATATTCAGATTGCTTAACAGGCTGCGACTCTAAGCACCTAACAGAGGAAAACCTCTCACTTCGTGAATATCTATTCCCCGAGCACCTCTACATGTCAGCTCCAGTCAGCGCCTCTTTCAGAACTGTCTTTCAGAACTCTTTCAGCGCTGACCTCCCTGTCCCACGGGACGGTCATTTGGCTCGCGCCCTTGATCAATCGAGTTGGACCAGAAAGGCGGGTCGATCACCGACGATCAGGTACCATAAACCTGTCTTGCTGGTTATAGCAAGACATACTAGTAATGAACAGCTTTAGTCATTGGTGGGAGAAAGGAAACAGTTTCACATAGAGGATTACAAATACAAGGTCAAATACAAATATACTTCAATGACAAAATCGTATCCAGGTATCGCATCAAAACCTGACAGTAAGTGCGATATCAGAGCAAAGCGTTTTCACTTTCAATAACAATAGATGTAAGAAACATGGGTGAGGCGAAGTCAATTTGATTATGGATTCCTTTATCGAAAAGGGATCGTGCCACCAAAAGCTATGAGGTTGAAGTAGAGTATTGCTATTCAGTGCTCAATGCTTTGGAAGAGTTAGGAAAAAGTATATCACTGATAGTTCAGAATCATCTTCCATGAAGCTTCATTGAACTTAATGCGGTGATCATTTTGAAGAATGCTTAAAAAAATTTCTTTTACTACATACTCGTTGCGATTGGTTAACGAGTTAAGAAGCTATAATGGAACAACAATATTCACAACAAATGCAATCCTAATATAGGAGAAGGTAAGTGAAAATGGAAAATAATTGGATAATAACTACCGCCTGATTTATAAAACAAATGAATTCAATATGATATCTCTCGTTCAATTTCTAACAAGTCTCCAAATACTAAAGCGTTACATTACAGTGTATCCCGGGGATATGTCCAAAGTTTAAAAAAACAGATTTTAGTGTTAAATTCATACCCAACGTACAATTGTAGCTCTCTACTTCTTATAGCACATTTCATTTGTTACGTCACATTAAATTTCCTTTTGCTATTTTATCGGTTAAAAGATCCATTATCCAACCTTCTCTGCGCTTTCGGGGTATTCGAATTATATAAATATATAATTCCTGGGGTTGTTAGAATATAATTGATCCACTGCGCCCACAGGTAAGGAAGTAAGATTTTGATTCGTTCTGTATTGAGCTTTTGACGTTTGAGAATTGCAGAATGATAACCAACTTCAAGTTTAAAACAATAACAAAAGGTTTATTATGGAAAATATATACAGAATCCTCCCGAGCACTGACGTTGGCTACTGGCTAAGTTGGCTACAAACAATCATATTCAGATTGCTTAACAGACTGCGACTCTGTTAGGTGCATCTCTATGCACCTAACAGAGGAAAACCTCTCACTTCGTGAATATCTATTCCCCGAGCACCTCTACACGTCAGCTCCAGTCAGCGCCTCTTTCAGAACTGTCTTTCAGAACTCTTTCAGCGCTGACCTCCCTGTCCCACGGGACGGTCATTTGGCTCGCGCCCTTGATCAATCCAGTTGGGCCGGAAAGGCGGGCCGATTACCGACGATCAGGTACCATAAATCTGTCTTACTGATAATCTGTCATAGTATGTCTTGCTGATTACAGCACGACATACTATCCATAAATAGCTTAAGTCAATGGTGGGAGAAAGGAAACAGTTTCACTCAAAGGATTACAATGCAAGGTCACATTCAAATATATACATGAAATGACAAAATTATATCCAGGTATCGTATCGAAATCTGACAAGGAGGGACAGGGAGTCAGCCAGAACATTCTCTTTGCTCTTCACATAGGTAAACTGAACGTCTAGACGTTGCAAGGCCAAAGACCACCTTTCTAATTTGGAATTTTGTATCTTTGATTTCGTCATATATATATCAGAGGATTGTGATATGTCACCACTTCAACCGGGATGCCATAAATCAATGTCTCAAATTTTTACAAGGATCATATAGTAGCATAAGCTTCTCCACACATAGCTGGCCGGCGACTCTGAGTCGTTGTGAGCTTTTCGCTAGCATAAGCAACTGGCATATATTTTCCATTATGTAACTGGGTGAGACAAGCTCCGACTGAAAATTCAGACGCATCAGTGAATAACTTGTATGGTTCTCCCCATTTAGGTGCACGTAACACAGGTGCCATGAAAAGTTTTTGTTTCAATTGATGAAATGCCACTTCAGCTTCTTTACTCCACTTCACAATCTCAGGAGCATTTTTCATTCTCATATCGGTCTCATATAATGGTTTGCAACAATAGCAAAATCCGAAATGTATTCACGATAATATCCACATAAACCTAAGATACTTCTAATACCTATTTTTGCTTTCGGCCTTTCTAAATTTCTAATCGTTTCAAGTTTCATAGGATCAGGTGAACGCTTCCCCGAACCTACTTGATGTCCTGAATAGATTTCCTGGGCACGTGCGAAATTGTATTTTTCCGCATTAGCAGTATAAGCATCAGTTCCCAAAGTAGAAATAACTTTATCCAAATGTAGATATTCTTCCCAAGTATTGGAATAAATAGCAACGTAATCTAAATAAGCACATGCGTAATAAGTGTGTGAAGTCCATGCATCGTTGAAAAGTAGAAGCGGCTACCTTTAATCCGAATGGCATAATCGACCATTTGTATTGTCCTTTGTGAGTGGTGAAGGCTGTATGTTCTTGCGCCTCGTCGGCGAAAGGAATTTGACAGTAACCCCTTATTAAATCTCTGGTGCTAATGAAGTGGGCTTGGGATACCTTCCTTAAAAGTTAATTCATGTCTGCATTGGATAAGCATCTGGTACCATGATTTCATTTATCATGTGAAAGTCGCAGCATAATCGCATGATGATGATGAGCATATCACACAATGAATATTCCTGTATAGAAAAGGGTCTATGCAAACTCATTCAGTCACTGTTTTGTGTTTTTTTTTTGTTCCATACATAATTTTTTTTCATACTTATACAAATATATAATTTTTTTAATATTTATATGTATGTTTTTTTTATAATTGATCAAACATATTTATATTTTTTAAGAATTGTAAGAGGAGTTTACACAAAGTGGGTTTTAGCGATTTTTTTGTACATTCTAAAATAGTTTTAAAATTAAAGTTGTTAATATTAAGGTTATTTTATTTTTCAGAGTATTCTTTCCTTTCATTTCTGTAATAATTACACTGAAATATTATATGTTCAATAGATTGAATTTCATTGCAGTGTTCGCAACTAGGAGAAGTTACTTTCTTAAATTTAAATAATGTAGATTTAGTTAAAGCAAGATTGGCTTTTATCCTTAATATTAGTTTTATTTTTTTTTATTTAATCCATAATCGTTAAATTTGTTTATTAAAGAAGATATTTTATATCTATTTGTGTTTTAAGCTTTTATATCATATCATGATTGAAGTTCATCTATTAATATTTTTTATTATTTTTTTATATGTAGAATAATTAAATGGAGATTGCATAAGTTGATTTAGATTTGAAGCTTTTTTAGCTAAGCTGTCGACATATTCGTTGTGTTTGATATCGAAGTGTGATGGTATCCAATATCCAATGTATGTGTAGAATGTTGTGTTGATTTAGGTGTTTGAACATTAAAGTAATTATGTCATTTAAGTATAGAAAGAAATTACTTTTAAATATGTTAGATTGAAAAATTTTTAAAGCAGATTTGCTATCAGTTAATATTATAATACTTTGGTTATGGAATTTTAATGACCAATTTATGGCTAAGATAATTGCAATTAAATCTGGAATAATAATGGTTGAAATGAGGAGAGTTTAAAAAGGCATTCAAATTGTTCTGCAGGGCAATAGAATGCTCCAGATGCGTAAAGAGTTTCAAAATTTTTAGATCCATCTGTATATATTTGAATGAAGTTTGAATATTTATCATGGATGTATGTTTCAGTTAAGATTTTTAAAGTAGATGAGTCTTGATGTTTTTTGTTTTCTATTCCAAACATTTTATCTTTAATTATACGTAAAGGAGCAATCCAATAAGGAAAGTTGGGAATATAGTCACTAGTTTTATTATTAAAAATGTCTAAAGTTTTTACTTTTTCAGGAAAGTTATATAGTGAAACATCAGGAAATTGCATTATTAATTTGTCTATTATAGGATGTTGTCTATTTTTAGCAAAAATACGAAAGATTAGATTTTTTAATAGATATTTTCTTTTTATTTCTATTGGAGGTATTGCAGTTTCTGCGTATGAATTTCGGCTATTTGTTGATTGCATTAAGCCTAAACAGTATTTTATTGTTTTTTGTTTGAATTGTTTCTAATTTTTTTAATTTTGCTTTTGAGATGATACTTAGAAGTTCGATGCCATATAAGCATTTAGGTAGGATAATTGAATTTAAAATTAATAATAAATTTTTACTAGAGCTTCCCCAGTTTGATCCTCCAAGAAATCTTAAATAGTTAAAAAGTTTTTTAGATTTTTCAATTGCATTTTGTATATAATTATTCCATTTTAATTTTGAATCTAAATGTAATCCCAAGAATTTAATATTATCCGTTATTGTGACATCTTTTTTATTCAATTTTATTTTTAATTCGTCCGTAATTTTATTTTTTCTATGAAAATAAATTATTTTTGTTTTTTCAGTAGAAATTTTTAAGTTCAAATTTTCGGTATATATTGATAGTTTATTTATTGCATTTTGCATTCTTTTATTTAAAATATTTATATCTGTATCAATCGACCAGAAGATAATGTCATCAGCATATGTTCCGTAACTAATTTCTGGATTAAAGAAATTTTGAGATGTCGTTTAGATAAATATTAAAGAATTAGTACCATCTTTTTTAACCACACATACAATTGGGTGAGCAAATAAGCTCACCGTAGGACTAATCATTCCCCTTTCAAGTAATTCGTCAATTTGTTTATCCACTGCATTCTTCAAAATATCTGGTACTCGATATCGATGCACTCCTTGTTGGGTACCTCCCTTCCTTAATCTGAATTTCATGTTTTCCTTCTGTAGCCTTTCAAGAGATCCCTTTAAAACAATATGGATGCCGCATCATCAGACTATTTAGTTCTTTAATTTTTCCTTGATCTAATTTGATCTGTTTTCTTCTACTTTAAAGCTAGGGTTTCCCTTCTCATTCCATTCTCAAACTTCCAAATGTCCGAAATCATTTTCATTCTCATTAAACAAAATATAAATACTACGCTTCTTATCCGCCATCATTAAAATCCTCTCTTAGAGTGGGATCGGTTAATTGCTGTTCTCTAAAAAGCACCATATCTTGTAACATGGGCTCAGAGGTGTCAGGACTTAAAGTGGAATTGCCGTTAGCATTAAGGTCTTGGTCGTTATCTACCTTTGTTGATGCCATTTCAGATGGCTGTAGTCCGATCATAACGTTTTCCTTATTACCATTCTCGGTATTCACTGAATTGCTCTCATCCCTTTCATTAACCTCTGGTACTGTTCGGGTGCTTTTCTGATCAACGTCACAGGCATTAATCGATACTTTTGTACTTTCAGGGTACACCTTATCTTTACTTAATATATTGACCTGACTACTTAATAATTCATGAGCATTTTTGCTCAGGAGCATCGGGCTATATAGCTCAGGTGTAAGGGTAGTAGGTGTAAGGCTCAGTACTTCCACTGCAAAGTTGCCAATTACTGTGTTTCCGCCAACTTCAGCAAGATGTAATTCTAACTTGATCAAGTCAGCTGTAACTGAGTGTCCAAACGCGCTGACAATTTTAATCTCCACATGGTTTAAGATGGTTATGTTGGGACTACATCTGATCTGACCACACAGATTTGGGTCCCCGTATCCAGAATGCTATTTATTTTACTATTGCCTATCCTAACTACAATTTCTTCCAACTCTGCAATAAACTTCTGCTTTTCTCGGTTATTTCAATCTCGATGGCTAAGCCTCATTAAACAATTCTGAGACCTCGGCTATGATAGCAGTTTCGTTAATTTTTTATTTGAGTCATCGACTCGAACTTGTTGAGCATGTGTCTGTCGTCTTTTAGGGCAATCCTTCCTAAAATGTCCTGTAGCTCCGCAAACATAGCATTTTGTGTATGAGTGTGCAGGTAAAAATCTTGTTCTATCTGTATTTTGCGGCTTTACATCCTGGGAGTGAAAATTCCTATGGAATTGAGGCATCTTGTACTTCGTTTGCTCCGCAAACTTAAGCCTTCTACGTACTGATATACTGTGCGAATGTAATTCAGCGGTTTCAGCCAGCTTCTGTGGTTCGAAAAAAACGACTCGCCTTCCTGGCAGATCACATAGCTCAGTGTTTCTGCAGGTAATAGGGTTTTAATTTTGTCCGCGACTATTAATTTGGCAAGACGTGACTGATTTTGTATATTTCTACTATTAATGTAATAATTCAGAGAATTCTCCAATCTACTGGCAAAACTATACCAACTCTCGTCATCTTTCTTTTTAGCATCATCAAATCTTTTCCTATATGAAATGGGGGTTAAACGGCATTCGGATAAAATCTTCTCTTTGATCAGTTCGTATGATTTTAACTCCTCAATGCTGAGAGAAACTATCGTGTTTTCCGCAAATCTTCCCGCAAGAGTCAAGATTATCTGGGCTTGATTTTCCGTTGCTATCTTATTTAAAGCAAACATTTTCTCAGCCCTTTCGAAGAATTGAGGGAGTTCCTCCTCACATTTCGGTGGATTTGGTAATGCATTTTTCATAATGCTCGTCTGATTATTAAGAGAATTTGAGCCACCTTCGCCAGGACTCGCACTATTTCCTGCACTAATTTTGGCCAACTCTATATCTCTTTTTGGGGCGGGGGTGGCTTAGTCGGTAGCGCGCCAGGCTCGTAATCTGTAGTTCCCACGTTCGAGTCCCAGCTGGGTCAGCATTGAGATTTATCTCCGCAAAAATTCCCCGCCCTGCCCACGGTCAGTAGGGGACACCGATGGGCTTGGAAAGGTCGCCGTCCGTCGGATGGGACGT
The DNA here is from genome assembly GCA_038380435.1 of Ryuthela nishihirai. Classification (NCBI taxonomy): domain Eukaryota; kingdom Metazoa; phylum Arthropoda; class Arachnida; order Araneae; family Heptathelidae; genus Ryuthela; species Ryuthela nishihirai. Next base: position 36,766,244 of record JAWZYU010000022.1, read on the forward strand.
TACGTCGTGGCCCCGTGTGCTGGAGAGCCATACCCTGTGAACGTTAAAGAACACGCTGGATGGCCTTGACGGGAGGCTACCATCTGTCTCCCAACAGCTGTTGCAGTGGGTCCCCTCCCCCAACCTTCTCTGAGCCTTCGGGGTCCATGTGACCTGGCCATTTAGCCCACGGTGTGCAAAAAAGTACTGTTCAGAGGTTTTTTATCAGAGGTCTTTTAATCTCCATTTCGAATCGCTCATTTCTATATCGCATTTCTCGCAACCTTATCTCATGTTCATTTCTTATTTCCTCCAATTTAATTTGCATTTCGCTGCTCTGGTCAAATTTTCTGTTAGGGCTAGCACAATCTGCTGACGTAGCCCCCGTCTAAATTTACAGCATCCATATTATCGCAATCGTAAATTCCCGTCCTATCGCTAGACCCGGATTCTACATCTAAATTAACATTTCTATTTGACTCCATCCCTTACTTAATAATACTAACACACCTTAAATTAAAGTGAAATGTACAATTACTCAAAATTTCTAACCTAAAATTAAATAAATTTTGAAGAGATACAATCGGCAAACAGAAATTATATTTACCGATACCGATGTGTGTTTCTTTTGTTGATGATCTCCTATTATGCCTCTGCTGCTCACGACTGCTGGGTTAGTAACGGAAATTTTGTTGCTTGAGTCTTTACGGATTGTTCCAAACAGTGAAGAATCGATGAGCACACAAGTTCACTTGAACATAGTTCTGCAACCGAAGAACTACACAGTTCTGTAATTCTGCAACCGAAGAACTACACAGTTCTGTAATTTGAAGAATTAATTTCACAGTTTTGTAATTTGGAAAACCACATAGTTCTGTAATCTGAAGGAATACTGTATCTTCACAGATTTGTAATTCGAAAGATTAATTTCACCGTTCTGTAATTTGAAGAATTAATTTCACAGTTTTGTAATTTGGAAAACCACATAGTTCTGTAATCTGAAGGAATACTATATCTTCACAGATTTGTAATTCGAAAGATTAATTTCACCGTTCTGTAATTTGAAGAATTAATTTCACAGTTTTGTAATTTGGAAAACCACATAGTTCTGTAATCTGAAGGAATACTGTATCTTCACAGATTTGTAATTCGAAAGATTAATTTCACCGTTCTGTAATTTGAAGAATTAATTTCACAGTTTTGTAATTTGGAAAACCACATAGTTCTGTAATCTGAAGGAATACTGTATCTTCACAGATTTGTAATTCGAAAGATTAATTTCACCGTTCTGTAATTTGAAGAATTAATTTCACAGTTTTGTAATTTGGAAAACCACATAGTTCTGTAATCTGAAGGAATACTGTATCTTCACAGATTTGTAATTCGAAAGATTAATTTCACCGTTCTGTAATTTGAAGAATTAATTTCACAGTTTTGTAATTTGGAAAACCACATAGTTCTGTAATCTGAAGGAATACTGTATCTTCACAGATTTGTAATTCGAAAGATTAATTTCACCGTTCTGTAATTTGAAGAATTAATTTCACAGTTTTGTAATTTGGAAAACCACATAGTTCTGTAATCTGAAGGAATACTGTATCTTCACAGATTTGTAATTCGAAAGATTAATTTCACCGTTCTGTAATTTGAAGAATTAATTTCACAGTTTTGTAATTTGGAAAACCACATAGTTCTGTAATCTGAAGGAATACTGTATCTTCACAGATTTGTAATTCGAAAGATTAATTTCACCGTTCTGTAATTTGAAGAATTAATTTCACAGTTTTGTAATTTGGAAAACCACATAGTTCTGTAATCTGAAGGAATACTGTATCTTCACAGATTTGTAATTCGAAAGATTAATTTCACCTGTCTGTAATTTGAAGAATTAATTTCACAGTTTTGTAATTTGGAAAACCACATAGTTCTGTAATCTGAAGGAATACTGTATCTTCACAGATTTGTAATTCGAAAGATTAATTTCACCGTTCTGTAATTTGAAGAATTAATTTCACAGTTTTGTAATTTGGAAAACCACATAGTTCTGTAATCTGAAGGAATACTGTATCTTCACAGATTTGTAATTCGAAAGATTAATTTCACCGTTCTGTAATTTGAAGAATTAATTTCACAGTTTTGTAATTTGGAAAAGCACATAGTTCTGTAATCTGAAGGAATACTATATCTTCACAGATTTGTAATTCGAAAGATTAATTTCACCGTTCTGTAATTTGAAGAATTAATTTCACAGTTTTGTTATTTGGAAAACCACATAGTTCTGTAATCTGAAGGAATACTGTATCTTCACAGATTTGTAATTCGAAAGATTAATTTCACCGTTCTGTAATTTGAAGAATTAATTTCACAGTTTTGTAATTTGGAAAACCACATAGTTCTGTAATCTGAAGGAATACTGTATCTTCACAGATTTGTAATTCGAAAGATTAATTTCACCGTTCTGTAATTTGAAGAATTAATTTCACAGTTTTGTAATTTGGAAAACCACATAGTTCTGTAATCTGAAGGAATACTCTATCTTCACAGATTTGTAATTCGAAAGATTAATTTCACCGTTCTGTAATTTGAAGAATTAATTTCACAGTTTTGTAATTTGGAAAACCACATAGTTCTGTAATCTGAAGGAATACTGTATCTTCACAGATTTGTAATTCGAAAGATTAATTTCACCGTTCTGTAATTTGAAGAATTAATTTCACAGTTTTGTAATTTGGAAAACCACATAGTTCTGTAATCTGAAGGAATACTGTATCTTCACAGATTTGTAATTCGAAAGATTAATTTCACCGTTCTATAATTTGAAGAATTAATTTCACAGTTTTGTAATTTGGAAAACCACATAGTTCTGTAATCTGAAGGAATACTGTATCTTCACAGATTTGTAATTCGAAAGATTAATTTCACCGTTCTGTAATTTGAAGAATTAATTTCACAGTTTTGTAATTTGGAAAACCACATAGTTCTGTAATCTGAAGGAATACTGTATCTTCACAGATTTGTAATTCGAAAGATTAATTTCACCGTTCTGTAATTTGAAGAATTAATTTCACAGTTTTGTAATTTGGAAAACCACATAGTTCTGTAATCTGAAGGAATACTGTATCTTCACAGATTTGTAATTCGAAAGATTAATTTCACCGTTCTGTAATTTGAAGAATTAATTTCACAGTTTTGTAATTTGGAAAACCACATAGTTCTGTAATCTGAAGGAATACTGTATCTTCACAGATTTGTAATTCGAAAGATTAATTTCACCGTTCTGTAATTTGAAGAATTAATTTCACAGTTTTGTAATTTGGAAAACCACATAGTTCTGTAATCTGAAGGAATACTGTATCTTCACAGATTTGTAATTCGAAAGATTAATTTCACCGTTCTGTAATTTGAAGAATTAATTTCACAGTTTTGTAATTTGGAAAACCACATAGTTCTGTAATCTGAAGGAATACTGTATCTTCACAGATTTGTAATTCGAAAGATTAATTTCACCGTTCTGTAATTTGAAGAATTAATTTCACAGTTTTGTAATTTGGAAAACCACATAGTTCTGTAATCTGAAGGAATACTGTATCTTCACAGATTTGTAATTCGAAAGATTAATTTCACCTGTCTGTAATTTGAAGAATTAATTTCACAGTTTTGTAATTTGGAAAACCACATAGTTCTGTAATCTGAAGGAATACTGTATCTTCACAGATTTGTAATTCGAAAGATTAATTTCACCGTTCTGTAATTTGAAGAATTAATTTCACAGTTTTGTAATTTGGAAAACCACATAGTTCTGTAATCTGAAGGAATACTGTATCTTCACAGATTTGTAATTCGAAAGATTAATTTCACCGTTCTGTAATTTGAAGAATTAATTTCACAGTTTTGTAATTTGGAAAAGCACATAGTTCTGTAATCTGAAGGAATACTATATCTTCACAGATTTGTAATTCGAAAGATTAATTTCACCGTTCTGTAATTTGAAGAATTAATTTCACAGTTTTGTTATTTGGAAAACCACATAGTTCTGTAATCTGAAGGAATACTGTATCTTCACAGATTTGTAATTCGAAAGATTAATTTCACCGTTCTGTAATTTGAAGAATTAATTTCACAGTTTTGTAATTTGGAAAACCACATAGTTCTGTAATCTGAAGGAATACTGTATCTTCACAGATTTGTAATTCGAAAGATTAATTTCACCGTTCTGTAATTTGAAGAATTAATTTCACAGTTTTGTAATTTGGAAAACCACATAGTTCTGTAATCTGAAGGAATACTCTATCTTCACAGATTTGTAATTCGAAAGATTAATTTCACCGTTCTGTAATTTGAAGAATTAATTTCACAGTTTTGTAATTTGGAAAACCACATAGTTCTGTAATCTGAAGGAATACTGTATCTTCACAGATTTGTAATTCGAAAGATTAATTTCACCGTTCTGTAATTTGAAGAATTAATTTCACAGTTTTGTAATTTGGAAAACCACATAGTTCTGTAATCTGAAGGAATACTGTATCTTCACAGATTTGTAATTCGAAAGATTAATTTCACCGTTCTATAATTTGAAGAATTAATTTCACAGTTTTGTAATTTGGAAAACCACATAGTTCTGTAATCTGAAGGAATACTGTATCTTCACAGATTTGTAATTCGAAAGATTAATTTCACCGTTCTGTAATTTGAAGAATTAATTTCACAGTTTTGTAATTTGGAAAACCACATAGTTCTGTAATCTGAAGGAATACTGTATCTTCACAGATTTGTAATTCGAAAGATTAATTTCACCGTTCTGTAATTTGAAGAATTAATTTCACAGTTTTGTAATTTGGAAAACCACATAGTTCTGTAATCTGAAGGAATACTGTATCTTCACAGATTTGTAATTCGAAAGATTAATTTCACCGTTCTGTAATTTGAAGAATTAATTTCACAGTTTTGTAATTTGGAAAACCACATAGTTCTGTAATCTGAAGGAATACTGTATCTTCACAGATTTGTAATTCGAAAGATTAATTTCACCGTTCTGTAATTTGAAGAATTAATTTCACAGTTTTGTAATTTGGAAAACCACATAGTTCTGTAATCTGAAGGAATACTGTATCTTCACAGATTTGTAATTCGAAAGATTAATTTCACCGTTCTGTAATTTGAAGAATTAATTTCACAGTTTTGTAATTTGGAAAACCACATAGTTCTGTAATCTGAAGGAATACTGTATCTTCACAGATTTGTAATTCGAAAGATTAATTTCACCGTTCTGTAATTTGAAGAATTAATTTCACAGTTTTGTAATTTGGAAAACCACATAGTTCTGTAATCTGAAGGAATACTGTATCTTCACAGATTTGTAATTCGAAAGATTAATTTCACCGTTCTGTAATTTGAAGAATTAATTTCACAGTTTTGTAATTTGGAAAACCACATAGTTCTGTAATCTGAAGGAATACTGTATCTTCACAGATTTGTAATTCGAAAGATTAATTTCACCGTTCTGTAATTTGAAGAATTAATTTCACAGTTTTGTAATTTGGAAAACCACATAGTTCTGTAATCTGAAGGAATACTGTATCTTCACAGATTTGTAATTCGAAAGATTAATTTCACCGTTCTGTAATTTGAAGAATTAATTTCACAGTTTTGTAATTTGGAAAACCACATAGTTCTGTAATCTGAAGGAATACTGTATCTTCACAGATTTGTAATTCGAAAGATTAATTTCACCGTTCTGTAATTTGAAGAATTAATTTCACAGTTTTGTAATTTGGAAAACCACATAGTTCTGTAATCTGAAGGAATACTGTATCTTCACAGATTTGTAATTCGAAAGATTAATTTCACCTGTCTGTAATTTGAAGAATTAATTTCACAGTTTTGTAATTTGGAAAACCACATAGTTCTGTAATCTGAAGGAATACTGTATCTTCACAGATTTGTAATTCGAAAGATTAATTTCACCGTTCTGTAATTTGAAGAATTAATTTCACAGTTTTGTAATTTGGAAAACCACATAGTTCTGTAATCTGAAGGAATACTGTATCTTCACAGATTTGTAATTCGAAAGATTAATTTCACCGTTCTGTAATTTGAAGAATTAATTTCACAGTTTTGTAATTTGGAAAAGCACATAGTTCTGTAATCTGAAGGAATACTATATCTTCACAGATTTGTAATTCGAAAGATTAATTTCACCGTTCTGTAATTTGAAGAATTAATTTCACAGTTTTGTTATTTGGAAAACCACATAGTTCTGTAATCTGAAGGAATACTGTATCTTCACAGATTTGTAATTCGAAAGATTAATTTCACCGTTCTGTAATTTGAAGAATTAATTTCACAGTTTTGTAATTTGGAAAACCACATAGTTCTGTAATCTGAAGGAATACTGTATCTTCACAGATTTGTAATTCGAAAGATTAATTTCACCGTTCTGTAATTTGAAGAATTAATTTCACAGTTTTGTAATTTGGAAAACCACATAGTTCTGTAATCTGAAGGAATACTCTATCTTCACAGATTTGTAATTCGAAAGATTAATTTCACCGTTCTGTAATTTGAAGAATTAATTTCACAGTTTTGTAATTTGGAAAACCACATAGTTCTGTAATCTGAAGGAATACTGTATCTTCACAGATTTGTAATTCGAAAGATTAATTTCACCGTTCTGTAATTTGAAGAATTAATTTCACAGTTTTGTAATTTGGAAAACCACATAGTTCTGTAATCTGAAGGAATACTGTATCTTCACAGATTTGTAATTCGAAAGATTAATTTCACCGTTCTATAATTTGAAGAATTAATTTCACAGTTTTGTAATTTGGAAAACCACATAGTTCTGTAATCTGAAGGAATACTGTATCTTCACAGATTTGTAATTCGAAAGATTAATTTCACCGTTCTGTAATTTGAAGAATTAATTTCACAGTTTTGTAATTTGGAAAACCACATAGTTCTGTAATCTGAAGGAATACTGTATCTTCACAGATTTGTAATTCGAAAGATTAATTTCACCGTTCTGTAATTTGAAGAATTAATTTCACAGTTTTGTAATTTGGAAAACCACATAGTTCTGTAATCTGAAGGAATACTGTATCTTCACAGATTTGTAATTCGAAAGATTAATTTCACCGTTCTGTAATTTGAAGAATTAATTTCACAGTTTTGTAATTTGGAAAACCACATAGTTCTGTAATCTGAAGGAATACTGTATCTTCACAGATTTGTAATTCGAAAGATTAATTTCACCGTTCTGTAATTTGAAGAATTAATTTCACAGTTTTGTAATTTGGAAAACCACATAGTTCTGTAATCTGAAGGAATACTGTATCTTCACAGATTTGTAATTCGAAAGATTAATTTCACCGTTCTGTAATTTGAAGAATTAATTTCACAGTTTTGTAATTTGGAAAACCACATAGTTCTGTAATCTGAAGGAATACTGTATCTTCACAGATTTGTAATTCGAAAGATTAATTTCACCTGTCTGTAATTTGAAGAATTAATTTCACAGTTTTGTAATTTGGAAAACCACATAGTTCTGTAATCTGAAGGAATACTGTATCTTCACAGATTTGTAATTCGAAAGATTAATTTCACCGTTCTGTAATTTGAAGAATTAATTTCACAGTTTTGTAATTTGGAAAACCACATAGTTCTGTAATCTGAAGGAATACTGTATCTTCACAGATTTGTAATTCGAAAGATTAATTTCACCGTTCTGTAATTTGAAGAATTAATTTCACAGTTTTGTAATTTGGAAAAGCACATAGTTCTGTAATCTGAAGGAATACTATATCTTCACAGATTTGTAATTCGAAAGATTAATTTCACCGTTCTGTAATTTGAAGAATTAATTTCACAGTTTTGTTATTTGGAAAACCACATAGTTCTGTAATCTGAAGGAATACTGTATCTTCACAGATTTGTAATTCGAAAGATTAATTTCACCGTTCTGTAATTTGAAGAATTAATTTCACAGTTTTGTAATTTGGAAAACCACATAGTTCTGTAATCTGAAGGAATACTGTATCTTCACAGATTTGTAATTCGAAAGATTAATTTCACCGTTCTGTAATTTGAAGAATTAATTTCACAGTTTTGTAATTTGGAAAACCACATAGTTCTGTAATCTGAAGGAATACTCTATCTTCACAGATTTGTAATTCGAAAGATTAATTTCACCGTTCTGTAATTTGAAGAATTAATTTCACAGTTTTGTAATTTGGAAAACCACATAGTTCTGTAATCTGAAGGAATACTGTATCTTCACAGATTTGTAATTCGAAAGATTAATTTCACCGTTCTGTAATTTGAAGAATTAATTTCACAGTTTTGTAATTTGGAAAACCACATAGTTCTGTAATCTGAAGGAATACTGTATCTTCACAGATTTGTAATTCGAAAGATTAATTTCACCGTTCTATAATTTGAAGAATTAATTTCACAGTTTTGTAATTTGGAAAACCACATAGTTCTGTAATCTGAAGGAATACTGTATCTTCACAGATTTGTAATTCGAAAGATTAATTTCACCGTTCTGTAATTTGAAGAATTAATTTCACAGTTTTGTAATTTGGAAAACCACATAGTTCTGTAATCTGAAGGAATACTGTATCTTCACAGATTTGTAATTCGAAAGATTAATTTCACCGTTCTGTAATTTGAAGAATTAATTTCACAGTTTTGTAATTTGGAAAACCACATAGTTCTGTAATCTGAAGGAATACTGTATCTTCACAGATTTGTAATTCGAAAGATTAATTTCACCGTTCTGTAATTTGAAGAATTAATTTCACAGTTTTGTTATTTGGAAAACCACATAGTTCTGTAATCTGAAGGAATACTGTATCTTCACAGATTTGTAATTCGAAAGATTAATTTCACCGTTCTGTAATTTGAAGAATTAATTTCACAGTTTTGTAATTTGGAAAACCACATAGTTCTGTAATCTGAAGGAATACTGTATCTTCACAGATTTGTAATTCGAAAGATTAATTTCACCGTTCTGTAATTTGAAGAATTAATTTCACAGTTTTGTAATTTGGAAAACCACATAGTTCTGTAATCTGAAGGAATACTGTATCTTCACAGATTTGTAATTCGAAAGATTAATTTCACCGTTCTGTAATTTGAAGAATTAATTTCACAGTTTTGTAATTTGGAAAACCACATAGTTCTGTAATCTGAAGGAATACTGTATCTTCACAGATTTGTAATTCGAAAGATTAATTTCACCGTTCTGTAATTTGAAGAATTAATTTCACAGTTTTGCAATTTGGAAAACCACATAGTTCTGTAATCTGAAGGAATACTGTATCTTCACAGATTTGTAATTCGAAAGATTAATTTCACCGTTCTGTAATTTGAAGAATTAATTTCACAGTTTTGTAATTTGGAAAACCACATAGTTCTGTAATCTGAAGGAATACTGTATCTTCACAGATTTGTAATTCGAAAGATTAATTTCACCGTTCTGTAATTTGAAGAATTAATTTCACAGTTTTGTAATTTGGAAAACCACATAGTTCTGTAATCTGAAGGAATACTGTATCTTCACAGATTTGTAATTCGAAAGATTAATTTCACCGGTCTGTAATTTGAAGAATTAATTTCACAGTTTTGTAATTTGGAAAACCACATAGTTCTGTAATCTGAAGGAATACTGTATCTTCACAGATTTGTAATTCGAAAGATTAATTTCACCGTTCTGTAATTTGAAGAATTAATTTCACAGTTTTGTAATTTGGAAAACCACATAGTTCTGTAATCTGAAGGAATACTGTATCTTCACAGATTTGTAATTCGAAAGATTAATTTCACCGTTCTGTAATTTGAAGAATTAATTTCACAGTTTTGTAATTTGGAAAACCACATAGTTCTGTAATCTGAAGGAATACTGTATCTTCACAGATTTGTAATTCGAAAGATTAATTTCACCGTTCTGTAATTTGAAGAATTAATTTCACAGTTTTGTAATTTGGAAAACCACATAGTTCTGTAATCTGAAGGAATACTATATCTTCACAGATTTGTAATTCGAAAGATTAATTTCACCGTTCTGTAATTTGAAGAATTAATTTCACAGTTTTGTTATTTGGAAAACCACATAGTTCTGTAATCTGAAGGAATACTGTATCTTCACAGATTTGTAATTCGAAAGATTAATTTCACCGTTCTGTAATTTGAAGAATTAATTTCACAGTTTTGTAATTTGGAAAACCACATAGTTCTGTAATCTGAAGGAATACTGTATCTTCACAGATTTGTAATTCGAAAGATTAATTTCACCGTTCTGTAATTTGAAGAATTAATTTCACAGTTTTGTAATTTGGAAAACCACATAGTTCTGTAATCTGAAGGAATACTGTATCTTCACAGATTTGTAATTCGAAAGATTAATTTCACCGTTCTGTAATTTGAAGAATTAATTTCACAGTTTTGTAATTTGGAAAACCACATAGTTCTGTAATCTGAAGGAATACTGTATCTTCACAGATTTGTAATTCTAAAGATTAATTTCACCGTTCTGTAATTTGAAGAATTAATTTCACAGTTTTGTAATTTGGAAAACCACATAGTTCTGTAATCTGAAGGAATACTGTATCTTCACAGATTTGTAATTCGAAAGATTAATTTCACCGTTCTGTAATTTGAAGAATTAATTTCACAGTTTTGTAATTTGGAAAACCACATAGTTCTGTAATCTGAAGGAATACTCTATCTTCACAGATTTGTAATTCGAAAGATTAATTTCACCGTTCTGTAATTTGAAGAATTAATTTCACAGTTTTGTAATTTGGAAAACCAAATAGTTCTGTAATCTGAAGGAATACTGTATCTTCACAGATTTGTAATTCGAAAGATTAATTTCACCGTTCTGTAATTTGAAGAATTAATTTCACAGTTTTGTAATTTGGAAAACCACATAGTTCTGTAATCTGAAGGAATACTGTATCTTCACAGATTTGTAATTCGAAAGATTAATTTCACCGTTCTGTAATTTGAAGAATTAATTTCACAGTTTTGTAATTTGGAAAACCACATAGTTCTGTAATCTGAAGGAATACTGTATCTTCACAGATTTGTAATTCGAAAGATTAATTTCACCGGTCTGTAATTTGAAGAATTAATTTCACAGTTTTGTAATTTGGAAAACCACATAGTTCTGTAATCTGAAGGAATACTGTATCTTCACAGATCTGTAATTCGAAAGATTAATTTCACCGGTCTGTAATTTGAAGAATTAATTTCACAGTTTTGTAATTTGGAAAACCACATAGTTCTGTAATCTGAAGGAATACTGTATCTTCACAGATTTGTAATTCGAAAGATTAATTTCACCGTTCTGTAATTTGAAGAATTAATTTCACAGTTTTGTAATTTGGAAAACCACATAGTTCTGTAATCTGAAGGAATACTGTATCTTCACAGATTTGTAATTCGAAAGATTAATTTCACCGTTCTGTAATTTGAAGAATTAATTTCACAGTTTTGTAATTTGGAAAACCACATAGTTCTGTAATCTGAAGGAATACTGTATCTTCACAGATTTGTAATTCGAAAGATTAATTTCACCGTTCTGTAATTTGAAGAATTAATTTCACAGTTTTGTAATTTGGAAAACCACATAGTTCTGTAATCTGAAGGAATACTATATCTTCACAGATTTGTAATTCGAAAGATTAATTTCACCGTTCTGTAATTTGAAGAATTAATTTTACAGTTTTGTTATTTGGAAAACCACATAGTTCTGTAATCTGAAGGAATACTGTATCTTCACAGATTTGTAATTCGAAAGATTAATTTCACCGTTCTGTAATTTGAAGAATTAATTTCACAGTTTTGTAATTTGGAAAACCACATAGTTCTGTAATCTGAAGGAATACTGTATCTTCACAGATTTGTAATTCGAAAGATTAATTTCACCGTTCTGTAATTTGAAGAATTAATTTCACAGTTTTGTAATTTGGAAAACCACATAGTTCTGTAATCTGAAGGAATACTGTATCTTCACAGATTTGTAATTCGAAAGATTAATTTCACCGTTCTGTAATTTGAAGAATTAATTTCACAGTTTTGTAATTTGGAAAACCACATAGTTCTGTAATCTGAAGGAATACTGTATCTTCAAAGATTTGTAATTCGAAAGATTAATTTCACCGTTCTGTAATTTGAAGAATTAATTTCACAGTTTTATAATTTGGAAAACCACATAGTTCTGTAATCTGAAGGAATACTCTATCTTCACAGATTTGTAATTCGAAAGATTAATTTCACCGTTCTGTAATTTGAAGAATTAATTTCACAGTTTTGTAATTTGGAAAACCAAATAGTTCTGTAATCTGAAGGAATACTGTATCTTCACAGATTTGTAATTCGAAAGATTAATTTCACCGTTCTGTAATTTGAAGAATTAATTTCACAGTTTTGTAATTTGGAAAACCACATAGTTCTGTAATCTGAAGGAATACTGTATCTTCACAGATTTGTAATTCGAAAGATTAATTTCACCGTTCTGTAATTTGAAGAATTAATTTCACAGTTTTGTAATTTGGAAAACCACATAGTTCTGTAATCTGAAGGAATACTGTATCTTCACAGATTTGTAATTCGAAAGATTAATTTCACCGGTCTGTAATTTGAAGAATTGATTTCACAGTTTTGTAATTTGGAAAACCACATAGTTCTGTAATCTGAAGGAATACTGTATCTTCACAGATCTGTAATTCGAAAGATTAATTTCACCGTTCTGTAATTTGAAGAATTAATTTCACAGTTTTGTAATTTGGAAAACCACATAGTTCTGTAATCTGAAGGAATACTGTATCTTCACAGATTTGTAATTCGAAAGATTAATTTCACCGTTCTGTAATTTGAAGAATTAATTTCACAGTTTTGTAATTTGGAAAACCACATAGTTCTGTAATCTGAAGGAATACTGTATCTTCACAGATTTGTAATTCGAAAGATTAATTTCACCGTTCTGTAATTTGAAGAATTAATTTCCCAGTTTTGTAATTTGGAAAACCACATAGTTCTGTAATCTGAAGGAATACTGTATCTTCACAGATTTGTAATTCGAAAGATTAATTTCACCGTTCTGTAATTTGAAGAACTACACAGTTCTGTAATTTGGAAAACCACACAGTTCTGTAATCTGAAGAATAATTTTACAATTAATGGGGATCTTGTTCATGCACAATGTGGCATTGATGGCACAAAATTTTCTCTTCAGGCTTCCCACGTGGAAATACCAATCCTATCGGCTGTTGATAGTTGTCGGTGCCTGGGTTTGTTAGAATATAATTGATCCACTGAGCCCACAGGTAAGGACGTAAGATTTTGATTCGTTCTGTATTGAGCTTTTGATGTTTGAGAATTGCAGAATGATAACCAACTTCAAGTTTAAAACAATAACAAAAGGTTTATTATGGAAAATATATACAGAATCTTCCCGAGCACTGACGTTGGCTACTGGCTAAGGTGGCTACAAACAATAATATTCAGATTGCTTAACAGGCTGCGACTCTATGCACCTAACAGAGGAAAACCTCTCACTTCGTGAATATCTATACCCCGAGCACTTCTACATGTCAGCTCCAGTCAGCGCCTCTTTCAGAACTGTCTTTCAGAACTCTTTCAGCGCTGACCTCCCTGTCCCACGGGACGGTCATTTGGCTCGCGCCCTTGATCAATCGAGTTGGACCAGAAAGACGTGTCGATCACCGACGATCAGGTACCATAAACCTGTCTTGCTGGTTAAAGCAAGACATACTAGTAATGAACAGCTTTAGTCATTGGTGGGAGAAAGGAAACAGTTTCACATAGAGGATTACAAATACAAGGTCAAATACAAATATACATTCAATGACAAAATCGTATCCAGGTATCGCATCAAAACCTGACAGTAAGTGCGATATCAGAGCAAAGCGTTTTCACTTTCAATAACAATAGATGTAAGAAACATGGGTGAGGCGAAGTCAATTTGATTATGGATTCCTTTATCGAAAAGGGATCGTGTCACCAAAAGCTATGAGGTTGAACTGCAGTATTGCTATTCAGTGCTCAATGCTTTGGAAGAGTTATGAAAAATAATATCACTGATAGTTCAGAATCATCTTCCACGAAGCTTCATTGAACTTAGTGCGGTGATCATTTTGAAGAATGCTTAAAAAATTTTCTTTTACTACATTCTCGTTGCGATTGGTTAACGAGTTAAGAAGCTGTAATGGAACAGCAGTTTTCACAACAAATGCAATCCTAATATAGGAGAAGGTAAGTGAAAATGGAAAATAATTGGATAATAACTACCGCCCGATTTATAAAACAAATTTGTTTAATATAATATCTCTCGTTCAAACAAGTCTCCAAATACTAAAACGTTATATTACAGATGTTTCCCGGGGATATGTCCAAAGTTTAAAAAAACAGATTTTACTGTTAAATTCATACCCAACGTACAATTGTAGCTCTCTACTTCTTATAGCACATTTCATTTGTTACGTCACATTAAATTTCCTTTTGCTAATTTATCGGTTAAAAGATCCATTATTCATAATTTCAACACATGATGGAAATACGTCATAGAGTAATATTTTCCACTCTAAAGAAGTTTCGTTAAAATAGCGTTTCTGATAACATGGTAAGTAAGGAACTTAGCGGCTAAAAATTGCATTTTCAATTTTCATTTGTTTGTATAAAATTTTAAATGATTTTTCTTGTGAAAGAGAATGCATGGTAAAAACATAGCTTTTTTTTCTACATTAGTTTGAATCAGAGAAAGAATTTTTTTTCCATTTATTCAGTTCACCACCTTAGTTAAAAGAAAATAACGCTATAAAATGTGGAGCAAAGAAGCAGACATGCTACTGCTTCTTAGAAGTTTGCTTCGTGTAGCCTTCCTTATGACATGTTCCACATTTTATTTTGTTACACTTTTTTGGCGTATATTTACTTTTTATTAAAGCTCCGAGATCATTGATCTAATTACTATTGTCATTCTTTAGACATCAAACACTAAAAGAATATAACACTTGAAAGCTGATTTACAAACCTTCTCTATATAACAAATCGTAAAATCAACCATACGTAGCATATTTTATATGGACAACATTCTTTTGAACAACTGAAAGAATTCTGATTATTCACGAAAAGATGGGGTCGGGCTTGCTCAGTCAGTAGCGCACCAGGATCGTAAGCTGCAGTTCTTAGATTCGAGTTCCGTCTAGACCAGCGCTGAGATTTATCCGTAAAATTCTCCTTTCTGCCCTCAGCCCTCGGGGTTTTTGTGGCCCGGCTGTATGCAAAAAAAGTGCTCAGGGTAAAACAATCCAACCCAATGCAAAAAGAAGCTAAACAACAAATAACGGCAATCCCAGCGGACACCCCCACTCTGCACACAGGTCTAGTCACTCAATCAACAACTTGAACTTTAAACAAAAATTGCTTTTCAAACTACAGCAAACTGTTTGTTCCATATCGAACATGACATCTACCACATTTATACCACACGTATCTACCACATTAAGTGCTGTATCTCGTAATGCAGAATTCAGGCTTTGATTGTTGCACGTGAACATATCGTTTCACTGACTATCTTTTGGTTTTGTGCTCCCGAAGGTCCAGAAAAGTCCTCCAATCTGAAGGTTCTTGACTTCTTCGATGAAACGGAGCCAAACAATCTCAGTGAACCACATTGAACTTTGCAGTCAGTCGTTGTCGAATGCGATACACTACGTCGTTAATCCTGGTAACTATGGCATGAGGACCTTCACAAGGTGGGGCGGGGGTTGCTCAGTCGGTAGAGCGCCAGGCTCGTAATCTGTAGTTCCCGAGTTCGAGTCCCAGCTTGGTCAGCGTTGAGATTTATCTCCGCAAAATTTCCCCGCCCTGCCCACGGTCAGTAGGGGACACCGATGGGCTTGGAAAGGCCGCCGTCCGTCGGATGGGACGTTAAGCCGTGGCCCCGTGTGCGGGAGAGCCATACCCTGTGCACGTTAAAGAACACGCTGGATGGCCTTGACGGGAGGCTCTCAACAGCTGTTCCAGTGGGTCCCCTCCCCCAACCTTCTCTGAGCCTTCGGGGTCCATGTGACCTGGCCATTTAGCCCATGGTGTGCAAAAAAAGCGTCGCTCAGAGGTAAAACAACCCAACCCTTCACAAGGTTTCTGAAGTTTTGGCGAAAGTCTCTTCGTTCTGTATGGATTGGGTTGTTTTACCTCTGAGCGGCACTTTTTTGCACACAATGGGCTAAATGGCCAGGTCACAAGGACCCCGAAGGCTCAGAGAATGTCGGGGGAAGGGACCCACTGGAACAGCTGTTGGGAGACAGATGGTAGCCCAATGTCAAGGCCATCCAGCATGTTCTTTAACATGCACAGGGTATGGCTCTCCCGCACATGGGGCCACGGCTTAACGTCCCATCCGATGGACGGCAGCCTTTCGAAGCCCAGCAGTGTCCCCTACTGACCGTGGGCAGGACGGGGAGTTTTGCGGAGATAAATCTCAACGCTGACTCAGCTGGGACTCGAACTGGAAACTGCAGATTATGAGCCTGGTGCGCTACCGATTGATGTATGGATTGGATAGCTAGAGGAGATATCATTGATTGAAGACAGGCCCATTTCTCTTACTACCATACCTAGATTTTCCCGATTTTGCTCTCTAGCTCGATAGGTTGATCTTATGCCTAACGAATCAATGGACTTCTCATAGCCGTTGTTGTAGACCTTACATATCTTATGGTGTAAATATATAAGCATTTCTTCATGTCGACTATATAAGAAGTCACAGGGAAGAAGCAATTATCTTCCAAAGAGCATCGTGAAAGGTGTTTGTGCAGTTGTTTCGTGAACTTCTGTCCCGAATGCCAACAAAAAGAGTGGTAGATGGCGATCCCAGTCACGGTGATGGTCGTCGACAAACCATGCTAAAACATGAGCAATTGTTCTGTAGGCTCACTCAACCTTGCCATCGTAATGAGAGTGTAGAAAAGTCGTTCTGCTTTCCTAAATACCTAGTAGCTGACCTGTAAATTGAAACACATTGAATTCCAAATTTCATCCTTGATCCGAATGGAGTTGTATAAATACTCCATATCTACTGATCACGTTACTCGCCAGCATCTCTGCAATTCTTGTTGTCTCTTGGTCCTAGATAGGATAGCCTTCTGGCCACTCCACGAAAAAATCCATTTCCACCAATAAATAGCGATTTCCATCATCAGTCCTAGGGAACGGACCCTCCGTTGTGGGGTGGGGGGATCACCACTTCCACCCCACAACAGTTCCGTAGGACTGATGATGGAAATCGCTAATTGGAGGGAATGGAACGAACCCATAACATTTATGGCTATTCTCTGAAATATTCTCTCAAAAGGGGTGCCCTTTCTTCTAGTCTTAGGGCTTTTCTCAGTTGCACCATCTTTCAATGCCGCCCTCCTCTGCAGCAAATGAAATCGTTCCTTAATTTTCATTAATGTTTCATTGATACCGAAGTGTCCTGCCACACTATGATATATATATTTCATCAGTAATTCCACTGGCCTGCGAATCAGTCGTCCAGTGGGATTCTCTCATCTTCTGTACAATATATTATTTCTTATTTGTAAAGAGTTCCACTGTGACTAATAGTTTTTGATAGTTGGGTTATATCTTGATATTTATTCTCAATTATAATGAGGCGGGGGTGGCTCATTCGGTAGCGCGTCAGGCTCATAATCTGCGGTTCCCAGGTTTAAGTCCTATTTGGGTCAGCGTTGAGACTTATCTCCGCAAAATTCCCCGCCCTGCGCACGGTCAGTAGGAAACACCGATGGGCTTGGATAGGCCTGCGTCCGTTGGATGGAATGTTAAGCCATGGCCAGTGTGCGGGAGAGCCATACCGTGTGCACGTTAAAGAACATATTAGATGACCTTGACAGGAGGCTACCATCTGTCTCCCAACAGCTGTTCCAGTGGGTCCTCTCCCCCAACCTTATATGAGCCTTCGGGGTCCTTGTGACCTGGCCATTTAGCCCATTGTGTGCAAAAATCTGCCGCTCACAGGTACAACAACCCAACCCAATTACAATAGATGTTTCAGCATAATCCAGTATTAGTCTTATATCTTCATTATCCTTATGGGCTTTTCTGATTTCTATCTGACTCCAGATATCAGCTGTATCACTGTTTTCTTGTGTTGATGTTATCTGTCGAATAGGCATTATCTCATGTGTGCCGTATCTCCATTACAACAGTGTTCGCAGTCAATCAGTATATAAAATAAAATAAAAATAAATACCTCCTCAAGCAGCTGCTTGCCACAGAGGTCTGACAGGAGCCTGTCAGTTTATATGCCATAGTGGAAGGTCTGTGAGGATGGCAGGACCTCAGCAGAAAAACGACACAAACAGCCATGCCTTACCCGGGGCTCGAACCCAGGTCCCTTAGATCAGTAGCCAAGCGCGCTAACCACGCATCTAGAAAATGCCCTTGATTCCTATATGACGTGCTACTGCGATGCTCAATGGAAACGTCATCCTCCTTAAACCTTTATATGCCCCTAGAAATCTTTCGTTCAAAATTTTTGAAGTTTAGTATCCATCTTAGAGCAGCATGGTCACTGCAAATAAGGAACGTTTGGCCATAAAGGTAATGATGGATATGTTCTGTGGCTTTCACTCTTACTAATAATTATTTTCGTTCATGTTTCGATAAGGTTTTACTTAAGTAAATGAAGACTCTTTCTTGTGCATCTTCGACTTCAAGCTCAGACATAAAAAGGAAGCAAACGTGTTTTTACTTAGCTCCAAGAAGTGAAATTTAATTAGATAAACTTTTACCTAAATTCCTAATAGCCTTGGACGATATCCGGTATCCAACACTGTTGAAGCCCTTTGGTCGGCAGGATAGGTTAGAAATAGCTTAATTTTATATTTAAATTGTTAGTATATGTTTAGGATTTTAGAGATTTCAAGTTGAAATCTCTACATATTTTCTGAATAGCAATGTTTTCATTGCTATTCTGATTCGTCCTTCTTTAACCTTTCTCTGAGGTTAAATATTTCCTGGAGAAGTGGGTTCGAATCCCACTCATGGCAAAACCAATTTTTTTTTCATCTCATTACTTCATGAATAATATTATTCGTGTGACTTGTGGAGTCCACGTCAACCAAGTTATCCTCGCTTACAACTGAGGATAATTCTATCTGGCGAATGACCACTGTTCTGAACAATTCACCTCTGATTATCCTCCCATTCATGGTATGAATGGGAATGTTTACAATGCTGAGGACAAAGTGGAAGCTTTTGCGACCGCCTTCGAAGATCAGTTTCAGGACAATAGTGATTTGTCAGATAAAAGATACATCACAAGATGTTGAAAATGCACTGAACCATTTTCCCTAGTCGGTGATCTCAAGTATCAGATTTACGACTCCTATGGAGATTGATAACTCTATTAAAATGTTTAAATCTAGAAAGGCTCCAGGCTTCGATGATGTAACCAACACTATGATTAAGCAACTTCCTCCTAGGGCCATTGTTTGCATCTGTTCCATCTTTAATGCCCTTCTGTTGTTAGAATATTTTCCGTCAATCTGAAAGAAGGCTATCATTAAAATGATACATAAACATGGGAAAAACCCAACTCTTCCCCAGAATTACAGACCTATTAGTCTGCTTCCATTCTTAAGCAAATTATTTGAGAGAATAATCTTTAATCGCCTCATCGAGCACACTGATCAAAACAGCGTAATTCAGAGGAACAATTTAGCTTTAGGCGGAAATGATATACTGTGCATCAACTACTGAGAGTAGTTGAAAAAATAGCTGAGTCCTTAAATAAAAAGGAGACCGTTACGTCTACCGTTTTAGATGTAGCAAAAGCATTTGATAAGGTTTTGATTGACGGTCTCATTTTTAAAATGATCAAAGCTGATTTCCCCTAGGGGATGACTCATATCATCCAGTCATACTGGAATGGAAGAACTTTCTGTGTCAAGATTGGTAACTGCCTGTCTACTGAGAGACAGACAGATGCAGGTGTCCCACAAGGTTCCTTGTTAGGGCCTGCTCTATTCAAAGTTTACACTCATGATCTTCCTGATGTTAAACCGATCACAACGGCACTTTACGCTGATGACATTGCTCTACTTTCTCCGTCCTTAAACCGCAGTCTGGCTATTAAACGACTGCAGCTGGGATTGGACAAAACAAAGCGCTGGAACTCTAAATGGAGAATTAGGATTAATCCTGAAAATAGTCAATCAATTCTCTTTTCCACTAAACTTTCAACTTTCAACTTTATTTTACAAATAAATATACATTTCATTTGCTATAAACAACCCACAAGCAAAGCTTTATTAAATATTATAAAATAAAATTATATTTATAATAAATTAATATATATATTATAAAAGAATTATTAAACCTGATTCTCGAACTATATTTGGTGTGCAAACTAAATAGACACCAACGGTTAAATACCTTTGTGTCACTCTACATAAGAAGCTTAAATGGGATTCATGTGTAACTAATGTGCTTTCAAACCAATATCGCTAGATCTAAACTTGGTCCTTTGATAGGGTGGAACTCTACGCTTCCTCTGGAAAAGAAATTATTCTTGTATAAAACCATTCTGCGACCTATCCTGACGTACGCCTCACCAGTGTGGGACATCATCACCAACAAGAACGTCAAGAGAATACAGAGTCCAAAACAAAGTTTTAAGATCAGTGGTCAGTGTACCATGGTTTGTGAAGAATAAAACCATTCACAATGACCTGGGTATTGCTCACATATATATATATACATAGATCAGAAAACTCTCGCAAACCTTTTTCCAGGCAGTAGTAGACCACTCTTACGAAATTATAAATACTTTACTGAATTATGATCCTTTGGTGCTGAACAAGTTCCAACGCCCAAAGTTTAATTGTTTTTGAGGACCGTGTATATACAATAAGCCGTCCCGTGGCCCAGTGGTTAGCGCGCTTGGCTGTTGATCTAAGGGACCTGGGTTCGAGCCCCCGATTAAGGCATGGATGTTCGTGTTGCTTTTCTGCTGAGGTCCTGCCATCCTCTCAGATCTTCTACTGTGGCATATAAACTGACAGGCTCCTGTCAGACCTCTGTGGCAAGCAGCTGCTTGAGGGGGTATTTATTTTTATTTTATTTTTTTATATACAATATGATGTAATCTACACTTTTGTTGTTATGTTGGTGGTTTTTAACCTATGTACTTTTTCTGTTATGTATATATAGAGATATATATATACTGTCATTGCCTGTATCTATATACCAAGGCTATGAACTTACTAAAGGTTATTTAAGATATCAGATCAGATATGAGATCCACGTCAACCAGCTTGAGTTCCGATTACTTTGAAATTGTTGTATATTATATATAACGTATATTGGGTATATTAACCTTTATAAATTGTAATCTGAAATTTGATTATTTTGTTTTGTGAAAATCACATAAAATTTCACAATGTCAGCTATCGATAGAATTTTAAAAAACAAAACATATTGCCGACAAACTCAGATAAAATATCGGAATCTGCATTTGTAAAATCCAGTGACTAAGGATAGGCATGGTAGAAGTGCAGTGGTAGAAGCAACAGGAATATGGAGAGGTAATATTACTGGTGGAAAAAGGCCGAATGCTTCAATGTTTAGGGGCGGGGGTGGCTCAGTCGGTAGCGCGCCAGGCACGTAATCTGTAGTTCCCAGGTTCGAGTCGCAGCTGGGTCAGCGTTGAGATTTATCTCCGCAAAATTCCCCGCACTGCCCACAGTCAGTAGGGGACAACGATGGGTTTGGAAAGGCCGCCGTCCGTCGGATGGGACGTTTAGCCGTGGCTCCGTGTGCGGCAGAGACATACCCTGTGCACTGTAAAGAACACGCTGGATGGTTTTGACGGGAGGCTACCATCTGTCTCCCAACAGCTGTTCCAGTGTGTCCCCTCCCCCAACCTTCTCTGAGCCTTCGGGGTCCATGTGACCTGGCCATTTAGCCAATGGTGTGCAAAAAAGTGCCGCTCAGAGGTAAAACAACCCAACCCAAGCTTCAATGTTCAACATGAACATATGACGGTTGCAGAAGGGCAAGTCAAGGTTATTTTCCATTCCTGGAGGAAAGGTAACAAATTGTTGAATAATTCAAACTTTGATTATCACAGGCTATGACAAAGGGGACACGGAGATCGATATTTTTTGTTCTGTGTTGCCAAGCATGTTCACAATATCAGTTTCAGTAGTAATAGGGCTAAATTTATTAACTAAAGTTCGCTTTTTTTATGGACTGGCATATGAAAATTCAAGAGGGGTTGGAGAAATACTATGAATATTGGATGATCTAGAGTTGATAGCAGATTGAGATTTATCCGTAAAATTCTCCTTTCTGCCCTCAGTGAAAAATTTCAAATTTCTTTCTGCGGAGATAAATCTCAACGCTGACCCAGCTGGGACTCGAACCTGGGAACTACAGATTACGAGTCTGGCGCGCTACCAACTGAGCCACCCCCAACCCGAATTTGTTTTGAAATTGTTATTTTGTTAATTGATTTCATCATGCACGATTAGCAGAGGGAAATAATTCACTGCATTACCACCTGATAGTTTTGTTACAGAATGGTTATTAAATGCGATACTGATACATTCGCGTCTTAATGAAGTAGAAATCATGGACGTTCTCAAGAAGATGGCAGAGTGGGGAGGACAAAACAGTAATTTCTGACTTCCAACCGGAGAAAAAGGAATTAATGCAAACCATAGACTGTAATTTTAAAATTCGATCTTTTGGGTTGTTTTACCTCTGAGCGGCACTTTTTTGCACACCATAGGCTAAATGGCCAGGTCGCATGGACCCCGAAGGCTCAGAGAAGGTTGGGACCCACTGGAACAGCTGTTGAGAGACAGATGGTACCCTCCCGTCAAGGCCATCCAGCGTTTTCTTTAACATACATGCACAGTGGCCAGGTCACAAGGACCCCGAAGGCTCAGAGAAGGTTGGGGGAGGGGACCCACTGGAACAGCTGTTGGGAGACAGATGGTAGTCTCCCGTCAAGGTCATCCAGCGTGTTCTTTAACGTGCACAATGGCCAGGTCACAAGGACCCCGAAGGCTCAGAGAAGGTTGGGGGAGGGGACCCACTGGAACATCTGTTGTGAGACAGATAGTATCCTCCCGTCAAGGCCATCCAGCGTGTTCTTTAACGTACACAGGGTGTGGCTCTCCCACACACGGGGTCACGGCTTAACGTCCCATCTGACGGACGGCGGCCTTTGCAAGCCCATCGGTGTCCCCTACTGACCGTGGGCAGGGCGGAAAATTCGAGCTTAATCCTGTGATAAAAATAATATTTTCCAATTGTTGTCACATCCCCCACCTACAAAAATCTTTCGGACGTCCATTCAGATGCAAGGTATTTTATGTGATCCTAAAACTGTATAGTCACCACAGCTAAGTGCTTGCAAAAACTAATTAATTTTCATGTGTACAGTGAATTACTGTACAAAGAGTTGCAATGAATAAATAAATAAAGTTTGTGTTATGTATTGTAGTGTGATTAGTGCAACTTTTGTACAGATTAAATGCATGAATGAACATCAGGAAGTTCACTTCGAAAGCTACTAGTTTAGAAAATGTAAAATTGTGTTATATATTATATTTATTCTTAAAATTATTTTCATTCTTCGCAATGCCGCTGTTGCCAGTTGTATGAGAAGAAATTAAGCGTGAATGGCAATAAAAAGTTAACGGTTAGTTAACTGAAAAATCATAATGCGGTTTTCACGATATTAACAAATAAATACATGTAATTGAAGAAATAAATGTTAATTGATGATATAATGAATGTCAAAAATTATGAGGATTTGCAACACTATTTAATTTGAGTAATATGATTGCTGATTGAAGTGTAAATATTTCTTTATTTATAATTAGGGATTAATTTCTGTTAGCATGTGTGGGTACGGTGATTTCACAGTCATAAATATTAGTCAGTTTGTGGAATCACAGTTAATAACCTAGGAATGAATAAATAACTAAAATTAAAGGAAACAAATAAATTATTATAGGCAGTATATTCAATGAACAGAAATAAATTAATAAATAAGTTGCAAACAAGATTTTGAGTTCTAGAACTATAATCCATGGAACAAAGGATTGCGAGAAGGCTGGTCTCTAAGGCAAGGCAATTTTCTCGTTTTCACGAGGCAAGGCTACGTGAGACCAGGATTGTTGGGGGTTAAGTCCCTTATATTTTGGTGTCCCAATGAATTAACGACAACTGCAGTAATTAATCCCTGCTTATAAGATGGAAAGTGAATTGTTAAGAATTGTGTTTAAAGGCTATTAATTTTGTATTATTTGGAAAGCTAAACTTCGATTTAATGTTTACATTTTAAAAGTCTTTATTTTACCGTTTATGAACCGAATTTGAAAAATACTAACAGTTCTGTATTGTAAGTATTTTCGCAGTCAAATTCATAGTTACAAAAATATATTCTGAATATAAAAGTGATCGTTTATCGTTCTCGTGGTATTGGTATTATGAGTGGAGATTACAAATTGTTTTAATTTATAAGTGATATGAATGAGTCTTGAAAGTACTCTCCAAATGTTACGAATACAAAAGTAATCGAAAGAAATAGTAGAGCTGAATATTGCTACGTAAAGGGTTAAGGCAATTGTAGTTGGGTCTGTAAGTTAAAGGAAAAAATTCAGGTATTACTTTTCACTATTTTAAGATGATTAACCTGAATTCGTTTTTTATATAAATAGTGTACAAGTTCCATTGAATTCATAACTATTTATAAATTAATTAACGTTGATATGAATAACTAAATACATACATATATTGGTCAATATAAAATAATTTTGCAACATTTTTCTACATATCTTGTGAGAACGTTGATCTACATCATATTTCTCGATATTTCATGGGTGGAAGTTAACTTAGTTTGATTAAAGGTGTCATGAGAAAGCTACGGTTCCGATTTTCCGAAAAGATTCGGTAACTAAATAATGCTTTGGTAGTAACTGGCGACCATTTTTATACCTCGTTAGTTTTTCGAACAATGGCGATTTTTTTAACCGATTCACTCCCTCTGCGATCTTATATTTTTTAATGGTTTTTTTTTTTACAATGTGGGTTGAACTATTTTACCTTCTAGCGACACTTTTTGCACACCTTCCTTTTTTGCACACAGTGTTCTAAATGACCGGGTCACAATCAGCAGGAAGGCTCAGATAATGTTGGGGGAGGGGACACACTGGAGAGATCTTGAGAGACACATGGTAGCCTCTGGCAAAATCCATCCAGCGTGATCTTTAGCATGCACAAGGCATGGCTCTCCTGCACACGGTACCACGGCTTAACGTCCCATCCGAAGAGCAACAGCTCGGTTGGATTGTTCTACCTCTAAGTGGCACTTTTTTGTTCACCATGAGCTAAATGGCCAGGTCACGTGGACCCCGAAGGCTCAGAGAAGGTTGGGGGGAGGGGACCCACTGGAACAGTTGTTGAGAGATAGATGGTAGCCTCCTATCAAGGCCATCCAGCGTGTTCTTTATCGTGCAAAAGGTGTGGCTCTCCCGCATTAGGGCCACGGCTTAACGTCCCATCCGAAGGAAGACGACCTTTCCAAGCCCATCGGAGTCACCCTACTGACCGTGGCAGGGCATGGAATTTTGCAGAGATAAATCACAAAGCTGACCACCCACTTAGAAAGTGTAGTTATATGAGTAGTCATAATCCAAAAAAGAGGAAGTAGTGGATTTATGGTTTAAGACTTCGATCCAAAACGTGGATCAAGTAAAAGGTACATCAATTTCCATAGAGGTAAAAGCAATAATATACCTTTTTGTCAAAGATCCATTATTACGTAGAGTACACACATGATTTAATAACCTTTCCATACATTTGAAAGTGAAAACCCCTGGGGTGTTTCTTACATTCACATGTATTTTTAAAATTTTATATGTCGTGTGATAGAATTATTAACCATTTAACTGAAATTGAAAACAAAAATTGTTTTCTCATACACAGGGTGTATATTTCAAATTGCGCGTCCAAGCACTTTTACGTCAAATTGATCTTATAGAAATATTAGAAACGCTGTAGAGGTTGATATATTTAATCAATAACTATCTCTCAACACACGCATGTCGCTAAATCCAAACTTGAAACCCACTTTCAGAAAGCCTTCCTTTTTACCAAGTAACTGGTCCTCTTAAGAAGTAAAGTTATATCTATAGTCATAATCGAAAAAAGGAGAACGTGCAGATTTATCGATTAACAGTTCGATCATAAACGTGGATCACCCAAACGATACATGGATTCCCTTATCGGTAAAAGCAATAATAAAACTTTTTGTCATGATCCATTATTATACAGAGTACACACATGATTTAATAAATTTCCATACATTTGAACGTGAAAACCCCTGGGGTGTTTCTCACATTCACATGTATTTTTAAAATTATATGTATCATGTGATAGAATTAATAACCGTTTAACTAAAACTAAAAACAAAATTTTTTTTCTCATACACATGTTGTATATTTCAAATTGCGCGTCGAAGATATTTTAGGTCAAATTGATCTTATATGTAGAATTATTAGAAACGCTGTAAAGGTTGATATATTTAATCAATATCTACCTCTCAACACACGCATGTCTTTAAATCCAAACTTGAAACATGCTTTCAGAAAGCCTTCCTTATTACCAAGTTACCTGTCCTCTTATGAAGTATAGTTATATCTATAGTCATAATCGAAAGAATGAAAACGTGGGGATTTATCGATTAAGATTTCGATCCTAAACATGGATCAACTAAAGGTTACATGGATCCTTCGAGGTAAAAGGAATAATAGACCTTTTTTTTCAAAGATCCATTATTATATAGAGTACACACATGCTTTAATAACCTTTCCATACATTTGAACGTGAAAACCCCTGGAGTGCTTCTCATATTCACATGTATTTTTAAAATTATATGTGTCGTGTGATGGAATTATTAACCGTTTAACTGAAGCTAAAAACAAAAATTGTTTTCTCATACACAATGTTGTATATTTCAAATTCCGCGTCCAAGCAATTTTAGGTGAAATTGACCTTATAGAATTATTAGACACGCTGTGGAGGTTAATATATTTAATCAATATCTACCTCTGAACACACGCATGTCTTTAAATCCAAACTTCATACCTACATTCAAAAAGCCTTCCTTATTACCAAGTAACCGGTTTTCTTAAGAAGTATAGTTATATTTATAGTCAAAATTGAAAAAAGGAGAAAGTGGGGATCCATTAAGGAATCATTAAGGAATCCATTAAGACTTCGATCCTAAACGTGTATCACCCAAAAGATATATGGATTCCCTTAGTGGTAAGATAAATAATAAAACTTTTTGTCATGATCCATTATTATACATCATCATCATCATCATCATCATCATCATCATCATCATCATCATCATCATCATCATCATCATCATCATCATCATCATCATCATCATCATCATCATCATCATCATCATCAAGCAGCCATGGGCTACGGAGGTCCAACCAGACCGTGCAATTTAGTTCTCCAAGCAAGTCTATCCTGAGCTACATCTACTGCATCTGGCCACTGCACACCAATTCTAACAAGGTCCTGTTTGACATTGTCTGCCCACCGCATCCTAGGTCTCCACTTCTTTCTGAGGCCTTTAGGCACACTGTTCATAACCTTATTCGCCAATCTATAATTACTCATACGGGCAACATGGCCAAACCAACGGAGTCTCTCTCTGCACAATATGCTGCTTAAAGGAGGTTGCAAACTCCTTTGCCTAACCTCATCATTAGTTACAAAGTTGAACCACCTAATGCCCAAGATACTGCGTAAGCATCTGGAATCAAAAGCATCTAGTTTCCTGTTATCTTGTTTACAAAGTCTCCAAGTTTCACTACCATAACTAACCCTAGAAAGAACCAAACTATTATACAGTCTAATTTTAGTCTTTAGGTGTAAACGCCTATTTCTCCACACTCTCCATAGATTCTTAAAAGTCCCGGCAGCAATCCCTATTCGTCTGTTAATCTCATCCGCATATCACCATTATCTGTTACATAGCTCCCAAGATAATTAAACTGTGACACCTGCTCAAGACTGCAACCATTCAGATTAACTGAATCACAGCCTGCCTGACCAATTTTCATCACTTTAGTTTTCTCTCTGTTTATAACCAAACCTACCCTACTACCAGTCTCATCAACAGCTCGAATGAAAGAGTTCATCTCATCAACATCATTTGCCAGAAGGGCTAAATCATCAGCATAATCTAAATCAGAAATTTTCGTATCTCCAGCCCATTTAAGGCCAAAATCTTTCCCTTCAAGTGAATTTCGCATAACATAATCAATAACCAAACTAAAGAGAAAAGGAGACAAAATGCACCCTTGTCGAACACCAGAAGTAATGCTAAACCAATTGCTACAAGCCATACCAACTCTCACACACGACTCAGTGTTATTATAGAGAGCCTTCATTATGTTAACTAACTTGTCTGGTATACCATATGATTTCACAATCAACCACAAATTATGTCGATCAACAGAGTCGAAAGCCTTTTTGAAATCAACAAAGCTGGCAACCAAAGGTTTCTGAAACGCTAAACATTTCTCAAGAATCTGCCTAAGTGAAAATATCTGATCCACACATCCCCTACCACTTCTGAATCTACATTGCTCATCACGCAATTGACTGTCAACCAGATTCTTAATTCTATTAAGCACAATCATGGAAAGAACTTTACCTGGAACAGAAAGTAGGCTGATACCCCTATAGTCATCACAAGAACTACGATCACCTTTTTTGAAAATAGGGATAACAATAGCTCTGGTAAAATCCTTAGGAACCATGCCTTTATCATAAAAGATATTCAGAATTTCAGTCATCCAAGTGGTAACCGAAACATTCCCAGCGCTAAGCATTTCGGTAGTAATTTCATCTACCCCAGGGGATTTATGAAGTTTAAGTTTAGAAACAGCCAAAATAACTTCAGATTGTGTTATAGGGCCAACATTAAAGCCAATAATGCATCTATCATCATTGCAAACAATGGGAATAGAACTAACCGCATTGTTTAGAATATCACTGAAATGCTCAGCCCAACTAGCCATGACAGAATCCTCACCTTCTATAACCTTACCTTGTTTATCCTTCAATCCCTGTATACCTGTCCGTTTTCTACCACACAAAACATTAACTATCTGGTACAGCTCTCTGCTGTTGTGCTGTCTAACTGCTTCCTCGGCTTTGTCAGCCAAACATCAAGCCAAAGATTCTTATCAGCAGCTAACTGATCTTTTACACGTTTATTACGTTCTCTGTAATGCTTTCTATTAGTACTAGTAGGGTATTGATTAAGGACATTCCTGCAGTTCTTTCTTTCCGAAATAAACTCAAGTGCCTTATCACTCAGATAATTCTGTCTCTTCTGCTCCTTTTTTCCTAAAAGAGTACTGTTAGTGTCCAAAAAAGCCTGTTTAAAATGATCCCATTCTTCCTCAACTTCAGTAGTAAGCATACCATGACTGTCATAATGACTAAGTAACCTATCATGGTAAGCTTTGGCTATAACTGGGTCTTTCAGAGCTTCAGTATTAAAAGCAAATTTTTTATCCCTAGCACAACACTTTTTAAGTTTAAGTTGCAAGACACTTTTAACAAGGTAATGGTCAGATCCAATTTCAGCTCCACTACATGCCCTGGTATTTCTAACAGAACTACGATCACCTTTGAAACGTGAAAACCCCATTTGCTGTTAATTAATATATAATCAATCATATTCCTATGCAGCCCATCAGGTGAAACCCATGTGTACTTATGTATGTCGCGGTGTTTCTAACATGTCTTAGTTATTCTGAAACCATTGAGTTTACTTATCTGCAGAAGACGTTGCCCATTGCCATTGCGGCTACCAATACCAAAAGGTCCAATCACCCCTACCTTTCATTAATGCACTCATATCCTAGAAGAGCATCACTAGCGTGTCTGCTGAGAAGCAGACCCACGCCTTGGTGATGCCTATTGTCGTCCCTCCCTGAAAAGAGAAATTTAAGATTATTTTTAAAAATCTGACCTTTATCTGTCCATCTGGTCTCTTGCAAGCCGAGAATATCTAAATTATAATGGTGGAATTCTTGTGTGAGGACATCAAGAGAAAAAGCTCTGTGCAGAGTCCTCACATTCCAACTACCTATGGAGAGAAAATGGTTAGTGGGATGTTTAAAGAAACTATGTTTATTTAGAGAGGGAATGCCGATAATATCAAACAGCCCCCTAATCGCAGACATGGGGCAAAAACCCGTTCCCCCACCACTAAAGGCTGAAGCCATCTACACTGGAAGACTTCCTCCAATGTAGAATTTGACGATGCCAATAGAAGCAAAGAGTTCAGGTGCCTGCGATGACCTCTGGTCAGGATTATCCACCAGCTGATAAACATATCCTGTGAATCTATTCACTTGGGGCTGTCAACCCACAAACAAACAGAAAACACAGCGGAAGATTTTCCCTCCACAGAAGCCCACCAGTGCAGCAAAATCAGGATCCATAATCAAGCTCAGTGCCACATATCTGTCCAGTCCAGTTGTTTATATGGTCAGCACCAGGACCCTGTGTGGTTGACCACTCCTCAGCAGGGTAGAAAAAAAAAAGAAAAGTAGCCATAGTTGTCCAGATCAGTAGGCCACACCAATCTGGCAGCCCTCCCCTTCCGTTCACTTCCACAAGAGAGTATCTCTTTTGAAAGGTACTAACGGTCTGCACCACGAGAAGGCGGGGTCGGACATTTGGTGCTAAGCCTGGCCGGTTCTATGCATCATCACAGGGGATTGGTGCATAGCTCTCCTTCCAGTGACTACCTAGCTACCATTTATAGAGTACACACATGTTTTAATAACCTTCCATACATTTGAACGTGAAAACACCTGGTGTGTTTCTCACATTCACATGTATTTTTAAAATTATATGTGTCGTGTGATAGAATTATTAACAGTTTAACTGAAACTAAAAACAAAAATTCTTTTCTCATACACAGGTTGTATATTTCAAATTGCGCATCCAAGAAATTTTAGGTCAAATTGATCTTATAGAATTATTAGAAACGCTGTAGAGGTTGATATATTTAATCAACATCTATCTCTCAACACACGCATGTATTTAAATCCAAACTTCAAACCTACATTCAAAAAGCCTTCCTTTTTAGCAAGTAACTGGTCCTCTTAAGAAGTAAAGTTATATCTATAGTCATAATCGAAAAAAGGAGAACGTGCAGATTTATCGATTAACAGTTCGATCATAAACGTGGATCACCCAAACGATACATGGATTCCCTTATCGGTAAAAGCAATAATAAAACTTTTTGTCATGATCCATTATTATACAGAGTACACACATGATTTAATAAATTTCCATACATTTGAACGTGAAAATCCTTGGGGTGTTTCCCACATTCACATGTATTTTTTTAAATTATATATGTCGTGTGATAGAATTATTAATCATTCAACTGAAACTAAAAACAAAAACTGTTTTCTCATACACAGGGGGTATATTTCAAATTGCGCGTCCAAGCAATTTTAGGTCAAATTGATCTCATAGAATTTGTAGAAACGCTGTAGAGATTGATAATTTAATTAATATCTACCTCTCAACAGACGCGTGTCTTTAAATCCAAACTTAAAACCCACTTTCAGAAAGCCTTCCTTATTATCAAGTATCCGGTCCTCTTCAGAAGTATAGTTATATCTATAGTCATAATCGAAAAAAGGAGAACGTGGGGATTTATCGATTAAGACTTCGATCCTAGACGTGGATCAACCAAAAGTTACATGGATCCTAAGAGGTAAAAGGAATAATAAAGCTTTTTGTCAAAGATCCATTATTATATAGAGTACACACATTATTTAATAACATTTCCAGACATTTGAACGTGAAAACCCCTGGGGTGTTTCTCACATTCAAATGTATTTTTAAAATTATATGTGTGATAGAATTATTAACCATTTAACTGAAACTAAAAACAAAACTTGTTTTCTCATACACAGGGTGTATATTTCAAATTGCGCGTCTAAGCAATTTTAGGTCAAATTGATCTTATAGAATTTCTAGAAATGCTGTAGAGGTTGATATATTTAATCAATATCTATCTCTCAACACACGCATATCTTTAAATCCAAACTTGAAACCCACTTTCAGAAAGCCTTCCTTTTTACCAAGTAAATGGTCCTCTTAAGAAGTATAGTTATATCTATAGTCATAATCGAAAAAAGGACAACGTGCGGATTTATCAATTGAGACTTGGATCCTAAACGTATATCAACCAAAAGATACATGGATTCGCTTAGTGTTAAGATAAATAATGAACCTTTTTGTCAAATATGCATTATTATGTAGAGTATACACATGATTTAATAACCTTTCCATACATTTGAACGTGAAAATCTCTGGGGTGTTTCTCCATTCACATGTATTTTTAAAATCATGTGTCGTGTGATAGATTTATTAACCGTTCAACTGAAATTAAAAGCAAAATTTGTTTCCTGATACACATGGTTCATATTTCAAATTTCGCGTCCAAGCAATTTTAGGTCAAATTGATCTTATAGAAATATTAGAAACGCTGAAGAGGTTGATATATTTAATCAATAACTACCTCTCAACACACGCGTGTCTTTAAATCCAAACTTGAAACCCACTTTCAGAAAGCCTTCCTTATTACCAAGTAACCGGTCCAATTAAGAAGTATAGTTATATCTATAGCCATAATCGTAAAAAATGAGAACGTGCAGATTTATCGATTAAGTCTTCGATCCTAAACGTGGATCACCCAAAAGATACATGGAATCCCTTAGCGGTAAAAGCAATAATAAACCTTTTTTTCATGATCCATTATTATATAGTGTACACACATCATTTAGTAACCTTCCATACATTTGAACGTGGAAACCTCTAGGGTGTTTCTCACATTCACATGTATTTTTGAAATTATATGTGTCGTGTGATAGATTTATTAACCATTTAACTGAAACTAAAAAAAAATATTTTCTCATAAACAGGGTGTATATTTCAAATTGCGCGTCGAAGCAATTTTATTTCAAATTGATCTTATAGGATTTCTAGAAACGCTGTAGAGTTTAATATATTTAATAAATATCTACCTCTCAACACACGCGTGTCTTTAAATCCGAACTTGAAACGCACTTTCAGAAAGACTTCCTTATTACCAACTAACAGGTCCTCTTTAGAAGTATAGTTATATCTATAGTCATAATGGAAAAAAGGAGAACGTGGGGATTTATCAATTGAGACTTCTATCCTAAAGGTATATCAACCAAGAGATACATCCATTATTATGTAGAGTACACACATGATTTAATAACATTTCCATACATTTGAACGTGAAAACACCTGGGGTGTTTCTCACATTCACATGTATTTTTAAAATTATATATGTCATGTGATAAATTTTTTAATCGTTCAACTGAAATTAAAAGCAAAATTTGTTTTCTCATTCACAGGGTGTATATTTCAATTTGCGCGTCCAAGCAATTTTAGGTCAAATTGATCTTATAGAAATATTAGAAACGCTGTAGAGTTTGATATATTTAATCAATAATTATCTCTCAACACATGTATGTCGCTAAATCCAAACTTAAAACCCACTTTCAGAAAGCCTTCCTTATTACCAAGTAACCGGTCGTCTTAAGAAGTATAGTTATATCTATAGTCATAATGGAAAAAAGGAGAACGTGGGGATTGATGGATTAAGACTTCGATCCTAAACGTGGATCACCCAAAAGATATATGGATTTCCTTTGAGGTAAAAGGAATAATAAACCTTTTTGTCAAAGATCCATTATTATGTAGAGTACACACATGATTTAAATAACCTTTATATACATTTGAACGTGAAAACCCCTGGGGTGTTTTTCACATTCATATGTATTTTTAAAATTATATGTGTCGTGTGATAGATTTATTAACCGTTTAACTGAAACTAAAAACAAAAATTCTTTCCTCATACACAGGGTGTACATTTTAAATTGCGCACCAAGCAATTTTAGGTCAAATTAATCTTATATAATTATTAGAAACGGTGTAGAGGTTGATATATTTAACCAATATCTGCCTCTGAACACATGCATGTCTTTAAATCCAAACTTCAAACCTACTTGCAGAAAGCATACCATATTACCAAGTAACCGGTCCTCTTAAGAAGTATAGTTATATCTATAGTCATAATCGAAAAAACGACAACGTGCGGATTTATCGATTGAGACTTCGATCCTAAACGTGGATCTACCAAAAGATACATGGATTTCCTTAGTGGTAAGATAAATAATGAACCTTTTTGTCAAAGATCCATTATTATGTAGAGTACACACATGATTTAATAACCTTTCCATACATTTGAACGTGAAACCCCTGGGGTGTTTTTCACATTCACATGTATTTTTAAAATTATATATGTCGTGTGATAGAAGTATTAACCGTTTAACTGAAATTGAAAACAAAACATTTGTTTTCTTATATACAGGGTGTATATTTCAAATTGCACGTCCAAGCAATTTTAGGTCAAATTGATCTTATAGAATTATTAGAAACGCTGTAGAGGTTGATATATTTAATCAATAACTACCTCTCAACACATGAGTGTCTTTAAATCCGAACTTGAAACCCACTTTCAGAAAGACTTCCTTATTACCAAGTAACCGGTCCTCTTCAGAAGTATAGTTATATCTATAGTCATAATCGAAAAAAGGACAACGTGCGGATTTATCAATTGAGACTTGGATCCGAAACGTATATCAACCAAAAGATACATGGATTCGCTTAGTGTTAAGATATATAATGAACCTTTTTGTCAAATATCCATTATTATGTAGAGTATACACTTGGTTTAATAACCTTTCCATACATTTGAACGTGAAAACCTCTGGGGTGTTTCACCATTCACATGTATTTTTAAAATTATGTGTTGTGTGATAGATTTATTAACCGTTCAAGTGAAATTAAAAGCAAAATTTGTTTCCTCATACACATGGTTCATATTTCAAATTGCGCGTCCAAGCAATTTTACGTCAAATTGATCTTATATAAATATTAGAAACGCTGTAGCGGTTGATATATTTAATCAATAACTACCTCTCAACACACGCATGTCGCTAAACCCAAACTTGAAACCGACTTTCAGAAAGCCTTCCTTATTACCAAGTAACCGGTCCTCTTAAGAAGTATAGTTATATCTGTAGTCATAATCGAAAAAATGAAAACGTTGGGATTTATCGA
Organism: Ryuthela nishihirai; assembly: GCA_038380435.1. Taxonomy (NCBI): domain Eukaryota; kingdom Metazoa; phylum Arthropoda; class Arachnida; order Araneae; family Heptathelidae; genus Ryuthela; species Ryuthela nishihirai. Next base: position 36,801,557 of record JAWZYU010000022.1, read on the forward strand.
TTAAGACTTCGATTCTAAACGTGGATCAACTATAAGTTACATGGATCCTTAGAGGTAAAAGGAATAATAAAGCTTTTTGTCAAAGATCCATTATTATATAGAGTACACACATGATTTAATAACATTTCCATACATTTGAACGTGAAAACACCTGGGGTGTTTCTCACATTCACATGTATTTTTAAAATTATATATGTCGTGTGATAGAATTATTAACAGTTTAACTGAAACTAAAAATACAAATTGTTTTGTCATACACAGTGTTGTATATTTCAAATTGCGCGTCCAAATAATTTTAGCTCAAATTGTCCTTATAGAAATATTAGAAACGCTGTAGAGGTTGATATATTTAATGAATAACTACCTCTCAACACACGCAAGTCACTAAATCCAAACGTGAAGCCCACTTTCAGAAATCTTTCCTTATTACCAAGTAACCGGTCCTCTTAAGAAGTATAGTTATATCTGTAGTCATAATCGAAAAAATTAAAAATGTGGGGCTTTACGATTAAGACATCGATCCTAAACGTGGATCAACTAAAAGTTACATGGATCCTTAGAGGTAAAAGGAATAATAAACCTTTTTGTCAAAGATCCATTATTATATAGAGTACACACATGATTTAATAACATTTCCATACATTTGAACGTGAAAACACCTGGGGTGTTTCTCACATTCACATGTATTTTTAAAATTATATATGTCGTGTGATAGAATTATTAACAGTTTAACTGAAACTAAAAATACAAATTGTTTTGTCATACACAGTGTTGTATATTTCAAATTGCGCGTCCAAATAATTTTAGCTCAAATTGTCCTTATAGAAATATTAGAAACGCTGTAGAGGTTGATATATTTAATGAATAACTACCTCTCAACACACGCAAGTCACTAAATCCAAACGTGAAGCCCACTTTCAGAAATCTTTCCTTATTACCAAGTAACCGGTCCTCTTAAGAAGTATAGTTATATCTGTAGTCATAATCGAAAAAATTAAAAATGTGGGGCTTTACGATTAAGACATCGATCCTAAACGTGGATCAACTAAAAGTTACATGGATCCTTAGAGGTAAAAGGAATAATAAACCTTTTTGTCAAAGATCCATTATTATACAGAGTACACACATGATTTAATAACCTTTCCATACATTTGAACGTGAAAACCCCTGGGGTGTTTCTCACATTCACATGTATTTTTAAAGCTATATGTGTCGTGTGATAGATTTATTAACCGTTCAACTGAAATTAAAAGCAAAATTTGTTTTCTCATACACAGGGTTGTATATTACAAATTGCGCGTCCAAGCAATTTTAGGTCAAATTGATCTTATAGAATCATTAGAATCGCTGTAGAGGTTGGTATATTTAAACAATATCTACCTCTCAACACACGCCTGTCTTTAAAACCAAACTTGAACACCCACTTTCAGAAAGCCTTCCTTTTTACCAAGTAACTGGTCCTCTTCAGAAGTATAGTTATATCTATAGTCATAATCGAAAAAAGGAGAGCGTGCAGATTTACCGATTAAAACTTCGATCATAAACGTGGATCACCCAAACGATACATGGATTCCCTTATCGGTAAAAGCAATAATAAACATTTTTGTCATGATCCATTGTTATATAGAGTACACACATGATTTACTAACCTTCCATACATTTGAACGTGAAAACCCCTGGGGTGTTTTTCACATTCATATGTATTTTTAAAATTATATGTGTCATGTGATAGAATTATTAACCGTTTAACTGAAACTAAAAACAAAAATTGTTTTCTCATACACAGGGTTGTATATTTCAATTTGCGCGTCCAAATAATTTTAGGCCAAATTGATCTTATAGAAATATTAGAAACGCTGTAGAGGTTGATATATTTAATCAATAACTACCTCTCAACACACGCGTGTCTTTAAATCCGAACTTGAAACCCACTTTCAGAAAGACTTCCTTATTACCAAGTAACCGGTCCTCTTCAGAAGTATAGTTATATGTATAGTCATCATCGAAAAAAGGACAACGTACGGATTTATCAATTGAGACTTGGATCCTAAACGTATATCAACCAAAAGATACATGGTTTCGCTTAGTGTTAAGATAAATAATGACCCTTTTTGTCAAATATCCATTATTATGTAGAGTATACACATGGTTTAATAACCTTTCCATACATTTGAACGTGAAAACCCCTGGAGTGTTTCTCACATTCACATGTATTTTTAAAATTATGGGTCGTGTGATAGATTTATTAACCGTTCAACTGAAATTAAAAGCAAAATTTGTTTCCTCATACACATGGTTCATATTTCAAATTGCGCGTCCAAGCAATTTTACGTCAAATTGATCTTATAGAAATATTAGAAACGTTGTAGCGATTGATATATTTAATCAATAACTACCTCTCAACACACGCATGTCGCTAAATCCAAACTCGAAACCCACTTTCAGAAAGCCTTCCTTATTACCAAGTAACCGGTCCTCTTAAGAAATATAGTTATATCTGTAGTCATAATCGAAAAAATGAAAACGTTGGGATATATCGATTACGACTTCGATCCTAAACGTGGATCAACTAAAAGTTAGATGGATCCTTAGAGGTAAAAGAAATAATAAACCTTTTTTGTCAAAGATCCATTGTTATATAGAGTACACACATGATTTATTAACCTTTCCAGACATTTGAACGTGAAAACCCCTGTGGTGTTTTTCACATTCACATTTATTTTTAAAATTATATGTGTCGTGTGATAGAATTATTAACCGTTTAACTGAAACTAAAAACAAAAATTGTTTTCTCATACACAGGTTTGTATATTTCAAACTGCGCGTCGAAGCAATTTTTGGTCAAACTGATCTTATAGAATTATTAGAAACGCTGTGGAGGTTAATATATTTAATCAATATCTACCTCTGAACATACGCATATCTTTAAATCCAAACTTGAACAAACACTTTCAGAAAACCTTCCTTTTTAGCAAGAAACTGGTCCTCGTAAGAAGTATAGTTATATCTATAGTCATAATCGAAAAAAGGGGAACGTGTGGATTTATCGATTAAGACTTCGATCCTAAAGGTGGATCACCCAAATGGTACATGGATTCCCTTAGTGGTAAGAGAAATAATGAACGTTTTTGTCAAAGATCCATTATTATGTAGAGTACACACATGATTTAATAACCTTTCCATACATTTGAACGTGAAAACCCCTGAGGTGTTTCCCACATTCACATTCTTTTCGCATGAAACAATTGACTGATCAGTGGTCAATTTTGAACTCTGGCTCATATGAACCAACGGAAAAGAGTTTCTTCAAAATCGGGATATAAAGCTGATATAACTTTTTTCCTGAAGCAATATCTTTGAATTGGCTAACATTTCTTTAAATTTTCTTTTTTTTTAAATTATATTTGAAGAGCTTCGAGGAATATCAGACATCTTGACATTAGCTTCATCTTGGCCTTCCTCATTTTTTTTATTCTTTCACCATGGGCGTCCGCAGAAAAATTTCCAGAGGGGGCGGGAGGGCAAAGCTTGGAGTCAAATAATTACATCAATAAATTTTTATTTAATTATTTAATTTTTTAGGTTTTATTTTCACAAGTAGATTATAGAATACAGTATTGCATCAATACAAAAACACATACATAATGTATATAAATTAATTACGCTTAAATTGTTATGATTATAATTTGTGGAATTTTTTATTCGATCCCAGGGGGGAGCAAGTGCCCCCTTTGCGGACGATCATGGCTTTCACTCTTCTGTATCAGATTAAGAATTTTTAAATTTTCGTATTTTAGTGCAAAACTGTGTAGAAGTTCATTCTCTCTTACAGTACACTTGGTGAAAACTAAACAATAGATTTCAGGAAAGATAAAATGCATAAGAAATTTCTTGTGATTCTTTTCTTTCTTGCCCTTCTACCTCCTCAACGATTTTCCTTAAAGGATCAGTTCTCTTATTCCCTAGATTAGCGGTTCTCAACCTGGAGAACGTGGTAATTTTTTGCGGTACGCCGTGAGAGCTGTTTAATAGGTCTATAAGATTTGTTAAATTGTTTATGTCATTTTTTGTGTTTATCGGTTGGGTTGGGTTGTTTTACCTCTGAGCGGCACTTTTTTGCACACCATGGGCTAAATGGTCAGGTCACAAGGACCCCGAAGGCTCAGAGAAGGTTGGGGGAAGGGAACCACTGGAACAGCTGTTGACAGGAGACAGATGGTAGTCTCCCGTCAAAGCCATCCAGCGTGTTCTTTAACGTGTACAGGGTATGGTTATCCCGCACACGGGGCCACGGTGTTTATTGATATAAGTATTTTATGAATACAAAATTTAATGTATATATATATGTTTTATTTTATTCACATTGTTGTACTATAACTATAGTTTTATCTATCTATGCAAGGTGTACGCCAATTACATACACATTTCCAGGGGGTATGTGAAGTTGAGAATAAAAGGTTGAGAACCACTGATATTTATTATTTTATTCCCATTGTTATACTATAAGTATAGATTTGTCTATCTATGCAAGGGGTACGCCAGTTACATACACATTCCAGGGGGTACGTGAAGCATAAAATGTTGAAAACCACTGATATATATATATATGTTTTATTTTATTCCCATTGTTATAATATAACTATAGTTTTATCTATCTATACAAGGGGTACGCCAGTTACATACACATTTCCAGGGGGTACGTGAAACATAAAAGGTTGAGAACCACTGATATATATGTTTTAATTTATTCCCATTGTTATGCTATAACTATAGTTTTATCTATCTATACAAGGGGTACGCCAGTTACATTCACATTTCCAGGGGGTACGTGAAGCATACAAGGTTGAGAACCACTGATATACATGTTTTATTTTATTTCCATTGTTATAATATAACTATAGTTTTATCTATCTATACAATGGGTACGCCAGTTGCATACACATTTCCAGGGGGTACGTGAAGCATAAATTGTCGAGAACCACTGATATATATATGTTTTGCTTTATTCCCATTGTTATAATATAACTATAGTTTTATCTATCTATACAAGGGGTACGCCCACTACATACACATTTTCAGGGGATACCGTGAAGCATAAAAGGCTGAGAACCACTGCCCTAGATATTCATGGATCGTCCCTAATGTGTGACAGTCAACAAATTGACAAATTTCACTGTTTAATTGTTTAAGTTGACTCTAATGTATTCCCTTTCTCCGAACGTTCGTGTTAATACATCGACTGGGGTGTTGGATACAGGTTTCAATGACTCCAATTGAAATCTGAATGACACCCCTCCTATTCCAGGAAACATGCCCTCACATCAAGGGAAGGTGGCAGAAACCTCCAGAGATCAGATGCACTTGAAACATACGTTGGATTAATTTTCGGGGCGAAGCGGGGACAGGGGAATTTGTTAATTTCCTATCGATCTTATGATCTGACTAAATGATCCTTAACGAAGAAAAATACGTTCATTCAGTAAAGAACAGAAATATGTTCGCAATAACAAGTAATTATGATATTTTTATAACACAGAAATTAAAGGAGAATGGGCTCTGTTTCGTTACAGTCGTAATTTCGTTATTTTCGACTTCATTATACTGTTCAGTGTCTACATAGAAATAAAACAACATTGAAGATTTATAAATTTTTGTATAATAAAATTTTCATGTCATGTGTTTATGAATTATATTGATTTTATATATTGTATTTCAGATGAATTATGATGATTCCAGGAGAGAAAGGAACGTATCTGATGATGGCAAAATTGAGTCATCAACCGTCATGCAATGACGATTCCGTAGAATGGTCGACAAGGTACCACCAACCTTAGGAGGTCTGAGAGACCTGTAAGCATGGATTGAGGAATTTCAGGGAACAGGCAGGGTTCTGAAAGAGCAATGCAGACGAAGGACTAATACAATCGCTCAAAAAAAAATATCCGAACACTATGGTTGATTACAGAATTCAGAAAAAATATCTGTTAACGATTTTTTTTAGAAATTAGTGATCTGGCAACCTTCGTGTACAGTAGCTCAAAAAAGTATCCGAACGCTATGGTTATTAAAGAATTCAGAAAAAATATCCGGCAACGGTTTTTTTCGAAATTAGTGATCTAGCAACCTTCGTGTCACGTGACACAAAGTTTCCACATAAGCTTCAGTGGGTTCAGCAGATAACACACAATAATTATATCACACGATAAAATATCTGTGCAAAGTCTGAACAAAAACCCAGAATTCCTGAACCTGATTATGTTCTCCGACAAAACAAAATTTCACAGATGTAGGCGATTAAATAAAGACAGACATTTGGGTAACGGAGAACCGACATCTCACCCATGAGGTCGAAAGAGACAGTCCAAAAGTTAACGTTTGGTGCAGCCTCATGTGTATAAATATTATTTAGCCATTCTTTGCGGAAATATCTGTGACAGGTGAATCGTACTTAGCCATACCTCAGCAGTTTGTGACACAAGAATTAGAGGACTTCCAACCTACTGCCACATTCCAGCAGGATGAAGGTCCTACACACTGTTCTCGTGATGCTCTGTTCTTCCTTGATGCATATGTGCCAGAATGCTGAATGGGTAGAGATGAACCCATTCTTTCGCCACCGAGATCTCTTGGTCTTGTGCTACTCGATATTTTTCTGTGATATTATGTGAAAGCTAAAGTGCATAAAGGTACAGGACGTTGTTCAGCAGAAAGAGCGCCTCATATCAGCAGGTGCCTTTGCATCCCCTGATATGTTAGACAATGTGTCGAGGGGAACTGAGTTCTGCCGGGGGGGGGGGGGGGGGGGGCTCAGTCGGTAGTGCGCCAGGCCCAGCTGGGTTAGCGTTGAGATTTATCTCCGCAAAACTCCCCGCCCTGCCCACGATCAGTAGGGGACACCGATAGACTTGGAAAGGCCGCCGTCCGTCGGATGGAACGTTAAGTCATGGTCCCGTATGCGGGAGAGGCATACCCTGTGCACGTTAAAGAACACGCTGGATGGCCTTGACAGGAGGATACCATCTGTCTCCCAACAGCTGTTCCAATGGGTCCCCTCCCCCAACCTTCTCTGAGCCTTCGGAGTCCATGTGGCTTGGCCATTTAGCCCATGGTGTGCAAAAAAGTGCCGCTCAGAGGTAAAACAACCCAACCCAACTCATATACCTGTATAAGTAGTGAAGGTCGAATCGGGCAGCTGAAATGGGGACGCGGGACTCTGAGTATTCGATCAATGATGCAAACTGAAAGACACGTTTGCATAAAAATTAACAAGCAGTTACAAAATTATGTAGAAGCGAGGAAACCTTTTACTTCCAATGATGACTTTCGGATTGCCAATCTCGATTGTCTAATTACCAGAAAGCCACAAAATCGGAAATTAACCTTTTATCAGATTTACCAACGTCAGAATAAAAAAGAAAGAGGCTTAGAAAATCTGCAATTTCCTCTTTACATCTCTCATTATGACGTCATTTAATGTGTCCCTATACAGCATAGTAAACGACCGAATAATTCACTCTGGACAGAATTACTGTAGCGAGGATTTCCTTGAAACACTGAAACAGGCTTCTTGGCGCCATTCGTGTTTTCGGTGGAATTCCTTAATTGGCCAAGAGCCATTCTTCTTGATGTCATTTAGCTAAATATTACAATTAATGGTTCGAAATTTTCGATGCTCTTTGAACATTAATTTTTAAGAGACCTCTTTAATTAAATGGGATTAATTGGTAGTAATAGAAAGGTTCATATTGCAAAGTAAATTTCATTCCGTCCAACTAGTAAATAATTTTCTCAATCCTAAATTAGCAGATTACCTGTTGACAAATTAATTATTAAAAAATTTTCTCAGCGCATTAAATTAGAGCTGGAAATAGGTGGGTGCGTGGGGGGACGGCGAGGGGAAGCCGTTCCCTAGTTCCAGAGTTTTTTTTTTCATCCCGTATATCTAACGACAGGAAACAGAGTTGGGTTGGTTTGTTTTACCTTTGAGCGGGGGTGGCTCAGTCGTTAGCCCGCCAGTCTCGTAATCTGCAGTTCCAAGGTTCGAGTCCCAGCTGGGTCAGCGTTGAGATTTATCTCCGCAAAATTCCCCACCCTGCGCACTGTCAGTAGGGGACACCGATGGCCTTGGAATCAGGCCGCCGTCCATCGGATGGGACGTTAAGCCGTTATCCCTTTTTGCGGGAGAGCCATACCCTGATGCACGTTAAAGCATACTGGATGGCTTGACGGGAGGCTACCATCTGTCTCCCAACAGCTGTTCCAGTGGCTCCCCAACTTTCTCTGAGCCTTCGGGGTCCTTGTGACCTGGTCATTTAGCCCATGGTGTGCAAGAAAGTGCCGCTCAGAGGTAAAACAACCCAAACTTTGAGCGGCCTTTTTTGCACTCTATAGCGAAATGGCCAGGTCACAAGGACCCCGAAGGCTCAGAGAAGGTTGAGGGAAGGGACCCACTGGAACAGCTGTTGGGAGACAGATGGTAGCATCCTGTCAAGGCCATACAGCATGTTCTTTAACGCGCACAGGGTATGGCTCTCCCACACACATGACCACGGCTTAACGTCCAATCCGACGGACGGCGGACTTTCCAAGGCCATCGGTGTCCCCTACTTACCGTGGGCAGGGCGGGGAATTTTGCAGAGATAAATCTCAATGCTGACCCAGCTGGGACTCGAACCTGGTAACTACAGATTACGAGCCTGGCGCGCTACCGACTGAGCCACCCCGTCCCACAGGAAACAGATGTAATTTATAAATGCCCACTCCTTTATAATATTTTTGGACATAATTCCAGAGCTTCTAAAGAGATTTTTTTTATGTATTTCTTAACGTCGCTATGGAGTCTCTTTTCAACTGATTCTGGGGCGTCCACGGTTCTTAAAACCCATTTGCACCTCGGACTGCCAACATTAATTGCTTACTGACCATGATTAGAAATGAACGCTGTTTTCTATTGTTTATGTCTCTCATAACGAGTCATATAAGAAGCATTATTGAGATAAGAAGCATGTTAGTGTGCTAAAAAATATTATTTAATTGCTCTTTATGCGGTAAATAGGGGTCTGGTATTATTCGTCTAATGCCAACTGGCCCAATAATGCTAATTCGTCCAATGCAAATTCGTCTAATGGAGATGATTCGTCCAAAAGACAATTGGTCCAAAGAGACGATCTTCCCAATTGGGCAATTCGTCCAATGAGACAACTCGTCCAAAGTTGATTCGTCCAATAAGACAATTCGTACAAAGTCGATTCGTCCAATAAGACAATTCGTACAAAGTCGATTCGTCCAATGAGACAACTCGTCCAAAGTTGATTCGTCCAATAAGACAATTCGTACAAAGTCGATTTGTCCAATGAGACAACTCGTCCAAAGTTGATTCGCCCAATAAGACAATTCGTACAAAGTCGATTCGTCCAATGAGAAAACTCGTCCAAAGTTGATTCGTCCAATAAGACAATTCGTACAAAGTCGATTCGTCTAATGAGACAACTCGTCCAAAGTTGATTCGCCCAATAAGACAATTCGTACAAAGTTGATTCGCCCAATAAGACAATTCGTCCGAAGTTGATTCGCCCAATAAGACAATTCGTCCGAAGTTGATTCGCCCAATAAGACAATTCGTCCAATTTCGTGCAATGAGACAACTCGTCCAAAGCACATTCGTTCAACAGTGCCAATAGTCAATGACGTCAAAATAGTAGAAGAACGGAAGGACGAGTGAAGACGCTATTTTCTGTGCTCTTACTTTTGATATATACTGAAAATATGGACTCTATAAAGGATGATAGACTAAAATGGACTTTCAAGATGCGCGACGAAGGACTGGAATATGGAAAACTGGTACAGTACATCGCTGATAACTACGGCAAACTCAACATGAGTATCGCTCAAAGCCTTAACAATGCCACTACGATGATAACGTTTAGCAACGCTGATAGTGCTGATCGCTTCGCTTTGACCTCTAGTTTCACTATTGATGACATCCCGATATGATCTTTCAGCCTGTGCATCCCATCCAAAATTGTTACCATCTCAAAGTTGCCCTTCTTCACCTCCCAGAGTGACATCGAAGCCGCCCTGGAACCATTCGGCAAAGTTTTGGAATACCGTGAAGAATACCTCAGCACTAAAGGTCTGGAACTTATTAGATCAGAGGCAGATCTGGAGGGGGGGGGGGGGGGGGGCAGATTCCTAGGAAGGGTAATAATCTTATGTATATGTCATGTATTTTACAAGAAATGTTTTAAAGACCTCTAAAACGGTGGGAGGTAAATGTACTACAATGGAAATCCAGCCATTCCCCCCCCCCCCCAACTTCTTTCCGACTCGATTGAATTTCTTGCCCCTTTCTATTTTTTTCTAGGTCCGGTCCTGAATGTAAATAGAGAAAAAAATTCACTTTATTAATCTCTCTAATTAATTATCCCTCTAATTATTAATCTTTCTATTTAATATTATCAAAAAATATTACTCTAATTCCACGGGTTATTTTTATCTCATTTGTTTTTAATACTTTTTCTTGAAATTAAAACTTGGTTATGTTATCGGCCGGTCCGTCTGCCTGGGGCGGGGGTGGCTCATTCGGTAGCGGGCCAGGCTCGTAATCTGTAGTTCCCAGGTTCGATTTCCTGCTGGGTCAGCGTTGAGACTTATCTTCGCAAAATTCCCCGCCCTGCCCACGGTCAGTAGGGGATACCGATGGGCTTGGAAAGGCCGCCGTCCGTCGGATGGGACGTTAAGCAGTGGCACCGTATACAGGAGAGCCATACCCTGTGCACGTTAAAGAACACGCTGGTTGGCCTTGACCGGAGGCTACCAAATGTCACCCAATAGCTGTTCCAGTTGGTCCCCTCCCCCAACCTTCTCTGAGCCATCGGGGTCCTTGTGACCTGGCCATTTAGTCCACGGTGTTCAAAAAAAGTGCCGCTCAGAGGTAAAACAACCCAACGTTAAAGAACACGCTGGATGGCCTTGACGGCAGGCTACCATCTGTCTCCCAACAACTGTTCCAGTGGGCCCCCACCCCCAATCTTCTCTGAGACTTCGGTGTCCATGCAACCTGACCATTTAGCCAATGGTGTGCAAAAAAAGTGCGGCTCAGAGATAAAACAACCCAACGTTAAAGAACACACTGGATGGCCCTGACGGGAGGTTACCATCTGTCTCCCAACAGCTGTTCCAGTGGGTCGCCTCCCCCAACCTTCTCTGAGCCTTCGGGGTCGTGACCCGGCCATTTAGCCCATGGTGTGCAAAAAAGTGCCGCTCAGAGGAAAAACAATTCAACGTTAAAGAACACGCTGGATGGCCTTGACCGGAGGCTACTATCTGTCTCCCAATAGCTGTTCCAGTGGGTCCCTCCCCCAACCTCCTCTGGGCCTTCGGGGTCCTTGTGACCTTGCCATTTAGTCCATGGTGTGCAAAAAAAGTGCCGCTCAGAGGTAAAACAACCCAACGTTAAAGAACACGCTGGATGGCCTTGACGGGAGGCTACCATCTGTCTCCCAACAACTGTTCCAGTGGGTCCCCACCCCCAACCTTCTCTGAGATTTCGGTGTCCATGCAACCTGACCATTTAGCCCATGGTGTGCAAAAAAAGTGCCGCTCAGAGGTAAAACAACCCAACGTTAAAGAACACACTGGTGGGCCCTGACGGGAGGTTACCATCTGTCTCCCAACAGCTGTTCCAGTGGGTCGCCCCCTAACCTTCTCTGAGCCTTCGGGGTAGTGACCGGGCCATTTAGCCCATGGTGTGCAAAAAAGTGCCGCTCAGAGGTAAAACAATTCAACGTTAAAGAACACGCTGGATGGCCTTTACCTGAGGCTACCATCTGTCTCCCAACAGCTGTTCCAGTGGGTCCTCTCCCCCAACCTTCTCTGAGCCTTCGGGGTCCTTGTGACCTGGCCATTTAGCCCATGGTGTGCAAAAAAGTGCCGCTCAGAGGTAAAACAACCCAACCCGTCCGTCTGTCTGTGCGCGCAATAGTTCTGGAACTAATCAACCGATTTCGATAATACTTTTTGCGTTCAATAAAAGAACTGATCTAGTTTTGCACACGCATATTTTTTGTTCCCAATAAGTGGGGAGGGGGCACCTAAAAAACTGTTGCAACTTTCGGTTCGACCAGCCGAAGTGAAATATATCAAGGAAAAGTAAACTTTTATCCTCCTGGGCGAATGAAAATTTCACTATTTTATTTTGTAAAGAATTTTCTTTCCCATTTCTTCAGAAAATCTTAAAATATATCTAAAGCTTTTAAATATTTACTGCAGTTGAAATATGCTAAATCGCATGAATTGAAAAACACGCTGCGTAATGGAAAAAACACAGAGTTTTTGTTAACGTGTTTCACTCTTTGTCGGTAGCGTCACTAGGGGTTAGAGGGGTCGGCGCTACCAATATTTCTGTAATATATATATTAAGACATTAAACTCCGAACTGGAATAAATAATAAAAAAATATTATATTATTGGTCGTTTTTCAAAGTGTCAAAACTTTGGATTATAACTGTATATAAAAAGTTACAGTTTCTGCCAATATACGTACTTTCAAGTATTCTGAAGCTAACAAGATTTTCCATAAGCAGGCCCGGATCTGGAAAAAAAAACGAGGGTTGTAGGATTGGGTTGTTTTACCTCTGAACGGCACTTTTTTGCACACCATGGGCTAAATGGCCAGGTCACATGGACCCCGAAGGCTCAGAGAAGGTTGGGGGAGGGGACCCACTGGAACAGCTGTTGGGAGACAGATGGTAGCCTCCCGTCAAGGCCATCCAGTGGGTTCTTTAACGTGCACAGGGTATGGCTCTCCCGCACACGGAGCCACGGCTTAACGTCCCATCCGAAGGACGGAGGCCTTTCCAAGCCCATCGGTGTCCCCTACTGACCGTGGGCAGGGCGGGGAATTTTGCGGAGATAAATCTCAACGCTGACCCAGCTGGGAGTCGAACCTGGGAACTACAGATTACGAGCCTGGCGCGCTACCGACTGAGCCACCCCCGCCCCAAAAAGGAGGGTTAGGAAGGGACCGAGAAACACAATTGAGTCGGAAAGATGTAAAAGGGAGTTAGGGAGGTAAGAGACTGGATTTCCAATGCTGTATAACATTCTCTCCTCCATTTTACAGGCAGTTAAAAAATTCTTGAAAATGCATGAAACATGAATAAGTTTCATAATTTTTGCCTCTAGTATGTGGGGCGGGGGTGGCGCAGTCGGTACCGCGCCAGGCTCGTAATCTGTAGTTCCTAGGTTCGAGTCCCAGCTGGGTCAGCGTTGAGATTTATCTCCGCAAAATTCCCTGCCCACGGTCAGTAGGGGACACCGATGGGCTTGGAAAGGCCTCCGTCCGTCGGATGGGACGTTAAGCCGTGGCCCCGTGTGCGGGAGAGCTATACCCTGTGCACGTTAAAGAACACGCTGGATGGCCTTGACGGGAGCCAAGGCCATCCAGCGTGTCTCCCAACAGCTGTTCCAGTGGGTCCCCTCCCCCAACCTTCTCTGAGACTTCGGGTCCATGTGACCTGGCCATTTAGCCCATGGTGTGCAAAAAAGTGCAGCTCAGAGGTAAAACAACCCAACCCAAAGCCTCTAGTACGCTTACTGGCATTCGGAAAGGGTCCGCTCCCTCATCCGGCCGCGACACTGAGCAAATTCCAACGATCTCTTTTAGGCCAAGAAGCAAAAGCGATTGAAGATAATTTCAAGTGAAGAAGATGCTTCGAGTTTAGTCCGTCACGAGATCGTCATCCGCGCTCTGACAATGCTGTCACTTGTCCTGAATTATTAACCACACGCGTGCGCAGCACCCGACTCCTGTTATTGGCTGCTGTTAGCGCGAGACAACGCGATGGGGGCTGCCAACACGAGCTGTCTTAATTTATCATCCGAGGCATTCCGAGGCTTCTTCCTGTGTGAGGAGAGCTACGAGAAATGAAGAACTCTTTCTGTTCGCTGTTTTTGTAGTATTTGCGCAATACTTTTGGTAAAACCAGACTTGTTTTTCGTTTTGCATTTTAAGAGCTGAATTCAAGGTTTCAGTAAGTAGAGCAGGTTTAATTTTTTTTTAGAATTTAATAACGAAATTAGAATTTTTATCATTTGCTATTATTTACTGCTTTCACAAGATCCATGCGCTGATATTTCGATACAATGTGACTCATTATGCAACGGTTATTTTTTTTACGTATGCAATTAATAGCAATGAAAGGATTTTTCTCTCTCAAGTATGATTTTATGCATTCTGGATGTTTTCATGATTTTGCTTGCACTGATTATTCTGGGTTATAAAAACGGAAGTCATTTTATTTTTACCTCTTCTTGAATATTAGAAATTCGTTTTAATATGCTTCTAGTACAGTGGAGACTTCTTACCTTAAATATCTTCAACAGTTTCTGATCTAGAAAAATAAAGTTTCGGCGATAAGAGGGGCGGTGCAATATATAGCAGGAAACCCTTTCCGTATAAAATATTTCCTTTCGTTTAAGTGTTCTCTTTAAAACTTCATTCGAAAATATGAATAATATAACACTTAGAGTTCATTTTATTAGATATGTTACCGCTAAAGCTCGAAAGCCGTTAATGTGCACATTACCTAGCTAATCTGCAGATTAACTGATTTGCTCCGTTAACGTGCGGAATCAAGAGTTTTCCGCATTTTACCTAGGTAATGTGCACATTAACGGCTTCCGTATCGTTAAAGTTCAAAAGTTTGTTTCTCTCTTAGTGGTGAATCTCTTGAATATGAATCTTCGTGTCACGTGATTCACTCGTCCGCATTATAAAAAACGCTCCGGATGAGCGGAGGCCAAGTGAGAACGAATCGGTCAAGTGATTCATTCTTGATAACAAATCACTAAAATGATTCCTTCTCACTTGGCCTGCTCATTTTTGGGGGCTTTTTTTATAATTCGGACGACTGATTCATGTTGACAGAGGGATGACCCTGGTTTCAACTCTACTCTCGGACACTAGATAAATAACATTATGTTAATTTAAGCGTACATAAACGTTCCTGTTGTTCCAGCAAAGATCTTATTTTCACTTTAACGAGTGCCTAGTAGGTAATGTGCAGATTATCCAGGTAATTTGCAGATTACCTAGGTAATTTGAGAAATGAAACAATTTTCCGCACGTTAACGGATCACCCTAGTTAATCTGCACAATACCTAGATAATCTGTAGAATAACTGATTTCTGCACTTTAGCGGTAACAGATACACTTCCATGTATGTCAATAGTAACTCCAATATAGACTCAGTAACTTCTTATGAAAAAAGTCATGAAATTTGTGATGATTGCATGCGGGAGGGGGGGACGTTGAAGATAATTTAAAAATCTTGATCAAATCTATTGAAATTTCGATTTCAGACAATATGCATTCAATTAACTAATTTTCATTTGTTTATAAGAGGAATTATTGAAGGTGGCATTTTTGCTGTTGAACATTCCAATTTCAAGAATTCTTTAGCTAACAAGCGATCACAGTCTAAATTTAAATAGATTTGAGTTATAATAGCTGTAAGCCAAATAACAGGAAATTTGATGCCTTTGATTCTAGATATTTATGCAATGTCCTGGGCACCAGGTGGTTTAATTTTTTCTGTAATGATTAGGATTAGTCTGTAAGTACTCTGACCACATTTTGTGCAGAGAGCGAGACTGCGCTGGTCTGGCTACGTTGCCTGTATGCATAGCTGCAGATCGTCGAATAAGTTTATAAACAGTGTGGCTGAAGGCCTCAGAAAGAGGGGAATACGGTGGGAAGAAAGTTTCAAAGAGGACCTTGCTCGAATTGGTCTGCAGTGGCTAGATGCAGCAGATGTAGATGAGGACAAACATGTTTGGAGAATTAAATTGCACAGCGTGGTTGACCTCCGTAATTCACGGCTGCTTCAGGATTATGTATGTATGTATGTATGTATGTATGTATGTATGTATGTATGTATGTATGTATGTATGTATGTATTATTAAAAATAATTAATTACAGTAACTTATCTGTTACTAATATTGTACACAATCAAATATTGATTTTGAATTATATAATTATATTATTATCCCTATTTTAAACCATAGGCTATCGCAGTTCTTGTGATAACTTTAGGGGTACTACTTTTATAGGTATTCTATAGGTATACCTACTTTCTGTTATGTGGATTCAGAAGTGGTAGGGGATGTGTGGATCAAATAATTTCACTCAGGCAGATTCTTGAGAAACGTTTAGAGTTTCAGAAACCTTTGATTGCTAGCTTTGTTGATTTCAAAAAGACTTTCAACTCTATTGATCGTCATAATTTGTGGTTGATTGTGAGATCATATGGTATACCAGACAAGTTAGTTAACATAATGAAAGCTCTCTATAATAACACTGAGTCGTGTGTGAGAGGTGGAAAGGCTTGTAGCAATTGATTTAGCATTAATTCTGGTGTTCGACAAGGGTGCTTTTTGTCTCCTTTTCTCTTTAGTTTGGTTATTGATTATGTTTTGAGAAATTCACTGCAAGGGAAAGATTTAGGCCTTAAATGGTCTGTAGATACGAAAATTTCTGATTTAGATTATGCTGATGATTTAGCCCTTTTGGCAAATGATGTTGATGAGATGAACTTTTTCATTAGGGCTGTTGATGAAACTGATAAAGTAAAAATAGGTCTGTAAAGTAGGTATGGTTATAAACAGAGAGAAAACTAAAGTGATGAAAATTGGTCAGGCAGGCTCTGATTCAGTTAATCTGAATAGTTGGACTATTGAGCAGGTGTTGCAGTTTATTTATGTTGGGAGCTCTGTAAGAGATACTGGTTATGTGCGTCATGAGATTTACAAAGGAATAGGGATTGCTGCTGGAACTTTTAAGAATCTGTGGAGGGTGTGGAGAAATAGGCGTATATACATAAAGAATAAATTTATACTGTATAACAGTTTGATGCTTTTGACCCCATATGCTTATACAGTATCTTGGGCATTAGGTGGTTCAACTTTATAAGTAATGATGAGGTTAGGCAAAGGAGTCGACAACCCCTTTTGAGTAGTATATTGTGCAGAGAGAAGTTGGGTTGTTTTACCTCTGAGCGGCACTTTTTTGCACACCATGGGCTAAATGGCCAAGTCACATGGACCCCGAAGGCTCAGAGAAGGTTGGGGGAGGGAACCCACTGGAACAGCTGTTGGGAGACAGATGGTAGCCTCCCGTCAAGACCATCCAGCGTGTTCTTTAACGTGCACAGGGTATGTCTCTCCCGCAGACGGGGTCACGGCTTAACGTCCCATTCGACGGACGGCGGCCTTTCCAAGCCCATCGGTGTCCCCTACTGACCGTGGGCAGGGCGGGGAATTTTGCGAAGATAAGTCTCAACGCTGACCCAGCTGGGACTCGAACCTGGGAACTACAGATTACGAGCCTGGCGCGCTACCGACTGAGCCACCCCCGCCCCATGTAGAGAGAGACTCCGTTGGTTTGGTCATGTTGCCGATATACATTAGAGCAGGTTTCAAACTAGACTCCAGCATAATAATCTGGAGCTCGGCGAAGAAATTTTAGAATGTTAATATTTTTTCCTAAAACTAGAAAATTGAATCCGAATACGCTGTGCACAAAAGTAAAAAGTAAAATATATCTTTAATTATAAAATGTGGCACCACTGGTTGCTAATAGATATGGCACCATCAGAAGATCGCATGTCTCATTGGAGATGCAAGATAGACTAGTAATTTTCGTATGAAACATCTGTCAACCCTGGGTAGTGATGCCAACTGTCTTTTAAAAGCCATATAAAGCCACATTGGATTAATATTTTATTTGACTTAAAAATATTTATTAAAGAACAAAAACAGTTGAAAATTGTGTTAGCTTTTCCTTTAGAAAAATTCAATATAATCTGTCCTTTTTTTCATAAATCTTTTATTTCTGACTTCGTTATGGGGACACTGATCTCCGTTAGCATATCAGTGTATGAAACATATGTCCTGAAAACAAAATTTCAACAGTTTTTCACTTCTAAGGTGTCCCACTGTGCCCAGAAACTTTTAGTAATTGGGGTATACCTCGAGATTTGCTCCCAATTAGGTTTTATATTAAATTTCCAATCAATTCCTTTATTGGCCTTATATCTTCATCTTGTTGTTGGGCCTTTGTAATTTCTATTGGACTCCAGATGTTAGGAACATCACTGTTTGCTTGTGTCGATGTTATTTTTCACATGGTCATTACCTCTTTAGTACCAAATTTCAACTCTGCATTATAGCAATGCTTACAGTTGTCATTGCATGGACGTCTGGAGAGAGCATCTGCATTCCTATGCATTTTGTCATTTCACTGCTCGATGGAGAAATTGTACTCTTGCAAACGCTGTATCCCCTTAGCAAATTGTCCTTAAGGGTTTTTAAAGTTTAGTAGCCACCTGAGTGCAGCATGATCAGTACGGATAAGAAATTTCTGACCATAGAGGTAATGATGAAAATGTTCTATTGCTTTTATTATTACTAACAGTTCTTTTCGTTTTGGTTTGGATAGAGTTTTGTTATAATATGCAATAACTTTATCTTGTCTGTCTTGTTGTGAAAATATACCAACTCCTGTGTTACTTGCATCAGTATCTACTATGAACTGTTTTCCAATTTGTGGATATGCTAACACTGGTACTGTGGAAAGAGCCTTCGTCAACTGTTTGAAGGCTACATCACACTCGGTGGTCCACATGAACCGCTGGCCCTACTCTGTCAGACGATGTAAAGGCCTTGCGATGTTAGAGAAACCATTGACAAATCTTCTACAGTAGATGCAAAGTCCAATAAAACTACGACGTTCATGAACATCTTGTGGTGGAACAGTTTCTTACAGCTTCTATCTTACTAGGATCAGTCTGAATCCCTGATTTAGTGTTGACATGACCAAGGTAATGAACTTCTTGCTGGAACAGTTTACACTAGGTTGCTAGGAACAGTTTGCACTGGAACAGTTTACTAGGAACAGTTTACACTGGAAGAGTTACTTATATTTCTATGGACACTTAGTCGGTCCCAATTTGAGCTTGGCTACCCTAAGTTTTTCAACCACTTGACGAAGATTTCTCAAATGTTTTTCAAAAGTTCTTCCAAGAACGATGATGTCGTCTAAGTAAACTAGGCAGAACTCCCAAGACAAACCTTTGAGCACATCGTTCAAACGTTGCAGGAGCGTTGCAAAATCCAAATTACATCACTTTAAACAGCTAAAGTCCATATCCTGTAGTGAAAGCTGTTTTCTCACGGTCTTCAGGATGTATATCGACTTGCCAATAGCCGCTTTTCAAGTCTAATGTTGAGAACCATTCTGACCCAGATAGAGTGTCCAGTGTATCATCAATCATGATTAAAGGAAAGCAGTCTTTCTTTGTTATATCATTTAATCTGCGATAATCTACACAAAATCGTGTAGATCCATCCTTTTTCTTGATAAGAACCACTGGTGATGTCCAGGGACTCTGTGATGGTTCTATAATGCCTTGAGATTCCATGTCCCATATGAGTTGTTCTGTCTGCTCTCGTTTTGCCAATGGAAGCCTTCTTGCCGGTAGATGGACTGGAGGAGAATTACCAGTGTTGATTTTATGTTCTGTCAGGTTTGTACGGCCATAATCATTTGATGTGGCAGAAAAATGTCGGAAAACTCTTTTAGTAATTTCTCGCCCTTAGCAGCTTGTTCTTCAGTTAATATTCTTCTTTTTTATCCCCATAAATCAGTAAGATGAGATGCACCGGCGGCTTACATAAGTCAGCGATATCTTACATAAGTCAGCGATAAGATTACATAAGCGGCGGCATATTGCACGGCGGCTTACATAAGTCAATAAGATGAGATGGGATGTCTGTATGGTGCTGGTTTGAGTTAGTAACTTCTATTGTGTTTATACTTGTTATCCAAGTAATAGGTTAATATATTGTTAAATCTTCACCCCTTTCAATATTCTTTTGGATTTGTTACAGTTCATCACTCTGATAGGAATCTGTTCTTTATCTACGTTGACTAAAGTCTTTGCAACCAGGATACTATGAGCCAAAGTTCCTTTACCAGAGGCATCAGTGACTGGCAATCGGAAGGCCCCAGAAGTCTCCATCCGATGTCCACGGACTATAATTTCATTTTGTGCTGGGATTTCTGTATCTTCCGTCACTAATATTGGAGTCAGGGTTGATAAAGAATCAGATGTACGATTAAGCAGAGATATCTCTTCTGTCTTATAGATGAGTAGGCTGTCACTGGGTCTAATGCTGAATCCATGCTTTTTTAGGAAATCGAGGCCTAAATTGTATTCATCATAGATGTCAACAATGAAAACAGGATGGCGTACCAGACAGCTCCAACTCGGAAGTTAAGTTCTATCTTCCCATGGACTTTAACACGATCTCCAGTGGCTGTTTGTAGGGTTATATTAGACTGTATAGAATTCCAGTTTGGGTGAGGTATTTTCGTCTTTATTATGTCTGTTCTAAGTAAAGTTACATTTGCACCAGTGTCTACTATCATACGACAAGGCATAACCATTTATGATTCCATCAGCTACCAATCCGTTATTCTCACCATGTAGTGCTGAAACGTGGGCGACTTCCCATGGGACCAACGAGTCAACACATTTGTCTTTCACGTTGCTTCTGCTGGTTCTGTTGTCTGTTAGACGTGCTTGAACTTTGTACCCACCACCTTTTGCAGTTGGATCGCATGTGTCCAGTCCTGCCACAATTCCAATAATGTATGTTTGTAGAAGTCCTTGGAGAGGAACCTTCAATGTCTTCCAAAAACAGATAATATTGTTTTGACTAGTTCTTTCATTTCACTGTCCTGTTCTATAGTTTATTCTGCATTCAAAATTCTCATCGTGCGTTTGTTCGCTTGGGAGGAAACCTGGATCCCTCGTGCTTCATAGCATGTACCACAGCTGACTTTAAGGATTCACCTTCCAACATCCTCAGAGATTATTGCGTCTCAGGGTCAGCAATAGCATCAGTAAATTGTAATTGAGCTAAGTTATCTTGAATTTCTGGTGGACAGTTAGTATAAACCAATCTAAGTAGACACTCAATATCACTAGCATGTTCTTGCAAAGTTACACCATTCTTCTGCATACGATGTTTAAATTGAGTCATATAGTATTGTTTTAAATAACTATCACCAAACTTGAGTTCTAATGCAGAAACCAGAAGGGGCGGTGTGGCTCAGTCGGTAGCGCGCCAGGCTCGTAGTCTGCAGTTCCCAGGTTCGAGTCCCAGCTGGGTCAGCGTTGAGATTTATCTCCGCAAAAATTCTCCGCCCTGCCCACGGTCAGTAGGGGACACCGATGGGCTTGAAAAGGTCGCCGTCCGTCGGATGGGACGTTAAGCCGTGGCCCCGTGTGCGGGAGAGCCATACCCTGTGCACGTTAAAGAACACGCTGGATGGCCTTGACGGGAGGCTACCATCTGTCTCCCAACAGCTGTTCCAGTGGGTCCCCTCCCCCTACCTTCTCTGAGCCTTCGGGGTCCATGTTACCTGGCCATTTAGCCCATGGCAAAAAAGCCATTAGCAAAAAAGTGCCGCTCAGAGGTAAAACAACCCAACCCACAACGCAGAAACCAGACTTTGGTAATCAAGTCGTATTTCTTCTGGAACAGACTGTAAAATTCTGCAGTAGAATTTTTTAAGGAAACTGCAAGAAAACTGGCCTTTTGAAATTCATTCCACTCATTAGCTCTAGCGATGACTTCAAACTGTTTTGAAGACTGTCCAAGACGATCGACCATCATACGTGGATGGATTAGTTGTATTTCTAGCGATATGTGTAAAAACATTAATGTCACTAAAATTACCATAGTCACAAGAAGAAGGTAACCTTTCATTTCCTAAAATCTGAAACTGACATTCACAATCAGTTTTTACACTTTCAATTTGATGCTTAACGCTATCAAGTTTTGCATTAAAATCACAAGTGATTTCATTTGCATTACATTTCACGTCTTCAATTTCAACCTTTAGACAATCACATTGTCTGTTGAGTTTGGTTTTAATGTCCTTACAGTGATCAGTGACTGCACTGATTTTTTATTCAGATCATTATTCTGATCAGTAATCTTACTAACTTGAGAAGTCACTTCAGCTTTCAACTCATTGTTTTGACTAGCAAGTTCACCAATTTCACCTCTTATGTCAGTTATCAGCTTTACTAACTCATCCATATTTCTAGTAAAAGGCATTCAATAAATTATCTACACTCCTGACACCAATTATTGCAATTTAAAATGGATGAGCACTGAGCTTACTTTCAAGTAAAAATTGGTCAATGAAAATTACAATACAATGCAATTTATTACAAAAGCTTGGATGAAATTATTTATAAACAAAGTAAGTCAACCGGCACGAAACTCTATAATAAAGTTCTACACCCCATCAAATCTAGTGAAATGAGGGGTAAGATATAATGCGGCAACCGATAGGTCAGGCCCCAAAATAATGGCTGATGATTGCGTTGTGTTTTCAATGCTATTTGCGGGGAAAGCTTCCCTTCTCATCAATTAAGCACTCATACGTACATGAAGGTACATGACAAACAATTTTTTATTCAGAAAATACACGACCGATTATCTGGGGTCGGATCACAACACATCACTATAGTACATGCCAGGCAACTGGGCCTTATTGGCGAAATATTCTGGGAGATGCAGAGGGAAGGGGGGGACACTCAGGGACTATTACTGGAGAGGTAAATGCTAAAATAATCTCAGAAAAACGGCTGCTGACCTTTTTATCTCAGTCTACTCCATTGTTGGGCTCTTCCTTGTCTGTTGTGCTAGGGCTTTTCCAAGAGCGATCCTCCGTGCTCTGGGAGTTGCAGTTCGGGCTCCGTTAATGGCACGAACAGTTCGTTTCTTACTTCCAGTATGACTTTCGCAAAGCCTCCTCAAATGTACTGGGTTTATGAGATAGCACGGGCCGCCAGAGTCACAGGGTCAGGCCTGCTAGAAACTGGGCCAGGTGCATCTGATCGCTGACTTCCTGATCTGCGGTTCCTGTATTCCTCTTTACGGTGCCCAAGAATTGGTAGGCCCGGGTTCGGATGCAGGCAGCATACTCCCAAACACTTTCGTTGGTCGCCTGTTGACAGCTCGTGAATTCGTGTAGCCTAGTGGCCAAAGGCATTTCACTATCAAATCTTTCTAGTACTGCCCTTTTGAAGATGTCAAACTCTTCCTCATTCCTCAATTCGGGGGAATGGTTAACGAATTCCGCCGCAGCACCTCTCAATTTCAATCGGGCAATGATGACCATCTCACTTGCCGCCATCGTACAATTTTCCCTACACCTTCGAGTTGATCAAAAATTGCGGCTGCCGTATGGTTACTGTCCCCTTAATATGGGTTCACTAGGTTCATGAACCCCGCCAGGAGGGGTCCCGATGCCGGGGATTACTCCTGGATGGGTGGTGCGACTTCGTCCTGGCTATCCATCTACTGGATGGGGGGGAATTCACTTTTTGCCTTCTAAATAGTGTACTATGCGTCGTGTTTGGTATTTTGTACCTCCAAAGTGTAAGGGAGGTGTGCACAGGGAGAGATACATACAATCTATCACAACTTCAATAATACAAAAACTCCTAGCTAAAAATTCTCACAAGTAGCACTGCTCCCTATTCCCCTTACAGCTACCGTTTCCTCACTAAACTAATCTCACGCAATATACTCTAACCTGAAAAATCCTACCTCAAACATATATACTGGCTAGTCACTTTTCTGTTATCTTATATGCTGGGGGGGGGCTTACTTATTTCTCTATTAATTGCGTACTCCCCCCTTTTAACATACCACTTATTGCTTTCTTATTCCAATATCTATATATATATTTTTTTTTGACACACATTGCAACATTTCAATCTTCAGTATCCTTCCTAACAGATTCCTTTTTCAAATTTACTCACACCCTCCTCACTAATACATATAAATACACTTTTCATAATAATTTCTAGCATATTTATCATACTCCTCGCTAACACATAAATAAATTTTTCCCATATGCCGCAATAAACAACAGGTTCGGAGAAATCCTGGTCACGGAAACCAATATGTTCTACACTCCACCAGACCTAATTGATGGGGGGTAAGAAATACGGGCAAACGATTGGTCAGGCCCCAAAATAATGGCTGATGATTGCGTTGTGTTTTCAATGCTATTTGCGGGGGAAGCTTCCCTTCTCATCAATAAGCATTCATAAGTACAGGAAGGTACATGACAAACATAATTTATTATTCAGAAAATACACGACCGATTATCTGGGGTCGGATCACAACACATCACTCTAGTACACGCCAGGCAACTGGGCCTTATTGGCTAAATATTCTGGGAGATGCAGAGGGAAGGGGGGACACTCAGGGACTATTACTGGAGAGGTAAATGCTAAAATAATCTCAGAAAAACGGCTGCTGAGCTTTTTATCTCAGTCTGCTCCATTGTTGGGCTCTTCCTTGTCTGTTGTGCTAGGGCTTGGCCAAGAGCGATCCTCCGTGCTGTGGGAGTTGCAGTTCGGACTCCGTTAATGGCACGAACAGTTCGTTACTTTCTTCCAGTATGGCTTTCGCAAAGCTTTCTCAAATGTACTGGGTTTATGAGATAGCACGGGCCGCCAGAGTCACAGGGTCAGGCCTGCTAGAAACTGGGCTAGGTGCATCTGATCGCTGATTCCTGATCTGCGGTTCCTGTATTCCTCTCTGCGGTGCCCAAGAATTGGTAGGCCCGGGTTCGGATGCAGGCAGCATACTCCCAAACACTTTCGTTGGTCGCCTGTTGACAGCTCGTGAATTCGTGTAGCCTAGTGGCCAAAGGCATTTCACTATCAAATCTTTCTAGTACTGCCCTTTTGAAGATGTCAAACTCTTCCTCATTCCTCAATTCGGGGGAATGGTTAACGAATTCCGCTGCAGCACCTCTCAATTTCAATCGGGCAATGATGACCATCTCACTTGGCCGCCATCGTTCACTTTTCCCTACACCCTCGAGTTGCTATCCCCTTAATATGGGTTCATTAGGTTCACGAACCCCGCCAGGAGGGGTCCCGATGCCCGGGGACGACTCCTGGATGGGTGGTGCGACTTCGTCCTGGTTATCCATCTACTGGATGGGGGGAGTTCCCTTTTTGCCTCGTAGATTGTGTACAGTCGCTCAAAAAAGTATCCGAACGCTATGGTTGACTACAGAAATCAGAAAAAAATATCTGGCAACGATTTTTTAGAAATTAGTGATCTGGCAACCTTCGTGTCACGTGACACAAAGGTTGCCAGATCACTAATTTCTAAAAAAATCGTTGCCAGATATTTTTTCTGTTTTCTGTAGTCAACCATAGCGTTCGGATACTTTTTTGAGCGACTGTACTATGCGTTGTGCTGTGTGTTGGCATTTTGTACCTCCAAAGTGTAAGGGAGGTGTGCACAGGGAGAGATATATGCAATCTATCGCAACTTCAATAATACAAAAACTCCTAGCTAAAAATTCTCACCGTAGCACTGCTTCCTACTCCCCTTGCAGCTACCGTAGCACTGCTTCCTACTCCCCTTGCAGCTACCGTTTCCTCACTAATCTAATCTCACACAATATACTCTAACCTGAAAAATCCTACCTCAAACATATATACTGGCTAGTCACTTTTCTGTTATCTTATAAGCTGGGGGGGGGGGCTTACTTATTTCTCTATTAATTGCGTACTCCCCCCTTGTAACATACCACTTGTTGCTTTCTTATTCCAATATATATATATTTTTTGACACACATTGCAACATTTCAATCTTCATTATCCTTCCTAACAGATTCCTTTTTCAAATTTACTCACACCCTCCTCACTAATACATATAAATACACTTTTCATAATAATTTCTAGCATATTTATCATACTCCTCGCTAACACATAAATAAATTTTTCCCATATGCCGCAATAAACAACAGGTTCGGAGAAATCCTGGTCACGGAAACCAATATGTTCTACACTCCACCAGACCTAATTGATGGGGGGTAAGAAATAGGGGCAACCGATTGGTCAGGCCCCAAAATAATGGCTGATGATTACGTTGTGTTTTCAATGCTATTTGCGGGGGAAGCTTCCCTTCTCATCAATAAGCACTCATACGTACATGAAGGTACATGACAAACATAATTTATTATTCAGAAAATACACGACTGATTATCTGGGGTCGGATCACAACACATCACTATAGTACACGCCAGGCATCTGGGCCTTATTGGCGAAATATTCTGGGAGATGCAGAGAGAAGGGGGGACACTCAGGGACTATTACTGGAGAGGTAAATGCTAAAATAATCTCAGAAAAACGGTTGCTGAGCTTTTTATCTCAGTCTGCTCCATTGTTGGGCTCTTCCTTGTCTGTTGTGCTAGGGCTTGGCCAAGAGCGATCCTCCGTGCTGTGGGAGTTGCAGTTCGGGCTCCGTTAATGGCACGAACAGTTCATCGGCAAAAACACCTCATACGTCCGCTGTTGACAAGGCTGGAGGCGCCGGCGGGTAGCTCTGGCAGGTAGCTTGGCAAGTAACTGGGCAGGGGACTTCGTCTCTACCTACACGCAGGACGCTCCAGGGGGCTTGGTTGCTCGTTGTATTCTGCGTTGGTGCCTGTTGTTCACAGATGTCGCTCCGTGAA
Source organism: Ryuthela nishihirai (assembly GCA_038380435.1). NCBI lineage: Eukaryota > Metazoa > Arthropoda > Arachnida > Araneae > Heptathelidae > Ryuthela > Ryuthela nishihirai. The sequence goes on from JAWZYU010000022.1 coordinate 36,828,190, forward strand.
GAGGATCTCGATGGCAGCTTGTGGGACTGGGCAAGTCGGCTGTATGAGGAAGGTGAGGTCCGCTCTTTCTTCACCCTTTTTTCCTAATCGTCTGCTTCGTCGCATGGGCTGTCGTCCCTCCCGCTTCTCCTTTTTCTAGTTTCTCAGTGGTGATTCTTGCAGTCTCTGTCTTTTCCAAACCTGCATTCCTTCTTAAGTCGAGCACATTTCTGGTATCTGCCACTCCGTCTACCGCACCTTTGACCATTACTTAGCTGTTGCACTTTCCATCTTTGCGGGGCTATTGTCTCTTTGTGCTCAGAACTTACTTCTTGTTACACGTCCACACACTAGTACACACACTTCTCTTCTCTGTTGGCCGCGCTTGTCGAATTTAAAAAGGGCCCCGCTGTCACTTCTCATTGGACAGCAAACTTCGTCGGTGACAGCGGTGGCCAAAGTTCATTGGCGCGGTTCGATTTTTATTGGATGTCCCAGCCTCTGACGTGATCTTAAGTCATCTTTGTCCCGCTCTTGGTGACCGTTGCTGCGCATATTCGTAACTCCCTTTCCCCTTTTTATGGCCTTGTTTACTCTTTTCTTGGACAGGGTGCCGTGTGCAAAAGGCCCAGATGGTCCGTCGTCCTCAACATGGCGGCTCAAGTTGTTTTTTCCTAGCCATTTTGCTGAGGGAAAAGTCGGGTGGCTGGAAGAAAATGGCGACAGATAGTTACGTCGAACTCGGGATTGCAAAATTCCGAATACGACAATAATACAAAGATAAACTTTCAGAGGAATCCATTATCTCAATTCTATTCACATCCAATTCACGAAACACGAAACAACTTGCAATATCTCGAGAATAACCTTACCAATTCCTAAATAACTAAATAACTTTACACAAAATGATCTCCTTCTTATATTTTAGTCCTCAATTTCTCCGAAACTGTGGCTAAGTATACTGGTTTCTCAGAACCAATTCTTTTCAGGCATTGATCATCCCACACAAGATGACAAATTCTTCTTTATCTGTTCCAGCTTAACAACACGATCCACACCAAACAAATAACCGACCACCCGCGGGCACACCAAATAAAAACATTTATTCTTTATCGTGCATAGACTAAAGCTATTTATGCCTCCTTTCAGATCTCCACAATTCCAACAACAACTCTACCTCTCCTGTTTTGTTAGATCGGTTCTGTATTCTAATTCGTTGGTTAAAATAAATCTCTCGCAGAAGCATACACGAGCGTTCATGTCACGTTTATCATAAACTCACTGCAGCACGTTCATCTGTCGTAACAATATTTTTAGTTTATTTTTTTTATTAAGGCTCCATAACTCATTGTGATATTGGAATCCGCAGGTCTAAAATGCATGGTTTGTGAAACCATGCATTAGAAAATAGGGTTATGAACAGTGTGCCTAAAGGCCTCAGAAAGAGGGATGGTGACGTAGGAAGTGATGGGCAGACAGTGTCAAACAGGACCTTGTTAGAATTGGTTGCAGTGACCAGATGCAGCAGTTTGGTCGCAGGAGAGATGTGTTTGGAGAACTACATTGCATAATCTGGTTGGACCTCCGTAGCCCATGCTGCTTGAAGATGATGGGTTGGGTTGTTTTACCTCTGAGCGGCACTTTTTTGCACACCATGTGCTAAATGGCCAGGTCACATGGACCCCGAAGGCTCAGAGAAGGTTGGGGGAGGGGACCCACTGGAACAGCTGTTGGGAGACAGATGGTAGCCTCCCGTCAAGGCCATCCAGCGTATTCTTTAACGTGCACAGGGTATGGCTCTCCCGCACACGGGGCCGCGGCTTAACGTCCCATCCGACGGACGGCGGCCTTTCCAAGCCCATCGGTGTCCCCTACTGACCGTGGGCAGGGCGGGGAATTTTTGCGGAGATAAATCTCAACGCTGACCCAGCTGGGACTCGAACCTGAGAACTACAGATTACGAGCCTGGCGTGCTACCGACTGAGCCACCCCCGCCCCATATATTTGAATGTAATGATGAGTGGTGATCATGTAAATTATGTTTGTGGTTTTAATAAATCGCAGTATTTTATTTTATGATAAAAATCCTCTCACCATAACTCAGAACTCGTAGCTGCTCGTATGCCCAAAATTTCTACCCCCTGAAAGAAAATGGGATAATAAATCTTCCTAAACGGTAAGAACTAAGACCATCAAAATTGTGATCACAACTTAAAGGAATATAACAACTTCTTCTCATCATAACTTTGTTAAATTTAAGTGTTTGTCATTCCCTTTTCTTATTTTCTTCTATTCACGGAAAAGTTTACACTTGAAAGTTGGGGAAGAATTTTGCTCAAACGGGAAGCTCCAAGATCGCCGAATTCAATAAACTGTCGCCTCACATCATCACTTGAAACAAGTGTCGTGTCCAAATCCTGTCGTTTCGCGTGGACACACTTCAGGGGGCAGGAAATGAAAAAGGAGAGCAGAGGGGAAAAAATGTGCCGCAATCAGCATTCCGCTGAGGGTTTACAGTCGCTCGAAAAAATATCCGAACACTATGGCTGATTACAGAATTCGGAAAAAATATCTGGCAACCTTCGTGTACAGTCGCTCAAAAAAGTATCTGAACTCTTTGGTTGAATACAGAATTCAGAAAAAATATCTGGCAACGCTTTTTTTTAGAATTTAGTGATCTGGCAACCTTGGTGGACAGTCGTTCAAAAAATATCCGAACAGTATGATTGATTTCAGAATTGGAAAAAAAAATATCTGGCAACGATGTTTTTTAGAAATTAGTGATCTGGCAACCTACGTATACGAAGGTTGCCAGATCACTAATTTCTAAAAAATCGTTGCCAGATATTTTTACTGAATTCTGTAATCAACTATAGTGTTCGGATATTTTTTGAAGGAGCGATTGTACCTTCAACAAATTATTTTTTTGACGGATATTTTTTTGAGCGACTGTACCTTCAACAATTGTGGCCTCGATAAGTTTTCATTACAAGTTGCATTTTTTTCGTGGGGGAACCTTTCCGACCACGTGATTTCTTGGGTTGATCAAGAAAATCTTTGCATATCAATATCAAACTACACAGTTTACCAGGCCAACAGATTTATTGATTCACAAGTTACCCAAACACCGCTTAAGATGGCAGTGAGAAGTACAACTATGGAAAAAATTCCTCACATTGTGAGATAGGCGAAGCTTGGCAATAAATTTTCAGTTCACATAGAGGAACGGGGACCAAAACAGGAGAAAAACGGTTTATACCTTATTCTCCTGAAGCAGAAGTGTTCCGAAGATTCCTAATACGATTCCTGCCTTTCACCCTTCTTTAATCCGGAGGGCTTATTCAATCAATCCCTTATTTCGGGCTTGTCTCCTTTCCATTTTTCTTGGCATGCACAGACAAGATGAGGTACAGTTAGTCATGGGGAGGAGCTCATACCAAGTCAACGCATTGCATGACTCCAATTTAAGACAGTAAGGAACCAATTTAAGTCCGTCGGATTGGACATTAAGCCGTGGCCCCGTGGGCGGGAGAGACAGACCACGTGCACGTTAAAGAACACGCTGGATGGCCCTGACGGGGGTTACCATCTGTCTCCCAACAACTGTTCCAGTGGGTCCCCTCCCCCAACCTTCTCTGAGCCTTCAGGGTCCATGTGACCTGGCCATTTAGCCCATGGTGTGCAAAACAGTGCCGTCAGAGGTAACCCAACCCACTACTATTTAGCTTATGATAAGTTGTTTTTGAAGTTTTTTGTCTTTATCAGAAATATTGAACTTTTAGTTTTAATTTTTTAATCTTTGTGGTAGAAGGCATCCAGCAGCATTGTCTGTGTTTTAAATTTCTGCAGAATAAATGATAATTCCGACTTTAAAATAGAAACGGGCCTGAACGATCTCTCTAACGAAATTAAGTCTGAGTGTACCGTGTAATAGGAAATTAGTTATATTTAGAGCAGAAAGACCGATCCTTACAAACCCACATTCAACCTCTGCTCCCACGTGTTTCATCTTCCCCAACAAGAGTCCACTCTCTAGAAGCACGTACCACACGAAATGTCAACATCCGAGCTCCAGGTTGTGCAGACTGTCAAAATAACAACCTTGAAACGTCTTCGCACTATTTCGAGCATTGACTGACTGCGACGTGCTCTACATTCTCGGTCACGTGACCACCTGGCTCTGAAAGGATCATGTGATGCAACATACGCCGATTCGTGCCTCGACGTTTCGTCCTCACTCTCGAGGAGAAAATAAAAAACACACGTTAATTGGCAGTAACGTAATGTTGCTACGTAACGGCCTGGCCAGCGAAAGATTAAGGATGAATGGAATCCTTCCGCTGCGTAATAAGGATTTCGGTTGGGTTGTTTTACCTCTGAGCGGCACTTTTTTGCACACCATGGGCTAAATGGCCAGGTCACATGGACCCCAAAGGCTCAGAGAAGGTTGGGGGAGGGGACCCACTGGAACAGCTGTTGGGAAACAGATGGTAGCCTCCCGTCAAGGCCATCTAGCGTGTTCTTTAACGTGCACAGGGTATGGCTCTCCCGCACACGGGGCCACGGCTTAACGTCCCATCCGACGGACGGCGGCCTTTCCAAGCCCATCGGTGTCCCCTACTGACCGTGGGCAGGGCGGGGAATTTTGCGGAGATAAATCTCAACGCTGACCCAGCTGGGACTCGAACCTGGGAACTACACATTACGAGCCTGGTGCGCTACCGACTGAGCCACCCCCGCCCCGCGTAATAAGGAAGATGATTAAATCTTATTAAACCAAGTTAAATTAACTGGTTAATTTAAACCAAGTTAATTTAACCAAAATTTAAATGATCTGGAATAAAACGATTGCTTTTAATCCTAGCCTAGGGTTACTATAGACCAGAAGATGGAACATTCAATTCACTGGAATTTAACGCAAAAATAATCGAAACTCATAATAAATAGAAATTTTTCATTTTTTTTGTTTAAAGTAATAATATTGTTACGACAGAAGGAATCTGGCAACCGAAAGCAAAGTATCAGCCAACGAATAAGAACTTTGGGAGAATTTGAAGAAGAACAGTGGAGCGTGTAACGGTCGTGTGTAGTAACGGTCGAAGAGTTCGAAAATGGACGGTTAGCTGTTCTGAGACAGTGCGCGTTAAGTATAAAGAATTATCTTTATGTGTTGTGTACGCGGAAGTATAAAAGTGGGATCTTTTATGTGATGTGTACGCGGATGTTCAAGCGCCATGGTAATCGAGTAAAAAGGTAATATTTAGTGGAATAGACAGAGCTGATGTTGTGTAGGAAGGTTGATGACTTATGCATGTTAGTAGTTGATTTGTGTATAAGATACTTCGTCCATATATTCTTTGTAACAATTTGCCTTGTATATAATTTGGGTTCAAAATATAGTTTTTAATACTCACGCTCAGTGGCTATCCATTTTTGTAATCCGCAACAATATATAAAACAAAAAACATTTTTTTTGTATCATCTCGACCTTAAAACTTGATAACTGATTCTAAGCCAAATACCATTTTGACAATTGCCTAAGCCCAGCTTTTTTGACAATTGCCTAAGCCCAGCTTTTTTGACAATTGCCTAAGCCCAGGGGAGGGCTAGATAAAACTTTTTAAGCAATCGCCTAAGCACAGGGAAGGACTAAACAAAACTTTTTAGACAATGGCCTGAGCACAGGGGAGGACTAGATAAAAAGTTTCAGACAATGGCCCGAGTCCAGGTGAGAGCTAGATAAAACTTTTTGGAGAATTGGATGAGCTCAGGGGAGAACTAGATAAAACTTTTTAGACAATAGCCTGAGCTCAGGGGAGGACTAAATAAAACTTTTTAGACAATGGCCTGAGCCTAGGGGAGGGCTAGATAAAACCTTTTAGACAATCCCCTGAGCCCAAGGGAGGACTAGATAAAACTTTTTAGATAATCGCCTGAGCCTAGGGGAGGGCTAGATAAAACCTTTTAGACAATCGCCTTAGCGCAGCGGAAGACTAGATAAAACCTTTTAGACAATCGCCTGAGCCCAAAGGAGGATTAGATAAAACTTTTTAGACAATCGTCTGAGCCCAAGGGAGGGCTAGATAAAATCTTTTAGACAATCGCATGAGCCCAAGGGAGGACTAGATAAAACTTTTAAGACAATCGCCTGAGCCCAAGGGGGAACTAGATAAAACCTTTTAGACAATCGTCTGAGCCCAAGGGAGGACTAGATAAAACTTTTTAGACAATCGCCTGAGCCCAAGGGGAGGGCTAGATAAAAACCTTTTAGGCAATCGCCTTAGCGCATGGGAGGACTAGATAAAACTTTATAGACAATCGTGTGAGCCCAAGGGAGGACTAGATAAAACTTTTTAGACAATGTCCTGAGCACAGGGGAGGACTAGATAAAACTTTTTAGACAATAGTCTGAGCCCAGCGAAGGATTCATCAAAACCTTTTAGACAATAGCTTGAGCTCAGGGGAAGACTAGATTAAATTTTTTAGACAATAGCCTGAGCCCAGGGGAGGGCTAGATAAAACATTTTATACAATAACCTGAGCCAAGGGCTAGATAAAAATTTTTAGAGAATTGGCTGAGCTCAGGGGAGGACTACATAAAACTTTTTAGACAATCGCCTAAGCCCATGGGAAGACTAGATTAAACTTTTTAGACCATCGCTTGACCGCAGGAGAGACTTAGATAAAACTTTTTAGACAGTTGCATGAGCCCAGGGAAGGACTAGTTGAAACATTTTACAAAATTGCATGAGCCCATGGAAGGACTAGGTATTATTTTTTAGACAATCGCTTGAGCGAAGGCGATGACTAGATAAAACTTTTTAGACAATCGCCGGAGCCCAAGGGATGGCTAGATAAAACCTTTTAGACAATCGCCTGAGCCCAAGGGAGGGCTAGATAAAACTTTTTAGACAATCGCCTGAGCTCAAGGGAGGACTAGATAAAACCTTTTAGACAATCGCCTGAGCCTAGAAGAGGGCTAGATAAAACCTTTTAGACAATCCCCTGAGCCCAAGGGATGGCTAGATAAAACATTTTAGACAATCGCCTGAGCCTAGGGGAGGGCTAGATAAAACTTTTTAGACAATCGCCTGAGCCTAGTGGAGGGCTAGATAAAATTTTTACGCAATCGCCTGAGCCTAGGGGAGGGCTAGATAAAACTTTTTAGACAATCGCCTGAGCCTAGGGGAGGGCTAGATAAAATTTTTATACAATCGCCTGAGCCTAGGAGAGGGCTAGATAAAATCTTTCAGACAATCGCCTGAGCCCAAGAGGAGGGCTAGATAAAAACCTTTTAGGCAATCGCCTTAGCGCATGGGAGGACTAGATGAAACTTTTTAAACAATCGTCTGAGCCGAAGGGAGGACTAGATAAAACTTTTTAGACAATGGCCTGAGCACAGGGGAAGACTAGATAAAACTTTTTAGACAATAGCCTGAGCCCAGGGAAGGATTAATCAAAACTTTTTAGACAATAGCTTGAGCCCAGGGAAGGGCTAGATAAAATGTTTTAGACAATGGCCTGAGTCCAGGGGAGAGCTAGATAAAACTTTTTAGAGAATTGGATGAGCTCAGGGGAGAACTAGATAAAAACTTTTTAGACAATAACCTGAGCCCAAGGAAAGGCTAGATAAAACTTTTCAGACAATCGCCTAAGCCCATGGGAAGACTAGATTAAACTTTTTAGACAATAGCTTGAGCCCAAGGGAAGACTAGATTAAAATTTTTTGACAATCGCCTGAGCACAGGGAATAACTAAACAAAACTTTGCAGACAATAGCCTGAGCCCAGGGGAGGGCTAGATAAAACATTTTATACAATAACCTGAGCCAAGGGGAGGGCAATAAAATTTTTTAGAGAATTGGCTGAGCTCAGGGGAGGACTAGATAAAACTTTTTAGACAATCGCCTAAGCCCAGGGAAAGACAAGATTAAACTTTTGAGACCATCGCTTGTCGCATGGGAGACCTGGAAAAAACTTTTTAGAAAGTTTCATGAGCCCAGGGAATGACTAGCTGAAACATTTTAGAAAATCGCGTGAGCCCATCGAAAGACTAGGTATTATTTTTTAGACAATCGCTTGAGCGAAGGCGATGACTAGATAAAACTTTTTAGACAATCGCCTGAGCCCAAGGGAGGACTACATAAAACTTTTTAGACAATCGCCTGACCCCAATGGAGGGCTAGGTAAAACCTTTTAGACAATCGTCTGAGCCCAAGGGGAGACTAGATAAAACTTTTTAGACAATCGCTTGAGCCCAGGGGAGTGCTAGTTAAAACTTTATAGACCATCACTTAACCCCTAGATGAAACTGTTTAGACAATTCCCTGAGCCCAGGGGAGAGATACATAAAACTTTTTAGACCATCGCTTGAGCGCAGGGGAGGACTAGATAAAACCTTTTAGACAATTGCCTGAGCCCAAGGGAGGACTAGATAAAACTTTTTAGACAATCGCCTGAGCCCAAAGGAGGACTTGATAAAACTTTTTAGACAATCGCCTGAGCCCAAGGGAGGGCTAGATAAAACCTTTTAGACCATCGCATGAGCCCAAGGGAGGACTAGATAAAACCTTTTAGACAATCGCCTGAGCCCAAGGGAGGACTAGATAAAACTTTTTAGGCAATCGCATGAGCCCAAGGGAGGGCTAGATAAAACATTTTAGACAATCGTCTGAGCCCAAAGGAGGGCTAGATAAAACTTTTTAGACAATCGCCTGAGCCTAGGGGAGTGCTAGACAAAACCTTTTAGACAATCGCCTGAGCCCAAGGGAGGGCTAGATAAAACATTATATACAATAACCTGAGCCAAGGGGAGGGCTAGATAACAATTTTTAGACCATCGCCTGAGCGTAGTTGATGACTATATAAAACTCTTTAGACAATTGCATGATCCCCCGAAATACCCCTTCCCTGGGTTCAAAACTTTTTGAACAATCGCCTGAGTCCAGGGGAGGGCTAGATAAAACATTTTAGACGATCGCGTGAGCCCAGGGATGGACTACATACAACTGTTTAGACGATCGCCTGAGCCTAGGGATGGACTACATACAATTGTTTAGACGATCGCCTGAGCCCAGGGATGGCCTACATACAACTGTTTAGACGATCGCCTGAGGCCAGGGATGGACTAAATACAACTGTTTAGACGATCGCCTGAGCCCAGGGATGGACTACATACAACTATTTAGACCATAGATTCCCAACGGGGTCGGTACCGCCCCAAGTGGGCGCTGGAGCCTTCCATGGGGACGGTAGCGGATCCAGAGGCAAATGGGGGGCGTTGAGGCAGTCAAGAGGGGCGGTCAAATAAATAAATAAATAAATTTATGAAATTTTCTGTGACAACCTTTTTATCTCTTCTATTCTCTGGTGTCTTCCTGGTGATTCTGGTCATCCACTACCTCATCCGTCATGTACAGCTTTTCAACTGCAGGTTGGACAATAAGTTCCCTGCTACCGCCTACTAGCGTACTGGTATGTCTGAAGTCGACTGAGATGCTCTCAAAAGTTCTCTTCAAGATCACAGATTGTATATAAGCTTCAATATGTTTTCCCACTCCAAGTCGCTTTGAGTATGCTTTTTTGGTACGTAGTTACAATACCATCCCACGTCAGAACATAAGGTATAATATTAACATTACACTTGTGAATTAGGCTCAACTCATTAGCCAGCAGATCATACTTCCTCTTCTTTTCAACCTCTACTGTCTGCAGGTTATCCTGAGATGTTATTCCTACTTCAATAATTGTAATCTCATTCAATACCTTAACATGCACTACTATATCAGGCTTATTATGTTGGACATGTGTGTCCGTCCTGATAGGCAAATCAACCTTGATGCAATAATAATAATATATTAATAATAAATTTATTATAATTAATATTATTTTTATAATTATTTTTTAATATAATAAAATACTTTGAAAATACCTGTTTTCATGAATAAATATTTTATCTAGCTATGTAAATTATCTTATTGTTATCACGTTAATAAGCTTTTTTTAAATTAGCACTAGGTATACCTATACCTAATTTGTTTTAGCTTAGAATAGATTGACGGTGACAAGTCCTTGCAAGTTGGTAGGCAAACACGCGGTTCATGCAATTTAACATGTTTCGACAAGAATATGGGAGCTTGAAATGACTTGTTTACGGAGCAAGTGCCCGGCATCGCAAACATACAAGTTAATGCGTGCACAAAATCAAATCTATAAAAGCGATAGCTCTAGGAATGTTCTATTATTTTTATGTGCTTCGCCATGATAAATAGTTGTGAGTGATAAGTGTTAGAAGTCATTATAAATATTATTTTTATAACTATCTATAAATCTGTTGAGAAGTTAATTTGCATTTGAAAATGTCTGAATCTACATCTAAAAAGAAATGCCGACAGTACAGTATTGAGTATTTGAAATATGGTTTTACGTACTCTCCTACAAACCAATCATTACCTATGTGTTTAATTTGCCGAAAAGTTTTTTCAAATGAATCTATGAAACCTTCTAGGCTACAAGAGCATTTAAATAAAATGCATGCTGATAAGAATAACAAAGATTTATCCTATTTTCAAGAACTAGAAAAGCAATATTTAAAGCAGCCAACTATGTCAAACCTTTTTGCGTCGTCTTCTAAACAAGATGACGATGGATACGAGCCTCATATAACGTTTCATTGTTAATCGCAAAAGCAGGAAAATCACACACAATTGGCGAGGAATTAATTTTGCCGGCAGTCAAAGAGATATTAAAAACTGTTCTTCATCATAAGACACCGTCAGATATCATCAAAAAAATTCCTCTCAGTAATAATTCAGTGCAAAGAAGAATAGATGAAATGGCAAAAGACGTTGAAATATCATTATGTGATTACTTAAAGACTTGCAAATTTTCCATTCAACTCGATGAATCAACTCTACCAAATAACGAAGCTCTACTCTTATCATACGTACGATTTATAAAAGAAGAAAAAATTCATGAAGAGTTATTATTTGCTAAAAATTTGGAATCTGATACAAAGGGAGAATCTATATTTAATACCATGCAAAAGTTTTTTCAAGAGAAAGAAATTCCTATTTGTAATATTTTGTCTGCTGCTACTGATGGTGCTCCAGCAATGACAGGGCGTCATAAGGGTTTCATAGCGCATTTGAAACAAGCAGTACCAAATGTACTCGCTGTACATTGTATTATTCATCGTCAGCATTTGGTTGCAAAAAATTTGAATGAACGTCTGCATACGTCGCTCCATTACGTTATTAAAGCAATCAATAAGATTAGAAGCAATTCATTGAATGACCGATTATTTGGTAAGCTTTGTAATGAAAATGATGAAGATTACAATCGTTTGCTGCTGCACACAGAAGTATGTTGGCTCTCTAAAGGTGTTTGTCAGAATCGTTTTTTCAATCTATTTGATTCAGTACTGGACTTTCTTGAAGACAGAGACGAAAAATTGCGCGAAAACCCGATTACGTCAAAAAATGACATCGCTTATTTGACAGACCTGTTTAAAATATTTAATCAAGTTAATTTACAATTGCAAGGTGATGAGTTGAATTTAATTAAAACAAAAAATGTCATAGCTGCTTTTGCGGGAAAACTTCTTCTATTCAAACGAAATCTAGGTAGAGGTGAATACAACCACTTTCCCACATTATCAGCAGTCTCTGCAAAACCGGAAGATTTACTTAGTTACTGCCAACACTTGGAAGTTCTTCATGTTGATTTTACAGAGCGTTTCCAAGATATTTTAAACATGAATATACCGAGTTGGGTTTTAGATCCTTTCGCAAACACAGATACTGAAGAATCATCAAATTTGGAAGAGGAACTCTTAGAACTCACGACTAACGAAGCACTCAAAGTAAAATTCAAACATGGATACCAAGAGTTCTGGCTTCAAAAATCAATACCAGTTCTCTACCCTGGATTGTGGCAATACTACAGAAGTTTTTAATCGCATTTCCTTCGTCCTATATGGCTGAGCGTGGATTCGGTGCAGTAGCTAATTTACTGTCAAAGAAGAGGAACAGACTACACATCACTGAACGTGGCGATCTGCGATTGATGTTAACGAAATTGGAACCCGACATTAACAAATTGTTAACACTCCACCAGCCTCAACCATCTCATTAATTTTTTTATTTATTATTAATTTTGTGTTTATCTCATTATTTTTTATTTCTTATTGATTCTGTGTTTATTTTTAAAATTTTAATAAACAATTTTATTGTACATTTGGTTGTCGTTTAATTAATTTCTGATTTATGATTTTTAATAGATAAGATATAATAAACAGATAAATTAGGTACAGATAATATGCAACAATATTTTAATATTTTATATAAAATTAACTATTATGGACTAGGGAGACGTTGAAATTTTTGTTCTCTTCTAAAGGGGCGATGGTCCAGAAAAGGTTGGGAATCACTGGTTTAAACGTTTGTATAACTGACATCAGTAATATAAGTATCACTATTTTATCCACAGTAACTAAATCAGTAACTAAAGATCACTATTTTTATTTTCATTTAAAAATGCGAATTATAATATTTCGTTAAATAATTAAAAAAAAATAATAAATACCTCCTCAAGCAGCTGCTTGCCACAGAGGTCTGACAGGAGCCTGTCAGTTTATATGCCAGAGTAGTCTGTGAGGATGGCAGGACCTCAGCAGAAAAACGATACATACATCCATGCCTTACCCGGGACTCGAACCCAGGTCCCTTAGATCAGTAGCCAAGCGCGCTTCTTGCATAACTACATTGTTTGTAATTTTGGAGTTTTAAAATTTTCCAACTTCAGAGGGCGTAATCATAGCTTTTGGGAGATTCAGAATGTGTAAGTCGTGATATTCGTTAATCCCTTTCCAACAGAAACAAAATTAAACAAAAATGTTCGATTTCTACACACGGACACCAATCTAATAATGTTAATTTAAAGTAAATCTCGTGACTTTTTTCTTTTTTGAAAACCAGGCGAAAATGAAAGGTTTTATTGAAAAAATGATCCAGTGAGATTCGAATGTTATTCTTAAACCATGGGTTCCGTATCCCTCTGGAATCAGAACTCATTTTTGCGACAGAAACAACTACACTGAGTACCATAACTACAGGAACATTATCTGTGATTTTTTTTTCTATTGTTAAACTGAAGCACCATGTACCTGCCCAATTTTCATGTATGTGTCGCTTTCCTGCCGAGGTCCTGCCATCCTCACAGATCTTCTACTATGGCATATAAACTGACAGTCTCCTGTCAGACCTCTGTGGCAAGCAGCTGCTTGACGGGGTATTTATTTTATATTTAGTTTTCTCTGTTTATCATCAAACCTATTCTATTACCAGTCTCATCAACAAAACTAATGAAAGAATTCATCTCTTCAACATCATCAGCAAACAGTGTGAAATCATTCATATAATCTAAATCAGAAATTTCTAGACCATTTAATCTCCATGTTGCAAAGAATAACACATAACGTAATCAATAACCAAACAAGATGTTAGACAAAATGCTTCTTTGTCGAACTCCATCAGCAGTGCTAAACCAATTGATACAAGTTTAACAACTCTCACACATGACTCAGTGTTATTATAGAGAGCCATGATAATGGTAATATGTCAGGTATATCATACGATCTCTGTTTCTTTGTCGAACTCCATCAGCAGTGCTAAACCAATTACTACAAGTTTAACAACTCTTACACATGACTCAGTGTTATTATAGATAGCCATCATAATGGTAATATGTCAGGTATACCAATACGATCTCTGCCTCTTTGTCGAACTCCATCAGCAGTGCTAAACCAATTACTACAAGTTTAACAATTCTCACACATGACTCAGTGTTATTATAGAGAGCCATCATAATGGTAATATGTCAGGTATACCAATACGATCTCTGCCTCTTTGTCGAACTCCATCAGCAGTGCTAAACCAATTACTACAAGTTTAACAATTCTCACACATGACTCAGTGTTATTATAGAGAGCCATCATAATGGTAATATGTCAGGTATACCAATACGATCTCTGCCTCTTTGTCGAACTCCATCAGCAGTGCTAAACCAATTACTACAAGTTTAACAATTCTCACACATGACTCAGTGTTATTATAGAGAGCCATCATAATGGTAATATGTCAGGTATACCAATACGATCTCTGCCTCTTTGTCGAACTCCATCAGCAGTGCTAAACCAATTACTACAAGTTTAACAATTCTCACACATGACTCAGTGTTATTATAGATAGCCATCATAATGGTAATATGTCAGGTATACCAATACGATCTCTGCCTCTTTGTCGAACTCCATCAGCAGTGCTAAACCAATTACTACAAGTTTAACAATTCTCACACATGACTCAGTGTTATTATAGAGAGCCATCATAATGGTAATATGTCAGGTATACCAATACGATCTCTGCCTCTTTGTCGAACTCCATCAGCAGTGCTAAACCAATTACTACAAGTTTAACAATTCTCACACATGACTCAGTGTTATTATAGAGAGCCATCATAATGGTAATATGTCAGGTATACCATACGATCTCACGATCAACAGGGTGAAGCTTCTCTTTGAATTCTACGAAGCTAGTAATCACAGGTTTCTGAAACTCTAAACATTGGATAACAATGATAGACTTACAGGCCTGCCCAATTGCTCGAAACAAGTTTCATGATTCGCACCTCTATACTATAATGACAATGGGGCGGGGGTGGCTCAGTCGGTAGCGCGCCAGGCTCGTAATCTGTAGTTCCCAGGTTCGAGTCCCAGCTGAGTCAGCGTTGAGATTTATCTCCGCAAAATTCCCAGCCTTACCCACGGTCAGTAGGGGACACCGCTGGGCTTGGAAAGGCCGCCGTCCGTCGGATGGGACGTTAAGCTGTGGTCTCGTGTGCTGGAGAGCCATACCCTGTGCACGTTAAAGAACACGCTGGATGGCCTTGACGGGAGGCTACCATCTGTCTCCCAACAGCTTTTCCAGTGGGTCCCCTCCCCCAACCTTCTCTGAGCCTTCGAGGTCCATGTGACCTGGCCATTTAGCCCATGGTGTGCAAAAAAGTGCCGCTCAGAGGTAAAACAACCCAACTATACTGACAAACTAAAATACTTGGTTTCTTTCAAATTCTTTTCTAACGCTGTACCTATACTAGAAATTCGAAATTTTGCTGGTGAAATGTGAACATCAACACGTTTTCATAGGCAACAATGGGTTCACCTCTTAGACCCAGGGTGGGTGAAAAAATGCAATTATTGCTTTTTTTCACATGCTTTCAGGAAAATTTGTTTGTTTCTAAAGATAAATTAAAACTCCTTTTTGCATTCGATAGGTGTTGCACGTGGTCTCTCATCTTAAGATTCAGCTGTCGTTGGTACAGTCACTTTAATAAGAAAGAATAATGGCACAAAAACAAATATTAATTCATGAAATGATTTAGATCAGGCTGATGATTTATCTCTTTTGGCAAATCATATTGATGAGATGAACTCTTTCATTCGAGCTGTTGATGAGACTGGTAGTAGAGTAGGTTTGGTTGTAAACAGAGAGAAAACTAAAGTGATGAAAATTGGTCAGGCAGGCTGTGATTCAGTTAATCTGAATGGTTGCAGTCTTGAGCAGGTGTCACAGTTTAATTATCTTGGGAGCTATGTAACAGATAATGGTGATGTGCGGCATGAGATTAACAGACTAATAGGGATTGCTGCCGGGACTTTTAAGAATCTATGGAGAGTGTGGAGAAATAGGCGTATACACCTAAAGACTAAAATTAGGCTGTATAATAGTTTGGTTCTTTCTAGGGTTAGTTTTGGTAGTGAAATTTGGACGCTGTGTAAACAAGATACCAGGAATTGGTTGTTTTACCTCTGAGCGGCACTTTTTTGCACACCATGGGCTAAATGGCCAGGTCACATGTACCCCGAAGGTTCAGAGAAGGTTGGGGGAGGGGACCCACTGGAACAGCTGTTGGGAGACAGATGGTAGCCTCCCGACAATGTAATCCAGCGTGTTCTTTAACGTTGGGTTGTTTTACCTCTGAGCGGCACTTTTTTGCACACCATGGGCTAAATGGCCAGGTCACATGGACCCCAAAGGCTCAGAGAAGGTTGGGGGAGGGGACCCACTGGAACAGCTGTTGGGAGACAGATGGTAGCCTCCCGTCAAGGCCATCCAGCGTGTTTTTTAACGTGCACAGGGTATGGCTCTCCCGCACACGGGGCCACGGCTTAACGTCCCATCCGACGGATGGCGGCCTTTCCAAGCCCATCGGTGTCCCCTACTGACCGTGGGCAGGGCGGGGAACTGGCCACTAAAAAAGTTTGTAAAAAAAACCCATTTTTCTTGAACAGTCAATATTTCATATTTGTAGAATGAATTCTTTTTTTCTGAAAAGCGAAATCCCACTAAAGAGCGAAGCTAAGTGTAAAAAAGTAAAAGAATAAAGGAAAAAATCAATTATGCCCTTTCCCGCCCAGTGAATAGCGGTTTAACCGCCACAAAATATCCCTCTGTATAGATAAAAAAAATTAATTGACTTCAAGCCATTAGAGAGGCAAAATAAGCCTAAGATCCATCAAAAATTCTCTAAAATTATAAAAAAAACGCCCCAAAATGTCCCAAAGTCTCCCGAATGGTAGAACACACTGGACGTGACCCCAAAAATGACCCAAAGTGACCCTATCTACACCGAAAGTGACCCCGAAAAGAGAAATGTGCGAAATTCATTAACTCTGCATTATTAATTAATATATGGTGCGTAATAATAAAACTGCAGCAAAAATTATTTTTCTTAGCTAATCAATTACGAAAGTGAGAAAACCACAGCTGATTCCTTTGTATTTCCTGAAGACATTCATTCAAGAAAGATAATTGTTGCTTTACGTTACATTGACGTCACGTCCTGTTATCACAGGTCTGGTAATTCTTCAACAATCAAATCAATAACACTATGTATTCTGTGAAATCGTTTTAAATATATCCTGTGTTAAAATATGCCGATACCAAACATCAACGATATCAACCCAGGGTTTGTGCAATTTTAATTCTGTTCATCCTTTAAGGGTAGAGTATTTAGGTGTAAAAATAATAATATGCTTTACTCGAAACACAATTATACGAAATCAAATCAATACTAATGAATAACAAAGGTTATCAGCATGGCAATAAGCCAAGTGAACATCATGCAAACGATGTTTGTCTCTGTAGAAACTTAGTTGATAGAATTGTAGAAGATGCTTTGTCATCAATAATGGAAGAAGATGCTGAATGTGGCCAAGTTCAATGTCCGCTATGCAATGAAGCAGGAGAAACTGTTGAATGTGAAAGCCCCCTGTCAAGGGGACTGGCCTCACAACTGCCATTCAATGCTGGCAAAGCTGATGAGAGTCAACCTTGTACTTGGGAGGAATTCATCTTTGCCAAAGAATATGCGATAGAAGAATCTGTGATTGCCACTTTCTCTTGGTTTCGAGAATCGGTATCTTACAGGATTATTTTATTCGCAGCGCTTCTGTTGATGAGCTTTCTAAAAGTAGCTCTGTTCGAAGCTGTAAACGTCATTGGCAACGTGTTTCAACTAGTCGTCCTTGGCAGCAGATTAGAGGACATCTCTGACAATGATTTCGAAAAGAGGTTAGGGTTCGATCGTTCTAAAATCTCGCCCAACATAAAAGAGATAATCGGCGACATTCGTGAGTCAATCGGGGACATTAGGGGCACTGACTCCAATCTCGAACTGGTACTGAAGTGTCCAAGTTCTGAGTACTTTTCGCAAACTGGTGTTGGCGACTTCAATGAGGCTTTTCAAAAGTTTAAATATTTGCCTAATAATGAATTCGGATTATATGCAGAGTCAAATTACCGATGTTCGCCGTCCATGGAGTCGCTGAAAGTCTGCTCTGAGATTCACAACTTGCCACGAACCGAAGACACGGGCGAAGTTGAGCACTGGAGCTTTTCTACACTCGAAACCGAGAGTCTTACCCAATTTTACGGCGATGAAGAGTCCGAAATATCGGAGTTCTCTGAGGGAGATCCGATGGCAGTCTGTTTGGTGGAAGATGAGGTAGGACATGCTGCAGATTGTGAGATGGAGACACCAACTCATATCATTGTGGGAAATGAGAAGGTACCGGAAATAGTGATCACTCCAGGACAGCACCAGTCGCATGACACTGCCGACGACTGCGAACCTTCTGTTGTTGAAGAAACCACCGGAGATTCAAGGCTGAAAGTGGCTTCTGATCACAACTCTGATGTGAATTTAGGCCAGAAAGTGAATACTGGTGGCATGCTTGGTTTGTCAAAAGAAAGCGAACTTGGTGAGGTCAGCTCGATGACTTCCTCGGATTCATCCAGCATGGTTGTGATAAAACTCGGGTCTCAGAATGTCTCATCCAGTGACGAAGACAGCAATCACGGAACGGATTTCTATTCTCATCCGATGTGGACCGAAACAGGGGAAGCCAACAAAAATTTCGATCTTTTCAAGAGTCATAGATGGTCCCGATCCTTCTACGTATCTATGGCTAGATCCACAGGAATGAATTACCAGGCCAAACCACATGACCAGAAAGCATCCGCATCGTCCTCAACGTCTCGTCCATCTCGACCCCTCCGACAAGCATTTCGTTATCTGCGAAGGATGTTCTCCATGCCCGAATGGATTAGACGGAAATCGAAGAAGAGAAATAGCCGATTGCGCAAAAATTGTGCTCCTGGCGATCGGAAGAAGAAATGTGACGGAAGTCCAGGCTCGCTGGATTAAATCTGCGATTTCATGATGGATCTTCTGAAGCTTACGAGACAAAGGCATTTGCTTAATTTTGAATGTTTCATCACTTTTGGAGTGAAATTGTTTCTGAGTTTTATAACTGACTACGAATTTTTGTTCTAATTATCCATTCTTTTCATCATTCTACCTCAGGAAAAACTGATTTATCGCAAATTAAAACAAAAGTTGTATTCTAAGCCACTGTTTCTGCGTTTATTTTAAATAAAATAAACATTTTAGATAATGTAAACTTTTAGAGATATACAGGGTGTCCCTGAATTCATGGTCCAAACGTGAGTGGTTGGTAGTACACACCGAACCCACCAATATTCGTCATAGATTATGCGGCCGCAAACGCAGTGAGTCGGAAATGAAGGACAAACAGAGAGGTTTCCATAGTGACATTTATTGGAGATCATTACAACAAATTCTCAAACGTCCGCCCACCGACGTTGATACAGGCGGCACAACGGCGGAGTAGTGATCGGCGTACCTGCTCGTAAACAACCGGGCTTGTCGCGCACATTGGCTGCTGAGAATGCTGGGGTTTGGCTGATCCAGCGCTTTTAAGCCGTGCTGCCTCGTCTGCGCCACCTACCGGCACTGGGCTGCATTTGCGGCTGCATATTCTATGAGGACTATTGGTGTGTTTGGTGTGTACTACCATCCCCTCACGTTTGGGCCATGAATTCAGGGACACCCTGTATAATATTTTTTTTTCTCAATTAAATAATTTATTTGTTTAATTTTTTCCTAAACAAACCGACGTAAAAATCATTTTATATGTCTGGAGGTGGTAGTAGTGTAGCAAATGAGAGTTCTGGGCCAATGTTAAAGTATAGGGAATCCCATGTTAACCTATGGGGCACATTTGGGGAGATGAGCGATGATCTAGTTTTTGGGAAGACGCTCTGCGTGAAAGATAGGACACGAGGGGGTTTTGTTGGGAATTGTTTTTTTTTTAAACTAATTTCCCAAACTGTCTTGCTTTTCTCGATTTCTCCTATTTTACCCCAACAGCCCAATAATTCAGTGAATTGTTGATAACTGCAACATTTTCCCCAACAAAACCCCCTTGTGTCCTGTCTTTCACGCAGAGCGTCTTCCCAAAAACCAGGTCAACTCTCATCTCCCCCAAAGTGTCCCATAGGTTAACATGGAACACAGAACTCTCATTTGTTACACTTCTGGTGGGGGAGGGGGACGGTTAATAAAATTCTGCTGTTGCTCATCAGCGAAAAAAATCAGGATTAAATTAATCTTAATTTAATACAAAATTAGGTGTGCTCTGTAGATGGGAGAAAGAGACTAAATCAACCATCTCTGAACGATTTGTTGCATGATAAAAATAACTAACGACTTAAAGAAATCGATAGAATTGTTTCCATTGTTCGATATTATTTTAATTTTAGCTCGTTAGAAAAAAAAATCTAAAATTCGAAAATAACTTACATCTGTAGACTTTGGGTTCTTTTACCTCTGAGCGCCACTTTTTTGCACACCATGGGCTAAATGGCTTGGTCACAAGGACCCCGACGGCTCAGAGAAGGTTGGAGAAGGGGACCCACTGGAACAGCTGTTGGGAGACAGATGGTAGCCTCCCGTCAAGGCCATCCAGTGTGTTCTTAACGAGTACAGGGTATGGCTCTCCCGCACACGGGGCAACGGCTTAACGTCCCATACGACGGACGGCGGCCTTTCCAAGCCCATCGGTGTCCCCTACTGACCGTGGGCAGGGCGGGGAGTTTTGCGGAGATAAATCTCAACCCTTACCCAGCTGGGACTCGAACCTGGAAATTGCAGATTACGAGCCTGGCGCGCTACCGACTGAGCCACCCCCACCCCATCTGTAGAGAGTCAATTTTATTTTCCTTTAGAGAAAAAATTTATTCCTTTTAGGTTTATTAATGTAATATTAGGATTAAGTTTTAGGAATTCTCAACAGTTTTAATTTCTACCGTGAAAAAAAATGACACAATTTTAAACGATCATTGGAAACGATCTCATCACGCTGGTAATCTGAAAAATGAGCAATAGAAGATGAGTGCCGTCCCATGGCCGAGTGGTTAGCGCCCTTGATTACTCATCTAAGGGACCTGGGTTCGAGCCCCAGGTAAGGCATGGTTGTGTGTGTTGTTTTTCTGCGGAGGTCCTGCCATTCCTCGCAGACCTTCTACTATGACATATTAAACTGACAGAATCCTGTCAGACATCTGTGGCAAGCAGCTGCTTGAGGGGGTATTTATTTTATTTTTTTTTTATAGAAGAAGAGTTTGCATTGACAGCAGCGATTTGCTTCCTTTCTCCTAAGTTAGGGGTTGGGTTGGGATGTTTTACCTCTGAGCGGCACTTTTTTGCACACCATGGGCCAAATGGCCAGGTCACAAGGACCTCGAAGGCTCAGAGAAGGTTGGGGGAGGGGACCCACTGGAACAGCTGTTGGGAGACAGATGGTAGCCTCCCGTCAAGGCCATCCAGCGTGTTCTTTAAAGTGCACAGGGTATGGCTCTCCCGCACACGGGGCCACGGCTTAACGTCCCATCCGACGGACGACGGCCTTTCCAACCCCATCGGTGTCCCCTACTGACCGTGGGCAGGGCGGGAAATTTTTGCGGATATAAATCTCAACGCTGACCCAGCTGGGACTCGAACCTGGGAACTACAGATTCCGCCTGGCGCGCTACCGACTGAGCCACCCCCTCCCCGTAAGTTAGGGGAGTGGGTTATAAATCTTTTGTCCTAAGTGAAAAATCAAAATCTCTTTGGGATTGAATAGGCATTAAATAAATATCGCTACTTGCATTTTCCAATTCCTCTATCAGTTCAAATTTTCACTCTTCGAAAATTTAGGTTGGAAATGACAAATTTATTCCTTTTGAAAAGAAGCATTCTGTGAGGTCCTCTCGTTCTCGATTTAATTAGGCTGCGCCAGAATGTGATGCCCACGTGCCAACCCTGTGGGACTGCGCTAGATATGATGTCCTTCTCCGTATTCGGAATGCGATGGGGCTGGGCGAAATGTCGTCGCCGCCGCAGGGCGATGAATTTGTTACTTAATTATCTTCACCCTTACTTCGCTGAAATGACAGGTTCGTGGGTTTTTTACTCCCGTAGCGTCGTATGCCTAAATCTTCCACGTTAAATGATGAATAAAGAATATGTCCAACAATTAACTGCACGAGAGTTGTACAGTCGCTCAAAAAAGTATCCGAACACTATGGTTGATTACAGAATTCAGAAAAAATATCTGGCAACATTTTTTTAGAAATTAGTGATCTGGCAACTTCGTGTCACGTGACACGAAGTTGCCAGATCACTAATTTCTAAAAAAAATCGTTGCCAGATATTTTTTTCTGAATTCTGTAATCAACCATAATGTTCGGATACTTTTTTGAGCGACTGTACAGGGACGACACAGTTTATTAACACTATATACAAATACGGGCTGGAGATGCGCTCAACTCCGTAGGCCTTTGCTGCTTTGCTGCTGTAAACATTAACAAAATGAGGTGGAGAATCGCACACTCTGCAGATTCTCGCTTTACAAACCTCCAACTCGGCGAAAGGATAATTAACCTTTTCTTACAATGTGGTTCACTCTGAATCCACAACACTGTAATCAGATTCACCAAGAATATCGATTATCGCTTGGAATCGCACCCTCTCCTTGAGGGTTTCCTTCGAGTACGAGCGGCGTCCTTTTTACGAGTATCGAAACGACCTTTTCGCTTAACAGTCACGCACTGAACTGTTGTTTCAATCTCCCACTCTAGCCTCCTGCGCCGACCTCGCACCCCAGGCTAGTCGTAAAAACGTACATAAAAAGCTGGAATCCGTCATCTCAATGCAAGCAGCCAGCTTTAGACCCGAAAGCAACATCAGTGAGTCACCGCCCCCCAACAGCACTTCCAAGAACACTCTCTATACATAAAAATATTTACAATTACAAAAATACAATAAAATATAAAAATAAATAAATTAGAGCGACATGAGACATTATTTGTTCGCCAGAGGTGATCTGCTGATCTTCGAGTTGCCCATTGCTTGAAGTCATTCTTTAGGTACTTGTCGCGATGATGTGTGAAAGGCTGTGACGTGATTTTTATTCAAGAGAAAACCACACGGTTGAGATTTTTTTTCTTTTTATTATGTTAAAACCACTTCATGCAAATTTTATTAAAAAATAATTTTCTGTCTTTTTTGACCAATCCATTACATGAATATTACAAACAAAAATTCAAAAATGCAAAGAAATAAAAAAGCAAATTATAAGAAATCTTGAATCGGAACAACAGATGAAGTCATCTTAAAAAAAGTCATCGGCTCTCAGTCATGCACTCTGCACGGAGACAGTTAATTGCAGAGCAGCAATTCCTAATCAAGCAACAGAAAAGTTCCTGAGTAAGAGAAATTCCTGAATAAGATAACAAAAATTTTGCATTAAAATAAAATTTTGTGCAGACAGCTATTAAATGCCTAGATGCAGGGCCACGCCTAGGAAATTGGCCGCCCCCGTGCAAAAATAATTCGGCCGCCCTACTTATGAGTCATTATAATCTTTGACACCAGTAGGGGGGAAGTGGTAAAAATTGGAAAAATTGATGGAAAAATTGATCGAAAAATTAATTTACGTTAGATGGTATCAGGTGTACCAAAAAATGCATTTTTTTCTCTTTAAAGAAATATAAATTCGGGGGGGGGGGGGGCTCACATTTTTCTTAAACATTTTATTTATTTTAATTTCTTATTATGGAAAAAAAACTTTTTTTACCCGTATTTTCAATAATGTTCAATTTTTTTCCTTTTGTTTTCCGTTATCTTTAATTTGTGTTATGGTATGATGTATGCAGAACCGGATTTTGACCATCTGAGACTCTCATCTAACGCAATGTATGGACAACCCTCTAGCCTCAACAAAATGAACTAAAAGAAATACATCTTATTTTCATAAGAAACCGTTTCGCTATTATTCGTAACTTTTTTACAATGAGAGCATTCAAAAAACCATTTCGAAGTTCAAAATGTTCTATGTCATTTATGCTGAGGCACACTGCTTGGAGAAATTTTTTTTTCAAATAGTAGGAGTCGACATTTATATTGATTAACAGGGGTTTTCATTTTTTCTATTTTTGTTCCTTAATTTTTCGGGAATAAAACATAACCACTAAATATATTTTTAGGTATTATTAAATTTATGGTGTTTAATTTCTTCTGCGTGAAAATCTCATTTAGAACTTGTTAAAAATATATAAAAATGTCATTTCCGCATCTCATTTTCAGTTAAAGAGTTAAATTTCAAACACGGAAACTTATTTGCTTAATCTCCATCTGTCCTACTTTGACGAGAGATAAGTATTGTTCAGATTAGAGGTTCTGAACGTGGGATACACGGTAAAACTTTTTGGGTAGGACGAGAGAGCTCAAAAGTCGCTAGATGTAGTAAAGAAGTCGCTAAATTGGCATTTTTATACTATAACTATAGTTTTACCTATCTATACGAGGGGTACGCCAATTACACATTTCCAGGGGATACGTGAAGCATAAACGTTTGAGAACCACCGATATATATGTTTTATTTTATTCCCATTGTTATACTCTAACTATACTTTTATCTATCTATACAAGGGGTACGCCAGTTACATACACATTTCCAGGGGGTAAGTGAAGAATAAAAGGTCGAGAATCACTGATATATATATGTTTTATTTTGTTCCCATTGTTATAGTATAACTATGGTTTTCTATATCTATACTATATCTATCTATACAAGGGGTACGCCAGTTACATACACATTTCCAGTGGGTACGTAAAGCATAAAAGTTTGAGAACCACTGATATATATGTTTTATTTTATTCCCATTGTTATACTATAACTATAGTTTTATCTATATATACAAAGGGTACGCCAGTTACATAGACATTTCCAGGGGGTACGTGAAGCATAAAAGGTTGAGAACCACTGATATATATGTTTTATCTTATTCCCATTGTTATACTCTAACTATACTTTTATCTATCTATACAAGGGGTACGCCAGTTACATACACATTTCCAGGGGGTACGTGAAGCATAAAAGGTTGAGAACCACTGATATATATGTTTTATTTTATTCCCATTGTTATACTATAACTATACTTTTATCTATCTATACAAGGGGTACGCCAGTTACATACACATTTCCAGGGGGTACGTGAAGCATAAAAGGTTGAGAACCACTAATATATATGTTTTATTTTCTTCCATTGTTATACTATAACTATAGTTTTATCAATCTATGCAAGGGGTACGCCAGTTACATACACATTTCCAGGGAGTACGTGAAGCATAAAAGGTTGAGAACCACTAATATATATGTTTTATTTTCTTCCATTGTTATATTATAACTATAGTTTTATCTATCTATACAAGGGGTACGCCCGTTACATACACATTTCCAGGGAGTACGTGAAGCATAAAAGGTTGAGAACCACTGATATATATGTTTTATTTCATTCCCATTGTTATACTATAACTATAGTTTTATCTCTCTATTCAAGGGGTACGCCAGTTACATACATATTTCCAGGGGGTACGTGAAGCATAAATGGTTGAGAACCACTAATATATATGTTTTATTTTCTTCCATTGTTATACTATAACTATAGTTTTATCTACCTATACAAGGGGTACGCCAGTTACATACACATTTCCAGGAGTACGTGAAGCATAAAAGGTTGAGAACCACTGATATATATGTTTTATTTTATTCCATTGTTATACTATAACTATAGTTTTATCTATCTATACAAGGGGTACGCCAGTTACATACACATTTCCAGGGGGTACGTGAAGCATAAACGGTTGAGAACCACTGATATATATATGTTTTACCTTATTCTCATTGTTATTCTATAACTATAGTTTTATTTATCTATACAAGGGGTACGCCAGTTACATACACATTTCCAGGGGGTACGTGAAGCATAAATGTTTGAGAACCACTGGTTTAGATCATACGCGTCCAAACCAAACTTAGTGAAGAGCCACTAAGTCAAAAATTGTATTCATAAAGAGCCGCAGTATAATATATCTTCTTAAAAGCGAAAATATACATTTCTAATATGTAATATAATGAACTGTGAGAAAAAAAAACTATATTCTTAAGGAATCAAGAAACAAACTCGATTAATAAATAAAAATATACATTTTTAATGAGTACTATGAATTGGCAAAAGTGTTTAGCTGCATGTAATAATATTCCTGAAAAAAAAAGTGGAAAAAAGAGCAAAATTCAGTAAATTGATTATTCGTTTTATGAGCTGACGAGTGGACGGACCCGGTTTAGATGTTTCTGCCCCTTTAGAAATATATTTCATATTAAGAAAAAAAATCACTTTTTAACCCTGGTTTTGATTTTAAACCATTAAATTCATTAAAAGCAATAAAATTTCACTGTTAAAATTTGGAGCAAAAAATTCTTTTCATCTCGATGGTCCAATGGCTCGCACGCTTCACTACTGATCTAAGGGACGCAGTCAATTTTTCTGGTTTTCAAATTTTAAAAACTATAAAGTTCGTGAAATACTCTGGTGGGAAATGATGAAAAAATGTTTTTAGACTCGAATTTCAGTAAAATCGGTTAAAATAATTAAAGAAAAACTTTAATTGTCCTATGCTTTGTTGTATAGTTTTTATGTTTTAGTACGTTTTAGACTTAAGCAATTTAAGGCATCGAAGAAATTCCGATTTTACATTCAGTATTAATACAGGGTAAAACTATATTTCCGAGTAAACCATTTCAAGCAAAAGTATCAGATGAAATAGAACGATAGAAGGTTACGCGAAGAAATCATGTGAATTTAAACTTGTTTTTGAGAATTTTGAATTTATATGCGCATACTCAGTATTTTTTAAGCAATTCAAACTACTAAAACAGGCTAAAACCCAAGTAATTATACTTTATCTAAAATACAGCATACAATTTTGCCGAGCAAATTTAAAAAATTTAAATTTAATTCCTCTTATTGAGATTGGATTATGGAAATACCTATTTTCAGATATTTTTTATCAACTTTGGGACGATGCTTTACCCACAAAGAATTGAATCAAAATATTTAGAACTCAGTGGACGAACCAAGTTGGTAAAAGAAAAAATGGTGCTTCGGAGTTATTCCTTGCCTAAGCACATTAAAGATTAAAAATCAGAACAGGCATACATCAAGAAATGTTTTAGGGGAGGAGAGGATAAAATAAATGGCATGGGAAGTGAGAGAAATATAAGAATTTTTTTTATTTAATTCCAGTATTATTTAAAACCACATGCAATAAAATAACATCGAAGATTAAAACAAAAAATTACACAAAAAAATGTCATTGAATTTTATTCTTAGTTTTTAGCCATCCTACGGTTTTGAAGGTGGTGAGGGGGAGACTTTCCTCCATCTCCTACTGTCCCCGAGTTAGAAAAACGAACTCACTTAAGAGGAGTTTTGATCTGGTATAGTTCAAGATTCATGGCCAATGGACTTCTTTGGCCATTTTGTGTTACTTTGGCTATGTGAACGCAAGAAAAGTTCACAAAAAAAGCGTTGATATTTCTAAACGTTGATTTACGTATAACACTGCCGGTGGGGGGGACTGAAAAACAGTATAAAATGGGGTAGAGTTAATCAAAAAACTCGTGGAATCTCAGTAAATGACCCAATATGAAAACACACATTTTCCAATAGATGTGGTTCTTCAACGGACAACCACTAATAAGTATTATTTTTTTATGGCATCTACGGTGATCATTCTTTCGTGAGAATATATAACACTTATCGAAAAGCAAATCTTTTGGCAATTTGTAAACTATTTGTTTTTCAATTTCTGTCACCATACTCTAAATTTTATGCTATGTCTAGAGAAGTCATCTTCGAAAAGTGGGTAAATGTCTTAAAAAGCTCTAAAATAAAACAAATAATATGCATACATTAATTTTATTTTAAATGTAAAAATATTCAAAAGCGTAAAAAAGGACGAAGCTATCAAGAAAAAAACTTTTAATTTTTCAAAGATTCGCACTATTTCGAGAATTATTTAATAATTTAGTACAATTAAATAATTCTGAATTTGAAATAATGAAGTTTATAATTTCACATTTCTTATTATTGTTGATATGATATCAACAATAATAAGATAAATTTATAAAAATTTAGTGGAGGACAGAATGATTTTTATTTCGTGTCAAAAATATGGAACTTTTAAAGGATAGAACAAAAAAAAAGGACAAAAAAATTAATTAATTAAAAAATGCAAAAATACCCGTCTTTTTATATG
Source organism: Ryuthela nishihirai (assembly GCA_038380435.1). Classification (NCBI taxonomy): domain Eukaryota; kingdom Metazoa; phylum Arthropoda; class Arachnida; order Araneae; family Heptathelidae; genus Ryuthela; species Ryuthela nishihirai. The sequence goes on from JAWZYU010000022.1 coordinate 36,856,236, forward strand.
GGCCCTAAAAAGTAGAAAATAAACCTAAAGTATATCGATGGTGCAATCAATCACTTAGTTCGTATTCATAGGATGAAAGGGCGTCTGCAATCTTGTTGAATAGGTAAATCAGCATCCTATCTTCCTTATTGTTGAGTAGGAAAATCAGCGTCCTATCTTCCTTATTGTTGAGTAGGAAAAATCAGCGTCCTATCTTCCTTATCGTTGAGTAGAAAAATCAGTGTCCTATCTTCCTTATCGTTGAGTAGGAAAATCAGTGTCCTATCTCCCTTATCGTTGAGTAGGAAAATCAGTGTCCTATCTTCCTTATCGTTGAGTAGGAAAATCAGCGTCCTATCTTCGTTATTGTTGAGTAGGAGAATCGTCCTATCTTCGTATCCAGTGAATACGAACTCAGCGACTGATTGCACCATCGATATGCTTTAGATTTATTTTCTACTTTTTAGGGGCCCATATAGGAAGATAGATTTTTTTAATTTTTAATTAATTTAAATTTCTTTGTCACTAAAACTACCTTCAAAAACTTTCATTTGATATATGACTCAGAAACTTCGACCACATTTTCCCTCCCTTTTGGAATCGTGTTTGAAGTAGCCCATGGTATTAGAGACGTCACAAACTTTAATTTGAGATACGACTTGTTAAAGTCTGACCCCAGGATAATCCGCCCCCTCCCCTTTTATCAGGGAGGAAAAAAAATAATGTGTACAATATAGGATTGTGTTCGAAATTGTTAATTTATGAGCTTGCACTCCACACCTAACGGAAGATATAGTAGAATGATTTTCTTAATTCTCGTTCATTAAAGGGATAGAAAGTACGGGGATTATTTTTAATAACCTATGACACTTCCAGTGTCATAAGCTTTCATTTGACGCATAGCTTGTTATTTTCCGCACTCGAGTTCTGGAGATATAGGGGAACTATGGTTTTCATATTTCCCTCCTTTTTTAGGGGAGAAGAAAGGAAAGGGGTCAATAATATTCCTCGCGTCAGAGGTTTTCATTTGATGTATTATAACTTGTTACTTTAGGCACCCTCGTTCTGGAGATATACGGAAGAATGGTTTCATATTTTTCCCTTGTTTAGGGGGCAGAAAACATGGGGTGTAATTTTTTGTAGCCTATGACACTCCCAGCGTAACATGCTTCATTTCTCACCTAAATCATTATGTTCTCCATCATGTTCAAAAGATATGGGGGAACAACTCTTTTGACAAATCCAGAAATCGACAAACTGCTAACGTGAAGTGAAAAGAAATTGGGAGATAGGTAAAAACGTCTTCCCTAATTTTCATAATTATATAGTACAACGCCCTACAATATAGGATTGTGCTTTAAAATATAGGACGAATGGTCACCGTAACGATGGCATAAATTCCAATAACAGTTTTGTGAAAACATTCACCCTGTTTTTGCAAAAGGAAAAGGATACAAAAATAATCTATGAGAAAGAATTGGAAAAGTCTAAGTATTTACCTTTATGCTGCCTTTACATTTCTCGTTGTCGGGTTGCAGGATGATCTCTCTTGTATAACGTTGACTCTTTAAGTTCAAGATATGGAGAATAGAGCAACCACAACTGAAAGTTTCCTACCCTATTTTCACACGTGTCTTAATGACAACCTTCCTCCAGTCCCATGCAGCAATCCCAATTCATCCCACAGTCTCCCATGAGCCATGGGGTCACTGAAAGTCTCCTCATTATATTTGTCCTAGCTGTTGGAAAAATTAAACTGGATTCCCTACGAAGGAAACCATTTTCTGGGAGTCTTCCATTTTGTGAAAAGTTTCCTACCCTATTTTCACACGTGTCTTAATGACAACCTTCCTCCAGTCCCATGCAGCAATTCCAACTCATCCCACAGTCTCCCATGATCCATGGGGTCACTGAAAGTCTCCTCATTATATTTGTCCTAGCTGTTGGAAAAATTAAACTGGATTCCCTACCAAGGAAACCATTTTCTGGGAGTCTTCCATTTTGTGAAAAGTTTTCTACCCTATTTTCACACGTGTCTTAATGACAACCTTCCTCCAATCCCATGCAGCAATCCCAATTCATCCCACAGTCTCCCATGAGCCATGGGGTCACTGAAAGTCTCCTCATTATATTTGTCCTAGCTGTTTAAAAAATTAAACTGGATTCCCTACCAAGGAAACCATTTTCTGGGAGTCTTCCATTTTGTGAAAAGTTTCCTACCCTATTTTCACACGTGTCTTAATGACAACCTTCCTCCAGTCCCATGCAGCAATCCCAACTCATCCCACAGTCTCCCATGAGCCATGGGGTCACTGAAAGTCTCCTCATTATATTTGTCCTAGCTGTTTAAAAAATTAAACTGGATTCCCTACCAAGGAAACCATTTTCTGGGAGTCTTCCATTTTGTGAAAAGTTTCCTACCCTATTTTCACACGTGTCTTAATGACAACCTTCCTCCAGTCCCATGCAGCAATTCCAACTCATCCCACAGTCTCCCATGATCCATGGGGTCACTGAAAGTCTCCTCATTATATTTGTCCTAGCTGTTTAAAAAATTAAACTGGATTCCCTACCAAGGAAACCATTTTCTGGGAGTCTTCCATTTTGTGAAAAGTTTCCTACCCTATTTTCACACGTGTCTTAATGACAACCTTCCTCCAGTCCCATGCAGCAATCCCAACTCATCCCACAGTCTCCCATGAGCCATGGGGTCACTGAAAGTCTCCTCATTATATTTGTCCTAGCTGTTTAAAAAATTAAACTGGATTCCCTACCAAGGAAACCATTTTCTGGGAGTCTTCCATTTTGTGAAAAGTTTCCTACCCTATTTTCACACGTGTCTTAATGACAACCTTCCTCCAGTCCCATGCAGCAATCCCAACTCATCCCACAGTCTCCCATGAGCCATGGGGTCACTGAAAGTCTCCTCATTATATTTGTCCTAGCTGTTTAAAAAATTAAACTGGATTCCCTACCAAGGAAACCATTTTCTGGGAGTCTTCCATTTTGTGAAAAGTTTCCTACCCTATTTTCACACGTGTCTTAATGACAACCTTCCTCCAGTCCCATGCAGCAATCCCAACTCATCCCACAGTTTCCCATCAGCCATGGGGTCGCTGAAAGTCTCATTATATTTGTCCTAGCTGTTCGAAAAATTAAACTGGATTCCCTACCAAGGAAACCATTTTCTGGGAGTCTTCCATTTTGTGAAAAGTTTCCTACCCTATTTTCACACGTGTCTTAATGACAACCTTCCTCCAGTCCCATGCAGCAATCCCAACTCATCCCACAGTCTCCCATGAGCCATGGGGTCACTGAAAGTCTCCTCATTATATTTGTCCTAGCTGTTTAAAAAATTAAACTGGATTCCCTACCAAGGAAACCATTTTCTGGGAGTCTTCCATTTTGTGAAAAGTTTCCTACCCTATTTTCACACGTGTCTTAATGACAACCTTCCTCCAGTCCCATGCAGCAATCTCAACTCATCCCACAGTTTCCCATCAGCCATGGGGTCGCTGAAAGTCTCCTCATTATATTTGTCCTAGCTGTTGGAAAAATTAAACTGGATTCCCTACCAAGGAAACCATTTTCTGGGAGTCTTCCATTTTGTGAAAAGTTTCCTACCCTATTTTCACACGTGTCTTAATGACAACCTTCCTCCAGTCCCATGCAGCAATCCCAACTCATCCCACAGTCTCCCATGAGCCATGGGGTCACTGAAAGTCTCCTCATTATATTTGTCCTAGCTGTTTAAAAAATTAAACTGGATTCCCTACCAAGGAAACCATTTTCTGGGAGTCTTCCATTTTGTGAAAAGTTTCCTACCCTATTTTCACACGTGTCTTAATGACAACCTTCCTCCAGTCCCATGCAGCAATCCCAACTCATCCCACAGTTTCCCATCAGCCATGGGGTCGCTGAAAGTCTCCTCATTATATTTGTCCTAGCTGTTGAAAAAATTAAACTGGATTCCCTACCAAGGAAACCATTTTCTGGGAGTCTTCCATTTTGTGAAAAGTTTCCTACCCTATTTTCACACGTGTCTTAATGACAACCTTCCTCCAGTCCCATGCAGCAATCCCAACTCATCCCACAGTCTCCCATGAGCCATGGGGTCACTGAAAGTCTCCTCATATATTTGTCCTAGCTGTTGAAAAAATTAAACTGGATTCCCTACCAAGGAAACCATTTTCTGGGAGTCTTCCATTTTGCGAAATCACCTTACCATTCAAGATTAAAGGGAACCGCTGTCGACAATTAAGTGAGAAAGTTTGCTGTGGATACACCCTCGGGCAACCAGCAGTGTTCCTCAAACAGCATCGTGGCTGCATTCCTTCATAAAATAATCTACTAAATCATTTCGCCACGTAACCAATAGTTTTTCACAGTTTTAAAAGATTCCCGAGGAATAATGGTAACAAATCTGGGATTTTAAAACCATGAAGGCCAACAGCTGTGTTCCCACATTTCCAACTTATTGAGACTGTTGTATTCATTCTTCTGCAGGGTTTATCGTGTCCCCTCCGATTATTTCTGTCCCTCCCCCCACCTTTGCAGCTCTTTTATGGTCATCATGTCTTTACATCCTGGAACTTTAATTACTAAGAGGGTGATTTTTTCCTCTTTGCTACTCGGAAGCAAACTCTGGTCAGCATTGTTTCTTGTTGAAAGGAAATTAAAGTGTATGTTTTATGAAAATAAAGACAAAAGTAGATATTAATGAACAAAAAACTTAGAAGTAGTTTTTATAAGTCGGAAAATAATACGTTTAATACAAAAATGCAAATGTTTTAAGTTGTGAAGTTTTCACACAAAAATGTTTTTTTAGAATTTAAAGGAATTTTTTGTCGACAAGTAGTAGCATAAATGAGAGGTCTGGCAGAGTAAAAGGGTCTAGAGAATTCTGTGAAAATCTATGGGAAAAATTAAGAGGAGGGGAGGAGGTGAAGTAAATAGAATAGAATTCTCTAGACCAGGGGTGGGCAACTGTTTTCGTATCTACACTGCGCATGCGTATTGACGTGGCCGTCCTAGTATAAAATACGAGACGAATCTTCGGTCGCGCACGGGAAGGAAATCTCGGTTCAAGGCGGATTTTTCTGACTGTCTTGGCGGGCCACAAAAAACTCTTAGCGACCCGAATGTGGCCCGCGGGCCGCTATTTGCCCACCCCTGCTCTAGACCCTTTTACTGTGCCAGAACTCTCATTTATGCTACTACTACTTCGACAAATCTGCAGCCCCCAAAGTTTGGCCTCCCGCCATGTAGTGTACATGCGCTTAACGCGGCCCTGCCTAGATGACGTTAACAGGAGATAGAAATACCAGATAACGTCATCTAACGCGTTGAGTTCACACCTCCCTCTCTAAAAAGGATCACAGATTTACAGAGAAATTGCGATTTAAGCTCCATTGCTTTATTTCCTCTATTTGTACAGAACTGCATGGCATTCTTGAAATATTGACCTGCATGAGCAGTCTTAGATATCATAACAATCGACCATCAAAAGACAAGTTTTTCTCGATACTTTTCCTTAGAGTACAGTCGCTCAAAAAAATATCCGAACACTATGGTTGAGTACAGAATTCAGAAAAATATCTGGCAAAGATCTTTTAGAAGTTAGTGATAAGACAACATTCGTGCTACGTGTCACTTGATAAAAGCAATGTTCACGAAGTCCTTCATGTTACGTGTACATAACACGAAGGTTGTCCGATCACTAACTTCCAAAACGATTGTTGCCAGATATTTTTCTGAATTCTGTAATCAACCATAGTCTTCGGATATTTTTTGAGCGACTGTACCACCTATGATGCAATCATTAAATTTTTACGTTTATCTTTGAAAAGTTCCAATGCCCCACGGTTTCTTAACCTCTGTTGTATGGAGAAGAAACATGCCTGGAGATGTAAACACCAGGAAATGCATTATCTGGGCCGATTTCTATCCATACAGCATGCTGCAGAATCCCCATATGATCAGAAGGACAGAGTGATCCTTGTCTTTACAAGCAACGTCACTACACCTTAAGAGATCGTAAACATGCATCATTACAGAAAGCATTTTATTAATGATCTTAGAGAAAACAGCTTTCACGGATACTTCACAGATTAGCCAATATGTGAAAAACAATGCTGCAATGACAGTTTACTGATAAAGGTCATTTCGCACAACCTAAATTTTAACTGGTAAAAAAATGAAAGAGCCCAACTACGATTAATTTATGATAACCTGGTGACGAAAAATTAAATGAAGCACCTATAAAAATCTAACCTGTGTATTTCCAGTCCAGCAAAAATTTTTACATTCCGTCTCTTTGTGGCAGGTTGGGTTGTTTTACCTCTGAGCAGCACTTTTTTGCACACAATGGGCTAAATGGCCAGGTCACAAGGACCCTGATGGCTCAGAGAAGGTTGGGGGAGGGGTTGGGTTGTTTTACCTCTGAGCGGCACTTTTTTGCACACCAAGGGCTAAATGGCCAGGTCACATGGACCCCGAAGGCTCAGAGAAGTTTGGGGGAGGGGACCCACTGGAAAAGCTGTTGGGAGACAGATGGTAGCCTCCTGTCAAGACCACCCAGCGTGTTCTTTAACGTGCACAGGGTATGGCTCTCCCGCACACGGAGCCACGACTTAACGTTCCATCCGACGGATGGTGGCCTTTCGAAACCCATCGGTGTACCCTACTGACCGTGGGCAGGGCGAGAAATTTTGCGGATATAAATCTCAACGCTGACCCAGCTGGGACTCGAACCTGGGAACTGCAGATTACGAGCCTGGCGCACTACCGACTGAGCCACCCCCCCCCCGCCCGCCCACGTTTCTTAGGAGAAGCAGTTGTCATATTGCTTGTGCAAAGCGTTTTGACCCACATCAAAAACGTTATTTGGCTGCAGTTCACCTCCTCTGTTATGCTATAATGTTACCTAACACTAGCCATGACTTTGTGTAAAGTGATGGCGACTCATGTTGCCGTCTTTCAGAGGGTCAAGTGCAATTTGATTTCAAATGACAAGAGATTACGCAATGGCTGCGCTGTGTTTACACGAGGAAGTATTCGAGATGGGCTCTGCGCATGAGCAATAGGAATCGTCAAAACTTTAGAGGGCTTGTTGTTGTGAGTTGTTGGCACTTCATCAGAAGAATTTGGTCGAAGTTTTTGTTGAACGTATAATCACAAATCCTAACCTTTAAAGAGATATTAACTGAAACTTGTCTCTGATAGTTCCTGCGTTGATTTCTAAAGAGCATTAAGTGCAAGAGAGAGCATTCTAACATTCTGTAAGTGAAAAAATATTTTGAATTTTGTTTATTCGAATATCTGAGGAAAGGGACATACCCAGAGGGGAGGTCCAGATTGTTCTCCTCCCCCGAAAATCCTGTCGTCTTATGCGAAATTTCAAACTTGTCTACCTGCTTTGAAATCCAAAACAGTTGCCTTTGTATGATTTTATTTTAGCCCAATATTTTATGCCCAACACTAAAAGTATTATAGACAAAAAAAAACTATAAAATATTATTCCATATAGAATATCATTTTAACCTTTCTTGTTCAGTGGCATAGTTTAGTAATTGGAAAACCCTACTCAAGTCTTATTTTTAGTTCTTATTTATTTTATTTCACAGTCTCATTCTTAACCCTCTCCCCTGAAAGCCAAACTTTCGGAAACTCCCCTCAAAGCCAAACTTTCGGAAACTCCCGAAACCGAATTGTCGGACCCCCCAAAAGAAATTTCTATGAATTTCCCCCCCCCCTCGAAACTAAATCCTGCGTACCTACCTGTCTGAGGATAGGGTTGGGTTGTTTTACCTCTGAGCGGCACTTTTTGCACACCATGGGCAAAATGGCCAGGTCACATGGACCCCGAAGGCTCAGAGAAGGTTGGGGGAGGAGACCCACTGGAACAGCTGTTGGGAGACGGATGGTAGTCTCCCGTCAAGGCGATCCCGCGTGTTCTTTAACGTGCACAGGGTATTGCTCTCCCGTACACGGGCCACGGCTTAACGTCCCATCCGACGGACGGCGGCCTTTGCAAGCCAATCGGTGTCCCCTACTGACCGTGAGCAGGGCGGGGAATTTTGCGGAGATAAATCTCAACGGTGACCCAGCTGGGACTTAACTTGGGAACTACAGATTACGAGCCTGGCGCGCTACCGACTGAGCCACCCCCGCCCCGTCTGAGGATATCTATAGACTATGTCAACGTTATGTCCCTAAATGTGTTGGAGGGAAACTTGATAAAAGCAATGATCACATGATTAACAAACACGAAAAGAAATAAATAGATGTCTCACATTATTTATGTACATCTATATAATAAAAGGTGTGTGTGTTTTTTTTGTATTTTTGTTGTTGTAAATATATGTCTGTGATAAGCGTGTGTTTGAAGGTGCTGATGTGGGGATGTGACTCATGAGCTGTTGTTCGGGTCTGAGCTGGCTGACTTGTGTATGCCCGCAGGACGGAAAGCACTTTTACGACTAGCCTTGGGCGCGAGTGCTAGTGCAGTAGACAAGCGCGGCAATAATAAACGACTCTCTGGGCATCGCTGTCAAACTAGAAGGACATTTGAACATGCTGCAAAGGATGCTTCTCTTGCTCAAAAATAAAACCCTTTACGCAGTGTCTCGCAAACTTTTTTACTCTGCGGCACACTGAATCTAATTTTTTTTCCGCGGCACACTGAATCAAATTTTTTTTTTCCGCGGCACACCTAAAAAAGAATTTTTTATGGTTACGTAAAAAGAGGAAAATTTAAGGTTCGTTAAATGCATTTTATTTAAAATAAATATAATAATAAATATAATAATAAATATAATTAATCATAGCTCGGTGTTTGTTTTAAATATTTGTCCATTCTATGGCTTGAAATAATCAAAAATTAATACCAAAATTTGGAAAAGCTTGATAAATACTTACAAGATCCCAGTTGATAAAATTCTGAAAGATTTTTATTAAAGCACGTCGATAACACAAGTCAAGTCAAAATGAAATCTTTGGAATATCTAGTGTCAATTTGAAAATCTCTCGCGGCACACTACTGTGCCACGGCACACAGTTTGCGAGACACTGCCTTAAGGAGAGGGTTTAGTTCTCTGTGAACCAGGGTTCGGTTCTGTGTGAACCAGAGTTCAGTTCTGTGTGAACTGTGGCACGTTTCAGTGTGAACCAGATTGAAGGCAAGGATTGAATATCATTTCAGTGAGTTTGAGGTCTGTAAACAGAATCAGTGAAGCGCAGTTTTCCACCTCATTGTATGAAGGTTTGCAGCAGCAAAGTAGCAAAGGCACACGGAATCGAGTGCATTCACAGCATGTAATTGCATATAAATATAAATAAACTGTTGTCCATATAATACTCTCGTGCTTGAATATTTGGACACCTTTCTACACATCATTTGGTGCAGCATGTCTGGGCCATAGGGGCGGGGGTGGCTCAGTCGGTAGCGTGCCAGGCTCGTAATCTGTAGTTCCCAGATTCGAGTCCCAGCTGGGTCAACGTTGAGATTTATCTCCGCAAAATTCCCCGCCCTGCCCACGGTCAGTAGGGGACGGTCCACGGTCGATGGGCTTGGAAAGGCCGCCGTCCGTCGGATGGGACGTTAAGCCGTGGCTACGTGTGCGGGAGAGCCATATCATGTGCACGTTAAAGAACACGCTGGATGGCCTTGATGGGAGGCTACCATCTGTCTCCCAACAGCTGTCCCAACAGCTCCCCAACCTTCTCTGAGCCTTCGGGGTCCATGTGACCTGGCCATTTAGCCCATGGTGTGCAAAAAAAGTGCCGCTCAGAGATAAAACAAACCAACCCAACCCAACTGGGCCATATGTCGGTACGGGTGTAACAATCTGCGAACCTGTGATTTCACCTAAGTAAGGGTGAAGGTAATTAAGGGACTAGTTGATCTCCTCTGCTAAAGAGCAAAGTTTATGTCATCTAGCCCAACACGACATTCGGCGCAGTTCAGTCCTCAGCATATGTAATTACACTTGACGAATAAGAATGCTGCGTCTCCCCCCACAACCACCACATTTTGCGCAGTAGCGACATCATTACAGTTCATGGGTCAAAGAAGATGCCCATTATGCTAAACGAAAAAGTGTAAGAAGCTTTCCGCTGTGCTAAATAAGAGAATCCTGTGATTCTGTGTCAGTCATTCCGTGAAAGTAAGGAAGCTGTAAGCAGTTCAGGGGGCTAAGCCGCATCAAGATCAGGTTCTATAGAGTGCAATTTCCCCAAGAACTACATCATCGAAATCTCCACTGAGGTTCCGTGTGCCAGGTCCGTCACTGTGGAAGAGGTTCCTCATTTTGGAAAGTGACTCCATGTACTGCAGGCAAGCGAAAAGATCCGATCTTCACGGGAAGGTAAAAGTCTGTGGTTTTTCTGTCTTTCTTATTTTTATACTAATTTGAGTTGCCAATGATCATTAGGAATCGCGATAAAACTAAAGGCGAAACTGAGCAGGAATGGAGCGTTGATTTAACCAGATACCTCGAAGCTGGGGAAAGTGAGGAAGTTAGCGAAATTGACCAGGGGAGATTGAGACCTTAGCGATGTTTGGGTAGAACAGGGTGCTAGCGGATGTGATTCGAATCCGGTCGAAATAAATGATTCAGGTCCGAAATCAGTCACAGAGTTCGAATACGAGATGATGAAATGGAAGAGAGAAAAAGGAAAAAGACAGGGAAGAAAGAAGATTGGAAATGGAATATAAAAGAGAGAAAGAAGAAAGAGATAGGAAGAAGGGAGAAAGAAGAAAGAGATGGAAAGAAGGGAGAAAGAAGAAAGAGATGGAAAGAAGGGAGAAAGAAGAAAGAGATGGAAAGAAGGGAGAAAGAAGAAAGAGGTGGAAAGAAGGGAGAAAGAAGAAAGAGATGGAAAGAAGGGAGAAAGAAGAAAGAGATGGAAAGAAGGGAGAAAGAAGAAAGAGATGGGAAGAAGGGAGAAAGGAGAAAGAGATGGAAAGAAGGGAGAAAGAAAAAAGAAATAGGAAGAAAGGAGAAAGAAGAAAGAGATACGAAGAAGGGAGAAAGAAGAAAGAGATGCGGAAATAGAATTTAGGCGATTAGATATAGAAAGGGCAAATAATAGTAGCCGAGGAAGTCAAAGTTCAGTAGATTCGGGAGATTTAAAATTAAAAAAGATTCAGAAAATCCTAAACCATAATAACTATCCTTACCGAAAAAAGCTGAGGAATTACCAGCTTATTTCGAAACAATAGAGAAATTGTTTTAACAGTACGACAATAACATATGAGTTGCAAGGAATAGTACAGTCGCTCAAAAAAGTATCGGAACACTACGGCTGATTAAAGAATTCAGAAAAAATTTCTGGCAACGATTTTTTTTAGAAATTAGTGATCTGGCAACCTTCGTGTCACGTGACACGAAGTTTGCCAGATCACTAATTTCTAAAAAAAACGTTGCCAGATATTTTTCCTGAATTCTGTAATCAACCGTAGTGTTCGGATACTTTTTTGAGCGACTGTACATCCTTTGCTAGGGGAGAGAGCGTGAAACATTTTTTACTCTGTTGAGTTACGAGGAGGTTCAAGACTACGAAAAAATTAAATCTGTCATGTTAAAAGACAGCCAGTTGACTCCATTGGAATACAAAAAGAAATTCGATACTATGCTTAAGTTCTCTGCGGAAACATGGACTCAGTTTTCATTTCGAATGAAGAGTCACTTGAATTGTTATCTGAAGAGTCGGAAAGTGGATGATTTCCAAAAATTGAAAGAATTGATGTTAAGCGGACAAAATTAAAAACCTATTACCACCGGATGCAGAAAATCGTGTCATGTTGCAAGAGAATAGGTCGTGGAAAAATTGCCACGAAATTGCCGAAATTGCAGAAAACTTTCTTCAGGCAAAAAGAACATGCAAGATTTATTCTCGTTAAAATTTTAAAACGAAAAATAAAGAAAACAGATTTGGCCAATTAACTCAAAAATAAATTATACTCAAAGGAATTTAGAAGAAAATTCGAATCCGCAAAACAAATTGGTGGAAAACAGAAGTAGTGATTTTAAAAGAAAACGGAATGAGAGCTTTTCTTTCAGAACATGCTTTATCTGTAACCAGAAGGGACGTTTTGCTAAGGAGTGTAGCAAGAACATTAAAGTCGCCAGAGCGTTTAATGTAAACACTCACGAGTCTGAGGTGGCGCAGAGGAGCGGGGTCTTTATTGCAAAAGTTTGGTACCAGTTTATGACAACAGAATGAAGTAAGATTGGAAGGTGGAAGACGGAATTGGAGGGATCCCTGTCAAGGCATAGAGTCTTTGACGATTGTTCGCATTCAGTGTGAAGATAAAATATTTAATGCTATTGTGGATGCGGGGGCTCAAGTTTCTGTCATAAAAGGTACTTTCTGCCCCAGAGAAATATAAGGAGTCGGAAGCAAGTATTTTTAATGCCTTCGAAGGCCAATTGGAGACTCCATTAACCACTGTCTCTCTTAAACGGGCTACTGAAGGAAGTCAGGCAGGAGTATATGGAGGAAAGTGTGAAATTATGTAGGCGATGGTGGATCAGTTGAGTGCTTATCACTCCGAATTGTTTTGTTGCCCTGGAGAAGTTGGCTGAAACCGTTAAGAATAAGGTTAAATTTCAGATACATACCGAGAAATGGTGTAGCAATGATGCACATAGTGCGATTATGTTTAAAATGGAGAAGAATGTGTCTAAATTTACTGAAGAAAATGTTTCTGTAGATCATTGGTTCTCAACATTTTATGCTTCATGTAATCTTTCGAAATGTGTATGTAACTGGTGAACCCCTTGTATAGAGAGATGAAACTATAGTTAGAGTATAACAAATGGGAATAAAACATATATATTTACACATTAAATTTTGTGTTCATAAATTACATATATCGATAAACACAAAAAATGACAAACAATTTAATAAATCTTATAAAATCATAATCAGTAGTAATGTTGCCAACTTAGCGACTTTGCTACTAGATCTATCGACTTTTGAGCTCTCACGGCGTACCCTGAAAATTTTTGAGAATGAGAAAGAGATCAGTTTTACCGCGTACCGCCAAGGGGTACGTGGTAAAATTGAGAACCCCTACTCTAGATGATAAGGGTGGAATATTTGTAATGAATCTGATAAGGAGAAAGATGATAGTAAGAGTATTAATATCAGAGAAATAGGTTGAGAGTGTAAGGATTTAACTGTGAGAAAAGCAAATAATAATGTAGATAGAGATAAAATTAAATGTGAGGAAAATGAAGTTAATATGGATTTAGATAGTGAGTTACCTAGTAGGGTGGTTGATTATTGTACCGAAATTGAGAAGCATGATAAAATTAATTGTGAAGAGAGTAGGAGCAAGTGTAGTTTTAGGTGATGTTGGTTGTGAAGGTGATAATCATAGAAAAGCAAAAATGATAACTAAAAATAAGGAGACTGTGTTTGTAAAGGATAACGATAGTTTTGCAACTGTGGTTGACTATCTAATAGGAGTTCCAAGTCCGAATATCGCAATAATTATCAGATAGAAACTTTGTGTCAATCGGCATTTAAAGATAGGATGCAATTTAATGAGGTGATTAATTCTGTGATAAAGAAGCATGATGAAGTAATTAGATTGGGTTGTTTTACCTCTGAGCAGCACTTTTTTGCACACAATGGGCTAAATGGCCAGGTCACAAGGACCCTGATTGCTCAGAGAAGGTTGGGGGAGGGGACCCACTGGAACAGCTGTTGGGAGACAGATGGTAGCCTCCCGTCAAGGCCATCCAGCGTGTTCTTTAACGTGCACAGGGTATGGCTCTCCTGCACAAGGGGCCACGGCTTAACATCCCATCCGACGGACGGCGGCCTTTCCAAGCCAATCGGTGTCCCCTACTGACCGTGGGCAGGGCGGGAAATTTTGCGGAGAAAAATCTCAACGCTGACCGAGCTGGGACTCGAACCTGGTAACTACAGATTACGAGCCTGGCGCGCTACCGACTGAGCCACCCCTGCCCCGAAGTAATTAGAATAAACAATCCTGATGCAAAGTGTGATCTTCCGATAGAAAGGAAAGGTAATTTTGAAAGTAAGGGTAAATTTCATTGTGATAAAGTGTCTGATGTAATGCTAAAAATAAAGATTATTGTCTTTATTGGAAAGGCGAGAGAAATTAGACAAGTAATGCCAGATAAGAACCGAATAGGTGAAAGATATAATTCTGAGGTAACAGATAGGGTACGGATATTGGATAAATATAAATCAAAGGAAGTTAGAGAGATAGGGATTAAATTTTATGCTCTGAGAGATATGAATTAATTTTTATTTTCTAGTGTTGTCAAGAGGAGTTTTTGGATTGGGTTGTTTTACTCTGAATAGCACTATTCTTGCACACAATGGGAAAATGGCAAGGTCAAGTCATGATCTGAAATTATTTTATCTATCTCAAAATTAAAACCACCCACCCACTATAACAGGGAGTTGTACCAGAATTTCTGTGAGCGAAACAGACTTTCATACAGGGATTGAAGGAAAGCTTGGAAAGGTTATTGATAAATTTATGGAAGTAGGGATTCGGTCGTATCAAGGGAGGCTAAATATTTCAGAGATGATCTAAACAAGGTGGTTTGTTATATGCTCCCATTGCTTATAATGAGGATAGATACCTTACTGGCTTTTGTTTCATGTTGGCCTCTATCTTATGATCGAAATTATTTTGGCTATCTCAAAATTAAAACCACCCACCCACTATAATAGGGAGTTCTACCAGAATTTCTGTGAGTGAAACAGACTCCCATACAAGGATTGAAGGAGAGCTAGGAAAGGTTATTGATAAAGTTAGGGAAGTAGGGATTCTCAAATATCAAGATACGCTAAGTATTTCACAGATAATCTCAACAAGGTGGTTTGCTATATGCTCCCATTGCTTATAATGAGGATAGATACTTACTGGCTTGACTTTGATGTTGGCCACTATTTCATGATCTGAAATTATTTTGGCTATCTCAAAATTAAAACCACCCACCCACAATAACAGGGAGTTGTACCAGAATTTCTGTGACCGAAACAGACTCTCATACAAGGATTGAAGGAGAGCTAGGAAAGGTTATTGATAAAGTTAAGGAAGTAGGGATTCTGTCATATCAAGGTAGGCTAAATATTTCAGAGATGATCTAAGCAAGGTGGTTTGTTATATGCTTCCATTGTTTATAATGAGGATAGATACCTTACTGTCTTGGCTTTGATGTTGGCCACTATCTCATGATCTGAAATTATTTTGGCTATCTCAAAATTAAAATCATTCCTTTCTCCTGGAGAAAATAAAATTTGTATAGAAATTCTTAGCGCTGGGAATGTTTCTATTGTCACACGGTTGACTGTAATTTTTAAAATCATTTTCTATGATAAAGGTGTAGTTACTAAGTATTTTACTAGAGCTATTATCATCCTTATTTTAAAAAAAAAGGTTGATCGCAGTTCTTATGAAAATCATGAGGTACTCCGTCTAAATGGGGCGGGGGTGGCTCAGTCGGTAACGCGCCAGGCTCGTAATCTACAGTTCCCAGGTTCGATTCCCAGCTGGGTCAGCTTTGAGATTTATCTCCGCAAAACTCCCCACCCTTCCCACGGTCAATAGGGGATACCGCTGGGCTTGGAAAGGTCGCCGTCCGTCGGATGGGACGTACGCCGTGGCGCCGTGTGTGGGAGAGTCATACCCTGTGCACTTTAGAGAACACGCTGGATGGCCTTGACGGGAGGCTACCATCTCTGTCGTTTCAGTGAGTACCCTCCCCTAACCTTCTCTAAGCCTTCGGGGTTGTTGTGACCGGGCCATTTAGCCCATTGTGTGCAAAAAAGTGCCGCTCAGAGGTAAAACAACAACCAACTTCATCTAATTTATATTCTAGTTAATGTTTCAGCTTTATAGAATTAATAATTTCTTTCATGCATAACTTCACGATGAAGAATGTGTGTCAGAAGTAGGGGATGTTGGGTTTGGGTTGTTTTACCTCTGAGCGGCACTATTTTGCACACCATGGGCTAAATGGCCAGGTCACATGGACCCCGAAGGCTCAGAGAAGGTTGGGGGAGGGGACCCACTGGAACAGCTGTTGGGAGACAGATGGTAGTCTCCTGTCAAGGCTATCCAGTGTGTTCTTTAACGTGCACAGGGTATGGCTCTCCCGCACACGTGGCCACGGCTTAACGTCCCATCCGACGGACGGCGGCCTTTCCAAACCCATCGGTGTCCCCTACTGACCGTGGGCAGGGCGGGGAATTTTGCGGAGATAAATCTCAACGCTGACCCAGCTGGGACTCGAACCTGGGAACTACAGATTACGAGCCTGGCGCGCTACAGACTGAGCCACCCCCGCCCCAGTAGGGGATGTATTAAGAAGATATTTTTACAGGCAGTTCTTGAAAAATGTTTAGTGTTTCTGAAGTCTATGGTTACTAGCTTTGTAGATTTCAAAAAGCAATCTTTTTGTGAAAAAACAGCGACTGCGTTCGTTTTCTAATTGTCAGCTCACCAGTGTTATGACGTTTGCAATCATCCCACTTGGCACAGTCACTGGTATTTATTGTGACAGCGGATAAGAGCTATTTCTAAAACATTACCCCTCCCCAGCTCTCTAAATCACCTTACGGCATAAGCGAACGTTTTTTTTAAATCTTTTTTACCGATTGCAAAAACGGCAACACGGAAGGTAAGACGCTTTGGAAATTCTATTTCTGTTGACGTCGAACGACAGCCGCTGCTTGTCTTAGCGTCAGGTTGTGAGACCAGATATAGATCCACAATCTTTGATGTGCTAAAACAAGGTTCACGTTTTTGCTTCACACGCTAAAACTACTGATCCATGGCGCCAAAGGGGGCGGGGGTGGCTCAGTTGGTAGCGCGCCAGGCTCGCAATCTGTAGTTCCCAGGTTCGAGTCCCAGCTGGGTCAGCGTTGAGATTTATCTCCGCAAAAATTCCCCGCCCTGCCCACGGTCAGTAGGGGACACCGATGGGCTTGGAAAGGCCGCCGTCCGTCGGATGGGACGTTAAGCCGTGGCACCGTGTGCAGGAGAGCCATACCATGTGCACGTCAAAGAACACGCTAGATTGCCTTGTCGGGAGGCTACCATCTGTCTCCCAACAGATGTTTCAGTGGGTCCCCTTCACCAACCTTCTCTGAGCCTTCGGGATCTATGTGACCTGGCCATTTAGCCCATGGTGTGCAAAAAAGTGCCGCTCAGAGGTAAAACAACCCAACCCAACGTATGAAAATGTGAAATAATATGATATATATATTAATATGATATATAATATATATTCATATAATATATATTTAATCAATTGATGTAATGAGGCTTTCGTGGTTGCTCCACATTGTATATTTGCAATAGCATGGATGTTTTCAGTGGGAACTGCGCAAGAATAATAAGGGTTAATTAAAATAATACGGTTCAAGAACTTGTGGGAGTTGAGGTGTTGCCAATATAAAGTAACTGCCAGTTCTGTAAAATGATAGTGAGGCATACACTGGAAGGAGAGACATACACCGATCCCTGCAATGATGCAGAGATCCTGCCAGGACTAACATCTAAAATACAACTCCACCTTCTAGTGGTGCCGAACATTTAGTACCTTTCAAAAGAGATGCTTTCTTGTGGAAGGGAAGGAAGCCGTGGGCTGCCACACCAGTATGGCCTATTGAGTGGGGTTATACTACCTATATGGAACTATTACTTTGGCATTGAATTGCAGGGTATAAAACAGTAGTACTTTTTTTATACCCTGCAGAGGAGTGGTCAACCATACAGGGTCTTGGTGATGACCACATATACCAACTGGAATGGAATAATGACAGCTGAGCTTGATTAAGAATCCTGAATATGCTGTACTGTGTCTTCTGCTATGTTCTCCGTTTGCTTGCGGGTTGACAGCCCTGAGTGAATATTTTGTGCATAGTATACATTTTATTAGCTGGTGGATAATCCTGATCAGAGATCATCGCAGGTACCTGAAAAATTGCTTCTATTGGCATCGTTAAACCTACACTGGATCTATCATTCTGAGCGGCTTCTGCATTTAATGGTGGGGAAAACAGTTCTTTCTCCCATGCCTGCGATTAGGGGGCTATTGGATATTGTGTCAGCATTACCGTTCACTATAAACATAATTTGTTTAAAAATCCCACTAATGATGTTCCTAGAACTGGTTCGTGGAATGTGAGGGCTCTTCACAGAGATTACTCTCTTCATGGGCTCACACAAGAATTTCATTTCTATAACCTTGATATTCTGGGCTTGCAAAAGACTAGATGGACAAGTCAGATGCTCAAAAATAATCTTAAATTTTTCATTTCAAGGGGGAATGAGGGAAAGCATCTCAAAAGCGTAAATTTGCTTCTCAGCAGACACGCCAGTGATGCTCTTCTAGGACATGACTGCATTAATGAAAGGTTTCTTACAGCAAAATTTCAGACAAGCATTAAAGACTTGAATGTTATCTGCTGTTATGCCTCCACTGAGGATGCTGATGAGGATGAGAAGGATAGGTTTTACGGACAACTTCAGGATATTTTGAATTCTGTGAAGAAAGGAGATATTATCCTTGTTCTAGGTGATTTCAAAGCCAAAGTTGGTACTGACTCTGACCTTTGGGGAGGGGTGATAGGCCCTTTTGGTATTGTTAGCTGCAATGGCAATGGGCAACGTCTCCTATAGGTAAGTAAGCTCAATGGTTTGAGCAGAGCCGTATCTAGGCTATGGCGAATATGACTCCTGCCATAAGGGGCGGGGATGGCTCAGTCGGTAGCGCGCCAGGCTCGTAATCTGTACGGTCCTCCCCAAAGGTCAGAGTCAGTACCAGGCTCGTAATCTGTAGTTCCCAGGTTCGAGTCCCAGCTGGGTCAGCGTTGAGATTTATCTCCGCAAAATTCCCCGCCCTGCTCACGGTCAGTAGGGGACACCGATGTGCTTGGAAAGGACGCCGTCCGTCGGATGATGGGGCGTTAGGCAGTGGCCCCGTGTGCGGGAGAGCCATACCCTGTGCACGTTAAAGAACACGATGGATGGCCTTGACGGGAGACTACCATCTGTCTCCCAACAGCTGTTCCAGTGGGTCCCCTCCCCAACCTTCTCTGAGCCTTCGGGGTCCATGTGACCTGGCCATTTAGACCATGGTGTGCAAAAAAGTGCCGCTCAGAAGTAAAACAACCAACCAACCAACTCCTGCCATAAGCACTAAATAACATTATCGTCATTTATATATAAATATATACAAACTAGATGACTAACATATCATCTCTGTTGAATATGGGATGCTCGTTTTCGAAGAAAATTAAGTTTTTTTATTTTCTGAATATTGTATCTTTTAAAAGTAATAATTCGTACTAATGGATGGATTGTGGAAATGTTAATAGTATTATATATTATTAGCCCTGTACAACAGAAAAACCTAATTTTTCTCTTCAAATGAGAAAGCTACCTTTTCTCAACCTATAATTATTAAAGCCGTCTGACGGATGCATACATTCCCATATAAAAGATTAATATTAACGTGTAGAGTGGATAAAAATATTGATGAAATTTACATAGTAAAATGTAAGAATGAAGTGCTTGTTAATGAAAAGGAGTGGCTTTCCATAATCGCCATAACTGCATTTAAAAGAGCAAATAACTCAGAAGAATTTTTAAAAATTACAGTTGGTTAATTTTTTTTCTAATATATATTTCGTAAGGTATAGGAGCTCAAGTACACTGGTTTTCATAAATTAAGGAAAACTCAGAAAAATTATGATAAACAAAAAACTATATGAATGATTTTAATGAAATTTGATGAAAACATGAATTACAATGCTAGTTTCAGAATGGCATAAAATATTTTACACTAGAAACATTCTTCGTCAGAAAAACATTTACTGGAACTTGTCCAAAAATGAGATGTCAGAATGCAATGGGCAAATTTTTTTAATAAGGAGTGTGATCACCCCTTACAACAATACAGGTACGACAGGGATGTTCCATGCTGTTTATGATGTTGTGAATCAGCTCAGTAGGGAGTAACTACCATTGTTCCTTTAAAGCAGTAATATGCTCCCCTTTGTTTCAGGTGGTGGGTTGATGGCATCAACAAGTCTCCCTAGAGCATCCCACACATGCTTAATCGGATTTAGATCGCGAGATCGAGCTGGCCATTCCGTGCGCATAATTGTCTCTTCTTGAATTTATTGTTCCACTAGTCGAGCTCTGTGTGGACGAGCGTTATCGTCTTGTAAGATTTTTGTTTCACCTATTGCACCAGCGTAAGGACGTACATAAGGGTCCAGGATGTTATCTCTATACCTTTTAGCATTGAGATTCCCACACATCAACACATAGAGGTCTGTGTGTCCACCTAAGGAAATGCCACCCCAGACACACACTCCCTGCGCCGTAATTGCATCTTTGACGGATGTTACTGAGATGAAAGCGGGTGCCTCGTTCTCTACATATCAAACAATGTCCAGAATCACTCTGCAAGGAATATCTGGACTCATCTGTGAAGAGTATGGACCTCCACTGATGTTCTGTCCAGTTAATATGTGTGCATGCCCAATTCAACCTCTCTCTCATGTGACGTGACGTGAGGGGTATACAAATTGCTGGCCTTCTAGCGTACAGACCTCCCTCATGAAGCCTTCTACGCACAGTAGAAGCTGGTACAACCCTCCCAGTGGCTGCTGCAAGAGAGGTTCGTAGCTGAGAGGGAGTAGACTGTCCTGCTCCTTCGTATTGTTAATCGCAGATATCGATCTTGCACAGCGGTGGTAACTCTAGTCCTTTCTCGTCTAAACCTCCGAGACGCGGGATCCGTGCTAAGAAATTGATTCCACAGTCTATGGACCACAGATGGACTCACATTCAACCATCGTGCCACGTCTGACTGACGTTGGCCTGCTTCGAGCCGGCCAATAGCTGCTTTCCAACGCAGTTCATTTGGCAAATGATGTCTCGAGGTCATTCCTAAAAAATGGCTATTTCGAATTTCTTTACTCACATTCACAACACAAAATAACGCTCCACTCGAAAACACCCGTTTTCATGTCGCAATCCGATTTTGCACATTGACGCAATCTAAGTAGTATGTTCGTCACTTTAGGAAAAATTTATGCATAACACGTTCCTCCCCCTCGCAGATGTTATAACCCTTTCCCCCCAAGCAGGTGAAATATTTTAATGAGCGGAACCGTTGTTAGCGCAGGTGGAATATTTAATGAGCGAAACTATTGTATGTGTAGACGGAATGAACCGTTGTATATGCAGGTGAAATATTTTAATGTGGGAATGCAGGTGAAATATTTTAATGTGGGGATGCAGGTGAAATATTTTAATGTGGGGATGCAGGTGAAATATTTTAATGTGGGGATCCAGTTGAAATATTTTAATGTGGGGATGCAGGTGAAATATTTTAATGTGGGGATGCAGGTGAAATATTTTAATGTGGGGATGCAGGTGAAATATTTTAACGTGGGGGATGCAAGTGAAATATTTTAATGTGGGGATGCAGGTGAAATATTTTAATGTGGGGATGCAGGTGAAATATTTTAACGTGCGGATGCAGGTGAAATATTTTAACGTGCGGATGCAGGTGAAATATTTTAACGTGGAGATGCAGGTGAAATATTTTAATGTGGGGATGCAGGTGAAATATTTTAACGTGGGGATGCAGGTGAAATATTTTAATGTGGGGATGCAAGTGAAATATTTTAATGTGGGGATGCAGGTGAAATATTTTAATATGGGGATGCAGGTGAAATATTTTAAGGTGCGGATGCAGGTGAAATATTTTAATGTGGGGATGCAGGTGAAATATTTTGACGTGCGGATGCAGGTGAAATATTTTAATGTGGGGATGCAGGTGAAATATTTTAATGTGGGGATGCAGGTGAAATATTTTAACGTGAGGATGCAGGTGAAATATTTTAACATGGTGATGCAGGTGAAATATTTTAATGTGGGGATGCAGGTGAAATATTTTAATGTGGGGATGCAGATGAAATATTTTAATGTGGGGATGCAGGTGAAATATTTTAATGTGGGAATGCAGGTGAAATATTTTAATGTGGCAATGCAGGTGAAATATTTTAATGTGGGGATGCAGGTGAAATATTTTAATGTGGGGATGCAGGTGAAATATTTTAATGTGGGGATGCAGTTGAAATATTTTAATGTGGGGATGCAGGTGAAATATTTTAATGTGGGGATGCAGGTGAAATATTTTAATGTGGGGATACAGGTGAAATATTTTAACGTGGGGATGCAGGTGAAATATTTTAACGTGGGGATGCAGGTGAAATATTTTAACGTGGGGATGCAGGTGAAATATTTTAACGTGGGGATGCAGGTGAAATATTTTAATGTGGGGATGCAGGTGAAATATTTTAATGTGGGAATGCAGGTGAAATATTTTAATGTGGGGATGCAGGTGAAATATTTTTATGTGGGGATGCAGTTGAAATATTTTAATGTGGGGATGCAGGTGAAATATTTTAACGTGGAGATGCAAGTGAAATATTTTAATGTGGGGATGCAGGTGAAATATTTTAACGTGGGGATGCAGGTGAAATATTTTAATGTGGGGATGCAAGTGAAATATTTTAATGTGGGGATGCAGGTGAAATATTTTAATATGGGGATGCAGGTGAAATATTTTAAGGTGCGGATGCAGGTGAAATATTTTAATGTGGGGATGCAGGTGAAATATTTTAACGTGCGGATGCAGGTGAAATATTTTAATGTGGGGATGCAGGTGAAATATTTTAATGTGGGGATGCAGGTGAAATATTTTAACGTGGGGATGCAGGTGAAATATTTTAACGTGGGGATGCAGGTGAAATATTTTAACGTGGGGATGCAGGTGAAATATTTTAATGTGGGGATGCAGGTGAAATATTTTAATGTGGGGATGCAGGTGAAATATTTTAACGTGGGGATGCAGGTGAAATATTTTAACGTGGGGATGCAGGTGAAATATTTTAACGTGGGGATGCAGGTGAAATATTTTAACGTGAGGATGCAGGTGAAATATTTTAACGTGGGGATGCAGGTGATATATTTTAATGTGGGGATGCAGGTGAAATATTTTAATGTGGGGATGCAGGTGAAATATTTTAATGTGGGGATGCAAGTGGAATATTTAACGAGCGAGCTAACGAGTGGAACCGTTGCAGACAGGGATGACTGAAGTCGTTGTATGTGCAGCCGAAATATTTTAATGAACAGAACCGTTATGTGTAGACGGAATGAGTAGATGGATTATTTAATGAGAGGATATGAATATCAGATGGTTGAGGAATTGTTTATTGCTAATTAATGAGAGGATATCAAGTAGATGCTTTGGTAGAACAATTCTATCAAATTAAAATCCATAGATTAAAGATTGGGTTATAGCTTCACTATGATTGGTCTATAATATTTCCCCTTCTTTTGCGAATGGGAGAAAACATTCCTATAAAGTCTCAACTTTGAATCTCGATCAGAAACCATGGAGCTCTCCAACGCTATCTATGACGCAGTGACCTTCAGTTGGAATGCCCAGCCTGAAGAGCAGCTATACGTTTATCCAGGATTATTAGAGGAGATACTTCTGGACATCATCCTTCATCAGCTACCGGCAACTAGTCCTGAAAAAGTTTCGAGTGTGTTTGCCATAGTAGGACAAAAATATGGGTACCAGTTATTGAAAGGACTCGAAAAGCTAAAATTTGATGACTTAGTAGAGTTGGGTTGTTTTACCTCTGAGCGGCACGTTTTTGCACACCATGGGCTAAATAGCCAGGTCACATGGACCCCGAAGGCTCAGAGAAGGTTGGGGGGAGGGGACCCACTGGAACAGCTGTTGGGAGAAGATGGTAGCCTCCCGTCAAGGCCATCCAGCGTGTTCTTTAACGTGCATAGGATATGGCTCTCCCGTACACGGTGCCACGGCTTAACGTCCCATCCGACGGACGACGGCCTTTCCAATCCCATAGGTGTCCCCTATTGACCGTGGGCAGGGTGGGGAATTTTGCGGAGATAAATCTCAACGCTGACCCAGCTGGGACTCGAACCTGGGAACTACAGATTACAAGCCTGGCGCGCTACCGACTGAGCCAACCCCGCCCCCTTACTTAGTAGAGACGGCCATAGCTGCACGCATTATATGCGAATAATAATGAATTAAATTAAAATGAATCGTGTATGCTGTGTCATCGACTTGGATGGTTTTACTGTAACCGGTAAATTTTTAACTAGGGAACTCGCGTTCAGACTGTCGCGGACTGATAGGAGCCTGCAAATTCGACATTTCTTCTGTCGTCGATATTTCCCTTTATGATTGTAAGACCATCTCACTATGTAACCAGACATATCACAGGTCTCTCTTTTTACCCTCATAGAGGTGAAGTCGTTTACGAACCAGACTGTCTGTGTGGTTATCATAGAGGACGTGACATTCATTGTTCTCAATCCGAAGCGGCAGTGTTTAGCATCTGGTTGAACAATTTTATTGGTATAGAATCATTCTACAATGGACCGTGCATACAAACAGATAGCGACATTGGATAATCTCTTTCCTCACTGTGAAATGAATTCATTAATAGGTCGTCCTCACAATCAGCAAGAGGCTTTCGAAGAATATATGTTCTGGGAAGAGTTTTTCCCAGAGGAAACAGCAAAGATGGTTGAATTGTTTATGAAGAATGAAACAAAAGATGACGAGTGTGAAGAAATAACACTGTTGAAGGATGACCAGATCGAAATAACACGAGAGAGCAGAAGAAAGATGTAAATCATTCTATATCAGAAAATCGAACTCCTCTTCGTCCAATAATTAGACGTAAAAACATACGGAGACCTGTTCCTATCATAAATGAAGAAGACGTCATAGACCCGCCATCAGGATCACTCCTGTCGACTAGGAGGATAAAACGTTCACCACCTCCTAATATAAGTCGTCTTAAACGCCTTAGAAACTTTTAGTGCACCATGCAACCTGATTGTGTCCACACTTACCCGTTGGGGAACTCTCTCTTCATCGTGCCTGGACTTTACAGAGATAGACTGTTAATTCGTGTACGACGTAATCGTACCTTTGCAGAAGGAGGCTTGCTTTGCCCAACGAAAGAAGGGATCACTTTAACTCTACACGAATGGCAAGAATTATTGTCAGTGTCTGACAGAATTAATACTTCCCAATCGACAAAGAGAGAAATGATAGGATCACGACATCTGGATATCATCAAAACGGTGAAATCGTCAAATCCTGTCCCTTACACTCGCACAGTGGGACATACTTCGCAACCATCGAGGAGATGTTAAGAACAGTGTGGACTTCTATCGTAGATCCGATTCGAATTTTCACCTACGTCATGCCATTGCTGGGCAGAGGGATGCGCTACTAGCATTCCTTCTGGCACCTCCTGCGTACGGGAAGGTCAGCTGATAGAGTTCTTATTGGACATTATTCATCAAGATCTGCTGCATCACTTACTTCCCAGCACGAGAACTGTAGAACCTGAAGATAAATAATAATGTTTAAATCTCTACCTGAACGATGCAGTTCGTGCATTGAACATTGATGATGTAGCTTCTACCTTTGTGAATTCTGTATGGTCCCAAGGACTACTCTGTTATGTGGATGACATCTTCCTCGCCTCCCTTTCCTATACGGATTTGTTAGAGAGTGTGAAGGAAAATCTGTATATTTCAAACTCATGGTTTCATAAATAAACATTTGATATTACCTACTGTATAATGACTTGTGTACTCATTTAACATTATGTGGTCACGTAAGGTAGTAGTTGGTATAATAGTAGCTTGTTTGTCTATAGCGGGAGCTGTTTGGCTAGGAATTGAGTTTTCTAAAGATTATTTAATCACTAGTTGTGGTGAATCCCAACACTTGGGAAGAAACATTTATTTAAGTGTCTGCAATCAAACCAGGATATAAGATTATTTTTACTTTTGAAACCTACAGTGAAAGGAATTAGTCTGACTTATGAACAGTGGGAGAAACTAGTTTCTTATATCGTTTGGGTTCGAAAGCATGTTGTGGGCTCTGAGCTATCGGTTTTGTCTCGTGAACATAAAGACAAAAGATCTTTACTACCAGCACCCCATCAATTACACTTCGAGAAAGTTGTGTGAAGAAGCGGCAGATCGACTTTCCATTGACGTTCCCGACTCTTTATCACTCGAGCTCTGGGTTAAAGAAGGAAAACTTCTACTAGTCGATGAATTCAAAGTTGGAGAAAGTTTACTACCAGCCAGAGAACCCTGGGAGTTATGGGGGAGTTGCACGATTATCCGAGAGTATTGGAGTGCCCCAAAAGAGAGTCAAAGAATGGTTGTTGGAGGAGGAGACTTACACTCTCCACAAACCGGCGAGAACAAAATTCAGAAAAAACAAACCATTTGTGACAGGTCTGGACCAGCAATGGCAAGCACATTTAATGGTTGTGAAAAATATCTCACGATTTAATGAAGGTTATGGTTACATATTAGTAGCTATTGACATTTTGTCTCGATATGCATGGGCAATACCTTTGAAGACCAAGACAGGAAAAGCAATGAAAGATGCATTCGAAAAAATTATCTCCCAAGACAGAGTTCCCATGGTTCTTAATACAGATCAAGGCACAGAATTCACGAATCGAATCTTTCAAAAATATCTGAAAGATACAAACATTCATTTCTTTATTTCTTACGGGGATAAGAAAGCTGCCTTAGCAGAAAGTCTGAATCATACGTTGAGAGGAAAATTATGGAGATATTTCGCAAAACATAAACATTTCAACTTCATCAATGTTTTGCCATGTATAATGAAAAGTTATAATGCATCTAAGCATAGAGCTGACGGAATGACTCCTAAAGATATGAATATTCATAACGAAAGTATGGTTTGGAATCGACTCTACGGAAGCCCAGAGAAAAAGATAAGTTCTCTTTTTAAAGTTGGAGATCATATACGTTTAAGCAGTCTCAAGCATCCATTCAAGAAGGGTGCATCTCAACAGCGGACTAGAGAAATATTCCAAGTTCGTAGAGTAATACATTGAAATCCTCCTGTATATGACGTGATCGACAGTGACGGACAGAAGATAAAAGGGATTTTCTACAACGAAGAATTACAGAAAGTTAAATCTCCAGAACTTTACGCTGTGGAAAATATTTTGGCTAAAGACCGAAAAAAGAGAGTGTTGGTAAAGTGGACAGATTACAGCACCCCTTCGTGGATCCCTGAAAAATGGCTTTCTATTTGACGTAACCTTCTACAGCCAGTGTTAACATTTATCCAGACAATGGACAATCGGATTATA
The DNA here is from genome assembly GCA_038380435.1 of Ryuthela nishihirai. Taxonomy (NCBI): domain Eukaryota; kingdom Metazoa; phylum Arthropoda; class Arachnida; order Araneae; family Heptathelidae; genus Ryuthela; species Ryuthela nishihirai. The sequence continues at coordinate 36,883,512 of JAWZYU010000022.1, forward strand.
CTACACAACTTGTACAGTCTGTTGAACTCCAAGGACAGTGGGAAGTCGGATTGGCAGAGGTACACATACCTGTCAGTTGGTATAATATAGATTCATTTAACGACACTTTTGCAATTAAATATGACACAACCAGAAAAGAAGAAAGAACGAGAGTGAGAGAATTACCTCCTTTGGATGATGTGAAAGTTACCTTACCTAAACGAGGCTATAATGGTCGTTACATACATATACCGAGCATTGAGAGACAACTTACCTGCAGAAGCCAAAGAAAATATCCAATTTAAATATGAGAATGAGCAGTGGCGGTTCGCGTATAGGCACTGTGGAACTGCAGCACCCCAAATTTCAACTTGATATTATCGATAACATTTAATATAATGAGTCCTTTTTTCTTTAATTCTTTCTTTATACTTGTACAATATATAATCCTTAAGCTTAATGTCAGTAGCCAACCCCCAGTTTATGAAAATGATACAAAAATCTTTATATGGAACTGTGCGCTTCACAGTACTAGCGGCGAGGTGTCTGACTGTTGTGCACATGCGCACATAGAAAGCTACACGCAAGGCTGCAAGGGAGAGAGAGCACTGTCGTTCCCGCAGTGCCGACCCTGGCGTGCTGGTTGAAGGTAGTTTTTTTTTACTCCGCGTGTGTTGTGCTTAAAAACCGTGTACCATATTCTTGAATGTGATAAAGTGTAGAATTAGATTATTATCCTGCTTCCAGCTATTCTATTTGATTCATTTTTTTTTCGTTTTTTTTTTCCTTTTACACAATTTTAAAACAAAGGCTAAAAATTTTCTATAGCAGCACCCCCACTAATTTTAGCTACGAGCCGCCACTGAGAATGAGAAAACTATTACTGTGGAATAATAATATAATATAATACTATAACAATGGGAATAAAATAATATATATACATATTAAATTTTGTATTCATAAATTACATATATCGATAAACATAAAAAATGACATAAACAATATAACAAATCTTATAAAATTATAAACATTTTACTGGGTAATCAGTGAAACAGCTCTCACGGCGTACCCCAAAAACGTTTACCGCGTATCCCACGTTGAGAACCCCTAATCTAACAAATTACTACCAGGTGTACCTGAGATATTCTGCTATTTGAACAAGAAAACTATATTTGGTATAAAACAATATTATTTTTTATTTCAGCTATTTAATTTAAAATGATATCAAATAAAACTTTTATTTCTATATTAAATAACATTCAAAATTTTAAAACTAAATTTCTTACTTTCTAAAATAAGAAAAACCTTTCGAATTTTATCTAATAATAATTTAGTTAAAACATGGATAAATTGAAAAAATAATTCGCTAAGAGTGTGTTAGCCATTCTTGATAATCATATTTTACCACATAGTTTAAGGTTTCTGTCATAAATATATTGCTAGCACTAGTAGTTCAAGTTTTACGTTTTAAACATTTAGGATCCTCTAACGAGGAAAATTAAAGCCTTTTAAATGATTTGAAATATGTACATCTTACTAGCATTTCATTCAATTTTTTTTTATTTATAAAAAAGATTTCCGCATAGAACTTTTTTCATCCCCCCAGGGCTGTACAACAGTCTCCCCACACAGACGGAGGAGAAGAGACGAAACTCGATAGAGAAGAGACCTCGATAATCTCACTTCACCATCAAAACTCTTGATAATCACACTCCACCATCAAATTCCTTGATAATCACAATCCACCATCAAAATTCTTGATAATCACACTCCACCGTCAAAATTCTTGATAATCACAATCCACCATCAAAATTCTTGATAATCACACTCCACCATCAAAATAACAAACTTGTAGCCAAAAATGATAGTTTGTCATATTCGTTTCAGTTTTGAAAATTGCAAAATTTTCCACCTTTAGAGGCCACTACTAGAACAGCTTTTCAGAGACAGGTGGTTGCTTCCTGTTAAGGTCATCCAGCGTGTTCTTTAATGCGCACAGAGTATGGCTCGCCAGCAGACGGACAAAGGTTAATTTCCCGATGACGGCCTTTCCAAGCCCATCGGTGTCCCCTACTGACCGTGGGCAGAGCGGGAAATTTTGCGGAGATAAATCTCAACGCTGACCCAGCTGGGACTCGAACCTAGAAACTGCAGATTACGAGCGTGGCGCGCTACCGACTGAGCCACCCCCGTCCCCTCAGATAGGCTCATAAGAATATGATTGATTATGTATATTAATTAACAGGAAATGAGCTAGTTGTGTTAGAAATACCAAGTCATATGGGAGAGCTGAAATTTGATCTGATCTGCCTTGTTACAAGTATGTGCGGGGCGGGGGTGGCTCAGTCGGTAGCGCGCCAGGCTCGTAATCTGTAGTTCCCAGGTTCGAGTCCCAGCTGGGTCAGTGTTGAGATTTATCTCCGCAAAATTCCCCGCCCTGCCCACGGTCAGTAGGGGACACCGATGGGCTTGGAAAGGCCGCCGTCCGTCGGATGGGACGTTAAGACGTGGCTCCGTGTGCGGGAGAGCCATACCCTGTGCACGTTAAAGAACACGCTGGATGGCCTTCACCGGAGGCTACCATCTGTCTCCCAACAGCCGTTCCAGTGGGTCCCCTCCCCCAACCTTCTCTGAGCCTTCGGGGTCCATGTGACCTGGCCATTTAGCCCATGGTGTGTAAAAATGTGCCGCTCAGAGGTAAAACAACCCAACCCAACAAGTATGTGCTAAGATTATAAAAATTACCTTTAATACTGTATGCCAACTTCTGTCATGTGATGGGAAAGGCATTATTTTGTGACAAAAAATGACCAATCCCCCATGTGTTTAGGAAACGTGGAAGTCTTGTAATTGCTTTAGATGATATGTGCAATATTTGACTTCTATTGAGTGCACCCCAAATGGCAATGTCGTATGCAAAGATGGAGCGTGAGGGTTGTGCTGTTTCACACTCTAAGTGACACATTTCTGAACACAATGGGTTAAATGGCCAGGTCACAAGGACCCCAATGTCTCAGTGAAGGTTGCTGGAAGGGGACCCACTGAACAGCTGTTAGTGATAGATGGAAACCTACCGTGAAAGCCATCCAACTTGTTTCTAACGTTCTTCTGAACATGGGGCCATGTTTTGCATTCCATCCAGCTTATGGCAGCCTTTTCCAAGCCCGTCGTGTTGGGTTGTTTTACCTCTGAGCGACACTTTTTTTGCACTCAATGGGCTAAATGGTCAGGTCACAAGGAATCCAAAGACTCATAGAAAGTTGGGGGAGGGGACACACTGGAACAGCTATTGGGAGACAAATGGTAGCCTCCCGTCAAGGCTATCCAGTGTGTTCTTTAACGTGCACAGGGTATGGCTCTCCAGCACACGGGGCCACGTCTTAACGTCCCATCCGACGGACGGCGGACTTTACAAGCCCATCGGTGTCCCCTACTCACCGTGGGCAGGGCGGGGAATTTTGCGAGATAAATCTCAACGCTGACCCAGCTGGGACTCGAACCTGGGAACTACAGATTACGAGCCTGCGCGCTATCGACTGAACCCCCCCCCCCCGCCCCATTTAATGGATCGGTATAGCGGACTTATTGCCAGTAAAGTGATCGCATAGGACGACCAAATGACTCCACTCTTCACGATGATAAAGTTTTGATGACGGTCTTGATTGAGAATATAAAATTGGCTTCGCAGGTATATTGATAACAGTTTTAAAGTTATGGCGCGACATGTTGAAGTGTGATTGCTTGTCGATGTTTTTCCATATTGGACATATGATGTGTAAAGCCAGTAAAAAACCTCTTCAGTCCCAAAAACAGGAACGAATGGGCTTCAATTGAAGTCAATAATTGAATATTGAAATCTTCAATGGTTTAAAAAATAATCTAAGCCTGGAATCTTGTAGGCGGAATAGAGCTATTGGACAAAATTTTGCCTTCCATGTTCAAATTGCTTCCTTACTATTAAAAACAAATATTTGCCAATAAAATATTAATAAGTCAGTAAAGAAATTTTTGCTTACAACGATATTAATTTTCATATGTTTCATAATTGAAAAATAAATTTTTGTTACTAGCGTATTATCATTTCCTATATTGTGTAAATAACTTGAAACATTTTAACTTATCCACAGTTTTCCTCTTGTAAAATTTTGACTCGAAAGCGATATTTTATTCTATTTGAATATTTAAACGTTACACAAAATATCCAATAATTTGACCTATATATTTATGTTGAAATACGTGATCACAACATTGTACAGTCGCTCAAAAAAGTATCCGAACACTAGGGTTGATTACAGAATTCAGAAAAAAATATCTGGCAACGATTTTTTTAGAAATTAGTGATCTGGCAACCTTCGTGTCACGTGGGTTGCCAGATCTTTTTTCTGAATTCTGTAATCAACCCTAGTGTTCGGATACTTTTTTGAGCAATTTCTAAGCAAAATTTTTTTGAGCAATTTCTAAGCAAATCGTTGCCAGATATTTTTTCTGAATTCTGTAATCAACCCTAGTGTTCGGATACTTTTTTGAGCGGCTATACATTCATATCTTAAATATAAAACTTTCAGTTTCATATGAGTAATGAAATAATTTTGAACATTTCTGCATTTGAAACGCAAAATGAAAATAATTATGAAAAATAATTACTTTTCATACTTTTTTAAATCCAGGGGCATTACGAAAATATTTTTTCTCATTCAGATACAGAAATCTAAACAATTCTGCATGAGTAGATCTTTTACAGCAAATACGAAATAAAATCGTTATTCTTTTAATTCACAGGATATGAGAGATCCCAATGATTCAGAAAACATTCTAATCGATCAGTTGAAGGCTTACTGGAAGTGTCATAAATCATCCCTTACATCATCATCGTCAGGTAATATGAATTATTTTGTTTTGCTAACTCTGCTATGAAGTATTTATGTAAAAACATTTCTTCTGATAGTGTGATTATCAATAGAGAAACACGTTTATGGTAACATGAATTTACCTACCTAAATTAATTTATTAGTCATGCATAAGACACTTTTACAAAATCGCACAGCATGTGCATTTCACTCATTCTGGTTTTCTGGGAGTTTGCTTCCTCTGGTAACCTAGGGCTACGGAAGTCCAACAAAAATGGGCAATTTTCTTCAACAAATACGTCTAGAAGAGCGGCTCCCACATTCAGCCATTGGAAGCTTGAAGTTGGTAAGGAATAATGTTCTAAATGAATCACAATTACGGAACGTAAAGCCAGTATGTGCAGGAGAGCTATAAACTCTGAGCATTAAAGAACACACTGGATGACCTTGACGAGAAGCCTTCCATCTGCTTCCTAACAGCTGTCGAGTGGGTCTCCTTCCTCCTATCTTCTCTGAGCACTTGGAGTCCTTGTTTCCCCTACCTTCTCTGAGCACTTGGACTCCTTGTTTCCCCTACCTTCTCTGAGATCTTGGAGTCCTTGTTCCCCCTACCTTCTCTGAGATCTTGGAGTCCTTGTTTCCCCTACCTTCTCTGAGATCTTGGAGTCCTTGTTCCCCCTCCTTCTCTGAGATCTTGGAGTCCTTGTTCCCCCTACCTTCTCTGAGCTCTTGGAGTCCTTGTTCCCCCTACCTTCTCTGAGATCTTCGAGTCCTTGTTCCCCCTACCTTCTCTGAGCACTTGGACTCCTTGTTCCCCCTTCCTTCTCTGAGATCTTGGAGTCCTTGTTCCCCCTACCTTCTCTGAGATCTTGGAGTCCTTGTTCCCCCTACCTTCTCTTGGCTCTTGGACTCCTTGTTCCCCCTACCTTCTCTGAGCTCTTGGAGTCATTGTTCCCCCTACCTTCTCTGAGATCTTGGAGTCCTTGTTCCTCCTACCTTCTCTGAGCTCTTGGAGTCCTTGTTCCCCCTACCTTCTCTGAGATCTTGGACTCCTTGTTCCCCCTACCTTCTCTGAGATCTTGGAGTCCTGTTCCCCCTACCTTTTCTGAGATCTTGGAGTCCTTGTTCCCCCTACCTTCTCTGAGCACTTGGAGTCCTTGTTCCCCCTACCTTCTCTGAGCACTTGGAGTCCTTGTTCCCCCTACCTTCTCTGAGCACTTGGAGTCCTTGTTCCCCCTACCTTCTCTGAGCATTGGAGTCCTTGTTCCCCCTACCTTCTCTGAGCTCTTGGACTCCTTGCTCCCCCTACCTTCTCTGAGCTCTTGGAGTCCTTGTTCCCCCTACCTTCTCTGAGATCTTGGAGTCCTTGTTCCCCCTACCTTCTCTGGTCTCTTGGAGTCCTTGTTCCCCCTACCTTCTCTTAGCTCTTGGACTCCTTGTTCCCCCTACCTTCTCTGAGCTCTTGGAGTCATTGTTCCCCTTATCTTCTCTGAGATCTTGGAGTCCTTGTTCCCCCTACCTTCTCTGAGCTCTTGGAGTCCTTGTTCCCCCTACCTTCTCTGAGCACTTGGAGTCCTTGTTCCCCCTACCTTCTCTGAGCACTTGGAGTCCTTGTTCCCCCTACCTTCTTTGAGCTCTTGGACTCCTTGTTTCCCCTACCTTCTCTGAGATCTTGGAGTCCTTGTTCCCCCTACCTTCTCTTGGCTCTTGGACTCCTTGTTCCCCCTACCTTCTCTGAGCACTTGGAGTCCTTGTTCCCCCTACCTTCTCTGAGCACTTGGAGTCCTTGTTCCCCCTACCTTCTCTGAGCACTTGGAGTCCTTGTTCCCCCTACCTTCTCTGAGCTCTTGGAGTCATTGTTCCCCCTACCTTCTCTGAGCTCTTGGAGTCCTTGTTACCTGTCCAGTTAGCCCATGGTGCACAAAAAAAGTGTCGCTCAGAGGTAAAACAGCGCAACCCATCTGACTCTCTGCCAACCTTCCTCCTTACGACTTCAGAAGCATGTTTATAAAACGTTTCGCTAATCTCTCTTGTTTCATTCTTCCGATTCATAAATGAAGTTCAATTTTCATTATATTTGTCGTATGTCGCACAAGTTTCCCATTTGAAACTTGTTTCCAGGGTCCCCATTTTATAACTTGGTTGCAGGGCCCCATTTAGTATTGGCTCCAGAGTTCTTTTTCAAGGTAGAGTTTTCCTTTAGCCGCCAGTTTACTTATATTTTCAGTTTGCTATGTTGGCGTCTTTAGGCCGTTCTCCTGAATTTTGGCTTCGAAAGTTTCTTTCGAGTGTGATGTCACGTCCGTTAGCTTTACTTCGTACTCTAGTAACAGGTACAGTCGCTCAAAAAAGTATCCGAACGCTGTGGTTGATTACAGAATTCAAAAAAATATCTGGCAACGATTTTTTTAGAAATTAGTGATCTGGCAACCTTCGTGTCACGTGATTACAGAATTCAGGAAAAATATCTGGAGCGTGTACAGCAACTGCACACGCTCAATATTTCCGTGAGTGAGCCCACACGATCCAGGTTTTTGTGAGCTCACACGATCCAATGTGCTGTGAACATTAACCGCAACTGCTCCAGTTTGCTGTGAACGGTAACTGCACACGCTCCATATTCATTGCATTATATATTCATAGGCGGAGGTGGCTCAGTCGGTAGCGCGCCAGGCTCGTAATCTGTAGTTCCCAGGTTCGAGTCCCAGCTGGGTCAGCGTTGAGATTTATCTCCGCAAAATTCCCCGCCCTGCCCACGGTCAGTAGGGGACACCGATGGGCTTGGAAAGGCCGCCGTCCGTCGGATGGGACGTTAAGCCGTGGTCCGTGTACGGGAGACCCATACCCTGTGCACGTTAAAGAACACGGTGGATGGCCTTGACGGGAGTCTACCATCTGTCTCCCAACAGCTGTTCTAGTGGGTCCCCTCCCCCAACCTTCTCTGAGCCTTCGGGGTCCTTGTGGCCTGGCCATTTAGCCCATGGTGTGCAAAAAAGTGCCGCTCAGAGGTAAAACAATCCAATCCTGAGCTACATCTACTGCATCTGGCCACTGCCCACCAATTCTAACAAGGTCCTGTTTGACATTGTCTGCCCACAGCCTCCTAGGTCTCCCCTTCTTTCTGAGGCCTTTAGGCACACTGTTCATAACCCTATTCGCCAATATATAATTATCCATACGGGCAACATGGCCAAACCAACGGAGTCTCTCTCCGCACAATATGCTGCTTAAAGGAGGTTGCAGACTCCTTTGCCTAACCTCATCATTAGTTACAAAGTTGAACCACCTAATACCCAAGATACTGCGTAAGGATCTAGAATCAAAAGCATCTAGTTTTCTGTTATCTTGTTTACACAGCGTCCAAGTTTCACTACCATAACTAACCCTAGAAAGAACCAAACTATTATACAGTCTAATTTTAGTCTTTAGGTGTATACGCCTATTTCTCCACACTCTCCATAGATTCTTAAAAGTCCCGGGGTCTTGTAAGTAATCATTTATTTTGCAGCAATTCATGACAGTATTTCATTAGCTTACTAAGGGACAATGCTATAAGGCAATAAGGCAGTTTATATTACTACTGCGCATTAAATAATTTTAAATTAAAAATTTTAAATTAATAATTTAAGGCGGCACGCAACGGCTCAGGTGTTTAGCAATCTAAATATTCCTAGTACACAAGCTATGTAATGAAAAATATTTATATATAGTACAATATCAAAACTTTTGTAATTATTAAACAATGCTGGGTTTAGTCCTGGTTGAAAAGCTCTGTCGCCGACAAAAATGTCCGCGGAAATTATTTTTAGATATTATTTTTAATATTCAATTTACTGTACGGTATGAGCAGATCTCTTATTAATAGAATAGTAGGAGCCATTAGTTCTGCAACACATCTGTCCTGAGCTACATCTGCTGCATCTGGCCACTGTAGACGAATTCTGAACGAGGCCCATTGTCTGCCCTCAGCATCCTAAGTCTTCCCCTGTTTCTGAGGCCCTTAGGTACACTGTTCAAAACTTATTCGATAATCTATAATTATCCATACGGGCAACGTGCCCAAACCTATGGAATCTCTCCCTGTAATAATCCTATATATAATAACGTGGCCAAACCTATGAAATCTCTCCCTGCTTAAAGGAGGTTTTTTTTTTCAGAATATAATTTTTATTCATAAGAGTAAAGAATACAAATACATTTACACTTTGACCCGCAAAGCTAAATAGCTTATCTGCAGGAAAATGAATAAATTATATTAAACATAGGTCATTCAGCCACAAAAATGGTGCACATCCCAAAAATGGTGCACAAATCCACAAAACACAATACATAAACATCAGCTAACTAGAAAATACCAAATAATTTTTAACTTCCATTTTAAGTCTTCTAAAAGAATATATATTTAGTAATTCTTTTGGAATAGCAGTAAATATAAGTGGTACTTGATATTCGGAGGTATGCTCCTTTGTGCAAACTCCTTTGTCTAACCTCATCATTACTTAAAAAGTTGAACACCTAATTATTCCCCTTGCATAACGTAATCAATAACTAAACTAAAGAGAAAAGAAGACAAAATGCACCCTTGTTGAACACCAGAAACAATGCTAAACCAATTACTATAAGCTCTACCAACTCTCACACACGACTCAGTGTTATTATAGAGAGCTTTCATTGTGTTAACTAACTTGTCTGGTATACCATATGATCTCACTATCAACCACAAATTATGACGGTCAATAGAGTCAAAAGCTTGTTTTTGAAATCTACAAATTAATTCATTTAATTTAATAGCAGTAAATGGAGGGTAAATATAATTTACAGTGACTCCTTTTGGGGAAATTTTCAAAACCAACATTTGTAGCATTAGAAACATAAAATGAACTCAATGGTTGTGTACAACATCACATATAAGAAAATGGACTGCAGATAAATGAAGTGGTGGGGGTGACTCAGTCGGTAGCGCCAGGCTCGTAATCTGCAGTTCCCAGGTTCGAGTCCCAGCTGGGTCAGCGTCGAGATTTATCTCCGCAAAATTCCCCGCCTTGCCCACGGTCAGTAGGGGACACCGATGGCCTTGGAAAGTCCGCCGTCCGTCGGATGGGACGTTAAGCTGTGACCCCGTGTACGGGAGAGCCATATCCTGTGCATGTTAAAGAACACGCTGGATGACCTTGACGGGAGGCTACCATTTGTCTCCCAACAGCTGTTCCAGTGGGACCCCTACCCAAACTTCTCTGAGCCTTCGGGGTCCACGTGACGTGGTCATTTAGCCCATGGTGTGCAAAAAAGTGCCACTCAGAGGTAAAACAACCCATCGTTAAAGAACACGCTGGATGGCCTTGACGGGAGACTACCATCTGTCTCCCAACAGCTGTTCCAGTGGGTCCCCTTCCCCAACCTTCTCTGAGCCTTCGGGGTCCATGTGACCTGGCCATTTAGCCCATGTTGTGCAAAAAAGTGCCGCTCAGAGGTAAAACAACCCAACGTTAAAGAACACTCTGGATGGCCTTGACGGGAGACTACCATCTGTCTCCCAACAACTGTTCCAGTGGGTCCCCTTCCCCAACCTTCTCTGAGCCTTCGGGATCCATGTGACCTGACCATTTAGCCCATGGTGTGCAAAAAAGTGCCACTCAGAGGTAAAACAACCCATCGTTAAAGAACACGCTGGATGGCCTTGACGGGAGGCTACCATCTGTCTCCCAACAGCTGTTTTCCAGTGGGTCCCCTTCCTCAACCTTCTCTGAGCCTTTGGGGTCCATGTGACCTGGCCATTTAGCCATTGTGTGCAAGAAAGTGCTGCTCAGAAGTAAAACAACCAACCAACCAGATGAATGAATCCTTTGGCAATCTTGAGATGGGGGCAACAAGTCCTGAAACTGATAGCATTTCAGTTATTTACATAAGTCCATGCTTCATAAATGCTTTTTAGAAATGGCTACGTACTCTGGAAGATCATTCCATATTCTTCCTACTCTATAAACAAAGAAATGGTATTTGGAATCTCGTTTTGAAAATGGGATGTCGATACACAGAGGGTGCTGCCTAGTCCTGCTACTGACTATGTGAAAGAAAGATTGTTCGGGAATAAAGTTGATGGATGATTTTGTAGCATATTTTTAAATCATATTCAAGTCTTCACCTTTCCAGGGAATGCAGGGATAGTTCGTTTAATCTCTGTTGATATGATTTGTTGCGAACTTTTGTGTAAAAGATTTTCGAACTTTTTCAACAGTTGCAATATCACACATACGTTAAGAGGATCATACAGGAGATGCGTATTCTAGAATGGGCCAAATATACACCGAAGAGTCAAAACATTGTGACCAGCCCTTCTTTATGCAAATCGAAGCAACTGCAGGTAAACGACGACGGTGCGTGTGAAGGTCATGAAATGGTATAAATAACACCTGATATTGACTCTGTTAATAAGTGTTATTCTTGTTCTTCAGATGGGAAAGGCAGAGGACTTACGAGATTTTGACAAAGGCCAAATTGTAATGGCCAGACGACGGGCTCAGAGCATTTATGAGATGGCAAGGCTTGTAAGGGTGCTCACAGTCAGCCGTGGTTAATACCTTCAAAAAGTGATCCGAGGAAGGAAAAGAATTCCTTTGCCTAATCTCATCATTAATTACAAAGCTGAACCACCTAATGCCCAAGATACTTGTAGATACATTACAAGAAATGCCCAAGATACTTTTGATTCTAAATGCTTACGCATAAATTTTTGTCAAGAAAGGAGATATTACCCTTGTTCTAGGTGAAGAAAAACCACGAACCGCCGGCAAGATGTGGGCCGACCACGACTCATCGATGCTAGAGATGAGCGAAGGCTATCCCGTATGGCACGAGTCAACAGAAGGGATACTGGGGTGCAAGTTGCCCGTAATTTGAATGCTGGTGACGGGAGTAATGTGTCACAACAAAGAGTACATCGAACCCTGCTGAAAAGGGGGCTGTGTAGCTGCAGACTGCTCCGCGTGCCCATGCTAACCTCGGATCACCTTCGAAAGCACCTACAATTGGCACGCAAGCATCAAAACTGGACCATGAATAATTGAAAGAAGGTCGCCTGGTCTGATGAATCTTGTTTCCTGTTGCACCATGTGGATGGCCGGGTACATGTGCGTCGTTTACCTGGGGAAGTTTTGGCACCAGGATGCACCGTGAGACGAAAATAAGCTGGTGGAGGAAGTGTAACGCTTTGGGCAATGTTCTACTGGGAAACACTGGGTCCAGTCTTTCATGTGCAGGAAACTATGACGTCTACCACCTACCTAAACATCATTGCAGACCAGATGCATCCTTTAATGGCAACGGTATGCTCTTCTAGTAGTGCCATCTTTCAGCAGGATAATGCGCCATGCCACACTTCCTGGACTGTTCGAGAATGGTTCAGGGAACATGAAGAAGATTTCCAGGTATTGTCCTGACCTCCAAATTTTCCAGACATCAATACAGCCGAGCAACGTGGGTTGTGGTGGAACAGAACATCCGATCTGCGGCTGTTCAATGTGTAACTTGCAAGATTTAAAGGATCTGCTGGTAGCATGTTGATACCAGATATCACAAGATACCTTTACGAATCTCCCAGCGTCCATACGTCGACGGGTAAGAGCTGTTTCGGCAGCACGTGGAGGACCAACATCATATTAGGCAGGCTGTCATAATGTTTTGGCTTTTCGGTGTATGTGATGAATGCTTTTACAGGGGTGCTTGTGTTACACTAGCTGTAGCATTTTAAAATCATATGCACGACACTGTTAGCCTTCATAACAATGAAACTGCAATGTTGTAAAAAGGATAATCTAGTAACCATAGTTTTCTGAATCTCTATATATTTCTCAAGAATCTGCGTAGGTGAAAAAACTCTGACCAATACATCCCCTACCACTTCTGAATCTACATTTCTCATCATGCAGTTTTACATCAACCAGATTCTTAATTCTCTCCAAACAAAATGCCAAGAACTCTACCTGGAAGTGAAAGCAGGCCGATAACCCTATAGTTATCACAAGAACTGAGATCATCTTTCTATTCAAAATAGAGATAACAATAGTTCTTGTAATCCTTAGGAACAATGCATTTATCACAAAAGACATTCAAAATTTCTGTCAGCCATGTGATAACAGCATTTCAGAAGTAATTTCATCTGCTCCTGAAGATTTATGTAGTTTAAATTTAGAAATAGCCAAAATAACTTCAGACTGTGATATAGGTCCAATATTAAGGTGATTAATACATTCATCATCATTGCAAACAAATTGCAAATTAATGTAAATGATCAGCTGTTAATTGATCATTTACACAATTATTAAGCTAAACAGCTTGATAAATATAATTATAATTAATAAATAATGTAATTATTAAAATTATTATTAATTATTAATTACATAAACTAAATAAACAATGAAACACTTTCTGTTAGGACTAGTAGGGTGTTGATTAAGGATATTACTGCAGTTCTTTCAAAAAATAAATTTCAGTACCCTATCACTCAAAATAATTTTCCTTTTCTTCTCTTGGGGCGGGGGTGACTCAGTCGGTAGCGCCAGGCTCGTAATCTGCAGTTCCCAGGTTCGAGTCCCAGCTGGGTCAGCGTCGAGATTTATCTCCGCAAAATTCCCCGCCTTGCCCACGGTCAGTAGGGGACACCGATGGTCTTGGAAAGTCCGCCGTCCGTCGGATGGGACGTTAAGCCGTGGCCCGTGTGCGGGAGAGACATACCCTGTGTAAAGAACATGCTGGATGGCCTTGACGGGAGGCTACCATCTGTCTCCCAACAGATGTTCCAGTGGGTCCCCTCCCCCAACCTTCTCTGAGCCTTCGGGGTCCATGTGACCTGGCCATTTAGCCCATGGTGTGCAAAAAAGTGCCGCTCAGAGGTAAAACAACCCAACCCTTTTCTTCTCCTTCGTGCCCAAAAGAGTACTATTAGTTTCAAGAAAAGCCTGTTTAAAATGATCCCATTCTTCCTCAACCTCAGTGTAAGCAAACCATTACAGTCATAATGACTAAGCAACCTATCATGAGAAACTTCGGATATAACTGGGAAGGTTAAAAGCAACTTTTTTAGCCTTAGCACAACACTTCTTAAGTTTAAGCTGCAAGACACTTTTAACAAAGTAATGGTCAAATCCAGCTTCTGTTGACATATAAGACCAGGTATTCCTCGTCTGGTCATTCTAGTTGACAGTTCGCAACTTAATTTTAAAAAGTCCCCGAGTCTTTATTTTGCAAATCTGGTCACCCTATGCTTTATTACTGACGAGAGATGATGTGGCGCTAGTATCGCTTTCGTTTTGACTGCAAAGTTTACTTCCAGTAGAACATACAACAACTTAAAATTCCTACGATTTTGATATGAGCATAAAGAAATTTATAAAAAGCTATCGTCAGTCTTGTAATATGTGTTTATTTAACTTTGAATTTTCATTACGATCTCTGAAATTTTCATAATAGAACTTTTTTTTAACTTCATACTTTATCATCATCATCCTCAATCAGCCATGGGCTACGGAGGTCCAACCAGACCGTGCAATTTAGTTCTCCAAGCAAGTCTATCCTGAGCTACATCTACTGCATCTGGCCACTGCACACCAATTCTAACAAGGTCCTTTTGACATTGTCTGCCCACCGCATCCTAGGTCTCCCTTTCTTTCTGAGGCCTCTAGGCACACTGTTCATAACCCTATTCACCAATCTATAATTATTCATACGGGCAACATGGCCAAACCAACGGAGTCTCTCTCTGCACAATATGCTGCTTAAAGGAGGTTGCAGACTCCTTTGCCTAACCTCATCATTAGTTAAAAAGTTAAGCCACCTAATGCCCAAGATACTGCGTAAGCATTTGGAATCAAAAGCATCTAGTTTCCTGTTATCACATTACGGATAGGCAAAATTCCCTCATATTGATATAATTCAATAATGCACGGAATTTTGGAGGAGTTTATGAAATTTAAATTTATTTTTGCTCTAAATAGGTCTTGATTTTGCTGTAGAAATATTTTTGTCTCCCATTCATTCAGAAGGATTCAAATAAATATGTTTTTTCTTGTACGAGTAATTCTAATGCAGATAAAATGTTGTTATTATTAAAAACACTTTTAGCTTCTATTTACCTTATTAAAAATAATTATTTTGTATTAAGCAACTGATTCGCATTCTCTACTTATAACCAAAAACGTTTTCTAAACATTCTGCAATTACCATAAATGTTGCAAAATCGTGTATCAGTTTACAAGTAGAACTCCTATTTAAAAGATTTTAAATTTCATCACGTATAGGGTTTAAGACATATAAAGTAATGTTGGGTTGTGGGTTGTTTTACCTCTGAGCGGCACTTTTTTGCACACCATGGGCTAAAAGGCCAGGTCACATGGACCCCGAAGGCTCAGAGAAGGTTGGGGGAGGGGACCCACTGGAACAGCTGTTGGGAGACAGATGGTAGCCTCCCGTCAAGGCCATCCAGCGTGTTTTTTTAACGAGCACAGGGTATGGCTCTCCCGCACACGGGGCCACGGCTTAACGTCCCATCCGACGGACGGCGGTCTTTCCAAGCCCATCGGTGTCCCCTACTGACCGTGGGCAGGGCGGGGAATTTTGCGGAGATAAATCTCAACGCTGACCCAGCTGGGACTCGAACCTGGGAACTACAGATTACGAGCCTGGCGCGCTACCGACTGAGCCACCCCCGCCCCATATAAAGTAATGTAGTTCTATCTGAATATTTTTTCACCTAATGAAAACATAGCAGCTATTCACCAGACTTCGTCTATAATTTTCAACACGATTTTTGTTAGGTGGAAAAGAGATAAAATTGGTTCTGTTTTGCAGCAGTACAGAAGAATGATTTTGTCTATGGGAAGTAGGCGGCAAAAGCACGATTTCATGCTCAAAATTTAAATGATTTTGGGTTTACTATTCAAAAAATAATTTTGTTTCAATTTCCATTTGGATAAATTTCCTCCTCCTCCGCTTCTTAGAGGGAGAGAAATTTATTCCCTTTTCTGTTGATATTTATGATTATCACTTTTTAATTTTTATCTCTTGGAAAATGAGTCTTGCAAAATAAGCAGTTCTTGTGTCGTAAATACTGTGCTTTGGGGTAATCGTGTAGTTCAGGAGGAAGCATTGAAATATCCACATTTGAAAACTTTTATTTCTAAATCATTTTCCTCCCAGTGGATTGGGTTGGGTTGTTTTACCTCTGAGCGGCACTTTTTTGCACACCATGGGCTAAATGGCCAGGTCACATGGACCCCGAAGGCTCAGAGAAGGTTGGGGGAGGGGACCCACTGGAACAGCTGTTGGGAGACAGATGGTAGCCTCCCGTCAAGGCCATCCAGCATGTTCTTTAACGTGCACAGGGTATGTCTCTCCCGCATATGGGGCCACGGCTTAACGTCCCATCCGACGGACGGCGTTTCCGAGCCCATCGGTGTCCCCTACTGACCGTGGGCAGGGCGGGGAATTTTGCGGAGATAAATCTCAACGCTGACCCAGCTGGGACTCGAACCTGGGAACTACAGATTACGAGCCAGGCGCGCTACCGACTGAGCCACCCCCTCCCCCCTCCCAGTGAAGCACCAAATGGGAGTTATTTCTTTCAGTTGCAAGTTTTTTCTTGTCTTATTCCCCCCCCCCAATAACTTGGGCTTGAACGACATATTTTCAAATAAGTCCTTGCAAATAAAAGATGCCCATGACCACGGGTGCAGGAATGCCATACCCTGTGGCCACGAGGCTCCTTCTGTCCCCATTTAGTTCCCTCCCCCCAACTTTCTTTGAGCTTCGATGTCTCCCGTTGCCGAGTGATTAGTGCGCTTGACTACTGATATAAGGGACCTGGGTTCGAGCCCCGGGTAAGGCATGGATGTTCGTGTTGTTTTTCTGCTGAGGTCCTGCCATCCTCTCAGACCTTCTACTTTGGCATATAAACTGACAGGCTCCTGTCAGACTTAGACAGCTGCTTGTAGACAGCTGCTTGAGGGGGTATATATTATTTTTTTTCAAAAAAGTGTCACTCCGAGGTAAAACAACCGAACTTTTTGCATAAATGTGCTTTTCCTGATATTTTATCATAATTATGAATTTTTCAAAAAAAATTCGCTACCCGGTGGTTGAGAAAATATGTTCCAGAGAGTACAGTGTATTTAATACACTGATATTTCAATCAATGTTTTCCAAACCTGTAATTTTACGTTATCGAAGTATCCACATAAGTGTTCCGTACATGAGAAAAACTAAAGAACGTTTTAAGGTACAATAATCATCAGGGACATAGCGATGGGTTATGGTTTAGAGGGGGGGGGGGGTCGGGAATTCGAAAATTTTCCAACTAGAAAATCAAATTTTGCCAACTGAGAAAATAATGTCTCTGTCTGGTAAAGAAAATAATGTCTCTGTCTAGATTTTCGCTCCGTGGTCCTCTCACGGGGCGGTAAGGCAATTTTCACAATTCTCGTGCATTTTGCCATTTGACTTCCAATTTTACCAACTAGCCGTAATTTCACAGAAATAATCCCGATATTTACAACTGACCTGAATTGTAGCAAGTCAGTGTGAACTTTTCCAACTCCCTTTGATTTGGCCAACTCTCCTTAATTTAACAAAACCTATCCCAATCTTTACATCTTTTCTAAATTTGCCAAGTCATCTCAAATTTTTCAAATTCCCCGAGATTTTGCCAAGTTTCCTCGATTTTCTCAATTCTCCTTAATTTCACATATCCAATCCCAATTATCAAAACTCGCCCGTTTTTTTCAAACAGATTCGAATTTTGCCAACTGCCCTATATTTTGTTGTTTCCTCGATTTGTCCAACACTACTTAATTTCACAAAACCAATCCTAATTTCCACACTCGCCTATATCTTACCAAGTAGATTCGAATTTTGCCAACAATCCTAGATTTTGCCAACTCGCCGTAATTTTACAGAAAAAATCGCAATTTTTACATCTTCCCTGAATTTGCCAAGTCACTTCGAATTTCATCAACTCTCCTTAATTGCACAAGAAAGGCACAATTTTCACAACTCTCCTTGGGTTGGGTTGTTTTACCTCTGAGCGGCACTTTTTTGCACACCATGGGCTAAATGGCCAGGTCACATGGATCCCGAAGGCTCAGAGAAGGTTGGGGGAGGGGACCCACTGGAACAGCTGTTGGGAGACAGATGGTAACCTCCCGTCAAGGCCATCCAGCGTGTTCTTTAACGTGCGCAGTGTATGGCTCTTCCACACACGGAGCCACGGCTTAACGTCCCATCCGACGGACGGCGGCCTTTCCAAGCCCATCGGTGTCCCCTACTGACCGTGGGCAAGGCGGGGAATTTTGCGGAGATAAATAAATCTCAACGCTGACCCAGCTGGGACTCGAACCTGGAAACTACAGATTACGAGCCTGGCGCGCTACCGACTGAGCCACCCCCGCCCCACAACTCTCCTTAATTTCACAAAACCAATCCCAATTTTTACAACTCACCTGCATTTTACCAAGTGGTTTCAGTTTTGCCAACTCTCATAGATTTTGCCAAGTTGCCTCAATTGTACCACCTTATTTTCGTAGTTTATTTTATCACCACTTAATTTCGTAAAAACAATCGCAAATTCTACATTTCTCCTCAATTTGCCAAGTCACTTCAAATTTGCCAACTGCTCTAGATTTTGCCAACTCGCCACAATTTTACAGAAAAAAATCCCAATTTTTACATCTCACCTGATTTTAACAAAGTCACTGAATTTTGGCCAACTCCCCCAAGACTTGCCAACTTTCCTAGATATTGCGAAGTTACCTCGATTTTGCCAACACGCCATAATTTTACAGAAAAAATATTGCGATTTTTTACATTTCACCTGAATTTTGCCAACTCCCCACGATTTTACCAAGTCACCAGAATTTTGTAAACTCCCCAAGATTTTGCCAAGTCACTCAGAATTTTGCCAACTGCCCCTAGATTTTGCCAACTCGCCATAATTTTATAGAAAAAAATCCTAATTTTTACATCTCATCTGAATTTTGCAAACCCCCACGATTTTGCCAAGTCACTCCGAATTTTGTAAACTCCCCAAGATTTTGCCAAGTCACTCCGAATTTTGCCAACTGTCCCTAGATTTTGCCAACTCGCCATAATTTTATAGAAAAAAAACCTAATTTTTACATCTCATCTGAATTTTGCAAACTCCCACGATTTTGTCAAGTCACTCCGAATTTTGCCAACTCACCTGTATTTTACTAAGTGGCTTCGAATTTTGGGAACTGCTGTAGATTTTGCCGTCTCTCCATTTTCCAAACTGCCCTATATTTACAAAGTTGCCTTGATTTTAAGAACTCCCCTTAATTTTACAAAAAAAAAGATTACAAATTTTCACCACTCACCTAGATTTTACGAAGTCGCTTCGAATTTTACCAACTCCGAATTTACTTTTTTTACTTTTTTTGGATAGGGAATCCCCCCATAGCTACGCCTCTGATAATCATGAGAAAGGTGGTAAGTGCAAAATTTGAGAGTAAATGTATTGATTAGTATACTGCTGAAAAAAAGGTAGGGAAATTTAACGACCAAATCTAGATTTTCTCCCAAGGAGTTTGTAACCTACCTTTCGGGATACTAAAGATGCAAAGAACTTATTACACATATAGGGTGTCTCAAAAATACAGGTACAAACTTTTAGGGAAGGTAGATAACATCTAAAGGAATGAGAATTGCATAGGAACGGTGCCATAACCGGAAACGTCACCGTAAGTCAATAGGCGGCGCTGTTCATCAGTGCGCTAGAGGGAAAATTTCGGATTTCCTAATTTGAGCGGTCGTCGGCTGACGAAGAGCATGCAAAAGTATTCGAACAGGGAGCTGGTAGACATGCACTTAGTGTATGGAATAGCTGAGGGCAACGGACGAACCGCTCAACGAATGTATCAAGAACGCTTCCCCAACAGACATGTACCGGGCCACCATTTGTTTGCGCATGCGCATCAAAATTTGTGCGATTATGGGTCATTAAGAGGTAGCAGAAGTGTGGGCAGGCAACAAGCGACACGTACTCCCGCCATGGAAGAAAGTGTGTTGGATGCCGTGGAGACTAATCCTAGTACCAGCACACGTGCCGTTGCCTCTGCCTTAGGAGTGTCTCGTTGCAGCGTACAGCGTGTTTTGCGCGGCGAGTCCTTACACCCCTTTCATCTCCAAAGGGTTCAGTTACTTCTCCGCGCAGATCATCCTGCACATGTGCGTTTTGCGCAGTGGTATCTCCAAGAAAGTGGCCAAGATGTGAATTTCCCAGCTTATGTTTTGTTTACTGATGAGGCCAGTTTCACTCGAGATGGCGTATTCAATCAGCACAATGCGCATTTGTGGGCTCACGAGAACCCCCAAGGTGTGCGCACCCATGCGGCAAAACATCGTTTCGCAGTAAATGTGTGGGCAGGTTTGGTCGGCGACTACTTAGTCGGGCCATACCTTTTATCATCCCGCATGACCTCCGCGAAGTATCTGATCTTTCTGGAACAGGTTCTACCAGGCTTACTTTCCCATGTTCCAGCAAATGTGAGACGCAACATGTGGATTCAACATGATGGGCGCCTCCCCATTATGGAAGGTGTGTTCGTGCGCATTTGAACATGTCTTTTGGGCAATGATGGATTGGGCGTGCTGGACCAATTGCCTGGCCCCCACGCTCACCTGATTTAACGAGCGTTGATTTCTTTCTGTGAGGGGCCCTGAAAGCTACCGTGTATGAATCGCCTGTGGAGTCCGACATGGATCTCGTGGCAAGGCTCGTCTCCGCTGCTGTTACTATCAAAGAAACTGCAGGTGTGTTCGACTGTGTCCGGCAATCAATGCTCCATCGGTAGGCATCGCGTCTCATGGTGGAAACTTCGAGCATCTGCTGTAACATTATGGAATGTATCATCTAGTACACCATTTGTAATAATTATGTCCAATAAATGTTTTCCCTTTAATCACTGTCTTGTGCCCTTTCAGATCTTGTACCTCTGCTACCACTTTCGATGACGTTTCCGGTTATGGGTTCCTATGCAATTCTCATTCCTTTAGATGTTATCTACCTCCCCTAAAAGTTTGTACCTATATTTTTGAGACACCCTCTATATTGGCACAAAATTCGCTGTCACCTTCTGCGATCGGTTAAACCGAATGCCGGATAATAGAATAACTTTAATCTAGATTTCGCTGCTTATCGAAACTCTGTGCCCTCCCAAGATAATTTCCAGCTTACTCTAGTGGGTCATAAGATTCATTAGAATCAAAACTTTTACTTTTCCAGGTCCATTAAAGTTAAAAATTTAGTATTCAGTACATGTAATGGTACTGAATCCAGGTCAGATATTTGAGGTAGTGATTTTGAAAGGATGTTACATTCTCATAAAATTATTTATCCTTAAACGTAAGTGGGAGATTTGAATATTTTATGTTTACTGTTTTCTGTATTCCAAGGTGATCGCATGTTTTTTTTTCGCTACCAGTGTGTCCAGAAGAATTTGATGGCATTGGATGTTGGAAAGCGACCCCTGCCGGGCAGCATACAACTATTCCTTGTCCGGATTTTGTTCCAGGAGTGAATGTGTCACGTAAGTATATTAATATCTCACGCTGCTGATTTCTTTATTCTTCTATTTTCTTATTTCTTCATTTCCCTTTTCACCTCAATCATTTATAATTCTAGTTTACATGATTCACATTTTTCACCTTACTTTTGTTCTCCTTCCTTTTATAAAGTAATAACGTTTCCTTTTTTCTCCGTCCTTTTTTACTTCTCTTCCTTTTGCTTTTCAGGGGCGGGGGTGGCTCAGTCGGTAGCACGCCAGTCTCGTAATCTGCAGTTCCAAAGTTCGAGTACCAGCTGGGTCAGCGTTGAGATTTATCTCCGCAAAATTCCCCGCCCTGACCATGGTCAGTAGGGGACACCGATGGGCTTGGAAAGGCCGCCGTCCGTTGGATGGGACGTTAAGCCATGGGTCCGTGTGCGGGAGAGCCATACTCTGTGCACGTTAAAGAACACGCTGGATGGCCTTGACGGGAGACTACCATCTGTCTCCCAACAGCTGCTCCAGTGGGTCCCCTCCCCCAACCTTCTCTGAGCTTTTGGGGTCCTTGTGACCTGGTCATTTAGTCCATGGTGTGCAAAAAAAGTTCCTCTCAGAGGTAAAACAACCCAACGTTAAAGAACACGCTGGATGGCCTTGACGAGAGGCTACCATCTGTCTCACAACAGCTGTTCCAGTGGGTCCCCTCCGCAAACTTCTCTGAGCCTTCGGGGTCCATGTGACCTGAACATTTAGTCCGTGGTGTGCAAAAAAGTGCCACTCAGAGGTAAAACAACCCAACGTTAAAGAACACACTGGATGGCCTTGACGGAAGGCTACCATCTGTCTCCCAACAGCTGTTCCAGTGGGTCCACATCCCGAACCATTTCTGAGCCTTCGGAGTCCATGTGACCTGGCCATTTAGCCCGTGGTGTGCAGAAAAGTGCCACTCAGAGGTAAAACAATCCAACGTTAAAGACCACACTGAATGGCCTTAACGGGAGGCAACCATCTGTCTCCCAACAGCTGTTCCAGTGGGTCCCCATCCCGAACCTTTTCTGAGCCTTCGGGGTCCATGTGACCTGGCCATTTAGCCCGTGGTGTACAAAAAAGGGGCCACTCAGAGGTAAAACAACCCAACGTTAAAGAACACACTGGATGGCCTTGACGGGAGGCTACCATCTGTCTCTCAACAGCTGTTCCAGTGGGTTCCCTCCCCCAACCTTCTCTGAGCCTTCGGGCTCAACGTGACCTGGCCATTTAGCCCACGGTGTGCAAAAAAGTGCCGCTCAGAGGTAAAACAACCCAACGTTAAAGAACACGCTGGATGGCCTTGACGGGAGGCTACCATCTGTCTCCCAACAGCTGTTCCATTGGGTCCCCTCCCCCAACCTTCTCTGAGCCTTCGGGGTACATGTGACCTGGCCATTTAGCCCGTGGTGTGCAAAACAGTGCCACTCAGAGGTAAAACAATCCAACGTTAAAGAACACGCTACTGTATCTTCCTACAGTTACGAATTACGTGTCATATGAAAACTCACATGAGAACTGTCATAGACCATTTCTAATTATACCCCCGTCCCTTCCCACCAAAAAGGAAATATATTTCACGACCTTAATGAGTTATATATCAAAGTATATCTTGTGACGTCACCAATGTCATGTACTACTTCAAACACGAACTCTCACCTGTCCCCCAAAAAAGTTGGATGCAAAATGTGGTCGATGTTTATGGGTGATATAACAAATGAAAGTTTCCGAAATTAAGTTTTTTAGTCATAAAGAAATAATATAAATGAATTTTTTTAAGAAATACTTCTTTTCTTATATGCGCCTGAAAAGTAGGAAATAAACATAAAGCATATCGATGGTGCAGCCACTAAATTCGTATTCACTTCAGAAGAAGATAAGGCGCCAATTAACCTAATAAACCAGATTGCAAGCATTTTACCTTATTTTGAAGTGAATACGAATTCAGTGATTGCACCACCAGGACGCATATAATACGTTGACAAATATTTTTTCTGAATTCTGTAATCAACCATAGTGTTCGGATATTTTTTGAGTGACTGTACACGAAGGTTGTCAGATCTCTAATTTCTTAAAAAAATCTTTGCCAGATATTTTTTCTGAATTCTGTAATCAACCATAGTGTTGGGATATTTTTGAGCGACTGTACACGAAGGTTGCCAGATCACTAATTTCTAAAAAAAAAATCTTTGCCAGATATTTTTTCTGAATTCTGTAATCAACCATAGTGTTCGGATATTTTTTTGAGCGACTGTACACGAAGGTTGCCAGATCACTAATTTCTAAAAAAAAAATTTTTTGCCAGATATTCTTTCTGAATTCTGTAATCAACCATAGTGTTCGATATATTTATTTGAGCGACTGTACACGAAAGTTGCCAGATCATTAATTTCTAAAAAAAAATCTTAACCAGATATTTTTTCTGAATTCTGTAATCAACCATAGTGTTCAGATATTTATTTGAGCGACTGTACGCGAAGGTTGTCAGATCGCTAATTTCTTAAAAAAATCTTTGCCAGATATTTTTTCTGAATTCTGTAATCAACCATAGTGTTGGGATATTTTTGAGCGACTGTACACGAAGGTTGCCAGATCACTAATTTCTAAAAAAAAATCTTTGCCAGATATTTTTTCTGAATTCTGTAATCAACCATAGTGTTCGGATATTTTTTTGAGCGACTGTACACGAAAGTTGCCAGATCATTAATTTCTAAAAAAAAATCTTAACCAGATATTTTTTCTGAATTCTGTAATCAACCATAGTGTTCAGATATTTATTTGAGCGACTGTACGCGAAGGTTGTCAGATCGCTAATTTCTTAAAAAAATCTTTGCCAGATATTTTTTCTGAATTCTGTAATCAACCATAGTGTTGGGATATTTTTGAGCGACTGTACACGAAGGTTGCCAGATCACTAATTTCTAAAAAAAAATCTTTGCCAGATATTTTTTCTGAATTCTGTAATCAACCATAGTGTTGGGATATTTTTGAGCGACTGTACACGAAGGTTGCCAGATCACTAATTTCTAAAAAAAAAATCTTTGCCAGATATTTTTTCTGAATTCTGTAATCAACCATAGTGTTCGGATATTTTTTTGAGCGACTGTACACGAAGGTTGCCAGATCACTAATTTCTAAAAAAAAAATTTTTTGCCAGATATTCTTTCTGAATTCTGTAATCAACCATAGTGTTCGATATATTTATTTGAGCGACTGTACACGAAAGTTGCCAGATCATTAATTTCTAAAAAAAAATCTTAACCAGATATTTTTTCTGAATTCTGTAATCAACCATAGTGTTCAGATATTTATTTGAGCGACTGTACGCGAAGGTTGTCAGATCGCTAATTTCTTAAAAAAATCTTTGCCAGATATTTTTTCTGAATTCTGTAATCAACCATAGTGTTGGGATATTTTTGAGCGACTGTACACGAAGGTTGCCAGATCACTAATTTCTAAAAAAAAATCTTTGCCAGATATTTTTTCTGAATTCTGTAATCAACCATAGTGTTCGGATATTTTTTTGAGCGACTGTACACGAAGGTTGCCAGATCACTAATTTCTAAAAAAAAAAATTTTTGCCAGATATTCTTTCTGAATTCTGTAATCAACCATAGTGTTCGATATATTTATTTGAGCGACTGTACACGAAAGTTGCCAGATCATTAATTTCTAAAAAAAAATCTTAACCAGATATTTTTTCTGAATTCTGTAATCAACCATAGTGTTCAGATATTTATTTGAGCGACTGTACGCGAAGGTTGTCAGATCGCTAATTTCTTAAAAAAATCTTTGCCAGATATTTTTTCTGAATTCTGTAATCAACCATAGTGTTGGGATATTTTTGAGCGACTGTACACGAAGGTTGCCAGATCACTAATTTCTAAAAAAAAATCTTTGCCAGATATTTTTTCTGAATTCTGTAATCAACCATAGTGTTCGGATATTTTTTTGAGCGACTGTACACGAAGGTTGCCAGATCACTAATTTCTAAAAAAAAAATTTTTTGCCAGATATTCTTTCTGAATTCTGTAATCAACCATAGTGTTCGATATATTTATTTGAGCGACTGTACACGAAAGTTGCCAGATCATTAATTTCTAAAAAAAAATCTTAACCAGATATTTTTTCTGAATTCTGTAATCAACCACAGTGTTCGGATATTTTTTGAGCGACTGTACACGAAGGTTGCCAGATCACTAATTTCTAAAAAAAAAATTTTTTTGCCAGATGTTCTTTCTGAATTCTGTAATCAACCATAGTGTTCGATATATTTATTTGAGCGACTGTACACGAAAGTTGCCAGATCATTAATTTCTAAAAAAAAATCTTAACAAGATATTTTTTCTGAATTCTGTAATCAACCACAGTGTTCGGATATTTTTTGAGCGACTGTACACGAAGGTTGCCAGATCACTATTTTCTAAAAAAAAAATTTTTTTGCCAGATGTTCTTTCTGAATTCTGTAATCAACCATAGTGTTCGATATATTTATTTGAGCGACTGTACACGAAAGTTGCCAGATCATTAATTTCTAAAAAAAAATCTTAACCAGATATTTTTTCTGAATTCTGTAATCAACCACAGTGTTCGGATATTTTTTGAGCGACTGTACACGAAGGTTGCCAGATCACTATTTTCTAAAAAAAAAATTTTTTTGCCAGATGTTCTTTCTGAATTCTGTAATCAACCATAGTGTTCGATATATTTATTTGAGCGACTGTACACGAAAGTTGCCAGATCATTAATTTCTAAAAAAAAATCTTAACAAGATATTTTTTCTGAATTCTGTAATCAACCACAGTGTTCGGATATTTTTTGAGTGACTGTACACGAAGGTTGCCAGATCACTATTTTCTAAAAAAAATCTTTGCCAGATATTTTTTCTGAATTCTGTAATCAACCACAATGTTTGGATACTTTTTGAGCGTGCTGTACATCAGCAAATATGCAGATGAATAATATTAAAAAATAAATAAATACCCCGTTCAAGGAGCTGCTTGTCATAGAGGTGTGACAGGAGCCTGTCAGATTATATGCCACAGCAAAATCCACCCTCCGAGACAGAAAGTCTGTGACGATGGCCTGATGTCCTCAGGAGAAAAAAACGACACATCCATCGATGCCTTTCCCCTCGGCTCCGTTAGATCAGTAGTCAAGCACACTAACCACTTGGTCATCGGATGACTAGAATAATATCTTCAGAGAATAAACAAGCGGTCTTAGAAACATTTCATAAAGCACGCTCCTCTTTTCTTATATTCATTGTTCATAGAAACATGACGCAAAACTAATGTCACTTTGTTTCGTAACAGAACAGGTGACGAGACAATGCTCCACATTCGGCGAATGGATCCATTCGATGACGGAAGAGTTTCCGGTTGATTACTCTGTATGCTCATTCCAAACTACACAGGTGAGTTTGAGAAAGAGAAAAAACTGTAAGTGATTTTAGTACCAGTTCTGAACTTTTTAAACATAGATTTTCTTTATTCTGACCACTGCAAACAAACAGAATACTCCAACAGCCATGGCTCCAACCAGACAGCAGAATTCAGTTCTCCAAACTCGTCTCTTCTGAGCTGCAGCACACTATTATTTGACATTCACTCCTATTTGATATAAATAAAATAAATACATATCCCCTCAAGCAGCTGCTTGTCTCAGAGGTCTGACAGGAGTCTGTCAGTTTATATGCCAAAGTAGAAGATCTGAGAGGATGACGGGACCTCAGCATTTGACTCCATATTTGACTCCTATTTGATATATTGACTCCATGTTTGACTCCTATTTTATATATTGACTCTATATTTGACTCCTATTTTATATATTGACTCCATATTTGCTCCTATTTGATATATTGACTCCATGTTTGACTCCTATTTGATATATTGACTCTATATTTGGTTCCTATTTGATATATTGACTCTATATTTGACTCCTATTTGATATATTGACTCTATATTTGACTCCTATTTGATATATTGACTCTATATTTGACTCCTATTTTATATATTACTCTATATTTGACTCCTATTTTATATATTGACTCTATATTTGACTCCTATTTTATATATTGACTCTATATTTGACTCCTATTTGATATATTGACTCCATATTTGCTCTTATTTGATATATTGACTCCATGTTTGACTCCTATTTGATATATTTATTCTATATTTGGTTCCTATTTGATATATTGACTCTATATTTGACTCCTATTTTATATATTGACTCTATATTTGACTCCTATTTTATGTATTGACTCCATATTTGACTCCTATTTGATACATTGACTCCATATTCGCTCCTATTTGATATATTGACTCCATATTTGGTTCCTATTTGATATATTGACTCTATATTTGGTTCCTATTTGATATATTGACCCTATTTTTGACTCCTATTTCATATATTGACTCTATATTTGACTCCTATTTTATATATTGACTCCATATTTGACTCCTATTTGATACATTGACTCCATATTTGCTTCTATTTGATATATTGACTCCATATTTGACTTCTATTTGATATATTGACTCCATATTTGCTCCTATTTGATATATTGACTTCATGTTTGACTCCTATTTGATATATTGACTCTATATTTGGTTCCTATTTGATATATTGACTCTATATTTGACTGCTATTTGATGTATTGACTCTATATTTGACTCCTGTTTTATATATGGACTCTATATTTGACTCCTATTTGATACATTGACTCCATATTTGCTCTTATTTGATATATTGACTCTATATTTGACCCCTGTTTTACATATTGACTCTATATTTGACTCCTATTTGATATATTGACTTTATATTTGGTTCCTATTTGATATATTGATTCTATATTTGAATCCTATTTTATATATTGACTCTATATTTGGTTTCTATTTGATATATTGACTCTATATTTGGTTCCTCTTTGATGTATTGCTCTATATTTGACGCCTATTTTTTATATATTGACTCCATATTTGACTCCAATTTGACATATTAACTCCATATTTGGTTCCTCTTTGAAATATTGACTCTTTATTTCGTTCCTATTTGATATATTGACTCTATATTTGATTCCTATTTGATATATTGACTCTATATTTGACTCCTATTTTATATATTGACTCTATATTTGACTCCTATTTGATATATTGACTCCATATTTGACTCCTATTTGATATATTGACTCCATATTTGCTCCTTTTTGATATATTGACTCCATATTTGACTCCTATTTTATATATTGACTCTATATTTGACTCCTGTTTTATATATTGACTCTATATTTGACTCCTATTTTATATATTGACTCCATATTTGCTCCTATTTGATATATTGACTCCATATTTGACTCCTATTTGATATATTGACTCTATATTTGGTTCCTATTTGATATATTGACTCTATATTTGACTCCTATTTTATATATTGACTCTATATTTGACTCCTATTTGATATATTGACTCCATATTTGCTCTTATTTGATATATTGACTCCATGTTTGACTCCTATTTGATATATTTACTCTATATTTGGTTCCTATTTGATATATTGACTCTATATTTGACTCCTATTTTATGTATTGACTCCATATTTGACTCCTATTTGATACATTGACTCCATATTCGCTCCTATTTGATATATTGACTCCATATTTGGTTCCTATTTGATATATTGACTCTATATTTGGTTCCTATTTGATATATTGACCCTATTTTTGATTCCTATTTTATATATTGACTCTATATTTGACTCCTATTTTATATATTGACTCCATATTTGACTCCTATTTGATACATTGACTCCATATTTGCTTCTATTTGATATATTGACTCCATATTTGACTTCTATTTGATATATTGACTCCATATTTGCTCCTATTTGATATATTGACTTCATGTTTGACTCCTATTTGATATATTGACTCTATATTTGGTTCCTATTTGATATATTGACTCTATATTTAACTCCTATTTGATGTATTGACTCTATATTTGACTCCTGTTTTATATATGGACTCTATATTTGACTCCTATTTGATACATTGACTCCATATTTGCTCTTATTTGATATATTGACTCTATATTTGACCCCTGTTTTACATATTGACTCTATATTTGACTCCTATTTGATATATTGACTTTATATTTGGTTCCTATTTGATATATTGATTCCATATTTGAATCCTATTTTATATATTGACTCTATATTTGGTTTCTATTTGATATATTGACTCTATATTTGGTTCCTCTTTGATATATTGCTCTATATTTGACTCCTATTTTTTATATATTGACTCCATATTTGACTCCTACTTGACATATTAACTCCATATTTGGTTCCTATTTGAAATATTGACTCTTTATTTCGTTCCTATTTGATATATTGACCCCATATTTGGTTCCTATTTGATATATTGACTTTATATTTGGTTCCAATTTGATATATTGACTCTATATTTGGTTCCTATTTGAAATATTGACTCTATATTTGACTCCTATTTTATATATTGACTCTATATTTGAATCCTATTTTATATATATTGACTCCATATTTGACTCCTATTTGATATATTGACTCAATATTTGCTCCTATTTGATATATTGACTCCATGTTTGACGCCTATTTTATATATTGACTCTACATTTGACTCCTATTTGATACATTGACTCCATATTCGCTCCTATTTGATATATTGACTCTATATTTGACTCCTATTTTATATATTGACTCTATATTTGACTCCTATTTTATATATTGACTCCATATTTGACTCCTATTTGATACATTGACTCCATATTCGCTCCTATTTGATATATTGACTCTATATTTGGTTCCTATTTGATATATTGACTTTGTATTTGGTTCCTATTTGATATATTGACTGTGTATTTGACTCTATATTTGACTCCTATTTTATATATTGACTCTATATTTGACTCCTATTTTATATATTGACTCTATATTTGACTCCTATTTTATATATTGACTCCATAATTGACTCCTATTTGATATATTGACTCCATATTTGCTCCTTTTTGATATATTGACTCCACGTTTGACTCCTATTTGATATATTGACTCTATATTTGACTCCTATTTTATATATTGACTCTATATTTGACTCCTATTTTATATATTGACACCATATTTGACTTCTATTTGATATATTGACTCCATATTTGCTCCTATTTGATATATTGACTCCATGTTTGACTCCTATTTGATATATTGACTCCATGTTTGACTCCTATTTGATATATTGACTCTATATTTGGTTCCTATTTGATATATTGACTCTATATTTGACTCCTATTTGATGTATTGACTCTATATTTGACTCCTGTTTTATATATTGACTCTATATTTGACTCCTATTTGATACATTGACTCCATATTTGATCCTATTTGATATATTGACTCTATATTTTACTCCTGTTTTATATATTGACTCTATATTTGACTCCTATTTGATATATTGACTTTATATTTCGTTCCTATTTGATATATTGACTCTATATTTGAATCCTGTTTTATATATTGACTCTGTATTTGGTTTCTATTTGATATATTGACCCTATATTTGGTTCCTATTTGATATATTGCTCTATATGTGACTCCTGTTTTTTATATAATGACTCGATATTTGACTCCTATTTGACATATTAACTCCATATTTGGTTCCTATTTGAAATATTGACCCTTAATTTCGTTCCTATTTGATATATTGACTCCATATTTGGTTCCTATTTGATATATTGACTTTATATTTGGTTCCTATTTGATATATTGACTCTATATTTGGTTCCTAGTTGAAATATTGACTCTATATTTGACTCCTGTTTTATATATTGACTCTATATTTGAATCCTATTTTATATATTGACTCCATATTTGACTCCTATTTGATATATTGACTCCATATTTGCTCCTATTTGATATATTGACTCCATGTTTGACTCCTATTTGATATATTAACTCTATATTTGGTTCCTATTTGATATATTGACTCTATATTTGACTCCTATTTTATATATTGACTCTATATTTGACTCCTATTTTATATATTGACTCCATATTTGACTCCTATTTTATATATTGACTCCATATTTGACTCCTATTTGATACATTGACTCCATATTCGCTCCTATTTGATATATTGACTCTATATTTGGTTCCTATTTGATATATTGACTCTATATTTGGTTCCTAGTTGAAATATTGACTCTATATTTGACTCCTGTTTTATATATTGACTCTATATTTGAATCCTATTTTATATATTGACTCCATATTTGACTCCTATTTGATATATTGACTCCATATTTGCTCCTTTTTGATATATTGACTCCATATTTGACTCCTATTTGATATATTGACTCCATATTTGCTCCTTTTTGATATATTGACTCCACGTTTGACTCCTATTTTATATATTAACTCTATATTTGACTCCTATTTTATATATTGACTCCATATTTGACTCCTATTTGATACATTGACTCTATATTTGACTCCTCTTTTATATATTGACTCTATATTTGACTCCTATTTCATATATTGACTCCATATTTGCTCCTATTTGATATATTGACTCCATGTTTGACTCCTATTTGATATATTGACTCTATATTTGGTTCCTATTTGATATATTGACTCTATATTTGGTTCCTATTTGATATATTGACTCTATATTTGACTCCTATTTTATATATTGACTCTATATGTGACTCCTATTTTATATATTGACTCCATATTTGACTCCTATTTGATATATTGACTCCATGTTTGACTCCTATTTTATATATTGACTCCATGTTTGGTTCCTATTTGATATATTGACTCTATATTTGGTTCGTATTTGATATATTGACTCTATATTTGACTCCTATTTTATATATTGACTCTATATTTGACTCCTATTTTATATATTGACCCTATATGTGACTCCTATTTTATATATTGACTCTATATTTGACTCCTATTTTATATATTAACTCCATATTTGACTCCTATTTGATACATTGACTCCATATTTGCTCCTATTTGATATGTTAACTCCATATTTGAGTCCTATTTGATATATTGACTCCATATTTGACTCCTATTTGACCTTGTCTGCCCCACTCCGTCCTCGGTCGTCTCCTTTTTCTGAGTTCTTTAGGAATACTATTGCTATTCTCCAGTCTGTAGTTGTGTATGTGAGCAACGTGGACAAATCACTCCCTAAACAGTATGCTGGTTGAAAGGTTGGATGCTAATTCCTTCATCTAATGTAAACATGATTTACTTAGTCAAACCACCTAGTACTAAAGATACTTTGCAAACATCTATAATCCTGCATACAAAGTGTCTATATTTCACTACCATAGCAAACTTCAGAAAGGATCACACAGTATCTTATTTTACTCCTTAAGTACCAATTTTTCAACACACTCCATAGATTCTTAAAAGTTCCAGCAGCCATTCCTATTCTTCTTTTTATCACGTGTTGCACATCCCCAGTTATGAGGTTTTACAGCTTCCAGCATAATTAAGCTGATAAACTTGCTCAGGGGTGCAACCATTCAGATTAGCTGAACCACAATCTGCTTTACCATTTTTCATCACCAATCCTATTCTACTATCAATCTCCTCAACAGCTTGAATGAAAGAGTTCATCGCATCAACGTCATTTGCCAAAGAATCAAGTCATCAACATAATGTAAACAATAAATCAATAAATTTTAAAATCTCTAGATCGTTTAAGAACCCATTGTTCTCGTTGCATTTTGTCCGCATAAAATAATCAATAGCCAAACTAAAGAGAAAAGGAGACAAAAATGCACCTTTATCGAAGTGCAGTAGAAATTCTAGATCATTTGCTATAAGCCTCACATATGACTCAGTTCTTTTATAGAGAACCAATGTTATGTTAATTAACTTATCAGTCCAGCGCGGTCCAACTAGCGGCCGCATACACCCGCACAAGGATTTTTGTGTCCCGCGATCAAAATCAAGATTTTACTTGAAATTTTCAATAAAAATCTGTAATCCACGGTATAATTTTTTGTCAACTGAAGTTGCTTTACTTGATATGCAATCTTCAACTTCCTCATTCTATAAATTATCCAAACATTCTTAAGCCGATCGGCAAACTTCTGATACTTTATACTGGTTTATTATTATTTTTGGTTCAGAAAATTTTTATTGGTTTATTATTTACTTATTATTTTTCGTATACATAAAATAATTTTTTTAGGTGACATGAACTGACTTTTCAGTTACCTATTCTATCCTATTCTTTTTCTTTGGCCCACGAAATATTGGCAAAAGAAAAAATGGCCCGCGGTGTTAGAGAATATACTGAATGAGATACCATCAAGCCGCAAAGCATGACGATCAACTGAGTCTTTTGAAATCTACAAAATCTACACATGTTTTTGAAACTCTAATTATTAATAAGAATCTGCCTAAGTGAATTTTTTTCATTTATGCATCCCCTATCACTTTTGAAGCCAAACTATTCGTTACGAAGTTGTGCATCAACCAAATTTTTAATGCTGTTAAGCACAATAAATGCAAAGAACTTTAATTGAGATTGAAAGCAGACTTCTTCCTCTCAGGCTATCATAAGAATTGTAATCACTCTTAAAAGCAATGGGGGCGGGGGTGGCTCAGTCGGTAGCTCAGTCGGTAGCGCGCCAGGCTCGTAATCTGTAGTTCCCAGGTTCGAGTCCCAGCTGGGTCAGCGTTGAGATTTATCTGCGCAAAATTCCCCGCCCTGCCCACGGTCAGTAGGGGACACCAATGGGTTTGGAAAGGCCGCCGTCCGTCGGATGGGACGTTAATCCGTGATCCAGTGTGCGGGAGAGACATACCCTGTGCACGTTAAAGAACACCTGGATGGCCTTGACGGGAGGCTACCATCTGTCTCCCAACAGCTGTTCCAGTGGGTCCCCTCCCCCAACCTTCTTTGAGCCTTCGGGGTCCATATGACCTGGCCATTTAGCCCATGGTGTGCAAAAAAGTGCCGCTCAGAGGTAAAACAACCCAACGTTGAAGAACACGCTGTATCTTCTTGACGGGAGGCTACCATCTGTCTCCCAACAGCTCTTCCAGTGGGTCCCCTGCCCCAACCTTCTCTGAGCCTTCGGGGTCCATGTGACCTGGCCATTTAGCCCATGGTGTGCAAAAAAGTGCCGCTCAGCGGTAAAACAACCCAACTTAAGAACAATGATAAAAATAGTTCTAGTGTAATACTTAAGAAAAACCCTTTATCATAAAAAAAATTCTGAAAATTTCAATTAGTTCTGTGACAACTGAATCATTCCTATCTAACCATTTCAGTAGCAATTTCATTCTCCCCTATTGAGAGGTGTAGTTTAAATTTTGAGATAGCCAAAGTCACTTCCGAAGGTGAGCCTAATCCATTAATGCGACTATTCTCATTATAAACGAAGGGAATAGAATTAACAGCATTTCCTAACTGGAAACCGCGATTTATTTGGCAATGGCAGGAGATGTGTCTTTTGCTAAAAATACAAAGAATCTTTCACATAACAAAAAATAATTGCCATTTATTATTTTTTCTTTTCTCGCAACAGAATGTGTGGGTGGGGCTGTTTTACCTCTGTGCGGCACTTTTTGCACACCGTGGGCTAAATGGACAGGTCACATGGACCCCAAAAGCTCAGAGAAGGTATTGGGGGAGGGGACCCAGTGGAACAACTATTAGGAGACAGATGGTATCCTCCCGTCAAGGCCATCCAGTGCATTCTTTAACGTGCACAGAGTATGGCTCTCCCGCACACGGGGCCATGGCTTAACGTCCCATCCGACTGACGGCGGCCTTTCCAAGCCCATCAGTGTCCGCTACTAACCGTGGGCAGGGCGGGGAATTTTGCGGAGCTAAATCTCAACGCTGACCCAGCTGGGGAGGGGACCCACTGGAACAGCTGTTGGGAGACAGATGGTAGCCTCCCATCAAGGCCACCCAGCGTGTTCTTTAACGTGCACAGGGTATGGTTCTCCCACACACGGGGCCATGGCTTAACGTTCCATCCGACGGATGGTGGCCTTTCCAACCCCATCGGTGTCCCTAACTGACCGTAGGCAGGGCGAGGAATTTTGCGGAGATAAATCTCAACGCTGACCCAGCTGGGACTCGAACCTGGGAACTACAGTTAACCAGCCAGGCGCGCTACCGAATGAGCCCCCCCCCCCGCCCCAGAGAATGTGTTGGTATATCAGATTCGTTAGAAAAGAAGTACAAAGCAAAAAATATCTAAATGATTGGATTAGAGAGTATAAGGAATAATAATAATAGAATAAGGCTCAGATAAACTGGTTTAGAACATCTCCAAAATCCTCAAACTACATTGCCATGACAGGGTTATCACGTTCTTTACGTTTGACATTCCAGATATTTTTAGCCCAATCAAGAATAACATCTTTGCGGATGATATCAAATTTTTACAGGCTGCAGAGACACAACAAGACCAGGACCAATTGCTGACAGCCTGTAACAATATTCTGCAGTGGAGCATATCTCATGGCTGCTCCATCTTGACAACTAAATCGTCAGTCATGCATTTGGGACATAATTACAACCACTGAAATGTTCAACATTCCAAAACTATCACGATGGACACAATCCTCTCAAGAGTGTTCATTAACTATTCTGATCTTGGGGTCACGTTCACCGACATCATGTCCCTCCTCCCTCACCCCCATTGCAGGAAAGTTGCAACCAAGGCTCTTCACATTGTCAGCATGATTCTAAGAAGCTACCGAAATGCAATTATTACTATATGCGGGGGGGATTATAGTAAAGTCAATGTACACGTAATTTTAGATATTAATTTAAATGTTCAAGTGGCTTGATGCCCGATTTATCCTCGTCAATACTTTTATCACATATGTTAGAATAGGGGTTCTCAACGTGGGATATGCGGACCCCTTGGGGATACGCGGTAAAATTTTTGGGGTATGCCGTGAGAGCTGAAAGTCGCTAGATCTAGTAACAAAGTAAAAATAACCATTGTTATACTTTAACTATGGTTTTGTTTCTCTATACATCGGGTAAGCCTGTTACATACACATTTCCAAAGGGTACGTGAAGCATAAAAGGTTGAGAACCTTTTATGCTTCACGTAACCCCTGAAGAAAGAAAACACATATATGTGTTTTCTTTCTTCTTTAGGACACATATATGTGTCCTAAAGAAATAAAACACATATATGTGTTTTATTTCTTTAACGTGCACAGAGTATGTGCTGGAGAGCCTTACTCTGTGCACGTTAAAGAACACACTGGATGGCCTTGATGGGATGAATCTAGTAACAAATGCGCTAAGTTGGCCCCAACCATTGATGAACTATGCAAGCGTAAACAATCGCAATCATTTTACAGTTTAGCCAGTAAAATGTTTATAATTTTATAAGATTTGTTAAATTGCTTATGTCATTTTTTTATGTTTATCGATATATTTAATTTACGAATACAAAATTTAATGTGTATATATATATATTTTTTTATTTACGAATACAAAATTTAATGTGTATATATATATATTTTTATTTTATTTTATACCCATTGTTATACTATAATTATAGTTTTATCTATCTATACAAGGTGTACGCCAGTTGCATACACATTTCCAGGGGGTACGTGAAGCATAAAAGGTTGAGAATCACTGTTCTAGAATATAACTCTAAACCTATTATGTTAAGAACAATTATGCGAATTTTTTAACCGTAACAAAAAACAGACAGATCACTTTGTGAATATAATGTCGAATATAATTTGTCAGTGTGATGCCCTCATATGATCTCTGATTAGAAAGGCCACATAGATGGTTCACTAAAAGACTTCCAGGTTACTTCACCTTGACATACGAACAAAGGATGACAAATCTTAATATCCATTCACTGGAATGGAGAAGACTTGAAGTGGATCTGAAAATATGCCACAAACTCATTTATGGGACAATTCACAAAGACATCTAACATCCCTTGTTAACAATTTCAAGTAGCAACACGAGAAGACGCTTATGTGTATTAAAATTCTTCTGGCCAAGAAAAATTGTAAATATCGTTCTTTCGTCTACAGAGCAGGGAGATTTCGGAACCAACTTTTGACGGCGTGTTCTTTCGCCAACATTAAAGAGTCTCTGCAGATAACGGAAAAAAGTGGACTTGTTACCATTTCTTCGATGCTTTAGATTCTAAATCTTATAGCTTACTTTGTTTCTATATATATATAGGTTAATTTTTGTACAGTTGCTCAAAAAAGTATCCGAACACTACGGTTGATTACAGAAATCAGAAAAAAATATCTGGCAATGATTTTTTTAGAAATTAATGATATGGCAACCTTCGTGTCACGTGACACGAAGGTTGCCATATCATTAATTTCTAAAAAAATCATTGCCAGATATTTTTTTCTGATTTCTGTAATCAACCGTAGTGTTCGGATACTTTTTTGAGCGACTGTACAGTGATTGCTTTCCATTTCTTGTTTTTTAGCCAACAGGGAAGGAGTAACAATGGTATGCACCATCTTTCCTTTCTGTGTATTCAATTACACGGAAATAAATTACTATTATTATAATCTTGCATATTTCACCGTCAATAACTTTAAATGTTTATCCCTTAAAAAACTTAAATGTTTTTTCCTCAACAAGCTTACATGTTTATCCCCAACAAACTTATACATTATGGACATTCAAAACGTTCTTGGCATGCATCTTCAGAACAAAACCTTTACTCTCCTTGAAAGTACACTCCTCCAGCATCAATGCAAAGTTGCAGACGTCTACGCCAATTCCCTTGATAAACTTACAAGTTTACCCGTCAACAAATTTACTTGCTTATCCCTCAACAAAGTTACGTGTTTATCTGTCAACAAAGTTACGTGTTTATCTGTCAACAAAGTTACGTGTTTATCTGTCAACAAACTTACGTGTTTATCTCTCAACAAACTTACGTGTTTATCCTTGAACAAAATTAGTGTTTATCCCTCAACAACTTACGCTTTTACCTCTCAACAAACTTACGTATTTATCTCTGACAATAGTTACATCTGACAATAGTCAAAGCATTTGCAATATTCTTCTTCAAGTGAGGTATTTGAAGGGAAGGAATACGATGATATCCTCAGAGATTATTGAAACAACGGATACAATACGATGAAACGAAATGATTACATTTCATGATAGAAATGACGTTTAATAATAATTTTATTAGGGTATTATTATTCCTACTTTCAAAAAAAAACTGGGGTTGTTTTACCTCTGAGCGGCACTTTTTGCACACCATGGGCTAAATGGCCAGGTCACAAGGACCCCGAAGTCTCAGAGAAGGTTGGGGGAGGGGAAGCGTGTTCTTTAACGTGCACAGGGTATGACTCTCCCGCACACGGGGCCACGGCTTAACGTCCCATCCGACGGACGACGGCCTTTCCAAGCCCATCGGTGTCCTCTACTGACCGTGGGCAGGGCGGGGAATTTTGCGGAGATAAATCTCAACGCTGACCCAGCTAGGACTCGAACCTGGGAACTACAGATTACGAGCCTGGCGCGCTACCGAGTGAGCCACCCCCGCCCCTTCAAAAAAAAAGATAACGTCAGGTCTTCTAATGATCACAAAGTGATCTGTCTGTATTTTGTTACGGTTAAAAAATTTGCATAATTGTTCTTAACATAATAGGTTTAGAGTTATATTCTAGAACAGTGATTCTCAACCTTTTATGCTTCACGTACCCCCTGGAAATGTGTTTGCAACTGACGTATCCCTTGTATAGATAGATAAAACTATAGTTATAGTATAACAATGGGAATAAAATAAAATAAATATATATATATACACATTAAATTTTGTATTCGTAAATTAAACATATCGATAAACATAAAAAATGACATAAGCAATTTAACAAATCTTATAAAATTACAGCCGTCCCGTGGCCGAGTGGTTAGCGCGCTTGGCTACTAATCTACGGGACCTGGGTTCGAGCCCCGGGTAAGGCATGGATGTTCGTGTTGTTTTTCTGTTGAGGTCCTGCCATCCTCTCAGACTTTCTACTCTGGCATATAAACTGACAGGCTCCTGTCAGACCTCTGTGGCAAGCAGCTGCTTGAGGAGGTATTTATTTACTTTTATTTTATATAATTATATACATTTTACTGGCTAATCACTAAAATGGTTGCGCTAGTTTACGCTTGCACAGTTCATCAAGGGTTGGGGCCAACTTAGCGAATTTGTAACTAGATCTAACGGCTTTTGAGCTCTCACGGCGCACCCCATAAAATTTTACCGCGTACCCCACGTTGAGAACCCTGTTAGAACAAAGGCGAGTAAGCTCCTGCCCGCCTGCCAATCTGACCCTTTTACGAGTTTTAATAGCATTTTAATAAGACGAAAAGCTGAATTTGAATAAACCTACAACTAGCTAGAACGTCATTGAGGTTGAATGTTCAGCAGTTCGTTTCTGTGATCCCGTCTCATCTCCTACATACTGCTTTAACAAGCCAACTTCAGTTTTAACGTTAAAAGAAACTTTTTATTACTGTTGAATTCTTGTTCT
The DNA here is from genome assembly GCA_038380435.1 of Ryuthela nishihirai. Taxonomy (NCBI): domain Eukaryota; kingdom Metazoa; phylum Arthropoda; class Arachnida; order Araneae; family Heptathelidae; genus Ryuthela; species Ryuthela nishihirai. Next base: position 36,923,485 of record JAWZYU010000022.1, read on the forward strand.
TATTGCACTTTCCTCCCACACACACACTTACAACTATTGGCCCACAGCAAACAATACTTTCCTATTCGATTGATGCCGAAATCTTTGTGCAACCATGTTCTAGATCAGGGTCGGAAAACTTTGTTTGGGTCAAGAGTCAAAACAGCGGATAAAAGTAGCCGAACAGATTTTGAGAGTCGCAAATTATAATCTTTATTGGGTCAAAAACAATAAAAGAGAAAAGAAATACATTATTTTATTTGAAAAAATAAACCTTGTATATGTCGTATTTCTGCTGAGGTCCTGCCATCCTCACAGACCTTCTACTATGGCATATAAACTGACAGGCTCCTGTCAGACATCTGTGGCAAGCAGCTGCTTGAGGGGGTATTTATTTATTTTTATTTATTGAATGCGTCTATAAATTAGGTGTATTCAGTAATAACGTATCACAGGGTTGGGTTGGTTGGTTGTTTTACCTCTGAGCGGCACTTTTTTTGCACACAATGGGCAAAATGGCCAGGTCACAAGGACCTCGAAGGCTCAGAGGATTTTGGAGGAGGGGACCCACTGGAACAGCTGTTGGGAGACAGATGGTAGCCTCCCGTCAAGGCCATCCAGCGAGTTCTTTAACGTTGCACAGGGTATGGCTCTCCCGTACAAGGGGCCACGGCTTTAACGTCCCATACGACGAACGGCGGCCTTTCCAAGCACATCGGTGACCTCTACTGACCGTGGGCAGGGCGGGGAATTTTGCGGAGATAAATCTCAACGCTGAAAGTATCACAGGAACAAGAAACACTTTAAATAAATATCTGAAAAAAAATTTGTTTTTACCTGAGTGAAATTTTCCCACTTAGGACAAAACCAAATTTTCTCAGCTAATTATTTCTGGTGTATTGAAGTTTATGCAATAAAACTATTGAAAAGAATTATTAAAAAATCTGCCATTCATCAGTATCACTTTTAAGTCTTCTCAACCGACTTAATTAAATTTAGATTAAATTAAGAGCATTTACATCGCATCAGTGCTTTCAAACATCTTCTGCCAATCATCTCTAGCTCGTTTGTAATGAAAATCGTTGGAAATTTTTAGAGTTGAATATACAACCAATAAAGCATCAAGAGCGATTCGTCTAGAGTGCTCACTCTAAATCAGAGATTCCCAAACTTATTTGTCCTACGGCCCCCTTTTCAGAAAAAAAAAATACTCAGCGCCCCCTTTTCAGAAAAAAAAAAATACTCAGCGCCCCCTTTTCAGAAAAAAAAAATTCTCAGCTCCCCCGTTTCAGAAAAAAAAATACCCAGCGCCCCCCTGGAAATCTACCTTCTTTAAGCGAACAAACAGAAATATTCAGTGACAAATTTGCGTCCTTTTATGTCTCTCTATATCTACCTACGTCCTACAACAAAGTAAAGAAAGATGTTGTTGTAAATAAGACACCTTGAAATTATAAAATTATTTATTAAAATCAACCAGAGTATAAAATGGAAAATAAACTAATCACTACGACTTTAACTCTATGTTACACAACAGATGAAACATGTACGAACGGTTTTTCAAAATTTTCTTATCTTCCCTTCTTTCTTTATGCTTTCACCCCCCCCCCCAATTGCACCCGAGGCTACTGCCGACCCTCTGGATGGTTCCAGCCCCTCCAAGGGGGAGGGGTTGGAACCATCCAGAGTTCGGCATCACTGTTTCCCAAAGTGGTCCGCCCACTTTGGGAAACAGTGATTTAGACGAATCGCTCTTGACGCACCTACAGGCTCAGGGCCACTCGTAGGTAAAGTGCACGTGTAAAGTGTAGAAGATGTATCCAGGGCATGAAAAGAATTTCACACTCGATCCGAGGAATACACTCAACTGATTCAAGTGTACTTCCTTTTTGACATTTTCATTTCCAATATTCTTCTCAATCTCTTGGTTTCAAGATTCGTTGAAAATTTGAAATGTCCACAAATATATTCACACTTTAGATTAGGGACGTTCGATCTTTTTAACTAGTGGGTTACTTTTTATAATGGAGGCAACTCGTGGTCCAGAACGTTAAAGCATACTTCGTTACTCGGTACAATTATCCTGAGCCATGAATAAAGGGGGCGGGGGTGGCTCAGTCGGTAGCGCGCCAGGCTCGTCATCTGTACTTCCCAGGTTCGAGTCCCAGCTGGGTCAGCGTTCAGATTGATCTCCGCAAAATTCCCCGCCCTGCCCACGGTCAGTAGGGGACACCGATGGGCTTGGGAAGGCCGCCGTCCGTCGGATGGGACGTTAAGCCGTGGCCACGTGTGCGGGAGAGCCATACCCTGTGCACGTTAAAGAACACGCTGGATGGCCTTGACGGGAGGCTACCATCTGTCTCCCAACAGCTTTTCCAGTGGGTCTCCCAACCTTCTCTGAGCCTTCGGGGTCCATGTGACCTGGCCATTTAGCCCATTGTGTGCAAAAAAGTGCCGCTCAGAGGTAAAACAACCCAACCCATGAATAAAGCGATTTATGCAGCTATCGTGCAGACTGAATTAATGAGCGTTATTATATTTCATGTGTAAGAACGAATATAACATGTTGTAATTAATTGGCAATTTGCAATCATGCAAAAATTTCATATCCTTGCTTTAGGTGCTTAACATGTATTCTGAAATTTAATCACAGTTTTTCTACTTTTAATGCCTTCTTAATCTGTATATATTTATTATAATGTTGCATTTAACTATATTTTTTATCAAACATAATATGAGTTTATTCCTTTTCTACTTTAGGATGTCTTATTTAGGACCTTACTTCGGAAAATTCTGAGGGATTTTGCCAGTTTAGAAAATTCTCCTTACGATGATCCTACAATGGCTCCATTATTTGACCAATGCATTAGCGATGTATTGTCCAAAGACGAGGAAATAGAAGGTGAATACTCTTTTGAGGCATCATAGTGTTATCTATTTGATCGTAACCTGCTTAAGCACAAATCATAAGAACTATTTTGATGCAATTCGAATATTATACAACGTACCCTCTTGTGGGTCCAATTAATTCAGGAAATAAATTTATATTTCTTGAACTTTTATTATCGTTTTCCTTGCCATTATTTCAAGAAACGAGAGTTTATATACATTGTAGTTATTTTTCATTTCTCTATCTGACATATTTCCTACAATAATTTCAATTTCAAAGTTAGGTTGGGTTGTTTTACCTCTGAGCGGCACTTTTTTGCACACCATGGGCTAAATGGCCAGGTCACATGGACCCCTAAGGCTCAGAGAAGGTTGGGGGAGGGGACCCACTGGAACAGCTGTTGGGAGACAGATGGTAGCCTCCCGTCAAGGCCATCCAGCGTGTTCTTTAACATGCACAGGGTATGGCTCTCCCGCACACGTGGCCACGGCTTAACGTCCCATCCGACGGACGGCGGCCTTTTCAAGCTCATCGGTGTCCCCTACTGACCGTGGGCAGGGCGGGGAATTTTGCGGAGATAAATCTCAACGCTGACCCAGCTGGGACTCGAACCTGGGAACTACAGATTACGAGCCTGGCGCGCTACCGACTGAGCCACCCCCGCCCCCAATTTCAAAGGAATCAGTGCAAAGATAATCACCCTTTCAAATTCTTAAAGATCAATTAACCGAATGCAGAATACTGTTCACTGTTTGTCATGACCTAAGAAAGAAAAATTAATTTCATGCCAACGTGGACTTATTGCTACTTGCATGGGTAGTGCTCATCAGTTCATCTAGAGAAGCGTTCTCAAAGTTTTTTGGCCTCGGAGCCCTTTTTAAATGATGAAAGACTATGCTGAGTTCCTATCCCACGTCGCTTCCATATACCTATTTATACATTGAAGTGTCATTGAATTAGGGATAGCAACCTAGTAACGTGTTGGACCCTCTCTGGCCCTGATAACGGCCGCCACACGACGAGGCAAGGACTCCACAAGCTTGCGTAAATGTTCCACAGGTATGGCGACCCATGCATCCTCCAGAGCTGTCCACAATCCTCTCAAGGTCGTCGCTGATGGGACATAGGCCCGAACACTCTGCTCGACGATATCCCAAAGATTTTCGATGGGATTTAAATCTGGGCTCCTAGGAGGCCAATTCATTTTTTCAAAGTCAGCACAATGATCCTGCAAACATGCAGTAGCCACCTGGTCCTGTGAGATGAACAGTTGTCTTGCATAAATGGGTGTAGATGGTCAGCCATGAGTTCTACATATTGGGATGCATTGAGAGTCGTCGGTACATGTACCCAAGGTCCCACAGACGTCCAACTGAAGACATCTCAGGCCATCACTGAGCCACCACCAGCTTGTACTGTTCTAACCTGACATGCAGGATCCATGGCTTCATGGGGTTGTCGCCATATACTCAATCTACCATCGGTGTGATGAAGTTTAAATCAGGATTCATCACTCCAGGTTATCCGTTGCCAATTTTCGATGGTCCAGTTTCGATGTTCTTTAGCCCAAGCAAGGCGTTGAGCTTGGTGTCGTGCCGTTAGAAGTGGGACTCTCATAGGTCGGCGGCTCCCGAAGCCAAGATGATGAACCGCGCGTTGCACAGTCCATGCACTGACTTCCTGGCTAGAATCCGCGTTCTGATGGGAGGTGATTTCAGATAATATCTGACCTCTGTCGGTCTATATAATGCCGGTCAGACAGCGAAGCCCACGATCATTCAAGGCTGGTTGTCCTTTACAGTTTGTCCGGGTGCTTGTTTTTCTGTCGGAATTTTCGTATTCCCGGAACACTCTTGAAGTGTTGTACGAGAAAATCCAAGTTCGTTGATAATTTCGGAGATCGAGTGTCTCATCCGTCGGGCACCTACCATCTGCTCTCTGTCAAATGCATCTAAATCCCGCACCTTTCTCATTACGCTTCTCACGACGAATGCTTGGGGAAGCCAAAGCTGACAGCTATATATGACCAGAGTTTCAGCCACGCATGCGCGCAAATGCGGGACTTGCAGTACTGAATTTGGATAACGTCTCCTATCCCTAATTTAATGGCACTTCAGTGTATAATATATATTTAGGCATCCCATAGCAGAGTGGTTACCAGGCTTGGCTACTGATTAAAGGGACCTGGGATCGAACCCCAAGTAAGGTTGGGTTGTTTTGGGTTGTTTTACCTCTGAGCGGCACTTTTTTGCACACCATGGGCTAAATGGCCAGGTCACATGAACCCCGAAGGCTCAGAGAAGGTTGGGGGAGGGAACAGACTGGAATAGCTGTTGGGAGACAGATGGTAGCCTCCCATCAAGGCCATCCAGCGTGTTCTTTAACGTGCACAGGGTATGGCACTCCCGCACATGGGCCACGGCTTAACGTCCCATCCGACGGACGGCGGCCTTTCCAAGCCCATCGGTGTCCGCTACTGACCGTGGGCAAGGCGGGGAATTTTGCGGAGATAAATCTCAACGCTGACCCAGCTGGTACTCGAACCTGGGAACTACAGATTACGAGCCTGGCGCGCTACCGACTGAGCCCCCCCCCCCCCCCCCCCCCAGTAAGGTAATGGATTTTTAGTCGTCTTTCGAGTGGTTAGCGCGCTTGGCTACTGATCTAAGGGACCTGGGTTCGAGCCCCGGATAAGGCATGGATAGGTCCTGCCATCCTCTCAGACTTTCTACTATGGCATATAAACTGTCAGGCTCCTGTCAGACCTCTGTGGCAAGCAGCTGCTTGAGGAGGTATTTTTTTTTTTCTGCTGAGGTCCCGACATCCTCACAGACCTTCTACTGTGGCGTAAGAAGTGACAGGTACAGTCGCTCAAAAAAGTATCCGAACACTATAGTTGATTGCAGAATTCAGAAAAAAATATCTGGTAACGTTTTTTTTAGAAATTAGCGATCTGGCAACCTTCGTGTCACGTGACACGAAGGTTCCCAGATCGCTAATTTCTAAAACTACCATCTGTCTCCCAACAACTATTCCAGTGGGTCCCCTCCCCCAACCTTCTCTGAGCCTTCGGGGTCCATGTGACCTGGCCATTTAGCCCATGGTGTTCAAAAAAGTGCCGCTCAGAGGTAAAACAACCCAACGTTAAAGAACATGCTGGATGGCCTTGACGGGAGGCTACCATCTGTCTCCCAACAGCTGTTCCAGTGGGTCCCCTCCCCCAACCTTCTCTGAGCCTTAGAGGTCCATGTGACCTGGCTATTTAGCCCATGGTGTTCAAAATAGTGCTGCTCAGAGGTAAAACAACCCAACCCACTTCTTCTATTTGCACTAGAAGTCAGCAGACAATCTAGTTCCTCATTCTCACCACTACGCATGACAAAAGATGGCAGGTAAATGATCAAGGTGAAAAGGGCGATGATCCTTAAAGCCGATGAAAGGATCTTCTGAAACCATTTTTCAACCTGCCATGCTAAATTAGTATGACGCGTTATCTTGTTGATATACGCCAGAGTGGTTTGGATACATTATCAGAATGAAGGGGTGTATTTGGTCGGTGTTATTAAAAAGGTAGTCGGTCCAATCGATCAGATGGAGATTCATTGTAATCAGTTGACCTAACGTCAGAACATTTTCCAAACCGTAACACCGCCACCTCTAGCCTGCCAAACAGCACTGATGCATCCTGGTGCCATGGCCTCAAAATTGTTGGTTTCTCAAAATGGGAACACCCCCATTAGCACGATGGAATTGGAAATGGGATTCGTCTGACCAGTTCAGAGATTTCAACATGTCCATGGTATGGTATTGGCGCTGACGTGCCCATGCTAGGAACAGTTCTTTCTGTCTTGGACCTATATATATTGTCTTGCATCAAAATATGAATATCAGTCCAACGTCATACTGAGTGGTTAACTGGGCAACTCTGCAGTGCTACGAGACGTGACAAAACATCGCTTACCACAGACGTCAACCACAAGTGGCTGTCCCACATGTGACCTTTGGCTGGTTGTTGACTGCTGTTGAGCCAGCCACGGTAGACTCATGACAGCATAGAACAAGAACAGTTCAACATGGCGGCTATTATCAAGATACTGGCACATGAACATCGTGACCCACACTCATACCACATTCGAAGTTGGAAAGATCACGACGCTGACCTCAAGTAATGCAAAAACCGATTGTTCTATGTGTGCACACAATCATATATCAATCGTTATCGACCTTGAGCCATCATCAGCACCACAGATCGGTCCATTCTTAAATAATGGGGTGTTGCTAATGCAAAACTAATTCAGTGTATATTGAGTGTTCCAAATTATATGAATAATTAATTTATTGCATTCGTTTTTGTGGAATTTAGTAACGAATTTTTTTAATTAAAATCTCTACACTCATTTGGGTTGTTTGTTTTCCCTCTAATTGTGTTTTCCAAATAAAATGTTACAAATGTACAGTTTTCATCATTGCAATTGCCCCACTGAGAAAGAATGGATGGATTGGGTTGGGTTGTTTAACCTCTGAGCGGCAGTTTTTTGCACACCATGGGCTAAATGACCAGTTCACAAGGACCCCGAAGGCTCAGAGAAGGTTGTGGGAGGGGACCTACTGGAACAGCTGTTGGGAGACAGATGGTAGCCTCCCGTCAAGGCCATTCAGCGTGTTCTTTGACGTTCTGTTGTTTTACCTCTGAGCGGCACTTTTTTGCACATCATGGGCTAAATGACCAGATCACAAGGACCCCGAAGGCTCAGAGAAGGTTGGGGGAGGGTACCCACTGGAACAGCGGTAGGGAGACAGATGGTAGACTCCCGTTAAGGCCATCCAGCGTGTTCTTTAACGTTGGGTTGTTTTACCTCTGAGCAGCCATTTTTTGCACACCATGGGTTAAATGACCAGGTCACAAGGATCCCGAAAACTCAGAGAAGGTTGGGGGAGGGGACCCACTGGAACAGCTGTTGGGAGACAGATGATAGCCTCCCGTTAAGGCCATTCAGTGTGTTCTTTAACGTTGGGTTGTTTTACCCCTGAGCGGCCCTTTTTTGCACACCATGGGCTAAATGGCCACGTCATATGGACCCCGAAGGCTCAGAGAAGGTTGGGGGAGGGGACCTACTGGGACAGCTGTTGGGAGACAGATGGTAGCCTCTCGTTAAGGCCATCCAGCGTGTTTTTTAACGTTGGGTTGTTTTACCTCTGAGGGGCCCTTTTTTGCACATCATGGGCTAAATGACCAGATCACAAGGACCCCGAAGGCTCAGAGAAGGTTGGGGGAGGGTACCCACTGGAACAGCGGTTGGGAGACAGATGGTAGCCTCCCGTTAAGGCCATCCAGCGTGTTCTTTAACGTTGGGTTGTTTTACCTCTGAGCGGAACTTTTTTGCACACCATGGGCTAAATGACCAGGTCACAAGGACCCCGAAGGCTCAGAGAAGGTTGGGGGAGGGTACCCACTGGAACAGCTGTTGGGAGACAGATGATAGCCTCCCGTCAAGGCCATTCAGTGTGTTCATTAACGTTGGGTTGTTTTACCCCTGAGCTGCCCTTTTTTGCACACCATGGGCTAAATGGCCACGTCATATGGACCCCGAAGGCTCAGAGAATGTTGTGGGAGGGTCCTAGAGGAACAGCTGTTGGGAGACAGATGGTAGCCTCTCGTTAAGGCCATCCAGCGTGTTCTTTAACGTTGGGTTGTTTTACCTCTGAGGGGCCCTTTTTTGCACATCATGGGCTAAATTTCCAGATCACAAGGTCCCCGAAGGCTCAGAGAAGGTTGTGGGAGGGGACCTACAGGAACAGCTGTTGGGAGACAGATGGTAGCCTCCCGTTAAAGCCATCCAGCGTGTTCTTTAACGTTGGGTTGTTTTGCCTCTGAGCGGCACTTTTTTGCACACCATGGGCTAAATGACCACGTCATATGGACCCCGAAGGCTCAGAGAAGGTTGTGGGAGGGGACCTGCTGGAACAGCTGTTGGGAGACAGATGGTAGCCTCTCGTTAAGGCCATCCAGCGTGTTCTTTAACGTTGGGTTGTTTTACCTCTGAGGTGCCCTTTTTTGCACATCATGGGCTAAATGACCAGGTCACAAGGACCCCGAAGGCTTGGAGAAGGTTGGGGGAGGGTACCCACTTGAACAGCTGTTGGGAGACAGATGGTAGCCTCCCGTTAAGGCCATCCAGCGTGTTCTTTAACGTTGGGTTGTTTTACCTCTGAGCGGCACTTTTTTGCACACCATGGTCTAAATGACCAGGTCACAAGGACCCCGAAAGCTCAGAGAAGGTTTGGGGAGGGGACTCACTGGAACAGCTGTTGGGAGACAGATGGTAGCCTCCCGTCAAGGCCGTCCAGCGTGTTCTTTAACGTTGGGTTGTTTTACCTCTGAGCGGCTCTTTTTTGCACACCATGGTCTAAATGACCAGGTCACAAGGACCCCGAAAGCTCAGAGAAGGTTTGGGGAGGGGACCCACTGGAACAGCTGTTGGGAGACAGATGGTAGCCTCCCGTCAAGGCCGTCCAGCGTGTTCTTTAACGTTGGGTTGTTTTACTTCTGAGCGGCCCTTTTTTGCACACCATGATCTAAATGACCAGGTCACAAGGACCCCGAAAGCTCAGAGAAGGTTTGGGGAGGGGACCCACTGGAACAGCTGTTGGGAGACAGATGGTAGCCTCCCGTCAAGGCCGTCCAGCGTGTTCTTTAACGTTGGGTTGTTTTACCTCTGAGCGGCTCTTTTTTGCATACCATGGGCTAAATGGCCAGGTCACATGGACCCAGAAGGCTCAGAGAAGGTTGGGGGAGGGGACCCACTGAAACAGTTGTTGGGAGACAGTTGTTGGGAGTTAAAAGTCCCATCAAGGCCATCCAGCGTGTTCTTTAACGTGCACAGGGTATGTCTCTCCCGCACACGAGGCCACGGCTTAAAGTCCCATCCGTCGGACGGCAGCCTCTCCAAGCCCATCGGTGTCCCCTACTGACCGTGAGCAGGGCGGGGAATTTTGCGGAGATAAATCTGAATGCTGACCTAGCTGGGACTCGAACCTGGGAACTGGAGATTACGAGCCTGGCGCGCTACCGATTGAGCCACCCCCACCCAATGGATAGATTGATCTGACGATTTGCATACAGAGTTGCGACGTGTATGAAAGTAAACGATCTGAATGTCAAACCGATCAGTACTGTAGAATGTCATACCACACTAAAGGGATGGGGTGGCTCAGTCGGTAGTGCGCCATACTCGTAATTTGTAGTTTCCAAGTTCGAGTCCAACCTTGATCAACATCGAGTTTTATCTCTGCAAAACTCCTCACCTTGGCCCGTCACTAGGAGACACCACTGGGATTGGAAAGGCCACCGTTCATTTGGATGGGACATTAAGTCGTGGTCCCGTGTGCAGGAGAGCCGTACCCCATACACGTTAAAGAGCATACTGGATAGTCTTGATGGATGACTTTCATCTGGCTCGTAACGGCTGTCCAATGAATCCTCTTCCATACTTTCCACTTAGGGCTTTTGTGACTTGGCCTGGTGTGTGCTAAAACGTGTCGCTTAGAAATAAAACAACCCAAATTAGCCCAACGTAAACACTGAACGAATGGGTCTGTTCCTAATAAGCATGCCGATAACTGAACAGTAAAGCCCCGCTTACTATCTTTCACTTTACAATGCTCCGCATGACCAAGTGGCGGGGGTGGCTCAGTCGGTAGCGCGCCAGGCTCGTAATCTGTAGTTCCCAGGTTCGAGTCCCAACTGGGTCAGCGTTGAGATTTATCTCCGCAAAATTCCCCGCCCTGCCCACGGTCAGTAGGGGACACCGAAGGGCTTGGAAAGGCCGCCGTCCGTCGGATGGGACGTTAAGCCGTGGCCCCGTGTGCGGGAGAGCCATACCCTGTGCACGTTGAAGAACAAGCTGGATGGCCTTGACGGGAGACTACCCCTCCCACAACCTTCTCTGAGCCTTCGGGGTCCATATGACGTGGCCATTTAGCCCATGGTGTGCAAAAAAGAGCCGCTCCGAGGTAAAACAGCCCAACGTTAAAGAACACGCTGGATGGCCTTGACAGGAGGCTACCATCTGTCTCCCAACAGCTGTTCCAGTGGGTCCCCTCCCCCAACCTTCTCTGAGCCTTCGGGTCCACGTGACCTGGCCATTTAGCCCATGGTGTGCAAAAAGGTGCCGCTCAGAGGTAAAACAACCCAACCCAACCGCATGACCAAAGTCCATTTATACGACGACGCATTCGCTCATCTGACGGTTTTAGCGATATCACGCTGCCGTGTATCAATCAAAGCTGGATAATGGATAAAGAAGGACGACTGCGTAGTAAAAATGCACGACGCGTTAGTGACTGAAAGCAGTGCTATGAGCTTCATTTTTCACGTTCGTTTCTTAATTTTACATTCGTCAGGGTCTTTAAGCAAAAGAATAATAGGTTTAGAGCAGTGTTTCCCAAAGTGGGCGATACCTCCCCCTGGGGGGCGCTGGAACGATCCAGGGGGTCGGTAGTAGCCTCGGGTGCAATTGAGGGGGGGGGGGGGATGGAAGCATAAAGAAAGAAGGGATGATAAGAAAATTTTGAAAAACCGTTCGTACATGTTTCATCTCTTGTATAACATAGAGTTAAAGTCGTAGTGATTACTTTATTTTCAATTTTATACTATGCTTGATTTTAATAAATAATTTTATAATTTCAAAGCTTCAAGGTGTCTTATTTACAACAACATCTTTCTTTACTTTGTTGTAAGACGTAGGTAGAAATACAGATACATAAAAGAACGCAAATTTGTCACTGCATCTTTCTGTGGGGACGGGGGTGGCTCAGTCGGTAGCGCGCCAGGCTCGTAATCTGTAGTTCCCAGGTTCGAGTCCCAGCTGGGTCAGCGTTGAGATTTATCTCCGCAAAATTCCCCCGCCCTGCCCAATATCAGTAGGGGACACCGATGGGCTGGAAAGGCCGCCGTCCGTCGGATGGGACGTTAAGCCGTGGCTCCGTATGCGGGAGAGCCATACCCTGTGCACGTTAAAGAGCACGCTGGATGGCCTTGACGGGAGGCTACCATCTGTCTCCCAACAGCTGTTCCAGTGGGTCCCCTCCCCCATCCTTCTCTGACCCTTCGGGGTCCATGTGACCTGGCCATTTAGCCCATGGTATGCAAAAAAGTGCCGCTCAGAGGTAAAACAACCCAACCCAAGTATCTTTCTGTTTGTTCGCTTAAAGAAGGTAGATTTCCAGGGGGGCGCTGAATATTTTTTTTTTTTCTGAAAAGGGGAACGTAGGTTGGGTTGGGTTGTTTTACCTCTGAGCGGCACTTTTTTGCGCACCATGGCCTAAATGGCCAGGTCACAAGGACCATGAAGACTCAGAGAAGGTTGGTGAAGGGGACCCACTGGAACAGCTGTTGGGAAACAGATGGTAAGCCATCTGTCTCCCAACACGCTGAATGGCCTCCCGTCAAGGCCATTCAGCGTGTTCTTTAACGTTGTACAGGTTGTGGCTCTCCCGTACACAGCGCCACGGCTTAACGTCCCATCCGACGAACGGCGGTCTTTTCAAGCCCATCGGTGTCCCCTATTGACCGTGGGCAGGGCTGTTAGAGTAAGTAAAGTGCAATATTTATTTTAGTTGTAAATGCTTTATTTACGTCAATTACCCAGATATATGACTGCTTGCAAATGCTATTAAACCATACATGTATCTACAAGGAGAAGAAAAGACAATGATTCGCTAATACGGCGGTGGTCTGGAACTTAACGTGTTGTATGACCGAGGTGCGTCTGTACTTGTTTATATCATAATTTACCTGCAACTAACTTCAACTTTTGTTTTCTCTCACAGGTCCTCACTGTTTGCGAACTTTCGACGGTTGGGGTTGTTGGAATGATACTCCAGCAGGTCAGATTACTTATATTCCTTGTCCCAGTTTCATACCTGGTTTCGTTCCAGAAAGTAAGACCACTTTTTATGCGTCTTCTTTTGATTTCATTTCCAATCTAAGTTATCTTATTTATTGTGCAGATCTATAAGTTAAAATAAACTCAAATTGCATAAAAGCTTTCAAGAAATGTTTATAAATGCCTTCATATGCAATGACTTCTAATTCAGGTATTGATGAATTTTAAAGGAATATATTAATGCAGCTCATAATAAATTAATTTCAAAGAATATTTTAATAATGAATCGTTAAAATGTGAGTAATAAATATTGCTTAAGATAATTCTCCACTATCTCCAAGAAGCAATCTTTAGTTGTTAGTAAACACTAAAATTCCAAACAACCAAACAAGATCATCGAAATAAATTATTAAACAAGGAGATTACCTACAAGCATTCAGTTAGTTATTCCTTTAAAAACTGATATTTATTTAAGAAATAAGTTTATTTATCAAGTTTGGCAACAGGATAACTTTAAAAAACAGCATTGGCTTCCGTTAGAGTCAGATATTAATATTAACGGAAGTAGCGACCAGGATCGATGTAGAGTCGATATATATTCCTTCTCATTAGGATGAAAAATAAATAAATATAAATGTTTTTGAACATAATCAGATTTTTTTTGTTTTGTTGTCTTTGTCTGAGGGACAAAATTTCAGGCTACGAAAAATCTTTTTGGAAGAAAATAAGTCTCAGGTTAAAAGGTTGCAAGTTACTGATCTATATTAATTAACGGTTTTAAATATTGTAGACAGGTTCCTTCTTTGCCTGTCTGGTCTGTGTTGTTTTTATTTCCTGTGTGTGAGAACGTTTTCAGAAGAGTACCTGTCCCTATCTCGTCAGGATGATTTACTTAGGCGGCAGATGTACAGCCGCTCAAAAAAGTATCCGAAGTTGATTACAGAATTCAGAAAAAATATCTGGCAACGATTTTTTTAGAAATTAGTGATCTGGCAACCTTCCTGTACACAAACTCAGTTATTTAATATATTTAAATTTATTTACACTTTAAACAATACACATACAGTGACTGCCCACCCGGTACAGTCACTGGCCGAATACAACACAGGCTATAATGAGTGTCAGCGGTCCCTCCGCTACATAGAGAATACAACACAGGCTATAATGAGTGTCAGCGGTCCCTCCGCTACACAGAGAATACAACACAGGCTATAATGAGTGTCAGCGGTCCCTCCGCTACACAGAGAATATAACACAGGCTATAATGTGTCTCAGCTGTCCCTCCGCTACATTGAGAATACAACACAGGCTATAATGAGCCTCAGCGGTCCCTCCGCCACATTGAGAATACAACACAGGCTATAATGAGCCTCAGCGGTCCCTCCGCTACATAGAGAATACAACACAGGCTATAATGAGACTTAGCGGTCTCTCCGCTACATAGATAACAAAATTTAAACGAGCCACAGGCAATCCACCTGACATCTAGAAGGTCTCGTGTCCTACACATTCTTTGGTTCGAACAACCCCGCCAGATGAGGTCACATGTCCTTCGGGGGACGTTAGGGTGTCTCGACAGTGGGGTACGGACACGGTCACTGAGCCACGTCGAGTCTTGCCGCCTTTCTTCGCCTATCTCCCGAAACTGGATCGGCTGCCGGCGCTCTGTCGCTAGGCCCTTCCGCCAAAATGGATGGCAATTCTGGGCCTCATTCCTTCTGCCCTAGCTGCCGAGTCCCTATAAATATGGGGGCGGAGTGGCTCAGTCGGTAGCGCGCCAGGCTCGTAATCTGTAGTTCCCAGGTTCGAGTCCCAGCTGGGTCAGCGCTGAGATTTATCTCTGCAAAATTCCCCACCCTGCCCACGGTCAGTAGGGTACACCGATGGGCTTGGAAAGGCCGCCGTCCGTCAGATGAGACGTTAAGCCGTGGCCCCGTGTGCGGAAGAGCCATACACTGCGCACGTTAAAGAACACGCTGGATGATCTTGACGGGAGGCTACCATCTGTCTCCCAACAGCTGTTCCAGTGGGTCCCCTCCCGCAACCTTCTCTGAGCCTTCGGGGTCCATGTGACCTGGCCATTTAGCCCATGGTGTGCAAAAATGTGCCGCTCAGAGGTAAAACAACCCAACCCAACCTATAAATATGTTAAAATATGAAATGGGAAACCTTTTAACTTACCCTTTTTAGGTTTAGTTATGATTGTGTTGCAATTCTCTCAGAGGGTGAATGATATGAACATAGAACAAAGATCGGTCTAAAATCTGATTGCTTTGCTTAATCTCTATACTGCGCACCAAAATCTTATGGCTGCCCTACAGAGATCCCTGGAAGAAAAAAAGAGCTGTGGGGTACATAAATGGAAATCAATATCACACAAGTTACAGATGGTGCCAATGACAAAAAACATCAAGTCGCACAGTCGGATTGCTCACAATCGGATTGCTTTGCTTAATCTCTATACTGCGCACCAAAATCTTATGGCTGCCCTACAGAGATCCTTAGAAGAAAAAAAGAGCTGTGGGGTACATAAATGGAAATCAATATCACACAAGTTACCGATGGTGCCTTGATAAAAAACTGAATAATCTAAAGTAGTTTAAATATCAAATGCATAGCCTAATTATACCTCTTATTCCATATGCGGCTTTTATCTGGGAGACAATCATTTAACGTCAATTATACAACACAGAGAGTGGAAAAAGAGCCTTATTTGATTGTGTCCACCAAGACAAGGGAATCCTTCCTCAGTTCTACATTATCCCTCAAGGTCTACCACCTGCAAAATACACTGAGTTTCAGGGGTCTCACTGGGGTGAGTGACAGTGTCTCAGGAAATTTAATGTCCTTTCCCTCTATTCGAATGGTGGTCACTCAGTTCGACAAGATACCTTCTATTCGGAGAATAACTGGACTTCTAATAGAGCACCAAAGTTTGGCAAACTGTATAACACAAAACACAATTTATTATTCAAAGAAAATAAGTACCTGTCCCTTGGAGAGTTGTAGGCTTATAAACCGACACAAATATAACAACACTCCTACTAACAAAACAATACTTACGAGGAGCTTCAAAATGTTCTGGACATGCATATGCGGAACAAAAACCATTGCACTTACCTCAAGAAATTTTTTATTCTCCTTCAAAGTGCTTTCCTCTATTATCTATACAAAGTTGCAGACGTCTACGCTAATTCTGGAAAGCTTAGTGGTACAGTCGCTCAAAAAAGTATCCGAACGCTACGGTTGATTGCAGAATTCAGAAAAAATATATGGCAAGGAATTTTTTAGAAATAAGTGACTGGCAACCTTCGTGTCACGTGACACGAAGGTTGCCAGTCACTAATTTCTAAAAAATTCATGGTGGTCAATTCAATTGGTGGAGTCAATGTTCTTTTTTGTGGGGGAAGAACTTGACAGAGCTATACTAATCTATTGTTTGTTTTTCGTAGTGAAAGTGTTGATAACAAGACACTTTTAACTAAGATGCACTCTCTGTCAAAAGTTTAAGAATGCACTCTCTGTCAAAGTAATTTGCATCAAAAATTACTTTTGCAGTAGCTAAATGCTTCTGACATTAACTTTGTTGATAATGTATACGTCATTAACCGAAATCTGAATATTCTTCACCCTCTAACCGTTGCTCATCCAGCTGCTTTAAATCCTGGACAGAGAATTTCTCCTTGTGAGACTGGAGTAACTCTTCAACATCAGTATCATCTACTTTTCGTAATCCGGCTTTATAGGTTACACGTCAATATGATTTTTAGCCTTAGACGTAACATCGGTGAATTCGAAACCTTTAAACTCATGAACGCACGCGTCCATAATGCTATTAGCTTGCCATGTCATCAACCCTCCGATCAAAACTAATGCATTTTAAAGTTAGGGCATAGAAAGCACTAACTAACAATAATATAACCTGAATTCTGATATCATTTAGCCCATAGCTGGCAGTAAATACTAAAATGTTAAAACATATCCTTTGCATCTTCGCCAATATTTCCCCAGTGTTACGAAATTTGAAATAACGAAATTCCAACCAGTGAATGACACGGCCAATTGTTTTAAATATATATTGAATTTGTAACATAAGTAGGTTATCATGCATCTATGCATACACACATACATATATACCACATGCTACATGTAGATGCCGCATTTCACCACTGTAGGTCAATTGCAACGGGAAGGGGGGGGAGGTGTCTCAGTCGGTAGCGCACCAGGCTCATAATCTGTAGTTCCCAGGTTCGAGTCCCAGCTGGGTTAGCGTTGAGATTTACCTCTGCAAAACTCCCCGCCCTGCTCTCGATCAGTAGGGGACACCGATGGGCTTGGAAAGGCCTCCGTCCGTCGGATGGGACGTTAAACCGTGGTCCAGTGTGCGGGAGAGCCATACCTTGTGCACGTTAAAGAACACGCTGGATGGCCTTGACGGGAGGATGCCATCTGTCTCCCAACAACTGTTCCAGTGGGTCCCCTCCCCCATCCCTCTCTGAGCTTTCGGGGTCCATGTGACCTGGCCATTTTGCCCATGGTGTGCAAAGAAGTGCCGCTCAGAGGTAAAACAACCCAATTCAATTGCAACGAGGTCTTGTTTGAAATTGTCTGACCATCGTATCCTAAATCTCCCCCCGTTTTTGAGCCCTATTATGCCTGAATTATTCTTTCAGCCTAGCTAAAGTAATTAAACTAAATTGAAATTCTTTCCACACATAGCATCCACCGGAAAGCCACCTGCGTTTTCTCTTCCGGAGAGATCCAGGTTGACAAGGCAACTGCACTCGAGGAATGCAGCGCTGATCACCCCACTTGCATACGAAACGACTTTGAGACCCCATCCGAACAATCCAGTGGCATTAAGAATAAACAACACAGGACTCGACCACCAGCAAATTAAAGTCCCCTACCAACACGAAGCACCGCACGACCACAATAAATTCACCTTTCTTGACACCATAGGCAGATGATCGCCAAGGATTTGGCAATGCCTAACTCTGGGTGTCTAAATACTGATGGACAGGTGAGCTCAGTTTGAAATTCTAGCTCACGGGACATTAAACTAGTTAGCCGCCATCCGATGCCCAAACCCGTCAAGAAGACCCAGCCAGAGGAACATGGGAAAGATGGAACCGCAATTGCGCCAACCACATTAATCAAACAGGACGTTCATTGCTGTATCAAACGGGAGAGAGACAAAGGAACGACACATAAGAGTTCACATGCACGTACGAGTTCATAAAGTCAGATGGTCAGGTAATATAATGAATAACAAAACCCAGATGCTCCGCAATTCAGAGACTGCACTACATCTATCGGGATAATGCCACGTGTTACCACTATCCACAGTCGGGGCTCAACAGTACTATAGAAGTAAAGACCAGCACTCGCCAAAACCTAACTATAATCTTCTCCTGGGTCGCCACAAACAAGGATATTGAGAATCCAAGTTGACGCCAATCAGATGGTCAGGTAATTAATTGAATGACAAGACTCAGATGTATCGCAATTCAGAGACTGCACGCGATCTAAAGAAATAATGCCAAGATTACCATTAACTACGGTCGGGGACAAGACAGTACCATATAAATACAACTCAACCTACGACTACCTAGGGAGAACAGTACTACAGAAAGTTCATCCCTCGGTCAAAACCTAAATTTCATCTTCGTCCTGGGTCGCCACAAACAAGGATACTGAGAATCCAAGTTTACGCTAGTCAGATGGTCAGGTAATTAATTGAATGACAGATGACAATTGAATGACCAGATGTATCGCAATTCAGAGACTGCACGCCATCTATAGGGATAATGTCAAGATTACCATTAACTTCGGTCGGGGACAAGACAGTAACATGTAGATACAACTCAACCCACGACTACCTAGGGCGAACACAGAAAGTTCATCCCTCGGTCAAAACCTAAATTTCATCTTCGTCCTTGGTAGCCACAAACAAGGATACTGAGAATCCAAGTTTACGCTAGTCAGATGGTCAGGTAATTAATTGAATGACAAGACCCAGATGTATCACAATTCAGAGACTGCACGCCATCTATAGGGATAATGTCAAGATTACCATTAACTACGGTCGGGGACAAGACAGTAACATGTAGATACAACTCAACCCATGACTACCTAGGGAGAACAGTACTACAGAAAGTTCATCCCTCGGTCAAAACCTAAATTTCATCTTCGTCCTGGGTCGCCACAAACAAGGATATTGAGAATCCAAGTTGACGCCAGTCGGATGGTCAGGTAATTAATTGAATAACAAGACCCAGATGTATCGCAATTCAGAGACTGCACGCCATCTATAAGGATAATGCCAAAATTACCATTAACTTCGGTCGGGGACAAGACAGTAACATGTAGATACAACTCAACCCACGACTACCTAGGGCGAACAGTACTACAGAAAGTTCATCCCTCGGTCAAAACCTAAATTTCATCTTCGTCCTGGGTCGCCATAAACAAGGATATTGAGAATCCAAGTTGACGCCAATCGGATGGTCAGGTAATTAATTGAATAACAAGACCCAGATGTATCGCAATTCAGAGACTGCACGCCATCTATAAGGATAATGCCAAAATTACCAATATATACGGTCGGGGACATGACAGTAACATGTAGATACAACTCAACCCACGATACCTAGGGCGAACCGTACTACAGAAAGTTCATCCCTCGGTCAAAACCTAAATTTCATCTTCGTCCTGGGTCGCCACAAACAAGGATATTCAGGATCCAAATTGACTCGACGCCCGTGACGCCAATCAGATGGTTAGTTAGAGTGGTCGGAGAAGTTTACCAGATAGGAGAAGGTTGCACTGCTCGAGATTGGGGGACGACTTCATTCCACGAAAGTTCCTACCTCATGGAAGAGTTGTCGGACTTTCGTAAGCGACGACGTCCCCGGTGCAAGATTTTGACTTTCCAACAGAACGCTTTCCCACCCCAAAGTCCCTGCAAAATGAACCGCAGGACACTCTAACCACAGCTTAATGACAGAAATCAGCGGCAGGCCTTCGAAAGAACACTCTTAATACATGAGGTACGAAGTCTCACCTTTTGACACATACATCCACAGCATCCGACTGAGGTTCTGCCATCCTCACAGACCTTCTTCTGTAGCATATAAAGTGACAGACTCCTGTCAGACCTCTGTGGCAAGCAGCTGCTTGAGAGGGTATTTATTTTATTATTTAAAAGTACCACATGTCTAAATTAGAGGATGTTATATTAAGTCTTGGAAGTGTCTACAAATAGAGAATTAATATACTTAAAATTTATCAAAATTATGGCAATTTTTCCCTCTACGGAATTGAAGTATTATTTTTTTATGTTTGTGCAGAACCAGAGTGATTATTGAATTCATTCACAAAATTTCTACACCACCTCTGACAAAGGAAGGGCTTAGGTTAATGAGGCTTCTCTTTGCTATCCGATACAATCATTATTAGTTAGTGAAGGAAAGAAATCGCACCACGATAAAATGATCTACACGTTATTGCACCGCCAATTCAGGGGTGTGCGTAACAGGTTTTAGACATACTCTTCATAACCCTTTTAGTTAATCCACAGATATCCATATGGGCAACATGGGCAAACCAATGCAGTCTCTCTCTTCATAATATGCTGTTCAAAGGAGATTGCAGACGCCTTCGCCTAACCTCCTCATTACTTACAAGGTCAAACTTAGGTGATGAGTCTATCAAATCCTAGTCGAAGCTCACCAAAGTGACTCTTGTATTTATAGGTTTCAAGCATTGTTCTATCTGCTCCTAGTCCAGTTCTATTTTTTATGCAATTTTAAAAGTACTTCGCTGTGTAATATTTGATAGAACTTTTATCTAAGAATCTAAATATGTTGTCTTTTAATATGAGAATATTTAGTTTTGCACAATATTATTTTTGCTATTGCTAAATTTTTCAGGTGTTAATACATTTCATACGAAATTAAAGGATGCCAATTATTTATTTATTATAGGGTTAGCTTATAAATCTTGCAATTCAGATGGTACCTGGTTCCAACACCCGGAAACAAACAAGACTTGGTCCAACTATACAACATGCGTGGATGAAGATGATTTGTTGGTAGGTAAATAATTGTTTTCAAGAAAATATATTTTTTAAGCGATGCAAAATAATTTGTTGATAAACTGTTGAATTTCTTTTTGTTCTCTTCCTAATGTTAATAAATGTAAACAATATAAATTTATCCGAAATTTTTCAATAGGGGTTCAGGAGTCCCTTGATCCTAAGGAGCATATGAACACGTGCAAACTCTCGAATAGTTAGAAAATAAAAAAAATATTTACATTTTAGCAATAAGAGTTATTTTTTTCCCATTCAGTAGTAGCATAAATGAGAGTTCTGGGCCAGTAAAAGGGTCCAGAGAATTGTATGAAAATCTATGAGAAAAGTTAAGGGAGATGACGTAAAAAGTGCTTTTCTTGTGGGGGTTTCTTTTATTCACATGAAACACCCCGGTTTTTTCTGATTTTCACATATTTTCACAAAATACCACAAGAAACATACTTTTAACTCCCCCCCCCCTTAACTTTTCCCATATATTTTCATAGAATTCTCTGGACCCAAGGGACCTGGGTTCGACCCCCGGGTAAGGCGTGTGGATGTGTGTGTGTTCTTTTTCTGCTGAGGTCCTGCCATCCTCACAGACCTTCTACTTTGGCATATAAACTGACAGGCTCCTGTCAGACCTCTGTGGCAAGCAGCTGCTTGAGGGGGTATTTATTTTGTTTTTAATTATTTTACTGACCCAGAACTCTCATTTATCTTACTACTCCATTCGAAAATTATCTTTTATCACTTATTTTTTATTATGTTACACAACAGTAGGGAAGCATTTCTTTCCCCCGTGGGGCGGGGGTGGCTCAGTCGGTAGCGCGCCAGGCTCGTAATCTGTAGTTCCCAGGTTCGAGTCCCAGCTAGGTCAGCGTTGAGATTTATCTCCGCAAAATTCCCCGCCCTGCCCACGATCAGTACGGGACACCGCTGGGCTTGGAAAGGCCGCCGTCCGTCGGATGGGACGTTAAGCCGTGGCCCCGTGTGCGGGAGAGCCATACCCTGTGCACGTTAAAGAACACGCTGGATGGCCTTGACGGTACGCTACCATCTGTCTCCCAACAGCTGTTCCAGTGGGTCCCCTCCCCAACCTTCTCTGAGCCTTCGGGTCCATGTGACCTGGTCCATGGTGTGCAAAAAAGTGCCACTCAGAGGTAAAACAACCCAACGTTAAAGAACACGCTGGATGGCCTTTGACGGGAGGCTACCATCTGTCTCCCAACAGCTGTTCCAGTGGATCCCCTCCCCCAACCTTCTCTGAGCCTTCGGGGTCCATGTGACCTGGCTATTTAGCCCATGGTGTGCAAAAAAGTGCCGCTCAGAGGTAAAACAACCCAACCCAACCTCCCCCCGTAGGATTGATAGAAGCAGAAACCTCAACATTTCGCTTTCAGTGCACAGTGAAAGCGTGCACCGATATTTAGTACATTTTTTTACGAGTGGCATCACATAACAGAGAACTGGCAATAGAGATATGATAAGATTCGAGAAAAATCATGTAGTGCACCAGAGATGAAATGCCAATGTGTCAAGAAAAGGGATTTGTTGATTGGATTCAAAAATTCATGTCACAAAAATCCTATTCTCAAGGTGATTCAATAATAGAACAAAAATCGAGTATTAATTCGACACCCATGGAGTCGATGTTTAATTGATAAAAAAATTGTAATTTCCTCTCAGCATCAGTTTAATAAGTTAATAAAGTCTTTTAAATGAGCGTTGGATGCTTTGAAAATATAATCGATTGGAAATCACAGTTTGTACTGAAAAGCTACTCTTTTCAAGATGCCAGTGAAGCGTTGAAATATTAAAGAAAAAATATTATTTTCAGCTTTGTTACTTATAACGTTTTTAATTTAACACATTTAAAACTCCATCTTACTACATTATGAAACTAGATCATTATGGAAAGTATGAAAAGAAAATATACGCCCATCCCTCGATTTACGCAGTAGATAGGTTCACAAAAATCACCGTGCAAATCAAAACCAACAATAGAAAACAAAGGGGATAAATTTCGAAAAACTCCTTGCTATTAATAAAACGTATATTCAAAGTTTCATTTATGGATATTTATCTCAAATTTCGTTCCAGCAATAATAATGAACATTAATATTATTTTGTATTTTATTTCCACTAATTCAGATAAATGATTTATTTTCTTATGTATTTCCTTTTGGTCACGAAAAATAAATTTAAAAAAATAAAATAAATACCCCCTCAAGCAGTTGCTTGCCACAGAGGTCAGACAGGAGGTTGGGTTGTTTTACCTCTGAGCGGCACTTTTTTGCACACCATGGGCTAAATGGCCAGGTTACATGGACCCCGAAGGCTCAGAAGGTTGGAGGATGGTCCCACTGGAACAGCTGTTGGGAGACAGATGGTAGCCTCCCGTCAAGGCCATCCAGCGTGTTCTTTAACGTTGGGTTGTTTTACCTCTGAGCGGCACTTTTTGCACACCATGGGCTAAATGGCCAGGTCACATGGATCCCGAAGGCTCAGAGAAGGTTGGGGGAGGGGACTCACTGGAACAAGCTTTGGGAGACAGATGGTAGCCTCCCGTCAAGGACATCCAGCGTGTTCTTTAACGTGCACAGGGTATGGCTCTCCCTCACACGGAGCCACGGCTTAACGTCCCATACGACGGACGGCGGCCTTTCGAAGCTCATCGGTGTCCTCTACTGACCGTGGGCAGGACGGGGAATTTTGCGGAGATAAATCTCAACGCTGACCCAGCTGAGACTCGAACCTGGGAACTACAGATTACGAGCCTGGCGCACTACCGATTGAGCCATCCCCGCCCCTTGGTCAGACAGGAGCCTGTCAGTTTATATGCCATAGTAGAAGGTCTGAGAGGATGGCAGGCCCTCAGCAGAAAAAACGACACAAACAGCCATGCCTTACCCTGGGCTCCCTTAGATCAGTAGCCAAGCATGCTAACCACCCGGCCACGCGACGGCAAGTAAAAAAAATACTCATCGTTAATGTAGATGTACGCTATGGAATTTGAAGACGAAATATCAAAGAAGGAATTTATGAACTGAATGTAAATCAGAAATCAAGCATTTGTGTCAACACTTGGTGCATTATTTTGTAAAATAAGTATTTATATGATATTTTATGAAACAGTGTACTTACGAATCAGCTGTATTTAGCCAAATAATAGTCTATAACGTTAAACTTGTTGCTAAATATGAGATAAAACTTGGATTTTGTTAGTCTGAAAATAGCAGTCTAGAAAAGTCAGATCTCGGTGTCGATTCAAAGAAATTTTCATTTCATTACAATTTTGCGAGACAAATTGCATTACAATGGCAAAAATTTAATTTTAACAAAATAACTTAAATATTTCTGTAGTAAAGAATCACAGAATGTGTCCTGTGGATCTTTTTAATTTTTGACTTAAGAAATTATTCGCACACACTTTTAAAAAATGTATTTATACATGAACTGCTTTGAAATAATATTTCCTATTTCAGTTTCAATTAACTTCCAATGTTTAGCACTGTTATATGTTCAAACTTCCTTAACTCTTTAAAATAGCAAAGGAATATTGTTGAAAATGAATATTTAGATGAAAAGATTTAGACTTTAATTTACTTTGTCACGTTTTCCCATAAAACATTTATTTTATAAGTTATAAGATTTCGAAATTAGAGTCCCATTGGCTTAACATGGGGTGGTCATTACTTCAATGATCACTCAGCGTATAGTTGTGATAGAAAAATATATCATAAAAAGAATCAAAAATTAAAAATAGTAGGACGCGTATAACCTCTGGTGCATATGAGAATCTCGTTTTCAAAGAGAAAGAAGTTTTTCTTTTACATACTATTTCATTCCTTAAAAGTTTGAATTTGAGCTAGCGGATGATAGGAAAAATGCAAATAGTATTTTATTAGTAATTGCACAATATAAAAGTATTCGTTTTTCAATTTACCCACACCTCTCTTAGAAAAGTGAGTAGCTAATTCTTATCAGTGAAATATCTCGTAAAACTACCACTATTTTTTAAAATTATTGTTCTATATAAAAGATTTGTGAAACGATAATAGCTCTGCATATGATCATCAGACCTGTGATTCTCTCTGCTTCACCCATTTGGGCGAATACTACACCCACCAATATTCGCAAGATTCAGGTCTTACAAAACAAGATTTTGAGAACTGTGATCGATGCCCTTTGGTTTGTCACTAACAGACAACTTCATAAAGACCTGGGCATCGACCATATATATACACATTTAAACAGCACCTCAAAAAGATTTTTTGAGGCTGTAAGCAATAATCCCAATGAGATTATTTCTTCTCTGATTCTTTACGATCATACTGTTTCGAACAAGTACAAGAGGCCTAAAACGGTAGCGTTCTCTGAGGAGACCTACCCGTTTTAGCTTTCTTCTACAACTTTACTGCTATTTTTAGCTTTTATTATGTTTGCCCTTAGGGGCCCACCTAAGGGTGGTTTACTTATATATTTTGTTCTTACTCATGCCAAATAGGCATATCTTTATGATGGAGATGGTTAGGGGTAAAATCATTACACGGTACATGGAATATGATTATACGATCTACGATCACAGCTCTGCTATTTCATCATTTCAGTGATCTGTAAAGATATATATATATTAAAATTAATAAGTATTTGAAAAATGCGAATTATAATATTTCATTAGTACCAATCAAATTAAAAAAGAGTTTTCTATTGTCATTTTCATTGTTTCCAATGGAAACTTCATGATGTTCACATTCCAACACCAAAATTTCATATTTCTATCATCATCTTTGTAATAATCGTTCGAAATTTTGAAATTTTAAATCTTTTTCACCGTTAGAGGGCGTAATTATAGTGTTCGAAAGATTCAGAAAGTGCGAATCATAATTTTTTTATCGATTCCTATCTAACCCTGAAAATACTTTTTTATTTATCTCTAAATACAAATAATTATCTGTTAAAATAAAAAAATTGTATTTTTTCCACCCCACCCCCCTGTGTCTAAGAGGCCTCAATTCACTGTTGCCAATGGAAACGTCATGGCTTTCACATTCCACCACCAAAATTTAAAATTTCTAGCTTAAATACGTCGTTTGCAATATTTGTATGAAATTTTGGAATTTGCCAACTTTTCAACCGTTAGAGGGCGCAATTATAGTTTTCGGAAGGTTTAAAAGTGTAAATCATAATGTTTTATAAATTCCTTTCTGACCAAAAAAGAATTTTTCATTTATCTCTAAAAACAAACAATTATCTGTTCAAGTTAAAAAGATATGTTTTCCGTTAAACATACATATGCACTACTGTGCGCCTCCCTCTGGGTTTAAGGGGTCAATTCGTTATTGACAGTGAAAACTTCGTGGTCTTCATATTCGACCACCAAAATTTCAAATTTCTAGCATCAATATATTGTTTGCAATATTCGTTTGAAATTAAGGAATTTTAAAAATTTTCCATCGCTAGAGGGCGTAATTATAGCTTTAGAGAGATTCGGAAAGTGCTTAACGTAATATTTCATCAATACCTGTCTAACATAACAAAGAATTTTTAATTTATCTCTGTAAACCAAAATGTTCGATGTTGACAGACGGATATACAAAGACTCCGCTATACAAAGATGGCGCTACATCGTACGGGGGGGGGGGGGGTCGGTAGCGCGCCAGGTTCGAGTCCCAGCTGGGTAAGCGTTGAGATTTATCTCCGCAAAATTCCCCCCCCCCCTGCCCACGGTCAGTAGGGGACACCGATGGGCTTGGAAAGGCCGCCGTCCGTCGTATGGGACTTTAAGCCGTGACCCCGTGTGCGGGAGAACCATACACTGTACACGTCAAAGAACACGCTGGATGGCCTTGACGGGAGGCTACCATCTGTCTCCCAACAGCTTGTTCCAGTGGGTCCCCTCCCCCCAACCTTCTCTGAGCCTTCGGGATCCATGTGACCTGGCCATTTAGTCCATGGTGTGCAGAAAAGTGCCGCTCAGAGGTAAAACAACCCAACGTTAAAGAACACGCTGGATGGCCTTGACGGGAGGCTACCATCTGTCTCCTAAAGCTGCTCCAGTGGGTCTCCTCCCCCAACCTTCTCTGAGCCTTCGGGATCCATGTGACCTGGCCATTTAGCCCATGGTGTGCAAAAAAGTGCCGCTCAGAGGTAAAACAACCCAACGTTAAAGAACACGCTGGATGGCCTTGACGGGAGGCTACCATCTGTCTCCTAAAGCTGCTCCAGTGGGTCTCCTCCCCCAACCTTCTCTGAGCTTTCGGGATCCATTTGACCTGGCCATTTAGCCCATGGTGTGCAAAAAAGTGCCGCTCAGAGGTAAAACAACCCAACGTTTAAGAACACGCTGGATGGCATTGACGGGAGGCTACCATCTGTCTCCCAACAGCTAATTCCAGTGGGTCCCCTACCCCAACCTTCTCCGAGCCTTCGGGGTCCATGTGACCTGGCCATTTAGCCCATGGTGTGCAAAAAAGTGCCGCTCAGAGGTAAAACAACCCAACGTTAAAGAACACGCTGGATGGCATTGACGGGAGGCTACCATCTGTCTCCCAACAGCTAGTTCCAGTGGGTCCCCTCCCCCAACCTTCTCCGAGCCTTCGGGGTCCATGTGACCTGGCCATTTAGCCCATGGTGTGCAAAAAAGTGCCGCTCAGAGGTAAAACAACCCAACCTAACATCGTACGGGTGATGTCATATTTTTCCCTACTTTCATTGAAGACCTTCTGAATTAAAAATCATTCTTCTTGAGGGTCAGCACAGAAAGATCTGCCATTTGGAACTTGAACTTGATCAGTGTAGGTCTGGGTTTGTAATCATTGAAGTGCATGAGAGGTGTTTTAGGATTTTGAACGCATGTCTAATTAAAAGAGCCAAGCAATAATAATTTCGATCTAAAATGAAAGTCCAAACATTGATAGAATTTGCTATAATTTTGAATTTGTAATTCCAAAATAAAAATAAATAAATAAATACCCCGTCAAGCAGCTGCTTGCCACATAGGTCTGACAGGAGCCTGTCAGTTTATATGCCACAGTAGAAGGTCTGAGAGGATGGCGGGACCTCAGCAGAAAAACGACACATACATCCATGCCTTACCCGGGGCTCGAACCCAGGTCCCTTAGATCAGAATTTAAGTATATATTGCTGTACGTGAAACATTTCGTTCTTAAAATAAGGGATGAAAATGTTCATAGGAAAGAATGCGAAAAAGAGAGAGGCTTCACCAGGGAAGGAAGACCGAGGTGCTATGCAGTGAAGGTCACACTAAACCACGTCAGTCTGCGAAGGGAAGGAGGTTGGGTTGGGTTGTTTTACCTCTGAGCGGCACTTTTTTGCACACCATGGGCTAAATGGCCAGGTACCATGGTCCCCGAAGGCTCAGAGAAGGTTGGGGGGGGGAACCCACTGGAACAACTGTTGGGAACCTCCCGTCAAGGCCATCCAGCGTGTTCTTTAACTTTGGGTTGTTTTACCTCTAAGCGGCACTTTTTTGCACACCATGGGCTAAATGGCCAAGTCACAAGGACCCCGAAGCCTCAGAAAAGGTTGGGGGAGGGGACCCACTGGAACAGCTGCTGGGAGACAGATGGTAGCCTCCCGTCAAGGCCATCCAGTGTGTTCTTAACGAGCACAGTGTATGGCTCTCCCGTACATGGGGCCACGGCTTAACGTCCCATCCGACGGATGGCGGCCTTTCCAAGCCCATCGGTGTCCCCTACTGACCGTGGGCAGGGCGGGGAATTTTGCGGAGATAAGTCTCAACGCTGACCCAGCTGAGACTCGATTTACGAGTCTGGCGCACTACCGACTGAGCCACCCCCATCCCAAAGGGAAGAAGGCCCACGGATGCACATGGTCTTCAAGGGGGGTAAAACCTGGCATGTGAAGAGTGATGCTGATCGGGGCTCTCACCCCTTAATCCCCACCACTCACCAAAGCAGCGGAGCAATTTGGATGTAGGCTCCCCTGGGTCCGCACTGAAGCGCGTGACACTGCTGGTAGTAGGTAGGATTAGAATGAGATAAAGATATCGGGTGAACGTGTGAAAAGCAAAAAAAAAGAATGAAACAAGCGAATAAAGATAAAAAAGAGAGAGGTGGAAGATAGAACAGAAAACAACAAAATAGGAAATACAAAATTTAAAAAGATTAGAATAAATAATTGTATAAAATGAAATAGGGGGTAAAAGAAAAATAAAAATAAATTGGAGGGGAATAAAATAAAAATAAGGGGGGGGAATAAAAATATTAGTAAATTAAAGAAAATATGAATAAATTTAATTAAAAATATTTAAATTTAAAAATAATGGTAGGGGGACGGCTGCAGGCCGATCCGCAATATTCCGCCGAAACCTGGGCTCGGGCGGGTGACCGAAGGTCGCTGAGGAGGGCTAGGGGAGAGGCTGAGGCTGAGGAGGCAGCTAGGGGGGGACGACACAAGTCGTGGCAACCCCCCAACAGGCATCGTCTGACCTTGACATTGTCCTGAGAGTGGAGCATGCCGGCCGGAAGCAAGTCGGGGAAGACCTGGCTTCGCAGAATCCCCCCCCCCCTTCCGGAAACCACATGATACGGCAAGAGCTGGAAAAAAAGATCAGAATGTAATAGAATAGGGGTTGAATAAAAAAGGGAGTTCTGAAAAATTGCTATGAGGTGAAGATATCTGTTCCTGGACGGTTAGAAAGATTTATAAAGGATAGGATTAAATACAATAAATTTCAGCTTATAACCTCGTTTTCAAAGAAAACGAGGTTATAAGCTGAAAAGAATTGGTTTTGCGTGAGTGGAATTTGAATCCACGTCTCCTGAAATCATGCCAGTTAAGCTAACCACTTCACCATTATCAGCTAACATGTTTTCTTCAGCTAGGGTGACTTATAAACTTTCCCAAATATTTATTTGATGCGCACAATGGTGCCATCTATCCAGGAAAAGTGGATACATGGCATCATCATCCTCCTCCTCAAGCAGCCATGGGCTACGGAGGTCCAACCAGACCGTGCAATTTAGTTCTCCAAGCAAGTCTATCCTGAGCTATATCTACTGCATCAGGCCACTGCACACCAATTCTAACAAGGTCTTGTTTGACATTGTCTGCCCACCGCATCCTAGGTCTCCCCTTCTTTCTGAGGCCTTTAGGCACACTGTTCATAACCCTATTCGCCAATCTATAATTATTCATACGGGCAACATGGCCAAACCAACGGAGTCTCTCTCTGCACAATATGCTGCTTAAAGGATGTTGCAAACTCCTTTCCCTAACCTCATCATTAGTTACAAAGTTGAACCACCTAATGCCCAAGATACTGCGTAAGCATCTGGAATCAAAAGTATCTAGTTTCCTGTTATCTTGTTTACAAAGTGTCCAAGTTTCACTACCATAACTAACCCTAGAAAGAACCAAACTATTATACAGCCTAATGTTAGTCTTTAGGTGTATACGCCTATTTCTCCACACTCTCCATAGATTCTTAAAAGTCCTGGCAGCAATCCCTATTCGTCTGTTAATCTCATGCCGCACATCACCAATATCGGTTACATAGCTCCCAAGATAATTAAATTGTGACACCTTCTCAAGACTGCAACCAATCAGATTAACTGAATCACAGCCTGCCTGATCAATTTTCATCACTTTAGTTTTCTCTCTGTTTATAACCAAACCTACTTTACTACCAGACTCATCAACAGCTCGAATGAAAGAGTTCATCTCATCAACATCATTTGCCAAAAGGGCTAAATCATCAGCATAATCTAAATCAGAAATTTTCGTATCTCCAGCCCATTTAATGCCAAAATCTTTCCCTTGAAGTGAATTTCGCATAACATAATCAATAGCCAAGCTAAAGAGAAAAGGAGACAAAATGCACCCTTGTCGAACACCAGAAGTAATGCTAAACCACTTGATACAAGCCTTACCAACTCTCACACACGACTCAGTGTTATTATAGAGAGCTTTCATAATGTTAACTAACTTGTCTGGTATACCATATGATCTCACAATCAACCACAAATTATGACGATCAACAGAGTCGAAAGCCTTTTTGAAATCAACAAAGCTAGCAACCAAAGATTTCTGAAACTCTAAACATTTCTCAAGAATCTGCCTAAGTGAAAATATCTGATCCACACATCCCCTACCACTTCTGAATCCACATTGCTCATCACGCAATTGACTGTCAACCAGATTCTTAATTCTATTAAGCACAATCATGGAAAGAACTTTACCTGGAACAGAGAGTAGGCTGATACCCCTATAGTTAGCACAAGAACTGCAATCACCTTTTTTGAAAATAGGGATAACAATAGCTCTGGTAAAATCCTTAGAAACCATGCCTTTATCATAAAAGATATTCAGAATTTCAGTCATCCAAGTGGTAACCGAACCATTCCCAGCTCTAAGCATTTCGGTAGTAATTTCATCTACCCCTGGGGATTTATGTAGTTTAAGTTTAGAAGCAGCCAAAATAACTTCAGATTGTGTTATAGGGCCAACATTAAAGCCACCAATGCATCTAATATCATTGCAAATAATGGGAGTAGAACTAACTACATTTTTTAGAACATCACCGAAATGATCAGCCCACCTAGCCATGACACAATCCTCACCTTCTATAACCTTACCTTGTTTATCCTTCAATCCCTGTATACCTGTTCGTTTTCTACCACACAAAACATTAACTATCTGGTACAGCTCTCTGCTTTTGTGCTGTCTAACTGCTTCCTCGGCTTTGTCAGCCAAACCATCAAGCCAAAGATTCTTATCAGCAGCTAACTGATCTTTTAGACATTTATTAAGTTCTCTGTAATGTTTTCTATTAGGACTAGTAGGGTATTGATTAAGGACATTCCTGCAGTTCTTTCTTTCCGAAATAAGCTCAAGTGCCTTATCACTCAGATAATTCTGTCTCCTCTGCTCCTTTTTTCCTAAAAGAGTACTGTTAGTGTCCAAAAAAGCCTGTTTAAAATGATCCCATTCTTCCTCAACTTCAGTAGTAAGCAAACCATGACTGTCATAATGACTAAGTAATCTATCATGGTAAGCTTTGGCTATAACTGGATCTCTCAGAGCTTCAGTATTAAAAGTAAAATTTTTAACCCTAGCACAACACTTTTTAAGTTTAAGTTGCAACACACTTTTAACAAGGTAATGGTCAGATCCAATTTCAGCTCCCCTATATGCCCTGGTATTCCTAACAGAACTAGCCCATTTGCTGTTAATTAATATGTAATCAATCATATTCTTATGCAGCCCATCAGGTGAAACCCATGTGTACTTATGTATGTCGCGGTGTTTGTAATAAGTGTTAGTTATTCTGAATCCATTGAGTTTACTTACCAGTAGGAGACGTTGCCCATTGCCATTGCAGCTACCAATACCAAAAGGGCCAATCACCCCTCCCCAAAGGTCAGAGTCAGTACCAACTTTGGCATTGAAATCACCAAAAACAAGGATAATATCTCCTTTCTTGACAGAATTCAAAATATCCTGAAGTTGTTCATAAAACCTATCCTTCTCATCCTCATCAGCATTCTCAGTGGGGGCATAACAGCAGATAACATTCAAGTCTTTAACGCTTGTCTGAAATTTTGCTGTAAGAAACCTTTCATTAATGCACTCATATCCTAGAAAAGCATCACTAGCATGTCTGCTGAGAAGCAGACCCACGCCTTGATGATTCTTATTGTCGTCCCTCACGGAAAAGAGAAATTTAAGATTATTTTTAAGAATCTGACCTTTATTTGTCCATCTGTCTCTTGCAAGCCAAGAATATCTAAATTATAATGGTGGAATTTTTGTGTGAGGACATCAAGAGAAAAACCTCTGTGCAGAGTCCTCACATTCCAACTACCTATGGAGAGAAAATGGTTAGTGGGATGTTTGAAGAAACTATGTTTATTTTGAGAGGGAATGCCGACAATATCAAACAGCCCCCTAATCGCAGACATGGGGCAAAGACCCGTTCCCCCACCACTAAAGGCTGAAGCCATCTACACTGGAAGACTTCCTCCAATGTAGAATTTGACGATGCCAATAGAAGCAAAGAGTTCAGGTGCCTGCGATGACTTCTGCTCAGGATTATCCACCAGCTGATAAACATATCCTGTGAATCTATTCACTTAGGGCTGTCAACCCACAAACAAACAGAAAACACAGCGGAAGATTTTCCCTCCACAGAAGCCCACCAGTGCAGCAAAATCAGGATCCATAATCAAGCTCAGAGCCATATATCTGTCCAGTCCAGTGGGTTTATATGGTCAGCACCAGGACCCAGTGTGGTTGACCACTCCTCAGCAGGGTAGAAAAAAAAGAAAAGTAGCCATAGTTGTCCAGATCAGTAGGCCACACTAATCTGTCAGCCCTCCCCTTCCGTTCACTTCCACAAGAGAGTATCTCTTTTGAATGTTACTAACGGTCCGCACCACGAGAAGGCGGTGTCGAGTTAGGTGCTAGGCCTGGCCGGTTCTATGCATCATCACAGGGGATTGGTGCATAGCTCTCCTTCCAGTGACTACCTAGCTACCATTTACAGACCTGATTGGTCTGTAAATGGATACATGGCACTTATTGCAAAATCAACATTTTCCGCTTATTTCATTTCATGATTTCTATGTCTACAAGACACATCATATGATTCTTTTCTACTGAATTACTGATTTAAGTCCATTAACGTGATTTAAAAATTAAATTCCATTTCTATGTGACAGCAGAGTTGTACACTTCCCTGATAGATGGAGCCTCTCTGTGAATCAAATAAAAATTCGGAAAATTTTTAAATCACACCAGCTGAAGAAAAAACATTGGTGTGTTTTACCTCTGAGCGGCAATTTTTTGCATAGCATGGGCTAAAAGGCCAGGTCACATGGACCCTGAAGGCTCAGAGAATGTTGGGACCACTTTAACGTGCACAGGGTATGGCTCTCCCGCACAAAGGGATCACGGCTTAACGTCCCATCCGATGGACGGCGGCTTGATTCCAAGGCCATCGATGTCCCCTACTGACCGTGGGCAGGGCGGGGAATTATACGGAGATAAATCTCAACGCTGACCCAGCTGGGACTCGAACCTTGGAACTGCAGATTACGAGCCTGGCGCGCTACCGACTGAGCCAACGTTGGCCCAGCTTGGACTCGAACCTTGGAACTGCAGATTACGAGCCTGGCGCACTACCGACTGAGCCAACGCTGACCCAGCTGGGACTCGAACCTTGGAACTGCAGATTACGAGCCTGGCGCGCTACCGACTGAGCCAACGCTGACCCAGCTGGGACTCGAACCTTGGAACTTCAGATTACGAGCCTGGCGCGCTACCGACTGAGCCAACGCTGACCCAGCTGGGACTCGAACCTTGGAACTGCAGATTACGAGCCTGGCGCGCTACCGACTGAGCCAACGCTGACCCAGCTGGGACTCGAACCTTGGAACTTCAGATTACGAGCCTGGCGCGCTACCGACTGAGCCAACGCTGACCCAGCTGGGACTCGAACCTTGGAACTGCAGATTACGAGCCTGGCGCGCTACCGACTGAGCCAACGCTGACCCAGCTGGGACTCGAACCTTGGAACTGCAGATTACGAGCCTTGCGCGCTACCGACTGAGCCAACGCTGACCCAGCTGGGACTCGAACCTTGGAACTGCAGATTACGAGCCTGGCGCGCTACCGACTGAGCCAACGCTGACCCAGCTGGGACTCGAACCTTGGAACTGCAGATTACGAGCCTGGCGCGCTACCGACTGAGCCCACGCTGACCCAGCTGGGTCTCGAACCTTGGAACTGCAGATTACGAGCCTGGTGCGCTACCGACTGAGCCCACGCTGACCCAGCTGGGACTCGAACCTTGGAACTGCAGATTACGAGCCTGGTGCGCTACCGACTGAGCCAACGCTTACTCAGCTGGGACTCGAACCTTGGAACTGCAGATTACGAGCCTGGCGCGCTACCGACTGAGCCCACGCTGACCCAGCTGGGACTCGAACCTTGGAACTGCAGATTACGAGCCTGGTGCGCTACCGACTGAGCCCACGCTGACCCAGCTGGGACTCGAACCTTGGAACTTCAGATTACGAGCCTGGCGCGCTACCGACTGAGCCCACGCTGACCCAGCTGGGACTCGAACCTTGGAACTGCAGATTACGAGCCTGGCGCGCTACCGACTGAGCCCACGCTGACCCAGCTGGGACTCGAACCTTGGAACTGCAGATTACGAGCCTGGTGCGCTACCGACTGAGCCCACGCTGACCCAGCTGGGACTCGAACCTTGGAACTGCAGATTACGAGCCTGGTGCGCTACCGACTGAGCCAACGCTTACTCAGCTGGGACTCGAACCTTGGAACTGCAGATTACGAGCCTGGCGCGCTACCGACTGAGCCCACGCTGACCCAGCTGGGACTCGAACCTTGGAACTGCAGATTACGAGCCTGGTGCGCTACCGACTGAGCCCACGCTGACCCAGCTGGGACTCGAACCTTGGAACTGCAGATTACGAGCCTGGCGCGCTACCGACTGAACCCACGCTGACTCAGCTGGGACTCGAACCTTGGAACTGCAGATTACGAGCCTGGCGCGCTACCGACTGAGCCCACGCTGACCCAGCTGGGACTCGAACCTTGGAACTGCAGATTACGAGCCTGGCGCGCTACCGACTGAGCCCACGCTGACCCAGCTGGGACTCGAACCTTGGAACTGCAGATTACGAGCCTGGCGCGCTACCGACTGAGCCCACGCTGACCCAGCTGGGACTCGAACCTTGGAACTGCAGATTACGAGCCTGGCGCGCTACCGACTGAGCTACCCCCGCTCCTAGAAAAAGCATTAGCCGACAACGGTGTAGTGATTGCCATAATTGGCATGTTTCCAGTAGACGTGGATCAAATCCCACTCATTGCAAAATCAATTTTTTTTCAGTTTATTATTTCATGAATATAGATATAACTTTTTACAGATGGTGTTTTTAGTGATAAAAGAATTTACTCTTATCTATTCTTGAAAATAAGTGATATCAATAAAACCATTTATTTATTTTGATGTCATTTTGATTTTCACTTTGAGATGACACTCTGATAAACTTCGCTGGCTCGTACTTCATAATATGAATCTGTACAATCGCTGAGAAAAATATCCGAACACTGTGGTTGATTACAGAATTCAGAAAAAAAATATCTGGCAACGATATTTTTTAGAAATTAGTGATCTGGCTACCTTCATGTACAGTCGCTCAAAAAAATATCCGAACACTGTGGTTGATTGCAGAATTCAGAAAAAAATATCTTTCAACGATTTTTTTTTGAGAAATTAGTGATCTGGCAACCTTCGTGTACAGTCGCTCAAAAAAATATCCGAACACTGTGGTTGATTACAGAATCCAGAAAAAAATCTCTGGCAACGATTTTTTTTAGAAATTAATGATCTGGCAACCTTCGTGTACAGTCGCTCAAAAAAATATCCGAACACTGTGGTTGATTACAGAATTCAGAAAAAAATATCAGACAACTATTGAACGAGACACGAAGGTTGCCAGATCACTGATTTCTTAAAAAGTCGTTGCCAGATATTTTTTCTGAATTCTGTAATCAACCACAGTGTTCGGATATTTTTTGAGCGACTGTACACGAAGGTTGCCAGATCACTGATTTCTTAAAAAGTCGTTGCCAGATATTTTTTCTGAATTCTGTAATCAACCAGTGTTCGGATATTTTTTTGAGCGACTGTACTGTTTAAAACCGAGTCTATAATCCTTATATCTAGTAACCGTGACGTTTTCTTAACCATGTAAAACCGAGTCTATCACCGTTTCAAAGACGTCCAGAACGTTTTAAACAAGAAACTGGTTTCATTTTTTTTGACTCTGTAAACCAAAAACGTGTAAATCGAGAGATAGGTGCATTGGAGATTTGTCCTATAATAAAATGTTAGTAATCCATTTCAACTCTTTGAAACTTAACAAAGTTTGTCCCAGCCTTTTCTGTTTTGGTTTCGGATCGAAGATATTCAGTTTGATTCCGTTATCTGAGGTTTACTAATAGAATTAATAAATATTAATGTTGCATTCTAAATGAAACGTAAGCTGTATTTATTAAGTTCATTAAAAAACTTTAATTTTTTCAGTTCTTTTTTATGTTTTATTATTTTCGTTTATTAATATGTAATCAGTAAGTAAAATGCATTTTACAAGTACGGCACTGTACAAATTAATTGGGACAATAGGAAAATGCAGTATTGAAGACACAACTAAAATATTTATTTGTTTAATAGTGTAGTTAATAGTGAATGTGACCCCCCTTAGCTTTAATTACTTCTTTCACCCTCTCAACCATTGATGCCACTAGCTTTCCACACATCTCCTTCACTTCAGGGTCATGGTACCACACTTTCATGACACTTTCTATCATTTTGGTTTTCGTCATGCAATCCATCTTAGATACGCACGCTTTAATAATGGCCCACAAATTTTCAATGGGATTTAGATCGGGTGAATTTCCTGGCCACTCCAATACCTTCAGATGTTGGTGGGTAAAGAAGCTCTTAGCAAGCTTAGAATTGTGGCATGGAGCCAGATCCTGTTGAAATACCCCATCGCCGTTAGGAAACATCTTTTGCAGTGCTGGGACCATTTTCGCCTCCAGAACGCCTATGTACTTTTTGCTGTCCATCATTCCTTCAATGAGGTGAAGCGTCTGTGGCCCGGAAGCTGTGAAACATCCCCAAAACATGACCTAGGGTGGGTATTTGGGTGATTGCTGGATGTGCCCGGATCGAAGAGGTTCTCCAGGCGTCGCTTGTCCCAATTAATTCGCACAGTACTGTAATTTAAAGCCATTAGAAAGTCATTATACGCCTCAAATCAATCAAAAATTCCCAGAAAATCCAAAAAAAAAACCTCCAAAAAGTCCCAAAGTGTTGTGTTGTTTCACCTCTGCGCGGCACTTTTTTGCACACCATGGGCTAAATGGCCAGGTCACATGGACCCCGAAGGCTCAGAGAAGGTTGGGAGAGGGGACCCACTGGAACAGCTGTTAGGAAACAGATGGTAGCCTCCCGTCAAGGCCATCCAGCGTGTTCTTTAACGTGCACAGGGTATGGCTCTCCCGCACACGGGGCCACGGCTTAACGTCCCATCCGACGGACGGCGGCCTTTCCAAGCCAATCGGTGTCCCAAAGTGTCCCAGAGCGTAAAACAGAGAGGAAGTGATCCCAAAATGATCTAAAGTGACCACAGCTCAATCGGAAGTGACCCCAACAAGACCCCAAAGGGTAGCTGAAAAAACGCGCTAAAATTATCCAACACTATCGGGAAGTGACCCGTCCTGTAGAGGTCAACGAGACACACACCCTCATATGTGACACACTTTTACAATTAATTAGTATTTTACATTATGGGCAAAATTTAAATCCTTCCATTGCTTGGCCTTTTCACTCCTACAGACAAAAGTCTCGTGTATAATAACTAACTGTGCACTCTATTGCTCCCACCGTTGATTTCGCCATGATCTTTGATACTTAATCGAATTATTATCGCATGAAAAGAAAAGTTTTTTAAATAAAAAAACTAGTAGTTAATACAGTGCTTATTATTAATTCGGAGAGAATTCACCACTTATTTCTCTACCTCCTTTTAGTTTCTATTGAAATACACTGGTTTCCATAAATTAAGGAAAACTCAGAAAACTTATGATGAACAAAGAACTATATGAATGATTTTAATGAAATTTGATGAAAACATGGATTACAATGCTAGTTTCAGAATGGAATAAAATATTTTACACTAGAAACATTTTTCGTCAAAAAATAACACTTAGAGGAACTTGTCCAAAAATGAGGTGTCAGAATGCAATGGGCAAAGTTCTTTAATAAGGAGTGTGGTCACCCCTTACAGCAATGCAGGCACGACAGCGATGTTCCATGATGTTTATGATGTTGTGGATCAGCTCAGTAGGGAGTAACTACCATTGTTCCTTTAAAGCAGTTATAACCCCACCCCCACCCCTTTGTTTCAGGTGGTGGGTTGAGGGCAGCAACACGTCTCCCTAGAGCATCCCACACATGTTCAATCGGATTTAGGTCGCGAGATCGAGCTGGTCACTCCATGCGCATAATTGTCTCCGCTTGAATTTATTGTTCCACTAATCGAGCTCTGTGTGAACGAGCGTTATCGTCTTGTAAGATGAATGTTTTACCTGTTGCCCCAGCGTAAGGACTACATAAGGGTCCAGGATGTCATCTCTATACCTTTGAGCATTGAGGTTCCCACTCGTCAACACATCTAGAGATCTGTGATTCCACCTAAGGAAATGCCACCCCAAAAACACACTGAACCACGTCATTATCCTCCACCGTAATTGTCTCTTTGACGGATGTTACTGGGATGATAGCAGGTCCTTCGGTCCCTCTTAGAGATGATTCCTGTTTATGATATCCTATACTTCCTGTAGTTACTACAAGTGTTCTGCCATCCGAGAGGAAATAATTTCCACATAAATGTTGATTTTAATGTTAAGCAGTAAGCTTCCCATCTTTGTCCAATATGAATGGTAGAGTTGCCAAAATGACTATGCAATGTATGAAAAGTATCCTAATTACCCTTTATTTATCTTCTCCCATTTAGTTTCGACAGCGCATCAATTCGCTCTACATCACTGGCTATACGATATCAGCTATCACCCTCTTAGCATCCCTCTTCATCTTCTTCTACTTTAAGTAAGTTCATGACCTATTCACCATTGTTATCTTTCCTGTACTGTTATTTCTGTTTCCCCTTTATTAATAATTTGTAAAACTATGAAAAATCTTTAGGACTTCTGCATTTCAATCAGGTTACTTTAAATATTTAACCAAGCCTAAGAGAGCTAATGAGATAAATTTATTATTTAAATAATTTACCGAGGTTCACCGTTTCCATTCCACTTTTCACGTTTTTCTTTGGTGTTGCGATTATATGGAAGTAAAAACCACAAAAATATATTCAAGCGTCAAAACCACAAAAATATATTCAAGCGTCAAAACCACAAAAAAGTGACTATTTCTAGAGTTATTCACGAAAAAGTGCCAAAGACGCAATCGGACCTGAGAGAAGCCAAAAAAGCCCAAATCGTTGGAAATGACCACTCCAGTGTCGAGAGTAATCCTCCTCCAACAAGAATCACCGTTCCGAACTATCATGACACGCCCTTAATATTATTAAGCCAAGTGAGAACGAATCAGTAAAGTTTCCATGTTATCCTATGGAGAATCAGACCAAAAACTGTCGAAAAAGCTGAAATTTTCAAAAATTCACTAAAATTCGAAAAATGAAGTTAGAGTGCTAAAAAATACACTAAAACAAAGGTAGAGAGTTTGGCTACAATCTGATCAAAAAAAGTCACAAAACGTCTCCTCTAAATTAGAATGCCAGAACGTCAAAGTCAACGTTAATGGTTTCCAGAATCATTTTGTCGTTTCATTCATACCGAGATTCTTTACATTAAAGTATCTCAATTTTGAAGGTGAGCCAGTATGTCAATTAGAAAGAGCGGTACAGTTGAGCAACATAAAACACTCACAATGAAAGTTCCTTTGTAATTCGTATACCAGTAGGAATATTTCGAAACAGTTTTCAGTCTTTTATTTATCATGCTTTGTTCATTATTTTATGCATTTGCATTATACCCAAAACAATTAAGGAATAACGAGTGCTTATGCAAATGAAAGGGAACATGAAAAGATCAGTAATTTTGAAAATGCAATTCTTAAGCACAATTAATGCTGCGGATAATTTACAGATACCAATCAGATCTGCTTTAATT
This sequence comes from Ryuthela nishihirai, assembly GCA_038380435.1. NCBI lineage: Eukaryota > Metazoa > Arthropoda > Arachnida > Araneae > Heptathelidae > Ryuthela > Ryuthela nishihirai. The sequence continues at coordinate 36,964,100 of JAWZYU010000022.1, forward strand.
CTATTTTTCTACAATATTTTTCCAGCATTTAAAAGGTTTTTCAAACTTGAAAATTATCAGCATTATTGTCTGTCCTAAAGGGTTGGGTTGTTGTTGTTTTACGTCTGAGCGGCACTTTTTTGCACACAATGGGCTAAATGGCCAGGTCATGGAAACCCACTGGAACAGCTGTTTGGAGACAGATGGTAGTCTCCCGTCAAGGCCATCCAGCGTATTCTTTAACGTGCACAGGGTATGGCTCTTCCGCACACGGCGCCACGGCTTAACGTCCCATCCGACGGACGGCGGCCTTTCCCAAGCCCATCCGGTGTCTCCTACTGACCGTGAGCAGGGAGAGGAATTTTGCGGAGATAAATCTCAACGCTGACCCAGCTGGGACTCGAACCTGGGAACTGCAGATTACGAGCCTGGCGCACTACCGACTGAGCAACCCCCGCCCCAAGAATTAGGGAGAGAATCAAATTATTTCTTTTAATTTTTGAAAACAACCGACTTTGCAATCAATAATATAATCATAACGATTACCGTATTGAATCAAACAATGATTGTCTTTCACAGAAATTGGACAGGGTTACGTAATAAGGGAATGTTTTTCATCATTTTAAAATATGATCTCGAACTTTTCCTCACCAAATTTAAAATTTTGCCGTTAATCCTATCCTAAGTCAGATTTTATTTCAGATTAAAATATATATACTGCTCACAAAAATTAGGGGATATTTCAAAATGAATATGAAGGGAAGAAATATCCCCTAATTTTTGTGAGCAGTATATTTTAAATAAGAATGCATTTTTTACACTATAAATTATGAATTTAGATTTTATACTCGTATTTACGGTGTATAAATTATTATTTTTCTGTGGACTTATTCTTCAAAAATAAAAAAAAAATAATATTACTACTTTTTTACTACTTGTTATATTGAATAAATTTGAACTTGAAAACTTGAATATTTTGAATTTGTTATATTGATTGAAAAATATCAATATAACAAATCAATATAATTGAGAAAAATTATATTGATTTGTTATATTTTGAACTTGTTATATTGAATAAATTTGAACTTGAATAAATTTCTTAGGTCTTTACAATGTACACGGATCACTGTTCATAAGAACCTATTTTTATCTTTTGTGATCAACAACTTCATGTGGATATTGTGGTACACCCAAGTCATAGCATATCCAGAAGTTCTTCACAGTAACAAAGTAAGTGCATTTTAATTCCATTTACTCTTTTCCCATTTTTAAACATCTTAGATATAGAATATCACATACTATGTGGGGATGTTTTTTAAGGCTACTTGGGTTAGGTTGTTTTACCTCTGAGCGCACTTTTTTGCACACCATGGGCTAAATGGCCAGGTCACATGGACCCCAAAGGCTCAGAGAAGGTTGGAGGAGGGGACCCACTGGAACCATCTGTCTCCCAACAGCTGTTCCAGTGGGTCCCCTCCCCCAACCTTCTTTGAGCCTTTGGGGTCCATGTGACCTGGTCATTGAGCCCATGGTGTGCAAAAATGTGCCGCTCAGAGGTAAAACAACCCAACGTTAAAGAACACGCTGGATGGCCTTGACGGGAGGCTATCATCTGTCTCCCAACAGCTGTTCCAGTGGGTCCCCTCCCCCAACCTTCTCTGAGCCTTTGGGGTCCATGTGACCTGGTCATTGAGCCCATGGTGTGCAAAAAAGTGCCGCTCAGAGGTAAAACAACCTAACCCAAGTAGCCTTAAAAAATATCCCCACATAGTATGTCATATTCTATATCTAAGATGTTTAAAAATGAGAAGATGTAGCCTCCCGTCAAGATCATCCCGCATGTTCTTTAAACGTGTACAGGGTATGTCTTTCGTACACGGCTTAACGTCCCATCCGACGGACGGCAGCCTTTCCAAGCCCATCGGTGTCCCCTACTGACCGTGGGCAGGAATTTTGCGGAGTAAATCTCAACGCTGACCTAGCTGGGACTCGAACCTGGGAACTACAGATTACGAGCCTGGCGCGCTACCGACTGAGCCATTCCCGCCCCTTTTCGAACCTGGAAACTACAGATTACGAGCCTGGCGCGCTACCGACTGAGCCATTCCCGCCCCTTTTAAGGCTACTAAAAACATTTTAGGTTCAGCACGATTAAAAAAAACGTCGTTGATTTTCGCCTGGTGCTGGCTGTCTTCAGTGTTTTGTTTTGAAACGTTTGAATTCCTGCCAGGATGATCTAAAAGTTGTCGATCCATGAAGGATTGTCAGGTACATCTTGTAGCTTCTGCTCTCTTGTGATGTGCGTCTTCCGTTTCAGTTTGTCGTGAAGCGCAACTCCAAGATAACTCCATCCGATCTCTCCAGGGAATTTCAGTATCAAATAGAGTCACTCTTTGTGCCCTATATCCTTTTAGATAAAAATTAGATACCTGTGCTCTTATCTGGATTGACTTCGATTCTATTCTGGACCCATCTACCACTCAACGAATTACTGGTTTTCTTTAGAACAGGGGTTCCCAAATTTTGCATCACCACTCCCCTTTTCATTTTGATGTTCTCCTTTACCTTTAGGCCTATTAACAATTACAATTCATAATTAAAAATAAACAAAAATCGCATCGTTTTGACTCCCTTTGAATGTCTTCACGCCCCCCCCCTCCTCCAATAGTATAGTGAAGTCTAAAGCTTAAAGAAATTTTCAGTTGGGAACCCCTGTTTTGAAGCCCCGCTTTTTCCATTTACTTCTGTGGTTTTTTGCTCATTTGTGCTGCCATCTATCGGACAGAAGGTAAGTTAATCACGTTATGGTTAAAGTTCCGTGGGTTGGGTTGTTTTACCTCTGAGCGGCACTTTTTTGCACACCATGGGCTAAATGGCCAGGTCACATGGACCCCGTAGGCTCAGAGAAGGTTGGGGGAGAGGACCCACTGGGAGAGCTGTTGGGAGACAGATGGTAGCCTCCCGTCAAGGCCATCCAGCATGTTCTTTAAACGTGAACAGGGTATGTCTCTCATACACGGCTTAACGTCCCATCCGACGGACGGCGGCCTTTCCAAGCCCATCGGTGTCCCCTACTGACCGTGAGCAGGGCAGGGAATTTTTGCGAAGATAAATCTCAACGCTGACCCAGCTGGGACTCGAACCTGGGAACTACAGATTACGAGCCTGGCGCGCTACCGACTGAGCCACCTCCGCCCTCCCCAACTCTAAGGAATGTGATCTGGGTGGATGAATCTACAACAATCTCAATAACATACTAAAGTAGAAATGTATGAGACAGACTAAGTAATCGAATTGCAGAAATGCATAAATAAAAAATTTAATATGTATTATGTAAATTTGGCATATACCGAAAAATAAGCGTAAAAGTTATTTGCAAACAAAGTAAATAGATATTCTTTGCAATGTAACTCATAAAAATCACATTGTATTTGGAATTAATCACAGTATAAAAAAAAAACATGAATACGTATCGAAGTAGTACCGTGTGATCCAAAAATAACAGAAAAAGTAAAAATGCAATAATTCGAAAAGTATAGAGAGTAGCACGATGCGGTTTTCACAGAATTGCACAGAAAGACATAGGATTTTTTTAAATAACGAAAAATTTTATTGCCAGAATAGTTGCATTTGTCACCGACAGGTGGCGCTGTAGCGGTGTACAGAGGTCGGCTGACGTCATTGGCCATGTTGAAAGAAGATATTTGCCATCATGTGACAGGAATTACAGCTGAAACCCTCTTCGATGCTGTGCAGAGTGTCGTGCCATGTCTGATGGCCATTCTCATGAATGACGGCTGTCACATTGGACATTTGTAATCCTAGCTGAGTTACGAACTGTGCTGCGCCACTGTACAAGGTTCGAGGTTCAAGGTGTTTTAAATATGGTGAAATTATCCTCCAGAGAGGTGGTTTCCTACACAAGTCAACGATATAGTGAGATAGCAGATGCAGAAGAATCTGCCTCTCAGCTATCCCTAAAAAAAGGCTCTATTCAGGACAATGTAAAGTGTAGAATATTAGACCTTGCAGAGGAGGCCAATGTTCTGAAAGAAGTCAGTGAGCATACGGAAGCACTCTCGCTGCGGTTTCGCATTGTCGTTGTTGTCAAGAAGAGTGGTAATGATGTAGTCAGTGGTTCTGATAGCATGAAGCTCCGGAACAAAGCTTCGGCATTGTAGCGGGAGCAGTTGAACAGAATGTGTGATACAGTCTTAGGTGTGCTGCAAGTGGCACAGTCTGGGCTGTAAACTCTGCCAAGAGTGTGAAGTGTAGAGTTTCTGTAGATGACACCAACTCAGAGACGATGAAGGAGGGTTTCTTCAGATCTGCGGAGATTACCGAGGTTAAGAGCAGTGAGAGAAGGTTCAACTAGGTACCTGAATGAGGAACATCTGCTATCCTTCTGCCACTGAGCAAGACGAAACTGGCTCGAAAGGCTACGCGCCACCTATCGGTGGCAAATGCAACTATTCTGGCAATAAACATTTTCGTTATTGAAAAAAAAATCCCATGTCTTTCTGTGCATTTCTGTGAAAACTGCATCGTGCTACTGTCTATACTTTTCGAATTATTGCATTTTTACTTTTTCTGTTACTTTTGAATCACCCGGTACTTATATCGATTCTGAAAGTTTTACTAAATAAAATATTGAAGTTTTGATTGTTTCGAGGCCCATTTGAATGATAGCGTCTCACGCGCATGCGCGGTAATCCACAATTGAAAATGTGTTCGATTGCATCAGTGACGAAGCTTCGTTTAAAATTCATAAGATTAAAAAGAGGAAGATATTTTAAATATTTACATAAAAATGAAATAGAAACGTTTTGACACGAATTAAAAATATTTTTAAAACAAAATTATGTTTTAAACAACGGTATTTAAATTTTTATATGTATATAATAGTCTTTGAATTTCCATGTTGTGGTCCTGCCATCCTCTCAGAACTTCTACTCTTGCATATAAACTGACAGGCTCCTGTCAGACCTCTGTGGCAAGCAGCTGCTTTAGGGGGTATTTATTTATTTATTATTTATGTTCATAACACTTTTTGAAAATAGAAGAGCAGTTTTCCAGATTAATCGAGTTAAATTATAAGAAATCAGCTGTAATCTTACTCTTTTGGTCATATCAGCGTTTGTTATTTTGGGAATCAAACCTCACATACATAATAGCCAGCTACCAATCAGAGTTATCTTTCTACAGATATATTGTGTCCAGGGTCGTTTTTGGGGCCTAGACAAAAAAGCATATCTGAATCCCTGAGATATCTAGATCCTAGTCACAAGAACACATCCAGGCTCGTCATATTTATGAGACCTAGTTACAAGGACACATCCAGACTCCTCAGATTTATGTGCTCTAGTCACAATAACACATCCAGGCTCCTCATATTCATGAGACCTAGTTACAAGGACACATCCATACTCCTCAGATTTATATGCGCTAGACACAAGGTCAGATCCAGACTCCTCAGTTTTATGGGCCCTAGTCACAAGGACATATCCAGACTCCTCAGATTTATGTGCTCTAGTCACAATAACACATCCAGGCTCCTCATATTCATGAGACCTAGTTACAAGGACACATCCATACTCCTCAGATTTATATGCGCTAGACACAAGGTCAGATCCAGACTCCTCAGTTTTATGGGCCCTAGTCACAAGGACATATCCAGACTCCTCAGATTTATGTGCTCTAGTCACAAGAACACACCCAGGCTCCTCATATTTATGAGCCCTAGTTACAAGGACGCATCCAGACTCCTCAGATTTATATGCGCTAGACACAAGGACAGATCCAGACTCCTCAGTTTTATGGGCCCTAGACACAAGGACATATCCAGACTCCTCCGATTTATGTGCTCTAGTCACAAGAACACATCCAGGCTCCTCATATTTATGAGACCTAGTTACAAGGACACATCCAGATTCCTCAGATTTATATGCGCTAGACACAAGGACAGATCCAGACTCCTCAGTTTTATGGGCCCTAGTCACAAGGACATATCCAGACTCCTCAGATTTATGTGCTCTAGTCACAAGAACACATCCAGGCTCCTCATATTTATGAGACCTAGTTACAAGGACGCATTCAGACTCCTCAGATTTATATGCGCTAGACACAGGACAGATCCAGACTCCTCAGTTTTATGGGCCCTAGTCACAAGGACATATCCAGACTCCTCAGATTTTTGTGCTCTAGACACAAGAACACACCCAGGCTCCTCATATTTATGAGGCCTAGTTACAAGGACACATCCGGACTCCTCAGATTTATATGCGCTAGATACAAGAACACACCCAGACTCCTCATTTTTATGGGCCCTAGTCACAAGGACATATCCAGACTCCTCAGATTTATGTGCTCTAGTCACAAGAACATATCCAGGCTCCTCATATTTATGAGCCCTAGTTACAAGGACATATCCAGACTCCTCAGATTTATATGTGCTAGACACAAGGACAGATCCAGACTCCTCAGATTTATGTGCTCTAGTCACAAGAACACATCCAGGCTCCTCATATTTATGAGACCTAGTTACAAGGACACATCCAGACTCCTCAGATTTATATGTGCTAGACACAAGGACAGATCCAGACTCCTCAGTTTTATGGGCCCTAGTCACAAGGACATATCCAGACTCCTCAGATTTATGTGCTCTAGTCACAATAACACATCCAGGCTCCTCATATTCATGAGACTTAGTTACAAGGACACATCCATACTCCTCAGATTTATATGCGCTAGACACAAGGTCAGATCCAGACTCCTCAGTTTTATGGGCCCTAGACACAAGGACATATCCAGACTCCTCCGATTTATGTGCTCTAGTCACAAGAACACATCCAGGCTCCTCATATTTATGAGACCTAGTTACAAGGACACATCCAGACTCCTCAGATTTATATGCGCTAGACACAAGGACAGATCCAGACTCCTCAGTTTTATGGGCCCTAGTCACAAGGACATATCCAGACTCCTCAGATTTATGTGCTCTAGTCACAAGAACACATCCAGGCTCCTCATATTTATGAGACCTAGTTACAAGGACGCATTCAGACTCCTCAGATTTATATGCGCTAGACACAAGGACAGATCCAGACTCCTCAGTTACAAGGACATATCCAGACTCCTCAGATTTTTGTGCTCTAGTCACAAGAACACACCCAGGCTCCTCATATTTATGAGGCCTAGTTACAAGGACACATCCGGACTCCTCAGATTTATATGCGCTAGATACAAGGACACATCCAGACTCCTCAGTTTTATGGGCCCTAGTCACAAGGACATATCCAGACTCCTCAGATTTATGTGCTCTAGTCACAAGAACATATCCAGGCTCCTCATATTTATGAGCCCTAGTTACAAGGACATATCCAGACTCCTCAGATTTATATGTGCTAGACACAAGGACAGATCCAGACTCCTCAGATTTATGTGCTCTAGTCACAAGAACACATCCAGGCTCATCATATTGATGAGCCCTAGTTACAAGGACACATCCATACTCCTCAGATTTATGAGCCCTAGTTACAAGGATACATCCATACTCCTCAGATTGGGGCGGGGATGGCTCAGTCGGTAGCGCGCCAGGCTCGTAATCTGTAGTTCCCAGGTTCGAGTCCCAACTGGGTCAGCGTTGAGATTTATCTCCGCAAAATTCCCCGCCCTGCCCACGGTCAGTAGGGGACACCGATGGGCTTGGAAAGGCCGCCGTCCGTCGGATGGGACGTTAAGCCGTGGCCCCGTGTGCGGGAGAGCCATACCCTGTGCACGTTAAAGAACACGCTGGATGGCCTTGACGGGAGGCTACCATCTGTCTCCCAACAGCTGTTCCAGTGGGTCCACTCCCCCAACCTTCTCTGAGCCTTCGGGGTCCATGTGACCTGGCCATTTAGCCCATGGTGTGCAAAAAAGTGCCTCTCAGAGGTAAAACAACCCAACCCAACTCCTCAGATTTATATGCGCTAGACACAAGGACAGATCCAGACTCCTCAGTTTTATGGGCCCTAGTCACAAGGACATATCCAGACTCCTCAGATTTATGTGCTCTAGTCACAAGAACACATCCAGGCTCCTCATATTTATGAGCCCTAGTTACAAGGACAAATCCATACTCCTCAGATTTATATGTGTTAGACACAAGGACAGATGCAGACTCCTCAGTTTTATGGGCCCTAGTCACAAGGACATATCCAGACTCCTCAGATTTATTTGCTCTAGTCACAAGAACACATCCAGGCTCCTCATATTTATGAGCCCTAGTTACAAGGACACATCCATACTCCTCAGATTTATATGCGCTAGACACAAGGACAGTTCCAGACTCCTCAATTTTATGGGCCCTAGTCACAAGGACATATCCAGATTCCTCAGATTTATGTGCTCTAGTCACAAGAACATATCCAAGCTCCTCATATTTATGAGCCCTAGTTACAAGGACACATCCATACTCCTAAGATTTATATGCGCTAGACACAAGGACAGATCCAGACTCCTCAGTTTTATGGGCCCTAGTCACAAGGACATATACAGACTCCTCAGATTTATGTGCTCTAGTCACAAGACCACATCCAGGCTCCTCATATTTATGAGCCCTAGTTACAAGGACACATCCATACTCCTCAGATTTATGAGCCCTAGTTACAAGGACACATCCATACTCCACAGATTTATATGCGCGAGACACAAGGACAGATCCAGACTCCTTAGTTTTATGGGCCCTAGTCACAAGGATATATCCAGACTCCTCAGATTTATGTGCTCTAGTCACAAGAACACATCCAGGCTCCTCATATTTATGAGCCCTAGTTACAAGGACACATCCAGACTCCTCAGATTTATATGCGCTAGACACAAGGACACATCCAGGCTCCTCAGATTTATGTGCTCTAGTCACAATTTAGAACAAGATGTAATTAATAACCGCGTGGAAATAAGCAGGTAGTTAGAATTAAATCTCGAGGAAAATGATTTTATTGAATTGTTTTACAATCTCATGCAAAAGAAATGAATAACGATGATTTAATGGAGCATGAAGTTCAGAGAAAGGAAGACGAGGTTTCAAAGGAAGTTCAGGAAGCTGAACCACCAAAATGATTTCCGACTAAGCAGATGACAGATTGCTTTAAGATGATGATAAGCAAAAGACTGGCCGGTTTCGAAGCTCAGGATGCAAACAACAAAAGTCTCGCGTAGATATTTAGAGCAGTACATGACGAAAGAGAAAAGATGCAGTACAAACATCGCTGGACAACTATTCACATAAATCAAAGAGAAAAGGGTCTTGTGCCATCAACAGCTGCAGAGCCTAAGCCCAAAATGGCTGAACAGTATATATTCGTAGTGAATAATATTAGTTTCTGTACAGTTATGTTTCAGTACATTTACTGTACACATGTAATAAATATTTATTTTCTTAGCATTTTGTTTTCATAAGCGCTACCTTTTTAGCTCTAACTATACATTGAAACGAATGTATGTGTAAATAAGATGAATCATACTTAAGTATTGTTCGAATTTCACGGTTTTCAAATTAACACGGAATTTTTCGGAACGAATTAACCGTGTAAATTGAGGACTTACTCTATTTATTTGACTTTAAAGAAAATATATATAACGCAACTTGGTGGTAAAGAGCATGGAAATAACAAGATCACGGCTGTAATGAACAAAACGCCAAAATGATTTTAATTCACGCGCATTTCCATACAATTGCTGTTGTATAACGAGCATACTACATGGATATACCATACAAATTTTGGTAACCATGGAAACATGCAAACATTCTTAATTGCTTGGGGATCGGAAGTACCGTTTCTTGGAATAGATAAAAATGAAATGGGTGACTTAGCTTTTATGACCACCCGCATAAATCTTCCTTGAGAGTTTGTTCAAGACGGAAGAGTTAGCAACCAATGGGTAACCCTTTCTTGAGGGTTTGTTCAAGATGGAAGAGTAAGCAACCAATGGCTAACCCTTTCTTCAGGGTTTGTTCAAGATAGAAGAGTTAGCAACCAATGGCTAACCCTTTCTTGAGGGTTTGTTCAAGATGGAAGAATTAGCAACCAATGGCTAACCCTTTCTTGAAGGTTTGTTCAAGATGGAAGAGTTAGCAACCAATTGCTAACCCTTTCTTGAGGGTTTGTTCAAAATGGAAGAGTTAGCAACTAATGGCTAACCCTTTCTTGAGGGTTTGTTCAAGACCTGAGAGTTAGCAACCAATGGCTAACCCTTTCTTGAGGGTTTGTTCAAGACGGAAGAGTTAGCAACCAATGGCTAACCCTTTCTTGATTGTTTGTTCAAGATGGAAGAGTTAGCAACCAATGGCTAACCTTTCTTGAGGGTTTGTTCAAGATAGAAGAGCAACCAATGGCTAACCCTTTCTTGAGGGTTTGTTCAAGATGGAAGAGTTAGCAACCAATGGCTAACCCTTTCTTGAGGGTTTGTTCAAGATGGAAGAGTTAGCAACCAATGGCTAACCCTTTCTTGAGGGTTTGTTCAAGACGGAAGGTTAGCAACCAATGACTAACCCTTTCTTGAGGGTTTGTTCAAGATGGAAGAGTTAGCAACCAATGGCTAACCCTTTCTTGAGGGTTTCTTGAAGATAGAAGAGTTAGCAACCAATGGCTAACCCTTTCTTGAGGGTTTGTTCAAGACGGAAGGTTAGCAACCAATGACTAACCCTTTCTTGAGGGTTTGTTCAAGATGGAAGAGTTAACAACCAATGGCTAACCCTTTCTTGAGGGTTTGTTCAAGATGGAAGAGTTAGCAACCAATGGCTAACCCTTTCTTCAGGGTTTGTTCAAGATGGAAGAGTTAGCAACCAATGGCTAACCCTTTCTTAAGGGTCTGTTCAAGACGGAAGAGTTAGCAACCAATGGCTAACCCATTCTTGAGGGTAGGGTCTGTTCAAGACGGAAGAGTTAGCAACCAATGGCTAACACTTTCATGAGGGTTTGTTCAAGATGGAATAGTTAGCAACCAATGGCTAACCCTTTCTTGAGGGTTTGTTCAAGATGGAAGAGTTAGCAACCAATGGCTAACCCTTTCTTGAGGGTTTGTTCAAGACGGAAGAGTTAGCAACCAATGGCTAACCCTTTCTTGAGGGTTTGTTCAAGATGGAAGAGTTAGCAACCAATGGCTAACACTTTCATGAGGGTTTGTTCAAGATGGAATAGTTAGCAACCAATGGCTAACCCTTTCTTGAGGGTTTGTTCAAGATGGAAGAGTTAGCAACCAATGGCTAACCCTTTCTTGAGGGTTTGTTCAAGATGGAAGAGTTAGCAACCAATGGCTAACCCTTTCTTGAGGGTTTGTTCAAGATAGAAGAGTTAGCAACCAATGGCTAACCCTTTCTTGAGGGTTTGTTCAAGATGGAAGAGTTAGCAACCAATGGCTAACCCTTTCTTGAGGGTTTGTTCAAGACGGAAGAGTTAGCAACCAATGGCTAACCCTTTCTTGAGGGTTTGTTCAAGATGGAAGAGTTAGCAACCAATGGCTAACCCTTTCTTGAGGGTTTGTTCAAGATGGAAGAGTTAGCAACCAATGGCTAACCCTTTCTTGAGGGTTTGTTCAAGACGGAAGAGTTAGCAACCAATGGGGAACCCTTTCTTGAGGGTTTGTTCAAGATGGAAGAGTTAGCAACCAATGGCTAACCCTTTCTTGAGGGTTTGTTCAAGATAGAAGAGTTAGCAACCAATGGCTAACCCTTTCTTGAGGGTTTGTTCAAGATGGAAGAGTTAGCAACCATGGCTAACCCTTTCTTGAGGGTTTGTTCAAGATGGAAGAGTTAGCAACCAATGGCTAACCCTTTCTTGATTGTTTGTTCAAGACGGAAGAGTTAGCAACCAATGGCTAACCCTTTCTTGGGGGTTTGTTCAAGACGGAAGGTTAGCAACCAATGGCTAACCCTTTCTTGAGGGTTTGTTCAAGACGGAAGAGTTAGCAACCAATGGCTAACCCTTTCTTGAGGGTTTGTTCAAGATGGAAGAGTTAGCAACCAATGGCTAACCCTTTCTTCAGGATTTGTTCAAGATGGAAGAGTTAGCAACCAATGACTAACCCTTTCTTGAGGGTTTGTTCAAGACGGAAGAGTTAGCAAGCAATGGCTAACCCTTTCTTGAGAAAGAGTTACCCATTGGTGGTATAGTGGTAGCATAACAGGCATGTTTCCTGGAGAGGTGGATTCGAATCCCACTCATGGGAAAACCAATTTTTTTCAGCTTATTATTTCATGAGTTTCACGTCTACAGGACTTATCCTGTGATTCTTTACTACTGACATAGGAGGTAGATTTAACTCATCAGTGATATAGTGAGTAATCATTATAAAGAGAAAATTTTAAGGTCAGCTGGTGCTCGTTATATCCAAGTTCGACTGTTAGAAAATGTTTAATTCTGCAACTAATTAAAAGTGCCAATCGTAGTGATATTTTTCTTTCAGTCACCTTGCCAGCTGTTGCACATACTGGTTCACTATTTCCTCATGTGCAATTACCTATGGATGTTCTGTGAAGGTCTTCATCTGCATCTGCTGATGGTCGTGACTTTTGTTCAAGACGGAAGAGTTATCAAATTGTTCTACGCCATTGGATGGGGTAAGTAACGTCAAAATTGTTTCGAAAAAAAACAACTTCCCCTCTCCTCAACAGTAAAAAATGCTTCAAACGAAGTGTATTTAACGACAATAATGTAGTAATACATTTCATGTAATTTGATTTATTTATGTAAATGCATGTAAATAATTTAGGACCAGGGGCAGTTAGTAATAGGGGAAAAGTATATATCTGCAATATACACTAAATTGATAGTTTCAACCCAGAGGTGGAGTGAATATTAAAAATCTTAATTCACGTAAACATTTGTTAAGTAGTTTTTTCAATTTTCTTAATTGTACCCAATATATATTCAGTGAAGTAAAATGCTCAAAATTACCGCCAGGGATATCTCCGATTATCATGCTAGTTGAAACTGGGTCTAGAATCTTTTTTTTTTCAATAAACACGCTTAAGTAGCTTCTTCCTCGTGCTTAGCATGCGAGTTAAGGCTTAAAGAGGCCTTAGCTAGCAAATCAATAATATAAAACCAAGGGTTCTCAACGTGAGGTACGCGGTAAAATTTTTTTTGGGTACGCCGTGAGAGCTCAAAACTCGTTAGATCTAGAAGCAGATTCTCTAAGTTGGCATTATTATACTATAACTATAGTTTTATCTATCTATACAAGGGGTACGCCAATTACATACACATTTCCAGGGGGTACGTGAAGCATAAACGGTTGAGAACCACTGATATATATGTTTTATTTTATTCCCATTGTTATACTATAACTATAATTTTATCTATCTATACAAGGGGTACGCCAGTTACGTACACATTTCCAGAGGGTACGTGGAGCATAAAAGGTTGAGAACCACTGATATATATGTTTTATTTTATTCCCATTGTTATAATATAACTATAGTTTTATCTGTCTATACAAGGGGTACGCCAGTTACGTACACATTTCCAGGGGGTACGTGAAGCGTAAAAGGTTGAGAACCACTGATATATATGTTTTATTTTATTCCCATTGTTATACTATAACTATAGTTTTATCTATCTATACAAGGGGTACGCCAGCTACATACACATTTCCAGGGGGTACGTGAAGCATAAAAGGTTAAGAACCATTGATATATATATGTTTCATTTTATTCCCATTGCTATACTATAACTATAGTTTTAACTATCTATACAAGGGGACACCATTTACATACACATTTCCAGGAGGTACGTGAAACCTAAAAGGTTGAGAACCACTGATATACTTCTTTTATTTTATTCCCATTGTTATACTATAACTATAGTTTTATCTATCTATACAAAGGGTACGCCAGTTACATACACATTTCCAGGGGATACGGGAAGCATAAAAGTTTGAGAACCACTGATATATACAGGGTGAATCTGAAAAAGTGGGCAAAACTTTACGAGGTGGTAGAACGCAGCTATACGAGCAATATTCGTCATAGAATGTATGGTTGGAACGCAAACGGCGAGCCGCTAGGTGGCGTTGGAAATGGTATAAAATGGTCGGTCCTCGCACCCAACGGCATAAAAATAACGTACACAAAGTGCATATCCGCCATTTCGTGGTTAGTATAACCAGCCATCCTCTCGGCAATCCACTGTAGAAATGCCGTTGGGTGCGAGGACCGACCCTTTTATACCATTTCCAACGCCACCTAGCGGCTCGCCGTTTGCGTTCCGACCATACATTCTATGACGAATATTGCTCGTATAGCTGCGTTCTACCATCCCGTAAAGTTTTGCCCACTTTTTCAGATTCACCCTGTATGTTTTATTTTATTCCCATTGTTATACTATAACTATAGTTTTATCTATCTATACAAAGGGTACGCCAGTTACGTACACATTTCCGTTACATTACGTACCTGCAGCATAAAAGGTTGAGAACCACTGACATCGACTATACAGAGATTTCATGTCACCGATTTCAACTCCATTAATGAAAATGGACTCAGGGTCCATTGACAGTTACAATGTACATTCAACATCATTACAACGCAGTACTAAAGATAGGATATAGTTAAATTAAAAGAAACATTAGACTACATTATGGTTCATTTATGTTTCTTGCTGTATTACTGTATATTGTTTCTTTTAACGAATTGTTATCAATCGAGCGATTAGTGTGCTTGTCTACTGATTAAAGGAACCTTGGGTTCGAATCCCGGATAACGCATGGATGTTTGTATTGTCTTTCTGCTAAGATGCCGCGTTCCTCACAGACACTTCTCTATTGCGTACTAAACCTACAGGTTCCTGTCAGACCTCTGAGGCAAGCAGCTGCTTGAGGATTTTTTAATTTTTTTTATCAAAAAATAACAATTGTACCAAAATACCGTGCAAAGATGAGATTCCTGTATACTCGCAACCAATAAAAGAACAGTTCGCCATTTTTAATAAAGGGCACGACCTATCAAGCTTCATTAAGGAAATGCAAATTGCAGATTGTGACATTGTACTGATGTCATTGCATGATGCAATGCAAGCTTGCTCGTAAATTGGGGGTCCCATGGGAGTCCCAATGGCGAGCAAAGGCTCGCCATTGGGACTCCCATGTGCTCTATAGGTCGGGGTGACTATCAGGTGATTTCGAAGATATAAATTCCTCTTAATGCCTATTACATTTTTCCTTTTATATTACGTCTATCAATCCTTGACGTTTCTGAGCTGATTAACAATCTAGAAATTGTCTAGAAAACATCATGCCCATTTATTCAAATGCTAAACTCTGTGTATGACACAGATATACGGATAATCTAACCGTAATGGTCACGCTAATCAATAATCTTCACAGACCTTATTTTACTGTCTCAGCACCTAACACCCAACATCGTTTTGAATGATCATCACCTCTGGGATGAAATAGAATGTGCAGTCGCTCAAAAAAATATCCGAACACTATGGTTGATTACAGAATTCAGAGAAAATATCTGACAACGATTTTTTAAGAAATTAGTGATCTGGAAATTAGTGGTTGCCATTATTCTTGGATTCACATGGATCTTCCCGGAGAAATGACAAAGATGAGATATTATCTGTAAGTACAACAAAATTAGACTTTGGTTGTTTAAAACACTACTTTAAGTCCATTTCAATTGCAATCAACTCAGTAGTTATAACATCTGAGTCACCTTGCATCCTAATGGCTTCAAAATGAGACATTTGTGAGACCCAGAAAGACGCTACTGCTCTTTGTGTTAACCCGTCAGAGAAAATCTTAATATGTTTTTGGTATTTTTGTTCGGATACTTTTTTGAGCGACTGTACTGATATGACGGACATTCAAAAAGGAATGATCATTGGCTACTGCTCCAAGGGTGGAAACATCTTGGAAACAGCAGACTTCGTGGGCTGTTCTCGAGATGCTGTAGTACGGGTGAACCAAGAACGGACCGCTAGCACACCGAGTACCTCCAGACATCATAACTGTTGAGACCCAAAAGCCATCGACCCCAGAGGAGAACGTCGCCTCCGTCGACTGGTAAAGGGCAATCGACGCGCAACAGTGCAGCAATTGACCACTCAAATGAATGCTGGGGCAACCAGGTATGTGTCTCCAATAACAGTAGAGTGAACCCTGTTGCGCATGGGACTCCGGAGTCGACGCTGTGTAAAGGCGCCCATGTTAACCAAGATCCATTGGCAACGACACCTGCAGTTCACACGGGACTACCGTCATTGTGTTACCAATTGACTACCTACCAACGACACCTGCAGTTCGCACGGTGACTACCGTCATTGGACAGTGGAAGAGTGGAAAAAGTTTGTCTTCTCCAACGAATCGAGGTTTTTAGTCCACAGAAGTGGCGGATACGGTGTCAGACACACGAGACCCAACACCCGGACACGCTTGTCAGTCAAGTACAGGCCGGCCGTGACAGTATGCATGTCTGGGGGATGTTTTTCTGGTATGACCTGGGACCTCTAGTACCACTGGATGAGTCCCTGAACGTCAATGGCTACTTGTCCATCCTCGCTGACAACATGCATCCCTTCATGTTGGACGTTTACCCTGGTGGTGATGGTGTCTACCAATAGGTCAATGCGCCCTGCCATGTTGCTAAGGTGGTGCGTGACTGGTTTGAGAAACACGACAGTGAAGTCTCCGTTTTCTTTTGGCCAGCGAAATCCCCCGACCTCAATCGCATAGAGCACTTGTGGGACCATTTGGATCGACAGGTTCGGTGTGAGGACCCACAACCACCTCATCTCCGGAACCTCCGTGCTTTGCTGGAGTCCGAATGGGCACGTGTGCCTCTGGCAACCTTCCAGGGCATCGTTGCGTCCATGCCACACCGTCTCGCCGATGGCATCTAGGCCAAGAGTGGTTATTCCCGTTATTAGGTAGGTGGTCATATTATTCTGATGTGACTGTGTAAGTACACGTGGGTTCACCAGATAGGTTACATAAGAATATGATTGATTATATATTAGTTAAGAACAAATGTGCTAGTTGTTTTAGGAAAACCTGATCATATAGGGGAGCTGAAATTGGATCCGACCATTTCCTAGTTAAAAGTATCTTGCAACTGAAGCTTAAGAAATTTACCTTAAACACTGAAGGTCTTAAAGATCCAGATGTAGACAAATCATACCATGATAGGCCACTCAGTCATTATGACAGTGGTGGTTTGCTTACTGCTGAAGTTGAGAAAAAATGAGATCAGTTTAAACAAGCTTTTCTTGAAACCAACAGTACTCTTTTAGGTAAAAGGGAACAGAGGAAACAAAATTATTTGAGTTATAAGGCTATAGAACATATTTCTAAAAGAAGGAAGTGCAGGATTAATATGAATCAACACCCTACTAGTCCTAACAGAAGGCATTACAACGAGCTTAATAAACGTGTAGAGGATCCGTTAACAGCTGATCAGAATCTTTGGCTTGATAGCTTGGCTGACAAAGCAGAGGAGACAGCACAACAGCAGGGGGTCGTACCAGATTATTAATGTTTCATGTGGGAAGAAACAGATAGGTACACAGGGATTGAGGGATAACTATGGCAAGGTGGTTGAAGGTGAGGATTCTGTGATGGCTAGGTGGGCTGAGTATTTCAAAGATGTTCTAAATAATTCGATTATTTCCATTCCCATTGTTTATAATAAAGATACTTGAATTACGGGCTTTAACGCTAGCCCTATATCGTATTCTCAAGTCGCATTGGCTATCTCTAAATTAAAACTGCATAAATCCCCTGGGGTGGATGAAATCACCTGCTTAGAGCTGGGAATATTTGTGTTATCATATGGCTGCGGAAATTTTGAACGTTTTTCATGATAAATGTGTTGTTCTTAAGGATTTTACTAGAGCTATTATTGTCCCAATTTTTAAAAAAAGTCATCTTAGTTCTTCTGATAATTATAGGGAATTAGATTACTTTATGTCTCAGTTAAAATTCTTTGCATGATTATACTTAATAGAATTAAGAATTCGGTTGATGGACAACTTAGGAGGAACAGTGTAGATTCAGAAGTGGTAGGGGATGTATAAATCAAATATTTCCACATAGGCAGATTTTTAAGGAATGTTAAAGTTTCAGAAACCTCGGGTTACTATTTTTATAGATTTCAAAAAGGCTTTTAACTCTGTTGATCGAATAATTTTTGGATGATCATTGGATCATACGGACTACGTGACAAGTTATTATATCATGTGGAATTCTTTGCAAGGAAAAGATTTTGGCCTTAAATGGTCTAGAGATTTCAATATTTCTGATTTAGATTATGCAGATCACATGGCCCTGTTCGCTAATGATGTTGATGAGATGAATTCGTTCATTAGGGCGTTGATGAGACTGGTAATAGAGTAGGTTTGGTAATAAACAGTGAAAAAAGACAGATGGTGCTTCAGTTGTTTTGAATGACTGCATTCTTGAGCAAGTCTCAGTTTAATTTCCTTAGGAGCTATGTAACAGATTTTGGTGATGTGCAGCATTTAATAAATATAAGCATAAGGTTTGCCGCTGGAACATTTTAGATATATAAGATTATTCTACACTCAGGGCCAAATCATCTGCATAATCTAAATCAATAATATTGAAATATCTAGACCATTTAAGGCCAAAATCTTTTTAGAATCTATGGAGAATGTGAAAATATTAGATTATATAATTTTTAGAATCTATAGAAAGTGTGGAAAAAAGATTTTGGTCTGAAATTAAATTTGGCCTAAATAAAAAAAAGATTTTGGTCTAGATATTTCAATATTTTTGATTTAGATTATGCAGATGATTTGGCCCTGAGTGTAGAATAATCTTATATATCTAAAATGCACCAGTGGCAAACCCTATGCTTATATTTATCTCATGCTGCACATCACAAAAATCTGTTACATAGCTCCCAATGTAATTAAACTGAGACAGTCTGACTGTCTCAGTTTCGATGAGACTTTGAATGACTGAGTGTCGATGAGACTTTGAATGACTGAGTGATGATGAGATTTTGAATGACTGAGTGCAGTCATTCAAAGTCTCATCGACAGCCCTAATGAAAGAATGCATCTCATTAACATCATTAGCGAACAGGGTCAAATCATTGGCATAATTTAAATCAGAAATGTTGAAATCTCTAGACCATTTAAGGCCAAAATCTTTTTAGAATCTATGGAGAGTGTGGAAAAATATTTTAGAATCTATGAAGAGAGTGGAAAAATATTTCAGAATCTATGGAGAGTGTGGAAATAATAGATTATATAATTTTTTAGAATCTACGGAGAGTGTAGAAAAATAGGCGTTTACACCTAAAGACTAAAATCAGGCTGTATAATAGTTTGGTTCTTTCTAAGATTAGTTATGTTAGTGAAACACGGACTCTTTGTAAGCAGGATAACAAGAAATTTGATGCCTTTGATTCTAGATGCTTGCGCAGTATCTCAGACATTAGGTGGATTGACTTTATAAGTAATGATGATGTTAGGCAAAGGAGTCATCAACCTCCTTTGAGCAGCATTTGGTTCAGAGAGAGATTGCATTGGTTTGGCTTTATTACACGTATGCATAGCTACAGACTTTGCAAGCAAGATTATGAACAGTGTGCCTAAAGGCTTCAGGAAAAGGAGGAGACCTTGGATGCTATGTGCTTACTATGTCATAAAGTACCTTGCTAGAATTGGCCAACAGTGGCCAAATGCAACAGCTGCAGCTCAGAACAGACATGCCTGGAAAGAAATTACACAGTCTGGTAGATATCTGTCTCTTGGGCTAAACTTTAAGGGGTGATAGAACACACCTAAACAAGCACTTTTCGTCATATAATGCATGGTCGGAACTCAAACGGTGAAGCGCTAGAGGGCGCTTTCCAGTGAACACTTATATGCGCTGGTTTTCGCACTCGTCGTCATTTCTACCGTGGATTGCAGATGCAGAATGAATCTGCAGTCTACCAGCTATACTGGTAGAACCACCATAGCCCATGGTTGCATGAGGATTTTGTATGTATATATATATAATGAATTCTTAAAAGTATGTTGTTAAGGTTTAATCTTAAAACGAGAATTCTAAGAGTTGTTTTCTAATCTGAACTTCATTTTCTCTTTCTCAGGTATACCAGCCGTCTTTATCACTATATATGCGACGACAAGGGGAAAACATCCAGATCAAACAACTTAGTAAGCAATATCAATATATAGTGTGCTATGGGGTAAAAAGTTTTGTGACTTCATATTTAAGTTCGACTAAACTTCAGTAACAATGTTTAAGATGGGCATAAATATACGAAGTGTATTTATATAGATTGGATCGAACATTTTGAGCCTCATGAGAAATGGAGCAGAAGGAAATCAATCTGTGTGCAACTATATACATTCGTGTCAGAATAATATGACCACCTACCATGGTGGTCATATTATTCTGATACGAATGTATATCTTCAAATGCTATATATATACAGGGCCATTCAAAACTCTTGTTCCAAACTTTAAGGGGTGATAGAACACACCTAAACAAGCACTTTTCGTCATACAATGCATGGTCGGAACTCAAGCGGTGAAGCGCTAGGGATTAGCAGTTACTGTGTCAGGAAATGAAGAAACACTGGTCAGAAAGCGCTCCTGGTACAGTCTTTGGGCTTCCCTCGCATTCCCGTCCGCAGCTTCTTATGTGAAATGCATGTCCGCATTCTCCTGATTCATGAAAGAATCCATCCGTTCTGCAATCCATGGTAGAAATGACGACGAGTGCGAAAACCAGCGCATATAAGTGTTCACTGGAAAGCGCCCTCTAGCGCTTCACCCTTGAGTTCCGACCATGCATGGTATGACGAAAAGTGCTTGTTTAGGTGTGTTCTGCTACCCCTTAAAGTTTGGTCCAAGAGTTTTGAATCACCCTGTATATATCTCCATTGAATTCGGGGAAACATTTTACTATATTTTATAGAATTTGAAATATAAGATCTGAACTTCAAAAATTATGTTTTTACCGTTATCTGGATAAAATTATTCTTTTACTTTTTCCATTCCTGAAACTCCTGCAGATGGCTCCACTCCCAGGTTTGCAACTGATCTGAGAGTCCATGATCACTCCCTTTGTCTTCATCTTTACTCACTCGGATTCATAACTGAGTCCAGGTGGACTAAGAGACATTGTTAACACTCTGGAGGTTTTATCGACTCCAGACCTTGGAGAGATTAAATTTATGCTGAAATGTTGACTGGTGATGATTCTATTCTCATATTGCTGAAGTGTTGATTTTCCATGACAGATTTATTGCTCCTAGGCGATGACTTAATGAAGTACGTACCCAAGATGCTGCTTAAGCATTTAGAATCAAAAGCATCAAGCAACCTGTTATCTTGTTTACAAAGGGTTCAAGTTTCACTACCATAACTTACTCTAGAAAGAACCAAACTATTATACAGCCTAATTCTAGTTCTATCAAACTATGGAGAGTGTGGAAATAGAGGCATATACATCTAAAACATCTCCAATATCTGTTACATAGCTCCCAAGTTAATTAAGCTGATACACTTGATCAAGAGTGGAATTATTCAGATTAAGTGAATTACAGCCTGCCTGATCAATTTTCATCACTTTAGTTTTCTCTCTGTTTATCACCAATCCTACTCTACTACCACTCTCATCAACAGCTCGAATGAAAGAGTTTATCTCATCAACATCATTTGCCAAAAGGGGCTAAATCATCAGCATAATCTAAATCAGAAATTTTCGAATCTTTAGACCATTTAAGGCCAAAATCTTTCCCTTGAAATGAATTGCACCCCTGTCCAGCTCTAAGCCCTGTCAAACATCACAAGCAATTGCCACCAGCCTTACCAACTCTCACACAGGACTCAATGTTATTATAAAGAGCTTTTATTATGTTAAACTGACTTGTCATTTACTCCATGTGATCTCACGATCCGATAGAAATTACAACGATCAACAGAGTCAAAAGCCTTTTTGAAATATACAACTTAAGTGACCACGGGTTTCTGAAACTGTAAACATTTCTCATCAATCTACCTAAGTGAAAAAATCTGGTCAATACATTCCTTACCATTTCTGAATCCATGCTGCTCATCTCCCAAATCGTCTATCAACAAAATTCTTAATTCTATTAAGCACAATCAATCAAAGACCTTTACCTCGAACAGAAAATAGACTGATACTCACAGTGTTATCACGAGAACTGCGATCACCTTTTTATTAAAATTAAGCATACTATATATATAGTATGCTTAATTTGATGATATATACAGGGTGAATCTGAAAAAGTGGGCAAAACTTTACGGGGTGGTAGAACGCAGCTATACGAGCAATATTCGTCATAGAAAGTATGGGCGGAACGCAAACGGCGAACAGCTAGGTGGCGTTGGAAATGTTATAAAAGGGTCGGTCCTCGCACCCAACGGCATTTCTACCGTGGATTGCCGAGTGGATGGCTGGTTATACTAACCACGAAATGGCTGATATGCACTTTGTGTACGGTGCGGCGGACGGGAATGCAAGTGAGGCACAGAGACGTTACCGTGACCGGTTTCTGATGAGATGCACTCCAGATCGGAAAACCGAGCGTTTGCATCGGCGGCTGTGTGAAACGGGATCCTTCACCGCGGCCAAGCAAGACGCAGGGCGTGAAAGGAGTGTCAGGACGCCGCAACTTGCAGAGGACATTCTGCGTAGGGTGGAAGAGCGATCGGGATGTAGCATGCGAGCGGTTTCCCATGCAGTACACGTGTCCCAAATGTCGGTTTGCCGTGTGCTACAGGAGGAAGGAATGCACCCCTATCGTACGCAGAAGGTACAAGCATTGTCACCAGCGGACTATCAGCCACGTGTCGATTTCGCACGTTGGTACCTCCAGCAGAATGCAGCGCAGTCGGATTTTGGTGCACATGTTCTGTTTACGGACGAGTGCACTTTTACCCGTGAGGGCGTTTTGAATACCCACAATTCACACACGTGGGCATCTACGAACCCGCATGCCACACGTCCTCATTCGTTCCAGCAGCGGTTCTCCGTAAACGTTTGGGCAGGGATCCTCCATGGCCATTTGGTTGGCCCATACCTCCTGCCACACCGTCTGGACTGTATAACACATTCCTACGAGAGGTGTTGCCAGAGCTGCTGCGTCCGATTCCAACCCCCAGCAAGTCGAGAATGTGGTTCCATCACGACGGTGCGCCTGCACACTTCAGCTTAGATGTGCGGAACACTTTACATGCAACATTCCCAGGGCGATGGATTGGTCGAGGTGGTCCCATAGCTTGGCCACCAAGATCGCCGGATCTCTCGTGTTTGGACTTTTTCCTGTGGGGCCATATGAAAAGCCTAATCTACGAGTGCCCCATTGAAACCGATATGGATCTAGTCGCCAGGATCGCCGTTGTTGCCGGCGATATTCGGGAAATGCCTGGTGTCTTCGTAAATGTGCGTCGGTCCCTATCCCGCAGGTGTGAAGCCTGCATTACAGCTGGCGGCAGCTCTTTTGAGCAATTTCATTGAGCATGTACCTCAATTACATTCCTGTTAATAAAATGTTTTCTGAAGTATCTCTTCTCCTTCTTGTGTTCATTCTTTAAATGTGACAGTGGAAAACTACCTTTTAACTTCTCACCGCTTGTGTTCCGACCATACATTCTATGACGAATATTGCTGGTATAGCTGCGTTCTACCACCCAGTAAAGTTTTGCCCACTTTTTCAGATTCACCCTGTATAGTATGCTTAAGATGATATATATATAGTTCTGGTAACATCCTTAGGAACAATTCCTTAATCATGAAAGATATTCAAAATTTCAGTCATCCATGTGGTAATGTTTTGAAGGGGGAGGTAAAAAAAAACGAACGATATTATAAATATTTAATCCTTCAGTTCCGTATTTATTTCAGCCGTGATCATTTTTGTAATACCTTACGTTGTTTCTTCTTTAAAATAATTAAGAGTCCAGTATCATACTGGGCAACAGAGTTGTCCTCTCACACCAGAAAGTGGTAACCAAAACCTCTCACACCAGAAAAGAATAATATGACCACCTACCATGGTGGTCATATTATTCTGATACGAGGGTATATCTTCAAAAGATATATATATATACAGGGTGATTCAAAACTCTTGGGCCAAACTTTAAGGGGTGGTAGAACACACCTAAACAAGCACTTTTTTTAACCTCTCACACCAGAAAGGGGTAACCAAAGGCAGGTAATGGTTTTTTAACAAAAACAAAAATATTTATTTACAATGCTGTTACAATTTCACATTACATGCTTTCAATAGCTTACATAATGCTGTAGGAATCGTCCAGCCGCTCTCCTGCCTACATTACAATTGTACCGCTCACTCTCCAAACTACTAAAATGCTAACATCGCTGTTCGAAACTATCGTGCTCGCTCACCACGACAAGACTGCCTTGTTCGCTGACATTGAGTCCTGTGTGACAACATTGAATCCTGTGTGACACCGCCCTGCCCACGGTCAGTAGGGGACACTGAAGGGCTTGGAAAGGCCGCCGTCCGTCGGATGGGACGTTAAGCCGTGGCCCCGTGTGTGGGTTGTTGGATTGTTTTACCTCTGAGCGGCACTTTTGTGCACACCATGGGCTAAATGGCTAGGTCACATGGACCCTGAAGGCTCAGAGAAGGTTGGGGGAGGGGACCCACTGGAACAGCTGTTGGGAGACAGATGGTAGCCCCCGTCAAGGCCATCCAGCGTGTTCTTTAACGTGCACAGGGTATGTCTCTCCCGCACACGGGGCCACGGCTTAACGTCCCATCCGACGGACGGCGGCCTTTCCAAGCCCATCGGTTCCCCTACTGACCGTGGGCAAGGCGGGGAATTTTGCGGAAATAAATCTCAACGCTGACCCAGCTGGGACTCGAACCTGGGAACTACAGATTACGAGCCTGGCGCGCTACCGACTGAGCCCCCCCCGCCCCCCCGTGTGCGGGAGAACCATACCCTGTGCACGTTGAAGAACACGCTGGATGGCCTTGACGGGAGGCTACCATCTGTCTCCCAACAGCTGTTCCAGTGGATCCCCTCCCCCAACCTTCTCTGAGCCTTCGGGGTCCATGTGACCTGGCCATTTAGCCCATGGTGTGCAAAAAATTGCCACTCAGAGGTAAAACAACCCAACCTGTGTAACAACATTGAATCAACATTGAGTTCTGTGTGAGAGTTGGTAAGGCTGGAAACAGTTGTTGTCCCCTCTCTTGAACACCCCATACAAAAAAAAACCGCTATCCAAAAAGAGTTTGATTGGTCCCCGCAATTCTCTCGCTAGGAGGTTAAGTTGGTAAGGGACCAAAATAGACAGTTCTCGACGCGATGTTCTTGTCCCGAACCCACGTGGCTGTCCGTTCGTGAGCAGTGGTTCAAGGGGATCTTTCTGAGCATCCGGTGTTGCAGTTCAGAATCTCAGACGTGGCGCCATTCTGACAGATGCTTTGCATAGATGAGAGAGTGCCTCTTTTGGTACACGTTTCTCGGATTATAACTGGCAGGAAGGCAGGTCAATGGCTTTTCTCTGCTATACGGCACCTCAAACGGATTTCTCTACCAAGATAATCCTCCTCATGGCGCAAGAATATCAGAAAGGAAGCTGAAAGAAGAACTCGAAACAATTCTAAGTGAATATGAAAATTCACGCAGACATCCCTATCCACCACGGGGGAATCATAGAGAGAGCGTTATCACTATGTATTCATTGTGCACAAACCCTCCTTGGGTTATCTGCTGAAAATGCAGGTTGTTTGACAATTCCAAAAGTTTTAATTGCGGTTATGTCCCCTTGGTGGATAGGAATGTTCTCGAGGATCTGCTGCTTTTAATTATTCGGGATTTTCCTTGGAAAATATATGAGATTTAAGCCGTCAAATGGGGGTAGTTAATTCCCCTCCACCTCCTTTGAGGGCTCTTCCACCCCAAAAAAACTTGGTTACGCAACTGATTCTATCCCCTTTTCATGTTTTGGGAATGGAAATTCAAATTCAAAACTATGTAACTTGTAACATAAAGGTTTTGTGGAAAACTTTTACTTCTAAATCAAATCTATTTCAGCAAAGTTTGGTTAATTCGAAAAAGAAAACAAAAAGCGAAATTTGACGGGTGACTGAGCCCACGACCTCCTGATTGCATGTCGATACTCTTATCCACTGAACCATCCCTTCCATATACGTGTCAAATGTCTTCGCCACGATATCAACAGGCCATTGACTCCGGTTCTATTACCACCAAAACTTAATATTTCTCATCAATTTCTTTACTTGCTGTAACACGTTTAACAACAAATTTACCTAAAAACTTCACTTATAGAGCACGCCATTCAAATTTTGATTTTCAACAATATTAATTCAGTATTTGAGGATTGCAGAGGATGGAATTATATAAGATCAAAATATTTCGTCTCCACTATATATATAAAATGTAATCTAAACTCCTGTTACGCTTGTAACACGATGTTTTGGGGAGGGGGTGACTCAGTCGGTAGCGCGCCAGGCTCGTAGTCTGTAGTCCCAGGTTCGAGTCCCTGTTGGGTCAGAGTTGAGATTTATCTCCGCAAAATTCCCCGCCCTGCCCAACGGTCAGTAGGGACACCGATGGGCTTGGAAAGGCCACCGTCCGTCGGATGGGACGTTAAGCCGTGGCTCCGTGTGCGGGAGAGCCATACCCTGTGCACGTTAAAGAATACGCTGGATGGCCTTGACGGGAGGCTACCATCTGTCTCCCAACAGCTGTTCCAGTGGGTCCCCTCCCCCAACCTTCTCTGAGCCTTCGGCGTCTTTGTGACTTGACCATTTAGCCCATGGTGTGCAAAAAAGTTCCACTCAGAGGTAAAACAACCCAACGTTAAAGAACACACTGGATGACCTTGACGGGAGGCTACCATCTGTCTCCCAACAGCTGTTCCAGTGGGTTTCCTCCCCAAATCTTCTCTGAGACTTCGGGGTCCATGTGACCTGGCCATTTAGCCCATGGTGTGCAAAAAAGTGCCGCTCAGAGGTAACCCAACCCACTAAACTCCCAGCCATGTTATCGGTCAGTAGAGGACAGCGATGGGCTTGGAAAGGTTGCCATCCTTCGAATGTTACATTAAGCCATTGCCCCTGTGCACATTAAAGAACATGTTTAATGGTCTTGACAGGAGCTACCATCTGTCTCCTAACAACTTTCCAGTGGGTTCTTTCCCCTCAACGTTCTCTAAGCTTTCGGGGCATTGTGACCTGGCCTTTTAGCTCATTTTATGCAGAAATGGTACCTCTCAGAGGACAATCCAATCCAACTCAATATCTTTCGTTCAAGGTCATACTTGTGAAATTTGACTTAATTTAAGAAACGGTTCTATTCGAATTATTATTTTTATCCAAATTAAATTATTAGAATGTATTTTTTCAATATCTTTAATAATTAGAATATAACTTTGAATTATCCTGCACAATAATTCTTTAAATAGGTAATCGATTTTACTCAGCACAATATTCAGGTACAATTAATTTTGATCGTTTATTTTGCTTCTAACCCTTTTGATCCTTTCTAAAAGTATCGAATTTTTTACTCCATTAACACAACATATAGCCGTCCCATGGCCGAGTGGTTAGCGCGCTTGGCTACTGACTTAAGGGACCTGGGTTCGAGCCCCGGGTAAGGCATGGATGCATGTGTCGTTTTTCTGCTGAGGTCCTGCCATCCTCTCAGATTTTCTACTTTGGCATATAAATTGACAGGCTCCTTTCAGACCTCTGTGGCAACCAGCTGCTTGAGGGGATATTTAGTTTTTATTTTTTTAACACAACATGAAAGTATCCAAATATTTCTGCGAATATAGTGACATACATTCTGTGACATGTAGTAGAAGGTTGCCTAGCACTTACCATTGACATTTTCATATATGTATTGGAGAGGATACGGTCTTGAAATTAGGAACATTTAGGGGAATGGATCTCCCCCCCCCCCCGGCAATCGGGTCTGTTATGAAAAATTCAGAACTTCTCTATCTCCTTGCTTTGAAATCTAAAAAAGGTGTAAATGTATATAATTTATTTTAGCTTCATAGTATATGTTTAACACTAAAAATAGATTTAAAAAACTTTCAACTTTTTAAACTTTTAAAAGTCGTTCAATCAAATTCGATTACAGTGATTTTAAATAGTCAACGTTTTTAGTAATAAACCCAAATGAACACTCTTTCTCTTTTCAGCTGCTGGATTGAGGATAGCCCTTACTTGTGGATTATTGTAGGGCCAGTTAGTTTTTCCATGATGGTAAATAATATTATATTATTAAGCAAATAAAAATTGAAACAGATGTAAACTATTATAAATTATCTTTAACTAAATTTAAAATTTTGAAAAAAAAAATGATATATATACCGTATATTTCCGCAGATAAGACGACCTTCAGATAAGACGAATTTTCGTCAAAGTTTTATAGTTTTAGCATATATCTGTCCTATAAGACGACCCCAAACTATCAACGGCCTATGAATTTAGTTTAGATCGGCGATCATCATCTGGATAATAATACTGTATAGCGTATACGGAATTATGTCCTATTCGCAAACATTCCCACTGATTCGGGCATTCGGGTCATGACCTTGACTATTCACAAAAGCGTCGTCTGGGCTATTCTATTTTGTGGACATACCCTACTCTGTACTAGTAAATAATTACGGTTTGTCCGTTTTTTCCTCAGCAGCTCAATAAACATAACTTTTAATATTTATTTTGTTTTAGTATTGTTTTACTATTGCAATGTAATGTATTATCATATAGCGTATTTAAATAATATGATAGATTTTTCGATAAGTTGTAGTAATAATGGTTTCAATTTATATAAATTTCAATCAAATTTTTTTTGTATCTGTCCTATAAGACGACCCGGATTTTGGGGGCCTTTTTTTATGATTCAACTATCGTCTCATCTGCGGAAATATACGGTATATATATTTATCAACATTCCGGAAATTGTGGATCTTGAACTCTGGTATACCTCAGGGTTTTAAAAAATGTAACAAAATCAAAAGAATCAATGGATAACTGACATGAAATAATAATGAAATTGGTATTATCGATATGAAAAATGCAACTAAGATTTAATCATAATTAATCAACTGCTCTTATTTGCTATAAGGTGTGAAACAGAGACATTAACTTCCAAATCCCTGGAAGGTCCACGGAAAAAAAGGAAAAATTTCCCCATTGTCTCAGTGAAAGGCAGATTCTGTTTATATTATTGGTGTTAATTGACCAAGCGAAGTTTTCTGGTTCTATTATACCTGTTACTATTATATATATTATGCTGATATGTAGTTAAATATATTATGTTGATTGGCTACTGATCTAAGGGACCTGGGTTCGAACCTCGGATTTAGGCATGGATGTGTGTGTCGTTTTTCTGCAGAGGTCTTGCCATCCTCTCAGATCTCCTACTGTGGCATATAAACTGACAGGCTCCTGTCAGATCTCTGTGGCAAGCAGATGCTTGAGGGGGTATTTATTTTTATTATTTATTTATTCCTGTTCATTTGGGTTCTTATTTGTTTTACAATAATTTGAGAACTGTTCCCTCCATCATAATGATTTTTTTTTTGCCAAAAGAATTATTTTCAAGAAAAGTAAGCCTCAAGTTCGAAGATGAACGAGAATAGACAATTAAGAGGAAAATGATGAGGATAATCGACTCTGGTGTATAACAAAAATATATATATTTGTGAATTCTGAACTAATGGAGATATTTCAAAACAGATGTTCAGTATAATTTACTTCGCTGTTTTTTGATTATTTCATTATGTTCTGGTATCAAAGTTGCGATTTATGAAGAAGTCTAAAGTATCGTAAATGTGAATTTGACAGATATTTAGATTTGTTTTGTGTTGTTCTGCTGTATTGGCAAAAAACTGGCAGATATTTCGTTCAGCCATCGGTTTTATTGGTGGTTAAGGAAAGAAAATTAAGCATTGTACAGGCCTCAGAATTCCCCGCCTTACCCACGGTCAGTAGGGGAGACCGATGGGCTTGGAAAGGCCGCCGTCCGTCGGATGGGACGTTAAGCCGTGGCCCCGTGTGCGGGTGAGCCATACCCTGTGCACATTAAAGAACACGCAGGATGGCCCTTGACGGGAGGCTACCATCTGTCTCCCAACAGCTGTTCCAGTGGGTCCCATCCCCCAACCTTCTCTGAGCCTTCGGGGTCCATGTGACCTGGCCATTTAGCCCATGGTGTGCAAAAAAGTGCCTCTCAGAGGTAAAACAACCCAACCCAACAGGCCTCAGAATCAAAGTACATTCACATATTAATTATTTTTGGTATAGGCTCTCTCAGTATATATATATATTGCAATAATGAGGGCCACCCCCAAAAAAATCAGCACCCACCCTGAAAAATAAAACTAGACTTTTAGTTTCGCCATGCTGTTAGATCAGGGATCTGCAACTGTTTCAATGCATCCGTGTGGCTTTTTATTACATCCAATACTAAGAACAGAATTTGCATTTAATATCAGAAAAATAACAATGTTAGAATTATTTAATGACTTAAAGAGATGCTTAATTTAAAAATATATTGAGAAAAAACTTCTAGGGAGACGTTCTAAAGGCAGTGGTTTCAAACTAAACTGCTGGCCATTAAAAGTGCAACACCAGAAGAACTCATCAGATTGTTTCGTTGGGTTGGGTTGTTTTACCTCTGAGCGGCACTTTTTTGCACACCATGGGCTAAATGGCCAGGTCACATAGACCCCGAAGGCTCAGAGAAAGTTGGGGGAGAGGACCCACTGGAACAGCTGTTGGGAGACAGATGGTAGCCTCCCGTCAAGGCCATCCAGCGTGTTCTTTAACGTTGGGTTGTTTTACCTCTGAGCGGCACTTTTTTGCACACCATGGGCTAAATGGCCAGGTCACATAGACCCCGAAGGCTCAGAGAAAGTTGGGGGAGAGGACCCACTGGAACAGCTGTTGGGAGACAGATGGTAGCCTCCCGTCAAGGCCATCCAGCGTGTTCTTTAACGTTGGGTTGTTTTACCTCTGAGCGGCACTTTTTTTGCACACCATGGGCTAAATGGCCAGGTCACATAGACCCCGAAGGCTCAGAGAAAGTTGGGGGAGAGGACCCACTGGAACAGCTGTTGGGAGACAGATGGTAGCCTCCCGTCAAGGCCATCCAGCGTGTTCTTTAACGTTGGGTTGTTTTACCTCTGAGCGGCACTTTTTTGCACACCGTGGGCTAAATGGCCAGGTCACATTGAGCCCGAAGGCTGAGAGAAGGTTGGGGGAGGGGACCCACTGGAACAGCTGTTGGGAGACAGATGGTAGCCTCCCGTCAAGGCCATCCAGCGTGTTCTTTAACGTTGGTTTGTTTTACCTCTAAGCGGCACTTTTTTGCACACCATGGGCTAAATTGCCAGGTCACATGGACCCCGAAGGCTCAGAGAAGGTTGGGGGAGGGGACCCACTGGAACAGCTGTTGGGAGACAGATGGTAGCCTCCCGTCAAGGCAATCCAGCGTGTTCTTTAACGTTGGGTTGTTTTACCTCTGAGCGGCACTTTTTTGCACACCGTGGGCTAAATAGCCAGGTCACATTGAGCCCGAAGGCTGAGAGAAGGTTGGGGGAGGGGACCCACTGGAACAGCTGTTGGGAGACAGATGGTAGCCTCCCGTCAAGGCCATCCAGCGTGTTCTTTAACGTTGGTTTGTTTTACCTCTAAGCGGCACTTTTTTGCACACCATGGGCTAAATTGCCAGGTCACATAGACCCCGAAGGCTCAGAGAAGGTTGGGGGAGGGGACCCACTGGAACAGCTGTTGGGAGACAGATGGTAGCCTCCCGTCAAGGCCATCCAGCGTGTTCTTTAACGTTGGGTTGTTTTACCTCTGAGCGGCACTTTTTTGCACACCGTGGGCTAAATAGCCAGGTCACATTGAGCCCGAAGGCTGAGAGAAGGTTGGGGGAGGGGACCCACTGGAACAGCTGTTGGGAGACAGATGGTAGCCTCCCGTGAAGACCATCCAGCGTGTTCTTTAACGTGCACAGGGTATGGCTCTCCCGCACACGGGGCCACGGCTTAACGTCCCATCCGACGAACGGCGGCCTTTCCAGGCCCATCAACACCCACATTTAATGGCCAGCAGTTGAATATGTCGCTAGTTGTAATCAGATGTGCCTCTAACATTCGAAGCATTTTTTCCAAAACGATCTTTTAAAAAATATTATTATGAAACATTTTGTTAACATTTTTTATTACTGGATTTCTCATTCGAAGTTGCCACCATCAAATCAAAAGTTGTGTAAAGCAATGAAATCAGAACACAACGCTATAATAATGCATACAGAAGTGCGATGTTTATTAGAGGCTCGTGTGCTTCCACGTGTATCAGTATATCAACTTCGAGAAAGGCTTCTAATTTATTTTTCATCAGAAGAATTAAATTTTTTTATTTGCTTAACGATGATATATTGAATCATAAATTGGCATTTGTAACAGATCTCTTTGAAATTTTAAATAAATTAAAACTCCAGTATGATTAAGGCAGCCGTCCCATGGCCGAGTGGTTAGCGCGCTTGGCTACGGATCTAAAGGACCTGGGTTCGAGCCCCGGGTTAAGGCATGGCTGTTTGTGTCGTTTTTCTGCTGAGGTCCTGCCATCCTCTCAGACCTTCTACTATGGCATGTAAACTGACAGGCTCCTGTCAGACCTCTGTGGCAAGCAGCTGCTTGAGGGGGTATTTATATATATTATATGATTAAGGCATGGCTGTTCGTGTTGTTTTTCTGCTGAGGTCCTGCCATCCTCACAGACCTTCTACTATGGCATGTAAACTGACAGGCTCCTGTCAGACCTCTGTGGCAAGCAGCTGCTTGAGGGGGGTATTTATATATTATATGATTAAGGCATGGCTGTCCATGTTGTTTTTCTGCTGAGGTCCTGCCATCCTCACAGACCTTCTACTATGGTATATATACTGACAGGATTCTAGTCAGATCTCTATGGCAAGCAGCTGCTTGAAAGGGTATTATTTTTTATTTTGTGTATTGGAAAGAGAACATTCTTTTTAAATGAGGATAACCTTTTGCCCTTCAAAGAAAAACTAAATATTTCGCTCAGACACATTGGTGAACAAACTCTGGAAATGTTTCTACCATTGAATGGAAGCAAATATGATTTAGACGTCATCAAAATAGTTTCTGAGACATTGGTGTCATTAAATGAAAAAAAAACTGACCAGTACTTCGCATCAATAGATGTCAAATCTTTCGATTTTGGTTGTTATAATTGAATTGTTAGAAATTTACTGGAAAATTGTTATTTAATTCCTTTGCAAACTTATTTAAATTTAAAAAAAATGCATTAATTAATTTTTTTTATATTTATATCATTGAATTATCCATATATATATGTTTCATTTCATCGGCCTTCTCAGATGAACATAAAATATAAGAGAAATTCATTGATTGCAAAACAACAGCTGATTATATTACCTAATAAAGTGCGTGATTTTTTTTCCTAGTATGCTGCTGACTCAAAACATTTAGGAAACACATCTCTAAAGGGATAAGACAATCTTCTTTGATGCTTTCTCGAAAAATCGAAGTATTTCCAGCACTGTGTGCAGCGATTGCTAGAACCTCCAGTTACATGTGCCACGTGGGTGGTGGATGCTCGTTTTGAAAGCTGAAAATAGCCGACGGTTTTTAAGGCTTCACATAAGCATTTCACTAGGACTAGGTCTCACATATGTATATGGGTGTATGCAGGCCCGTATCTAGAAAAAAAAATCGAGGGGGGGGGGGGGGCAGATCAAGAAACACAATTGAGCCGAAAAAATGTAAAAGGGGAATAACATTTCCCTTCCATTTTACAGGTTTTTAAAAAGTCTCTTGGAAAATGCATCAAATTTAAATAAGTTTAATAATGTTTGCTTATTTTATACTTACTCACATTCTGAAAGTGGAAGCATGGCCCCTTTTCAGATCTCCCCCCCCCCCCCACTTAAATCCGGTTCTGGGTATTAATTTTATATTATATTTTATTTTATATTAATAATATATTATTATTCAGTAACTAACTGAAATACAGAAATGGTAAATACAGAAAATATACGGAAATGGTAGCTCTGAAAATGTACAGCTAGAGGTAACCCGGGTCATAGATCTCCGAAAATTTTCGAAATTTGGCCTCCAACGTGTTCTTCAAGGTCAAATAGAGTGACGAAGCGGTCACACCTTTATCTACGAGTGCTAGAAAATTGGAAATTATGGTATGGCAGGTGTTTTGAGTCGTAGATCTCAGAAACGTCATGAAATTTCGGATCTCAGGGGTTATTTGAGGTCAAAGGTCCATCTCTACCGGTGTTAAAGAGCTGAAAATTGGTGCCTTTAAGTGCATCGTGTCAGAGATGTCAGAAACGTGGTAAGAGGCAGACACCTGCTTATAATCTGTTTCATTTAAAATAAAAAAATAAATACCCCCTCAATCAGGTCTGACAGAAGCCTGTCAGTTTATATGCTATAGAAGGTCTGTGAGGATGGCAGGACCTCAGCAGATAAACGACACATACATCCATGCCTTACCCCGGGGCTCGAACCCAGGTCCCTTACGGATCAAAAATCAACGTTGAAGAATACAATGACATTAATATTCAGAATTACCTTGCCTTGTCTTTACTGTAACCCCCTGCATGAAATAAATTATTATTATTAAAATGGAGAATATCTGTGAATTAAGTCGTCGTATTTGGTAGCAGTCTTTATAAATGAAATGCTGCTTATTATTGCTTTTAATAGAGCATAGACTCCACTTCAATGTTCCTTGACCCACAAAACGATTTAGATATTGAAGTGATTGTCTGCAATGTTGATATGACAGTTTATATCAGTGTCTCGCAAACTTTTTTACTCTGCGGCACACTGAATCTATTTTTTTTTCCGCGGCACACCTAAAAAGTATTTTTTATGGTTACGTAAAAAGAGGAAAATTGAAGTTTCGTTAAATGCATTTTATTTAAAATAAATATAATAATAAATATAATTAATCATAACTCGGTGTTTGTTTTAAATATTTGTCCATTCTATGGCTTGAAATAATCAAAAATTAATACCAAAATTTGGAAAAAGCTTGATAAATACTTACAAGATCACAGTTGATAAATTCTGAAAGATTTTTATTAAAGCACGTCGATAACACAAGTTAAGTCAAAATGAAATCTTTGGAATATCTAGTGTCAATTTGAAAATCTCTCGCGGCACACTTGGAATCTCTCGCGGCACACGGTTTGCGAGACACTGGTTTATATGATTCTCATCCCTGAATGCTTCACTGAAAAGCTGTGATATCGTTTCCATCGTAAAAGAAAAGAAAATTTATCGATTTAAATGGAATATTTGTATATATAAAAGTGAAATATTTTGACATAGATATTTTACGTTGTAAAAAAAAAACTCTTTCCAGATAAATCTAATGTTTCTTGTGAATATCGTCCGCGTACTGGTTACGAAAATGAAAGCATTGAATTCTCGTGAAAGTCATCAAACAAGGTAAATTATTACTTGATTTTTGTTCAGTGTTCAGAAAAAACGAATAACCTGGAGCTATCTTTTTGATTTCTCTGTCCAATATTTAGCTAAGCACACAAAGAAATGATCGAATCCCCCAAATTCTGCCCCCCCCCCCCCTTAATCCATTGCAGAGAGGAAGAAACTTTTTGCCCTCGTCTGCCAATCTCACGCTATTCTTCCGTTGGAAACTTTCTAACACATTTGATTTTTTTCGCTTCATTTTTAAAATTTACTAAATCAAATTTTTCGACACTTTTAATATAACTAAAAGTAGATGAAAATAATTTAAAATTTACTAAGTCAAATATTTCGACACTTTTAATATAACTGAAAATAGCTGAAAATAATTTAAAATTTACTAAATCAAATATTTCGACACTTTTAATATAAATGAAAGTAGATGAAAATAATTTAAAATTTACTAAGTCAAATATTTCGACACTTTTAATATAACTGAAAGTAGATGAAAATAATTTAAAATTTACTAAATCAAATATTTCGACACTTTTAATATAACTGAAAATAGCTGAAAATAATTTAAAATTTACTAAGACAAATATTTCGACACTTTTAATATAACTAAAAATAGCTAAAAATAATTTAAAATTACTAAATCAAATATTTCAACACTTTTAATAACTGAAAATAGCTGAAAACAATTTAAAATTTACTAAATCAAATATTTCGACACTTTTAATATAACTGAAAATACTGAAAATAATTTAAAATTTACTAAATCAAATATTTCGACACTTTTAATATAAGTGAAAGTAGATGAAAATAATTTAAAATTTACTAAGTCAAATATTTCGACACTTTTAATATAACTGAAAGTAGATGAAAATAATTTAAAATTTACTAAATCAAATATTTCGACACTTTTAATATAACTGAAAATAGCTGAAAATAATTTAAAATTTACTAAGTCAAATATTTCGACACTTTTAATATAACTAAAAATAGCTGAAAATAATTTAAAATTACTAAATCAAATATTTCAACACTTTTAATATAACTGAAAATAGCTGAAAATAATTTAAAATTTACTAAGTAAAAAATTTCGACACTTTTAATATAACTGAAAATAGCTGAAAATAATTTAAAATTTACTAAATCAAATATTTCGACACTTTTAATATAACTGAAAATAGCTGAAAATAATTTAAAATTTACTAAGTCAAATATTTCGACACTTTTAATATAACTGAAAATAGCTGAAAATAATTTAAAATTTACTAAGTCAAATATTTCGACACTTTTAATATAACTGAAAATAGCTGAAAATAATTTAAAATTACTAAATCAAATATTTCAACACTTTTAATATAACTGAAAATAGCTGAAAATAATTTAAAATTTACTAAGTAAAAAATTTCGACACTTTTAATATAACTGAAAATAGCTGAAAATAATTTAAAATTTACTAAATCAAATATTTCGACACTTTTAATATAACTGAAAATAGCTGAAAATAATTTAAAATTTACTAAATCAAATATTTCGACACTTTTAATATAAGTGAAAGTAGATGAAAATAATTTAAAATTTACTAAGTCAAATATTTCGACACTTTTAATATAACTGAAAGTAGATGAAAATAATTTAAAATTTACTAAATCAAATATTTCGACACTTTTAATATAACTGAAAATAGCTGAAAATAATTTAAAATTTACTAAGTCAAATATTTCGACACTTTTAATATAACTGAAAATAGCTGAAAATAATTTAAAATTTACTAAGTCAAATATTTCGACACTTTTAATATAACTGAAAATAGCTGAAAATAATTTAAAATTTACTAAGTCAAATATTTCGACACTTTTAATATAACTGAAAATAGCTGAAAATAATTTAAAATTTACTAAATCAAATATTTCGACACTTTTAATATAACTGAAAATAGCTGAAAATAACTTAAAATTTACTAAGTCAAATATTTCGACATTTTTAATATAACTGAAACTAGCTGAAAATAATTTAAAATTTATTAAGTCAAATATTTCGACACTTTTAATATAGCTGAAAATAGCTGAAAATAATTTAAAATTTACTAAGTCAAATATTTCGACACTTTTAATATAATGAAAATAGCTGAAAATAATTTAAAATTTACTAAATCAAATATTTCGACACTTTTAATATAACTGAAAATAGCTGAAAATAATTTAAAATTTATTAAATCAAATATTTCGACACTTTTAATATAACTGAAAGTAGATGAAAATAATTTAAAATTTACTAAATCAAATATTTCGACACTTTTAATATAACTGAAAATAGCTGAAAATAATTTAAAATTTACTAAATCAAATATTTCGACACTTTTAATATAACTGAAAATAGCTGAAAATAATTTAAAATTTACTAAGTCAAATATTTCGACACTTTTAATATAACTGAAAATAGCTGAAAATAATTTAAAATTTACTAAGTCAAATATTTCGACACTTTTAATATAACTGAAAATAGCTGAAAATAATTTAAAATTTACTAAGTCAAATATTTCGACACTTTTAATATAACTGAAAATAGCTGAAAATAACTTAAAATTTACTAAGTCAAATATTTCGACACTTTTAATATAACTAAAAATAGCTGAAAATAATTTAAAATTACTAAATCAAATATTTCAACACTTTTAATATAACTGAAAATAGCTGAAAATAATTTAAAATTTACTAAGTAAAAAATTTCGACACTTTTAATATAACTGAAAATAGCTGAAAATAATTTAAAATTTACTAAATCAAATATTTCGACACTTTTAATATAACTGAAAATAGCTGAAAATAATTTAAAATTTACTAAGTCAAATATTTCGACACTTTTAATATAACTGAAAATAGCTGAAAATAATTTAAAATTTACTAAGTCAAATATTTCGACACTTTTAATATAACTGAAAATAGCTGAAAATAATTTAAAATTTACTAAGTCAAATATTTCGACACTTTTAATATAACTGAAAATAGCTGAAAATAACTTAAAATTTACTAAGTCAAATATTTCGACATTTTTAATATAACTGAAACTAGCTGAAAATAATTTAAAATTTATTAAGTCAAATATTTCGACACTTTTAATATAGCTGAAAATAGCTGAAAATAATTTAAAATTTACTAAGTCAAATATTTCGACACTTTTAATATAATGAAAATAGCTGAAAATAATTTAAAATTTACTAAATCAAATATTTCGACACTTTTAATATAACTGAAAATAGCTGAAAATAATTTAAAATTTATTAAATCAAATATTTCGACACTTTTAATATAACTGAAAGTAGATGAAAATAATTTAAAATTTACTAAATCAAATATTTCGACACTTTTAATATAACTGAAAATAGCTGAAAATAATTTAAAATTTACTAAATCAAATATTTCGACACTTTTAATATAACTGAAAATAGTTTAAATAACTTCAGTCGGCAGCGCGCCAGGCTCGTAATTTGTAGTTCCCAGGTTCGAGTCCCAGCTGTGTCAGCGTTGAGATTTATCTCCTCAAATATTCCCCGCTCTGCCCACGGTCAGTAGGGGACACCGATGGGCTTGGGATAGCGCGCCAGGCTCGTAATCTGCTAGTTCCCAGGTTCGAGTCCCAGCTGGGTCAGCGTTGAGATTTATCTCCTCAAATATTCCCCACCCTGCCCACGGTCAGTAGGGGACACCGATGGTCTTGGAAAGACCGCCGTCCGTCGGATGGGAACGTTAAGCCGTGACCCCCTGTGCGGGATATCATACCCTGTGCACGTTAAAGAACACGCTGGATGGCCTTGACGGGAGGCTACCATCTGTCTCCCAACAGCTGTTCCAGTGGGTCCCCTCCCCCAACCTTCTCTGAGCCTTCGGGTCCATGTGAACTGGCCATTTAGCCCATGGTGTGCAAAAAAGTGCCGCTCAGAGGTAAAACATTCTATGTTTCTTATTTTTCAGTTGGGTTATTCGTTCCAATTTGTTGGTTACGTAATTCTACGCGAGCGTTCATGACACGTTTATCAGAAATTCACTGTAGCACGTTGATATGTCGTAACCATATGTTACAGAAATCGTATAGCTCTTAAAATTTTCACCTACTAGTAATACGAGTAGTTGATACTAAGTCCGTAGATCTCGGGGGAAAATTCGAAATTTTTCCTCCGATGTATCCTTTAAAGTCAAATAGAGGTTACGTAGAGGTCAAACGTCGATCTAAGAGTGCTTGAAATGTTAAAATTGGTATGTGGGGTGGTTCTGATTCGCAGAAACGTTAGAAAACTTGGGATCCGTTGATTCCTTCGCAGTCAAAGGTGCTAGAAAGCTAAAGATTGCTGCATGGGAGTATCACGTATCATGTAGATCTTAGAAGTGTCACGAAATTCTGGAGGCGATGGTAATCTGGCAACCTTCGTGTCACGTGACAAGAAGGTTGCCAGATTACCATCGCATCGAGTCACGTGTCACGTGACACCAGATTACCATCGCTTCGTGTCACGTGACACGAAGGTTGCCAGATTACTAATTCCTAAAAAATCTTTGCCAGATATTTTTTCTGAATTATGTAATCAACCATAGTGTTCGGACACTTTTTTGAGCGACTGTGGTTAGCGCGCTTGGCTACTGAGCTAAGGGACCTGGGTTCGGGCCCCGGGAAAGGCATGGATGTTTGTGTCGTTTTTCTGCTGTGGTCCTGCCATCCCCACAGATATACTGTGGCATATAAACTGACAGGCTGCTGTCAGATCTCTGTATCAAGCAGCTGCTTGAGGGGGTTGGGTTGGGTTGTTTTACCTCTGAGCGGCACTTTTTTGCACACCATAGGCTAAATGGCCAGGTCACATGGACCCCGAAGGCTCAGTGAAGGTGGTGGAGGGGACCCACTGGAATAGCTGTTGGGAGACAGATGGTAGCCTCCCGTCAAGGCCATCCAGCGTGTTCTTTAACGTGCACAGGGTATGGCTCTCCGGCACACGGGGCCACGGCTTAACGTCCCATCCGACGGACGGCGGCCTTTCCAAGCCCATCGGTGTCCCCTACTGACCGTGGGCAGGGCGGGGAATTTGGCGGAGATAAATCTCAACGCTGACGCAGCTGGGACTCGAACCTGAGAACTACAGATTACGAGCCTGGCGCGCTAGCGAGTGAGCCACCCCCGTCCTTGCTTGAGGGGGTATTTATTTAGCCGCCCCATGGCTGAATGGTTAGCACGTTTGGCTACTGATCTAAGTGCACCTGGGTTCGAGCCCTGGGTAAGGCATGGATGTGTGTCGTTTTTCGGCTGAGGTCCTGCCATCCTCACAGACCTTCTACTGTGGCATATAAACTGACAGGCTCCTGTCAGAGCTCTGTGTCAAGCAGCTGCTTGAGGGGGTATTTATTTAGCCGTCCCATGGCTGAGTGGTTAGCACCATGGCTGAGTGCTACTGATCTAAGGGTCCTGGGTTTGAGCCCTGGGTAAGGCATGGATGTGTGTCGTTTTTCTGCTGAGGTCCTGCCATTCTCACAGACCTTCTATTATGGCATATAAACTGACAGGCTCCTGTCAGACCTCTGTGGCAAGCAGCTGCTTGAGGGGGTATTTAATTTTATTTTTAGATTCAAAAACGTTACGAAATTTTTTGGATCCGGAGGGTCATTCGAGGTCAAAGGTGAAATTGAGCTCTATTGGTGCTAAAGAGACAAAAATTGATTCCCTGGGGGTGATTTGAGTCGTAGATCTCCGAAATGTTGCGAAATTATCGCTGCGATGGGTCCTTCGATGTCAAAGATCAAATTCGGAACACCAGCGCTGAAGAGGTGAAATTAGTAAGGGGGGTTAGTTTCGCTTAGTTTCGAAATAGTAGTATGTGAAATAATTTTCCTTTTTCCTCTCCTTGTTAAATATCTTATTATTGTGTTGTAATTTTATTACTTTGAACGTGTTTTTATATTTTATCTCTATGTTTTATCGCTGTTAAAATGAACATCAGATTTATGTATGTCACGATATCAGTCTAAGATACTTTTCTTTCCCCAGAAAAGCAGTGAGAGCGACGTTGATTCTTTTGCCTCTGCTCGGTCTCCATTACATCCTGACACCTTTCAGGCCAGAGGCGAAATCATCAGGCGAGGCACTCTATGAGACGATATCTGCCATCGTGACGTCATTCCAGGTGAATCAGAGCATTAGCGTCCACTTTAGGAATTTGGACTTTATATTGCTGTAATTTTTTCCAATACGCAGACTCTATTAGTGAGATGCCTTCAGTGCTAGGAGGTACGTAAGTCGCGCAAAAAAATATCCGAACACTATGGTTGGTTACAGAATTCAGAATAAATATCTGGTAACGATTATTTTTTAGAAATTAGTGATCTGGCAACCTTCGTATACAGTCACTCAAAAAAAAATATCCGAACACTATGGTTGATTACAGAATTCAGAATAAATATTTGGCAAAGATTATTTTTTAAAAAATAGTGATCTGGCAACCTCCGTGTACACTATGGTTGATTACAGAATTCAGAAAAAATTTCTAGCAACGATTTTTTTAAGAAATCAATGATCTGGCAACCTTTGTGTTCAGTCGCTCAAAAAAAATATCCGAACGCTATGGTTGATTACAGAATTCACTAAAAAAGATTTGGCAACGATTTTTTTTTAGAAATTAGTGATCTGGCAACCTTCGTGTACAGTTGCTAAAAAACAAATCCGAACACTATGGTTGATTACAGAACTCAGAATCTGGCAACGATTTTTATACAAATTAATGATCTGGCAACCTTCGTGTACAGTCGCTCAGAAAAAAAATATCCGAACACTACGGTTGATTACGGAATTCAGAATAAATATCTTTCAACGATTTTTTTTTTTAATAGAAATTAGCGATCTGGCAACCTTTGTGTACAGTCGCTCAAAAAAAATATCCGAACACTATGGTTGATTACAGAATTCAGTAAAAAATATATGGCAACAATTTTTTTTAGAAATTAGTGATCTGGCAACCTTCGTGTACAGTCACTAAAAAAATATCCAAACATTAAGTTGATTACAGAAGTTGATTACAGAAATTGAGAAAAATATCTAGCAAAGATTTTTTAAGAACTCAGTGATCTGCCAACCTTCGTGTAAAGTCGCTCAAAAAAATATCCAAACACTATGGTTGCTTACAGAATTCAGAAAAATATCTGGCAATAATTGGTTTTAGAAATTAGTGATCTGAGAACCTCCGTGTACAGTCGCTCAGAAAAATATATCCAAACCCTACGGTTGATTACAGAATTCAGAATAAACATCTTTCAACGATTTTTTTTTTAGAAGTTAGCGATCTGGCAACCTTCGTGTACAGTCGCTCAAAAAAATATCCGAACACTATGGCTGATTACAGAATTCAGAAAAAATGTCTGGCAACGATTTTTTTTAGAAATTAGTGATCTGGCAACCTTCGTGTACACTATAGTTGATTACGGAATCCAGAAAAAATATCTGGCAACGATTTTTTTAAGAAATCAGTAATCTGGCAACCTTTGTGTATAGTCGCTCAAAAAACTATCCGAACACTATGGTTGATTACAGAATTCAGTTAAAAATATATGGCAACAATTTTTTTAGAAATTAGTGATCTGGCAACCTTCGTGTACAGTCGCTAAAAAAAAATATCCAAACACTAAAGTTGAATACAGAATTGAGAAAAATATCTAGCAACGATTTTTTAAGAAATCAGTGATCTGGCAACTTTCGTGTAGAGTCGCTCAAAAAAAATATCCGAACATTATGGTTGATTACAGAATTCAGAAAAAATGTCTGGCAACAATTTTTTTTAGAAATTAGTGATCTGGCAACCGTGTACGTACACGACAACGACATTAGCGAGGTTTTCGTTAAATGACTATTGGTTTTATTAATTGAATCAGTCAATCAAGTGTAACGGAGCACTCTCTGAATCGATGGTTTACCTCTTGCAATCCATTGCTATTGCATTTCAGCTCATCTGTGTAATACAGTGGTGCTCAAAATTAGGGGATAATCGACCAAATCGGATGTAAAACTGCCGATATATGTAAAAGAATGCACTGAAAATGGGCGAACATGAAAAATACGCCATGCGAAAAACTATCCCGCATTTTCATTTGCTGCACGTAAGCTGAAATATGCAAATTACGAATGCTTTAAAAAGACCCGCGAGTCTGCACGTCGAGCTCGTTATGTAACCGAAGACATCGTAGGGATGATTTTCAGTGGGGGAGAGTGATTTTTAAGGATGGAAGCAGGTCAGTGCCAGATGAAGTTTCCAGAGCATTGAATGTTCCACAAAATGTCCTGTGAAGACTTTGCAGACAGCTTCAAGAGACAGATGTTCGTCATCAGGACAAGGCCGTCCCAGAACCACAATTACTGCAGACGATCTCTATATGAGTCTAACTGCCAGACGGAACAGAGTGATGATCACTAGGCAATTGTCTTTGGAGCTTCCAACAGCTATACGAGGGTTTCATCACATACTGTTTACAGGAGACTTCGTGAGAGTGACTTAATGCCAGGAGACCTGTTATTTTTGTCCCTTTAACTCCCACTGCCTTGCGAGCTCATTTGACGTGGAGTCGCCAACATCACACTTGGAGTCCAGACCAGTTGGCGCATGTTACGTTCACAGATGAATCGCGATTCAGATTAAGTACTGATTCGCGAGGTGTTCCCATCTGGAGCGAACCAGGGACCTGCAACAGTCCTCGAACATCAGAGAAATGGACTACTCTGGTGGCCGTAGCGTGATGCTTGGGGCAGGAATCATGGCGAATGGACGTACACTCTGGTGGCCGTAGCGTGATGCTTGGGGCAGGAATCATGGCGAATGGACGTACGCTCTGGTGGCCGTGGCATAATGCTTGGGGCAGGAATCACGGCGAATGGACGTGCGCTCTGGTGGCCGTGGCGAGATGCTTGGGGCAGGAATCACGGCGAATGGGCGTACACTCTGGTGGCCGTGGTGTGATGCTTGGGGCAGGAATCACGGCGAAGGGACGTGCACTCTGGTGGCCGTGGCGTGATGCTTGGGGCAGGAATCACGGCGAATGGACGTGCACTCTGGTGGCCGTGGCGTGATGCTTGGGGCAGGAATCACGGCGAATGGACGTGCACTCTGGTGGCCGTGGCGTGATGCTTGGGGCAGGAATCACGGCGAATGGACATGCGCTCTGGTTTCAGTGGCGTGATGCTTGGGGCAGGAATCACGGCGAATGGACGTGCGCTCTGGTGACAGTGGCGTGATGCTTGGGGCAGGAATCACGGCAAATGGACGCGCACTCTAGTGGCCGTGGCGTGATGCTTGGGGCAGGAATCACGACGAATGGACGCGCACTCTGGTGGCCGTAGCGTGATGCTTGGGGCAGGAATC
The DNA here is from genome assembly GCA_038380435.1 of Ryuthela nishihirai. Classification (NCBI taxonomy): domain Eukaryota; kingdom Metazoa; phylum Arthropoda; class Arachnida; order Araneae; family Heptathelidae; genus Ryuthela; species Ryuthela nishihirai. The sequence goes on from JAWZYU010000022.1 coordinate 37,008,987, forward strand.
ACGGCGAATGGACGTGCACTCTTGTGGCCGTAGCGTGATGCTTGGGGCAGGAATCATGACGAATGGACGTACAGACCTGCACATCTTTCTGAGTGGCTCTGTTACTACCCTGCGGTACAAAGACGAGTTCCTGAACCCATATGTGAGCCCATTCCGGGGAGACATCCGCCCACATTTTATTCCTCGGATGATAACACCGCCCTCACCGAACTCATGTGATCGGCGATATTCTCGAAGAGGAAGATATTAGCCGAATGGAGTGGCCACCCATATCTTCTGACCTCAATCCCGTTCAGCACGTATGGGATGCTTTAGGGCGACGCATCGGAGCTCGCCAGACCCTTCCCAGAACACTGTAAGACCTCAGAACAACACTTGTCAAGGATTACCTCAAGAATTACCTGTCAAGGATTACCTCAATTTCCCTCATAAACAGTATGAGGAGTCGTTGCTTCCGCTGCATGGCTGTCGGGGGTCATCATACTCTATATTAACACACCTCATGTCGTACGTAACAGACTTTAAGTATTGTTCCATGGACTGCTCCTTCATGTCAATTGTACAGTCGCTCAAAAAAAATATCCTAACACTATGGTTGAGTACAGAAGGCAGAAAAAATATCTGGCAACGATTTTGTTTAGAAATTAGTGATCTGGCAACCTTCGTGTTCGTATACGAGGTTGCCATAGTGATTCCTACACGAACTAAAGGCAACCTTCGTGTACGTATACGAAGTTTGCCAGATCACTAATTTCTAAAAAAATCGTTGCCAGATATTTTTTCCGAATTCTGTAATCGACCATAGTGTTCGGATATTTTTTTGAGCGACTGTACGATTATGATCTTAACGCATGCACATTATACGATTATAAATTTGTTCTGATTGATTTACATTTGTAATGCAATAATAAACCTCTTTACCAAATTTCATTGCATTCCCTTAAAAATACTTCGAGTTATCTACGAATTTACACATTATCCTTTAATTTTGCGCACCAGTGTAGTTATAGCAGATCATTTGAAGATTCCGTAATGGCTAAATTGTTATTGTAGAAATTAAAGCAGACGATGTTGTAGTGAATGCTGTGACATTGTTGAGCCGAGATATTTTGGCGCCTGAGGAAGGCTAAAAAATGGCGCCCCTTTGATAAGTTTTTTTTTTGCACCAAAAGCAAAGTTTCATGCTAAATTTAATGGCAAATTATATTAAATTTAATGCTAAAGCATCAAATAGTTGCCAAGCCGAGTGCATATCCCTGTAACTTAATTCAGTATTGCTTTCGAATTTTACTCTGTAAAATACCATCAGAGACTTATAAACATGACTTCATAAAGTAGCACTTAATTCTAAAATTATTGACTAAGAGAGGAAACAGAATTTCTTCTTCCTCGCATTTGTCATAAAATATCTAAACCTGATCGAGTCTCAGATCTCCACACTAAATAATTCTCACTCATTGATCCACATAGTGGACATTACGTACCAGCTCATGGGACGATGCAAAGATTGCCTAAGCGTAGGAGATGCATGGAAATACATCGACGGCTGAACCGAAGAAGGAATTCCTCTCACTCTAGGGGTGGGCATGGCTCACATCGATGGTTGGACCGCAGAGGGAATTCCTCTCATTCTAGGAGTGGGGGTGGCTCACATCGATGGTTGAACCGAAGAGGGAATTCCTCTCATTCTAGGGGCGGGGGTGGCTCACATCGATGGTTGGACCGAAGAGGGAATTCCTCTCATTCTAGGGGTGGCTCAGATCGCTGGTTGGACCGAAGAGGGAATTCCTCTCATTCTAGGGTGGGGTGGCTCACATCGCTGGTTGGACCGAAGAGGGAATTCCTCTCATTCTAGGGGTGGGGGTGGCTCACATCGATGGTTGGACCGAAGAGGGAATTCCTCTCCTTCTAGGGTGGGGTGGCTCACAGCGCTGGTTGGACCGAAGAGGGAATTCGTCTCATTCTAGGGGTGGGGGTGGCTCACATCGATGGTTGGACCGAAGAGGGAATTCATCTCATTCTAGAGGTGGGGGTGGCCCACATCGATGGTCGGACTGAAGAGGGAATTCCTCTCATTCTAGGGGCGGGGGTGGCTCAGTCGGTAGCGCGCCAGGCTCGTAATCTGTAGTTCCTAGGTTCGAGTCCCAGCTGGATCAGCGTGGAGATTTATCTCCGCAAAATTCTCCGCCCTATCCATGGTCAGTAGGGGACACCGATGGGCTTGGAAAGGCCGCCGTCCGTTGTATGGGCGTTAAGCCGTGGCCCGGTGTGCGGGAGAGCCATACCCTGTGCATGTTAAAGAACACGCTGGATGGCCTTGACGGGAGGCTACCATCTGTCTCCCAACAGCTGTTCCAGTGGGTCTCCACCCCCAACCTTCTCTGAGCCTTCGGGGTCCATGTTGCCCTGCCATGGTGTGCAAAAAGGTGGTGCCGCTCAGAAGTAAAACAACGCAACCCTCTCATTCTAAGAACAGACAGCTTTCAACCAACAACGTCTGCTCTCATGGAATTTTGTACTTTGCTCCGAGAACAAAAAAAGAAACCATGACGCAGCAGACGATTGATATAAATGTTTTATATAACAAATAACAAAGGTTACTCGCATCCTTTTATGTTTAATAATATACTCTATAGCAATAACTCTTTATTATTAGTATTTTTCATTAAAGGATCAAATATCATCCTCCAAGGCATGGATGTGTGTGTGTGTCGTTTTTCTGCTGAGGTCATGCCATCCTCACAGACCTTCTACTATGGCATATAAACTGACAGGCTCCTGTCACACATCTGTGGCAAGCAGCTGCTTGAGGGGGTAAAAAAAAAATCCTCCGGGTGCCACGCACACCTCGCACATTGACCAGCGATGCTCAACCGCAAAAACTCTTCTTCATTTAGCTCTATAATTGAAAAAAACGAATGTCGATTTGTCCAACTGAAAACAAGGTAAAACAAGACTCGTTTATTGAAAACGAACTACAAAAACCCTGTTGTAACCAGGATTCGAACCTGGGTTATTGCGGCCAAAACGCAATGTATGTACTAACCACTCTACCAGGCATGTCAAAGATACGGCCCGCGACCTCAATTAATAATCGAGGTTGAAAAGGCACGATCTAACATGCAAATGGAATTAATCGATTTGCAATGTGATACTGTTTTAAAAGAAAAAAAATTCAATGAAGTTGATATTTTAACTTTTTATACAAAATATTTTAAAAGTCATAGCAACTATCCCAACATGAAGAACCATGCTGCTCGTATTTTAAGTATTTTCGGAAGTTCATATTCGTATGAACAGCTGTTTTCATCAATGAAAATTAATAAATCCGAATATCGTTCAAGACTTACAGATGATCATTTTCAGTCAATTCTCAAAATCAGTACAACAGCTTTGATACAAAACACCGATGGTATAATGAAGCTGAAAAGATGTCAAGTATCTGGACCTCCGAAATAATGCGTTGTTTTTTAACCGTTATGACTTAATGCCATTTTAATATTGATGTATTCTTTAAATTTCAATAAAAGATTTTTTTTATATAAAATTAGTTTTTAATTGAATCCTGGTCCGCTGATATACTTTGAAAGAAAAATTGCCACTTTAGAAGATTGAGTTTGACACCGCTGCACTGTACGATCACGGCTATGGGTCAACACACGGACTGCTGCCTTATTTGCTGATAGAAGCTGAAGGGACGGAAATAAATGGAGCAGAAGTTTTTAGTCGCTGAACGGAAAACCGCTTTGATTTCAAGTATGACATGTAACACATAATTTTAGTGTTACTTCTTGGCAATAGATGGCAGCACCTTAAATGCGTAAAGGAATACAAAATTGTTTATACTGTAGTCCTAATTAATTAAATTCATGTATTTAATGTAAATGGTTATCTAAAGAGTGGCAGCATTTTAAATTATGATAAAACGTAACTAAATATAAGTCAACCGTAACAAATTTATCTGAATCTTCATTTTCAACAATATTTATTCAGTATTAAAACAGTTTTTGAAGTTGAAACAATTGTTATATTAAGGTAAATTGCTTCTCACGTAATTTTCGCTAATTTATAAATTGAAATTTACCAAAATGTTCAAACATATGCAAATCAAAACATATCAAATAAACCATCGAAATAAAGTATTTTTCTTTACCTTCGTTTCGAAATATAGCACTTATTACATGACAATAATTTGAATATTTGTTAAAAAGTTTCAACAGTGGTGCAGTCGCTCAAAAAAATATCCAAACACTAATGGTTGATTACAGAATTCAGAAAATATATCTGGCAACTTTTTTTAGAAACTAGTTGGGAGATAGATGGTAGCAACCTTCGTGTCACGTGACACGAAGGTTGGCTACCATCTATCTCCCAACAGCTGTTCCAGTGAGTCCCCTCCCCCAACCTTCTCTGAGCCTCCGTGGTCCATGTGACCTGACCATGGTGTGCAAAAAAGTGCCATTCAGAGGTAAAACAACCCAACTCTGTTCCTCTTATACCCCGACTGCACATGCAACCCCATACAATGGCTATTGATAAAATATAAAATAAAACCATTGATATATATGCTTTGTTTTATTCCCATTGTTATATTATAACTATAGTTTTATCTATCTATACAAGGGGTACGCCAGTTACATACACATTTCCAGGGGGTACGTGAAGCATAAAATGTTGAAAACCACTGATATATATATATGTTTTATTTTATTCCCATTGTTATAATATAACTATAGTTTTATCTATCTATACAAAGGGTATGCCAGTTATATACATATTTCAAGGAGGTACGTGAAGCATAAAAGTTTGAGAACCACTGATATATATATATTTTATTCCCATTATTATAATATAACTATAGTTTTATCTATCTATACAAGGGGTACGCCACTTACATACACATTTCCAGGGGGTACGTGAAGCATAAAAGGTTGAGAACCACTGATATATATGTTTTATTTTATTCCCATTGTTATAATATAACTATAGTTTTATCTATCTATACAAGGGGTACGCCACTTACATACACGTTTCCAGAGGGTACGTGAAGCATAAAATGTTGAAAACCACTGATATATATATGTTTTATTTTATTCCCATTGTTATAATATAACTATAGTTTTATATATCTATACAAGGGGTACGCCAGTTACATACACATTTCCAGGAGGTACGTGAAGCATAAAAGGTTGAGAACCACTGATATATATATATGTTTTATTTTATTCCCATTGTTAAAATATAACTATAGTTTTATCTATCTATACAAGGGGTACGCCAGTTACATACACGTTTCCAGGGGGTACGTGAAGCATAAAATGTTGAGAACCACTGATATATATATGTTTTATTTTATTCCCATTGTTATAATATAACTATAGTTTTATCTATCTATACAAGGGGTACGCCAGTTGCATACACATTTCCAGGGGGTACGTGAAGCATAAAATGTTGAGAACCACTGATATATATATGTTTTATTTTATTCCCATTGTTAAAATATAACTATAGTTTTATCTATCTATACAAGGGGTACGCCAGTTACATACACGTTTCCAGGGGGTACGTGAAGCATAAAATGTTGAGAACCACTGATATATATATGTTTTATTTTATTCCCATTGTTATAATATAACTATAGTTTTATCTATCTATACAAGGGGTACGCCAGTTACATACACATTTCCAGGGGGTACGTGAAGCATAAAATGTTGAAAACCACTGATATATATATGTTTTATTTTATTCCCATTGTTATAATATAACTATAGTTTTATCTATCTATACAAGGGGTACGCCAGTTACATACACATTTCCAGGGGGTACGTGAATAATAAAAGGTTGAGAACCACTGATATATATGTTTTATTTTATTCCCATTTTTATACTATAACTATAGTTTTATCTATCTATACAAGGGGTCCGCCAGTTACATACACATTTCCAGGGGGTACGTGAAGCATAAAATGTTGAAAACCACTGATATATATATGTTTTATTTTATTCCCATTGTTAAAATATAACTATAGTTTTATCTATCTATACAAGGGGTACGCCAGTTACATACACGTTTCCAGGGGGTACGTGAAGCATAAAATGTTGAGAACCACTGATATATATATGTTTTTTTTATTCCCATTGTTATAATATAACTATAGTTTTATCTGTCTATACAAGGGGTACGCCAGTTACATACACATTTCCAGGGGGTACGTGAAGCATAAAATGTTGAAAACCACTGATATATATATATATGTTTTATTTTATTCCCATTGTTATAATATAACTATAGTTTTATCTATCTATACAAGGGGTACGCCAGTTACATACACATTTCCAGGGGGTACGTGAAGAATAAAAGGTTGAGAACCACTGATATATATGTTTTATTTTATTCCCATTTTTATACTATAACTATAGTTTTATCTATCTATACAATGGGTACGCCAGTTACATACACATTTCCAGGGGGTACGTGAAGCATAAAATGTTGAAAACCACTGATATATATATGTTTTATTTTATTCCCATTGTTAAAATATAACTATAGTTTTATCTATCTATACAAGGGGTACGCCAGTTACATACACGTTTCCAGGGGGTACGTGAAGCATAAAATGTTGAGAACCACTGATATATATATGTTTTATTTTATTCCCATTGTTATAATATAACTATAGTTTTATCTATCTATACAAGGGGTACGCCAGTTACATACACATTTCCAGGGGGTACGTGAAGCATAAAATGTTGAAAACCACTGATATATATATATGTTTTATTTTATTCCCATTGTTATAATATAACTATAGTTTTATCTATCTATACAAGGGGTACGCCAATTACATACACATTTCCAGGGGGTACGTGAAGAATAAAAGGTTGAGAACCACTGATATATATGTTTTATTTTATTCCCATTTTTATACTATAACTATAGTTTTATCTATCTATACAAGGGGTACGCCAGTTACATACACATTTCCAGGGGGTACGTGAAGAATAAAAGGTTGAGAACCACTGATATATATGTTTTATTTTATTCACATTTTTATACTATAACTATAGTTTTATCTATCTATACAAGGGGTACGCCAGTTACATACACATTTCCAGGGGGTACGTGAAGCATTAAATGTTGAAAACCACTGATATATATATGTTTTATTTTATTCCCATTGTTATAATATAACTATAGTTTTATCTATCTATACAAGGGGTACGCCAGTTACATACACATTTCCAGGGGGTACGTGAAGAATAAAAGGTTGAGAACCACTAATCTAGAAGGTTTTAATTTTCATTCGTAAAGGCTCCTGAGCAAATGGGATTTCAAATCCTATGAGATGAACTCGAACTTCGCATATCTCTCAGCAATGTTAAAAAATAAGTCTTTAATTTTAAAAGTTATTTTTGCTGAAAACATGTTCACCGATGTATTATTAATTAAATTTGTTTGATTTATGATTTACTATCAACGTGTATAAAAATTCCATTTTCGTATTTCTTTCAGGGATTTTCTGTTGCACTTTTATTTTGCTTTCTTAATGGTGAGGTAAGCAATTTTGTTGATTTTTATTTCAGTAAATCTCTCAACAATTGGTTAAAATATATTCCATGTTTTATACATTCTTAAGACGAATTTGATGAGTCACTTTAATATTGTTTATGAAAATATTTATATATCTGAACAGAAGAATAAAATTTCTCAAAGCTTCTTCCTCACAGTAAAGTTTCTTATAGGCATGTTTTCTTGATGTCACATCAAGAAGATGGCATGTTTTATTGATGCCACATTGATGCAACATCAAGAATTGATACTTGTGATGGAGATGAAACCAACATTTCATATTCTTCAGTGCTGTGT